>OX438961.1:9010339-11432266 GCA_949316185.1 Pyrausta nigrata
CCAACCGTGTTGCAATATGGCGGACTACTCACACCTGAGGGGGGGTTACCTGCAAAAACTGATACGTGTAAACATGATGTACGGTCAGCAACACGTCAAACCTGACGTAACCTGGTAAACACCCATGTCAACTACGAAAACAGCTTTTATTACATAGAAAATAGAGGCGGTCTTAAGGTCAAAGTGGGGTAGTCTGAGCTGTAACCTAGGAAATTCAATAAGGGAATGTTTAACTTTATAAGGTCGTCAAGAACGTAACGGAATTAATTCAATTTACATTGGTGACATTCCAATAGATCACTAAGAACAGTAAAAATTCCCAAAATTTTTCAAGTCGTATCATTTAGGCGGTCTTATTGCTAAAAGCAATTCTTCTAGACAACCTTCGTGTAGAAGACAGTCTAATAACTGAGGTTGTTAGGTTGGTAAAACTATTTAGTAAAAATGGTTTAGAATTTAAATGAAATTTTCTTAATTGAAATGTACACATGGCCGCACGTCACTACCCCACTTTGACCTTGAGACCGCCTCTATTCCCTATGTAATAAAAGCTGTTTCATAGTTCAAATGGGTAACCTGACGTGCTGCCGACTGTACTTACGAAAGACAGCACGCCAACTTAAATACATTGTCATCTTATGCAGTTGCCATAGCGGTGATTTTGCAACAAAATTATAAAGTCTGATGTGTTAGCAACGACCCGTTAGCTCAGCTCTACGTAGATGTATTTAAAAACTTCCTACAAAAAAGTTTTCACATCACTTTGTCTAAAAAAAGTTTAACAATCTTTCAAACAGAGAACATTGCACCACGACGTTAATCTAGCAACTACAAAAAAGTCCCAAACCGCATAATTACGGTGGCATGACTGGCCGAATGTATCTACTTACAATCAGACGTTTGTCACAATTCCCAAATTGGATTTTGACCAATTTATAAAGATACTTTCCAAATCTCTTTTCGAAGATTTTTCGTTAAGTAATATCTTTACTAGTCAGGTGTTGAAATTCTTTTCATTAATTTAAAACCACCTTATGATAGTAATTTTATTTTGAAAAGTTACGATTTTGAGGTTTTTTTTATTGGTAATGGGCTAACGAGGTGCTTGTGGCGCAGTGGCGGCAGCGCTTTGGTAGTGATACCAAAAGTTAAGCAACCACGGCGCGGTCGTGATTGGATGGGTGACCATTCCGACCATTAAAGTGACGACCATGACAAGCATCTCCGTGCTTCGCAAGGCACGTTAAGCAGTTGGTCCCGGCTAATATCTCTTTGTATTAGTCGTTAAGCCTAGTCAGAGGCCCTAGGGCGGCTTGATAACATCTGACAGTAAGGTTTGTCACTTGCCTTACAGACACCCCTCCACCAATCCGCACTGAGCCCGCGTGGTGGAGTATGGCTCGTTCCTCCTCATAGTTGAGGTGAGGCCTTTTCCCAGCAGTGGGATCTAATAGGCTGACTTAACTAATGGGCTAACTCATGATCTTCATCTTAGCCCGAGAATAAAGATAATGTCTACGATGGAGCAATAGCTTGCCCGGGAGTAACCTATTTACTATTTACACGTCTTCAACCTTAAAAAGAGTTTCGGGTAGGTAGTCAAAAGTAATTGAAGGTCTAACTGTGTTCTACAAGTACTATAAAAATAACAATGTATGATTGGGCGCAACCGACCGACAAACTAGGAATGTATGATAATAATGTATACAAATGTATGATGATGGACCACGGGATAAGACAGTAAAACAGACAGACGGACATGGCAAAACTATAAGAGCTCTTTGTTGACTACTGAACCTAAAAACGGGGCCCTTTGGAACCCTTTGCAATACTTCATGGAATTTGGCATCATAATCTATTTGTATAATAAGCTGATAAGCTCCAAGAGAGTAGGCTGCACTGGTTTGGACACGTAACAAGAACAACTCCTGAGTACGTGTGAATTTAAAAAATATATAATATTTACCAATACAAGCAATGTGACTGCCAACCAGAACATCCCAGGGCCCAGACCCAGAGGGCAACCAAAACAAGATGGGCAGATGTGGTCAAGAAAGACCTGTGCCTCTGCGATGTCTCCGTAGACAATACGTCCGATGCGGCAAAGTTAAAAAGAAAAATTAAGAAGGCTACCCAAAAAACCTTCAAAGTTCTGACTTTGAAGGCGAGGTCACTCTGGTGAGGGTCCTTATGGATGAGCTCGCTCCACCGTCGACTCTGTCTACGCCACGTCTAGCTTAGTCTAGAGTCAAGAACAAACCGATTTCGAATTTTAAATAAAGGCAGATCATATTTGATACAGAATCTATTCGTATATTATGACGCCAGAGTTATAGTTCCTTAGAAGGAACATGTTGTATAACAGCAATTAGAATCGTATATTACCGTTCGACAATATCTCAAATCTAAATATCCGTCAATTTTCCATGTTAACTGAACCGTGCACCATTGCCGTTTGTCCCATATTCCCGAAAATTCTAGTGCTGCCAATCGATGGTCGATTATCGATAGTTGGCGTCTTATTCTATTGATACTACACACCAATCGATTATATCAATAGTATTAGCAGTAATTGTATAATATTTATCGATAGTGTACGCAACACTATAATCATACTCGGCCTTATTACAAAAAACTTAGTACATACCAGGTTAAAACAGAACTAAATATTAGCAAACATATAAGAAATTAATGACACATTCGAGGCATTATTACCTTATAAAGAAACGCTTTTCTGATTGGTCGGCTAATATTTAGTCCTGGTTTAAACCTAGTAATAGTTTTATGTAATAAGGGGGACGTCTACAAACGTTTTGAAGACATGCTATTGATACTATGAAAGTGCACTATTATGAATAATATTGAGACTTAAAAGCATAAATAATATGTCAATCAAGAATTCAAGATATTGATACAATAACACTTTAACACGATGATAAAATAATCATTGACGGAAACATTTATGGGAAAATTCAGAGAACGGGAGACCTAGAAGATCATTCATGTACCAAGTGAAGGAAAAAATTGGCGTCGTGTCGTATAAGGAGGTCAAAAGAATGGCAGAGGATAGAGGAGAATGAAAAAAAAAACTACTGACAAGAAAATAGCTCTTAAATATTATGATGTTTTTGTTTATTAATTAAGAGTTAATAATCTTGTCGGTGGAGTTTTTTTCCATTTTTCCCTATCTGCCATTCTCGTTTTCATTCAGAAGTTCATTCCAACTTCTCCTATGATGATGATGATGTCCTCCTAGCTGATTTCGACTACGGCGGCCTATCTCAACAGAGATTAGCCAACTGCGCAGGACATATTATAGTGCACAAGTGTGGGCGCAATACACAGGTGCACTCTCTGTTCCTTCACTCTCATAATTCGGTGAGACGGCAGTCTCCGAGATCAGGCGCAGGACCAACGGCTTAACGTGCTTTCCGAGGCACGGGTGTTAAAACCACCAACTTCCTGACTCCGGAGCTGTGTCTGAGTAATTTCAAGACAGAAAAACCCAAACACTCTCGGCCCGACCCGGGATTCGAACCCGGGACCTCGTGGATATTACCCAGCGTGCTGAACACTAGACCAACGAGGCAGTCTTCTCCTATACTTGGCCCATAAATAACCTTGGGTCTCCCTGATGATAATGAGCGAGCACTATATATAGATAGCACTACCGATATTGGTACTATCTGTCATGGTTAATCTCGATAGTAAGCCAACTCGATTCTGTTCCAAAGGTTCGATCTAAACGTCGTGTTCTATTCAAAACGTTCCGTTCGAATCCGCCCGTTGTCTTTGTGCAGGTTCGATTCTCTCAAAGAGACATGTTTTGTTCATTTTTGAGTGTTTGTGAATTTTGAGGAGACTAGTACGAAAATGTCTAGTTCACAGAGTTTTTTCGTCTGAATATTTGGCATCACAATCAACCTGCTCCTAAAATCACCTTGCTGAAATACCTACAACTCGTATGGATTTATAACTAGAAATGACCTAAGTATATATATTACCCATTATATCATTCAACCGCGCAAACGCCAGATTTCCCATAAAAAGGTCTCAAATTATCTCTATGACAAATTAAATCAAAAACGCAGCAGACATACATACAGTTTCTTTGGACTGTTTAATACATATCCATAATAAATATTTAAGAAACTTACGTACGCTACTTTTCTTGTAAGTACGAGGGGCGTTCAATGTATTCTCGGTATCGGGGTAATTTGCTAATAACGTTGGTAATCTAATTATCTTATTTGTTAATGACACTATCTGAGGGTATAAATAAAAAAAATCATTTAATTACGATCATTACTTTTCTATTTATTGTCAGTGAAAGACGACCAGAATGTCTGACGTCACAATGATAAAGAAAATCGAGCATCGCGCTGTTATAAAATTCCTCACTAAGCAGGGAAAAAGCCAAAAAATCATTCACGAAGAGATGGTCGCTGTTTACCAAGACTCTGCCCCGTCGTTATCAACCGTTCAAAAGTGGTCAAGTGAATTCAAAAGAGGCAGAGAAAGCATTGAAGACGACCCTCGCTCGGGCGGGCCCGTGAGCGTCACCACTGAAGAAAATGTGAAAAAAGTGGAAAAACTTGTACTCATCATGTGCATCTTCAAGATGCTAGAATAAAAATCAAGATGTTAGCAGAGATAACAAACCTATCCGTGGGTACCATACATGCTATCCTGCATGACCATCTTAACCTCTCAAAGGTCAGTGCAAGATGGGTGCCGCGAATGCTGACCCCACCTCAGAAACAAGTTCGTGTCGAGTGCTGCAAGGAATTTTTAGAGCTCTGTGGAGAAGATTCAACGAGTATTTTCGACCGACTTGTTACTGGAGATGAGACGTGGGTTCATCACTATGACCCTGAGAGTAAACAGGAGTCCATGCAGTGGGTAAAAAAGGGTGCAGAGCCCCCAAAGAAGTTTAAAGTCACCCCATCCGCCGGAAAAATAATGGCTACGGTTTTTTGGGATTCCAAAGGTATTTTATTGATAGAATACACTAAAAAGGGTGTAAGCATCACAGCAGCATCATACGCAATCACACTGCGTAATTTAAAAGGAGCAATCAAAGAAAAAAGGCGAGGAAAACTCACAGCGGGGGTGTTGTTGCTTCACGACAACGCGCCGGTTCACACGGCACGCGTGGCGAAGGCTGCTGCGCGAGACTGCGGCTTCGAAGAAATTAATCATCCTCCGTACAGTCCAGACTTGGCCCCCAGTGATTAACACCTATTCCCAAATTTGAAAAAAGACCTTCGTGGAAAGCGATTTTCCGACGATGAGGAACTGAAGACAGCAATTAATGCCCATTTTGAGGAGAAGTCAGAAGAATATTTTTAGAAGGTTTAGAGAAACTTATTTATCGTTCTAATAAGTGTATTGAGGTACTAGGGGATTACATTGAAAAATAGGTTTTTTTCCAAATATTCTGAGTTTTCTTTCATGCCCATACCGAGAATACATTGAACGCCCCTCGTACAATAGGGTACTTAGTGTTGTAGTTCACAGGAAAAATATTAATTACCTGCAACAAAGAAAATTCGTTATTAAAATTATTATGATACTTACTCGTACATTGATTGTAACAGAAACATAATCAAACAGTGGACACATGCTTTGGGTAGCTTCAGGCCTCAAATGTATTCCCATTTTATAATACATTTTGTTTTCTTAATGGTATTCCGTTTTGTATTCCTAAATAAATATCATACACAAATTCGCTGTCATTTCAAAATTGTACATCTGTCGTCAACGTATCTGATCTTATATAATTAAAATCATTCATTTTACTGAGGCAATGAAAAACATGTCTTGACATTCATTCAATTATCATAACCCTTTAAAAAAAGATGTTAAAAGGTATGGGACATCAGAAAAAAAATAAACAAAAAACAGTCGACACAAAACGATCTCACGAAATCGTTAAATACTTGAAAAACAAACATTTCGGCAACTTCGTGTGCCCATAAATGGAACAAGAATCATAAAATTGGTACAAATGGTTGGGTCTTACAGACCGTGGGCCCCCTGGGTCGTTTGTGACCCATAGGCCATAGCCAGCGCAGCGTGAACGAACAGTCAACAACACATACACCTACCCCACTTATATCTCAACCATAAATAATCTTTAGGATAGACGCAATAGAGTTAAATTTCAACTAAGAAAATTGGACGTCTTGTGGTAAGCTAATGTGTTGCCGGGCGTAATAACTTTGTAAAATATTAGGATAGTAATTTTAATAAATAAAATAGGGTGGATGCTTTAACAGTTGCTACGCAAAAGATAAAAACATCATAAAATTCAACAGAGTCAATACAGAAACGATACGGAGTTATAAATATTATACTACATATATGTATAAATAATAATGATACGAGTACCATTGCAATAATACAAAAAAAATGCTATCTACATACTTCAACGACTAAGTAAAAAGGTGAAAAAACACGTTATTATAATGTCTCTCCTAGAACAAAAATATCTAAGACTGGAAAATTTAAATAAAGGCATTACGTCCACCATCAGTACCTTCAATTACTTACCTACTCGTATATGTGCAATAAATATTACAATAAATTAATAAATTACTAAGAATTTATTATTTAAACGCATAAAAACAAGCAGTACCTACCTACCTACACTATTTTTATTTAAATTCGGTAATCATTTATCGTTAAAAAAATATGGCAGATCCAACAATTTTCCGCTAAAAAAAATTCGGCCACAAACCAGTTATGAGTCAAAAGTAGTTTAAAAATAAAAAAGCCCTTACAAGTCCAAGTTTAAACGGCCACAATCCCTTTCAAACAAAAGTTGAAGTTAAGCCATTCCCGGTCTACAGGGTTGCTAGATCCAGGATCGGGGAAACTACCATAGTTTTAGTAACAGGTCATTACATTACCTATGAAATTCGAGTTTTTTTCACATATTTTATTTTGTTTGTAACTTTTACGAATAGCTACATTTTTTTCCTACTCCTATTTTTATTGTATCAATAGTTAAATTATGTATCTTTTAGATTTAGACAATTCTTTATTACCAGTGCACATTATTTTAAGGAAAGTCATTGAACACACCTATTTCAAGTACTTCAACTGGATATATTTTTATCACATACTCAGATTTTGACAAATTGAAATACGCAGTGGATAGCTCTTTTTTCTATCGAACTATTGGTTGCAATTGCATTAAAATTGGTTCAGCAATTTTAAAAACATTTTTTTAATTTTGTCCATACAAATCTCTAATTTTATAAGTAAAAACCTATTATTATCCGGTATTATCCAGACGTAAATTAATCAATAATGTGTTCCTAGTCGAATTTCGACTACGGCAGTCTATGTCAACCGCGATTACCCAACTGCGATATAGATAAGCAATAAGCCCACTTGCACAAGTCTGGATTAGCTAATCCAGACGGGCGCAAGTAAACCGTCCAGAATAGCTAATCCAGACTTGCGCATGTGCGCTTTCAACTCAAATAAAAGGTCTTCTATTCTTATAGTGCACACACGAGTATGAGTGTAAAATCCAAAGGCATTCGTGGTTTTATACAGAAACCAAAAGTACTACCTGCTATTGATGACAATAAGATTATTTTAATGAAATCGCCCATATTTATGCACAACTATTTACCATTAAGAAGGCATGCAACCCAATTGATTAGACTCCCCATTATAAATAATAGGAAAAATTACCTCAACTATTCGGAAAATTTTCTACTATTTTAGGAGTTGTCAAAACCTCTGCCAACCCTAACCAGGACGACGGCATTCGGTCGGGAATCCTTTTGTAACAAGTTCGCTCGTTTTAGAAATAATTTCAAATGAAATTTACATTTCGCAGACATTTTTACGGTAATTATCAAAGAGCCCAGTTTTCGAGTTTCTTCCGAGAAGGAATTTCGAAGCGTTTTCGATTGGGGTACTTATTTTTAGATATCATTTGAAGTGATTGTTATATTGGCGTAAATATTTTGCCTTTGATGAAGTAGGTATCATCGGTTTTAGTTTTTTTGCACTCTAGTTAAAATGTATTATTATTAAGGGCGCCGGTGGAGCAGTGGCGGGTTGCCTCTCATGCGGGAGGAGCCGGGTCCAATCCCATGAGCCGCCATGTCCGAATGACGTTTTCTGAGTAATATTCTTTAATTGTTTCACTAATCGATGCTCTTACTGTCAGGGAAAACATCGTGAGGAAACCTGCACATTCAGGCGACTGAACGTGTAACCGTGATTCAAACCGGTCAAGTTCCCCTGTGCAATTTGCTTAATTTTGCATTCAAATATGACATTTGCCACGTAAAAGAACGTGTACTCGGAGCATCAAATTAGAATTGCCACGCAGTACGAGATGACACATCTACCTCTTTTTTAAATACACTGTCAGTGTTAGCTATGGTGTGTAATATCAATTTAAAGTTAGACCTCAGCATATTAACAAAACCCCTAATTCTCTTTATCCAAAAAGTTCTGAAATCCCCAAATGAACAGACCAGACAGAGTCAATTAATTAAAGTAATCTATTTTTCATTACTGTTTCATTTACTTTGGTAAAACGAAACATAAAACGTCCATACATTTCTGTTTAATTTGCTCGCTCTAAAAGGTTTTTTGCTTCGAGTTAAGTTTGGCTTCAAAAGACGAAATAAAATGCTTTTCACAAAGAACATATCGAAATTCTAACAAATGGGCGAATCTTGATGAATATTTGTAATTTTTAATTCGATTGCAATAAACTTGAAAGAGATGAGTTGGGTGAATCTTGATGAATATTCGTAATTTTTAATTTGATTGCAATAAACTTGAATAAGATTTCTTAAATGTTTTTCACAAAAACTGCTTATGACTTTTAGAATGGTTAATTTTATTGGTAACTATTTTGTTATACACTTAAAGGCTTCTGAATATGACAAACCTAAGTTTAATAAGCGTTATAAGTAGTCTGCTTATGCTAAAATTACAAAGGGAGGTAATAATTTCGAGTTCGGGTGTACGTTTGTTTAAAGTAATCTCTGGAACTACTGAACCGATTTTGAACATTCTTTCACCAGTAGATAGCTACATTATTCTTGAGTGGTATAAGCTATATATTATTTTACAAATTGTACCTAAGTATGTGAAGCCGAGGCGGTGTGTTATTAGATAAACAAAGAAACAGTACATAAGTAACACTTCTGTTTAAGAAAATCCTAGAGTTGATCAAGATATTTCTATCAAAATTAAAATACAGTTCCAACAACCAAATATTTAGATAGGTATCAATCCAAAGTACCATTTCTTCTCAATAAAAAGCAAAACAAAACAGAGCACTAGTTAACTTAGTTATGCAACAGAGGATTTAGTTAGCAAAATACAAAGAAAATGCCAAACAGTCATAATAACGTCAATTACTGGAGGCGTTGCGATATGCTACGTTAGTTGAGAACTGCCCACGTATTTACCTAGCAATTTCATGAAATCACTAATTATACGGTACGAAGGACCCTTACAAAGGGTACGATCTTTCCTTACTCTTTTTAAAACACATCACACTCAACTATCACTCATATAACAAAAGTAACAAAGTGCAAATTCAGATTTCTAAACGCCCGGTACGACGTTGCATACGAGAGAGGGGCTTGAATGCGTTTCTAAGGGATGCTCAGATGCACCAATTCTATTCGAAATCAAACGAATCAACCAACTTTGTCATGCAAACTAAAATCGATCTTGATGATGGAGAATAAGAGTGAATTTCGAGTGGCGGAAAAATGGGGTATGCGCCCCAGTTACGGACAGTCAAATATGCCTTTGGGATACGCGTCTCTATTGAACCCAGTTTGGTATATCCGCCTCTTTTTTCGAAGCAGATGTTTGCTAGCGCTCCAGCATTGTGTGCTAGTACGACTGAGTGCCCAATTATATTGTTAATTTTCAAAATATTAAGCATTGAAATATTACACGCTGGCACGAATAATAAGCCATTATGGCTGTAGATTTGCAGACGTGTCAAGTTCCGAATGGAGGCGAAAAATCAGCACAAAAGAGTGTGCCAAAGTGGAATAAAAATAAGAAAAAATGTTCAATTAACATGAGTTTTTGTCTTAAGATATTTTCGTGTTGGGAATCGCCTTTGATGTAAGACTGTTAGGAGCAAGCAAATATCGTCTCTTTGATTTCGGAAAAAAGAAATTAGGATCGGTTTGTTCAACATGTTACAGATCTTTTATTTATGAAAAAGAGATTAATCGCATTGTTTACGAGGCAGCTTTTTAGAAGATGATAGAGATGCTCGTTATTGTTTTTTTCACAATTAAGGCAATTATGTTGCTGTGGAATTTCTTTCAGAAAACCTTCGGGCAGAGGACAGTCTAAAATTGAAATTGTATAAAAATTTATAAAACTATTTGTGTAAAATTAACTACTTACATAATGAAACTATTATTATTTATTACATCCAGTTATAACATTGCTGTAACTCTCGCACTATATTTGATGTGGGTATGAAGAGAATGGTTCAATAATGCTGACTTAGACTTACCCAGGATAACATGTATTGCTCAATAATACCATAAAGTATGTCCGTACTAGTTTAAATTACTTTTAATCCACGGCTTCATTTGCGCAGGATTCGACTTCAAGCGCCATCTAGTATCGAGTTGTTAAAACTACACTCAAACCAGCGTCATCCTATGACCGGGGTTTTAAATTAAACATGTATAATTTAAAAAAAATATTTTAAATGAATTTAGGTATTTTGACTTTATAAAAAATATCTAGTGCCACTTTTCTCTTAAACAACGTTTTATTAGAATTCATCTAAGCCTGAAATATACTTGACCAAGCGTATTTTCATATAATTAACACAGGATTGCTAATTACTAAAATTAACATTGTTGTGCGTTGAGGCGAATTTTATCAGCTATTTTTACATATTAAATGGGATTATAATATTAAATTCACACCGATAAGTAAATCGTCGACAGATCACGTTTAGAATAATAATACTGAACCAAGCTTAGTGGTTAGACCTAAAATAACAATGTGGTTTATCAACATTTTCGTCTAAAATTCAAACCGAGAGGATTAATAGGTGTAAATTGAATAACTAATAAAGCCTGTCTGCGAATGCTTGTTTTAAGTTTTTCAGATTAAATACACTAATTCTTGTAAAGTCATAGTAAAATTCAAGTTTCAATTTCTACGAATTTCACAGTTTTAAGTTTCAAAAACTAAATTATTTTTTAATGAGACCAAGAGTTGTTCAAAGTCGGTATTTACTCAACATTTACGCTGACGAAATCTCATGGGGCTCGATCCACATAAGATTTTCATACTCATAACATATTATTGTTATTAAAAAACTTTGAAGCTTGATATTTTTACAGTTTCAAGGGACCGCAGAAATCACTATTTGGTGTCAATTTAAGCCTCATACCTTAATCTGTTCCTAAAGATAAGGGTCTTGAAAGACAGACCGTGACCCATCAAGAGATTTTTTTCCTTTTGAGGTAAGTACGGAACCCTAAAAACATTTATTGGCTCCGTTCAAAGAACAACTGCGTTAGGTTTCGGAGCCGTCATCTATAAATTGTGTGGTTCCGTCTAGCATAAAACACGTCTTTCTGTAACACTTAAATTATCAATCCCAAGTAAAACGTGATAGCTTACAATGTTGCGTGTGTTTTATTCAACAGGTAGGTCACGATCTTCGGGTTATACACGACTTACAAGTATTCCGAGATGTTTCTGACGCTTTCAGAATCGTAAAGAAAGCCTAGGCTGTGGTCTCCTCGCTGACCTCTATAGTACAAGTACGCTGGACTAAACATTCTCTGTACAGGGAACTAAAACAGAGGAACTTCCTTAAGTTTATGTCAATTCTCATTAGTTCCGTGGACGGTCACCACATGCTCACTATAGCCGTCAGCGCCAAAATGGCGATCAAATGGCTTCATTGTTAGGTTGACAGTATGCAGTCCAGCGTACTTGTACTATAGAGGTCAGTGGGTCTCCTAAGTTACGCTATACGTGACGTCCGACGTCAGCGTCTACGTTGCGATACAAGACAAGAAGCCAACGTCAGCAAGAAGAGACCACAACACAGTACGTCTTTAAGGAAAAATTTTACCTACAACACCCGTTATAATTAGACATATTTTGTATGGAAATTATGTCAAATAATCCTTCAATCTATGGTTACCGGCAGTTTTAAATTTGGTAAACTTAAGTCTCAAGGAAGCATTGTGACGCAGACTACGGCGTGACGCTGTTTGTATGTGGAACTAGGGTTCGTCCATACTTTGTGTAATTGATCCACCAATAGCACGATTTACATAGGTATCACAAACACGTCTTCCACATAAGGAGGTCTCAGCCAGCTCTGCCCGGCACTCTGCTGACGCCGCGATTGCTAACACAGTTCTACAGGTAGGTAGGTAGGTAGGTAGGAGAACATAGGGATGGCGATCTGAGATCGATTAATCAAAGAATCGATTTTTGTAACCAAAAAGATAGATTTTTTAAATCTATATGTAGTACTGTACCGATTCAGTGAATCGATATTTCACCCTTGAAAATCGACATTCGATTTTATTTTATTTTTATTTTCCCGTTGATTGAATATTCCCGTAATATAAAAGTTTTGCCGGCTGCCGGTTAAAGGGTTAATTATTCAAAAACTCGCGAGATGACTGTATGTTTGGATTCCTTAGCCTCTTACTTTATAAACAAAAACTTGAGAAAAAGATCGTTTTTTCAGAAATCGATCTTATTGGTCTCGATTTTTTGTGGATCGATTTATTAGGTCATGATTCTAATCGATTTAAAAATCGATGTTTTTCGAAAAGAATCGCCATCCCTAGGAGAACATAGCCTAATACCTACAAATTCTTGGATAAATAATCCTTAGCCTAGAGTTCACAAACGCATGTTTAATTTTAAATCAGTTCAGCATTATATGACATATAATATATCAAATTAACTGTCAATTGAGGTTTATCAGCTGTTGAAACATTGGTGAAATCGGGTCTTATTACTCTTGACCTCTCATAGAAGGACCTGAAGTAATCGCTGCAGCTTTAAAGTCGCGAAAAACTTGGAGTGGCAACGTCACTACTCGTGTAAGAGATAGCACGTTCCATTCCCAGACTAGACATGACAAAATAATTTATAACTGCCTTTTTTATAGGGCAAGATCGTTTCAAAAAAAGTTGAATGCTTGTAGAGAACCAGCTAAGGGTCAACAAAAAAATGCAACAAAAACGATAATTTACTTTTATATTAATCGCGAATAAATATAAATTGAAGTATCTAGAAATATAAACTTCTGTAAATAAGATTTCTTTTCATACAATAAACGCGGCTAAAGTCACATGTAATTCTAGTAAATAACCAAAAAGGTTGTCATAACCTTTTACGCGACGATGTAAAAACCTTTAGCTGCAGAACCGGCTCTTAAGAAACTTAAGGCTGCATAGCAGAATAGCAATTTAATAGTGGACATTCAAGTTTTATTGGCACTGAATGTGTTTACTTTAACACCTCCGCTGCTCTATCCGGCGCAAATTGGAATTCCTGTTTGAGGGCTCAACGTGATCCCTGCTTGCCGTTATTTAATTAACAAGAAAAAATGCCCAGTTAAAAGCTTTGGGCTTTTAGATACTATTTCTCGTTCTATGATGCTTGTTAAAATTAGACGGGTTTGTTGCTAAGCTCAAACCTCTAGTGCAACAACAAATCAACAATTTTTTGGTACCCAAATATTAGTTTTAAGCACTTAGTCGCCCCGTTGTTTTGTATTTTTGGTGCTAAATAAATACTTTTTCTTTTCTTCTTTCTTTTTGGCAAATGTTTGTTGAAGTCCGAGGAAGGTTTATATGGTAGGTATTTAAAAAAAAAACGAAAAAAAAGTAAAAACTGATTTTTTTTCCTAAGGGGGTGTAATTTGTCGAAGTTCGCCGTATCAGCCAGAATATAATCTAATAGAATCTTCAAACATCATCGACTAGGTAGTTTTGTTGGCGATAGATATTTATTAAATAAGTCAGCCTATTAGATCCCACTGCTGGGAAAAGGCCTCACCTCAACTATGAGGAGGAACGAGCCATACTTCACCACGCGGGCTCAGTGCGGATTGGTGGAGGGGTGTATGTAAGATATTTATTAAATCCTTTTTTTTATAAATCTTTGTACTTTGTCTATGACTTTTATTTTGATACTTTTACTTGTTTTTAGTTGCTTTTTTTTTAAGATACAATAAACAGTAAAAAGTGATTTATTTGTTATTTATCGTTTCAATTACGTTGAGTTGCATTTCTAATAAGTCTCAAAAATATTCTATTAAAATATAAAGACGTGCATGAAATTATTACAATGCAAACCATTCCACAAAACGATGGAAAATCATGGTAACCCTGTGACCCAGTTTTTTTAGGAAAGCCTTACAGCCAGCAGGCGCGCCATGTTGTATGTTTGTAATGTGTTCTCTGTTTGCAATAAAGAGTATCTATCTATCTATCTACCAACTCCTTCCTTTCACTTAGCTAAAATTGGTATTCCCTTTTGACAGTTAACGCTGAAGACGGCCAATGGGCGAATAGTAATTGTTTTTGATGAAAATTGTTTCCATGGGCCCTTTCTCAAAGGCCTTGTAAATGTTACGCTCAAAGGTGCTAATATAGCTTTAATTAATTGGGAGTTTTAGCGACCATTTTATTTTAAAGTTGGTACACAAAGTGAGTGAAATACTAAAAAAAAATCATTATGGTACATTTGCAGCTGCTGTACTCAAGCGAGTACAGTGTTGGAAATCATATTTTTTTGTAAATTTCTTAATAAATGTAGGTTGATTATCTCGTAATTTGGTAAAAATTTGAATATCAAGAGCGAAATAAAAGGTAATTACTGTTTTCTACCCAACGATTGCCAGAATTTTAATCAAATATGTACGGATTTGTATAAAAATACAGTATTTCATAAAAACATCTTTTTGTTTTATAATTAAGCTCTCTCTCCTCATTTTAGGTTCGAGTTTCAGTGCATTGTTATTAGTTTCGTGTTGGCTGTTAATGGGTTAATCTGCTTTTATTAAACATTTCCGCCGATACTAATTTTGAAATATAATCAATCCGTGTTTTAACTAAATTATAATATGGTAAATAGAATTGATCAGTACATAATCAAATTATTATTAGATAATGGATAAACTTTCAACCCGACCCGGGATTCGGTGACGTGTTTGAGAATACCTATGGGATGAAGAATGGAAACAAAATAATAAGTATTTTTACGTATTCATAATTTTTTGGAGTAGTAACTTTGGTGACTAATGTACGAAAGGTCCATTAATGGTTTTTTATTCGTCAATATTTCTAACCAGAATAAACTAAATATTATATTAAAGAGTTCACAAAAACTAGCTTTTCTGCATAATTAATATATTTTTTAAGGCCTCCGATTTAGAGAAAAATTTAAATTAATTTTTCTCTTTGTCTGTACAGAAACCGCACCTTCGCCTATATTAATTAACGCATGAAAAAAAAACTGACAGCAATATTGACATTCCATTGACAGTAGTACCTATTATATAATCTGTGGTAGTACCTAGTAGTATTATCCACCAGTGGAAAGGCAATGGTGCATAGCCATACAGCCAGGAAATACAAGTAAGTGATCAATGGATGATGCCTGTTACAAAACATATTTTTTCTCAAAAATGGAGGCGTTTAAAATTCTGATTTCTATGGTTACGTGTTTCATATTTTTGTAGCTTAAAGATAAATATAGGTTTATTAGTGGTTGGTGATATCTTAGAATAAAAAACCAGCCTCCATACAAAAAGAGGACAAGTCCTTTTAGAATAAAAAACCAGCCTCCATACAAAAAGAGGACAAGTCCTTTGATTATTTTTAACAGTAGAATGGGGTACTTTGGGAATAACCCTCGAAATCGGCACCACTAGATTTTTTGTTAGGTAATGGAGACACTAAAACATTCGGTGGTGAATTCTATGATAGCCATGATTTTTTAATACCAACAAAATGTTAGAATATATTATAGCATCAATATTATTTATCTTGTATTTTGACATAATCAAAAGGGCAGTATTCGATATTGTTTTCAATTTAAGGCGGTCCTGCACGAAATTGAGAAAATTACCGTATTTCTAAGTCACTTTTACGATAAGCTGCATTAGTTAAATACATTAAAACAACTTATTTACGTTAACCTAATCATTGCACGAGGTCATGTTCTTGTTGAAATTTGAAACAAATTATTTATGATATAATAAACATGACTTGTAGCTTATCATGTTATAATGATATCTGAGAGCTTTTTTTTCGAAAACTTGGTGATTTTTACGCATGAAACAATAATTTGTACATGAAAATGATTGTATTGATATTCCGCAGGTCCCCTCCTTTTTAATGTACACGAATAAAATATAAATAGAAAAATATGAACACTTTTTAGTTTTTAACTATCGTTCTAATTAAATCATCAAGTCTAAAACTTTAAAACAAATGGATCTAACTAGTAAAATTAATAAGTTCGATTCTGTTTGAAGATCGTTTACTCTTACTCGACTTCGCGCTGCACCCCATGTTAAGTTCAAGTAACGAATACTTACATTAAAAGTAATCACCATACTAATAAAATAAAATACAAAACGTTTTATTTATATCTACGTTCTGGATTCCTATAAGAAAAATGTGAATATGCTGTTTCTAGTCAGACATGACCCATTCTCGGCCGCATCGTCGCTTAACATCAGGTGAGATTGCAGTAAAAATGTCTGCCTATAAAGAAACAACAACACAGTAACGACGAGAAACTAATCCGAAATGCCTATTTATTTAGATTTACACAAAGGAATTAAACATTTTGTGTACATTCAATCAGCATTTGGTATTGAAACCGCAGCCTAACCATATTACTCCCACAATATTATCTAGCTCACCCTCAGGGCACGTTCATGGTACAAGCACAACCGGAAGCGGAAGCGATTAGCATGCATTTGCTAAAAAATCCAGTTAGCAGTTACAGAATTATCCTTCAGTTTTGGACACCCTGTTTGTTAGGCTTTAACGCCATGTGGCATTATCTACCAGCCATACTATTGGGCTGAATAAAGGTAAAAGTTATTATAATACAGGTTTGGAGAACACGTTAACTAAATCTTTACAAATATCTTATTGGATTTACTAAGGTCTTTTTATAATATCTTAGTGGTCTTATAAGTCCAAATACTGTATGATTATTTGACATAATAATAATGTCCTAGCCGAATTTCGACTACGGCGGCCTATCTTAACAGAGATTAGCCAACTGCGCGGGACATATTATAGTGCACAAGTGTGTGCGCCATACACACCTGCACTCTCTATTCCTTCACTCTCATAATTTCGGTGAGACGGCAGTCCGACATGACCGTAGAGAGATCAGGCGCAGGACCAACGGCTTAACGTGCTTTCCGAGGCACGGGGGTGTTAACACCACCAACTTCCTGACTCCGGAGCTGTGTCTAAGTTATTTTAAGACAGAAAAACCCAACACTCTCGGCCCGACCCGGGATTCGAACCCGGGACCTCGTGGATAGTACCCAGCGTGCTGACCACAAGACCAACGAGGCAGTCATAGTATAGGAGGATTATTTGACATATTGTGTGTATAAAAGGGACTAAGGTATTTTTTCCGTGGCTCACGGCATTATTATTGTAGTGATGAAAACAGCACTCAAGAGAAACATATGTATTTATAAAATATGTCCGTCCGCAAAGAACTTCCCATCACCATTTTTTTTTTATTATTTATTATTTTTAGACTGTCCCCTATCCGAAGGTTGTCTTTAAGACATTGGTTTCAGCAATAAAACCGCAGTTGTACAACTCTTTTACATTTTTTAAAATGTCTACAACGTGTGTTGTGCAAAAAAGGATAGAAAGATAGGTACTCTTTAGCGCACAACACACACAGTAGACAATTTAGGAGGTGTTATAGCTATAGTTAATTTCTTCCAGACAACCTTCGGTATCTTATTATAATAGGATATTATTAATCTACCCGCATCTTCCCGCACCATGTCCACACCGCCTCTATCGATCAGAATATCAGATATATTGGCTTAGGGTTAATTGGCACTAGACTCCACTGCATAATAGATGACGACCTTCCTTGATTAAAACATTTATGCGGATCACTATTAGATGGGACAGTCGTTGGTATAGTTCTACATGTATTAGGATCCGAGTTTACCAATTTATAAACAGCCGGTTAACGTTAGTTGACGGGTAATTTGACACAATTCCTATATAAAATACAGGGTGGCGCAATAGAACGTGCATTTTTAAAATAATTATTAAAAAATAAATACAAAAGGTATAGTTAAAATAAAACTAAGCAATTATTAAGTGATAACTGAAGTTTATTTTTTAAAAATAACATCATCTAAATGATGACCCTCTCTACGTTGGCACTCCTCTAACCGCAAACGGAAATTACCGAAAACTTTTTTAAGTAGTGCTGGTGTGATTGCTGCCATTTCACCACGAATATTCTCCTTGAGCTGACTGATGTTTCTCGGATTATTGGTGTAGACTTTGTGTTTGAGGTATCCCCACAAAAAAAGTCAGGAGGCGTCAAGTCTGGACTGCGCGGAGGCCATGGGATATCACCTCTTTTCGAAATCAGTTTGCCAGGGAACATCTGCTTCACAACCGCCATGGAGTCATTTGATGTGTGACTGGTAGCTCCGTCTTGTTGGAACCAAGTCCTAGAGTTCTTTATTCTTGAATTTTCAAGTTCTGGGGCCAAAAAACCTTCCAACATCGCAACATAGCGTTCGGTATTAACAGTGATGTTTTGCCCCCGTGCGTTTTCAAAAAAATAAGGACCAATTATTCCTTTGGCAGATATTGCGGCCCAAACTGTCACTTTAGGGCTATGTAACGGTTTTTGATGTTTGAGTCTGGGATTTTCACTATTCCAATAACGACAATTTTGGCGGTTTACGAACCCATTCACATGAAAATGTGCCTCATCAGAGAAAAGGATGTTTTCAAAATTTGAAAACCGATTGAGCATTTCATTAGCAAATGTGAGCCGTGCTATGAAGTCAGAGTCTTTCAATTCTTGAGTTAATTGCAGCTTGTATGGATGCAATTTAAGATCCAAGTTTAAAATTCGTTGCAAACTTCGTCGCGATATGTTTAGGACAGACGATCTCTTGCGAGTAGACATTTGTGGATCTTCTCGTACCGACTGCTTAACACTCTCAATATTGTCTTCGGTCCTAGATGTGCGTGGACGACCTTTCGCGTGTGGTTTAAAGGTCGATCCAGTCTCTTCAAAACGCTTTATCCAGATTTTAATTAAATTAGCACTCGGAGCCTCCCTAATTTGCCGTACACCATACTCAGAACAAAATAGTCGCCTGACAACTACGTACGAACGAGATTTTTCGTAAAATGCGCGCACGCAAAATGCGCGATGCTTCCCGTCGAAGTGACTCATCGTGACTAAAACTTTATGAACCGCGCTACCCAACGATATCGGTCTCCCCCCGCCCACGCCCCTTCTACCCCGCAAAAAAAGATGATGCAATATGCACGTTCTATTGCGCCACCCTGTATTATGTCAATAAAATATTGTGTCAAGCGCTTTGGTAGTGATACCAAAGTTTAGCAACCCACGGCGCGGTCGTGATTGGATGATCATTCCGACCATTTAAGTGACGTCCATTACAAGCATCTCCGTGCTTCGGAAGGCACGTTAAGCAGTTGGTCCCGGCTAATATCTGTTGGCATTAGTCGTTAAAACTCGTCAGAGGCCCTAGGGCGGCTTGATAACATCTGACAGTAAGGTGGTCTGGTGGTCACTTGCCTTACAGACACCCCTCCACCAAACCGCACTGAGCCCGCGTGGTGGAGTATGGCTCGTACCTCCTCATAGTTGAGGTGAGACCTTTTCCCAGCTGTAGGATCAATATAAACTTAATATTATACCACTGTTTAAAAAATAAACATGTGTTGGTAAAGTAGACCTTCAGGGGTGTAGGGTTAGATTCTGTTGCATAGTTCTATAAGGCCCACTTGCGCACGTCCGGATTAGCTATTCCGGACTTGTGCAAGGCCTATTATCTGAGCTGAAAACCCACTTGCATAAGTCTGGATTAGCTCATCCGGAAGATCCACTTGCGCCAGTCCGGATTAGCTATCTCGACTGGCGCGGGTGCTAAACTCAGATAATAGGAATAAACCCAGATTATCTAATCCGAACGTGCACAAGTAGGTCTTACTAGTTTATCTGGAAAAGCACGTTAATCTGTTGATACTGCGCCTGATCTCTTCTCTGTGATATCGGATTGCAGTCTGAACAAACTATGAGTGCCTCCACTATCAAGTCAAAGTCAAAAATAATTTATTAAATTTAGGATAGAAAACGCCACTTATGAACGTCAAAATTTAAAAATCTGTAAAATAAATCTGTAAAAAATAGCGGGCAACCGCTAGTGTCGTATAAGGGTCGTGATAGTGCATAAATATGTAGATGCATATACCAAACACACTCGAGTTTTAATTTTAGAACTAAAAACTCCACTTAACATCTGAGACTTCTAAACTTTTATGAATAGTATCAATTATTTTTAATATTTTACAGAAAATAAAAATGCAAAATGTTTTATTGTACTTTTCCAACTAATCTGGTGGACAGACGGATCGACCTACAGGGAGCCATCAGGTGTATAAGAGCATTGTACGTACAAATTGCTCGAACCAAGTTATTGTTTAATCAAAAATTCGTTTCTTTACGGTTAAATAAAATTACTACAAGATAAAAATCCGGCCAAGTGTGAGTCGGACTCGCACACGAAGGGATCTATACAGCATTAGACACTATATTATTTCTTTAAAAAATCAAGTTTGTATGGGAGCCCCCCCTAAATATTTTTTTTTTGTAATTGATGTTTACAGTTTATATACAACTTATTATTCTGTGAATATTTCAAGCGTCTGTCTGCTGCCCTTATTAATATCAAGCCAAAAACAGCTAAAAAAATAAGTTTGCTATATGGGAGCCCCCCTTAAATATGTTTTTTTTTAAATTTAACTATTAATTTTTTAAATTCATATACCTTTTGATATTCCGTAAAAGTTTCAAGCGTCTACCTGTTGCTGTTACAAATCTAAAGCAAAGACCGCCAAAAAATCTCGTTTGTTGTATGGGAGCCCCCCTCAATTATTATTATTATTTTATTTTTAGTATTTATTGTTAAAGCGGCAATAGAAATACGTCGTACATATCATACATACGAAAATTTCAACGGTCTAGCCATTACGGTTCATGAGATACAGCCTGTTGACAGAAAGACAGACAGACAGTGGAGGCTTAGTAATGGTCCCGTTTTTACCCTTTGTACGGAACCCTAAAAAAGAGCAATAAAGGTGAAAAGGATTAATTTGCTTGCCCCAATATGTATAATATTATGGGGTCTAATATTATAGAGTCTACATATACGAGTATACATATTATTTCGAAAATGAATCTCTGAATCGAGATTTGATCTTCGCAAACCGGCACCACCTTATTACAAAAAACTTAGTTAAACAAGGACTAAATATTAGCAGACAAATAAGAAATGAGTAACGCATTCGGGTTAGGTAGGTCTATTAACAGTGCAACGGTGGTTTGTACCAACTTAAAATTCCAGATTTTCCGATACAGAATTACAGACGCAACACATTTACGATGCACGTCAAACCGCAGCCGATCGCAGCGCGCCGCAAACGCGCCGCAGCGTAATCGCAACGAAAATTATTGCGAACGAGAGAATTGGGCTTTCATATGCAACGATTCTGGACAAAGAAACTTCCTCCTAGCCGAATTTCGACTACAGCGGCCTATCTCAACTGAGGTTAGCCAACTGCGCGGGCGATATTATAGTACGCAAGTGTGTGCGCAATACACAGGGGCACTCTCTGTTCCTTCACTTTCATAATTCAGTGAGACGGCAGTCCGACATGACCGTAAAGAGATCAGGCGCAGGACCAACGGCTTAACGAGCTTTACGAGGCACTGAGGCTATCACCATCAACTTCCTGACTCCGGAGCTGTGTCTAAGTTATTTTAATTGTTCACAATTGTCCCGAAGCAGTGGCATGGTCAATACTGAGACATGTTAAATGCCCCTAGTTGACTCAAAATGCAAAATAAATTTAATTTTAGAATATTCTTATCGACATAGTATGGCTCTTTCACAACGAGACAGACAGACGCGCTTTTCCAATATTGGTATGGAGTGGTTTTTTTAGGGTTCCGTACCCAAAGGGTAAAAACGGGACTCTATTGCGATAACTTTGCTGTATGTCTGTCTGTCTGCTCTTGACTCTAGACTAAGACAGACGTGGCGTAGACAAAATCAACGGTAGAGCGAGCTTACCCAGAAGGATCTGGCACTCCCACTCACCGACGGAACACAGCAAGCTTCTTGGCGCCGGGTTTAAAACACGGTCTTGCCATGTAAGGACCATTTTTAACCAACCATTACCGTTCGTCAAAGGTTGAGGTTTGAAATTCGGTGTATTAAGTGATTGCGACTTTATTACATGTTCAATGCACTATCGTCGTATTACAAATAGACTACCAAATGATATTATAGATTGATGTTGCAGAGTTGTAGTAAGTACTTCATATACAGGGCGTCCCAAGGCTATGCGACATAAAGGGAAAATACCTACTTTTAAGTATTGTAGATCAGATAGTTTATTTACTGAAAGGAGATTTTATTTTAGTTTTAAAATTAAGTAATACTTCATTCGAAGATTTTTTTAAAAATATGAAGTACCTACGTCGGGGAATCGAACCTACAAATTTTTGGGTTTTCTGTCTTGACATAACTCAGAAACAGCTCGGAGTCCTGACTCCGATGTGACGTCATGACGTCATCAAAATCTAACCAGCGAATTAAAAATCAGTAGAGAGATCAGGCGCGGGACAATTTAAAACTCCCTGAAGACCCCATGCCTCGGAAGAGAATGGTAAATAAACCTGCGCCTGATCTCGCGACTGATTTTTAATTCGCTGGGCAGATTTTGATGACGCCACATAAAAAACGCTCATAAGAGTGTGTGTTTACTTTCGCGGTAATATTACGTCTATATGACTTTACTAACAGACATTTTCCGTCCTGTCACCTTTATCTTTTTTTTAGCACCTGGGAATAGAACCCTTCCAGAACCTGGGAATAGGACTTCCAGATCAAAGCTAAAGATCAATGTGCAACGCCGATGTACTTGCATGTACCTAACTACACGACATTAAACAGGTCCGGTATAAGAAAATAATGATGACATTAATTTTATTCCCATTAGTCGCGGGTTCGATGCCCGGCCCATTCGTTCCCGTTGTTAGTTCAGATTGCATCGCGAAATGTAAAGTCGTTTTGATTTGATATTTACGAGATTTTTGATAAACATTGTTTTTTGTTTGTTTGGCTGTATGTTTAGTCTTTAACTGTCATACTCAGAGCCGTCAAATGATCCTAAGCGTCATGCAGTCCTTTTCTATTTCATTGACAAAGAAAGTGACAGAACTAGATTTAATCACAGGATAAATTTAATTGACGTCTCTGAGTGCGGCGGTAAAACTTGTACGGTGTTATTACAAAAAAATAGACCAGGTTTAAAATGGGTCTAAATATTAGCCGACAACAGAGGAATGAATGACACGTTCGTGACATAACCTAATAGAGAAGCGCTTTTCTAATTGGCTAGCTAATAGCTTAGTCATGTCTTAAACCCGGTACTAAGTTTTTAGAATACCGGGGGTAAGCTTTAATACTTAAAGGAGCTGTAGTAGCAGCGGATTTTGTTTGCAAATTTTTGGTTTCTTAAAAACAGGCATGGTACTTGAGAATTGTTTCATTTCGCTGTGGGCTCGGTCGAGCTATCAGCGGTTACAATGCACGTTTGATAAGGTTTGGGGTGGCTTCATCACAAGTCCGTCGAATGAAGTATGACATCATATTTTTGCACAAAATCATACACTGGCTCATTGACAGCCCCTATTTAGTAGCTCAGTTATCTTTTAACACCCTGCATAGATGCCGTCGATCTAAATTGTTTGCTCTTGAGGTCTACATGAAAAATACCTCGTTTTATAATCCTCTTATACGGATGCGTCGAATTTATGATGAGTTGGTTGTGTCCCATCCGGACCTAGACATTTTTCAGTCGAATTCGCACTCGTTTCAAAAGAGCATTGACTGTGCTCTCGATATCTGCCCGCAAAATTGTTCGATTGATTTTGCATCTGTTATAGTTTTTATTTTTTTGTCAAAATTTACTAATTGTTGCTTAATATTGTTTCGATCGTAAATGATTTCTGTAATGTTATGTAATTTTATGTACACTATTTATAGGTTATAGTATAGTTCCCTAAGGTTAATTTCCATGTTTTGCAAGTCACCGGCTGTAACCTGTTCGTGTACTGATGAAAAAAATAAAATAAAAAAAACTTTTAAAAATTGTTTTTGTTTTGACCGCAATCTCACCTGATGGTAAGCGACGATGCAGCCGAGGATGGGTCGTGTCTGACTAGTAACAGCCTATTTAGTCTTTTCTTATAAGAATCCAGAAATGAAATTATGAGAGTGAAGGAATAGAGAGTGCGCCTATGTATTGCGCACACTTGTGCATTATAATATGTCCCGCGCAGTTGGCTAATCTCTGTTGAGATGCCGTAGTCGAAATTCGGCTAGGAGTACATTATTATTATTATAAGAATCCAGATAACATTGTGTTTTGGAAAGACTTCAGCCGGGAACCAATACCACTCTCTAGCGGTACACTAGTACAACGTAGATTTAAAACATTTAGCAGCAGCTCATATTATTTTTTAAGTTGAATATTAATTAGTCCTGGAAAGCTTTAATATTGAAAAGTTTGTGTGTGAGTTTGTTTGTAGGAAATAATATCTGGAAATACTGAACTGATTTTGAAAACTCTTCGACGAAAGCTACTATAGTGATATAGGCCAATGCTATATTTTTAAATTTATAACCGATATGAGCAAATGAATTTCGAGTTTATTGTGTTTTGGCTTAGATTTTTTATCGCAAGCAAGATGTAGTAACGAGTTTAAAAAAATTGTAAATAAATGAAATTGTGGCCTACAATGACTACAATATTGTATTTTTTTTGCTTTGATGCTAAGATCTTTTAGGAAGGTAATTACTTAGTTAAAACCCAGTTACCTCATTTATAAACAGGTGATCAAGCATTGAGAACAGTTCTTGCTAAATCGCTTCATCTGAAACCTGTTCCTACGTACAGTGGCCAGCATCAGACATTATATTTTCGTTGCAAAAACGCCCTTATTACAACTGCGTTAGAAGCCGCAGTGTTAAGCTAGATATGTGTTGTCTGTACATCAAACACGAAACATGTTATCTGTCAATTGTAAGGCTAGGGTTGTCACTGAGTTGCACGCATTACACACAACACAACAAAGAATTAAATAAGTGATGGAGTAAGGATGTATGCATTATGAAGAGTTTCACCGATTGCAATGAAAAACTTTAATTTGCCTATATTATGATTAGTTTTCGTTTATTAGGTATTGGTATCTGGTATTTTTATGAAACTTACCTTAAAGTGAGTTGTTTCAAGAAAGTGTTTTTAATCATAAGACCGCCTAAATTGTACAAAACACGTGTGTATGGCAAAAGGGTATCTTATCTTAAGGGCAATCATATTTTTCGTTTCTTTTTCTGATATAGTGTCACTATGTCTGACAATAAAGGTAAAAACTTACAATATTCTATCTTTTGAGTTTAGCGCTCGATTTCTAAAAACTAGTAAATAAAAATCTAGCAGTAAGATTCATAACTAAACTTTAGTAATTTCAATATAAAGCATCATGAAATAATCATGATTACACCATCTATCTATAAATGAAAATCAATGTCTGTATGACTGTCCTCGTATTCTGATAAGATGATTTTTTTTCAGGGTGTTCAAGGGAACGCTCTCAAGGGTTCCTAACCTAAAAAAAAATTATGTTGCATTGCAACGCATGCATGTTATTCAATATAAGTATGCCGCAGCTGCAGAATTATCGCGAGGTGCTGGCCACCACAAAAATAAACAATTTTACAGCAGATTGATTGAAACATTCAAGAAGACTTATTTTTTGACAACTAGTGTGCACACTAAGTCTCCAACTAATCCATTCTCCAGCACTTTTGTGCTTACCGCACAAATAGTGAAAATTTCAAACCTTACGTATGTCTGAGACATCCTTTAGTTAAAAAAATACATTTTTTTAAACACGCCTCATTTAAGTGGCAACCCTACTGCAATGCAACTAGCTCATTCTAATTTACCCGACCAACAGCGGTAATGAGATTTCGTCTTTGTTTTACGTTCCCGTTGCGAGCGCGTTTGATTGGCCCGCTGCGCTTGCGACTCACTTGCTAAATTAATATCATGTACAGTAAGCCCCACATCAATCTAACCTGATCTGTCGAATTTCCGCAACCATATTTTCAACCTTATGTTGATTACGTAGAATTCTATATCGTTTGAGATATTGTAACAGATGTGGGAAGGTTGATACCTACGAGGCCCACTGTACAGTCGGCTACTATTACTACTATAAATTAACATAATTAAAAAAAAATATGACAAAAGAAGGAAATCCGATAAATATGATTTAGTCAGTTACATAAGATATATATTTGTTTCGTACGTTTACGCGAATTGTTGAACTCATTAAAACACAATTTTACGGATTACTTCGCGATTTATTTAAATTTTATTTAAAACTTGACGTTTCGAACACTTTACGGCGTTCGTGGTCACAGGGAGACGCGAAGTAATCCATAAAATTGTGTTTTAATGAGTACATAAGATATATTTAAGATGCACTAAATCACTTGCTAAATTAATATTATGTACAGGCGGATACTAATGCATACATTATTATAAGATACTAGCGGCTCCCTGCGATTTCACTCGCTCAAATGTCCGATTTTCCATATAATTTTTAAATTAGGGATGGTTTCTGGATTTAACTATAGCGGCCTTATTACAAAAAAATAGACCAGGTTTAAACTAGGTCTAAATATTAGCCGACAACAGAGGAATGAATGACACATTCGTGACATAATCTAATAGAGAAACGCTTTTCTAATTGGCTAGCTTACAGCTTAGTCCTGGCTTAAACCCGGTATTAAGTTTTTGTAATAACGGGGTAGGTGTCCTACCGGAACTCAAAACTATCTTTATATCAATTTCATCCAAATCGGTCCAGCGATTTAAGGGTGCAAAGATAACAGACAGACAGACACACTGTCGTATATAAAATATTAGGATCGATAATATAGCAGCATAATAACAATTTCGTAACAAAAGTGCAAAGAAATAGATATATTTTTGAAATAATTGATGTCGACTGTACATCTGAACAATCATCCAATCGAGTACAGAAAGCGCTTTGATCTGCAACTGACTGATAATGATGTTGCATTGTTATTATTGAATTCCATAAGATGCTTTTGTTTTTATTCTATGAGAGGATACATTTAGATCGTGAAAAATACACAATATAATACAAACCATGAGAGTACAGTACTGACACAGAGATGATGAGGTTTTTGGTGGAAAACGTATCTATCTCTATCGATACATACTTGATCTGCAGGCCAATCGCGTAAATTTATTGCTGTCGCATCCTTATAGTCATAGGAAAGTAACAATATCTTTGAAAATACTAAGTATGCAATGACAGCTTCCAAAAAAAAAATGCAATTTAATTAGTCATTGCTTCCTCTTCATAGTTGAGGTGAGGCCTTTTCCCAGCAGTGGGATATATATAGGCTGACTTTACTAAGTCATTGCTTTGATAAGCAATCGTTATCACTATAGCTTTCAAGTTATACGGTAGGCCTGCAGTTCAGCACGGCTCAATCAATGACATTTCAAGTATTTTTTTAAAGGTTATTCATCATCACTGCTTTCCTTTGCTTTATTATGGTTATTCTGAAAGCAATAAGTATTGCAAATTGAAAGATTAAAGTCAAGCGGGCCTGGGAACCTCATGAAACCAATAAAAGATAGATAGTTCAATATCGTTTAATGTTCGCTGTCATACCTGTACATTAATATTAAACCTTCACCACTTCACAAATTATTTCCACCGTACTCGGCGAAAACAAATTAAACCGAAATTGAAAATGTCTATACCCACATACTACGTTTATTCACACGAACCTTTTTCAAATTTCGCTACGAAATATATCAGCAACCTTATCCCAATTAGTTAGAAGCCGGAGGATCCCGGCCGGTTTCATATTGATTGCGTATTGCATGCGTCTGCTTAGCCGAAGCGCAAATATAACAGCCAGGTAACGTACCACACACATTATTGAAAAAGTTTACAGGGGTATGCTATGGAAGGTCGGTGAGAAGTCTAAGACGCGCATATGAGCCACCGATCACCGACACCGGTGTGGCTGTCGTGCGCTACGCTACTTAGGTCCCACGCAAACAAAGGTGGTCGTTTGCAGCTACAACTGACAGATGCATGTCAGTTGCTAGATTCTTAAAGAATCTAGCAACTGACATGCAAATGTTTTGTCAAAATGGCAAGTGGCTGCCACTCGCTTCACGGCGGCGACATATTAAAAAAAATGAAAACAGCTTGTCGCTAGCCACCGGTGGCTGAGTGGGATGCCCATCTGATCGAGATACATACCTAATCCGTGATACGTTGCACCCTCGATAGCGCAGTGACATGTGAAATATTCTTTGACACCACCGATTATATGTCACAATCCCCATGCGTGAACAAATAAATCGACACGACTCTAAAAACACCTCTAGCACTAAGTCCGATCTAAGTCACAAACACAAATAATAAATCAATTGCGACGTAGGCTCAAAAAATCGTTTCTAAATCTATCACGTAATATACACGTGTAAATGTTTTTTTACATATTTACACTAAAGCTGCAGTTTATTTAAAAAAAGATATGGCAAAGAGTTATTGTTTACACTTGCTTTTATATTTTTTTACAAGCAGATATTTGACCGTAATCACCCCGATCAATGTGACGTACTTGTATGTAGACACGTTCTAGGTGCTAAGCACTTTTGCCTAATAGAGTAGTAGTCTTTATGGAAGCAAAATCAATTCTGTCTGCGCCACGTCTGGCTCAGTCTAGAGTCAAGAGCAAACCCATTTCGAATATAAAAAAAATGCAACTATTTTGTTTTCAAACTTTCTCTTTCACAAACCGAACTGGCTGTTCCCCAAACCCTACGTCCAAGCGGTCTTAAGTTCTTAACCGTTCGATCCTAACCTTTTGACACGATCTTTAGTTTCATAATCATTGACCAATACTTGTTTTACCATTAGATTACCATTTGGCAACGATGTTATGTTAAATGCTATTTAACGAGTTGGGTAACGATGCAAATTTTTGAATAGCTCCTTTTGGGATGTTGCTAATGCTAAAAGATGATACTAAGATTAATTATGAGATAAAACTGTGATTCTAGCGCAATATTTGAAATGACTCAACTAGTTTAGACTGATTTGGCATAGCTATAAGGTAGGTGTTGTGGTACTTACATAGTAGCACAGATTACCTGATAGTATTTATTTTAAACTATTAGACTAGTCCCATAACCTTAATAAATAAGTGTTTATCTAATATTAGCGACGTGTCAACGCGCGAAAATAAAATAAAGTCTATGTGTAAAATATTGACTTAATATTTTCTGTACTATTTACTTAATTTTATCTTTTCTTTGGACTAAATAAAAACAAGGAGGTAAATATGTAATTGCAATACAATTAATAAACATTAGAACAAATAATTGCTTAATAAGCAATGATATATCATACTTTAAGCACAAATAACAGCATTATTTCAGTTATAAGAGCCGTCACAATAAAATATGATTTCGACGTATTATATTAATATTTTTCGTCATTTAACCGTTATTGGGCTGTGTGGAGTCAATCATGCAAAATGTCTGCGACAAAGGGCCTAGGTCCTGAAGGACGCCGGTTAAATGGGCTGATAATAAAGAAAAAAGTATAGAAGCAACGCTCATGACTATTAACATTGTCGGTACTGCAAAATTGCATTTTTTATTTTATTTCATAAAACGCATCTAAATAATCAAATCTATTATCAAACAAAAAGAAAAATATTATATTATAAGTTTTTAAAATAACTACGTTAAAAAGGTAGGATGTTACCTAAATGGCTCGCTAACAATGTCGGGTTTTAACTACCAACGGTTTTAGCGGGTCGCGGGGGTGGGAGACAGCGCGCGATCTCCCAGTTCTGCCTATGTTAGCGGGATGGTAGGGCGTCGCGTTGCCACTTGTTCTTTACGCCAGTTAATTGGTAATCCTTTACTTTATAACACCGTTCACGATGTTTACTCGATCAGCACGTTTATTAAAACTAGCTACAAGACGCGGTATAGAAAATAATGATAATAAGAGTAAAATTGAGTTAAATGCCGGCGAAAGCACTATGACTTAAGAGAAACCTAGTATGGAAACAGGTATTTATTATTATTTATTATATTAATTTGACAATTTATAACATTTAAGTTTATAGTTTAGTACTATTGTGAATTAAATACAAAATTTGTTTAGCGTTCCCTAACATGTTACTTAAAATTGTAGTAAGTACCACATCCGACGGTGTTAGTCGGCTTTTGAAATGGCTTAAATGTCGGTAGTAACACATCCGACATTGCTAATTGGTTTTAGAAATTGCTTAAATGTCCGTAGTGCCACATCCGACGTTGTTAATCAGATTTTGAAAAGGCTGAAATGTCGGTAGTGCCACATTCGACGTTGTTTACTGTTGTGTTGTACCGACATTAAAGCCGGTAGACTACCGACATTAAAGCCAGGTAGTGCTATATCTGCCCTTGTTAAACGGTTTTTCGAATGAGTTGAACGTCGGTAGTACCTTAACATACATTGCGAAATTATAAAATAAGTCGTATTTTTCCGAAAATTTAGTTTTTACTTGCATGCCTACATATAAATACTTAAATTTTATGCTTATTAAAAAAAAAACTTATATTTTAATACAAATAAAAATTTTATTTTAATACAAATGAATACTTATATTTAATGCAAATAAATACTTATATTTGAATAAATACAAAAAAATTGTTTTTTGTCAGTTCCTCTAGAGTCTCCTTTACCGGAAAGTTTTCAAGAAGAGTTAATTCAAATGCAGAAATTACTCAGCGATGTATTCGACGATGATGACGAGGTACCAGCTAACGAAGTGAATGTTCCTGTCGTCGTTGCAACACCGGTACCATCACCACCAACGCCACCTGATAATAATGTAAGCAGCAAAGAAATTAAATTATCCAACAAAGAAAATGAAGATAATATAGAAAATAGTAAATCTCATTCGGGAATTGAAATAGACAATGTAACTGGTGACTCTCAAACTCCAATGCCATCACCATCTTCGATACATGACTGCAATGCACAAATTTGTGCCTATTTTAAAAACAAGAGCCCTCCAGTTTTGACCAATGACGACCTGTATGGAAATTTGCCTACACCTTATGTAGCATCTATAACAAGTCTTAACACCCCCACTTCTGTCAAAAGTGTTCAAACTCGTCAATCTACATTTAAAACAGAGAGGGAAGAAAAGGCTTAGACATCAAGAAAACTGGGTGGTTAATAAGAGGAAATTAGCAAAGAATCAAGAAAATAGTTTTACTAATGCTAGAGGACAGGAAGTACCGGCCAAAGGATTAAAAGAACCATGCAACGAAAAATGTCGATTAAAATGCTCAAGTAAATTTGATGAAAACCAGCGTAGCAAATTTTTTAAGAAATTTTGGGATCTAGGAGACCGCCAACGACAGTGGGAATTTGTTATACATCTTACCAAAAAAAAAATACCAAAACGCCACCAAACAACCGAAACTACTAAGCACGATCACAAGAATTAAAAGAATTTTAACAAATCTTAGCTGGTTTTGTACTTCTTTTATGTGACATCAACGAGTTTTCTATATAGATAGTAGGTACCTAATGATTTACATTAATTGGTATAACTATCTTGAGTTTTGGACAAATCTTACACAACTTCCTTGTTTAACGTATTAGGACTACTTCATGGTCTTCTAGTTCTTTGCTTGTCAATTTTTTACCAAAGATACGCTTCATTGTAAGTGTCGTCTAACCAGCTTTCTTAAATCATTTCATTACTAATGTCATTCAAATTCAGTTGTTTTTTTTTCTTTTACGCCCGATTCTTGATGTTCATACTTTACTGTGCCCTTAAAAATAAGGCATAAAAGTATAATCGAGGTTTTTTAAAAAAACACTACAAATAAAATTGTAACATTAACACCGACCTTACGTCACGGTGACACCAGAGGTCTGATTCCGGGCACACCTGTAAACCTGCTGCGTGTGCATGATGACCATCTAACGAAAGATCAAATCAAAACAAGCAGCTACTCAAAGAGACTGATATAAAACTCTATTGATTAATAAAATATTCCTGTTTCAACTTGCGCGGTGTCACGGTGACACCACCTCGGCAATTAAAGATTAATCGTCATTTTTCGTTGCATGGTTTAATCCTTTGGCTGGTACTTCCTTTCCTCTAGCATTAGTAAAACTTTTTTCTTGATTCTTTGCTAATTTCCTCTTATTAACCACCCAGTTTTCTTGATGTCTAAGCCTTTTCTTCCCTCTCTGTTTTAAATGTAGATTGACGAGTTTGAACACTTTTGACAGAAGTGGGGGTGTTAAGACTTATTATAGATGCTACAGAAGGTGTAGGCAAATTTTCATACAGGTCGTCATTGGTCAAAACTGGAGGGCTCTTGTTTTTAAAACAGGCACAAATTTGTGCATTGCAGTCATGTATCGAAGATGGTGATGGCATTGGAGTTTGAGAGTCACCAGTTATATTGTCTATTTCAATTCCCGAATGAGATTTACTATTTTCTATATTATCTTCATTTTCTTTGTTGGATAATTTAATTTCTTTGCTGCTTACATTATTATCAGGTGGCGTTAGTGGTGATGGTACCGGTGTTGCAACGACGACAGGAACATTCACTTCGTTAGCTGGTACCTCGTCATCATCGTTTCTTTCAGAAGTAAGAAGATGCTGTCTTTTGTTTAGTTAATTTTATATTTTCTTTGTGGGTGGCCAATCAAAAGTTATCTGTTTTAAATTGGTTACCTAAACGAAGAACAGTGATGATTATTGCCTAAGAAAAATTCACTTCCTAATAATTCATTATATAAATCCTAAGAAAGATTTTGTATTTTGTTTAGGTAAATGTTTTTATTCGACTAAGGTTTCTTTGTTGACAAATTAAAATATTATTTCTTTACATATTGGTGTTTTTTTCAGTAATTTTTACATACGACATAGATTAACAATAATTAAACAATGGCGTAAATACCACTTCCGATAAACCATAATCAATTTCGTACAGGCAACAATGTCGGATCTGGTACTTCTGACAAGTCAGCCTTCATTTAATACCGTTAAAAGGGTTACAAGTGACTTTTCTCATATTTACACATTAAATACCGACTACATATAATACTGTCCTAAATACACATAAATTGCACATCATTATAGGAACTTCATACCTGTATAATTCATTGCAGAAGTTCATATTTCGGGACTCTAGCTTTATCTTCTTAATGGTGTATAAAACCTCTGTGTCCTTCTTCACCCCTTCAATGGATGATTTATGGCATAAAAACTTACTCTCTATAATCTTTCATCTAAATCGGTTCATAAGCGTGAAGAGGTCAGACAGACATACAATTCTGATCAAAATGGTATATTTAACTCGATTTGGCCAAAATGGTTTATACGCCAATTGAACCTGAAGGTGTCGATATCATATTATGAGTATGGATGATAAAAGTAGGTCAACCTGTCTACCACAAATAAGCAAGCCTAAACCGCTGAACCAATTTTAAATTCAAAAAAGAAATAACCTCTTGAATTCTAAATTGAATAAATTCAACCTTGGAAAAAGAACAGACCAAAAACAAGATGGCGGGATGTAGTGCTGTACGGTATGCGGGAGTGCGGAGTTTCCACACAGATGACAGAGTGAAGCTGAGAAGAAAAATAAAGAAGGCTGAAACCACCAGCATGTAGGAAGAGAGAAAGAGAGAAAAATAACCTTGGAGAAGGATAGAACGTAGCCTACTGACTGTCGTTATCATAAAATTCGATGAGGTTTCAAGAAAGGGGGAGGGTCATATATATTTTTGTCACCAGTTTTATTCTATACACTTGTATTATTATTTATTCCGTGTCCATAGTAAGAACTGCGATTTCTGAGTCAGAGCGACATTTTTATAAAGTGTTTTCTATGTTATTCCATTCGTTCATAAATGGATATGACGTATGAATGTCGGGGTGACATTCATACGTCATATCCATTTAAGAGTGATGTAGTGGTGTAATTTTAGTAATAAGTGTTTCTGATACACACCGTCAAATAATACCACAAAGTATTATGTTTATCTTAATTGAAATAACACACCTTAATCAAGTAAATCGTAATATTATGTCAGTTACATTAAAATTTTCGTCGAATCAAAATTGTATTTTCATCTCAACAATTATTATAAGGTCGTCGCTATGATTTAAGTAAATCATGACTGTTTTATTATACTATTACAATTGATTAATTTCTAATTAGACGTCTTATAAATAAACTAGTGGTTCCCTGCGATTTCGCCCGCAAGTGTTGGATTTTCTATCTAACTTAAATCCCCCATTTCACCCCCTTAATGTTTTAATATCGCGACGAAATGTAGCCTATGTCCTTTCCAGGGTCTCGAACTGTCTCTGTACCAAATTTAATCTCAATCGGTTCAGTGGTGTAAGCGGCAAGAGGTAACAGACAGACAGACACACTTTCGCATTTATAATATTAGTATGGATTTTTACCGACGGAGTAAAATGGAAACAGCTAAAGTAGAGCTTTGCCAGGAGGCGTACATAAATCGAAACATTCTATAAACCTCAAAGAAAAATACTCCAAGAGACAAATCAGAAGAAAAACATATTTTGACATAGATCAACGAACCATTGTTTGCATTTAAAAAACACCCTGTGTAAATCTGTTTCTATTTCGAAGCCAAGACGCAGTATCGGTGTAGTTAGGTAACCGTTGCGTGCCGACGACTGCGGTTAGCCCCAGGTTCGATGTTCGGCTCCGGACAATTCCTTGCTGTTATGCGGTTTGCTCGTAGTGCTGGGACAAACGGTTGCGAAGTGGGACATTGTTGTGTAGTCATGTTAAAGTTTGTTTAATATCTGCCCACTTTTCATTCCTAAGCCCAAAGGCAAGACTGGCAGAGTAAAGAGAGAAATAATGCGTATTTTAAATTTAAAAATTTAAATCACACAATCAAACCCACAAGCGCCCGCCGCCCGCACCGCTTATGGTCCCCAAACTTGTCACCCCTGTACCCCGCAGCGTATATGGAAACTACCTCGTTGGTCTAGTGGCCAGCACGCTGGGTACTATCCACGAGGTCCCGGGTCGAATCCCGGTTCGGGCCGGGAGTGTTTCGGTTTTTCTGTCTTGAAATAACTCAGACACAGCTCCGGATTCAAGAAGTTGGTGGTGTTAACACCCTCGTGCCTCGGAAAGCACGTAAAGCCGTTGGTTCTGCGCCTGATCTTTCTACGGTCATGTCGGACTGCCGTGTCAGCGAATTATGAGAGTGAAGGAACAGAGAGTGCACCTATGTATTGCGCACACACTTGTGCACTAATACATGTCCCGCGCAGTTGGCTAATCTCTGTTGAGATAGGCCGCCGTAGTCGATATTCGGCTAGGAGGACATTATTTTATTATATGGAAACGCCTCCCAATCAGAGATGGGTAATCACCCGGGTAAAAACCATCACCCAGTTCGAACCAAGTTGAGTGGATTAGGTTTTAATCCACTACCCATCTCTATTCCCAATTCCAGCACCGACGCCAATCTGGGATGCGGAACCGGTATTAGTTTTGGCGCGTTATTTCCTAAACTTTAACTAAAACGCTCCCGCTAACTAGAATCTTAGGCGCATGATAAAAAGTGGGACTGGGACGCGGGAGAATTTTATTTCCTGTGCTGCTCTTCCTGCAAAAAAAATGCAGGCAAGGACTCAGTTAGGCGGTCGGGCTACTCACCATCCAGTCCACCTTTAGTACAAAGTTTTAGCTATGCAATGAAGCCTATTTTTTTGTTTGGTGGTCCTAACCGTTAGCTTATTGACGTTCGCTGTCAAAAAGCTATAAGTATAAGCTTACCATACAGGTTCTGATTATTATGTTAACTCTAAAGCACACCGGTTTGTCTGTTAATGTTTTGAAAGGGACAGTTAGATAGTACCTTTTACAATTGGTTTGCTTAAGATCGAGAATACCTCTCATTATTAATTTCCTACGTTGCATGGATGAAATAAAATGAAAGGAAGTCCAGAAATTAATTAGTATTAGAAATTAATATAGTTGTAAGATCCCAAGCGAATTTTAACTTTACTGTAGGCCAGACGCAAAGAATTTGTCTATGGATACAATTTTAAAGTTTTTCTTAAGGTACAAATAATAGGTGAACTTAAAACCAAGTGATTGGCAGTTGAACGATTTGTTTTTAGAAAATCGGGACGTCCCATTTTCAAATCTCGAACATCTACCATCCCAAATCACGAGTTGTTCACGAGCCGTGAAGTTACGTGAAATTATATACGCCCAATCGAGTGGGGTTTTCAAGATGCAAATTATGTTTCGTTTTATTCCTAATGGTATTTGGATTATCATATCATTGCTAAAGTTCATTGAACCAGCAGGCGTTTTAGGTGAGTATATTTACATAGTGTAAAAATTGTAACGTGTTAAGGCTGTGTTCTATGCACTATATTGCTTTAAAACAACAGTCGAAACTCCATACATTTTTTTTAAAATAATGATGGTAGAGGGTTATGTAAAAATACTTTTTTATAGGCAAACGCTGATACGTGCCATACTAAGTAAAAGTTGTAAGGCTGTGTAATTCTGATGAATTAAGATGAATTACACAGCCTAACAACTTTTACTAAGTATGGCACCAGTTTATCAATCATAAATTAATATATACAAATATATAGTAACCTTACAAACAAATTTTATTTTCATACGGACCAAGGCATTAAAATCATGCAGCCTAGCCACTTTTCATTTGTCAGGCACAGGTATAAACCCATACAGCCAAGAAACAATTTGACATAACGTCTCAAGTATAAAAATATAACCCTTTCTATGCCGCAGGGGATATGTGACACGCGCCCGCGTTTTTGTTTGGACGAAATCACTTTTACCATCAAAAGAAACTACACAGTACTCTGGAGCCTCGTTGTATGTTGTAGTTAGTTTTTGAAATCGAGTGAAATATTTATTTACTACAAAAGTGGTATTGCGTAAAAATTTTGCACAGTCACCGAATGTATTTAAAATGAATTAGTATAAACTTGTGTTTACCACAACTATTTACTAGGTGCACGATTATTGTTGGAAAGTTTTGCTACAAGTAGAACACAGAAATGAGAAATGTATAGCAAAGTAGGTAATCTCATGAAAAGTATTAGGTAAATGTATTCACATGGGTGACAGAACAATGCAAGCCTATGATCACTAATACTCGAAGTACATCTACCAACGTCTTATTTATTAAATTTTATAATTAAATATTACAACCCAAACAGCAAAATACAGTAAAAAACCTAGACAATCTGCAAATTTACCTATTTCACTATATGTTTGCGTCACATATGATGTCGGCAAGCAGCAATCACTCTGATAACGTGGGGTAGTCGTAAAAATGTGACGACGTCACGTACACACCCGTGGTTATTATTCTGGCAGACTGACTCTTAAGACGTTGAATATGTTTGTGAGATGGTCTACCCAAAAAAGGGGTAAGAAGGACTTTTTTAGGTGATGTTACTGTAGACAAAAGTAATTCAATAGTGTAATTTATAAATAAAACTTCTTAATACAAACCCATAACAGCTAAGGTTAATTCCCGTTACACTTTTCAAGATAATTAATTACATATTTTTATTTAAGCTAATATCCTAGTATAGTCTCTTTTCCAAAAGATCAAATCTTAACTGAGTTTCACTTTTCCGTCTACCACAAAAGAGTCATATTTCAACAGAGGATATTTTTTTGGTAGGTTAATAATATGCTGGCCTGTATAAAGTACAATAACTTTATTTTCATCTAACACTGAAACATTTTGCAATATCCGACAAAAGATAGATTTATTTTTAGCAGGATATTGAATTCGATGATTTGTTTGTTTAGTTATTTACGCAAAATTGTTGTGTAAATAAATATATTTCAGATCTCCATTTATTACGTGTATACACGATCTTATGATGTCTATTAAACAACTAAGTACTTAATAAAGTGTAGCGTAGGATGGCAAGTAGTGATAGGACTCGAATCGAAAAGAATTTTCGAATCAATTGAAATCACAGTTGTTGGTTGTCCTTAAATAAATAAATAAATCACCTGGTAAAATTAACCCTTGATTCCAAAGTTTTTTTACGGCCATTATGCTGTCAATTTTACAAGTACTTTATATATAAGTACCTACATGACGTCACTATACACTTAAATGTTTTACTAGAAAAACTTTTTAACTAATTCTCTCATCTAAAAGGTAAATTTGCCGCGTGATGAAAGCACCGCGTGCGGATTAGAAGCAATTTGCCAATTCGATTCAAGTCAAGCAATGATTCGAATCAACATAGAATCTCATTCAAATCAAGCTTTTACTGTCATCATTCGAATCAAATATGATTCGAATTTCATCTCTAATGACAAGATGGATAACCTGGAAATTTCGCAGGATCGTGCTTTTTATTCTACTAATTTCCAGATACCAATGCAGTTCGTTGGTACTCTGTCCCAGTCAATTTGCTGTTGCAAGAATGAAAAGGAAGCCTTACCGGAGCTACGTCCTTTTCCAAGGACGAATCTATCTTATTAGAAAATTACTGATGTCCAATTTTTACATTTTGCCATTTTGCAAGCTAAACGATTTGTACTGTATACCTACCTCTATGAACCGGACATAATGCATGATGAATATGATGATATAAGACACAACTTATTTCAAATAATCCATGTCTTTTCTTTCAAAACGTATGAATAAAAATAATAACGCAATATCACAATACAAACTGTACATTATGAATACAATGCAACACATCGAATGTACAGGCCACAGCGTATCAATCTGTATTACAAAGATTTTAATCTGAACTCCGAACATAATAAAGTTCAATTTCGATTTAAAAAATTGACAAATGTTTGTAGGTTTATGTGCTTTATAAAACCCCAAATTCCAACCCTAATCTAACCCTGCCACTGCGCCACTATTATACGTGTTTACTTTCGGCCTAAATCAACGAGTACCAATCGCGTATTGTTTATTTTTCATTACAACATGTGCGTACGCAGTCGATGCATTAAAATTGTATTATTAATATCTGGAGGACAGAAGTGAGATGCGAGGGTGGCATTGACCCAGCGGCAGTTTAGTGTTATGGTTGAAAAGTGATTTTGAGGGTGGATTTGGGCAAATTGATATGAGGTTTATTGTTATATCGATGACATTATGATAGATGAAGAAAATATTTTTTGTAGTATATTTCAAACTAGCAGAAGCCCGCGGCTTCGTATTCACAAGTGTCAGATTTCAATCCTTTAATGTGAAATTCATTTTGAAATTTATTCAGTTTAAGCCTTTATATTTTGATTTAAATAAACAATATTATACTGTTCATTAACTGCAAGTCTCTGCTGCTGAGTGATAAGACTTTGTCTAATACTAATATTACTTATAAAGAATAAAAATTGAAGTTTGTGTTTATAGGAAGAAAGAAACTACATAATGCGTTCACCAAAAGAAAAAGCTACATTATTACAGAGTGGACTAGACTAAAATTGTATTTTTCATCCTAATTCTACCCGTGCGAAGCCGGGGCGGACCACTAGACTGTTTTAATAACGATCAATCATAATGTTATTAAAAAAATACCATTATATCTCAACTGAATATTCTGCTAAATATTTAAGTATAAGTGATTATTTCAGCCCAGCTCTTTGAATTATTTAGTATGTTGTTTATCTTATATAAACATAATACAAAACCCCTCAAGAATTGTTTTTCGTCCATGTTAATATTTTATTTCGATCAAATCAGTTTCAGAACAATACAGAAAGAATATTATATTGTAAGTAGGTAGGTACGTAATTTTTGCGGTTCAAAAATATTTTCTTGAATAATTTTTAATTAATATTTTGTTGCCACATTATCTAGGAAAAAGTGTTTCCTAAAAGTAGCAGCGTTTTTATTTTCTTCTCAAAAAAAATAAATATAGGCGACACTTTACATCAAAACATTTAAATTCTCTCAGTTAATTTTATTATATTGTAGGGTGAGACTCGGGTTTTATAATATTGTATGTATTGACACTAAAACTGTAAAAAAAACTAGCTGCCTGGGACGAGCTTAGTGCAGTTAAACAAATAAAATATGGCCAATGTCGCTCAAAATCCCAAAACTAATTCAAGTTTACATACTAAAGTCGTAGAGGAACTAGTATTTTTTAGATATTCGTAACACATCATATTGTATAAAAAATATGATGAAACAAACCAGAACAGACGCACTGTGTATTACATAAATAATAGTTCTCAAACACGTTTTTATTTCAACACAATTAATAAGAAATATGTTTAACCAATATTGAATGTCGGACCATAATTATACGTGAAATGTAATATTTACTGCCATTCAAACATCATAAAAATACGCCCGCACACTCTTAAAGTAAATTGTTATTTACTTCGCTAAGATATAAGATTACTTAGTCTCGAGTCGATCATATGATTAATTTACACCGTACTATTGCTAACATAAACTTTATACATACCTATACGTTGGCGTAGCAAAGCTTATGCATTTCGATTCTAGGTTAGGGGTATTTTTTTTCCATACCACTACTAGACAAGACACTACACTACTAGCTAAGACAGAGGGTATATCTACTCTCGTAGTTAAAAATAATCCAAATAAAGTGTTAGTATTTTTAATGTTAAGTTTATTAATTTCAATTGAACGTGACCGAATTGAGTGATCGAAATTAATAAAAAACCAAAAATAGGCCTTCAGAATGCGTGAGGGAAATTAGTCAAACAAACCGTTCCTAAAACTATTACAAATAAATAACTATCCCTAATCGTTCGTTTAATTTAACGTGTGGTTAAAATTGACATTTATCATCTGACAGCTGGCATCGGTCACGCTTAGTAACCCTATTGATAGTAGATATCTAATGGGGGCGAAAAAATAGAAAAAAGCATCCCTCTCACATGAGGGTTAGAAAAAATCGTAAAAAGTTTACGACCTCAAAATGTCAAGATGGCGCTGATAATAACACAGTATTTTATTAAAACAGGTTGGGGGAAAAACTAAAAAATATGTTATCATAAATATCCGTTGTTTTAGGATTTCTATCTTCAAAACCGTAAAATCAAATTGACTGTATGTATAGACGACAACTTGTTAATGTAAATAAACGATTTGGCACCTTATGCAGTTGTAATACGAGTGATATAGCAATAAAAATAGTCTGAGCCGCTGTACCTTTTTGAATATTGAACTATTCAACAATTTTCACCACTTTTATTAGAAACACGAAACAAACAACAAACTGTTAAATATGTTTGTAATAATAATTGCAAAACAATATTTAACTGGCAGTTAAAATAAACAAATTGCTGTAACAACGAGCGTTAAAACTGGTACGGTTGAACGATCACTCAAAAACATTAACTACAGTTCAAAACTTTTTCATTGGGGAATCGTAACAGCCATATTAAAAATATAATAAATACAAAAAAAGTTTAAAACGTTACCCATTTATCGAACGTCCTCTTTCGTCATTTTAAAGAAATACGAGTTATTAAAGAAAATTTTATCTTTGTTAAAAATCGAAACAATAATTCGAAATTCAAATCCAGCGCGGAAAAATCCCTCGTGGCGCGCCCGTTTTTTCATAGATACTTAGTTTTCATGAATATACAGGGCAAAGGAATACACATTACACAGCCAATAAACGCGAACGCGAATCGGAACAGATTATCTAACAAATAAGCGATTCGACGTTCCGAATCAAGCAGTGCCATAACCGAACTCTATTCAATATCAGGCCGACTATAAAAATAACGGTTTATATCGTGAAAAAAGCGTTATCGTTGTACCGCTGCGCCTTGGCGCGGAAAATGAAAACTAAATAAAAGCGCGGAGGCCCCGTCAAATATTGCCAAGCATCTGCTATCAAAACTTTACGCGATCGTACAAGGATTAAGATTAGATACGATATGTGACAACTCATATTGAAAATAGGACATATTATTTATTCCCCAATTGAGTAATAACTTTTTTCTTTGTGATTCCTTGAATTCAATAACACTTTAACGATATTCGAACCATCGTTTCGACTATCGGTAATTGATTGACAGTATCAATCAATGAAAGTGCATTAAAAAGAGGTAGTTTATTGCCTCTAAAGGCTTGTGCTTACTACACCGTACCATACTATGACCGTGCTAGGGCCGTATAAAAATACATATTCGATTTTCAACCCTAAACAAAGGAGTTAAAGTCCAAAGTATATAAGTGCGGTGTTCGTTTTGACAGTGCCAGAACGGTGCATCGACGAACACAGAGCTTAAACAATTTGAACTTTTAACTTTTCACGCTAAGGTCGAAAATCAAATGTGTCCTAGAACGGTCAGGGTATAGTACGGTGTAGTGGGCACAGACCTTTATAGAGCAATTTTTATTCAAATTTTGTAATTTTATGCCATTTGACACGTAAAAGAACGTGTGCTCGGCGCAGCAAATTCGAATCGCCGCGCAGTAGGAGATGACAGGTCTGCCTCTTTTTACCCGACTGCGGAAGGAGGGTTATGTTTTTCGAGAGTATGTATGTATAATTGTTTGGCACGCCCTACAGCCCAAACGGCCGGACAGTTTTTGACATGTGAGGTGTCGTTGATTTGTCAAAATTGTGAGTGACATAGGCTATATACATTTAAAAAATGGCGCCCGCAAATGGAAATAGAGGGGGAGGGGATTTATTTTTTTCCTTACCATAGCAATATGGGTATCATGAAAAAAGCGTGTAAATGCAAGGGGCAAATGTTTGTGTGATGAGCACGAGCATTTGTACCTAAGTCATGGATGTTTATAAAAGTATTTAAGTATGTCTATCCGTTATCCTAGTCACCATAGCACAAGCTCACGCTTAGTATGAGGCTAGGTAATTGGTGTGTTTGTTGGAACAATTTATTTATTATTTATCATATGAAAGCTAGTGAAAAGACCATTTCAAAAATGTAATCCTTTTTGCATCTTGTTTTTTATTTTCGAATATAATGTCAGTGGTATCGATACAATAATCGATAGGCCTACATGACAAAAAACATGCCTAACCAAGTACGATTATTTGAATTGGCAAACGTAGTAAAGCAATTTTTTTTAAGAAAACCATTAATCATATCTAGACATTTTTAACTCCATGTCCGTGCACATGGGTGCCGTAGGGCCAGATATTGCTTGGAGACGGTTTCGCCGAAACTTTTTTACGTCATAATGTCGACGACAGCGCGTTAGCCTGTAGAATGTACGAAACATAACAGGGCGTGTTCGGTTTTGTTATTGTATGGGCAGATTGTGTTTGTATTGTGTTAGTGCCGAGGTTTTTATATAAGTATATTATGTGGGGAAGTAACCCTAATTTCTTATTGGCAGCGTTATATTGCCGGCCATGTAAATGCTGCACACGTGACATAGGCGGAACAGTGTTCCCTAGATAGAGACTTATGGTCAGTCGCCCCAACCAAAAAAGAACTTTAAGCCTGGAGTTCACCAACACATGTTAAATTTTTTATCAGCCGATTAAGCATTATTTGACATATTTCGTATGGGAATCACGTCAAATTAACCGTCAATCAATGTTTGCCAACTGTTTAAAAATTGGTGAACTCGCGTCTAAATTGATTTTAGTAGGTACCAAGTTATGAACATCAGCTGTGGTCTAGGAGCTTGCACAGCAATTTTCTAGTTGTCACCAACTCTAAGATCCCGGGTTCGATCCCCGATCGGGTCTAGATAGAAATCAGTATTTTCTACCCATTTTTAGAATAGAATAAGCTATTCGTGGTACGAATAAACTAAGCATAAGCAACGCGAAAGTAATCCATATTATTATATTAGAAAACTACTACCTACCGCAGCTTAGTAAATTACCAGCCGAGTTAGTAGACAAACTCACACAAAACATTAAATATGTATTGAAAAAGTATTTCCTTGATAGGGTTTTGTAACGCATTACCATTGTTTTGTATCATTGAATACTTACCATCATCCATCATCCAATTTAGGAGCTAGGCTCTTGTCGGTGGAGATTTTTCCCTTCCTCTCTGCTTCCCGCCCTTCTCTTGACCTCCTGATACGACATTTATCTCTTCTTTTATTTACTGCATGTAGCTTATTCTTTATCTTCCTCGCTTACTGTTATTCTTCCATCTATTATCGTTTTATTGAAATTGTAAATCCGCCATGTTTTTTCGATAAATATCGTATGAGATATAATATCGAGGGCGCGTGAATCGGGCCCCTGGTGTCCCAACATTCGTCCCCCCTACACTCTTTTGTTTCTGTCAATCTCCTTTTTTCCGTACCCATAGACAAAACTTCTTCATTTGTATTCTTCTCCGCCCAACTTCTAATTTTGAGTTTTTATGAAGATGAATACTTACCAACTTAGTGTAAGCCTTCAATAGCTCAATCATAAACCTTCGTGGTTTTTAGAGACTATTATGTAGCTTTATATTAAATTGTGTTGTACTTTGATAAATGATTAAAAAATAACTAGAGTACAAAATTAAATATTCAAACTGACTTTTCTATAACAACCACAGCACACGCGATAACAGCCATTCCACCGCGCACTTAAGTCGCCAATGATTACCGTAATTAAAGATCCACCCCCGACAATTACGATGGGGTGCAATTCCGTTTGTAGTCAGCGTGGCTGTTTGACATGTGCGTGTATTCTCACGTGTAGGTAGGGCCGGGGCTTGGTCGCAAGCGAGGAGGTATCCCAAAACAAGTAATGCCTAATTATTTAAAAAACAAAATACCCGACTGCAAAATGTATAATATTTTTGAAATTGTCCTTTCATTAGCTTTCATACGATACCTTTATTGTTATTCGTACCCTGTTTTACCTTACTTAAAATAGAAATCATACATTTTACAGAATACACAATTTTTTTTATGGTATTTCAAGAAAAATCTAAAATTGTTTTATTTTATTGGGTAGGTATTTCAAAAAATTAAATAATTCCATACCTTCATTAAACAGCTGAGTTTCAATAAAAAGCAGAAATGATTTTGTAGAGTCAAAGTTAATTTCTAAAATAAGTGAATAACTTTTTGAATGCTATAATTAACCCGCTATTCTTCAGGCTACAGCTTTTCTAGAATAAAATATTTAATCGTATTGCTGCTTGTATCCGTAGAAAGCTTTTAAGAATAAGTCACATTAAAATAATACTAACGTCGAATCAGTTATTATATTAATCTAATTACCTTCGGAATAATTAATGACGACTTTTGGTTAAAGCAAATTTACATAAAATAACAACTTTATTACATAACTCAAAATGTGGAAACTTCTTAAACAATTTTCCTAGATCAAAATCGATTGAAAAGTTCGTCTTTCTGTAGTAGGTTGATGTATGTAGATGTACCTGCTAATACGTATATAGGGCAAAATACAAGTTACTTAACGTACAATAGAGGATGACTTGAATGGAACCTCCTTTACACGTAAAATAAATAGGTCACGCCTCATACATTCAAGTATTCATAGCACCTTAATATAATCGCAATCGAAATCTGTCAAAATCAGCATACAACACAAATCGAACACCCGTCATTTCTGTGGACATTTTGAAAAACAATAGCACGCAGTAATTCCCCGATAAAACCAATTAATTGCTAAACCAATGGAATTGAATTCAAATGGTGTAGAGTTTCAAAGCGCAATGTTCAAGCTAAATAAGTACAGACGACTCATCACACGTGGGCCTAATTAAAGCGAATTATTGATAATCTCAAAAAAAAAAACTTTAATTGTGATATGGAATACGCCAACAAAATCATGATACATCTGAACTTCAAGCTATATTGGTAAACTATTCAATCTGGATTCGGTATTTCAAATGACAAGAAACCCCTGACAGATATAACACACAACCGGAAATACTGGTCATAGTAAACGGAACATTGGCAAGTAGATTCCTGGGAGAGTGTAGGGGAACACTAAGAGATCTATTTGAAAATCTTACGGAAACCAGAAAAAACGGGAATGGGCGAACGAAGGTCAGGGGCAGAAGCTTTAGTTAATTATAATTTCCAAAAATTATCCGTGGGCAATAAGGTCATCCAAAACATCGTATAATTTTGCGGATCATTGTTGGAAACATCAAAAAATGGTTCGCAAAAATCATACAATTCTTTTTTAATTTTCACAAATCGTTGCAAAGTGTTCTGGCTGATTATACACGGGCTGCAGCAAAAATAATTTCAAACGTTTACAACGGCCTATTGTCGTTAACGTCATCAATTTAGGTGCTTTGTAATTAATTTATCAATTGGTTTCCTTGAGCGCGTTCGAACAACATTTAGTTAAGATTTTAATTAGCACTAAGTGATTAGTGCTTTATTAAGTTGTAAATGAAGGGTTTGTTAATAAAATAGGTTTGGCAATTATAAGCTTGATTTTATTCACACACATCTTTTACGTCCAACGTACGAAGACTACGGAAAAAGTAAATATAATAATGTATTTTTGGGGTAATGTTTCGTTTTGAAAATCGACGAGATAAACACCAACACACACAGTCATAAGTCCGCCTCTTATTACCAGATCAAGCTAACTAGGCAACTGTCAAAAGTCAAAACAACGACGACGAGAACGACAAAACGACTTTTGACGACGAATACAACGAGAATACCGATAGAAATTAAAAAGAATGGTGTTAAAATAAACTTAGGCAATTCATTTACATTGTAATAATATTGCTTTTTCATTACCTTTGGTAATTTCGTTGTATTCGTCGTCGTAGGTCGTTAGAGAGTTGTCTAGTTGGCTTGGTCGAGTCAATAATATTGTAATGTATTCCCTTTAATAGTCCACTATCAGTATAGCTCATTTCTGGAAGTTTTCTTGATTAATTTACTTATTACTAGACCAGAACTGCATTCGTTTGTCTATGAACATATAATAATGAAGTAATAGCTGTATTATTGTAGACTGCCTCGTTGGTCTAGTAGTCAGCACGCTGGGTACTATCAGCGAAGTCCCGGGTTCGAATCCCGGGTCGGGCCGAGTCTGGGTTTTTCTGTCTTGAAATTACTCAGACACAGCTCCGGAGTCAGGAAGTTGGTGGTGTTAACACCCCCGTGCCTCGGAAAGCACGTTAAGCCGTTGGTCCTGCGCGTGATCTCTGTCCGGTCATGTCGGACTGCCGTCTCACCGAATTATGAGAGTAAAGGAACAGAGAGTGCACCTGTGTATTGCGCACACACTTGTGCACTATAATATTTTCTGCGCAGTTGGCTTATCTCTGTTGAGATAGGCCGCCGTAGTCGAAATCGGCTAGGAGGATATCATCATCATCATCATTATCATCAGTAAAGCTCATTTCTGGAAGTTTTCTAGATTAATCTACACATTACTAGACCAGAACTGCATTCGTTTGTCCATGGCCACAAACATACAAATAATGAAGTAATAGCTGTATTGCTGAATATTTCAATCGTTATTCAAAATACGCAAATATTTTTTTACCTCCGCGTAAAATTGGCCCCAGGATAGCAGGTTGAGAAAAGCAAAAAATAGGGAAAGATCACACCTTTTTACCATCTTACAAAACTATAGACAAAACAATACAAATGGGGCAACATTCTGGGTCACGGCTCAATTGTCCCAAATATTTTGGGGAAAACCTTTCCAAAGCACAAAAGGTTCTCGGCGTATAATAATGAAATTTCCTTATGGTGTTAGTTCAATCAAGTTTTTGGGAATAGACGTGAATATACCTACTTTATTTACACTCTTGATAGATTAGCAAAGTGCACAACACTCATAAAACATGTATGTAGGAATGAAATGGTCAGATCAAATACAATGTGTGTAGATTTAAGAAAACAGCATATTTGGCCCTACCGTTTTCAAGTTTTACAAATAGCAACTCATTTTTACCCGGCTGCGGAAGAAGGGTTATGTTTTTCGAGAGGATGGATGTATGTATGTATGTACATATATCCTATACATACGTATGTATAATTATTTGGCACGCCCTACAGCTCAAACGACTGGACAGTTCTTGACATATGAGGTGTCGTTGAGTTTTTCAAAATTGTGAGTGACAGGCTATATACATGTAAAAAATGCCGCCCTCAAATGGAAATAAAGGGGGGAGGGGGATTGTTTTTTTCCTTACGATAGCAATATGGGTATCAAATGAAAGCTAGTAAAAAGACCATTTCAAAAATATAATATTTATTGCAGTCGGGTGTTTTGTTTTTTCAATAATAATGTTTGCTTGTTCATTTACTTACATAGGTAGATTTATATAAGCAAACTTGCGCAAGTCTGGATTAGCTAATCCGGACTTGTTCAACGCCTATTATCTGAGTTGAAAGCCCACTTGCACAAGCCTGGATTAGCTAATCCGGAAGATCCACTTGCGCTAGGTTAGGTAAGGTTAATCTGGACTGGCGAAAGTGGGCTTTCTGATGATGATGATGTCCTCCTAGCCGATTTCGACTATAGCAGCCTATCTCAACCGAGATTAGCCAACTGCGCGGGACATATTATAGTGCACAAGTGTGTGCGCAATACACAGGTGCACTCTCTGTTCCTTAACTTTCATAATTCGGTGAGACGGCAGTCCGACTTGACCGGACAGAGATCAGGCGCAGGACCAACGGCTTAACGTGCTTTCCGAGGCACGGGGGTGTTAACACCACCAACTTCCTAAATCCGGAGCTGTGTCTAAGTTATTTCAAGACAGAAAAACCCAACACTCTCGGCCCGACCCGGGATTCGAACCCGGGACCTCGTGGATAGTACCCAGCGTGCTGACCACTAGACCAACGAGGCAGTCTACTTAGATAATAGGCCTTAAAAATAAATCCAGATCAGCTAATCCGCACGTGCGTTAGTAAGACTTAAAAAAAAATCATGTACTTTGTGTCTTTTTACTCCATTTTATTTAATCTACTTCCAAACATTCGTACTCTAGAGCCTTGAGTCCAAATAAATAAATAAACCCAATTTTCATTTTCGACGTCACACAAACCGCCTCCAAACTGCCCCGAAAAGGAGCCAATAAAAACAAACTTATCCTCATTTACTACGCAGCCGCGATGTCTATTCGCCGAAAACATCCAGATAGCCGGATAAACACTGAGTCGACGAAACTCCCGGAATAAAACTAGTACAAGTTTGCATTGTCATGTAAATTCGAACCGAAATAGAGGTTCTACTCTGGTGGACCGTGTTCGTGTTTTCGAATCGTGCCGTCCTTGTTAATCATGCCAGTATGACAGCGCAAGCCAACGCAGCAGCGGATTTTTTTTAAAAAAAAGCAACCGCCTTTAAAAAGTCGCACTAAAAAAATAGAAATAACTGTTTTTACCGCCAAGAGAGAAATGTGGAAGTATTATAGGTACGAGAGAAGCCAAGAGAAAAATGTGGAAGTATTAGGACCGTCTTGGTGTAATCGTTCGCGCACCGGACTTCTAAACCAGGCGGTTGCGGGTTGGAATCCCGCAAGGGGCAAATGTTTGTGTGATGCGCACGAGCATTTGTACCTAAGTCATGGATGTTTATATGTATTTAAGTATTTCTATCCGTTATCCTAGTCACCATAGCACAAGCTCACGCTTAGTTTGGGGCTAGGTAATTGGTGTGTTTGTTGAAACAATTTATTTATTTATAGCTCCGATAGCATTAAGGTCGGAATCAACTCGCTTATAACCGCTTGAATGGCCATGGGTACTGGTAGTACCCAAAAAAAAATTGTAGTTGATCGGCCATGGGTAGTAGTAGTACCCAAAAGAAGTGATTGAATATAAAGCCTTATTGCTCTCTAATAAAAGTCATTTCGCCTGTCAAAAATTACGTATCGTTCCTCATAAATCACCAGTTATTTTAAGGTATTACAACACTAGAAATCATTCACTCAACTCAGAAAAAAAAAATTTTCAAACTGACATTTATTGTTCGGCGTGCACGTTCAAGTGACTCAAAGTTTTCTTGTATTTTAATTGTTTTTTCTGTTATAAACACGAAGAATTTTAGGTGAGTGTTAATTAGTTACTTGATAATTAAATTCAGTGGAAGATTCAAGTCGGTAAGTAACTTTTGTACCTAATTTCCATTATATTCCGCAACGTGTATGGTTCGAAGAAGGTAGTTCAAAATAAAAGCCTAACTTAGCACACAACGTCACTACAAAGTCAGTAACCGCAATATAGGATAGTTAAAAGTTGTTACATCGATTTCCTTGTATATGACCCTAAGCTAAAACTTATCTAGTGCGAGTCAACTATAAACAGCGCCATCTGTTGGCATATTTGGAAACTAACGTTCCGAACTGTAGTGGTTGTTCTTACAGAAAGAGACACGGTTGCCAGCTTAGACAGACATACCTGCATAGGTCACACGTACCTCTGAATACTCTTACTTACTTTAACACTATCACCGACTTCGTTCGATGTTTCTTTCACTTGGTGATAAAACAGGTTATTTCCAACTTTTTAGTGCGTTTTTAAGGCCGTCGTTTCTTATTTTGCCGTTTTTAGTGATAGATGTCTACACTAATGGGGTTCTTTTTTTCTTACCATAGCAATATGGGTATCAAATGAAAGCCAGTGAAAAGACTATTCCAAAAATATTATATTTTTTGCAGTCGAGTGTTTTTTTTTATGATCTGAGGTTAGTATAAGAGTACCTATTTTGACATAGAGAGGGAGCGTAGGGCACTGATCAAGTCAAGATCACGCTTTTTAAAGCATACTGCCAAAGCTTCTACACGGGAGGTCTGTGGGTCCGCCATACATTGAAATCCCTAGATGTCCTACGTATCCAATATAATAACATCTTCAGGATGTTGTTGCGGCTGCCACGTTACTGCAGCGCATCGGAGATGTTTGCGCAAAATCACACTGATGGCTTTCACGCCATCATTCGTAAAAAAAACAACATCTCTGATAAGCAGACTGCGTGGCAGTCGCAACAGCATTCTGGAGACGGTGGCTGACAGGTACACTTCTCCTATTTGGAAGTGTATGGTGCGGAGGGTGATCAAATAAGAAAACCTCGCACCTCTACTTTGATCACTCTTATTTTAAATTTTGACCTTATTTTACTATTTTTATCTTATTTTAATTTTTAATTTATTTTATTTTAATTTAATTTAATTTGAATTTTTAATTAATTTTTATTTTTAAAATTTATTACTATTAATTACTAACATAGACATTAATTACATTGTAACTAACCATATGGATCGATGATATCTGAAATAAATGAATTTATTATTATTATTATTATATAATCAGTGGACGGGTAAGGTCTTATGGAGTACATCCAAGGAAACACAGTTAGGTTGCATAAACCCTGGACTTGGCCGAATTAGGGGTTAACTGAGTGATTTGTTGCGTTCATTAAGCAAGATAAAGTTCAGCTGGAACGCGACTTTAAGGAGTTCCTAGGTCTTACATACAGCTTACAAGATCGTCTCGTAGTAATCAAATAAATAAATTGTTTCAACAAACACACCAATTACCTAGCCCCAAACAAAGCGTGAGCTTGTGCTATGGTGACTAGGATAACGGATAGAAATTCTTTAATACATATAAGCATCCATGACTTAGGTACAAATGCTCGTGCTCATCACACAAACATTTGCCCCTTGCGGGATTCGAACCCGCAACCGCCTGGTTCAGAAGTCAGAAGCGCGAACGACTACACTAAGACGGTCGTCAATCAGTCAAATGGTTCTAGCAAATACGGAACCCTAAAAAACGACTGCGGGTTTGAGTCAGCGGGCAAGTTTTAAGACGAGCACGAGGCACGTGATTGTCTATCATCATCCTCCTAGCTTTATCCCGGTTGTGCACTCGCACGCGAGGGCCCAGGGTCCGCTGACGTGATTGTCTATAAGTAATTAAATTCCAATGGGGATCCACACTGCCAAATTCTCCCTGTCGGTGGCGCATTGTTGATGCGGCCAAAGCTATCTGTCATTCCAGTACAGAAGTTGTGTTTTTTTTTAGTATTTTTTTTGTGTTTTCAATCTACGAAAGCATAATTCCGTTATGTGCTGTGCCAGGTTGTTACAATAATGGTGTTCATTTATTTTCAAAAGACCCAGTTTTAAAAAAGAAGTGGGAAACAGCTATTAGAAATACAAGACAACAGCTATTAAAATTTATTAATTTTAGATAGTTTACTGGAACTATTTACATCATGATAAACTTCTGGATCGGGAATATTCATCGTATAACTAGATTGTGAAGCTACTACACCAAAATTCCCGGTATCATCGCGGTTCCGATTGTAGAATACTAACCTAAAAAACAAACATGTACGTGTTTTATTATTTCTGTTATATTTATTAAAAACCTTTTATGTAGTTAATTTGTAACACAAATACAACAAAAACAAATTTTAGCAACCAATTAAATGTAATATTTACAGTAATAAAATTTGATTAACACCTAAATGTTTACCTCGCATTTTACCAGATACTTTTGATCCTCATTTCCGAAGTTCGTCTTTTAGTTCAGATAACTTAATTGACGAATACATTATGATGAAATAACATTAGATACACACGAAAAACTGTAAATTAGATAAGAAAAAACCCGACATAAACAATAGCAAAATGTTTGACATAGCCGTATCTGTGCTAGCGCCATCTGCATCAAGCTTTGCGTGTGGACTAAAAGCATTTTTATTTTTTGTCTATCCTATACTACAATACTAAGCACATTAAGGAGTAAAATTTGTAAGTAATTTCTAGAACTACTGAGCCGATTTCAAAATGATTCGACTAGAATTTGTATAAAACTACATTATTCTTGTATGACATAGGCCATATTTTATTTAAAATTGCACCCGTGCGAAGCAGTCCTGCCCGCTGCCAGTGCAATAATATTTCAGCCGACTGGACCCAGGATTCGAACCTGGGTCCCTGTGGATAGAAGTTAGCGTGCCGACCATCGAGACAGATCCTCATACAATATACATGGCCACAGTTTACGCGAGCATCTGTATCGCCTCCAAAACGCAGTTTGTACAACAGCACGTCAAAGTAAACATTGTGGCACCTTATGTAGTTGTGATAGGGGTGATTTTGCAACAAAAATTTGTAGCCTGATGTGCTGGCCACTACGATCCGAACAGAGCAGTCGGCATATAAAGTCGTACACTTGACCTACTCTGCAAGATAACAGCTATGTCTAGTGATGGGAATGATTCAAATCAATTTTGATATCGATAAGACATATCGATTCTTTCACCTACAGATTCTTAGCAGTTTTTTTTTAAATTCTTTTTTGAGCAGATATTTGGCTGTAGTCATACTTATCACAAGTCTTCGGAGATAGATCGTTTTAGGGACCTACTGTGTAACGCTTTGTTCTTTTTTTCAACAATTTTTGATTCACACGACCAACATCTCAGCTTGAGGGAAGAAGACGCAAAGGGCCAAAAACACGGGATCATTTTGAGTAAGGCAGACAGCAGACTGATTAAAAAAAAGCGTGTTAATAACAAAGTTAGAATATCTTTCATGCCTGCTTTGCTTTGACTTTTAGTCGTGTTTTCTGTACAATGTGATATGTTACAAAGTTCTAATATTCTAGGAACGTATTAATTACTATTAATTAATTCGTTGATATCCGACACTCACCATTATAAAGATTTATAAGGCATTTTCTTTTTGTTGATCTATTTTTAATTTTTAATCAGACTTGTTTTGAAAACTTTTGGACAAAAACATTTAAAAAACAAATTCTTAAAAAAAAATTGTGTGATTTGGTAGATATGTACCTAATACGTATGCGTACCAGAATTCTGTTTATGGTTTAAGAACCTTTTTTTCACATAAAGAATTAAAATATAAGTTTTGCAGTAGCTTTTGCATTAGATTGACGACACATTGTTTATTTATCGATAACTTCGATAGAAAATTATTTCTTTCACCTCCCTAACACAGATCCCGCCATGAATATCTGATCGGTGAACATTTTGAATCCTCTGAAGAAAAACACAAAATTTCACGTGAATTTATTTTCCGATCGACTGATAAATGGACAATATTATGAATCCCTAATTTTTTCGTGCAATTATTTGAAAATTTAACAAAGTGTGTAAACAGAGTTTGTTGAAATCAAATAAAAGGAAATTCTTTTTACATTCAGTTACCATTAATTTTATGTAGTTACGGTAAATATTTGAATTGAATCAGTCCAATATTTTATGACCAATCTTGTATTTTATCAAGCGTTTATTTTATTTTTTCAAAACGTTTTCTTTATTTCCTTAATAAAGTGTAGTTTTTATTTACACAAAAATATTATTATTTCTAAGTAATATACTGTTTACATTGCACAACTTATTTGTATCTGCTAACTTACTTTTAATCGAGTTTTACTAAGGCTATTAAATAAACTTATTTTCAATATCAACAAGTGGAATAGCAATATACCAGTAGTTTAATGTCATGTTACGGTCATTATGCTTCGGTACCACAGAACTATTAAGTTTACAGTCGTGTGAGGCATTTGGCGAAATGCCTAATGTCTATACTACCGTCCACTTAATTTAGACCTCTCATAACGGGCGTACTCGACTTTAATAAGAGCTCTATTAACTTGGACGTCTTCGTACTACGACCAGTTGATATGACCTCTATCTTCATGGATTCAGTATGAATCCAAAGGCCTATGTACTGGTGGGCTACACAGTATTATTATCTTAACCCCGTTGGTGCTATCTGTGTATGATATTGCGATGTTTTGTTTTAAACTTTACATCACTTGGTTTAGAGTAGAATTTCGGTTGTAGTTCAGTGGGATTGACATTTTTATTTTTTATTTCTCTATGGTTTATGCTCTTGACTACGGTTGAGTGAGTTAATCTGTCAAAAGGATTTTAAGGCAATATCATGCATGCTGGAGTGCTGACATCTGTTGGATAGGACAGCTGTTAGTTTGGGTTAATAAAGTCTGATAAATATTGTAATATAAATGTTGGTCCGTTGATGATGTTGTGGATTATATTGATCCGAATTTTCTTGGAAAAAATCCGTAAGTATTTATTACATACTAGTGGTTCCCCGCGACTTCGCCCGCAAGAGTTGGATTTTCCATATTAACTTTCATCCCCCATGTCACCCTCTTAACATTTTTATATCGCGACAAAATGTAGCCTATGTCCTTTCCAGGGTCTCGAACTGTCTCCATACCAAATTTTATCTCAATCGGTTTAGTGATTTAGGCGTCAAGAGGTAACAGACAGACAAACAGACACACTTTCGCATTTATAATATTAGAATGGATTACCTACGTTTTGACATGATTTCATGTAGACTATACCGATTTAAAAAAAAACGTGATTTTTTTCTCAGCCTATGTATACACGTTAATTAATCATTGTGTACCCTTGTTATTTTGTACGACTTGTATTTAAATAGATAGATATAAAGTAGGCAATATTTTATTTAAATAGATAGATATAATATCTAATTTGAGGTGCTTGTGGCGCAGTGGCGGCAGCGCTTTGGTAGTGATACCAAAAGTTAAGCAACCCACGGCGCGGTCGTGATTGGATGGGTGACCATTCCGACCATTTAGGTGACGTCCATGACAAGCATCTCCGTGCTTCGGAAGGCACGCTAAGCAGTTGGTCCCGGCTAATATCTGTGGTATTAGTCGTTAAGCCTAGTCAGAAGCCCTAGGGCGGCTTCATAACTTCTGACAGTAAGGTTTGTCACTTGCCTTACATACACCCCTCCACCAATCCGCACTGAGCCCGCGTGGTGAAGTATGGCTCGTTCCTCCTCATAGTTGAGGTGAGGCCTTTTCCCAGCAGTGGGATCTAATAGGCTGACTTATTATATAATACTTAATTTGTATCTACCTATTTAAATACAAAAACAATAGTAATAGAAAACTTTAATTGAATCTAAATACACCAAAACGACAGGAGCCTAGCCAACGTCTAATTCAACTATCATGGTATAAACAAAACTAAAAAATAAACAGTAAGGTAAATTATTTAGAAGGTTGGCACAGCGGCAGCACGTCAGGTTACCCATGTGAACTACGAAAACAGCCTTTATTACGTAGGGAATAGAGGCGGTCTCAATATCGAAGTAGGATAGTCTGAGGTGCGGCCCGTGTCTACAGCGGCCAGCACATGACTCTACCAATTTTTGCTTAAATTATAAACTAAAACTGATTTCATCATAGTTGATACTAATTCATACTAATATTATAAATGCGAAAGTGTGTCTGTCTGTCTGTCTGTTACCTCTTGACGCTTAAACCATTGAACCGATTGAGATGAAATTTGTTATGGAGACAGTTCGAGACCCTGGAAAGGACATAGGCTACATTTTGTCGCGATATAAAAACATTAAGGGGGTAAATTAAGGATGAAAGTTTATATAGAAAATCTAACTCCTGCGGGCGAGTCGCGGGGAACCACTAGTTGTTGAATATTTGCAAAAATATTTTTTTATCGGATAGGTACTTGTGGGTACATTGACGACCGTCTTGGTGTAGTTGTTTGCGCTCCGGACTACTAAACCAGAGGTTGCGGGTTCGAATCCCGCAAGGGGTAAATATTTCAAATCTAAGTCATGGATTTATAAATGTATTTATGTTTGTCTATCCGTTATCCATAGCATAAGCTCACGCTTAGTTTGGGGCTAGGTAATCGGTAAGTTTGTTGAAACAATTTATTTTATTATTTATTTACCAAGTATTGATGAAATCGAACTACGGCTCCCTGGCGCAGCTTACAAAAATTCGGCGACTAACTAACGTCCTCCGTAGGTCAGTTAGAAGAGCATTCGCCCGGAGAGCGAAGGGTCGTGGGTTCAAGTCCAGCCGGACGTAACGGTCGATCAATTTGAGTGTGCAAGCAAAATTCACGTTTCTAAAAACTTGCAAAGGAATTGCAATTATAAAAAAAACCGGCCAAGTGCGAGTCGGACTCGCGCACGAAGGGTTCCGTACCTTTACAACATTAGACACTTTATTATAACCTTTTTAGTTTTAAAACGAAAAAAAAAACACGTTTGTATGATTTTGTATGATTGGGAGCCCCCCTTAAACATTTTTTTTAAGTTTATTACAAAAAAATCACGTTTTTGTACCTGGTTGATAAAAAAAACTAAGTACTGAAACTCAATAAAAACAAGAGATTACGGGCATTGGTATGTCAAAAAAAAAACAAGAAGACTTTAAATATGGAGGCAAGAGCCTTATAATGGAAATTATATTACACTTACATCAAAGATACTATCGCCTGACGAAATATCTCTATCCATTACAGGGCAAATGAAAATATACTGGTGACAGACAGACAGACAGAGAGCGGAGGCTTAGTAATAGGGTCCCGTTTTTTGCCTTTGGGTACGGAACCCTAATAATTACAACCTAATAATTGCTGTCGTACCTTAGTAAGATACTTTGAACTAGCAATTACGCCATGAAATTCGCATTCTTTCATGTCTAAAGTTGTTTGAGAAGGATCTCATTAAATTCATTGAGAGCCTGAAAAACCTTTTTTCTGAAGACTGAAACGATAGTTCACTTTACAGGGTGTCTCACAAGAGGTAAAAAAACTTTACAGTCAAGTACTTTTAACAAAACTTACCAGAATTTGAGTCAATCGGTTTCATCTGTCTAATATTTATAGTCCAGTTTTGAAGTGCACGTACGTAGGAAACGAACATCATGCTTCTGTGTGTGTGAATTTTTGGTTGCTTATTTAAACTTATATAAATAAGAAAAACACTGTGAGTGTTAAAAAATATTACAACAGTGTTAAAAAATATTACGTTTTTGGTACAAATATAATTAAGAAAAAAATATTCTTGGCCAGTGCTAGGCCGGCCAGTGTTATAATAAGTCAGCCTATTAGATCCCACTGCTGGGAAAAGGCCTCACCTCAACTATGAGGAGGAAAGAGCCATACTTCACCACGCGGGCTCAGTGCGGATTGGTGGAGGGGTGTATGTAAGGCAAGTGACAAACCTTACTGTCAGAAGTTATCAAGCCGCCCTAGGGCCTCTGACTAGGCTTAACGACTAATACCACAGATATTAGCCGGGACCAACTGCTTAACGTGCCTTCCGAGATTCCGTGCACGGAGATGCTTGTCATGGACGTCACTTAAATGGTCGGAATGGTCACTAATCCAAACACGACCGCGCCGTGGGTTGCTTAACTTTTGGTATCACTACCAAAGCGCTGCCGCCATTGCGCCACAAGCAATTGCCAGTGTTAAGTTGCTTGTGGCCAGTGTTAAGATTACGAAAAATATCCGATGCATCATCGGATTTTTTTCGTCTTATCGTATACTCCATCAATCACACCATTCCATGAATTCCATGAAATTGATGTCACAGAACCTTACTATTCGTTATTTCATGTTAAACCTAATTGTGTCGTTTCTAATCGTAGAATGATCGACCATGTTTTAAAAAATATGTTGGAATATATTTTTAAGTCACCCTGTATTGATGTCGTTAGCTGCGTCCTCCTTGTTATTTATCCACTTATTGACGAATAAAAGAGAATATTGATATCACGTTCCAGTATTATTTACTTCAATTGCAATAGTTCCATTACATTAGTTAAAATATCAATACAATTTTTTTTTGTGTAGAAACAAAATATCGCAACAAGTACAAAAAAAAAGATTTTTTATTTTACCCGTAAGGTACTATTTTTTCTATTGAGTTAGTAGTAAACATTACTACTGTGTCGGATCCAACTAGGTGCTCTATTCTTGAATGTTATTTCACTCAATCAATAGGTACCCTCGATGGGTTGCCTAAGCCATCTCGAATACCAATTGATTGAACATCAAATTATCGAACACTGTACCAGGCCTGTGTATCTCCCCGCGTAAGTAGCAAAAACGTACCTACGTGTGGCGACCCTTACTTAGGGGCTAAAACAAGTTGCGTGTTGCTACCGGCCAGGGACACGCGTTTTATTCACCGGCGGCCGCGCGGCTACGTTGCTGGCTAGACAAGAATGAATAAAGTACTAGAAAGAGGCGCTAGATGGCGTTAGAAGCTTCTCGTAGCAGTCAACCCTATCGCGTCGCGTGATATTACATCACTGAATAGGTTTAGTGTATTATGAATCATATTCCAGAGCAATAAGTATGAAATTATCTTGCAATGGACTTTTGTAGGTGTCTACACGAAAATGTGCTTGACTCTGAGGCGAACTAAATTACGCCATATTGTTGACGACATTGAGTAGACATTTCTTTGAATACAATTGCTAAGTCATACTTCTGTACGAAGTACTAGTACTTATTCTGTGACTGTACGTCGAAAACTCAAAACATCGTACGTTCTAACGTTGACTTTTCGACGTACAGTGTTCAATCATTTGATGTTCGATCAATTGGTAATCGAGATAGCGTAGGTAACCCACCCTATATCATAGCAATTTTATTTGCTAACGAGAGATTGTATATGCAATTATGACGTTTGACAGTAAATTGACTGTGTTTTAACTTGTAGTTACGTTAGCATACCTCCTCTGTTTAGTATAAGAACGAACACCTATTATTTTGCCTCAAATATTTTGTTATTAGTCGTTAAGCCTAGTCAGAGGCCCTAGGGCGGCTTGATAACTTCTGACAGTAAGGTTTGTCACTTGCCTTACATACACCCCTCCACCAATCCGCACTGAGCCCGCGTGGTGAAGTATGGCTCGTTCCTCCTCATAGTTGAGGTGAGGCCTTTTCCCAGCAGTGGGATCTAATGGGCTGACTTATATTTTGTTAGCACGTTAAACATAATTTTGAAACGTAATCTCGGTAAACTTACAAAAGCCATTTTAGCTTGTCAGTTTAAGCTTAAACAAAGCATCATGGAATAAAAGAGCAAGTTAACGCTCTTTAAATCTATCCAGCCAAGAATTACCTGTTTGGAAGCTTAAAGCCTTTTGAGACATAATGTAGGAATAGGCAAAGGGACCAGTCAGATTTTAATGGTAAGTATGAATATGGATAGCTTTATTTTATTAATATTACGGATAAAGAATGTCCTCCTAGCAATATTTTGACTACAGCGGCCTGTCTAACTAATCAGCCAACTGCGCGAGAGATTTATAGAGAGTGCACCTGTGTATTGCACACACACTGGTGCACGCACTATAATATCTCCCGTCAAATTGTCTAATCTCTGTTAATATTGGCCACCTTGGTTATTCGGCTAGAAGGACTTATTCGCCATCGCTACGCGTAAAAACATAATTTATTAAAAAACAAAACACCCGTCTGCAAAAATCATAATATTTTTGAAATGGTCTTTTTACTGGCTTTCATTTGATACCCATATTGCTATGGTAAGGAAAAAATAATTCCCCCTCCCTCCTTTATTTTCAACGACACCTCATGTGTCAAAAAATGTCCAGCCGTTTGGGCGTGCCAAACAATTATACATACAAATTCAAATTCAATCATTTATTTGGCACAGGTACATATTAGACCAACTGGTGCCAAAAAGGTCCCTGCTCAGCATACATACATACATACATACTCTCGAAAAACATAACCCTCCTTCCGCAGTCGGGTAAAATGGTTACGCATGTATGCGGTCTCTATAGTGCCTCGTTCTTTCTTAGTGGTCTGTATCTTATTAGATGTTGTTGGGAGGCAGCCAATTGGGAGGTACATAGTTTATCAATCCTCACGTACCAGCTTGATTTAAGTTTGCTCGGTGATCAGATTGTGCAGAGCCTACAGTTTTTTTTTTTTTCAATTTTTTGAATTGTAATAGTTTTTCACACATCTTTCTAAGCACCATCTCGTACTTTGTTGTCTTTAGTTACAGGTATCAAAAAGGAATAAAAAAATAAAAATGCTATACTCAGAACAAATTCTACATCACTCACTTTCGAAAAAAGTATGCCTATACTTTTTTTGTAACAAGCATTCGTTATCAAAAGTATTGACATATAATGTGTAGGTCCATACTATTATTTATTCTGTGCTTTTAATTGACGTTGACTTACACTGGAAAGCACATCACCGGTACTCCAACACAGAACTCTCTGGATGCGAATTACTAAACCTCCCATCCTTTCAATGACACGAATTTCAAAGTCTTACAAATCTCAATAAAACTGGACTTAATATTTTGGTCAAACCGTACATCTCCTTTCCCACACAAACTCCCTTTAGTAAATCACGGAGAATAAGTGGTATTTGTTAATATGCGTCCGATGGAGCAAAAGGGGTGGTACGTGGAAATATTTCTCTTTTAAAACCTGTATTTGAACCCACATGTGCCCTGATTGTGCCGCTGTTGTGCCGATAGATGTGATGTGTGAATAATGGATACGACATTGCATAAGTTAAATTTTAAAACGTGCGTGTAAAATACATAAGAAAACTTTCTGTTCTTATAAAATAAAATAATAATACATAAATATTGGACAACATCACATACATTGCTCAGATCACAAAGTTAGATCTGAGTCACCAACACGTAAATATTTTTTAACAGCCATTATAATATTATTTGACATATTTTGTGCAGGAACTGTGTCAAATAAACCGCCAATCTATGTTTACCGACTGTTTAAAATTTGGTGAACTCGGGTCTAAGTAGCTCGAACACTTGTGTTAGGGAAATATGAAACAACGGTAGTATCACAATATCTAGACCCGAGAAAATAGTAATTTCTATATTGACCCATCGGTAGATTGAACCCGGGACCTTTGGGATGGCAACACCTTGAAAACCGGTGTGTGAGCCACTCGGCTAGCGTCGTCCATCCGTCGCACTGGACTACGAGAATAAAGGACCGACTCCTTTATTCTCGTAGTCCAGTGCGACGGAAATCTGACATAACCTGAGAGAGATCAGATCAGGCGCAGGACCAACGGCTTAACGTGCTTTCTACTGAAATGACCTGAAAGAGATCAGTTCAGGCTCAGGACCAACAGCTTATGCGAGGGTGTTACTCACCCATCACGCTAACAAAAATAATTTGCAAATGCCGCATCCACTTTTTATGCATTTCAAACCAAAACCCGAGGATTCTTTCTTTTGGATGTTTGCCGTATTGTGCCGATGGCAAATAGTGGGTCTTTCAGGCCGAATCGAAATGGGAAAAAGTGGTGCCTTTCACAGGGTTAGGATTGGTCAAAAAGAGACGTTTTATCGCACACAATGGCCGATAGTTATAAATAAACAGATTTCAAGCCTTCCTTAGGCTCTTAGCGGTCCATTGTCATGTACCGGGAAATGTTCGATATGGGTTTAGATCAATTTTTAATGCAGATATCAAAATAAAGGGTACTTTGTCAGATATGAACACATATACTCCAACCGACACACTCTCAAAGAAGATCAGTGAACTAAAATAATTTGCCTAAGATATTGGCCAATGATATTAATGATATCTAACAGGATCATATTATGCAGAACTAAAAACTAAAACACTATTCTCAGATATGAAAACCAATCTGTTAATTCGACAATAGCAGAACAACCACATATAAGTAAAACCACACACGGAGACTAGTTAAAAATCATAATGAAAACACATTAAGCCTGCTATGCTCCTAAAACGCTAATAAGCACAGCTATATCAACACTAAATTACATCCACTTAAGAAGGCCATTCGTCACGTCTAGATTGCGAATGCCACCGGTATGTAATGGTCGGATCAAATCAGTTATAGCTGAAGCATGCGCGCGCGCACATTCGCATTGCGAAGGCATAGGCCTTGAATATGCCCTGTGTATTACTCCTCTTGATTTGGGTGACAACAGTGAATTCCGTCGGAGAAAAAGCATTCCAAGCATGCAGGAATTACGGCCAGAGCATGCTGGAATGCCACAATGTTTTGTTCCCGATGTCAAGAGTACGGGTTCCTATTGATTTTCTGCTATATCCTCATATGGTGCTGATAGGATTTCGACGCAGCATCAGCAAGGAACCAGCTTGGAAGTGTGGAGGTTCTCTCATCAGCGAAACATGGGTTCTGACCGCAGCACATTGCCGAGAAGATCCGAACAGCGGGAAAGCTAGCGTCATGAGAGTTGGAACAGCCACTTTTGAATTCGATGAAGTAGATGAAATGGCTCAAGAGAGACTGGTCGCTGAAATCGTGTCCCATCCAGGGTATCACCCACCGTCGAAATACAACGACATAGCTCTGATGCGCGCTGATCCATACTTCATACTAAGCAGAGACATAAGAATAGCGTGTCTTGATGTGGGTAATACGATTACAAAGCATAACTTGACAGCGATTGGTTTTGGAGTGACGTTGTCTGGTGGTATGTCCGGGAGTCAGACACTAATGAAGGTTGATGTAGATATCATAGACAATGAGACGTGTAATAGAACTATGAGGTATATGGTTAGGAGGAAGATTTTGGCGTTTGGAATAGTTGATGATCAGCTATGTGCTGGAGATTATGAGCATGGAGGAAGGGATACATGTCAAGGGGATTCGGGAGGACCCTTGCAAGTGATGGAGGAGAGGGTGGATTGCATCAGAAGTTTTCCTCTGCATACTGTAGTGGGAGTGACGTCTTTCGGAAGGGACTGTGGAAGAAAAATGGCTCCAGGAGTGTATACTAGAGTGTCGAGGTACATTGAGTGGATCGAACAAATTGTGTGGCCTTAGGAGAAAACTGGCAGGTTTCTTAGTCGTGTGGACTATTGCTTATGAATAAAAGAACCCTAAAAGGTAGGAGGTAAACGCTCCTTAATGTGTGTTAAATTAAAAAGTAAATGTTAATAGATATAAAAATGTAGTTTACCAAAGTAAATTAAGTGAATAAATATAATCTTATTTCATTTTTGTTACTATCAAAAGTAACCTTTTTCTATGGACTTACTGTTTACTCTTTTATTAGTTCTCCATTATATCAATAACGTACCTGAAACAAAAAAATGATTATTATAAATAAAAGCTCATCATTGTATATACATAATCACGCACAAAAATTCGTCATAAAGTATTTTTATTTTTTAAATTTCTTATTTTATAGCCGAAATTTTTGAAAATGTACATACCTTTAGTTTAGTGTAATAATTCATAATAATTTCAAGAATCCGGTAAAAAATTATTGTTATTTTACGGTCATATATTCAACAGCGTTTTATTGGTAATCAGCTGATTAAAACCTTATCGCGCATAGCTCATTGTACAGGCTTAGCGGACTAGCATATTGTGACTATTTTTAACTAAAACGAGTGAATTTATGTCATTTTTAACTTACGTCATTAGTTCGTTACTTAGTATCGTAATTAGCTTATCTACCTAAGTAAAATGCCAAATATGATTATATGAAAAATAATGACTTTTTGTTTCAACGATGCCCCTTATCGATCGATACCTACAATTGGCGTCACACATAACCTAACCTAACCTAGTGTGACATGGTGTAGTACTAATATAGATTGTAAGTTTCATTGTTACAAACTTTTTATTATTATTATTTGCTATGGATCTTAGGTGTCTGAAAAAAATTTTTTTTTAACTTTCTATATATGAATAAGGTGGAGGGAATATTTCCGTAACGTCAAAGGGAACAATGCAACGTAATGTCCTAACTAAGGCTCAAACCCATGACCTACAAACGGTCACATCCACTGAGCTACTTTATTTTACAGCATCTCACCAATTTTTACACCCCGTCAGTAACGCTCTGTTCAGCAAAACTCTTGTTACATAACATTACCTCGCCAATTCACAGATCTGAGATTATCCCGCTCAGTACAACATGTGTTAGATACATATCTCCCTAACTTGCGCTTTCTTTGGGATCTTTACACTGTGCGATTTTTGTTAGTCGTGTCGTTTAGCGATGGGCGATTGTTCGAAAAAAAATAATCGAATGAATCGACAATCGACCAATTTAACTATCGATTAAGTAATTCGAAAAAATAATAATCGACATTCGAATAATAGCCTATAAAAACTACTTACTACTGACGCTTAAAATTCGGCCCTTCAATGCATTCGATCGATGTGCGCACAGGACAGGCAGCGAACAAATGATTAATCGACGCGACGAATGATGAATTCGTTAGTAGTTAGTAGTACCTACGGCCTGCGCACTGCGCGCTCTAGTATTCCTCACCGTATAATCGAAGGATAATCGAATGACTGCGATTCCTTATCGAATACATTCGATTACAGAGATCATTCGAATAATTCGATTAATTTAGTAATAATCGCCCATCGCTTGTGTTGTTTACTTTTGAGATAACCTGCCGGCCTATCGCCTAAGTTGGTTACTTTTAACATACGCATTAGATATAGCTTTTCAACTAACGTTATGTAGTCAATGATAGCTACGTATTAAACTAATAAAAAATCCGAAAAGCAAAGCGACGGCGAAGTGCGAATACCTTCTAACACAGATATACGTGGAAAAAAAACCACGCGGAAATCGACCTTTATGTCAAAGATATAAGAAAGATGTTTTTTTAGATAGCAGGTCTTCCTAGATACCTTCTATTTGAAAAAATCCAGATGGCTATTAGGCCGAAAGGCATGTCTTTGCTTGGAATTGCAATCGCAATCGCTATAGCTTTCATATTATGTGGTAGGCCTGTTGGAGATTCCATATTACCGTTTAATTAGCAATTTCAATGTCATTTGTTTTAATATTATTATTAAAAACACTAAACCATTACGGAGGCAAGAGAAGTCCCCGGATAGTGAAGGGAAGATTTACATTTTCAATATTACATAATTTTTTGATCCACCTAGGTATTTTAAGGTATGGTTAGTAATAAATACTGTAACTATTATGCGTAGCAATAAGCAATGGTTTGCCGTGTTGCCGATCTGATCCAATTTAGAAGTAAACGCGATATTACATCTATGTGAACTCGGTAAAATATATAACAAGGAGAAACGTTCATAATATTTAAATATTTGCGTGTGCAAAATAAGTAATTGATAATTCAGCTGTAGTTAACTAATTCTTAAAGCTAAGTCACCAAAATTTTGCCACAATAATTATTATAAATTATTGTTTTTAAGTGATAATTCACTTTGCAATCTAAATATATTTTTGCACTTGAAAAATTGATCACCAAAGGCGGGAATCGAACCCGCGTTCGCATACTGGGCGACTGTCTAACCTCTCGACCACGCTGGCGATAATAATTATTAAATGAGATCTTGCCAAAAACAAAGCGTACCAAAGTCATATTATTTGAAACTTACCAAGTAATTAACGGTGACATGTAATAAAGTCGCATCGTATAAATCGTCCTCGCCAAGTAAATCCCGGCTTAGGGGATGATGCCAGGTATTTTCGCGTCTACTATACTTATCTGGCGAAATCTCCCTGTCTATGCCCTGGAGATTTGATCTGAACAATACGTTTGTCCTCGAGGCCTAATTGTAGGACATTAAAAAGGCTCTTTTGTTTAATATGTTCTAAGGGAGAGTTACCATTCGACGTAGACGTTAGTAGCTCTAAATAATAATAAATATTTTTAACGATCACACCGATTCCTACTTCCAAATTAATAATTGCACAGCTTGTGTCATGGCAGGCCTGTGTATCTCCCCACGTAGGTAGCAAAAACGTACCTACGCGCGGCGACCCTTACTTAGGGGCTAAAACAAGTTGCGTGTCGCTACCGGCCAGCGACACGCTCGCGCGTTTTATTCACCGGCGGCCGCGCGGCTACGTTGCTGGCTGGACGAGAATGAATAAAGTACTAGAAAAAGGCGCTAGATGGCGTTAAAAGCTTCATCCTAGGAACCTTACCACAAGGACCCTTTTTATAATTTTTGTTTTTGTGTTGTATTAAGTAATTTATCTTAATTTATCTTAATTTTTATTAATAAGTTGTATATATAGTTAATTACCTAAATTCTAATATATTATTCATGTACTAAAATAAATAAATAATTATTATAATTCCTTCCCCCTCTCGGGATTCGAACCCGCAACCTCTAGTTTTGAAGACCACTTCACTAAGAAGCTCGGACTAAAACGAGAATTACTACCTACATAGACTACGTAAGTACACACGGCCGCAAGTCAGACTATACATGTTGAACTTGAGACCGCCTCTATTTCCTACGTAATAAAAGCTGTTTCCGTAGTTCAAATGTATACCTTGACGTGCTGCCGACTGTTTTCAGGCTTGGTAGGTACTCGAAAGTTGTAAACTTCAAGTTACTGAAACTGAGTGCCGCGCCGGTTTCAGCACATCTAGCCAAGTCCTTGATAACTTGGACACATAGTTAGTAGTATGTATTTCTTACGACAAATATGAGAGAGTTCATATACCACATAAACTACCAGAATCTTGAAAGTGACTCGTATCGCCTTTTTAGTAAATAAGTTGTTGGCTACATGATATTCTAAAATACGCAAGTGAAAATCACGAAAAAACCGTCAGTGTGCCCTTAGCATTATGAAATTATGCTTTTTTTAAGTAAAGGTTAGGCAAAACGTTTTTACGACCGTCTTGGTGTAGTGTTTCGCACCCCGGACTTCTAAACCAGGCGGTTGCGGGTTCGAATCTCGCAAGGGGCAAATTTTTGTGTAATGAGCACGAGCATTTGTAGCTAAGTCATGGATGTTTATAAATATATATAAGTATGTCTATCCGTTATCCTAGTCACCATAGCACAAGCTCATGCTGAGTTTGGGGCTAGGTAATTGGTGTGTTTGTTGAAAAAAAAAAATTATTTAATATTACCTGTTCATGTGCATGACTATTTAATACTAAATAAATAAAAAAAAAACATCATAGAATACTTACACAATTTTTGAACTAACACAAGATATGCCTACTAATTTTTACTTTTCTGTGATTTAAAAAAAATACTTGTACATAGTATGATTCCTTTTGATGTCGGTGAAAGTAATTAAGTTAAAGATTGTAAAGACGGTAAAGAAAATGGAGAATTCAAGTATGGATGGAAATATAAATATACTTACTTGTAGATGATTATTTCTCGGCTGTTTTTGTATTCAGCTCTAGCCAAGCAACAACTGATAACGGTTATTACCGATTATACCTGATAACGGCTATTCGACATTTTTTCTCGAATTCCAAAACCCAGCCAGCATTTGAGAATAGTCAAGCATTGTAACCTTGTATTGGTGAGAAAAAATCGTGGATCTTTGCTTGGTTACATTAATTGCATAAATATAAAAAGATGCCAAAAAAATTCCTTTTAGCCGACTTTCGACTACGGCGACCAAAATAATAAGATAGCTGCGTCGTCATATTGTGTGCGCAATACACATGCGATCTCATCATATCATAACAGCCTATTGCAGTCCATAGGCATAGACATAGGCCTCTCCAAGACTGCGCCAACTTTCACGGTCCTCCGCTTCTCGCATCATAGCCGCGCGGCTCCGAGGGCCGCATGCGGCGAGCCGCAGCCGCAGGCCGCATTGCTCGGAAGTAGGCTTGCCAGGTGTCCGGCTTTAGCCGGACATGTTTGGCTTTTTGCGGTCGCGTCCGGCCAAATATGTACGTGTTCGGCCTGTCCGGCTTTTGTCAGGCTTTTGTCAGAGTGGCGATTCGTACGCATTTTCGTACGCGCCCGAGCAGACAAGAGACCAAACTGTCTTCCGCCCGCCCTTTTGCCCGCGCCTGGTAATAATTTATTTAGTAATAAATTAAACATGTCCGGCTTTTAGGGCAAAATGTCCGGCCTTATATAGTGCGCAGTCCGGCCTTTGCATTTTATGGCCTGGCAACCCTACTCGGAAGTCTACATGTCACAAATTTCGATGAAACGGCAATCGGACATAACCGAAGAGAATTCATAAAAAAAATATCACAACCAAAAGATGTCACCGACAATGTACGAGCACATCACACTGGCCCTTTCTCATTACGGCACAATTTTGGGCCAATTTTTTTTAATTGCCAATCTGCGTTGGACGCCATGTTTCGAGATGAAATCGAGTGGCGATTATGAATAGGAATTAAATTATTTTTATACTAACCATGGCTATGACAGATCCTGGATTTAGTCAGTATTTTTGTACGTCTCATGACTTTGTCTGAACGACAAAAATAAATATCTTATAACTTGCTATCAAATCAACAAATGGAATATTTTTCTCAAATATTTATCATTTGAACCGTGTGTGTCAAAAACACAACCACAAACTATATGGTTTTGTTTTTAAATATGTCAGCATCCTGGGAACCTTGCCACAAGGACCCTTTTTATAATTTTAATTTTGTACATAATCATGTTTTATAATATCTGTAGGTATTTTTTCTCAACGTTAACAAAATAAATAAGAATTTGTTTTTTTATTAAGTCTATTATTTATTTATGTTTTAATTTCTATATTTTTACATTATTGAAATAAACAAAAAAAATATGTTAAAATAAGTAATCTATTTACTCGTCTAACAAAAAAGAAAAACTATTTCATCGTGTATTCTGAAACGGAAGATATGTAATTTTGCTTTTGACAAAACCTACTTCGTCATCTAAAATCCGTACCAAAATAATTGTGAAATTGAGTTTGCACGTGAAATTCAATTATTTTTATCCAATAATTAAGTTTCCGTCACTTAATCAGAATATTCACACTTCTGCATTACGCAAATGCAGTGTGAATGAACAGACGACAGCACGTTCAGGCACTGTAGCATCATATTTGTAGTTGTAATAGGGGCTATTTTGCAATAAAAATGTATGGACTGATGTGCTGACCACTGTACTTACGTTTTCAGCCGCAAAATACTTAATAGGGTTTATTGATTTTCCCAAAATTTAGGGTAAAATTGACAAATCTGACAACCCTAATCGTTATGAGCTGATGTTTTATAAGTCATCATTTTCATTATTACGAACGAGAAATTTTTATTGCTTTTGACAAGTTATCTGTTGCTATGACGATCACATTTCATTGGTTTCTTGTCTCGATATTGCGAATCAGGTTTTTATTCGAAGAAATTAAAAGGCTTCTGATATAAAATAGGTTCTGTCTAAAGTACATTATCATCAAGGTATTATTCTTCGCAGTTTGCTTCGCTTTGCACATACGGGGTGTCCCAAGAAAAAGCTGAAACTGGAGATAGCTTAGGCCCAAGTTCACCAAGTTTTAAACAGGCGGTAAACTTCATTTGACGGTTAATATGACAGAATTCCTAGACAAATAATGCTAAACCAGCTGATTAAAAATTAAACATGTGTTGGTGAACTCCAGGCTTATCATAGACCTTTTAAATAAAAATTATACGCATAACAATATATTTTATAAATTTATTCTTTCTATATAGTTGCTATATTATTTGTATAATAAATAGGGTTTCCTTATATGCTTCATTTATTTTAACTCTTGACTCTAGAGTCTAGATTCTAGACTTAGTCAGACGTAGCACTGACGTGGCTGAGTTGACGGTGTAGCGAGCTCACCCCGAAGAAGCCTGTTCACTCTGACTTTGAGGGTTTCGGTTTGTAATTGTGCTTCTCATTAATAATAATTTTAATTGGTCCCTAAACGGGTCTGGCCTTCAAATTGAAGCCGACATGAGGCCTAACAGAATTCCGAAGATCAGGGCTAATGAAATAACTCGGTTTGATCATCAGGCTATTGTCCGTAAAATATAGCCCCTACCATTTATTTTTATTTTTAAGAATTTATAAAAAACCTTTAGTGTAATGTACAATAGTAAATATCATAAACCTAGCTATTGTATGTGTATAGTGAGTGAGAATGCCAGGACCTTCTGGTGAGCTCGCTCCACCGTCGACTCTGTCTACGCCACGTCTGGTTTAGTCTAGATTCAAGAGCAAACCCATTTCAAATTAAAAAGAAATGCCTGGGTTTACACAATTTATAACTGGAAGTCATCCTCCTAGCGTTACCCCGGTTGTGCACTAGCACGCGAGGGCCCAGGGTCCGCAGACCATCCAGGATGTGGCAGACAAGGTAATTACAGTGGAGCGACTGCCATCTGACCTCCGTGACCCTGTTACCAAGGGAACCTGACTAGTTTTTGATCATGGTTACACATGCAGTCGCCTGAATGTGCAGGTTTCCTCACGATGTTTTCCCTCACCGTAAGAGCATCGGTTAGTGAAACAACTAATGTACATAACACAGTACATGGCGACATGTTGGAACGAACCAGCACCTCCCGCATGAGAAGCAACCCGCTAGCCACTGCGCCACCAACGCTCCGACATCGACAATAGACGAATATAGTGGTATTCACATAGAAATTATTTCATGTTAGGTCAAGTCTATAGCAGTCACAAAAACATACAGACAAAAAAAAACAGTCTACAGACTATTTGAATATACAATTTATCTTTATTCCACTTGATAGGCGATAGCGTTACCTTTCAAATTAATCATTTTCATAACATTTAGAACCTACCAGATCTTTAGAAATAGTCTTTTCTACGGTCTGGGGAGTATTTTATTAACCTCTGATGATGTGGCCAAACCATGTAAGTAAAAAAAACCTATGCGAGGGTATCTAGGGCCTGTCCACATATTTTAGCTTTTAATTACATGGAGTACTTATTTATTTCTTTGTATTTGGGATAAAGAATAAAATCAAGCACATAACAGAATCTGCATTCCATAATCAAATAACGCTTTTTTACCTACCGTTGCAGACTCCACTCAACTCGCACTGAGCTTGCGTGTTTGGAGTATGGCTTACACTTACATCTTAATTTGTGGCTCAGCTCCTTACTCTAATCATACAGGTGCAGTCTTTGCCCAGCAGTGGGAAGTAATAACTTTATTTTTACCCGACTGCGGAAGGAGGGTTATGTTTTTCGAGAGTATGTATTTGTTTGGCACACCCTACGGCCCAATCGGCTGGACAGTTTTTGACGTATGAGATGTCGTCGAATTTGACAAAATTGTGAGAGTGACATAGGTTATATACATTTAAAAAATGGCGCCCGCAAATGGAAATAAATAGGGAGGGGGGATTGATTTTTCCCTTACCATATCAATATGGGTATCTAATGAAAGCCAGTGAAAAGACCATTCAAAAATATAAAATTTTTTGCAGTCGGGTGTTTTGATTTTTTAATAATAATTATAATAATAATAAAGATATTTGCTTGTTACTCTCATCGAGTTCCCACAGTAGGGCCCGGTGAAGTGTCAGTCGAATCAAACTTTTTCAATCAACTCGCGGTTCGTTCGATGTCACTTCTTCGGCTCGAATTTATTACTTTTCAATATTTCCGACGTTAAAATTAAGTAGAGTGGTGTAATTGTAATTCTACGTTAGTCAGAAAAAAAACTTAGTACGTATCGGACCACGCCCGCATGTATAGTGTCGTAGTTGCCCGTCCATCATTGTATTTTGTTTTTTGTTGTCATAGTTACCAAAAATTTTAGCCTAAAGTTGTTTTTCAGGGTTCCGTCCTTAAAAGATAAAACGGGACTGTACTAAGCCTCCGATGTCTGTCTGTCCGTCTGTCTGTCAGTATGTCTGTCTATCTGTTTGTCAGCAGGCTGTATCTCATGAACTGCGATAGCTAGACAGTTGAAATTTTCACAGTTAATGTCTCGGTCTGTTGCCGCTGTAATGACAAACACTAAAACATAATAAAATAAATATCTCTTATAAAGGCGGGCTCCCATACAAACGTGATATTTCTTGCCGTTTTTAAACTAAAAAACAAGTCTTAATATAGCATCAAATTCGATTTAATTTCGTAAAAACTTGCAAAATAATTGCTTAAGTTATAAAAATATAATAAGTTAAGCTGATTTCATCTTAACTGATGGTTAAATATTTGTAAAAATATTTCCATTGGATACATGCGGGTACATTCCCCAAGTATTGATGAAATCGAACGCCGGCTCACTGGCGTAGCAAGCACTTGCAAAAATTCGTCGACTGACTAACGTCCTCCGCAGTTTAGTTGGTAAGAGCACTCGCCCGGATAGCGAAGGGACGTGGGTTCGAGTCCTACCGGATGACACAGTCATTTAATTTTTGTAAGTGAAATCTGTTTTAATTTCGTTAAAACTTGCAAAATAATTGCTTTAGTTATAAAAATATAATAGTATCAAATGTTGTATGGACTATGGATAAGGAATTATGTATTTGAATCGACAACAGAAACTCAATAACGATTTTACAAAAGGAGTGTATGTAGTGTAAGTAACAATATACTACAAAGTAATTTCATGCATTGGTATTGACGTACTAATTATGTTTCAGTTTCAGATCCTTTGAACTATAAATAGCTTTGTCTTTTCCAGTAGTTAGTAACATTACAAAGCAATATTAGTTTCCAGTAAAAAAATAGGTTAAACATAATTATTCGGATTTTATTTTTCATTTCATGTATTTAAAAAAGGTAGACATGTAATCTCGTACTGCGCGGCGATTCGATTTTGATGCGCCGAGTACACGTTTGGTTTCGTGTCAAATGTCATTATTTACGAAATTTGAATGCAAAATTGAGCAAATTGCTCAATTGGACTACCTCTACCTACATACTACATCTACCTCTTTTTGAATGCACTATTATTGGAATTTCCCTTACAAAGCAAACCCTATTTAGGTATTTATTACGACCGTCTTGGTGTAGTGGTGCGCGCCCCGGACTTCTAAACATGGCCGTTGCGGGTTCGAATCCCGCAAGGGGCAAATGTTTGTGTGATGAGCACGAGCATTTGTACCTAAGTCATGGGTGTTTATAGATGTATATAAGTATGTCTATCCGTTATCCACCATAGCACAAGCTCACGCTTAGTTAGGGGCTAGGTAATTGGTGTGTTTGTCGAAACAATTTATTATTATTTAGGAAATTATGGCCAGTGGTCACCACTTCTGCAATAAATTTATACGTCCTTCCAAGGGGTTCTATACAGGGTCTTATAACAAATTTCATCAAAATAGGTTTAGTGGTTTAGGTGGAAAATGTGAAAGACACACAACGCGAAGTTTCTTCAGCATTTATAATATTATGATCCAATAACTTTCCATCTTGCAATCCAAACAGTATCACTATGCCTAAATTAACCAATCTCCTTTAACCACAGAATAAATATATCTTCTCAGAACGTCAAGTAGGGCCAAAGATCAACGGACTGGCAACTCCTACCACACCCTACTTTGGGCTGTCAAAAGGTCAACAACCCTAAAACAACAGTCTTTGGAGATATGCAAATTGACTAAATACTGTAAACGCAGATTGCTACGAGGGTCTAAAGTTGATTAAGTTTTATGCCTACATAATTTAGTAGTTTCTAAGTAATGTCTCAGATAAACATGCTTATAAAAAACTGGCCAAGTGCGAGTCGGACTCGCGCACGAAGGGTTCCGTACCATTAACTTACAACTTTGACAGTATAGGCAAAAAAATCACAATTGTTGTATTGGAGCCTCCCTAAATTTTTATTTTATTCTGTTTTTTTGTTGTTATAGCGATAACAGCGACGGTTCATGAGATACAGCCTGGTGACAGACAGACAGCGGAGGCTTAGTAGGGTCTCGTTCTACCCTTCGGGTACGGAACCCTAAAAACACGCATGACTTATCAAAAGTGAGGTTAAGTCCAAATATATATATACCTTGTAAATGTATGAGAATCTTAGTAAAAGTTCATTTAGGAAGGAATTCGATAGTGACAGTCAAACCTACATTAGAGAATTCAGGACATCGTTACTATAACTATGGTATAATTATTTTTATAACTTAAGCAATAATTTTGCAAGTTTTTACGAAACCAAATTGAACTTCGCTCGCAAAAATTAATCGACTGTGTCATCCGGTGGGGCTCGAACCCACGTCCCTTCGCTATCCGAATTTTCGATTTTTTGTAAGTGTTTGCTAACTTACAAAAATTCGTCAGCTGACTAACGTCCTCCGTAGCTCAGTGGGTAAGAGCACTCGCCCGGATAGCGAAGGGACGTGGGTTCGAGTCCAACCGTATGTTATTTAGCGCGAAATTCAATTTGATTTTAAAATTATGGTTCTCGAACCGCGATTAGCTGAATTTGGTTCCATAGAAAATCCTTCTGAATTTGGTCAAACTTTGCACTTTTCGCATATTTATTTCAGGTACAGGGATAGTTTGAGACCCTGGGAAGCACAAAGGCTACTTGGTGTCCCGATATAAAATCCTTAAGGGGATGAAATGGGGGATGAAAGTTAGTATGGAAAATCCGACTTTAGACGCGGGTGAAGTCTCGGGGAACTGCTAGTTAATTAAATCCGCACTAATATTATAAATGCGAAAGTGTGTCTGTCGGTCTGTCTGTCTGTTACCTCTTGACGCTTAAACCACTGAACCGATTGAGATGAAATTTGGTATGGAAACAGTTAAGACCCTGGAAAGGACACGGCTACGTTTTGTTCCGATATAAAAACATTAAGGGGGTGAAATGGGGGATGAAAGTGGCTAGGACCCACTAGTAAGTAAATATGTTTATGAACTTGTTAAATACTTAGTTCTTACTGCTTCTAATTACAATATGGTGTTGTCATATCTAAATCAGAAACTATACTCGTACCTAAGCCCTAATAATCTATGCTCATATTATGTACGTATGGTAATCGCGGCAGAATCAGGAGTCCTACCCTTGAGGCCTAACTCCTAACTAAGATTCTATAATTTCCTTAGCAGCTGACTTTTCGTTTGTCCCTTTTCGTTTCTTCGGCAAAGAAAGAGACGGCATGAACTTAAAATGAGTCTTAGAGAGGGCTGTCGCGAATGCGCAGGCCTACCGCCCAAATTCGAAAGTTATTGACCGTCTTGGTGTAGTGGTTCGCGCCCCGGACTTCTAAACAAGACGGTTGCAGGTTCGAATCTCGCAAGGGGCAAATGTTTGTGTGATGAACACGAGCATTTGTACCTAAGTCATGGATGTTTATAAATGTATATAAGTATGTCTATCCGTTATGCTTGTCACCATAGCATAAGCTTGCGCTTAGTTTGGGGCTAGGTAATTGGTGTGTTTGTTGAAACAATTTATTTATCGCGATTAAATACGATGAACATTTTCTATTTGTTTTTATATTATTGAGAATTGGTTTGCTCTTGACCCTAGACTAAACCAGACAGGCTGGCTGCCACCCAGAAGGTTCTCGCACTCTTCGACGGAACAAAGCAAGCTGCTCGGCGCCGGGCTCCGGTGGGAGCACAGACCAAAGAAACAATGCTTTCTGTGATCTGAGGGTGGGAAGGTGGTACCTAACGGAGCCTACCATCGGAGTTTTCCAGAACACAGATATCTATGATTGCTTTCCTGAAAGCTTTTCCAAATTGAAAGCAATTAAGTAAAGCGGTAGGCCTGCTCACACACGGTACAGAGTAGGGGTCCCAGGGGCGCTAATATTGGGTTAAGATAGGACAGACTGCGTTTGCCCCTAATGAGATACTCTGCGGGTATTAACATAAATATGTTAATATGTCTGTCTCGCTCGTGCGAGAACAAAAGGGTGTTAGCATAACTACCCTGCTTGCTGCATGTTAGTTGCAAGTTAAATTCTTGGCTCTATTTTAAGAAATACAAGCTTAATGGGCGTTGTTTTCATTGTTTCCTAGTAGAATAGATAAGTTTTATCGCTCTCCATTCAAATTATAAAAGGATTGCACATAAAGTATAAATATGGAATGAAACACACGCAACGACTTTCTTGGCAAATTTTAATGGAGTGGTTTAACCTATGCATCCTACATGTCACACAGTGGATAACAACACCCAACCACTAATGTGGAGTGCAGGTGCAGGCAGGAAAAGCAAATATTGAGATTTTCGCTTGAAAAAATTTCAACTCTCAAGCTACATTATTGGGCTCAATTCCAATGCGCCCTGTCTAAGATTAAATTTAGGTTAAGTCTCTCTCTTTCACTATCAAACAAACGAAAAGAGACAGACTACAATAATGTAGAAACGTCAAATTAAGTAATGCGTCTAACATATTTGTACAAGTTTTGCGTGTTTTTTTCTAACTTTAGTCGTCATCGAATGACATCCCTACTAAATTGTCTATGGGTTTTCTAATTTCCTTAGCAACGGACAGCTGTTTAGTCTGAAATTCTAAATTAATATAGTCTGTCTCTTTTTGTTTGTTTGGCAAAGAAAGAGAGAGACTGAACCCAAATTTAATCTTAGACAGGGCGCATTGGAGTTGAGCCCATTGTCGCGTAAAACACAACAGATAAATTGAGGGTAAAACTTTTTGTGTGAAATGGATACCAAGTTTTTGTCAAAAAGAAAACGACAGAACTGTCAGTTTTCAATTAATTCTGCCTACAAAAAGCCATCGAGTGCGAAACAATTTAGCGGAGTGCGCATTACGCACCAGACATAAGCCTGAGCCCTGTATGGCGGGATAGGGTTGTCACTTAAACAAAAAGTAATTTCAAACCTACAATGTAACTTTTCTAGTTTCAATAACAACTAGTATGTTATTCATTCCTCATATAGTCATATGAAAATTATTTTGTGATAATATTATTTGGTAAAAAAAAATTGTAATTATTAACAGCTACCCAATAAAAATGTTCAAAAATCCAAGTTTTCTGAATAAAGGATACAAATTATGTAGATACATACTTTTAAAGACACAGAAGAGGTTGAATCAGCCATCCTTAGTTTAATTTGAACTGAGGATAACGATGACGAATGCATAAAACTGAAATTCTAAGATACCTGGCAACCCTATGGTTAAATCGTAAAATGCACATCCCTGTTATAGGCGCACGATCGGATAACAATCGGCTTAATCCGCAAATTCATGCGCACCGATAAATGCACTATTAATTTGCTACCACTACCTGTAGTGGTCAAAGATTAAGGAACAGATGGCTCACTACATTCCGCAATAGGAGAGTATTAAAAATACGAGTTTTAACAAATTGCTTCGGACTCTGAACAAAGAGCGATTTTTTAATAGTACTTATTACGTACTTTTAACTTACGAGACGGTATAACTTCCATCATGATCCTAGTGTTATTCCGGTTATGCACTCGCAAACGAGGTCCCAGGGTCCGCTTTGGACCATGATCCAGGATGTGACAGACCAGGTAATTACAGTGGAGCGACTGCCATCGGACCTCCGTGACCCTGTTAACAGGGGAACCTGACCAGTTTGGGTCATGGTTACACATGCAGTCGCCTGAATGTGCTGGTTTCCTCACGATGTTTTCCCTTAACCGTAAGAGCATCGGTTAATGAAATGGTGGAACTGAGACGGTATAAGTTTAAATAAGAAACCAAAATATCGCACACAGGTAGGATTTGAACCTACGACCTTTGGCTAACCGGGCCAACGCTCTTACTAACTGAGCTACTGAGCAGTTCATCCAACCGTGTGAAATTCTTGGTCTCTTTTGTCTAACGTCATTAAAAAGTCATAAAAGTCATTTTTTTATGCATGTAGACCCACTGGGGGCACTTATACACGTCCCAACATATGTTTTTTACCTATCACTGCTTCGGGACAAAGTCTGGGCTAGTGCTGAGAAGAAGCAGCGCAAGAAACTCAGTCACTTTTGTCAAAGCCTCTTTTAAAAATAATATTTTGATACAGAAATTAAAATTTTACTTGTGCGAGCTGGTCCACACGTTGACATCATTCAAATAATCGTCTACCTTATAATAACGGCATGCAATAATTGCATGACGGCAGCGACATCTACCCGAGCTGCATTGCAGATCAAGAATTTGACACGGTTGGATGAACTGCACAGTAGCTCAGTTAGTAAGAGCGTTGGCCCGGTTAGCCAAAGGTTGTAGGTTCAAATCCTACCTGTGTGCGATATTTTGGTTTCTTATTTAAACTTATAGTATAAATAAGAAAAACACTGTAAGTGTTAAAAACTACGGTATAAGTTGTTAGATTTCAAAATAAAACATATCATGAGTTTTTGTCTTCAATTTATTTTTGCTAAATAACAAGTAATATTTTATTAAATTACATTATTTAAAAAAAATACCAGACTTTACATATTATTTCAGTTAAAAAAGGAAATAACTTCTTGTATATTGGTTCGCGCCCTGGACTTCTAAACCAGGCGGTTGCGGGTTCGAATCCCGCAAGGGGCAAATGTTTGTGTGATGAGCACGAGCATTTGTACCTAAGTCATGGATGCTTATAAATTTATAAAGTATTTATATCCGTTATCCTAGTCACCACAGCACAAGCTCACGCTTAGTTTGGGGCTAGGTAATTGGTGTGTTTGTTGAAACAATTTATTTATTATTCATAACTTCTTTGACGGTATAATTATGTTATAAAATTAAACCGAGTTTCTTCAATATCGTTAAATTTTATAAGATAAATTATAAGTTAGTAAAGCTTTAGTATAAATTATTGCTATGCTGGATAAGCTTAATTTACATTTTGAAAGGCCTTCAGACAGACTTGAAAATCAGCTCAACTTCTTCATTCAAACTACAAAAGGAATCTACGCGACACTCAAATCAAAAAGTGGGTAGCAAATCACGTCCTTTGAAAATCTATGTAATAAAGGAGAAGGTAGAAAGCTCATAGTAGATAAAAGAAAGCTTTTAAAGTGTTCAATTGAAATGAAAGTAATTTTCTAGTGAGGAAACTAGCTCGATTATCTGATCCACCAGTGTAACGAAATCTTTCTACTTCGAACGAAAAACAATTTGTTGATCTTTCAATTTATTTTCTACTTTTTATTTTGGTTAGAATAATTCTTCTAGACGTATATTTACAAAAATATGCGCCATACCACAGAATAAGTACTAGTACTCCGTACAGAAGTATGACTTTGCAATGAAATTCAAAGAAATATAATAATAATAATAAATTCATTTATTTCAGGCCACACAGCCCATATAAGAGTAGTTAGTAACAAATTTCTTAGCCTAGGGTTAGTAACACAATATTTATCGAAAATAAAAAATAATAATAAGAACAAAAGCGCCATTCACTGCTGCGCCATGCCACTTGAAATGGCGCAGCAGTGATTGACATAAGGACAATCTAGCCTACTTGCAATCATGTTTAGGATGCTGTTGGACGCGCACCGTTTCCGCATTGTAGCGTAGAAACAGTCCACACGGTACTCTGCGAACATCCCTGAGGCACTGCAGTACCGCGGCAGCCCCAACAACACCCTAAACGCATTGTTGAATTGGACACGGAGGGCACTGTAAGACTTTTTATTGTATTCAGCCCACGTAGCCCACAGACTACACATGTAAAAGGATGTACAATAAGCTCTAAGCAGAGTGATTTTAACCTGTGCAGTACATCGTGAGAATCTGCGCGCTATCATATTTGCCCTGACTGCCAGCGCCCTCCGTTCCCTTTCTATGTCGTCATCATCTCTAAGGGTAGAGGTCAATATGGTTCCCAAGTATTTAAAAGCGTGCACTGTTTGCAATGCCTGACCATCAAGCCTAACATCTGGGTACCAAGCTGTTGTCTTACCTCTAGCCACAAAGACCATGCGTACACTTTTAGCCGCATTGTACCTCAGTCCATGTCGCTCAGCATAAGCTTCACAGACTGAGATTAGTTTCCTAATGCCACATACTGAGGCACTCAGCAGCACCTTATCATCTGCATAGCTCACGTTGTTTAAATTAACACCGTCTATGTGACAACCAGCGCGGGTGCTGCTAAGTGCCACAATCAGGTCATTAACATAGAAGTTAAAGAGGGTAGGCGAGGACAGGCCCCCCTGCCTCACGCCACTATATCTACTCAATGTTGTTAACGATATGGTGTAATTCAGTTCGCCTGACTCAAGCACATTTTCGTGTAGACACCTACAGAAATACATTGCAAGATAATTTCATTCTTATAACTCTGGAATATGATTCTTAGTACACTAAACCTATTCAGTGACGTACTATCACGCAACGCGATAGGGTTGACTGCCACAAGAAGCTACTTACGCCATCTAGCGCATCTTTCTAGGACTTTATTCACGCTCGTCTAACCAGCAACCTAGTGTCGCGCACCGCCGGTGAATAAAACGCAGAAGCGTGTCGCTGCCGGCTAGTGACACCCAACTTGTTTAGTCCCTTACCAAGGGGTCGCCGCGCGTAGGTACGTTTTTGTTACTTACGCGGGAAGATACACAGGCCTGGCCATACCATTAAATGGTAGAAGTAGGTGCAGTCGGCAGCACGTTAGGTTACCCATGTGTACTACGAAAACAGCTTTTATTACGTAGGGAATAGAGCTGGTCTCAAAGTCTAACGTAGAGTCGTGTGTAAATAAAATATGCAATAAAGTGAATTTTGTAAAATGTATGGGTAAGTTTATACAGGGACACAGAAATAAAATATTGTTGGATCAACATACCTCTTTAAAGTACATCATCAGTTGATTGATTACGAATCTCCAAAGGCAGGAGAAGAATAATATCTTTTGAAAGAAATATGTGTTTGATTTGGTACACTTCACATCATAAAAAAACAAAGGCGAGGTATTTAAGTACTGAATAATAAAAATAATAAATTAATCAAACACAGCCATTTTTGCAATACTCTTGTTTTAATATTTGAACGCGGCAGTCTCGACAAAAATGCGAGTTTAAAGCGAATACGATTCTAAGAGCCGTTCGTACATGAACTTTGCGAATGTTCCGTTATAAAGGGGGACGAACACTTTCGACATTCCTGCTTTAAATTTGACTAGTTCGTGGGCGACCTTCCTACGTCTAGCATGACTCGCCCCGCGCTCCTCTGATAACCGCAAGAGGATCGCGCAAGATCTTGTCGGGTTTTTCCACAAGAGGACTTACCTTCCTACAAAAAATAACACTTAGATATCTAATGCAACGATAGTCCATTTTCCGTTACGTTTTCTGTGCGGCACACAGGTGTCATATAAAATTTACGTAATAATTGAATGAAAAGGCGCCGACTTAATGTCATCGTCATTGGTATTCACGAAGAGGCGACACCACTGCGAAACGGACGTCCGGCAATTCCTCGTCCATTATAAAATTAAACAAACGAAATAATAAACTTTGAATGATAGCATTCTAATCCAAGTCAGTCGTGAATGGTATTAAAAACATAACCCTCCTGACAGTTAGGTAAAAAACACGTTTTAGTTCATTCATTCACGTTCTCATTCTCGTACCTACCAAGCGATTTTTATATTAATTTTTAATGCGCACAGCCAAAAAGTGGAATGCCCTGCCTGCGCCTGTTTTCCCGAGACTCTTTAAGGTGCGTGTAAGTACTCGTAGGCTTCTCCTGGGCAAGCGCGCTCCATCGTAGACCTTTATTTTTGCTGTCGGGCTAAGATGAAGATCAAGAGTTAGCCCATTACTTATAAAAAAAAACAAACTAACTTTGTCCATTGACTTCGTGTTAAATTTTAGAAAATCACTTTTTTACCCGACTGTGGAAGGAGGGTTATGTTTTTCGAGAGTATGTATGTATGTATGTTTTTCACGCCCTACAGCCCAAACGGCTGGAAAGATTTTGTCAAATGAGCTGTCGTTGAATTTCACAAAGTTGTGATAGTGACATGGGCTATACATTTAAAAAATATAAATAAAGGGTGAGGGGGGATGAATTTTTTCCTTACCATAGCAATATGGGTATCAAATGAAAGCCTGTGAAAAGAACATATCAAAAACATTATATTTTTTGCAGTCAAGTGTTTTATTTTGTCAATAAATATGTTTGCTTGTTTTCATTTTTATTTTGTCGCAATCGCGCACTCAGCCTAAAGCATTTGAAACAGCTCGTACGTACAATAAATCTCGTGCCGCGTGTGACTGATGACGGCTGGGCCAGCTGATCGATGTTCCGCTGTCAGTTTTGTTTCGGTATCGAACAAGTGGTTACGCGGTTTCGGGCCCGACTGTACTTTTTATTGCAACGATTTGGAAGTAAATATTTTGGAAATTCGCCCTCAATATTTTGTCTTTACTGGCATACGTGATGGTAGACAGATATTTCAAATCACAAAAAGTAGACAGCCATTAATTTACATGAATGTTCAATTGCAAAAATCAGTCAGCCGACCGTCTTGGTGTAGTCGTTCGCTCACCGGACTTCTAATTCTAAACCAGGCGGTTGCGGGTTCGAATCCCGCAAGGGGAAATGTTTGTGTGATGAGCACGAGCATTTGTACCTAAGTCATGGATGTTTATATGTGTTTAAGTATTTCTATCCGTTATTCTAGTCACCATAGCACAAGCTCAACCTTAGTTTGGGGCTAGGTAATTGGTGTGTTTGTTGAAACAATTTGTTTATTTGATTACTACGAGACGATCTTGTAAGCTGTATGTAAGACCTAGGAACTCCTTAAAGTCGCGTTCCAGCTGAACTTTATCGTGCTTAATGAATGCAACAAATCACTCAGTTAACCCCTAATTCGGCCAAGTCCAGGGTTTATGCAACCTAACTGTGTTTCCTTGGATGTACTCCATAAGACCTTACCCGTCCACTGATTATATAATAATAATAATAATAAAGGCGCAGGGGCAGCATGTGGCGTGCTGTAGGTGAGTGGCGACACCTCGTACCCTGACTCCCGAGGGCCCGGCTTTACTTATATGGCCCTCGCTTCTTGTGCTTGCCTTAACCGGCCGGCCAAGAGTGGAGATCGCAAGAGCGGAACCTATGCTCCAGGTTGGAAGTGTAAAATGTCATAACGCCGGGGGCCTGCTGGCCGGTGCGCTCAGCACTGGCCACCTGCACCCCGCAGACTCACCTCTCTACAATCTTAGCCGCTCACACCAATGTTGCTGCCTTGCTTCCCACCTGGTAGCTATTATAGGCGGCCCATTTAGTGAGCGGCGAGTCACCGTCTGCCGTGATTATCGAGATGAGACATTAGATATGGCAGGCGTCCCGTTGTCTCATCAATATCCCGGCAACCAGTCCAGCAATTTCCCATCCATAGAACCAGTATTAGTTCCCATCTTCTCCGCAATAGTCCTTGCACCTAGCGGGTGCTGTCTTTGGCTGTATCTTCTTAATAGTGCAGGCAGAGATAGTATCCACTAGGTGTACATATCCCAACTCATTATCGTATCTCAAAGGGGCCTCTTCGTGTTGGATCCATATCCCCACGTACGCCTTCCAAAAGGACCGGCCTCGTGCCGTGATTTCCCGCAGGAGAGATACAAATAATAATAATAAATTCATTTATTTCAGATATCATCGATCCATATGATTAGTTACAATGTACTTAATGTCTATGTTAGCAATTAATAGTAATAAATTTTAAAAATAAAATAAATTAAAAATTAAAATAAGATAAAATTGTAAAATAAGGTCAAAATTTAAAATAAGAGTGATCAAAGTAGAAGTGCGAGGTTTTCTTATTTGATCCTCCTTCGCACCATACACTTCCAAATAGGAGAAGTGTACCTGTCAGCCACCGTCTCCAGAATGCTGTTGCGACTGCCACGCAGTCTGCTTATCAGAGATGTTGTTTTTTTACGAATGATGGCGTGAAAGCCATCAGTGTGATTTTGCGCAAACATCTCCGATGCGCTGCAGTAACGTGGCAGCCGCAACAACATCCTGAAGATGTTATTATATTGGATACGTAGGACATCTAGGGACTTCAATGTATGGCGGACCCACAGACCTCCCGTGTAAGCTTTGGCAGTATGCTTTAAAAAGCGTGATCTTGACTTGATCAGTACAACGGGAAAATCTGCGAGCCAGCATGTTACCACGGACAGCTAGTGCCCTACGCTCCCTCTCTATGTCAAAATAAGTACTCCCATACTAACCTCAGATCATAAAAGAAAAACACTCGACTGCAAAAAAATATAATATTTTTGGAATAGTCTTTTCACTGGCTTTCATTTGATACCCATATTGCTATGGTAAGAAAAAAAACAACCACATAAGTGTAGACATATATCACTAAAAACGGCAAAATAAGAAACGACGGCCTTAAAAACGCACTAAAAAGTTGGAAATAACCTGTTTTATCACCAAGTGAAAGAAACGTAGAACGAAGTCGGTGATAGTGTTAAAGTAAGTAAGAGTATTCAGAGGTACGTGTGACCTATGCAGGTATGTCTGTCTAAGCTGGCAACCGTGTCTCTTTCTGTAAGAACAACCACTACAGTTCGGAACGCTAGTTTCCAAATATGCCAACAGATGGCGCTGTTTATAGTTGACTCGCACTAGATAAGTTTTAGCTTAGGGTCATATACAAGGAAATCGATGTAACAACTTTTAACTATCCTATATTGCGGTTACTGACTATGTAGTGACGTTGTGTACTAAGTTAGGCTTATATTTTGAACTACCTTCTTCGAACCATACACGTTGCGGAATATAATGGAAATTAGGTACAAAAGTTACTTACCGACTTGAATCTTCCACTGAATTTAATTATCAAGTAACTAATTAACACTCACCTAAAATTCTTCGTGTTTATAACAGAAAAAACAATTATAATACAAGAAAACTTTGAGTCACTTGAACGTGCACGCCGAACAATAAATGTCAGTTTGAATTTTTTTTTTTATTTAGTTTTTTCGAGACAACCTTTAGGTAGAGGACTGACTCAAATTAAAACCGGGCAAGTGCGAATCGGACTTGCGTAAGGGTACTGTAACATCTTTAAACCATTTCAAACGTCTACCAGGTGCTGTTATAAATACCGAGCAAAAACCGGCAAAATAATCACGTTTGTTGTATAGGAGCCCCACTTATAGCGGCAACAGAAATACATCATCTGTGAAAATTTCAACTGTCTAGCTATCACGGGTCCTGAGATACAGCAGGCTAATGTTGACAGACAGATAGACAGGATGGTGAAGTGTCAGTAATGTGGTCCCGTTTTAACCTTTTTGGTACGGAACCCTTAAAATAATGGTGTTCGTTGCACCTCTGTATTGTGAACCTAATCTCAGAGATATCCTGGTGTTGTTTGGTTAGTAGAAAAAATCGGGATAATCTTAAAAGCACTTTAATCCCCTTTACTGACAACATCAATCTAATCATAAAAACAAAATCTATCAAAAATGCCACCGTAAAAAAAGTAAAAAAAACATAAATAACTAAAAAAAGGTTGATTAAACCATCGGTGCTCAACACTCTGTTCAAATAATATTGGACAATATAACATACTTGCTCCGATCCTAAAGTGAGTTGCTTAAGCACTTGTTTTATGGAAATCAGACACAACGGCTAACACAATAAGGTTCCCTCCCTTTTCATTACATAATGAAAGTCTAAAATGACTGCTGGCAGCAAGCGTTAACCCCTTGATCACTAGAATTTATTATTAGACAGGTAAACTAAATAAATAAATTGTCCTAGCAATCACACCAATTACCTAGCCCCAAACTAAGCGTGAGCTTGTGCTATGGCGACTAGGATAACGGATAAACTTACTTATATACATTTGTAAATATCCATGACTTGGTACAAATGCTCGTGCTCATCACACAAACATTTGCCCCTTGCGGGATTTGAACCGGCAATCGCTTGGTTTTGTATTTCATTTTAATTATTAGAAACACAATATCAAAAGCTACCATTCCACACTAACAATATCGAATTACATCACGCGATATAAAAGAGCATCCAGAAATCCCCCTTGGAAACAGCTCGAGACCAATCTCAAAGTTATAAGAGAGGGAATCCCCTCGATCCCGAGATCCGGGATCCCAATCCCGGGAGAGGATGTAATACCTCATATTACTTTGGCGAAAGAAACTAGTGAATTGAACGATTGAACCGAACGCCACCGAGTTTAGAATAGAGATGCATTGATGTCGATTTTGGAAAGTTGTTCTGCAAAAATATTTCATACTAGCAGTTCCCCGCGACTTCGCCCGCGCCAAAAGTCGGATTTTCCATACAAATGTTCATCCCCCATTTCACCCCCCTTATGATTTTATATCGCCACAAAAAGCCTGCCTATGTCCTTCCCAGTGTCTCAAACTATCTCTGTGCCAAATTTCATTTGATTCGGTCCAGTAGTTTCGGAGCCTATTCGATACAAATAAACAAACAAACAAACAAATCTTTCCTCTTAATAATATTAATATGGATTAGCATTTTTTTATTACTAGAAAGACTTCCATATTTGTGGGTTAATGAGCCAGAAAGAAAGACTAAGAAATATATTGAAATTTACTCCCTTTTTATAAAATTCTTATCACAATAGGTACTTTGCTTTGCAGTGTTTAAAGAAACTCAATGATCTATTTGAAATTTTACTTATTTTCTTCATTACGTTTATGAGTAGGCTAAATTAGATTAGATTTTGAAGCAATTTGCGAGTAATAATGTTTTAAACTATCATCAAATATCCCATTTTGATTAGTTTATCTAAAGTTTTTTTACGGCATAAAGTATACAATGTATCGACACAAACTAACAATACGATCGTCCCTATCCGGGACATTTCTCCGGGATTGCCCCGGGATTAGCGGGATCCCGGTATTGTTGGAGTGATTCTATTTGTTTTAAAGTGGACTTGGCAGATTTAAAACAGTTGTTGATTTACGATTTGTTTTCATTCGTTGTTGTTGGTAAACCAAATATATTTTGTTGTTTTAACTAGATTTGTAAATCACAAAACTTAAATTAATTCATGATATGTAATAATGATATTCTATTACCGTCTGTGAGAGTTTGCTGCGCAAAAAATCGGATTTACCATAATACAATCTACATTCCCCATTTTAACCCCTTGCTGTTTTTATATCGCGACAAAAAGTGACCTATGTCCTTACCAGGGTCTTAAACTATCTCTGTACCAAATTTCATTTAAATCGGTTTAGTTGTCTAGGCGTGATTAACACACTGACAGAGTTACTTTCGCATTTATATTAAGTTAGAAAGTTAGGATAACTGACTGCATGCTACAGGTCTTACTGCCGTACTCAGAGACGTCAATTAAAGTTAAACGTTCATTAATTCTCATGCTTTCCTTTTCTATTTCATTGACACAAAAAGTGACAGAACGAGACTTAATCAAAGATTAAAATAAATTGACGTCTCTGAGTGCGGCAGGAAATGGGTTGATAATTGACATAGCGTTAGTTTCTACAAATTTACAAATTGTCCGTGTAATATTAAAAAAAGTTTTTTATAACCATCTGTTTAGTTTTAATACATAAATGAACTGATTTAATAAGGTCGTGTAACTTAATTAAGCAGTATATCATGTCTCCTGCAGTTTCATTATTAATTCTATGTAAGTTTACATCGTACAGAATTCCTTCATCCAAATTAAGTATACATTACGAAACACCACAAAAGTACCAAAATCAACGAAAACAATACTCCCAAGCCAAGACGTGTATCTCGAAAAATTCCTTCACACGAAAACAATATAAATAATTGAATTCAACGCAAAAATTACAAAAAACAAAGGGTATTTTTATCCAAGACCACGTAGACAGAATCACGTAGAGGGGTTAATATTTCAACCCAATTCGGACCGGACGTGAGGGTTGATGCGGGTTGAACCACCGTTGGGTACTAAGGAGATGGGCGACGAAGGGTTAAAATTTTTAAAAGAATGTAGTTTTATTCAATGGGTGTGAGGTTCTTTGGTTTGGATAAGGTGATTTATTTACAAAGGAGTGAAATTGACCTGGACAACTACCTAAATATCGACAAGTTCGTAGAGCTTCCTGACATAAACAAAGTTTATATTAAAGGATATTGACCAAAGCCAGGCCCAGATTGTGTCTTTGTAGTTTATATTTCAAAAATCTTGTTTTGAATTGTAATTGCACTGGTATTTTTAAAATAATCTAACGAATAGGGGTTTAAAAGTAACACTTAATCACAAAATTCATAAATTTATCACATAATTAATTCTGCAATCACAAAACATATACTCAAAATGCCTTACCTGCCATTGAATTCCTCGTAAACCCCTGATTATTTTTCAAAAATATGTTTTGTGTGTATTCTTTCAAATATTTTTATATTTTAGCCGAACATATTGTAAAGACGCATGCTGACGCAAAGTGGGCCCAGTTTCTAAAGAGTTTTGGTCAAGATCCTTTCAATCTACCAATTGTTTTTTGTTTGTAAAAATGATAAAAATACCTTATAATGTACTTATTGTAAAATGGCTACATATGTAAAACGCATTTAGTAACAGTGCTGTGGCTCTCAAAAGGTTGGCAGCATTGCCCCAATGTATTCATTACTTACTTTGCTTGCAAAGGATATTGCCCAAGTTAGCTGCCAGACTTTTGATAACCAGTACCGAAAGCCATCTTCTGAGATTGATTGTTAAAAGCTTAAGTTAAATTGATTATTAAATAGGTACTTTAAGTTCTAACATTTTCGTTCACAAAAATTCGTCGACAGTCTTTAATTTTTACACAAATTAATCATTAATAATAATATTAAATTGTTTCAACAAACACACCAATTACCTATAGATAAATATTATAAATAACGGATAGACATATGTACTTATATACATTTATAAACATCCATGACTTAGGTACAATGCTCGTGCTCATCACACAAACATTTTCCCCTTGCGGGATTCGAACTCGCAACCGCCTGGTTTAGTACAAATAGTTAATTAATTAGTTGTATAATTAATTATACAAATAATTAATTAATTCAAAAGCACGTATAGGTACTTATATGGATAATGATTTACATTGTCTTATCGAATGCTTTTGACAATGTAATAATATAATAATACCTGACCACATAAACCTGTGTAACAATTACGTCGAAAATAAATCGTGAAATTACCGAATTATAATCGATATTAAGGTAACGTTAAACCGATTAAAAGCTGCGGTTGGTTTCAACAATTTATTAACGAGCCGCCATTTTGAAGTATTTTAGCAATCCGATTGAACTGCGTTCCAGTAAATTAGCCGATTCAAAATTATTTATTTTCGTTGTTTATTTTAAGGTTTCCGCAGGCCTACCGCCTAACTTGAAAGCTATAGCGATTGTGATTGCAATTCCAAGAAATGACACATGAATTGTCCTCTTTAGGGTTCCGTACCTCCAATGGAAAAAAGGAACGATCAATCAATTTTTGTGTGCGAAATTTAATTAATTTCGAAAAAACTTGCAAACAAATTGCTTGAATTATAAAAATAATTATAAGTTAAGCTGATTTAATCTTAACTGATGGTCAAATATTTGTAAAATATTTTCATCGGATACCTACGCAGGTACATTCCCCAAGACTTGATAAAATCGAACGCCGGCTCACTGGCGTAGCAAGAAATTCGTCGACTGACTAACATCTGAAGCTTAGCTTTAATTTCGTAAAAAAGGAACTCACTAAATAACGTTACTGTCCGTATGTCTGTAAAGACCTTTTTTCGCATGAACGCGTGAAGGTATCAAGTTAAATTTAGTATCAATAACTTATGTCTGCGGCGCCATAAAAGCTGTAAAAATCCAGCTTCTAGTTCAACGCAGTCCAAAGAATAGGCCATTTAAGCCTTAATTTCTATTTCGCAGGGGAATCGAAACCCAAGGTTACTTCCCGTAGACCTAGGATCACGAAAAGCAAGATGAAAGGTCTGAGCACAAACAAATACCGCAAATACGTAGTCACATTATCATTGTGGTCCAAAACTTTGTTTGTACGGAACCCTTAGACGCGAGTTCGACTCGCACTTGCCCGGTTTTTATTAATAAGTACGAGAAAGGGATTAATGAGCCTAATTCTTAGTTAGATTTACAACGTAACCCAGAAGTCTCGGTCTTTCATGAAATAAACAGTATCAGACTGGGTAGTAGATTTTTCATGGCGAAAGCTTAGGAAAAAATATTTAGCCTCAAATATTAATTGTTTGACCCGGTGTACACGCAGCCTAGTCAGAGGCCCTAGGGCGGCTTGATAACATCTGACAGTAAGGTTTGTCACTTGCCTTTCAGACACCCCTCCACCAATCCGCACTGAGCCCGCGTGGTGGAGGTATGGCTGATACCTTCTCATAGTTTAGGTGAGGTCTTTGCCAGGCAGTGAGATCTATATAGGCTAACTTTAATTTATACATTATTTCTCATTCTTGGTAATATAAAATGTCACTTAAGAACTTTTTTTAGATTATTATTTTATGCAAATAATGGGATATTTTAGGACTAAAAGTGGATGTGCTATCCTGAGTTTTAGCTGTTTGTCGTTGGTCGAGTTTCACGAGTTGGTGTAACAACGCAAATGTATTTGGTCATTGACGAAAGTTTTAATTGGGTAGCCCGTAATTGGAACACGTGTCTTAGTAGAGGTTAAGAGACGACTTGTATTAGTAAGACTTGTCTAATCTAATCTAAAAAGCAGGCCTAAAACTACTCTAAATAAAATAACTGTTTGTCAAAAGGCAAAAGCGCACAACTGCACAGTCGGACTGGTTTACCTACATAAATTGTAATTTTACTGTGTTTTGACCCAACTGCGGAAGGAGGGTTATGTTTTTCGAGAGTATGTATGTATTTATGTATGTATATTTGTTTGGCACGCCCTACAGCTCAAACGGCTGGACAGTTTTTGACATATGCGGTGTCGTTGAATTTGTCAAAATTGTAAGAGTGACTTATGCTATACATTTTAAAAATGGCGCCCGCAACCGTAAATAAAGGTCCCCCTTTTTTTGGGAGATTGATTTTTCCCTTACCATAGCAATATGGGTATCAAATGAAAGCCAGTAAAAAGACCATTTCAAAAAATTTATCAGTTTTGCAGTCGGGTGTTATGTTTTTTTTTTTCAAAAAATATGTTTACTTGTTTGTCTTGTACCCGTGCCCTTTACGTTGTTTATTTTCGTGTAATGTGCGATGCCCATTCATTAATAATTGTATTCTCTTACTTTCTTTCATTCAGTAGAACAGTACCTACCGATTATTTGCATAAAAAAAGTTTTTAAGTGACATTTTAAATTACCAAGAATCAGATAGTGTAAAAGTTTAAGTTAGCCTATATAGGTCTCACAGGTGGGCAAAGGCCTCACCTCAACTATGAGGAGGTATCAGCCATACCTTTACCACGCGGCTCAGTGCGGATTGGTGGAAGGGTGTCTGTAAGGCAAGTGACCAATCTTACTGTCTTACGGGTTAACGACTACTATCAACAGATATTAGCCGGGACCTGCTTAACGTGCCTTCCAAAGCACGGAGATGCTTGTCATGGATTTTGCTTGAATGGTCGTAATGGTCACCCATACAAACACAACCGCGCCGTGGGTTGCTTAACTTTGCTATCACAACCAAAGCGCTGTCGCCAAAGGCACCTCCCAGCAATATTTAGATAACAATAAAAACCCTACAAAACGTAGTCGACATATTTTTTCCGCAACAAAATCTCTAAAAACACCCGATTTGCTATTTCAAACGGATCACGTTTAGCCAGCGCCGCGGCATCAAAATCTAGATTTTTCCCAGCTCAGCCCAAAACGCCTGGCTGATCTAAATCTGCGGGAAGGAAGAATAAAACGCCAAATACAACACTAGGCCGATTGATTGTATTGTGACCACGATTTTTCGACTTCTGGGACAGTCTTTACAGGTGTTTTGAATGTTTGATAGCCGAATTAGCGAAGTCGTGAATTCGTACTCTTAGGTCCACGTGTCCGAATTAGCTAATCCAGACTTGCGCAAATGACCTTTCAACTCAGATCATAGGCCTTGACCTAGTCCGGATAAGCTAATCCGGAATGGCGCAAGTGAACCTACCGTATTAACTTATCCAGACTAGACAAGTGGGCTAGCGATGGGCGACTATTCGAAAAAAAATAATCGAATGAATCGACAATCGACCATTCGAACAATCGAATGTCGATTTAGTAATTCGAAAAAAAAATTATCGAATAATAATCGACAATCGAATGATAATCTGTACTCGGCCCTTCGATGCATTCGATTGAATTGCCGCGACAGGACAGGCAGCGAACGAATGATTAATCGACACGACGAATGACGATTCATTCGTTAGTAGTTAGTAGTACGGCCTGCGCACCGCACGCTCCGGTATTGCTCGCCGCATAATCGAAGGATAATCGAATGAATGCGGTTGCTTATCGAATACATTCGATTACAGAGACCATTTGAATAATTCGATTAATTTAGTAATAATCGCCCATCGCTAAAGTGGGCTATTAATTCCGTCATAGGCCGTGAACAAGTCCAATCCGTATGTCAAATAATGCTAAACCGGCTGATTAAAAATTATACATGTGTCGTTGAACTTCATGCTAGGACTAATTAATGAAAATAAACCATACGGAAATCCTGATTTATGTAACGAAATGTTGATGAATTTTTTTTTATCCAGCCCACACCAGGATTAATGGTAATCCTAGCCAAGGAAGCGAAAAGCCAAATTGCACCTTGGCATCTACACCGCGCAAACTTCACAAGTACTCTTGGCACCACCTGCGGTAACCAAAGAAACATGGCGTTGCATTTGTTAGCTTTTCAATACAAATCTAGAAACTTCGATACAACACGGTTAACCAGAGGTTTGTCAGCTGTGCTGTAAGTAAGTGCTGAGAAAGCGGTTGGCACTTACTTGGATGGATTTTGTTTATTTATTTTAGAAAAAGGAATATGTTTTTTTATATTGTGTGTGTGAGATTATAGGGTTACAATGGCGGCCGATCGGCTTACTTTGGTGTGAGTGTGTGCGTGAGAAGATCGTGTATTTACGACGATGCCTGGCTTACTTTGGTGCTTCAGTTTTAATGTAGGCGACACGAAGTCCATATTTTTTTTTACGTCGATGATTAATAGGCAGATCTCTGACCGCAATCCCACCTGATGGTAAGCAACGATGCGGCCGAGGATAGGTTATGTCTGACTAGTATCAGAGGCCTTACTCCCGTTGAAGATGTCCGTATTTTCGAATGTAGCCGTCCCTTTCACTCACGACAGAATAACAACGCGAACGAGCGTGATGGCAAGACTCGAATATACGAATATCGTCAACAGGAGTAGAGCCTCAGCCTATTCACTCTTTTATTAAAGGAATTCAGATCATAGTGTTTAGCAAACACTTCAGCCGGCATCGAATTTCCTTCTCTAGCCGATTGCAAGAGGAACGTAGGTTTTAAACGTTAGGAACATATTAGTAGTATGCTAATGACATAAAGTTGGAAACCCCGCCTGCGCCTTATGTCTTGATAGGAAAACGTATCTATTTAGTTTAACCTATCTGTCGTATTTTTTAATCGGTTCAGAGTGTTAGTTTAACTTCGTTGTTTTATTTTGTATGTGGTAGCTTTGAGTTTTTATTTTTAAGTAAGTACTAACAATAATTTTAAGTTATATGTTACTAACAACTATCTGTAGCTATGGCTCTTTGATTTGGTCTGAAATAAACATATTTATTATTATTATTATTTATTATTATTAAGCTGCCTCGTTGGTCTAGTGGTCAGCACGTTAGGGACTATCCACGAGGTCCCGGGTCGGGCCGAGTGTTTGGGTTTTTCTGTCTTGAAATTACTCAAACACAGCTCGCCTCGTTAAGCACGTTAAGCCGTTGGTCCTGCGCCTGATCTCTCTACGGTCATGTCAGACTGCCGTCTCACCGAATTATGAGAGTGAAGGAACAGAGAGTGCACCTGTGTGCGCACACACTTGTGCACTACAATATCTCCCGCGCAGTTGGCAAATCTGAGATAGGCCGCTGTAGTCGAAATTCGGCTACGAGGACATTATTATTATAGTGTGAGCTGTGCCATCCTTTAAGAGGTGCAATATGGCCATTATTACCATAAACGTTTAGTATGGAGACATGACGGAAATCTAATTAATAGAATCAGGCGTTACTTTGCGGAAATCCATTATCAGATGGGAAAAATAAAATATGTTGGCGCCTCGGCTGAGCACGGACGACTCAGCCGAGGCGACAACATCTCCTGAGGATGCCGCGTGGAGTGGCGAAACGCGTCGAGGTTTTTTGCACGTTGGTGTTGGTAACTAACAACTGCATTAGCTGTAGTGCATGCGTATTGAGGGAGGGAGGGCGGTGCATTCTGCATTTGCCTGAACTGGAACTCAAAGCGGTTGCGGTTGGTGTGGTTTTGTTGCCTGCGCTAGCGTCTCTTAGCGGAAATTTAAAGCAAAATAATTGTATTTTATTTTTCCCATATGACGGAAATCATCAAACAATTTACTTTCCATACAGTGTCATCGACGTAGCAGAATAATTTGAATGGCGCATCAGATTTTTTTAAAGGATTTCGATCATCATAATTTAAAAAAATGTACATATTGTTGGCCATATTTATCCCCTAAAAGGATGATACTGGTTAATAGTATCCGTAGTACTTACATAGTGTCCTCCTCCTAGCCGAATTTCGACAACAGTAGCCAATCTCAACAGAGATTAGCCAACTGCGCGGGAGATATTATAGTGCACAAGTGAGTGCGCAATACACAGGTGCACTCTGCTCCTTCAGTCTCATGATTCGGTGAGATGGCAGTCCGACATGATCTTAGAGAGATCAGGCGCAGAACCAACAGCTTAACGAGGCTCGGGGGTGTTGAACACCACCAACTTCTGGACTCCGGAGCTGTGTCTGAGTTATTTCAAGACAGAAAAACCAAACACTTTCGGCCCGACCCAAGATACGAACCTGGGATCTCGTGGATGGTACCCAGCATGCTGAGCACTAGACTAGACCAACAAGGCAGTCAAAGCAGTACTCACTTACTGTATAGTTAAAGTCACATTCGAAATAATGTAAAACTTTTAGGCTAGTATTTAATTAAACTATTACATATCCATTTGGTCTTAACCGTTGGTGTAACATAGGTTTAGTGTCATGTTCAAGCTTTCAACTTCGAATCTTCAAAAGTAGGTAGGTATTTATTCTATTCGAAATTACTGGCAAGCAAAATAGGTGGTTGGTTGATGATCCCGTACCCTAAGCCCTAGAGCATTGTACAATATCCATTTAATTATAAACCCTAATACAAGTAATTAGCGCACCAATCCACTTGTCGGTCTATGCCCTAACTATTCGATTTGGGAATGCAATCGAGTTTAGTTAATAAATTCTACTATTGACGGGCGTGATCTGAACTGCGTGTCACACCGATTTGTTTTGTATTTAATTTATTTGTTTGTTTTGTTTTTTATTTATTTATTTGTATTGTTTTATTGATTTGTTTTTTTTTTGTTTTTAAATTTAATTTGTTGTTCCCCGCGACTTCGTCCGCGCAAATGTCTAATTTCTCACCCCCTTCAAAATATGATTACTGGGATAATAACTTAAGTCCGTCAATTGAACTGACCTTTTAGGCGCAACAAAATTTAAATAAACAACTATCTTAAGTCCTTTCCTGGAACTTATACTATCTTATTACCACCGGAGCTTGCTGTGTTCCGTCAGTGGGAGTGCCAGAACCTTCTGAGTGAGCTAGCTTCACCGTCAACTTTGTCTACGCCACGTCTGGTTTAGACTAGAGTCAAAAGCAAACCCATAATAAATGAAAAAAACGAATTTCATCTACATCCGTTAAGCGGTTTAGGCGTGAAGAGGACACGGACAGATAGAAACACTTAGATAGAGACACGGACAGATAGAGTATGTTCGTAAGAAGCTATCTCTAAAATGAAAAGAAATATTAAAATGTAATTAATTTTTATATGAATATTAAATTATTTGATTTGATAGGTGAAACTGTAAATCTGGAACTACTAAAAAACTTTTACCAGTAGAAAGCTATATTATCTTTGAGTGACAAAAGAAACACAAGCTCCATTCCAAGAAATCCTGGGTCTGTCCTCTGGGACCTCTTTTAAGGTTTAAGAGCGAAATATTAGGTACTTAAATAGCGAAGTTTGGTCGGTGTAATAGGCAGCCCAATGCATCGCGGGTATATTAGTTCCATTCCATTCAGTTTATTTTGGTTTCAGTATTAGGTACTGACTGAGTTATTTGGAATATTGTTTACGCTCTGATGGATATTAAGTATTGAGCATTCATCGCGTAAAGAAAAATTCAAATTTCTATAAGAAAATGGAGTATAAAAACTTAAAAAATATTTTTTAGACTAACAATAGATTAGTCTCCCTGTAACCACGAACGCTGTAAAGTGTTCGAAACGTCAGGTTTTAAATAAAATGTACATAAATCGCAAAGTACCTGATCCGTAAAATTGTGTTTTAAGGGGAAAGACGCGCCATTTCTCCATACAAACATAGTCCCTTGTTTTCTTCCTGGATAATGGCTAAAGGCAAAATATTTTTTTACTATAAAATCGACATTTACCACAGCTATGCTCCTATTTTTAATTTTTCTTATATTCGAATTAACAAAGGAAATATGAGCCTTCAAAAACTAAGAAAATTGCCTAATTTCAATCTCACCTTTCAGGCGCTCGCCAAAAAATCTACGCAAATAAACACTAAAACTAAAACATAGGAGCATAGTCCCACCTTATGAGAAACTATTTCAGAAGAAAATATTATCATTTGTAGAATTTTGGACGAGGAAATAGGGGACTTCGAAATGCTGTTTAGGAAGGATTTATCGGTCTGAGCTCTTTTCTGGTTGTGCGATAAGAAGACGATTTTAATTTTAGCGATTGCAACTTTTTAAGTGGAGAACAACTAAAAATAATGTCGCAAGTCAAAAACCTCAACATTTAGGGTAACGCAGTCAAATAAAACAGCGGACATTAGTTGTTATTCCCGCTCGGTGTCGGCAGCGACGAATGGCCCGCTTCATCCATCTCGCTTTAATAAATAGGGCTGCCACTGCCACTCACAAAAACGTTGTCACTTGTTTTTACGTGTGTTAATCACGTAATGCATTTTTTTAAAAGTGATTATGATAAATCCTTCAAAATGACATATATTTCATTAGTAAGAATTTAAGTTTATAAATTATTTATGGGGGCACCGGGTTAGCTACTAAAAAGACCAAAATATAAGTTTTTTGGACATACGATTCTGGAATAAACCAATTTGAATAAAACATTAAATTATTTACAAGTCGAATAAAATTAATCACTCGCCAATCCGACACTTCTCTACTACAACTCCCGTTTGAAAAAAAGAAAAGAAGAAGGCCCCTTGCGAGGCCATATTTGTATGATGGACGAACACGGGTCCTGCGCCTGATCTCCCTCCGGTCATGTCGGATAGCTGTTTTACCGGACTATGAGAAACAAAGAGTGCATCTGCTTATTGTGCACACACTCGTGCACTATAAAATCTTCTGCGCAATTGGCTAATCCATGATGAGATTGGCCGCTGTGGTCCAAATTCGGCTTGTAGGACATTATTATTATATCGTAGCTGAGTGGCCCGCACACCGGTTTTCAAGGTGTCGCCATCTCTGAGGTCCCGGGTTCGATCCCCGGTCGGGTCAATATAGAATTTTACATTATCTATATTGTTTCGGGTTGTCAGGTTGTCTAGGGTTATCTATATTGTCTCGGTTGGTCATTATCTATACTGTTGTGGTAGCACCGTTGTTTCAGATTTCCATAACACAAGTGCTTAAGCTACTTACTTTGGGATCTATGTAGTGATGTTGTCTAATATTAATTAGTTATTATCGTAAATTATGTCAACTTTAATAAAGTGGCAACCCTAAGCAGTGTAGTTGCAAGTTAGCACTTTTTCCAGTGTCGCGGGAGTCGGGTAAAGTACGTTGTGGATTTATTGTTTTTATTCGTCTCTGTTTATTCGCGCGTTTTCACTACCCAATAGTTTTTGTAAATAATCGGTGCGCGTTGCAGACTTTCCGTTTCCGTTTCAGATTCCGGTTTTATGTTATTAGGGTCTTTGGTTTTATTGGGCTTCACTTCTCGATCGTCTTTCGGTTTTTCTTTGCCCCAGTTTCGATAGAGTAGAGAGAGAAATGTGCTAGATTTGTTTTAAATGAGGTTTTCAAATAATTAACTAACAAAAGTCGTACCAAAATTCTCGCGCCTTTGATATTATATCACATACGATATTTATCGAAAAAACATGGCGGATATCAAACCATTTTAATGTTGCGTATTCTCCAAGTATGAAAATGTCGGATATTTATCACATTTTGTCATATCCGCCAAGTTTTTTCGACAAATATCGTATGAGATATAATATCAAAGGCGCGAGAATTGGGTCCCAGGGGCCTAATTCTCGCGCCTTATATCATATATAAATTTATCGAAAAATCATGGCGGATATCACAAAATGTGATAAGTATTCCACATTTTCATACTTCAAGTAAACGCAACAACTGAATTTTGTGACATCCGCCATGTTTTTTCAACAAATAGCGTATGTGACGTTATATCGGAGGCGTCAGAATTGGGGCCCTGGGGCCCGATTCACGAGCCTTCGATATTATATCACATACGATATTTATCGAAAAAACATGGCGGATGTCACAAAATGTGAAAAATCGCCGACTTTTTATACTTCGAGAATACGCAACATCTATCGTATTTGATAAAATATTGAAGGCGCGAGAATTGGGCCCCTGGCATGACATGAGTGACATAACATCTATCACACATTTTGAAAATACATATCACAGAATTTTTTGATACTAAATCCCAAAAAAAAACGAACTACGAATGAACTAGATGTGAAACAAAACATCTAACTCGAACGCAAAACCAACCGTATAGAAAAGTGTTTCCACTGACAAACTTACAAAAACTACACACGTTTGATATCCACCTGGCAAACAGTGCGAGCTGACCGAAAATAAAAAAGTAAACCGTACCATTCGAAAGGAACGAAATTTTTTGAATTTCGAACAAATTCAAAATTCGAACATATCGCAAAGTCGGCAAAGCAAACATTGGATACAATCCGCCCGCTTGCATCTTTCTTCGCGGATTACGTTCAGACAGCTCGATGGAACGCCTTTGCCAGAGTTCTGGATTTAAAAACTTAAAAACAATAAGTTCTTGTTTGTTTAGCGTTTATGTTTTCACTTAGCGTGAGCGGTTTTAAATGCACGACTTTTGAACGAACTTAAAAATATACTCACATATTTTGCACGGTTTTTGAAAATGTTTTAACTAAAGATATGAGCATTGCAGCTTATTTATTAGCATTGTTTAAGGTAAAAACCAAAGAATGCATTTTTTTTGTTTGCATGTTTGGTATATGTTATTTGTATTGTGGCTGCTCAAATACTACACAATCTTATTTTTATCGAAAGCTGTCTTGTGGTTGCTACCTATAAATTATTTACTTACTTACTTACTTCGCTGGCTCAGCGACCCGAAGTGGATCTTGGCCTCCGACATTAAAGTGCGCCATTCTTCCCTATTCTGTGCCAAATCTGACCAGTCGGGCACTTCTAGCTCTTTCAGGTCTTTGGCGACTTCATCCTTCCAGCGATATGTTGGACGCCCCACCGGCCGGCGGCCGGAATGTTGACCAAGATAAGCTATCTTTGTGGCTCGATCCTCTCCCATCCTCTCCACATGCCCTAGCCAGCGAAGTCGGGAAGATTTTATTTCTCCGATGATGTTCGGTTCAGACACTAGCTCTTCTATCTCTCTGTTGTACCTACGCCTCCATGCCCCATCTTCTCCTCTTGTTGTTGGTCCCAGAATCTTCCGCAATATCTTTCGCATTTTCAAATGACAGAGACACTGGAAGAAGAAGGAAAGCGTGTGGATCTCAGAATCAGCCGTGAGAAGACTGAATATCTTCACATGAAACGGTACAAAGACCTCAGGGCCAGGAGAAAAGATCTTCATGTGAATAACATAACATACAAGGGTGTCGACAAGTTCAAATATCTCGGGTGTACGATTACTGACACAAATCAGAGGGAGGACGAAATCGACATCCGCATAGTCAAGGCCCTAAGATGTACAGCAGCCCTTCACAAGGTGTTAGTGTCCAAGTTGATAAGCAGAACTACTAAAATTCGGATTTATAAAACAGTCGTTAAGCCGATTTTAATGTACGGGTGCGAAACTTGGACGTTAACTTTGAAGGAGGAGAACAAACTCTTAGTGACAGAACGAAAGATATAAATTATTTGGTTGTTAAAATTTTATTTTGGTCATGGGATTGATTTCCGGTTTTTAAATGTTGCTGAAACAACATTGCACTCTTTATTCGCAGTCGGGTAAAGTGTAAACAGCGTACAGCACGTAGGACTCTGCAGTGTCCGCGCCAGTCGAATTCGATTTACGACTGCGTCGGCCTAACGAACGAGGGTGTTCACACTGCACGTGTCTAGGAAGATAGTGTGTAGTAGGAAAATACGGTTATAACGGAAAATTCTGCCAAAATTAAGCGTTAGAAGAAAATCTGTACGAACGACAGCACGTCAAGTCAAACTGTGTCATCTTATTTGATTTGAGTTGATTTGTAATATAAATAAATAATAAATAAATGTGGACAACATCACATACATTGTTCTGATCCCAAAGTAAGTAGCTAAAGCACTTGTGTTATGGGAATCAGAATACGTAAGGAATAGATGCGGTCAAGGTCAGCGTGGGGTAGTACGCGGCCGTAGTCGTTGCTTAGAAAACCTACTTCCACGTGTTGTGGTGTTCTTTTATTCTAAGCTAAAACGAAGTTTTACCATCAAGAATTTGGCTTCATAAAATTCAGTATTAAAACTTGTAGCAATAAGTCTGGGTAAGCATGTCATCATTATTTACAACATGATATTAACAATATACTGTTTTATTTTCGAACCCAGACATAACAGAGCTGTAAAACGATGCACTTTCCGTCTCAAATGAAAAACAGCCATATAAAAGTGTAATTCAGAAAGCAGTTGTGAAATACTTAACGTATACCATAGTTACTGTCAACTAACAACTGGCGCGAGTCGCGTTATTGTGTTATCTGTGCCCGGAAAGTTGCTAATTACGAAAAAAAGTTTCCACTTCTCTCTGGCTGCATCGGACTGGCTGGAAATTCCTTTTAGAATTCCATTTTCGAATTTGGAATCTGTTAAAACATTTTATAAATGTAAGGAAAAAATGGCACAAAATTTTGAATTTTCGTTGTTTGTTTTTATATTTTTTTTAGTGTACAGTTCCAAGAAATTCTTAAGAAATTACATAATAAAAAGATAAGAGTTTAAAGCTGAGTCACATTTTTTTTTAAATAAAAACGTACTTTTGTTACATAATATTTTATCTACTTTCATCTCTAATATTATATATAGGTACGTTTATTATTTGCATATTTTTTATACTGACCGCCTTGTTGGTCTAGTGGTCAGCACGCTGGGTGCTATCCACGAGGTCCCTGGTTCGAATCTCGGGTCGGGCCGAGAGTGTTTGGGTTTTTCTGTCTTGAAATTACTCAGACACAGCTCCGGAGTCAGGAAGTTGGTGGTGTTAACACCCCCGTGCCTCGGAAAGCACGTTAAGCCGTTGGCCCTGCGCCTGATCTCTCTACGGTCATTTCGGACTGCCGTGTCACCGAATTATGAGAGTGAAGGAACAGAGAGTGCACCTGTGTATTGCGCACACACTTGTTCACTAAAATATGTCCTGCGCAGTTGGCTAACTCTGTTGAGATAGGCCGCCGTAGTCGAAAGTCGGCTAGGAGGACCATATTATAATTATTACACAGCCGTATTCATCGTTTATTAACTACCTATTTAAGGGATCTTATAATAATAGAATGGAAAAATTGCCTTATCTAATGATCTTTCAAAGAATCAAAATAAAGATGGTCAACCACAGATATTGGCTTATATTACCAATTTCCATAGACAACGAGCCATAACCAGATCATAAACTATCCGAGCGACATCTACCGACGATTGTGCAACAATAAATAAAGGTTCCCGTCACATTGGCAAGCAATAAGCCTATAACGAAAACGCCGAGAATTCCTTATATTAGTTTTCGTAAAGTATCGTATTGGTATACATCGCCTACCAGCCACCCAGTATTCCGATACTTTGATTTATACCCACTTTTCGTTTTGTACCCTATCCATCGCTCGCTCAGTACTAAGATAAATAAGGTTACAGCAAACAGAATGCGTGATGTATCTAAAATAAATCGCTGCCATCGTAGTTGGTACAAAGAAAAGGATCAAGATAGGATTGATTCATGATCTCAATTACCTTCCAATGCTGTTGGGATGGTACCCACTCTGATCCAATCGACCAAAACACCTTGACCCCCGCGGCGTTGCCTCTCAAAGCGTAACCTATACAAATTTAAAACGAGCGAGCAATCCAGGGGTCAGGTTACGCTGGTCGTATAAAACTAGTCGTGCGTCCAGGATTTGCTTGTATCGGGGATTTCTTCGTATGAATCGGTCTTTGTTTGTTAGACGCCATAAATCCATCAAGTGTTTAGTTTCACTTGACTCAGGATTGTCTCCAAGTAGATCTTCGCACAGATTTAGTTAGCAGTCAGTAAATAAAAGGGATATTTCTATTTTAATTGACTGCTTCAAACTGGTTTTATCCGGTTTAGCTAACTGAAAGTAGTTTTTAGTTTAGTAGATGTATTTTCTTGTTTGAATACAATTAGCTTAAAGCGTATTATAGTATTCGGTATTATGGTATAAACAAACTAACTAATTGAGGGAGTATTTCTATGTAACTAAGCCGTAGGTACATAATAAAGTAAGTAACCAGATCCACTTATATTCCCATACAATAGGTTGAAAAACCTATTTGAGCACTAGAATCTAGCTCTAATGGCGTTTTATAAAAATATTTTTATAAAACCCATACAGAAATCAGAAGAGCCACTTCCCCGAAAATCAGTTCAACAAGATCAACGCGAGGAAAACTACAAATAGTACCCAGTAACTTGAGAGCATGAAGAAAATTAACTCGGTCGACTGTCCCTGCAAACACAATCAAGAAAGGAAGACGCTGACTGTACCAAGATTTATCACTTTCTAAAACACACAACATTATTTCACCCTGTATACCGTACCATCGCTGGGTCTGAAAGGAACGCGGGCGAATTTACGCAAGTGTAGGAAGACTTGGGTGCCGTACAAAAACACAGGGTGGCAGTTGAATCGCGAAAGGTTGAAAGATAGTGAAGGATGGTGATCTAATACACAGGTAGGGGAACAATGTGAAAATTCAACGCTCTCGAAGTATGCGAATTCAATATCGGTAAAGAAATAGACGTTCGAGATTGCAGGGAATTTTAGATTTTTAGTGGCATATTAGTTCGGCAAATAATTTAGGGGCTATTGTAGCTTGTCCAGCAACTCACGGGTTTGTGACAATTAGGGATTTTCTGATGGCGCTATTCATCTAAGTTTTACATATAAATATTGCGTCGAAATAATTGAGCATAGAACAAAAGCTAAATATTGTAATATTATGTGTACAGACATGTAGTGAAAGTACTTACGTTTATAAATAAGCGAGTTTCAAAGTGCAGTTAAAAATATGATGGAAACAGCTAAATTTTAAAAAAATACCCTGTTGGTACGTAAAACTAAAACATGCTCATTTAAACACAATTTTACGGATTACTTCGCGATTTATTTACATTTTATTTTAAACCTGACGTTTCGAACACTTTACAGCAATCGTGGTCACAGGGAGACTAAGGTATTATTTGTCATTACAAAGTTTTGAAAAATGTTTAACTACCGTCACTCAATAATATTAATTAACGTTCCTATTTATGCAGAAAGAGCTAACCGTGTCTTGAGATCTTGCAGTGCTAGGTGTTGCTTTGGTTTTTGCTAGAAAGGATCCCATGCCGGTGGAACTTTCCAACCATCTTCTCTATTGAAATTTGGATGTTTTCTAATTTCAATGGCTTCACGTAGCATTCGAGGAATAAAACGCCGTTCTTTTGCAAGTATTTTAGGTTGGTCAAAACGAATGAAGTGGTTGGGTTTGTCTAAGGCATGTTCACACACTGCAGATTTCATGTTCCGTCTATGTTTTACGTCAGCTATGTGTTCTTTTATCCGCACGCCTATACTTTGCTTTGTTTGCCCGATGTAGGAGAGGCCACAGTCACACTCCAGCTTGTACACCCCTGCATCTTGAAGAGGTATGTTGCACTTGACAGGTGGTAGGAATTGGTTAATCTTCTTTTGCGGCTTGAAGTAAGTTTTGATTGAAGCACGCTTCAAGATATTCCCAATCTTGTCAGTGACTCCCTTCATGTATGGTAGTACTGCAGGTTGGCGTTCAACTGTCGTAGGCTTGGCACGGGGTCTGCAACGACGTGGTACTGGAAGCTGGTTGTCCCGTAGTACCTTCCTTACATGCTGAAGCTCAGCAGCCAGGCTCAGCTCTTTCTGCATAAATAGGAACGTAAATTAATATTATTGAGTGACGGTAGTTAAACATTTTTCAAAACTTTGTAATGACAAATAATACCTTAGTCTCCCTGTGACCACGATCGCTGTAAAGTGTTCGAAACGTCAGGTTTAAAATAAAATGTAAATAAATCGCGAAGTAATCCGTAAAATTGTGTTTAAATGAGTTCAACAATTCGCGTAAACGTAAGAAACAAATACTAAAACATGCTATAGTCCGTGCCATTTAACGGTGCATTAAAAGTCATTGACCCGTCACCCCTGTAGACCGTCACCCGTGTACCACTGCACGCCAGTATGCGAAGCGCGGCGACCCTAACTATAAGCCGTAGCGATACGAATCTGTCTAACAAATGAACCTTGGTACGGATCGACCTTGAAACCAATAATCAAAAGTCGTAATAATCGCTAGTTAGAAAGACAAATGATACGTGTCATAAGGTTTTAGCTGTCAAGGTGAACGACCTTTTATGCACGTTTATCTGGCACGTACTATGATCGATCGATCGAAATATAAACATTAAAACATTATCACCGCTAAAACCAGCCTTTTTCTAAAATAAAAATCTACCTAATGGGTTGTTTAACGCCATCTAGCGGATTTAAGTACTGATTTTTGACGCTAAGAAAATCGTTTATTAATATTCAAGGCATATGAAATATATTCTTCAAAATACTATTAATAAGTAATCCACTTACCATCGTTTTCCAACATTTAAAAATATGATAGCTCATTTTATTTTAAATTTTCCGCTATACGTACCTGGAAAAGAAGATTAAATGGAATTAAAAATGGAAGACTGCGAAATTTATAATTAAGGTTACATGACACGACCACTATTAATTGATCTCTGTTTAAAGGGGCCGCCCCGTATTTTCAAAGTTCTGCTTATAATTGATAAACGATTATGTATAGGTATGTGTTAAAAATTAAAAATAATTAAATCTTACGAATGAATCATGCACACCACCAAACAATACTACGCAAAATTCAAAAGATTATTAATTTAAGTTATTTGCTATATTACAATAATAGCGCCAGTAGTACTTAGTACTAAGTATTTTCATTAAGCATTCTTGGCCTTATTAAGCCATTTAGTAAGGTATAACTACAACCACAACTGTATACCTCTTGTATGATTTCTAAATCAGGCCTTCCACCAAAATCAACTGTTTTCAAATTGCAAGAGTTAGCAATAATAGCTTTTAAAATAAAACGTTAGGAAAACAATGATATCTTCCAAAACAATTTAAAAAATACAATATATTGTCATTACTTGGGTATAGCAATCGTGATCGCTATAGGTTTCAATGTCAGGCGGCCTACCGCCTTGGTCTATCTTCTGTTTAGTACGTTAAGAGACATACAATTTAAAAAATATAATGTACCGACTTATGCACATTCACAAGCAACAAAACGTATATACAACTAAGTTTTTATATCATTGTAATAAGGTCGCAAATCGAATGCAGAAGCTCGTGTCTGTACGAGAGAAAAAATTCTATACTAAAAGTGTTCAATAATTATCAGAATGGGGTTGGGCGCTTTACATTGTCGATAAGAACTTTTATTATTGAAAAGAAACTTCGATCTTGTGTCGCTTAAATTACTCGGCGACCACAGTGCAAGTCGATGTCAGTGAGAAAAACCGGACAAGAGCGACTCGAACTCGCGCACTGAGGTTACGTACAAAGGTTAATTTTAATGTGTAACTCGTGTTGTACCTTCCTTCTTGCCACATTTTATGATTCTAGGCATATGAGAAGTATCCACCATATTACAAAAAAGTTAGACTAGTTGAATGAATGAATAACACATCGGTGACGTGACCTTAAAGAGAAATGTTTTGCGACAAATACTTACACTTAAAAAACAATGATTGCTTAACAGTAACCAAAATTTGGCTACAAGTAAGCCGTAATCTAGTGACTTGCGAACTTCTGGTAATCAGTAACAAACTAGTTTTGTTACTGATAGCCAGAAGATTGTTTATATTTATCAAAAAAATACTTCCCTACAACGAAACCTTCTACTATCAAAACTAGTTTGGTGGATCCTTTTTTTAAGTGTAGTCCTGGTTTAAAACTGGTACTAAGTTTTCGTAATAAGGGATAATAGGTTCTGATTACCCTGCGAAATATTAGAAATGGCCGTATGTTTAGATTACGTTGTCTTAAAAGCTTGATTTTTCTACAGCTATTAGTATCCAATCCGAATTCGCCAAAACATGTTTCGGCGTAGTCGTAAAACTATTTGTATGACAGTTTACGCACTACGTCCGTCATTCAGTTCCGTCATTAGACGGTCCGGTTTCCCATATTTGAAATCAAATGACGTATTTTGACGGACACGTTGGTATCGGGATGTACAGTCACAACACAAGCAATGAAATGTATACAAAAAAGTTTTTATGCCATTGTAATTAGATCTCAAACCGAATGCAGAATTGATGCTCGTGCGCTCGGCGAATGACTTGCGCAAAGGCCTCAGAGTTGTGTTACTGTTGCATCTCTGCACTATAAAACAAAAGTTAAAATTTTTTTTTTTTCTTTCTACTTAATGATTACCTCAACGTGGAACTTCTTTGTTCGCCGCAAAAGTTTTTTTCTTCAGATAAGGGGAGAAGTAGTTTGAAAATACAGTCGAAAAGCTTCATCTTTACTGTTGTACCGAAAGAAGAAGGTTTGGAGACGCCGTCTTCGTCAGGAGCGTCGATCTCGTTATTATCGTCGTCCGAATTTATCCCTCGGCAAAAAAGGGCAAAATTTAAGAACTTGTTGTATAATTTTCCCTGTCGCAAGGTGATATACAAGGATAATTTGGTTAACATGTGCATTTTAATATTTAACCACCTACCTGAAACTATAAAAGTGTTAGAGGGTCTGGCATTAAAAAGAAAACTAACCGAATGGCTAATGTTGCATTGTTCTTATAGTGTTAAAGAGTTCCTTGATTATAAGACTAATTTATTATTATAATTATCAATTATTTGTTACTATTTGCACGTCTGCTTCCAGGCTGAGTACATTCACTTAGTTTGCATTTAAGACCTTATTTGATGTATCTATTCTTGCAAATAAACTTTCTGATTTCTGATTTCCGAAGAGGAATAATCGTTATGTTGTCCCTCAACGTTGTGTCGGCTTTTTACAAGTCCTCCCTTAGTTTTAAAATATTGTTATTCTGGTGTTAATTTTAAGAATGCGTCATAGTCTTTTGGTGCTGGCAAATTTGATTCTGACTTTAAAAATATGAATTTATTTTTTGTGTGTTGGTATTGATGATGCGAATTTTAGATCTTATATACGAAATGTGTTTCTTTTCTTGTATGTGTCAAGTCTGTGTTTCAAAGGGTATTAATAAATTAGTATGTGAAATAATAAATGCTTTACTGAGCCTTACGTAACTTTACAAAGAAAAGTACTTATATTGTTATCAACTTGTAAGCTTGCAAGCTTGAACGAAATCGTTTAATATTTATAGAAAGAAAGTAATCGTTCAAAATTTCTTTGTCATAATAAATAATAATAACTAATTTGTTTTATCCTCCCAGACTTCTTAAAAGCTTAATTACTTTGTTTCAAAATCTCTCAAAATAATACTTGTATAATATATTTTTTTAACCCTTAACATTCCGTTCTACGAAATTTCAGTTGTTAAAATTGTAACAGTGAAATAATTGACGACCGTCATGATGAAGTGATTCGCGCTTCGGGCACAGAATACTAGTACTTCGTACAAGTCGCCATCTAGCGCCTCTTTTTAGTACTTTATTCATTCTCGTCCAGCCAGCAACGTAGCCGCGCCGGTAAATAAAACGCGCGAACTTGTCACTGACCGGTAGCGACAAGCACCTTGTTCTAAGTAGGGTCGCCGCGCGTAGGTACGTTTTTGCTACTTACGCGGGGAGATACACAGGCCTGCTTCGGGCTACAGAATCAGTGGTCGCAGGTTCAAATTCCGCAAGGGGCAAATGTTTGTGTGGTAAGCACGAGCATTTGTATCAAAGGCATGGATGTTTGTAACGTTTTATGTTAGTCACCATAGCACAAGCTCACGCTAGGTTTGGGGCTAGGTAATTGGTGTGTTTGTTGAAACAATTCATTATTCTTATTTCAGGAATTATTATTTTTTTAACCTTAATCATACTCCAACGATTCCCGAAACCCAAGTGATACCGATAAATATCCCATGACGGTGGGCGGTATTTATTATGTACCAGTACAATGAATCACATGACACGCGAGTCTTACTTCAGGCGCTGATGTATATCTGACAGGAAAAAAGGTGTTAAATATGTCATGTGATAATAATGCATGTTAAGCACCCATTGAACAAGCAAACAGAATCATTAAAAAAAACACCCGACTGCAAAAATAATAATATTTTTGAAATGTTTTTTTTTACTGGTTTTCATTTGATACTCATATTGCTATGGTAAATAAAAAAATAAACCTCCCCCCACCCTTTGTGTCCATTTGCCAAAATTTGTCAAAAACAGCCGTTTGGTCTGTCTTCATACCAACTTTCATCTCAATGAGTTCAGTGGTTTAAGCGTCAAGAGGTAACAGACAGACAGACACACTTTCGCATTTATAATATTAGTATGGATCATATCCATTACTTATTTACAATAATTATTTTAGGAGAAACAAATATCATACATAAGTGATGTTCTTAGTAAAGAGCTGAATAAGATATTTTTTTATCACTAGTCTGAAAAGCTGTTAAGAGTTTGAAATAAGAAATCGTGAATATCTACGCAGGCAATCTTGCCCATTTTGTTTACACGATCAAAAAAGTTTTTACTTCAAAATAAAAGCAAATCTTTACCATTCGCTGTAGCATTCAGCAGTTGCTTTGAAAGATCAGTAAACCCCTCAACCAAAAATTGCGTATCAACAATTCTACGGACGATATTTCACGGTCCCAGCAGGGTTAAAGTTGCCAAAACACAATTGTATCGGCCCATTGTGTGTCCCAAACACCGCCTATTGGGCATTTGGAATAAATAAGCCGTTATGTGCCTCAATGTATTGTCCCTGCCATTTGTATCGTTTGCTTAAGTTTACATTTAGAAATGTTTGAAGATTTAGGAATGATATTCTGCATTTTTAAGTCTTGGGGGCCATTTTATTTTTACAAATAAAACCCGCGATTATTTTAGTAAAGTTTCTCTAAGCATTATGTATGGCCACAGATGACGAAAAAGTTGATATGGTTATCGGACTAACCGCTAGTTATTAGTGTACAGTCACAAGCATCGATATGTTTACAGGCGCACTCGACTTGCGTTCATATTACAATGACAGAAAATCGCAACTGTATACATTTCTTTGTCGTTCGTGCCACACAACTGAAAATCCCGTGATAGATAAAAGGTAAAGTCTAGTTTAATACTTCAGGTTCCCCTATTGACAGAGTCACGGAGGTCAGATGGCAGTCGCTCCACTGTAATTACCTGGTTGTGGATTATGTAACTTTGAATGAAATTATTTCAATTAAAGTTTCGTTGCTAAAGTTTGCCATTCACGGCCAGTTACACTAATTAGTCGGTCTGAGGTCCGACCAAAATTTTACGTTTTCAATATCGGTAAGTAATAAAAATTTAGGCTATAGGCATAAGTACTAAGAAAGTAACCTAACGTTTTTACCCACTAAATTAAAAAACTAAGAGTCCCTTAGCGTGGGGAATTGCCCACGTTCTAGCAGCACTGAATGAAAGTCAGTTTTCAGATTATTTTTATGTTAGTGAGTGGAGTCATTTTTTGAACTGACCGTGAATGGCCAGCTTAACAGAGTAACTGAAGTGGTCAAATGTGACATTTTCAAGCGATTTCAATCCTGAATTGTTAGCAACAGCGTTACGTAATTAGCCCCCTGATCTGCCATTTCCTGGATCATGGTCCATAGCGGACCCTAGGGCTTCGCCTGCGAGTGCACAACCGGGATAGCGCTCAGATGATGATGAATATCATCTTTTTCAATTCATATTTTTTTCCACAGCTGATAAAACTAAGTTCCACATTAGTTGGCAGAAGCCATATTTAAAACAAATACTAATACTATTTGTGCCGAATTCCGCCCTCACCTGTTAACCCATAACAAACCAAACACATTTCTCCTACAAGTTGAGTTACCGAGTATTTGAGCATTGTGCAACGCGCGATTATTATGCCGTCTGTGGACTGTGAGTAATGTGTCCGCAGCTCAGAAACACATTTGGGTAGATACACATCTCCGCATCGGAGTGCGACGCATTCGGATGGGCCGCGATGCGTTTATTGCATTCGCGTTAACCGCACAGTAATGAACACGAAATCGTTAGAGATATACAGGGAGTCTCTGAAAGTAGGGACAAAATCGAACAGACGCAGAGTGAGGGTTATCCTTAAACTTTTCAGCAGTAATCTTTATTTTTATTACCCGACTGCGGAAGGAGGGTTACGTTTTTCGAGAGTATGTATGTATGTATAATTGTTTGGCACGCCCTACAGCCTAAACGGCTAGACAGTTTTTGACATATGAGGTTTTGAATTTGTCAAGATTGTGAGAGTGGCATACGCTATATATATTTTAAAAATGGCGCCCGCTAATGGAAATAAAGGAGGGAGGGGGGATTGATTTTTTCCTTTCCATAGCAATATGGGTATTAAATGAAAGCCAGTAAAAAGGACAAGGTTCAAAAATATATACATTTTTGCAGTCGGGTGCTTCGTTTTTTAAAAATTTAGTTTACTCGTTTAAAATACGAAGGCTTATCGGTTAGAGCTGAAACAATAGGTATTACACAAAAAACATTAACGGGCTCAACTCCGCTAAATTACCTTAGCAAAATGGTAACAGTTCGGAATCTCTCTCTTTGGCTGAATTTGTTTCGTTTCCCTTCCCAAAAACAGAATCGTAATTGAATCTTATTGTCAAGCAAGCTTGTGACAGCCAAATGTCAAAATCATGCTATTCAATAATAATATATATACAACTTATGAATAAAAATTAATATAAATTATTTAATAGAATACAAAAACAAAAATTATAAAAAGGGTCCTTGTGGTAAGGTTCCCAGGATGCTGGCAGCGTTACCGCGCTGGATAGCGATGCTTATACGCTGAGCAAGGTAGCTGCCAGCTCTTAGGTCACCACTGATGTCAACTAGCCTCTTGGAAATCTCTTTATAAAAAGAGATAGCGTTGGGACCCCACGAACCCAGTGTTTCGACTCCAAACGGTATAAAGTGGTACTATTCAATTACTATTACTACTAGTACTTTAGTATGAGAAGTCAAAAAGCAAATACGCAAATACGCTAAGCAAATACAACATTGATTTATTTTAAAATAATAATTAAAACACAATTTTACGGATTACTTCGCGATTTATTTACATTTTATTTTAAACCTGACGTTTCGAACACTTTACAGCGATCGTGGTCACAGGGAGACTAAGGTATTATTTGTCATTACAAAGTTTTGAAAAATGTTTAACTACCGTCACTCAATAATATTAATTTACGTTCCTATTTACGCAGAAAGAGCGCTAACCGTGTCTTGAGATCTTGCAGTGCTAGGTGTTGCTTTGGTTTTTGCTAGAATAGGATCCCATGCCGGTGGAACTTTCCAACCATCTTCTCTATTGAAATTTGGATGTTTCCTAATTTCAATGGCTTCACGTAGCATTCGAGGAATAAAACGCGAAGTAATCCGTAAAATTGTGTTTTAATGAGATCAACAATTCGCGTAAACGTAAGAAACAAATATTAAAATAATAAATCAATAAAATACAATTTCTTCTTCGATATCAAGTTGACGTTCAATGAAATAAAAAATGAAAACAAAACTTCCGTCAATTTGTTTTCAAAAACTACTTAGTATCTAGTTGTTTATATTAATTTTCATGTTAGAATATTATATGATTTAAACCTACTACTGTAGGTAAAATAAGAAACCTTAAAATAAATATATTATTATAGTCTCTAAGCAAAATCAAAATTTTATGTCCACCCGCGTCCATAAAATACACAGGGTGTCCTCAAGCCGTCAAAGATAAGCATTCGATGATAACAAGTAATGAGAATGGTCAGTGTTTCGGAAAATCGAAGCCAGCGGAAAGATGTCCTGATAAGGGTGATAAGGACCGTAGAGACGGTTTAGTGTATGGCCGGTCCAGTTATGAGCATTTTTGATGATCCATTTTACGTAACTAGGACTCAAAGGTATTTAGGAACAGAATTTTATAAATAAATAGGGAAGATGACAGCAAGCAGAAATCTTTAAAATAGTGTGTCTATCTAGTAAAATATAGTATTTAGATTATGGAAAAAATCTTTATTTTTATTTTTAAGACGATTTTATTAGTTTATTTTAGAAAATAAAATTGCAAAATACTGAAATCCGCCGTGTTTTTATAACACCATTCAGATTCGAGTTACGTCACACCTCAGTAAATACTGTCACTGTCACTGAATTATAATACGAATTTCGACTTTATCACTAACGTTTGAAATATGTTTACTGATGTATGACGTCACAGCAGACGCCATGACACCCTGACCGCGTTTTGGCGCCAATTTGTGAACATTTCATTTAAATTGCATTTTTTTAAATATTACTTTTGTTGATTGCAAAAATAATATATTTTTTGGAAATAGAAGATACTTAAGAATATTTTAGAACACTTTTTCAAAATCTGTCATCTTGCCTACTTATACAGGGTCTAACAAAATCAATTGTATTTCCTTCAGGGGGTGATTCTGCTTATAAGGATCTACTGGGCAAAGGTCTCAACCTCAACTATGAGGAGGTACGAGCCATACTCCAACACACGGGCTCAGTGCGGACTGGTGGAGGGGTGTGTGTAAGGCAAGTGACCAACCTTACTGTCAGACGTTATCAAGCCGCCCTAGGGCCTCTGACTGGGCTTAACGACCAACCTACGGGACTAACATGGAAATCACAAAAACAATTGTCCAGCTGATCACTCCTTCAGGGGTTTTGGAGGTAAACTAGCGGTATTTTGATGTTGAAACCATAATTATAGTTGTTGCATTTAATGAGTACAAGCACCTTCAAATAGAAAATCAGCAAAAAATAAACCTTTTTATTGTAGACTACTAATCAGCTGTTAGTATTTATGACGAATATCATTTTTTTTTAGATTTTGATGTTGGTCCCATAAAAAAAGTAGTTGTTTTAGTGCAGCTGAATTACTCCCTTAAAATTATACAGCTGACAAAGTTAGACCTTATACATATTTTACGTAACTAGGTCTCAAAGGTAGTAAGGTACAGCAGTCTTTAAATACTCGTAAATCCTTATCCTTACTTAATATCTTAAATAAGAAAGTAACTCTGTCTGTCTGTCTGTGACACCATCCCGCCTTGATGAACTTGTCGGACTATACCTATCAGAGCGTTATCCCGGTTGTGCACTCGCACGCGAGGACCCTGCGCTTTGGACCATGATCCAAGATATGACAGATCTGGAAATTACAGTGGTCCGGCTGCCGTCTGACCTCCGTGACCCTGTTAAAAGGGGAACCTGACCAATTTGGATCATGGTGACACATTCTGTCGTCCAAATGTGCAGGTTTTCTCACGATGTTTTTCCCTCACCGACTCAGAAAAAGTCATTGGTACATGGCAACTTGCATGAGAGACAACCCGTTAGCCACTACGCCAACGATGCTTCTATACCTACTACATTACATATTAATAATTTGTATGCCTTCAAAAACTCTAAATGCAAGCGCGTTTCGTAGCCTTGCATATAATGATTTCTATTTGATGAAACCCTTAAATGAATACGTTATTTTTCTTTCACACTGATGATTTCATCACTTCAACCTAGCGATGGGCGACTGTTCGAAAAAAAATAATCGAATGAATCGACAATCGACCATTCGAACAATCGAATGTCGATTTAGTAATTCGAAAAAAAAATTATCGAATAATAATCGACAATCGAATGATAATCTATACTCGGCCCTTCGATGCATTCGATTGAATTGCCGCGACAGGACAGGCAGCGAACGAATGATTAATCGACGCGACGAATGACGATTCATTCGTTAATAGTTAGTAGTACGGCCTGCGCACCGCACGCTCCGGTATTGCTCGCCGCATAATCGAAGGATAATCGAATGACTGCGGTTGCTTATCGAATACATTCGATTACAGAGACCATTCGAATAATTCGATTAATTTAGTAATAATCGCCCATCGCTACTTAAACCCGTACAATATATTCGCCAGAAACGCGATACGGTAAAGTTGAATTTTTATCGAGACGCAACCATCGGAATTTTTAAAAAACATGCAAATTTAAACATCTTTACAGTGTTGATTGGATTCGTTGTCAATTATGTCGGGGTAGGGAAAATAAAATGCATTTTTAAATGGAGCCGTGTTTACAACAATTCGGCGATAAAACTTTGAGTTCACTCGTTTTGTCAGGTATATTTTAACAGTTTAAAAATCAACACTAAGTAAGAAGAGACCAAAAAATATTTAACTTGATTGCGCAAACGAATATCAACAATTTGCTTCAATAATATCTTTATAAAGTTGTCATGTGAGTAAGGATTTAAAATCTCAGCACGGATTAAAACAATTAACTTTCTTCGATCTAAGGAGGTACAATAAGAGAAACTGAATATTTATCAATCTGTATTCTAGAATATCAAATTAGTTTTCTGAATTAGGTACTTTTATTTTTAATAACATCTGACAGTAAGGTTTGTCACTTGCCTTACGGACACCCCTCCACCAATCCGCACTGAGCCCGCGTGGTGTAGTATGGCTCGTACCTCCTCATAGTTAAGGTGAGGCCTTTTCCCAGCAGTGGGATCTATATAGGCTGACATAACTATCTAACTATATATATATATATATATATATATATATATATATATATATATATATTTGTATGGAACTTGAGGACAAAAGACTTCAGATTCTGCTCTTCATTATCGTATACTCCATCACGACTAAGGGTTGTGATCATGGAATGAAACACAGAACGACTTTCTTCGAAATTTTTATCGAGTGTTTGTCTTCTTTGTTCCACACACAAGCCAACCATCGGGTTCAACCTTACCAAACTCTTATCTAATCCGCAATAATAATTCGCAATAATAATCTTCAATTAGGCAGCAGTTCCGTGAGTGCGCAAGTCGCAGTCGCGATAGCGAGTCGCCGACGCCTCGTCATCTGCGGCCACTAGCGGTTTGGATCCGCGCCAGGGCACGGAGTGCAGGGATGGGGTGCAGTTCCGTGGGCACGACTAAGTCTAAGCGGAGATTTAGAGGTCATTCGTTTCAAGCAAAGTCAAAACTACTTTTTTACTTTCTGTATACGATGGTGAGCTTTCTTGCAAGTGCCATTAAGTGTGATGCTCGCTTTTAAAGTTCATTGGAGTCAGTGGAATTCTTGGCTGCGTCTAAAATTTGCGTAATTCTGGCGGATGGCATCCAATTGCATCCGCCTAGCGAATGATAGTACCTTTGGTAAATCGGAGAACCTAAGTTCCTACACGGTCAGAACTTGTCGCTTCATTCCCCAACGGAACTTAAAATTAAAAACTGGCAAAAGATCAGGCATCTGTAGATGGGCTGGTTTGTCATGAAAGGACAAAAGAGCAGCATTTTTTTAAATAAACTTTATCCGCGTGCCAATCAACGCATTCAAACAACCTTCCGTTATCATTCCACTAAAATTAAATCCTCGCATTTTCAAACGACAATTTCGCTACATTCCGCGCGCCGGCAGTCGATAAATCGCGCCGACGGAACTGCACTCTAAACACCGTCAACATGTAATGGATACATTTAACAGGACTTGCAATTTATGCAAGAGCCCCAACATAAATCTGGGCACCGAATCCATTCGCGATCATTCCGCTCATTTCAACTGGACGTTTTTGGGAGGCATTTGGGAGAGCGCAGTAAAATCGGAGTGCACTATTAGTCATGATATTATTTAAGATATTTCACTTCAGCATGGTAGATTAATTGATATTGCATTGAATTTGTTGCGAATGTAACTACAACAAATGATGCGGATTATCCATCTTGTGGTTGCAAAACAGCATCATAGATAGATAACTCTTTATTGCACATCATAACAGAAAATACAGTAAGTACAGCGATTTACACAGAAAAATGTACAATGTAGGCGGTCTTATCGCTATAAGCTCCCTTCCAGACAACCTTTAGGTAAAGAAACATACTCATTCACAGGAAGGGGGAGTTCGGTGCAAAATCATAGAATAGGTGAAATGAACAAATAAATAATAATGAATAAAATACATAAAAATAAGTAAATGTACCTACAACCATATAAATCATACATATTCATGCATTTGTATGTAAATAAATACATATATACCAATATGAGAAGTACTTGACCAACGTCAGTAAATAAAAGTATTATTATTGGAGAAAATGATCTTTGAGTCTATTGCGTATTATCATAAGCGCGACGATAACTACCTTTAGGCAAGAAATAGCCAAGAAAGTGGCTTATTGTTGATAGAACAGATTGCCATGAAGCAGATATAACAGAGAAAAATAAAAATAAGCGCGTCTTTAATAATAATAATAATGTCCTCCTAGCCGATTTTACGGCGGCCTATCCCAACAGAGATTAGCCAACTGCGCAGGACATATTATAGTGCACAAGTGTGTGCGCAATACACAGGTGCACTCTCTGTTCCTTTACTCTCATAATTCGGTGAGACGGCATTCCGACATGACCGTAGAGAGATCAGGCGCAGGACCAACGGCTTAACGTGCTTTCCGAGGCACGGGGGTGTTAACACCACCATCTTCCTGATTTTGGAGCTGTGTCTGAGTAATTTCAAGACAGAAAAACCCAAACACTCTCGGCCCGACCCGGGATTCGAACCCGGGACCTCGTGGATAGTACCCAGCGTGCTGACCACTAGACCAACGAGGCAGTATCTATAAGATACATCCTATACGGTAAGGTGAGGTTGCAGGATCGCGCAAGACTTTTACGTCATCTTATCAGTGCACGTTCTATTCTGTGGCTGTATGCTTATAATGATGACATTTGACGGCAGCAAGCCGAGACAAACACTGTGGCATTTTATGTAGTTGTAATAGGGTTGATTTTGCAATAAAAATGTATAGTCTCATGTACTGGCCACTTTAATTACCTAAGTCCTAATGCTGGACACAGGCCTCACCTGTAGGACAGTGCGAGCACTCCACCAAGCGGGAGTATAGCTTACACCATCACGTTAATTAGACAAGACAATAATTGTTAAATCTAGTATCTACTAAAAACTTAGAGCCCCGCTCTTTTAACTAAACTTTCGGACATAAGACGCAGGTGCGGTTTCCACCCCTATGTCGTTGATATACCACTGATACGCACCAAACGTTTTAAATGTATGTTCCTCTTGCACGGCTAAAGAGCGGAATTCGCTGTCGGCCGAAGTGTTTTCCAAACACTACGATCTGAATTTCTTTAAGAAAAGAGTGGATAGGTTGTTACTAGTCAGACATGACCCATCCTCAGCCGCATCACCGCTTACGATCAGGTGAGAATGCCGTCCAATGAATGCCTATATTTGAAAAAAATGTTTGCTTCATTCTTCTCTATTCCATGCCATCTCTTAAGTAGATAAATCAAATTAGATTCAAAGAGAATAGCTGCGGCTACCAAACTGCGGGACAAAATTAACAGAAGACGGCCCCATTCAAAATAACGAATTAACTTAGAGTTCTCGCCATCGGCGTTTATTAAACGGAGTTAAAACAATGGGCCTTATAAATCGCAACAACAAATGGAGCCACTAAGTTAAGATAGCATCAAAAGACAATACAAACCGTACATAATTTATTATGTCGCGCAAAAACGAGGAATAGCGGTTTCATGTTTGACTAACAGAAAATACTGGTCGGAAGGATGGTCAACTTTCGGCTTCGCGCAGATGGGCCACCGACCACTGCCACCGGGTGGCTGTCGCGCGCCACACCCGCACTTCCCGCGCAAGCGAAGGTGGCCGGTGGCCGCTACATCTGCTAGGAGTTTTGACAGATGTTTTGTCAAAATGACGAGTGGCCGCCACCGGTAGCATGTCCTAACACTGAGTCGCGAGAGGCCGCCTCTCGATTCACGTGTGCGGCCAGGCCTGTGTATCTTCCCGCGTTGGTAGCAAAAACGTACCTACGCGCGGCGACCCATACTTAGGGGCTAAAATAAGTTGCGTGTCGCTACCGGCCAGCGACACGCTCGCGCGTTTTATTCACCCGCGGCCGCGCGGCTACGTTGCTGGCTGGACGAGAATGAATAAAGTACTAGAAAGAGGCGCTAGATGGCGTTAAAAGCTTCTCGTAGCAGTCAACCCTATCGCGTCGCGTGATATTACGTCACTGAATAGGTTTAGTGGATTATGAATCATATTCCAGAGCAATAAGTATGAAATGATCTTGCAATGGATTTTTGTAGGAAAATGTGCTTGACTCTGAGGCGAACTAAATTACGCCATATTGTTGACGACATTGCGTAGACATTTCTTTGAATACAATTGTAAAGTCATACTTCTGTACGAAGTACTAGTACTTATTCTGTGGAGCGGCGATGTTTTAAAAATAATCTAAACAACTTGTCGCTAGCCACCGGTGGCTGTAGTCGGTGGCCCATCTGCGCGGAGCCTAACAAACTCAATATGTAATTTATATAGTTACATTTCATTTATACATCCCTGTGTCGTGCCTCGGAAAGCAAGTTAAGCCATGGTCCTGCGCCTGATTTAGAGTTTTGGATCAATTTATTTTATGTATTTGTGGAACAGAATACACATTACCTAATAAGGCAGTGACTTTGCCACGAGGAAAATTAAGATCACCATCGATTCATCATTTCATTAATCCGTTGATATGACTGAGAGTAAGATTTAATTTCTAAAGTTAGTCGGACAATTATATTTTCCGAAAAAAAAAAAAACTTTATGCACTCCGCCTATCGTATTTTTTAAGTCTATTCTAAAGATAATTTAAATTGTTATTCTGTTCACCAAACTTTTGAGCCGTGTGTACAAACACAACAAACTAACGCGAGCCCTCGTCACTGAACCGGGCCTAAAAATTGGTTGCGGGCCGCTGGCGCGCCATATTAATTCGTTCACGAGGTTAGGGTCATGCAGCGCTGCTCCATAACTATTACTACGGCTGATGGATGGTGTGCGGTCGTCATGTGTTTTTGATTCACAACTCTGGCGAAAGTTGGATCGTTGAATTTGGCCGAAAGTAACAGTTTTAAACTTCATCTCCCGTTGTATACTTCATGTCTATCCTTGTAGATCAGGGGTGGCCAACCGGTCGATCGCGACTATTTGTCCAGTCGATCGTGGCAAGGCAAAATATGAACACGTAGAACAAACTGCGCATCGTACCTAATCAAGAATGTAGTTGGTAGATCGCACAGGGTGTCGTCAGTGAACAGTAGATCTTGGGTCTAACCAAGTTGGCCACCTCTGTTGTAGATCCTACCGTACATAAAAATATATATGAAAATAATTATCACAGTCGTTTAACTTATAAACTGTAGCTGGAAAGTGGGGAAAATCTTAAAAGCTCCTTAAAAAACGTAGGTATTGCATAAATAATTTTGTAATTTTGCCTAAGTATAGGTTAAGAGACGTACGGAACATCCTACGTTTGGGTGTGGCCCGACTGAAAAAACTTTATTTTTTTTTAAATGGAGCCTGTAGGAAGCCTTGCTCTGTTCAAGACATACATTTATACCTATATTGTACCTGTATGTACATACACATTATGAAGCAATAAAGTATTGATTGAATTAAAGACAATAAAAACGACAACATCATGCCACTAGGCATTAAGTCCGCCTTTTGTACACAGTTTTAGTTGTGCAATAAAGCTTAATAAATAAATAAAACATCATAAAGTGTTAGTCCTATTAAACAAAGAAGTAGGGTATCTACAGTACACCATCAAAATAACTGACTATTCTTTGGTAAACTAGAGTTTAATTTATACTTTAGTCCGTATTTGCTCCTAAATAAGACATTGCACAAACGAATCCAAGATGGCCTCCTGTCAAGTGTTCATTGGGAATACCCAACAAAAGTAGCAGTTGAAAACTGAAATGTATATCCGGAAACCCACTTTGCTAAAACATAAAGAAGACACAGAGTTAGATTGTACTAGAACAGACTAATTAATTTATTATTTCTGCAAAAATTCAATAAATAAAAGTATGCTTATTTTAGCAATGTCTACCAGTCAACGATAACTATAGGTCTTAAACAGAGAAGATACACACTGTGAGAAGAAAAAGAGTAATAATAATGTCTTCCTATCCAAATTTAGACTACGGCGGCCTATCTCAACAGTGATTAGCCAACTGCGCGGGACATATTATACTGCTAGATAGAAAAAGAGTAAGCTGCTATTGAAATGGCTCTCCATACTTTGTCATAGATCCTAGGTACTAGAATTATTTGTACGAAGCATTTGTTTTTTTTATAAAATACCTGATAATTCAGAGAGAGGAATAGTCACCTAAGAGACATAGTTTGTAGTTGTTATTAAAAAAAGAAGTTGGTTCATTAACCAATTGAGCTGAGCCTTCTTCAGAGGCCGCTAAAGTAATCATTACTTTTGTAATCTCTAGCCTCAAAGTTTATAATAAGGTGGAGCTGGCATGTTCGAATAAATCGATCAAAATTTCTATTTTAAATGTAGAAAAAGATTTCGAGCTCCATATTAAAAGTTCTAGGTATTGACGCCCATATTTATCTCCTTAATTATGGAGACTGTTTTAACTGATATCTATACTAATATTATAAAGAGGAAAGATTTGTTTGGTTGTTTGTTTATTTGCATCGAATAGGCTCCGAAACTACTGGACCGAATCAAATGAAATTTGGCACAGAGATAGTTTGAGACACTGGGAAGGACATAGTCTACTTTTTGTCGCGATATAAAATCATCAGGGGGGTGAAACGGAGGATGAAAGTTTGTATGGAAAATCCGACTTATGGCACAAGCGAAGTCGCGGGGAACTGCTAGTCCTTTATAAATGCAAATATCTTCCCAAAACAAACAAGCACATCCAGTATTTACATATCCACCCTGAAGACGTTATTATCTTGCCCAGTTCGAGACCAACAGATGATATTGTGCAAGCACAATGCTGTTATAATTCTCTTAAGGTGAGCATACAGTGGGTTTCAACATGTGTACACACATACGGGATCAAATTGCGAGCAGGGCAACTAAACTAAAAATTTAATAAATATAAATCAAATTTTGAACGAAAATCGCATAATAAACTAATACGTATATAAGATACTAGTCAGTCAGTTTTCGCTCAGCTGACTACTTACCACGGAGCAATACTCGTATTCTTACTAATAATAGTAAACAAAAAAAAAGCATAGGTACTTTGGTGCTTATGTTACGTTTTATTCATGGTTATTTTAGTCGTAAACAATAATTCTGAGTTATAGAAGTTCTATGTAACTAAAAGTCAGTTTTTATTACTTGGTAAAAGGTGCTTGTGGCGCAGTGGCGGCAGCGCTTTGGTAGTGATACCAAAAGTTAACCAACCCACGGCGCGGTCGTGATTGGATGGGTGACCATTCCGACCATTTAAGTGACGTCCATGACAAGCATCTCCGTGCTTCGGAAGGCACGTTAAGCAGTTGGTCCCGGCTAATATCTGTGGTATTAGTCGTTAAGCCTAGTCAGAGGCCCTAGGGCGGCTTGATAACTTCTGACAGTAAGGTTTGTCACTTGCCTTACATACACCCCTCCACCAATCCGCACTGAGCCCGCGTGGTGAAGTATGGCTCGTTCCTCCTCATAGTTGAGGTGAGGCCTTTTCCCAGCAGTGGGATCTAATAGGCTGACTTATTATTACTTGGCAAACATTTTAAACCATTTTGAACTTACTATTTAACGTTTTTTTTTAAAAATAAGTTGGATATAATAACAATCTACTCGTACTATGGAAATTATCTAAATAATAGGTACATACAACTTTTTATATGTAATATTAAGTATATTTCTTTTTTCACTAGTATTGTTTTTAAAGTTATTAAAATATTGTTTACAATGTTTGCCAGCTAAGAAAAACGGACTTTTATCTAAATACGATTGGGATTTAAAATAAATTAAATAAATTGTTTCAACAAACACACCAATTACCTAGCCTCATACTAAACGTGAGCTTGTGCTATGGTGACTAGGATAACGGATAGACATACTAAAATACTTTTATAAACATCCATGCCTTAGGTACAAATGCTCGTGCTCATCACACAAACATTTGCCCCTTGCGGGATTTGAACCCGCAACCGCCTGGTTTAGAAGTCCGTGGCGCGAACCACTACACCAAGACAGTCGTCGATTTGGAATGGGTTTAAAAATTACTAAGTATAGTAGAACTTTAAACGCAGCATGTATAGCAACAATCGTGTGACGCGTGTTTCCAAAATTTCACATTCTATTTTCTGTCCAAAGAGACAAAATAAAATAAATTCAAGCTCTTTGGAAAGCACAGCAGATTTGAGACATTATGTTATTACTTGAAAAGGTGAGACTCTCCTTTGTCGTGTGTTCACAAAGGATATCGGATTATGTTCGAATACCTACCACAAGCTTTGATGTGTTGAGAAAACGATAATAGAAAACTAGGATGGATTTTCGGATGTGAAGGCATTTTTATTTTTTAGACACCACGCACGAAGCGTCACAGATCAGTTTTGGTTTACTCTACGGTACCAATAGATGGCGTTGTACTCCCTTGTCTCTCGCTATAGATAGGTAGTTTATTTGTCCTAGATATAACGTTTCGATACTTTCGATAATTGAAAGTGCTATAAGAAATAACATAGTAATTAAAGGTTAGGCCTAAAGCTAACTCGCGGGACTGACGAGATACCGCGGCCCCTGCTGTCACAGCCAACACCTGCGGCGGGCGTCGTCAGGTTTTAGTGGGTAGACCCGGGTCCGGGGGAGACCCACACACGCCTCTCCGTTCCCCGATGGAGAGGTACGGTGCGTAAGGCATTTCCTGACGGCAAAAAGGCCTAAAGCTAACTGGAGTGGTTCTGTTCAGAACTCTTGAGGCATACTGTAGTTATCATTCCACTAGTGGTTCCCGCGACTTCGCCCGCAAGAGTTTAATTTTCCATATAAAACTTTCATCCCCCATTTACCCCCCTTAATATTTTCATATCGCGACAAAATGTAGCCTATGTCCACTCCACGGTCTCGACCTGTCTCCATACCAAATTTCATCTTAATCGGTTAAGTGGTTTAAGCGTCAAGAGACACTTTCGCATTTATAATACTAAGTATGGATTGATCCCTGCTTCTCTTATCTTAACCTCTCGTTAAGCTGAGCATTGATCAAATTATCTAATCATCCCTTTTTGGTCTACCTTTTCAACTATGTGTAGTTAATTTTGCGACTGGCCGAACTCAGTGTTCTAATGCATAATAAGACCTTTTTACTAGAAAAATAGAGGGAAAACACCGCAGTATAATGAATTTTCGAACCTCGAGCAGAAAATTAAATGTGTCAGCTTTTTTAAAATGTTTAGGACATGTTTAAAAGAGTTTTCACAAATAAAAGCACACTGTTCCAAGCCACACAAAGCAGATTAAAAAATCTTTCTAGGTTTTTTAAAAGACAGTTATTATGAAATCATACCATACACGAAATTAAAAAATAATTCACGTAGATGTACGATTTAAAAGGAATGTAGTTAATTTTAAAGATATTAACAATTGATCAAAACCATCCAGGAACTTTTCTATCTTGAAACAACTTACCCGCTCAATTACCAACCAATCTATACAGGGTGTAAACATAAACAGTAATATAGGGTAACCGTAAGCGGGCTTTTATCGTGATGATCCGGCTCCCATTACTGGCAACACTCGTAAATATACATCGTCGGATCTACCACGTGGGATGCCGATTTATTTGCAGGTAATGGGAAAACGGTTAGCGATTGTCACATGGTCACACCGTAAGAAGGATTTTGTCATTAGGGAAACTAACTTTCGTCCAGGCAGGGGTCGCTAGGACTGTGAATTTTGTATGAATTTAGTCGGCGTCATCACATGAGTAGGTGCGCCATCTTAGCAAATTAATAAATACACTTTAAAATGTGCTCAGCATATTTTAAATCTGGTTGGTAAGTAGGTATGCAGATAAATAAAATTCTACCAAGCCCGCCTAACTGAAAACCGGGCAAGCGTGAGTCGGAATCACGCACTAAGAGTTCCGTGTATTTGCTGATTACCGAATTTATCCTTTACCCGTGATAAGAGAACTTCCTTCTCGCCAAATTAAAAAAAATATATTTTCAGTTTTTTATGACCTATGAACCAGAGCGAGACTCTACCATAATAATGTTCTCCTAGCCGAATTTCGAATATTAACAGAGATTAGCCAACTGCGCGGGACAAATTATAGTGCACAAGTGTGTGCGCAATACACAGGTGCACTCTCTGTTCCTTCACTCTCATAATTCGGTGAGACGGCAGTCCGAGATGACCGTAGAGAGATCAGGCGCAGGACCAACGGCTTAACGTGCTTTCCGAGGCACGGGGGTGTACCATACACCTAGAATTAAGAAATAACTCGTGCTACGAGTATGATTGGCAGTTTTACCTTCCGCGCGTCTGGCCGGGCGTAGGAAGTTCGCGCGCGAACATGTCATGCCCCATTACGATTCAGTGTGACAGCCAGCCTGCAGGAGCCATTCCGTCTAGTATTTTATTTGGAAGCTATTAAATGTGTCTAATGGCCTCTAATAGACTTAACTACGCCGTGGTCGGGCTAACGAGTGAACGCGGAACATGTTCGATGGCCATTTAATTAACACCAGTTTGTAATGAGGGGGGCGTTTACAACATTGTAGTTTTAGAGAATTGAGTCGAATTTAGTTTTATGTTCTGCAGTTAAAAAGCTAATGATAAGGTTGGTTTTGCCCATATTTAAGTTTTATTGCACAAATTAAACTTTGTCTAAAAGGCGGACTTAATGCTAAGTGAAATTGTCTACCAGTCAAACCTTTTGACTAAGTTGAAAAAATATAGTAAGATAGGCACCCAGTTTTTATAAAACCATATTTAAATTATGAAAACAACCTATACAATATGTTTGTTCGTGTATCGTGTATCCAGTGTATAAAATTCAGATTATAAAAGAAGATTAAGTAATTAATTACCTGGTAATCCTTCGCAAAACTTTGTCGCCAAAATATATGCGTTATAACTACTAGAACACTCTTCTATGCATAAGCAACACTTAATGTATTTATATGGCGACGAAAAGTAGACTATAAAGGACATAGGCTAATTCAAATCAATTAAGCAAATTAAGCATGACGATGAAACAAGCCGACACTTTCTTATTTATAATCATATCAGCCTATTGCAGTCCACTGCTGGACTTAGGCCTCTCCAAGACGGCGCCAACTTTCACGGTCCTCCACTTCTCGCATCCAGCCACCACCGGCCACCTTCCTCAGGTCGTCGGTCCACCTAGCAGGAGGGCGTCCAACACTAAGTTTCCCGAGACGTGGTCTCCATTCGAGAACCTTCTTACTCCCCTTCCCCTTCCTACGCCCGTCGGATCTGCGACAGAATTATTTATAATATTAGTATGAATAATCCACAAATGTCTCGAAATGTTGGGCCATCTTAGCACCAAGCAGAGACAGTGACAAGCTTATTAGTCCAAGACTGTCTGATGATCCCTATCATATGTATTACTCAATTTGAATGACAAAAACACTCCAATCCGCGTTCAAAAGGCTGTATCTTGGAAAAATCTTGTACACGCCAAATTGGAGTGGCGCTTGTACAACGCGATAACATCTAAGGGCACAAGTGTACATTTCCCGCGGCCTTAAGTCCGTAATTGGATACGAGGCTAAAATGAGCGCTCGGAGCCGCCGTGTGATTGTTCTGGGCCTTTTTAATAACAACCCCACTTGATGGCACGGATAGAGAATGCCTAGGTGTGGCCCGCGTGGATATTGTAACCAAACGGGGAAATCACGCTAATTGTCAATTTTGTAATTATTTTTATACATACTCTTAAATGCATGGTGTTGTTTTTAAACAACATACCTTTAATCTTTAATTAATAAATTATGTATGTATATAAAATTATATTTTTATTTTAAAATTATTCTAGACAATATAAACTTCTAAATTAAAGTAATTTTGAATACAATTTTATGAAATGTAATTTTAACTCGAGCCGAACGGTATCGCGCGTGATGATGGCAAGAGACCAGACGGGATGTCACTTGTTCCTTGGCGGATGGGTCGGGCTCTTGTGTGGGACGCTACCTGTGTCGACACACTTGCAGTCTCTCATCTGCCCGGGACAAGCCGTGATGCTGGTTTGGCTGCGACAAGTGCCGAAAACTTTAAAAAGAACAAGTACAGGCAGATCGACTCCCGGTACCACTTTGTACCGTTTGGAGTCGAAACACTGGGTTCGTGGGGTCCCAACGCTATCTCTTTTTTCAAAGAGATTTCCAAGAGGCTAGTTGACATCAGTGGTGACCTAAGAGCTGGCAGCTACCTTGCTCAGCGTATTAGCATCGCTATCCAGCGCGGTAATGCTGCCAGCATCCTGGGAACCTTACCACAAGGACCCTTTTTATAATTTTTGTTGTTGTGTTGTATTAAGTAATTTATCTTAATTTTTATTAATAAGTTGTATATATATATTACTAATGTATATTGATGTAAATTATATAAATGTATAGAAAAAAGTTCAAATTATTAAATTGTAATGTGACGAAAGCACAATTTTTCGAATAGTTTGTGTACTAAGAAACTAGATGTTAATATGGTAAAATTATTAAATTGTTATAATGACATTTTCTTAATAATTTCAATATCCATATAGGGACATTTCTGCCAGAACCTGTTTACTTCCGTAAATCGAACCATTTTTCCAAAAAATAAAAAATAAACCTTACATATTACAATAATTTTAATTAAAACACATTTTTTACTAAGCATATTTATTTAAATTATTAAAAATATTTCAAAAAAATAACTTTTGATATTTATTTAAAAGGGGGGGATTTTATTTAATTATTTTGATTTTTTGCGTTTTTTATCTAGTAGATAGCAAAAAAATTAATGTATTTTACTCGCAGTATTTTATTGATAATGTTTCGATTGATTAATGTTTGATAAAGAAATAAAAAATCATGCAATTAAGGGTTAAGCAATTATTTTGCAAATTTTTACGAAATTCATTTTCAATTTCGCTCACAAAAATTAATCGACTGTGTCATCCGGTGGGACTCGAACCCACGTCCCTTCGCTATCCGGGCGAATGCTCTTACCAACTGAGCTACGGAGGACGTTGTAGTTGGTAAGAGCATTAAAATGTCATTTTTGTATTATTTTTCCAGGTGCCAGAAACTCTAACCCTTTGATTGCTACAATAGCTGCTAGCAGTGGCAGGACCACCATATAAGCCAAAAAGCCCGGCTTGCCTTAGTGTAAAAAAATAAAAAAGATCGAACACATTTTATTTACACTTAAATTTTCGCGCGTGCATTAATTCTTCATCGAAACTTGAGTGAAAACGCGACACGTAACGCCATCTAGTGTGCAAGCAAACAAACCCGCGTTTTGCGCGCGATTTTAGAACGTTATCTAGCGTCTCTCTCGCACCAGTGGGCTTCTTATGAGGCTTGCTTTACGGCTCCGGACGAACTCTTCACACATATGGGAAAGTGTGTAAAAGACGTATAACTACCGGTAAGTATCTATAGTCGGTCAGTATAAAGAATTAAGCCGGGCTTGCAAATGAAGTCCGTGCAAGTGCGAACTAAATGTGGGCGGAAGTAATGAATGAATAGGGTTTATTTATGACCGAAAGAGGCAAACTTCACGTATATTGTCAGTCGAGCGAGTGAGAGTTTGAGGAAATTTCGTTGTGTTTTTTCTAAATTGTATGAAAGTTTGTTTCATTACAAAATGAGTGCCGCTAGTGATAATAACATTGTTCCTTGTGAAGGTTTGAAATGTGTGCAAGTGTTAACAAGCGGGGGCAAGGTAAAATCTTTAAATTTTGCTAAGAAAAAACAACTCATAGCTTCGCCAAAGCCGACACCGGATTTGAATATTTCGCAAACAAGTAAGTCTCGCAAGAGACAATTTAACAGATCAGTTTATAAAACTCATTGTTTAGCTGGCTGCTCGCATTCCAATAAATTATATTGTTGGTGTTGCATATGTTTTTCTAATGAAAACCATGTTTGGAATACAACTGGTTATGACGACCTAAATAACTTATCAAATGTCATAAAAAGGCATCAAAATTCTCAGAAACACATGAACGCTGTTATTTCATTTTGCAGTTTTGGTAAACAACGTATTGAAACATCTTTGTAAAAAAGATAATGCATTGACTTAGAATACAAATAAAACAATTATACTATAATGTCCTGACACAGTTTTTTTTTACCATTTGTAATGTCGTATATTTTCTCGTGTATTATATTATTTCCTCATACTCAGCTCAACAACTTCAAAAGGCTTTTTTCAAAGCCACCGAAGGTATGTCATTGCTGGTATGTTTCCACAATTCTGCCTGGTAGTAATATGCCTTCAGTGTGCTTTGATTAACTCGCCAAAAGCCGAAAGAACTGAATGTATTGGAGGTGTGAATCAAGTAATTTCATTTCAACAACAGCAGTGCTCATTTTCAAGAATCAAAAAAGACTATTGTGCCGAAGCTGTAGCTTGGCTTGCCGTGTCGCGATACCCCAGGCACGCCACTGGCTGCTAGATCCACGAATCGGTCTTGCGTGCCTTATGACCTGCCCATTCACACTTCAGTATCATACAGCTAAGCCTAAAATAGGTACATCATGAGGTCGAATGCACCATTTAAAAAAGGTACTATTATCGATATACAATATTAGACACTATACTATGACGTTTTTTTAGTTGCAACAAGCAACTACTTCATCTAAGTTGTATGTAAGAATTTATTCAAAGGATTTTGTATTTGGTACAAAATTATCCAACACCCAAATTTAACGAATATTACTGCTAAACTAATAAAGTTAACTTAAACGCTATACTTTCATTTAACGTTTATGAAATGCACTAGCATATTATTATTTTTTCAGATTTTTCAAGCCAGCAGTTAAGATTTTAGGTGGGGTAGATGTTCAGCCACATCTAGCAACCGATATCTTCGGCAGCCGAGGCCTACACGCTCACTTTATTGGCCCATGCCATCCAGATAGTTGGATCTTGCCCATTCCTGTACCGCACTGTTATTATATCGCTCTGGATTGCTTGCTGTTTTCCTAGACAGCCTTCTTTTTACAATGAACTAGGATTGGAGTGGTTGCAGTAAAAAAATGCTCTGCTGCAAATAGAGATTTTAGATAGACATATATTGTATAGACAAACATAGTCAAAATGTCAAATGATATACTATAAGACATTCTTATGTTCCTATACATTAGGCAAGAATATCATGGCAGAATAAAATGTAAAGAAAGACTACATAAACCTACTTCTGGGCAAAGGCTTCACCTCAACTATGAGGAGATACGAGGGTACGAGCTATACTCCACCACGCGGTGTCTGTAAGGCAAGTGACAAACCTTACGGTCAGATTTTATCAAGTCGCCCTAGGGCCTTTGACTAGGTTTAGCGGCTAATATCAATAGATATTAGCCGGGACCAACTGCTTAACGTGCCGTCCGAAGCACGGTGGTGCTTGTGGCGCAGTGGCGGCAGCCAAAGGTAGAAATATCAAAGATAAGCAACCTAAGGCGCGGTAGTGATTAGATGGGTGACCATTCCGACCGTTTAAGTGACGTCTATGCCAGAAAAAATAATAACATAATGATGTCTTCCTAATTTCGACTACGACGGCCAATCTCAACAGAAATTAGCCAACATGGTGGGAACTCCCAGTTCCTTCACTTTTATCGTTCAGTGACAGGAGTTCAGATAGTTCATTCAGAGTGTTTAGCAAACACTTCAGCCGGCAACGACTTCCACTCTCTAGCCGTACAAACGTTCCTCACGTATGTAGATTTTAAACGTTCGGTGCGTATTGTTGGTATGAAATGCTACTCGTATTTCATTTATATAAAATAATAACCTTTAACAATCCTTTAGAGCCCGATTCAAATATTCAAGACTTAAGTATTTGTAGGCTTTCAAACAGAATTCTTGAATTATTAAGACCTAATTAAGGCAATCCTGAAACTTATTAAAACATTGTAGAATATCCGAGTGTAGCTGAATAACTTGAGTGTTAAGTATTAACAAGTTCATTAGTAAGAACATTCCGGGTGAGCTCGCTCCACCGTCGACTCTGTCTACGCCACGTCTGGCTTAATCTAGAGTCAAGAGCAAACCCAATTCAAATAAAAAAACCGGTCAAGTCGGAGTCGGACACGAAGGGTTCCGTACTATTAACTTACAACATTAGACACTATAGGCAAAAAAACACGTTTGTATGAGAGCCCCCCTTAAGCATATTTTTTTATTTTAATTATTTTTTTTATTTTAAAAATGAAATACAACATAATATTCTGTGAATATTTTAAGCGTCTTCCTGTTGCCATTATAAATATGGAGCAAAAAAATCACGTTTGTTGTATGCGAGCCCCTCTTAAATATTTATTCTGTTAAATAATATTTTATTCTCTTTTTAGTATTTGTTGTTATAGCGGCAATAGAAATACATCATCTGTGAAAATTTCAACTGTCTAGCTATCACGGTTCATGAGATACAGCCTGGTGACAGACAGACAGACAGCGGAGGTTTAGTAATAGGGTCCCGTTTTTAACTTTCGGGTACGGAACCCTAAAAAAGAACTTGATGAGAAGTTAACAATTCTCGCGTGGAGTCTCATGTTCGATTTCCAGCACGAAACAATTAAATTACAATGTGTAAAATTAAAGCACACTGAAGACTGTCGATGAATTTATGAGGAAGGGCTAATTTTTGTATCATTTTTTTGGAATACCTAATAAAACGTACGTAATAAAAGCTGTTTTCGTAGTTCAGATGGATAACCTGACGTGCCGCCGACTGTACTAAAAATATGATTTAAATAAATACACTAATAATGACGGTCGATTAATTTATATGGAAGTGATATTTTTGTCACAATTTTTTTTGGAATTAAATATGAATGTACCTACATCAACCTACAAGTAACAGTAAACTGAAGTGGCAGTGGGCTGGTCATGTCTGTCGCAGAACCGACAGGCGTTGGAGTAGGAAGGTTCTCCAATGGAGACCACGTCTCGGGAAACGTAGTGTTGGACGCCCCCCTGCTAGATGGACCGATGACCTGAGGAAGGTCGCCGGTGGTGGCTGGATGCGAGAAGCGGAGGACCGTGAAAGTTGGCGCAGTCTTGGAGAGGCCTATGTCCAGCAGTGGACTGCAACAGGCTGTTATGAATGATGATGATGATGTACCTAAATATAATTAAAATGAATGGCTAGTTTTTTTTTTTTTTATGGTCACAAACAAAAATAATTTATTAAATATACATTAAAACTAATACAATAACCTAGTAGTTTTTTTATTTATCTGTGTACATTTCCCCCATAAAAACCGCTAAGATTGCTTTCTTAAGCCTTTTTAGGTTAACGACGGACATAAAGATGGGACACTTAGCAAAATTAGTCATATACTATCAAATCTCTTTATGGTGCTATAAAACGATGTTGTTACCTATTAATGTGGTCTATGACCTGTCACAGACAAGCAGAGGTTTGTCTATTAATTTTGCTTTGGGTTTGTCTTTGGGACTACAATGAGCGATTTTCCTAGTGTCACAAATCAGTACTTAAAAAATTTGCAATATGGCGTTGATCAAGTTAAGTTAGGTTTTACTTTTTGAGTAGGAAAAGGCTAGTTATAGCGTAGATCATGTATGATAATGTATGTTTAGGAAATTAAATCAAATTTCACATAAAAATTAATCGACTGTGTCATCCGGTGGGACTCGAACCCACGTCCCTTCGCTATCCGGGCGAGTGCTCTTACCAGCTAAGCTACGGAGGACGTTAGTAGTCGACGAATTTATTAAAGTATTGATGAAATCGAACGCCGGCTCACTGACGTAGCAAGCACTTGCAAAAATTCGTCGACTGACTAACGTCCTCCGTAGCTGAGTTGGAGAGCACTCGCCCGGATAGCGAAGGGACGTGGGTTCGAGTCCCACCGGATGACACAGTCGATTAATTTTTGTAAGTGAAATTTGTTTTAATTTCGTAAAAACTTGCAAAATAATTGCTTTAGTTATAAAAATATAATAATGCATGTTTTCAGCTGTCAGAAAATTTTGAGCGTTCAGAAAATCCCTTATTCGTCTATCAAGTGACAGTAAGTTTATCTATTACTTACCTACTACTTAGTTAACGAGAATGATAATTTTTAAAATTGAAGTTTTACCGACTATGGTGTTGATTCCATGTGTGCTGTTTAAAATTAAATTGACGTTCAGTCTCTCTCTTTCTCTGCCAAACGAATCAAAAGAGACAGACTATGATAATTTAGAAACGTCAGATTAAACAGCTGTCATTTGCTAAGGAAATTAAAGAATCCATAGACAATTTATATATATATTTAAAAGTAAGGATATAATTGGATGACGATTAAGTTAAATGAACTTAAGGTTAGGAAACCAAGCAAAAACTTGTAAAAATACGTAAGAAATCGGATCACTTAATTTGACGTTTCTAAATTAATGTAGTCTGTTTCTTTTTGTTTACAGAGCAGAGAAAGAGAGACTGAACTTACATTTAATCTCAAATAGGGCGCATTGGAATCGAGTCTAATATATACGTAAAATTAGGATTCCTTACCTCAAAAGGAATAGATAACCCTTATAGGATCACTTTGTTGTCCGCCTGTTCATCTGACTGTCAAGACCCTTTCTCTCAGAAACGCGCAGTGGTATCAAGTTGAAATTAACATCAAGTAGAAAGACAAGGCAATTGTAGCCTTATTTTGTAACATTTCGCAGGAGAATGAAATCTATGCAATGTATCCAGTTAACCTATAACCTAGGTTGGTCTAAGTTAATATGAAAAACGGAAAAAATCATCCAGCTTCTATAGGAAAACCTAACTCTTGTTTGCTTATTTTTATGACAGTTGGTGCAACAAAGCCTAAATGTTTTTTTTTTCTCTTAAAATATGTTTTTAATTCCCTATTCCATTCCGCAGGAGTGCTTCGCAATTCACACCTCGATACCAAACTAGCTCAGCCCCCGACACGCCGTGTTCTCACATCGAAGACATTAGCGAGCCGTGTGCAGGTAATATCTCTTCAGAGGAACTCGGGGATGGTTGGAGCGTTAGCTCAAGACAGCGGGGTCACACGGATCCATATTGTGTAAGAAAACGTCGCATTTTTGTTATCTATGAACGTCAAGGAAAAAATCGGAACTTTGACAGTGTGTTGAGACCTTTTTCTCTTGAGAACCCGTGAAGGTGAGTAATCGAAACAGATTTGCACCACTGTCAGAAGAACCATATAATATAAAAAATATTTTGTTTCATTTCAAGTTCAATACTTTGTTCGAGAGTTGTAGATGAGGAGTTAATCAAGCTTCTACGTCAAATCTATCAATTTATGGCCGTTTATGGTGCAAATTTTCGATACTCATACTTGCAAGAGATTTTAAAAAGCCAACAGGAAGTGGTTTTTGTCAAATGCCGTATAGCAAGAAGTAGGTAATGGTGAAAGTACAAGCAAAGGGGAAATACGCAGACCGTAAGTTTAGTTGCATCACTAAACAAAGGTTTAAATAAGAAACCAAAAATTCGCACACAGGTAGGATTTGAACCTACGACCTTTGGCTAACCGGGCCAACGCTCTTACCAACTTAGCTACTGTGCAGTTCATCCAACCGTGTAAAATTCTTGGTCTTTTTTGTCTTACGTCATTGCGTGACGGCAGCGACATCTACCCGAGCCGTATTGCAACAGCAGTGGGCCAAGTAGTTAGAATAGAATAGAATAGTATTTATTTGCGAAAAAAAACATGGTACATATTAAGGTCTTACAAATTATTAGGTATGAACATGCATGTTTCATCGAACTATCGATATGCAAATATATCGTCATCGTGCAGTTATTAATATTAACAAGTACAATCACTAAGCGTTATTCTTTACAGAATAAATTCAACTTGAATGATGACGCTTTCGCTATTAAATAGTTTTTAATATTTTTAACACTCACAGTGTTCTTTCTAATTAATATAAGTTTAAATAAGAAACCAAAAATTTGCACACAGGTAGGATTTGAACCTACGACCTTTGGCTAACCGGGCCAACGCTCTTACCAACTGAGCTACTGTGCAGTTCATCCAACAGTGTGAAATTCTTGGTCTCTTTTGTCTTACGTCATTGCGTGACGGCAGCGACATCTACCCGAGCAGTATTGCAACAGCAGTAGGCCAAAGATTTCACACGGTCAGATGAACTGCACAGTAGCTCAGTTGGTAAGAGCGTTGGCCAGGTTAGCCAAAGGTCGTTAGTTCAAATCCTACCTGTGTGCGAATTTTTGGTTTCTTATTTAAACTTATATAAATAAGAAAGAACACTGTGAGTGTTAAAAATATTAAAATCTAAACAAAGGTTGTAAAGTTTCGCCGTGCCTATGCCAGCCTAATTCGCACAATAATAGGACGTTTTTATTTTACCATCAACTTATCATCTCGCGCACGCCCACAATTCTACCCCTTATGTGCCCAAAACAGTTCGTCTCAGAGACGTCCATTTAATCCTGACATCCATCACTGCTACCATGTTCCTTCCTATCCGTTGGAATTCAGGTCAGGAGGGGGGCGGGGAAGGCCCCATTATGCTGGCTGGTGCAATCTAAAGTTGTATAGCTAAAATAACAAATGCATGTTTGTGTGGTTTTGCATAAGACACTGCATACTTACGAGTGCAATTGTGGAGACATAGAAATCGCAATGGATTAGGTAAACAAAAAGCTTCTATTTGGCCATATTACATCGTCAGTTGTCCAGATTTTGTCTCAACCCATTGCAGTCCTGTAAGCCTACCACCTAATTTGAAAGCTATTGCAAAATTGCAATTGCAATTCCTAAGCAATGATACATGCGTTCTCATTACTTCGAAAGCTTAATACTTTTGGGTTGTGAAGGCTCTACCTCCTAGTGGTCCACCCCGGGCAACGAAAAACAAACCGGAGTTTGTGATGGCGGCTGAACGATCCTATCAGCGATGGTAGGCTCCGTTAGGTGCCGCTTGGTATCTCCCACCCGCCCACCGGAGCCAGGCGCCAAGCAGCTTGCTGTGTTCTGTCGGTGAGCGTGAGTGCCAGAACCTTTTGGGTGAGCTTGCTCCACCGTCGACTCTGTCTACGCCACGTGTGGCTTAGTCTAGAGTCCAGTGCAAACCCATTAAATAAATTTTGAAGCTCTGTCTTGCTGGTACCAACGACAGGGCCGGCTGAAGTCGGAAAAAGACGTCGCATGATGTCGCCAATTAATAAAATTCAAAATATTCCCCAACCGCAAACGCTGACGCCGAGTGTCCCAAATCCTTTCATATTTCTTCCCTGACACTTTGACCGCTTCCAGTTCATTTGCGGGGAATGTCGCACTTTAGCCAAGTCATCGTTTAATGGCTTGAGTGATCGGAGAAGTTAGGAAAATGTCGGGACAGTTTTTTAAAGGACATCTTCGAGATAATATTGAGTGCTGTCATCGGGTTTGCCGTAAAAGGCATATTTGGTGGTTACAGAATTTTCATTGACCCTTTTAAGCGATCGCACATGACGAGTTACCATCTTGGTATAGATTGGCTAACGAAAGCTGAACTTAGGAGAAGGCGACAAATAAAAAAAAAAACTTAATATGGTATCATCAACTAAAGTATGAATAACTAATTTTGATACTTGCCTTTGTTTAAATTTACTCAGCATAATCATACATCTTAGCTTCTCACACCTGCCACATGCCACTTTTAAACCTTTACCCATGTTTACTAGGTTATAACCACAACAAACAATAATTTGACACTGATATTTTATTTTTAGTCCGAATGCTTATCTGAGACCTCGCCTGCGGGGATAGACGAGAACAGGGATTTGATTGGGTAATTTGAATTTTGCAAAGAATGCGAATATCGAATTTAAAAATTTAAATCATCCTATCAAATCAAACGCGCCGCTTGCATTGCTCCCTGTTCTCGTTACATTCGCACCCCTGTACCCCGCTGGCAAGGTCTTAGATAAGCGCTCGGACTATAGTGCTGCACTTCCAAAAATGGCTAGGTTCAACTTTCACTAACTCTCGATTATGTTTATGTACCTATGAATTACATTTAACTATTGATAGTCAGGACTGCTTAAATGCTCCTGAGTCTCATGACCAAGACCTTAACTTAATTAACCAAGACCAAGACCAAGACCTGGCCTAGGTACTGTAGCTGTAACAAAGGCGTATTTTGTATATGACAGGCAAATGCGTATCGATAGAACAGGTATCGATTATCAAGCTAACAAAACATTCTATTAATTATCAAGCTAACGTTTCGGCAGGCGCGTGGCAGCCCGCCTGAATTCCACCGACCGGTCGAACGCGAAACTAACAAACTTTACTTATCTCTCTGTCTCACCTTTTCCTTCTATATAAAAAACAGACTATCGAATAGTCGATCCACAAAGCAGAAATCTATCGGCACCAAAAAGGAATATAATGAAAACTGCATACATAATGACCTAAGGTGAATCCGAGGTTGAAAATGTATTCTTTTGATATTTAAATCATTGACTAATGAAATGATCCTACGGGAATACGGATATTCCGGCGCAAAGGTAATTCAGCTCGGAATAGACTATAGGAGAGTCGTGAAAATTTGATTTTTAAACGCCTTTGTACTTTTTAAAGTACATACTGGTTGTGTCGAGTCGTATTTTTGAGTCTATATCAAGTCGGACAAACCTTAATATAAAAGCATGTATGCAGTAAGCTCATGTTGATTACCTGAAACAAAAATAAAAATATAGTTAGAATCAATTGGTATTTGTAGTAAGTACCTACATACACAAATAGAACCAATACACGCAAAAAAAATCTCTGTTTTACTCTTTGATTTGGATATTTTTAGTACAGTGGCCAGCACATTAGACTATTAATTTTTGTCGCAAAATTACCCCTATTTACAACAGCTTAAGGTGCCGCAGTATTTCGCTATATGGCCTGTCGTCCGTACTTTGGTACTTTAAACAGGACATTTTTTCCCGTACAACCAATTAAAATGCGAGATGAAAATTTGACAGAATAAAATGAGATATTGGAATTGCGCTAACAAAGTAACGTAACACCGCTAGTACATATTCAGTTAGAAAGTATTTAATTTGCCTGTAGATAATGAATGACATTCATTATCTGTAGCTGAAAGGTAATATGTAATTTAACCCGAATCATGTTCCACCCAAATCATTTCCTAAAGATACCAAAGGCAGTAGGTTAAGTGAAAAGTGAAAACGAAAGCTGTCACTTGAAAACACCACCGACGAAGGGAATGTATGAAAAATATGTAACTAGGAACGTGAGCGTGTCACATGCAAATTCAGACGTGGGGCGGACATTAACGGGTAGTTCGGGTCCGGGCAGAGTACGGAGAAAAAACGATGTTTTAAAAGTAATATTTATATTAAAAACTTGTTCAAACTTGACTTGTTTTGAATCCAAAACAAGTCAATAGGTTGTTGGTCACTGTAATGGTGTTTTGGCATATCCATTATCAGATAACGACCTTCAAACTCAGAGTGATCAGGCTTCTTCTGGGTGAGCTTGCTCCATCATCGACTCTGTCTGCGCCACGTCTGACTTAGTCTAGAGTCAAGAGCAAACCCATTTCGAATAAATAAAAAAAGAGCTCTATATGACATGTTTCAAAAATGTATGCAGAGATTAAGCAGATTTAAAAAATATTGTAATGATTAACAAAACGGGGCGACATGATCGCTAAGCGACTAAGCCCCCAAATAAATAGAAAAAAAATTTAGTAGTAACTTAATTTTTTTAAATCATCGATAAAGTCGAAGTCAACACTCACCAAGTCTAATATTTAATATATCTTTCACTCCCTCTTTCAAATTTATTTAGAAAATAAATTTGAAAGAGACAGATGGCAAAATAATACGAGTTAAATAGCTGTCAATTAGGAACCAGGCATTAACAGCATCCATGGATTTTAGAAAGGACATCATACTTTGATGTGTAAAATCATACAAAAACGGGCTGACACGGGAAAAAGCAAAATTGGTAATACAAAAACATTGGTAATACATTATATGAAACGAAATCAGCTGCCATTTTAAAGGGTTTCTTTTCGTTTTTTTACTCTATATTCACAAATTAGTTGCACGGAATCTTCCAAATTGTATTTTTGTGACATTTAGTTTTACAAGGAATGAAAATTCTCCAAGTTGTAAACGAAATGTAGTTGAAGGTAACACGTAGTTCTGTCACTAACATGCGACTTGCCTTACAGTAAGGTTCCAATGCATGAGATCGAATTTTAATTTCAAAGGCTGAAACCGTAGCTTATTCAGTATCGCCTGTTATTTATTATTGCAGTCATATTCCGAACTTTCGTAACAAGATAACTCCAAGCTTATAATCCTGTGAAAATACTCTTTGGAACTTGCCAAATATGGAATACCTGTGTGGTTTGCTTAAGTAGGATCTTCCAAAACAAGATCTTCCAAATTTCGTGGAAGTTTTTGCGCTATGACAATATAATAAAATTTTAGTATAGTGGCCAGCACACCAGACTAATTCATTTTTGTATCAAAACCCTTTTTTCCAATTTTTCTTTTATTTTTAGTCCAGTAATGACGGCCGATGGAGTAATTGCTTTTTATTTATCAGCATTTGTTTTTCTGGCTCGTTTTGATTTATAAGCAGAAAAGGTTAAGGTTCTTTTAAAATGACAATTAAGGTAATGCTGTCAAAAATCAATCCCATTGATCTTCAATGAATTATTTGCAAAGCAGCACTTAGAAAACAGTATAGGTAAACATAATTAAATCAAAATATGTCCTGAAATTCCCCGGTCTAATAACTACAAATCCATCATGAACAAACAGTAATTAACAAGCATTTGTAGGACCACACCAATTCGTGTGGTCTTACAAATGCTTCGGGCCCAAATCTCGGTCCCATTGTAACAATTAAGCTTAACACATTGACGTCTCAATGGATACAAACTGGGTTTAACTTAGGCTAGCTGTGTTTAAACGGCTTAAATAATTTGTTATGTATTTATTGAGAAAATCAACAGCACATAACAGTGTGATAGTACCCCTGACCTAACCTACCCGCATAAGGGCTACGTATGACGACCGTCCTGGTGTAGTGGTTCGCGCTCCACAAAACCACAACATAACCAGCGGTTGCGGCTTCAAATCCCGCGAGGGGCAAATGTTTGTGTGATGAGCACGAGCATTTGTACCTAAGTCATAGATGTTTATAAACGTATCTATGTATTTCTATCCGTTATCCTAGTCGCCATAGCACAAGCTAATGCTTAGTTTGGCTATAGGTGATTGGTGTGACAGTAGAAACAATTTATTTATTATTATTTATTATATTTTTATAACTTAAGCAATTATTTTGCAAGTTTTTACGAAATTACATCAAATTTCACTTACAAAAATTAATCGACTGTGTCATCCGGTGGGACTCGAACCCACGTCCCTTCGCTATCCGGGCGAGTGCTCTTACCAACTAAGCTACGGAGGACGTTAGTCAGTCGACGAATTTTTGCAAGTGCTTGCAAATTTGATGTAATTTCGTAAAAACTTGCAAAATAATTGCTTAAGTTATAAAAATATAATAAGTTAAGCTAATTTCATCTTAACTGATGGTTAAATATTTCCATTGGATACATGCGAGTACATTCCCCAAGTATTGATGAAATCGAACGCCGGCTCACTGGCGTAGCAAGCACTTGCAAAAATTCGTCGACTGACTAACGTCCTCCGTAGCTTAGTTGGTAAGAGCACTCGCCCGGATAGCGAAGGGACGTGGGTTCGAGTCCCACCGGATGACACAGTTGATTAACTTTTGTAAGTGAAATTTGATGTATTATTATTTATTTATGTCCCAATACAAGGTGTATGATGCATCCAACACTTAGTACGAAACTCATGCCATGATAAGTAGATTAGCGAATAGAAACTGCATAAGGCCCAAAAGTGGCAACATCTAGATAGATAGATAACTCTTTATTGCACACCATAAAAGTAAAAAAACACAATTTACAAAGAAAGATGTACAAATTAGGTGGTCTTATCGCTAAGAGCGATCTCTTCCAGACAACCTTTGGGTATAGGAAATACTTAATCACAGGAAGGGGGTGATTGGTGCAAAAGACATATTATAAAATAATAGGTACGAAACAGAAATACATATACACATATCTTGTCATACATATACTTGTCAAGAGTCCAAGATACACTTTGGGTCTGAGTCATCAGAGAGTAAGTACGTAAGAAGCTTGCAGATTAGGGTCCCAAACCTTAAATCATAGCTGTATGAACAGAACCCGATATTAATGGTGGCTATCAGTAAAGGCTAATGGTTCATGGGCATAACAAATTTGCGTCAATTCAGTGCCTTGCGGCCTGATGTACAATTGTTCTGTCTGCGAAGCTAATTGGGGAATTACAAGTGGCATGATTGTAGATTACAGTTGCGTCGGTAAAGCAGGTTTTGTTGACACAGCGAAATTCACATCTGCTTATAAACAACCACTCAGTCGCAGGAAGTTCACTGCTACATGCATCTCCCATCGGTTTTTTAGATGCCATTGCAGGCAAATGTATATCTAAAAGCTTATGACTGCCTCGTTAGTCTAGTGGTCAGCACGCTGGGTACTATCGAATGAAATCCTGGGTCGGGCCGAAAGTGTTGGGTTTTTCGGTCTTGAAATATCTCAGACACAGCTTCGGAGTCAGCAAATTGGCCACTATAGTCGAAATCCGGCGAGGAGAGCATTATGGTATATATCTAATGTTTATATGGATAATAAGTCAGCCTATTAGATCCCACTGCTGGGAAAAGGCCTCACCTCAACTATGAGGAGGAACGAGCCATACTTCACCACGCGGGCTCAGTGCGGATTGGTGGAGGGGTGTATGTAAGGCAAGTGAAAAACCTTACTGACAGAAGTTATCAAGCCGCCCTAGGGCCTCTGACTAGGCTTAACGACTAACACCACAGATATTAGCCACAGTTTATATGGATGTTTATATCAAAAAACAGTGCGTATGCCTCTATGATGTGCGTTAGTGCTTTAATCTTCTTCCAAGTTATATGTCTCATGAATAAGGGTTCGCGATCATTAAACCGAAACACGTACAATAACTTTTAACAATATTAAGGGAATTTGTCTATTGCTTATTAGCTAATAACTATACATCAGTGAGCGCGTTTCCTCGCGTTGTTTTCCTTTACTATTAGGCAGCGATGTCTTCAAAAAGACTGTACACATCAGATCCGCCACTTTGACGTTGAGACCGCCTCTAGTCCTTACATAATTAAAGCTGCTTTCGTAGTTCACATGGGTAACCTGACATGCTGCCGACTGTACTTACTTACAAGCAGTGGCAAGGTGTACAGTGCAGGGTTTGAACTAACGTCTTCATGGGCTTAGTAAATATTACCCTTGGGCGCTGAGCCCGCGTGACGGAGTATGGCTTTTACCTCCTCATAGTTAAGGTGGGCCCAGCAGTGGGATCTATACTATAGACTAACTTAACTTTACCCTTGGGCGATGCTCCATAAACTGTCTACATCGATAATAATTGCTTACCGCTCACTGACATCTCCTTAACTATATTTAGCATCTTATTACAAACTAATTTGCTCCTAACCATCTCCAATTGTGTTCTGTTTCATCTTTAGTTAAACTTAAACTACATTATGTCAAAGTAAGTCAACTCTCTAAGGGACTTAAGTTCCTCCTATATTCAATTTACCCTTAAACCCTTGTCATGTGAATTGCTAAGTATTTGTAGGCGCTTGAGGCGATCAAATTTTAATCTAGAGGTAGTGTGTATTGAATTTCGACACATGGGCTATTTCATGAATTGTGTTAAAAAAACCTGTCAAGTGCGAGTCGGACTCGCGCACGAAGGGTTCCGTAACATTATCTATATACAACATTATGACTTTTTTACAGTTTTAACCAGCAACTACTTCATCTCAGTCACATAAAAGAATCAATTCTTAGAATTTTGCATTTGGTACAAAATTATCCAACACCCAAGTTCAACGACTGTAACTGCTAATTAACATTCAAAATTACAGCTTTCTAGTATAACGGTCTCTTAGCAAAACCTCCGACAGACAGACAGACAGACGGACATGACCAAACTATAACGGTTCCTTGTCAGGACTACGGAACCCTAATAAAAAGGGGTAAAAAACCCTTTCCTACACTAAAAGACTGTTGAGTTGATAAATTTTTAAAAGATTATGTTGTTTTCTTACAAAAAAAATATATATTTGGGCACAAAGAACACCGCCTTTTAGGTTTTCTGATAACACATGAGCATAATCAGCTATTGATTTTCAACTTTACTTCATTACCACAAAGCCTAACTAAAAACGCAGTCGCAAGTCAGTTGCAACCTGATTAGAACAAGGTATTGGAAAATAAATACTTATTTTCAACCACGTATGTATTTCTATAATACCGAAAAATGCAAACTCGATATCGTAATTCTGCGAATTCCATCAAAAATTGATCTAGCAAAACTATACATAACCTTTATTTCCTAAACCTAAAGTTGCAAATCCTGTAGCATTTTTGAAAGGGAGTGTGGGGTCAAATTTAACGATGATTGGTTTCCGTTGTAATGACCATAACGACTGATTCCGAAGCCAGAACACCTGGTCACTTGGAGCTTTTAGGAGGCTTGGAGAGCTTAATTTCTAACCACATACCGGTCTATAGCAGGTAGGTATAGTGTTCATTGTAATGTGTTAATCTTTTTAGAGTTCCGTACCTCAAAAGGAAAAATGGAACCCTTATAGGACCACTTTGTTGTCCATGTGTCTGTTAAGACACGTGGAGGTATCAAGTTGAAAATAACATCAAATATTTTAATACTATTTTTGGATAAAAAAGTTGGTCCTTTGAAAAAGGAAATTAATGGTGTAAAATAGCCAGTAAAAATTTGTACCTGTGACCAGCGTTCGAAACGTCATTAGGTTGTTAAAAAATGAAAATAAAACGCAAAACAAAGTGTTTTGTTGTAATGAGTTTGACCATACGCGTATAGAGGAAACAAATATGGCAAATCCAACATTTGCGCGACTAACTCCCGCTAGTATTATGCCTACGTGAATGTGTCTGCTTATACATAGATAGATAGTATATTATGTACAGCCTTCAATATCCCTTCACCTTCAAACAGATTTAAGTTAAAATTACCTCTAATGTAAACCTTTGCGAACATTATAATTGAGAATCGCTCGTGGGAAAACCTTCAGAATCCGTGCCTAGGCAAACAATAAAACAATACCTATTTGGTATAGCAAACATGATTCATATTTGTAATAAAGTTTGAAATAATAAGTTTCTTGGTTCTAGGAAACAAATAAATACGTTGAATCGTTAGACAAATTGTATTTTGTGATATTTTGAACGACATAACAGATATGTAATCGCTTGAGGTGGGATTTGATTGAATAGAACTCGTGTGACTAGGATATAGGAGGCATGACTTAGATAATTATTATATATTCTGTGCTTAAATTTAGTGGCGGTGGCGTAGTGGCTAGCGGGTTGCCTGTCATGCGGGAGGTGCCGCAATGCCGGGTTCGATCTCACGTGCCGCCATGTATTATTGACTACTCCACAGTTGGTATGTACATTAGTTGTTTCACTAACCGGTAAGGAAAAATATAGAGGAAACTTGCATATTTAGGCGAATGAATCTGTTACCATGATCCAAAACTGGCCAGGTTCCCCTGTTTAAACAGGGTCACGGAGGTCAGATGGCAGTCACACCACTGTAATTACCTGATCTGCCACATCCTATCCTAGATCATGGTCAGCGGGCCCTGGGTGCACAACCGGGATAGTGCTAGGATGATAACAATGATGATAGTGTTATATAAAAATAAATACAAACTAGGACGGACGGAACGGACGGGCTGAACGATCTTATAAGGGTTCCTTGTCGGACTACGGAACCCTAAAAAAGGTCTGTTTTCCTAATAATATTACGTAAAATAGTTAACCTTTTAAGCCACTAAAAACCGGCCATGTGCTTATCTAGATCGGTTATTACCTTTAAAAAGAAGTAATTTAATTTTTTGTATTTTTATAAATGAGATCTATATGTGAAGTATCCTCGAACCAAGTTACATGCAAATCAGTCCATAAACGTAGAAGATATTCTGCTGTGACAGACTAGGACGGACGGACTTAACTATCCTATAAGGGTTCCTTGTCAGACTATGGAACCCTAAAAAGTTCATTAAATTGAAAACTGTAAAGTCGTGTTTGCAAAAAACCTTGATCTACTAAAATGTTAACAAAAAAAAATCGGTGGAAGATACTCTACTATATCTCAAGGTAAAGTCAGAAGGCACTCCACGTGTTATCCCTAATCAAAGAAAAGTATATTGGTAATGAAGGTGGGGTAGTTAACTCAATCTAACTAATGGATTAGATACGGATAAGGGTCCCGTATATAATAATAATATTATAGAAAATCCATCTAGTACGTAAATAGTTTTCCTTGCCAAGATCATTTCTAAAGTACAATACAAATCATCAAAAATATTTTTATTAAAGGTATTTTGTACTGAATTATTAAGCCTGTGCTTGGTACAAAACTTCAGTTTAAAAAACAGAGATCATGTTTCCAGACACAATAGAAAATGAATTGTTATGAGACCGCCGGCGGTCTTCCGATCCTCAAGGTTTTTTTTTTATTGCAGCTTTCTAGCAATAAGTCTCATTAGACACACAGACGGACATGGCGAATCTATAAGGGTTCTTAGTGGACTACTGAACCCTAAGAAGCAATATCTATATGTAGCATCAGAATCACCGTCATGACAACAGAATCGCCCCCACCACCTACTTTACACACAAAACGTATAACATCAAATCATAATTTATATCAATAGCGCCTCTGAATAATAATGAAGTTGCCATAACAAAATGCCAGCATTAATAAACTGGTCAAACCAGGACGAAATAAAAAGATGCGTGCGCGCACCGATATACAGGGTAAATTAGAATGTGTAAATTAAATTATTGTAACTAAAATTGTTAATCATAACTGGTAAAGTACAAGCTCACGCATAGTTTGTGTGTTTGTTGAAAATGAAAAGTAAGTAAGTTTCTAATATTTAAATGCAGCAATAAGACCCGAGTTCACTAATCTATAAACAGCCGGTAAGCCACAATTGACGGTTAAATTGATAGAATTCATCTACGAAATATTATGTCAAATTTTGAACTCCAGGCTAAATTAATTAAAACATAATTAAAAAAAACTTTGTAGTCAAAGCAGAAATAGTATATTATTAATAGAATCAGGCGTTGGTACCTGCACTAGCGTCTCTTAGCGGAAATTTAAAGCAAAATAATTGTATTTTATTTTTCCCATCTAGAAATAGTATACTTTTAAGTTAAAGTTAGTGTAATTATTTGGTAAGTTAAACATTAGCCCTAAAAAGTTGAGTTTAAGCCTGGAGTTCACTAATACATGTTAATTTTTTAATCAGCCGGTTTAGAATGTTTATGGGAATTCTGTTAAATTAACCGTCAGTCAATGTTTGCCGGCTGTTCAAGGCTTGGTGAACTCGGGTCTAAAGCTGTAACGATTGCGATGAGACACACCATTTTTACTAAATATTATAAAAAGCTAAGAAAACTTGAATGTTTTTGATTCCATTAATAAATAGGTAGCCGAGTTTATTTTGAATTAGCTTAGTCTAATCGTAAAGAGTAATAACCGATCTAGATAAGCACACACACACGGCCCCGTGTCCCCGTGTCCGACTACCCCACTTTGACCTTGCGACCGCCTCTATTCCCTACGTAATAAAAGCGTTTTCGTAGTTCACATGGGTAACCTGACGTGCTGCCGGCTGTCCTTTGTCATAGAAACTTGATTTATTCCTTCACTGACACCCTGTATAGGTCATGGCAAGCGTGTGCAAGAGAGACAGACAGACTATTGATCCTTGATCATGGTACTGATAAATAGTATTACATTATGTTAAATTCAACCATTCGAAGTTAAAGATGGTACTCATTATACCGAACGAGCGTTATAATAAGCTCGATATTTCTTTGACAATTATAAATAGCTGTGTTTTAAATCGTGTAATGTAATTATACGCGGATGCCTAGAGTATTGATGCATACCTAGAATGTTGATGTACCTGTCAAACCCCTTATAACTCGTGGGCGGGCCGATAACAATAGGAAAGATGACAGTAAGCGAAAAATCTTTAAAATAATGTGTCCATCTAGTAAAATTAAGTATTTTTTTTTAATTTTTAAGACGATTTTATTAGTTTATTTTAGAAAATAAAATTGCAAAATACTGAAATCCGCCATGTTTTTTATAACACCAATCAGATTCGGGTTACATCACACCTCAGAAAATACTGTCACTGTCAAATTTAATTCAGTGAATTATAATACAAATTTCGACTATAACACTAACGTTTGAAATTTATGTTTATTGAGGTGTGACGTCACAGCAGACGCCATGACACCCTGACCGCGTTTTGGCGCCAATTTATGAACATTAGGCACGGGGGTGTTAACTCCACCAACTTCCTGACTCCGGAGCTGTGACTGAGTAATTTCAAGACAGAAAAACCTAAACACCCTCAGCCCGACCCGGGATTCGAACCCGGGACCTCGTGGATAGTACCCAGCGTGCTGAACACTAGACCAACGAGGCAGTCCACAAAATCAATAACAGTACAAGCAATACACTTAGACTTAATTGGAACACCTTGCGTAGTTTGACAATTGTATCGGTGTAGTGGTTCGCGCTCCGGACAACAAAACCAGCCGTTGCGGGTTCTAATCTTTTATTATTTTAATTGATTTGTATTTAATTGATTGTATTTCATTTTATTCTTATAATTTTAATTTAATCTTTTTCTTGTTTATTTATTAGATGTAAGATGTAATTATTTGGTTTTGTTGTGCCAAATAAAGGTATCTTATCTAAATCCCGCAAGAGGCAAATGTTTGTGTGATGAGCACGAGCAATTTGTACCTAGTTTATATATTTATAAACGTAGTTATGTAAGTATTTCTATCCGTTACCTTAGTCGCCATAGCACAAGTTGACGCTTATTTTGGGACTAGGTAATTGGTGTGATTGTTGAAACAATTTATTTATTATTATTATCGTCGCTTACCATCTAGGTAAGATTGCAGCCTATTATTGGAAAAAAAACCTTACCATAACCGGTAATTTTTTCTTTTGAAGTTTGACAGATTTGTGACGTTAAAATTAAGTAGGTTTAAATGGTACAACAGTGCATTAGTTGTGCCAGCTATCTTTATTAACTACCATAGCGGTGAAACGGTAAATAGTATTTAATATCAATCTATTCTTTATTGCAAAAAGTTACACAAACACATTATATGTAGATAATACTTAGGTACCTACAATTTTTATAACCATATTAGCACAATAGGCCTAAATAATTTGTGACATTATTCGTTCTGTTTTTCGCACCTAATTTTTTATGAGCCTGTGTCATAACAGAATTTACAGAACAATAGGTAGTTGGAATAATAGGTACTTAGGAAAAGTTTTTAGTAATACCAAGTAGATATACATACCTATTAGAGGGCAGAAAAAAACGTATCTACATCAAGCACTTGCAAAAATTCGTCGACTGACTAACGTCCTCCGTAGCTTAGTTGGTAAGAGCACTCGCCCGGATAGCGAAGGGACGTGGGTTCGAGTCCCACCGGATGACACAGTCGATTAATTTTTGTAAGTGAAATTTGATTTAATTAAGTAAAAAACTTCAATAGATAACAAAACATTACTCATGTAAGTAAGTAATAATAATGATCAGTAATATTTGAAACGCGCAGTTGAAACTAGCGAACGGTCTGCCGCGACCGAAAAAGGACAAATGTATACCCGTCTCTTTCCCCCGCTCGCGTGCAGAGCGTCGCGTCGGCAATCGGGCAATTCAAAATGGCCGGCAGTCGAATCTCATAGTTACGGGGAGCTACTCGCTTGAGATTTTACGTTGATAACCTGTGGTATTTTCCAAGTTTTAAGTGCAGTGTTGTTAAAATGACTGAAATACCTACCGCGTCGAAGCTACAGCACAAACCAGAAACGCGGCGCGTCCTACAACGTGCTTATAAGGAGTTAACTGCAACAAAAAGACAGGAAGATCCCACGAAACGAGCGTTTAGAATGACAGGGCTTGGAGAAAATGCCATACAAGCGATCCGGAAAGGTGAAACCATAGATTTTACTTATAAACCCATAGACCGTTCAGTTATTCACGAAAAACTTATGGATTTATACTTGTCCAAGGGTATTTTGCCGTCATCAAGACACCTGTTTCGCGAACTCAGTGGTCGCTTGCCAGCACACATGGACATAGGGGCGTTTAGAAAACTGCTGTACAATATGGATTACGTTTATATGAAACTATACAACAACGACGTTATTGTAATAGAAAGGCCTGAAGTGACGTACGAAAGGATAACGTATTTGAAACATATTTTGGACTATTTCGACACAATCTCAATACCTATTTATTTTGTGGAAGAGTGGGTTATCCCATTTAACTCCGATTCTAGTTATGGTACTTCTAATATGACTGAGTCTGCTAAAGAAAAAATGATATTTGCATTTTCTAAATCGGAGATGGTGTTCAGGAATTCCTTTCTACCCGCACAAGCAACAGAGCTTGAATATAAAAATTGGATAGTCGGGGTGTTAATACCAACTTTGGAGACGAAAAGCGTGATTGTCGTAAACACTGACTATTACTATTCAGATTTGTTTGAATACCCAACAATTGATAGTTTAAAGGTGGAAATGACCGATTGGCTGGATCGCCATAACGTCCCGTACGAGTCAAACATGACGAAAATCGAGTTGTTGACGTTAATAAAGGAGTGTACGGACGTTGATACCAAAACGACCACTTTGGATGGGATCATTCGGTCGTATGGTCATATTCCCTTGAGGGTTCCGAGACACATGCAAATGCTGACTCCTGGAAAGTATTTGTATGATCTGATAAAACAAGAAGCGAACTTCTTTGACGTCAAATTGGGTCGAAAGAAATTGCGTGAAAAGATCGATTCAGAAATGAATACCCTAAGCATTGATGTCCTGTCCAAATATGTCATTACGTGCATAGCAAAGTATAGAACACTTTGTGCACAGGACTCGGCTTTTGATGAAAAACTGGATATTACATTTCAAAATTATAGTGAAGCAGTCGTCAAAAAAGAAGACAATAGTGACGTAGATTCGGACATTAACTTGGATAGTGATTTGGACTAATTCGTTCAAACTTAATTTGTCTTTCGTAATAAAGTTTTGTTTAATAATAAACTGTGTTTTCGTACTTATTCCTGCTTTATATACCGTCATACCTACCTATTATACTCGTACTAAAGAAATACTATTTAACTTTACAAAATTGTACCAATATGCAATTTTAGATCGAATGGAAAAATTTTTTTTCACATATTTCATGCTTAGTGGTTTACCTAATGATGATGCCTTCAGGGGTTAAGTCCGAACAACAATTAAAATATTAACATAGGTACTCGTATTGTGGATAACTATCCACAATAAGTAGTAATAATAACAAAAGTACTAGTAGTAGTAGATACCAAATTAATTATTGTTATAGTGCTATTAATTTGGTACAATTAAAAAATATATGAAATAAAAATACACTGTCATTGGCTGAACATATTTCGGCACGATTAACGAAATAAGCAAGGTATTAACATTGAATACAAATGTGAATATTTGGTTTGGAAAACTTTTAATATAAAATAACAACAAAATTGTATGTTTGCTCGTGTTTGAAAAATGCCTGTATTTATAAGCAGTACTGTGACTAAGTTTTTAAGTGCAACTTTACTTCTTAGGCAATATAGGTAGGAAATTCTCGTGCTCATACTTTTATAAAAAACTATAAGCATATTAATATTTTATATATACAGTGTAGGTCTTTAAAAAGTGCACATATGAAAATGGGTAAAACTAGACCCACTTTTATCGACAGAAAAAATGACAAAAAAAAAAACATTTTTTTTTCTTTTTTTTATTTAAATTACCTTCCGTTGACTTATTATAAAGAAAACGTTATAACTTTCGATCTAAGTGGTATATCCTGATAAAACAGAAACAGTAATGATTGTAAATAACAGGTGATGCTAATAAAATACATAAAATACTCAGAAAACGAAAAAAAAACAAATCTAGAGCCACCCTTAGCAACGAAGCGTTGAATGGCGCGCCCAGAGATACTTAGTTCAAATGCTTATTGCTAAAGTTGTGATAGAGATAGAGACATGGAATTTTTGGTTTTACAAAGGTGATACTATGAAAAATAACACAAAGTAATAAGAACCACCTGTAATATGGGCATTATTCGGAGGAATTTATCAATAATTAAAAAAACACCAATTAAAATACAGATTTTTCTCAAAAGTAACATTTTATTATTACTTGTTGACGTTTTCTAGGAATTTTATGTATTTTCTTAGTATTATCTGTTATTTACCATTATTATTGTTTTCATTTTATCAGGATATACCTCCTAGATAAAAAGTTATAACGTTTTCTTTGCAATAAGTCAACAGAAGGTAATTAAACTTTAAAAAAACTATAAAAATTTCAAAAGAAATCTCACTTTTTTTAAATATTTTTCCTTCAATAAAAATGGGTCTAGTTTCACCCATTTTCATATATGCACTTTTTAAAGACTCACACTGTATATGCAGGATCTTTTTTTTCAGACGGGCTCTATTCCTAACACAGGCAGTTTATGATTCTTTTAATGCAAAAAAAATCTTAGGATAAAAATACGTTTAAATTTTTTGTGTTATTCATATTGTTTACTGAACTACTTTTCTACCTCGTTAGTCTAGTGGTCAGCACGCTGGGTACTATCCACGAGGTCCCGGGTTCGAATCCCGGGTCGGGCCGAGAGTGTTTGGGTTTTTCTGTCTTGAAATTACTCAGACACAGCTCCGGAGTCAGGAAGTTGGTGGTAACACCCCAATGCCTCGGAAAGCACGTTAAGCCGTTAGTCCTGCGCCCGATCTCTCTAAGGTCTTGTCGGACTGCCGTCTCACCGAATTATGAGGGGAAGGAACGGAGAGTGCACCTGTGTACTGCGCACACACTTGTGCACTTTAATATGTCCTGCGCAGTTGGCTAATGTCTGTTGAGATAGGCCGCCGTAGTCGAAATCGGCTAGGAGGACAACAATAACTCTTCTACCAATGGCTGTTGGACAAGAGGGCAAACACAATAAAAAAACAATGTTAGTATGTTATCAATGTTATCATGCAAAATCACAAGTAATAATAGGCGTTCTTATTTATAAACACGTCTATTCATAAAACGCATTCGCTGGCCCAAATTCTGGGTCGTATTTCAGCACTTCACTGTAATCGGTCATGTAACCTGGTGCATCGGCTTCATATTTTCCGTACGTCATCAGCTTATCTATCATAGTCTCCATCTGCAAATCTTCCTCATACATCTCTTTCTCTTGAGCTATGAGCTGAGCCTCACACTCCTTCCAATCCACATCGCTGGTTCCATCTTCTTCAGCAAATTTCTGTCTGAGCGCTATTCGTGAAGAGAAAGGACTAAAAATATCCAAGGGCTCCTTGTCCGAAATGATGTTATGCGTGAAATGGGGCCGTGCGACGCTCTCGTGACCGTATTCTGAGCAAAGTGCAGAAATTTCATCTTCTTTATCCTGAGCGAAACGCTTATACAGCTCGAACAATTCGAATCTGTGGAACTTTGGATTGAAAGATATTCCTCTGTCTGTCAAATATGTCATCAAAGCCTTCTTCGTGCTAAACGGAGACAGTTTCAATCTCCACAGCTCCGGGTATACAAAAACACTTGGCTCCTTCACTCTGTCGAGGATATCATGAAACCAACTTCTGAAGTCCCTCTTCTTTTCATCACTGTCACAAAGCACACCTAGTTCGGTGGATACAACGACCTTGTATCCCGACTTAGGTATATTAATATTTATATACACGAAGCTCTTCCCGGCTTCCCTTAAACGCTTGATCTTCTGTAAGTAGGCAATCCTTTCAGCAATACGCCGACTGCTCTCCAAAAATAAAGCCTTTTTCGTCCCCGGAATTTGCCTCCATACAAATCCGTATTGAGCTGCTTGTTCAAAAAATATTTCAGGGTCACCGATTTTTTTCATAGCCAGAAACTCCCGAATATGCTGTATGTTGGGCGGCATTTCATCGATTAAATACCATTCAATAAGTTTTTTTCTTAAAGTGATAGTATCAAGTTCTACTGGTTTTTCTTTAGATTTGTAATATTTTTGGAAAAAATGAGCACTTTTTTCTGTTATCGTATCATCTAGTGGCCAACCTGTGTACTCCTCGAATTTAGAGTCTAAAGGAAGTTCAGACGTGTCATTTGGATCACGATCGATGGCAGTGATTATATTCTTTGCTATTTTTATATTTTCCTCGATGTCATGTTCCTTATCATACTCGGCAGTCATTTTTACTGCTGATTTATTCTAAAACAAAATAAACATTCTTAAGATAGATTGATTACTTTTTATAATAAAAAAAAAAAAAAAATTAAATTCATGGCTAAAGTGTAGTTAAGTCACACCGGTTGAAGAAAAAAAGGGACAAAAGTGAAATGCCTAGCTTGTTAACAAATACCTACACATTAGCGGTTTCACCGTCCTCGAGTATTTTAAAAATATACTAGAATAACATCTAAATACTTGCAAATATAGTAATTATTTCCTTATCTTTACATAGTAGGTAAAACAAGGTCGCTCCCGGTGTCGGTACTCACGGTACGCTTAGATCTTTTAAACTACGCAACAAATAAAACAAAAACAACAATTTAATTTATTAAAGGCAGCAATTGATAATATCAGTGATTTAAGAATTAAAGTAAAATACATATGGCATACCTACATGCGCAGCCGGGGCTCGTGGCTAGTTTACAAATTAATACATAACTAAAAAAAACTAAATACTCAAAAATTGTTTTTGATAACGTCCTCGTGTACCGTACGAAATACAGTTAAGTTCTCAATCCGCATACCTACAATGTCATTCAAATAAATAATGTTTAATTTAACCAAAGCCAAAGCAGACACAGAAAGTACGGGAATTTGCACCGTATTGTGTACGAATAGATAAGTATAATTTAACCGACACGTCTGATTTAAGAACGCGCGAAACGTCAACCCGAAGACCAACGTGCGGCGCGGCAACTCAAAATGGCGGCCGTTCATTTAACTAACATAAATCTATAGACTGTCCTTCAAATAACATCTTATCACGGCTGACAAGAACTCAAAACGGTTTAATAATGTTGTTTTGCTTACCTTTACGGTCCAAACTGCAAAATATTATTTGTTTTTTTGACCAAAAAAACAGCACTACGGTTTTTCGTGACCTCACATCGGCGACTGACTCGCGACGCATAGAGGAAGGCGCGCAGGGTGCGGGAGGGGAGCGGTGAACCCCGCCCCCTTCGCGCTGCCCTGTTGCCCCCCGGTCGTTAACTGTAAGCTATAGTACTTAGGTAGAAAAGCGGCTACATTTTTACTATTCTTAATATAGATAGTGTCAAAAACTAACTAAGATAGGTTATTTATGTAACTCTATCATTATTATCGCCATAATTCTGTTTGTGTGCTATAAAGTGTGAACAATCTAGGCATCACAAGTTACCTATGTTTTATCCCTCCCGCAAGCCTACCGCTTTACACGATTGCTTTCCAATTGCATCAGCTCTAGCTTTCAGGAAAGCAATACTTGCTTTCCAACTGATGTCCAAAGCGATGCTACTTTTAAAAATAATGAGAAAATAACATTTCAGATGACAATGCTTTGCAATGGCAATCATAATCGCGCTAGCTTTCAAACTAAACGGTAGGCCTGGCCGGGCTGATTATGACGTGAAACAAAATAACACAACTCATAAGGAAAGACAGATGATAATTACATAAATAATGGTATCTCCTCTGGTGTAAATTACATAAACATATCAAAGGACTAGAGGTACACAATGTGTACCGTTACCGATGTCGGAGCCTTCAAGAGGTGATAGATGAGTTCCCCTGCAACATTTTTCTCTATCCATACAAATGTACTTAGCCGATTTACTAAATAGTATGGGGAAGTAAAAAAATAATTTGGAATTTCATAGTTGATCCTATAAAAAAGTGGTAGCAATTTTGCTTCTTAGTCACTACATGAAGGCTCCGACACCGGTGCCGGGACATATTGTATAAACAAACACAACAACATCACACACTTACTTACGAGTAAATAATAAAAACCTTCAGAGCGTCAAATGGTCATTTGTCGCGCTAATCTATAAATAGAATTAGTGGTATCGCAAGAGTTGATGTGACTTGTAATGTTGTGAGTCATAAAACGGTGGAGGTATATATCGATAGCAAGCGAGGTTGTTATGAAATCCACTTGATAAGAAAAGTACATAATTATTGGACAACATCACATAATTTCTGTGATTCTGTGATCCTAAAGTAAGGCAACTGTATCATGGATACCAGAAACAATAGTGCTACTACAATCTGGATTTTGTAGTATCACTATTGTTTCTGGTACCCCGAACCAATATCAAAATAAAAGTTTTCTAAATTGACTCGACCGGGGATCGAAGCCGGGACCTCAGCAGAGTATATACAAAGTGCAGTCGTCGGCAGCGCATTAGGTTACCCGTTTGAACTACGAAAACAGCTTTTATTACGTAGGGAATAGAGGCGATTTAAAGGTGGAAGTGGGACCGAAGTACGGCCGAGAACAGCCAAAACAAGCGAGGTACAGTCAACGCCAACACCTGAATAAGAATATTTTTTTTATGCAGACCCCTGCCTATTACAACTGAATACACGAGTAGCTGCAGCCCCCCCCCCCACCAAAACATGTCTACCCCATAAGTAAGTTATAAACATAAAATTTGAATTCTGCGCATTCCAAACGAGGTGGATTTAGAAGCATTGAAGACATCCGACATCCAACCTTATATCTGCATTGAAACGTAAAGAAAGATGGTTTCGCATTTTAATGTAGTGGTTCCGTAGAAACATTGTTGTGTAGGTACATGTGTTAAACATTTTGAGAATAACAAACGGATTGAAAAGGTATTATTGTTTGACTACTATTTAAAAACAAGGATACTTTATTATTACGCTAAAAATATTATAAGCCCTAAAAGTAAGTCTGTCTGTTACATTTGACGCCTAAACTGATTTTCATAAATTAGGCAGATATAGTATGAGATGTCGGAAAAGTTTTTCTGGAAAACATACAAGCTAAGAGGCTGAAATGAGGGCTTACAGTTTCAATGGAAATTCAGACATTTAGAACGCAGACTAAAGCGCGGAGAATCGTTAGTATAATAACCTAGGTATGTAAGTACTTCACACACAGTCATTATCTGATAATGTTAAGATTTTATACATAGTGTTCATATAACTTAAAACTTGAAAATGCTGAACCCCAAAAAAGTTTCACCTCATACCTAGCCCGGAAGAAGAAAAAATCACATTATACAATGATATTACCCCGGTTTAATAGCCGGCAGCAAACCGAGATTTATTTCGTCTAATAACGCAAATGTGGGCAGAGAGAGCGAGATGGAAAGATATATACATCTCGTTAAAACAAGATGCAGGTATTCGTTATCTTGTAGGAATAGTGAAGGACTTAGGATTGCGCCTTGGGGGAGGCTATAAGACTATGTTACGGGTGTCTTGTCAGCTGTGAAATATTCGTATTATTGCAAAGATATAATTTACTGTGTTGAAAAATTTAGGCGATTGATAGGCTCGACATCCGACAGAATTTACTCATCGTGAGGTCGAGAGTTCGATCCCCGCCTATACTGTAGCTGTGAGTTTCTACGAAACTTAAGTATCTACAATCTAGTCTCTTTCATAGAATCGCTTCCCAACTATTGAAACCTTATTATACTCAAATCACTTGCTAGCTGTAAATATGTTCTTTATGTATAGTTTAAATTTATATAACACTGTTTTATTATTGATTATACATATAACTTTTACTCTCTTCCTGTCTTTCTATCTATATACATCTCTACTCCCATTTATCTTGTTTCTCTAATTTCCTACTAGTTTTTAGTCTAACGGTGAACGAGAACATCAGGTGTGAGCAAGTGTGTGAAATTGAAAAGGTTTCCCTAGCTTAGAAAAACATTCCTACCACTTATCATTCCTACGAACCATTCGGTTGGTTCCAAACTTTAACTAACTTAGCAACACTATCGTGATCTTACTAATTAAACTGAAACTAAGAGAGCACTAAGTTTCACCGATCGCACGGTAATTGTAACCTGTGTCCAGACCAGGCATCGAACTGATACCCCATCGTCTAAGCCTCGGAGTTAATTAAATAGCCAAGCGAATTATTCGTATGGTCATATGATCGTATCTATAAGTTGGAAAAATGAATTTGGTTGTTAAGTTTAGGGGGCAAGGTTTAAAATCGATTTGGAAGCGTCTTTCTGCATTGCACTGAGTCCCATTGTGGCTAGGGTTAACACTTGTAACAACTGATTTTAATCAAATTATATTTTGTGGTTCCACTAACATCAAGACGTGTATATTTCTTTCAAATGCAAATTTCATCTTATACTTATCGCTAAAGTGCTACTAGCCATGTTTTTAGAGAGAGATATTTAGCGTTATTTTTGAAACAATTTTACTAATAAAGAACTGACATTTCCTTACAAACATAACTTGGGCGCGATGACGCAAATACCTTTCTAAACGAACGCAAACTTCCCATTACTTTAACTTTTCATTTCACGCTATTTTTACCTTAACCTTTGACGCAAAGGTCAGTAATTCATCTCAAAATATCCCTCATTTTTAATTTGATATAACATCATTAACAGGCAGCGCATATAAAATTTCGGTTAATTTTATCTTCCTCGTCACTATGGCAACCCTAATTGTTCGACCGCAGTCGAAGTTTCCTTTCGAAATTCATCTTTAAACACTTACAATTAAGGCTTAAAATATTTTTCGTCGTGGCAGAGGAATTACTCCATTATGAGCCCTAATCGAGAGCTGAGCGTGGAATTTTTCGTTGTAATTTTATGGAACGTTACTTAGACCTTAACGAGAGGTGTTAAAGTTGATTTTCGCTTGGATTTAAAAATATTGGGGGTATCTGGATATCTGAAATTACAAGGTTAGTAGGGATAATGCGGTTTTATGATTTTTTGCGGAAGAAGCTGATGGATTCCAATATGGAAAGTGTTTATTGATTGCCAAGATATCGCCAGGGATCTTAAGCCATTTTAAAATGGCTTCATAGGTTTGCTGAATGAATTGACTTTAAACTTATGAAGTAAGTACACACGGCTTCACGTTACCCCCACTTTGACCTTTATTCCTTACGCAATAAAAGCTGTTTTCGTTGTTTACATGGGCAACCTGACGTGGTGTCGACCGTACATACTACCTTCTATTTTTAGATCGATATCAAATTTTATACTTTTGAAATTTCATAAGAAAATTAGTTTTCTCTGTGACAGTAGAGGATGCTTTATTTATGGCATAAGTCAGACAAATATAACTTTGATATAATTACTACCAGATAAAGCCAACAAGACGAATGTCAAACGACGACGAATCCATACTAATCCATACTTCCATACTAATATTATAAATGCGAAAGTGTGTCTGTCTGTCTGTCTGTTACTTCTTGACGCTAAAACCACAGAACTGATTGAGATGAAATTTGGTATAGAGACAGTACGTGACCCTGAAAAGGACATAGGCTACATTTTATCGCGATATAAAAACATTAAGGGGGGGAAATGGGGGATGAAAGTTAATATGGAAAATTCAACTCTTGCGGGCGAAGTCGCGGGGAACCAGTAGTAAATAATATAATCAAGTGTTTGAACAAGCACACCGATTACCTAGCCCCAAACTAAGCGTGAGCTTGTACTATGGCGACTAGGATAACGGATAGACAAACTTTTAAACTTTTAAAAACATTCATGAATTAGGCACAAATGCTCGTGCTCGTCACAACAACATTCGCTTGTTGCGGGATTTGAAACCGCATCCTCTGGTTTTGTAATCCGGAGCGCGAAACACTACACCAAGACGGTCGTCGAATACAACTAAAATACTGAAGGCAACCAAAAAGCAATGTTATTACAATTCAGATAAAAGGCCTGTTTATTTAAACAACATTACCTTCTAATCGGTATTTTCGTTGTATTTGTCTTCGTTTGTCTTTTGACATTCTTGGTGTAGTGGTTCGCGACCCGGACCTCTAAACCAGGCGGTTGCGGGTTCGAATCCCGCAAGGGGCAAATGTTTGTGTGATGAGCACGAGCATTTGTACCCAAGTCATGGGTGTTTATAGATGTATATTAGTATGTCTATCCGTTTTCCTAGTCACCATAGCACAAGCTTACGCTTAGTTTGGGGCTAGGTAATTTGTGTGTTTGTTAAAACTTTTTTTTTTTAAATTCTTCTGGTTGGTCCATCTTGCATCGTTTCTATCAAAGGAGATTAGTTTCGTTAGAAATTCGCTTGGAGGATATTGTAAGTAAACAGATACTGAAACTGTGAAGCGACAATCGCCTTATAAATTATTGATCTGTAAATCATTTGATCACACGACTCATTACTTGCTGATTAGTCCATCGCACGCACAGCAAGGCCCCAGACATAGCTAGTCCATAATTTGCTTGTAATTAGTCAGACGTGTCAATTTGCATCGAATAAGGGGCATCGTAGACGGCGGAATAATTTCAGAAAACTTTTCTCTTCCATCAGTTTTGATTAAGGTATATGCCCTTGCAACTGCCGCAATCGAGTTTACTGATCTGCAGAGGTACGTTACATAATACTTATTTATATCTTCTCATTATCTTAATAGCCAATTGGCAAAAGATTGGATCGGAAAAAGTGACGTCTTCTGGTGCCGGAGGCAAATATCCACTTTGGGTCGCTGAGCAAATGAAGTAAGCAAGTATGTACTCATTCCTGAGTCATGAGGAGTACGCACTGGTTGCAGGCTGCTTACTACGATCGGTCGGTCACACGGAAATAAAAAGGCTACAATCCATATTTTCTATTTGTCTCAGGTCTGGGCAATCCTGTCTGGTTTTTATTTACATAACACATGTACTTTAGCTATTTACATTGGAATCAGAAATTGGATTGGATTCGGAATTTGGTGGTAGTAGCACCCCCGTGCTTTGCAAAGCACAGTAAACCATTGGACCTATGACGCCTGATCTCTCTCCTGTCATGTCATTTCCTTGATTGCAGATTGCCCTCTCACCGAACTATGTGACGTAACAGAGAGTGCACCTGTGTATTACGCAACTTTAATATCTCCTGCGCACCTGGTTTATTTAATTATTGAACCAATCACTATGCGCGCGAAACCGTATGCTGAAGCCGAATTGCGGATTTCGGCCTATATTTGATCAAAAGCGACCGTCTGCGTTGCTCCTAAATGGATTTAATTTGACATACGCTTAATGGCATTAGTGATGTCTGCATGTAGGCTTCTGAACTTGTGAACACCTACCCACGGTTAAGATTTCGATGTTTAGAATAGGACGATCATTAAAGTTAAATTTGTTAGTACAAACATATTGTTGAAAAACGTTAGTTCTGACAATTATAAATTATTGTTTTTTTAAGTAATTAGCATTCACTTTGCAATCAAAAAATCAAAAATTGTACTCGAATAACGTCTGGGTGGCCAAGTGGCTAGGCAATCGTCGCCGGGTATGCCAGGAACGCGGCTTTGATCCTCGCTTAGGTCATGACATCATAATGTTAAGTGCAATACTTTATCTTATAAATGTAAATAACTAACGTAAAATTACAAAAGTAAGTCCGTACTTGTCCAATATTTATTGTTAAGTTGTAGATTTAACTTACACATTTAAAGAATTCACAATGTTCTTACAGTTAAGAAAAAAAATAGAACATCTACACCTATACTATAATAATAATAATAATAATGTCCTCCTAGCCGATTTCGACTACGGCGGCCTATCTCAACAGAGATTAGCCAACTGCGCAGGACATATTATAGTTTACAAGTGTGTGCGCAATACACAGGTGCACTCTCTGTTCCTTCACTCTCATAATTCGGTGAGACGGCAGTCCGACATAACCGTAGAGAGATCAGGCGCAGGACCAACAGCTTAACGTGCTTTCTGAGGCACGGGGGTGTTAACACCACCAACTTCCTGACTCCGGAGCTGTGTCTGAGTAATTTCAAGACAGAAAACCTCTCTCTCGGCCCGACTCGGGATTCGAACCCGGGACCTCGTGGCAACCTATACTATAAAGAGTAAAGATTTTATTATTTTGTTTGTATTGAATATGCTACAATTCTATGAAACCGATTCAAATGAAATTTGGTACAGAGATAGTTTGAGACCCTGGGAAGGACATAGGCTACTTCTTATCGCGGTACAAAATAATCAGGGGGGTTTAATGGGGGATGAAATTTTGTATGAAAAATCCGACTTTTGGCGCTAGCGAAGTCGCGGGGAACTGCTAGTTTAAAATAAAACCTCCGCTGACAACATAAAGGTTAAAGTTAATACCTATTTATCAATAGTTTTTAATATTTTTAACACTCACAGTGTTTTTCTTATTTATATAAGTTTAAATAAGAAACCAAAAATTCACACAACAGGTAGATTTGAACCTACGACTTTTAGCTAAAGGTCGTAGGTTCACCGAGTGTACAGGGAACTAAAATAGATTAACTTCCATATGTTTATGTCAATTCTCATTATTTCCGTGGATGGTCACCACATGCTCACTATAGCCGTCAGCGCCAAAACGGCGATAATCAAATGGCTTTATTGTTAGGTTGACAGTATGCAGTCCAGCGTACTTGTATTATAGAGGTCAGTGGTCGAACGTCATAAGGTTACATTTAAAATGTTTATATTGTCCAAAGCGCTAAGGTTTGAATATAAATAGTTTTATATGGTGGTTAAGTATTCTTGAATTTAATAATTTTTCGGGCAATTTTCTTAATTTAGTTTTTTTCATATGAACCTTCAACAACAAAAAGAATTAGTGAATTCGGTCCAGCCGTTCACGCGTGATGGCGTGACCAAGGGAAATAGGGATTCATTTATGTAGTAGATTGATAACAATTTTGATGATTCATACTTTAAAGTTCGTTTTAGTTAATTTGATGACTAACTTAAATTTCTTAGGAATAAGAATCAGATATTATATTTAGGATATTGCACATTAGTGAAAAGTTTATCCTTGGGTGTAATAAAATATTAATCCCATTAAAATTAAACAATAACATCGACTATCGATACTAATTTCTTATTGACCATCACTAATACGGTGTATGACATTGAGTCGGTTCATCCGGAACCTTCTGGATTTGGCGGAGTTTTTCTGGAATAAAATTAATAACATTTCTCCTCTAGTAGGATATGTCCTCGATGTAATAAGCCGACTTAAAAATGAAAATAGGAGGTAAAAAATAGATTTTGAATTGTATAGTACGTGCCAGATAAACGTGCATAAAAGGTCGTTCACCTTGACAGCTAACTAGCGATTATTACGACTTGATTTTTGGGTTTAAGGTCGACCCGTACCGAGGTTCATTTGTTAGACAGATTCGTATCGCTACGGCTTATAGTTAGGGTCGCCGCGTTTCGCATACTGGCGTGCAGTGGTACACGGATGACGGTCTGCAGGGGTGACGGGTCAATGACTTTGTATGCACTGTTAAAAGCCACGGACTATAGTATCATCACAGAATAAATAATAGCACAAGTACATAGTATATATATCATGTAGATAGTACATACGGTCGCACGTCAGACTACCCCATCTTGTGACCGCCACTATTCCCTACGTGCTGTAGCTTCTGTACTATAAAACGTCATCGACCTTACTGTATTAATTAGTTATTTATATTTTGTAAGTATGTTAGTCTTTGAGGTGTAGCTTGACATTAATAAATAAATAATTAAAAAAAAGCTGTATTGGTAGTTCTAATGGGTAACCTGATGTACTACCGCTGTACTATAATCTTAACATAGACTTTTTACGACAAATTATGTCCTCCAAGCCGAATTTCGGACACGACAGCCAATATCAACAGAGATTAACCAACTGTGCGGAAGATAGTTCACAAGACAAGTGTGTGCGCAATACACAGGTGCACTGTCTGTCCCTTTACTCTCATAGTTCGGTGAGACGGCATCCGACTTTCTGATCTCTCTCCGGTCATAATAATATAATCATAGTTGGGTAAAATAAACTATGTACAGCTCTTATTACGTAGGGAATAGAGGCGGTTTCAAGGTCAAAGTAGGGTCGCACGTGCGGCCGTTTGTACCTACATATTTTAAATTATTTTATTATTACTCAAGTTTACGTTAGCATAATGAAGAATGACGTACCCCTGATTTCGTACGGAAAATATGATAATTTATTTTCTGAGCCTTGAACTCTGGAGTCCAGTATCTATCTGTAATGATAATGTATTTAATACATGTCTACACTTTTATTTATTTATCTACTATACTAATGGTTACCAGCGACTCATTGCCAAATGTTAAATTTTCAAAAATCCTTATATGTATTCTTAATTTTAGTCGTTTGGGCTGTGCGTTGATATGTTGATTTGTCAGTCATTCATTAAGTAAGTTTTCCTTTACATTTAACTTCTTTAATATTGTCAATAAAAAAACCTTTGACAAAATTAAGCATAAAAATGTTTATTCCGTGTTTGCTCGGGTTTCCCCTAAATACTGATGCGCTGCTATTTGTGACCCTTAAATAAACGATCCAGAGACTAAAGTGCAAACCTTTGCCTATTCCAGGCAACATCCTAAAGCTATAGCCTTGTCCCTGTCTTGCCTCGTCTTTATTAGTGGTCGGCCCTGTAATCGACGGTAACATTGTTTGGAAGCCAAGGGGCAATCGATGTATGTACAGGCTGCACGTCAGGTTACCCAGTTGAACTACGATAACAGCTTTTATTACGCAGGGAATAGAGGCAGTCGTAAGAACAAAGTGGGGTAGTTTGACGTGCGTCCATATGTACGTTTATCAAATCTTGTGCAAGACAATACACAGGGTATATACGGCCGCATATACCTATACAAGCTGTGTGGAGATAGTAACGTTATATATGTACAGATAGATAATTCATATAAGAAAAGGCCATGTGGATAGAAGATAGTAACGTAATAGATAGATAACTCCTAATTCTTTATTGCACACCGCCAAAGGAATATATATAAAAGTACATAGAAAGATTTACGTAGAAACAATAGGTTACTTTATTTTATTGTGCCCTTCAGTTTTATACGCATTACGCAATGGCACATGAAAAATGTGACCTAAATCATATTTAAAACCACTATCACTTAGGACCCATGAAGGATACTGTGAAGTAAGAACCAACTTAGACCCTAGTTCACCAATTCTTGAACCGCCGGTAAAATTCGATTGATGGTTAATTTGACAGAATAATATGTCAAATACTTCTTAACGGGCTGATTAAAAAATAAAAATGTGATGGTGAACTACAGGCCTAGTAGTTTGCAACTAAATAGCTTAGGAGATTTAAGCGAATTAATTTTAAAAAATAACAGTGAATGGGGGGGTTCTAATGGACTGTATGTGAAACAAAAATTTAAAATAATAAATACACAAACTATAAATCGCGGACAAAAGATAGGCTGAAATCAGTTGTAAGAAGCACTCACCTTGCTGGTCTGCAGTTGTTGATGTAGTAGTGGCTGGGGCAGGCCTCCTAGACCCTTGGATCATTCGAACTCACCTCAGATGCCAGGAATACCTTACCACCGATGTTACCGACACACAGCAATTCTGCACTCCTCTCAACGGATCAGCCTTCTTCTATATTTGCGTGATGTGTACGACGATAGATTTCACCAAATAGGCAAATCACGACACTATATTTTAAATTAAACGACAATTGCGCGATACCGCGCCGACAAACGATACGATGTTTTAAACTTTATTTTATTAATAAAACCAAGAACGTAAAGGCCCACTCATAAATACCTTAAAATTTAAGAACCGATTAAATATTTCAACCACACTTTATCACCCCGTATGAAACGCCAAACACAAACAATAAACGCAAGATATATTGCGAAAACATGAGTTAATCATTATTTAACGTTCCCTACCAAATGTTTGTAGAGTCGAAATAACGGGAATTTAAGTACACTGGCAAGCACATCAAGCTATACATTTTTGTTGGAAAATAACCTCTATTACCACTGCATAAGAAGTTACAGTGTTAACTTGTCTTGCCGTTGTCCGTACAAAACAGGTGATGTGAAGCCAACGCTACGTAAATATTACACTGAAGGACAAAGAAATAGAACACATTTGTTATAAATTTTATTCGTTAAAAAAAATTCATTGCAAAAATCATCAACACGATCTCCCATAAGATTCTGCTAATATTAAAAAAAAACCTTTTAATTAAAAATCATTACAAAAAAGCTGCAGTGTAAAGTGCTAAAAGAGCGAATATGAATTTAAGTTATGAACGTAATATATTCTCGTTTATGCTAACGCTTTAATGTGGTTAAGATACGCGCGATGTAAAATTCAAAGCAGTTTATACAAAAAACCTAATTGACTCTCAAGATAATTATGACAAAATATAATAAAATTATTCAAAAGATTATTTTCGACAGTCGCATAAGGTTCGATATAGGGAAAGGAAATTAAAAATATGCGATGAAAATTCTTAATTAAATTCCAGCAAAAGATTTATTTATTTTATATTACTTACTGCAATAATATTTTATCATGAATCATACATAAATAATTATAGGGAAAGTACTCTTACATTTTGGTGGTTACCATCACATTTTTAGTTCTTCATCATCATCATCATATCAGCATATTGCAGTCCACTGCTGGACATAGGCCTCTCGAAGACTGCGCCAACTTTCACGGTCGTCCGCTTCTCGCATCCATTTTTAGTTCTTACGTAACCCCAAAAACAAAGTGCTGATTTCTCGGGCCCAAGTGTACAAACACATGTATAACAAAATTTACAATCCGAGTTATCGTTGCAGGATTTTATTTGAATAATTTAAAGAGCATCGCGCCTCGAGCAGTGCCGATGTTATCAGCTAAATTGCTCATACGCCCCCTTAGAGCTCGTTCACACGAGGACGATTTGTGATTTTTGATGATTTTTTCTTTTTTTTTGACGGCGGCAATGCCTTTTGAATGCCCATGTTAACACAGATCACGAATCGTGAAAAATTACGATACATGTTATCTTGTTTTAAAAAATCACGAATCGTCAAAATACACGGATTTTTTACCGAATTCAATTAAGATATTTTGACGAATCGTGAAAAAACACGATTCCGTTTGCAATGTGAACGTCCATCCGTTATGACGTATCCTGTATTTTGACGAATCGTCAATGTCGGATGCCGTGTGAATAAGACCTTACGGCGGGCTTGTAGTGGGAAGGTTGGAGGTGGCACTGTAATGAGATTATTTTTTTTACTAGTAAGTACTATGGTATAACAGGAACTTTTGACAAAAAAACGTGAAAAAAACTAGGCGACAAAACGTATAGTGGTTCGTAGCAGTGACAACAATGACGATGAATTCCGTAATTAATATAGAAGAAAAAATAGGGCAACAGTAAACAAATGCGTTTTATAAAAAAATAAGACTTGAAGAGTCCTGATATTTCTATACTATACTGCTAGTAAAAAAGGCTCACATGATTCTGTTAACACTTGATAACGAAAATAAAAATTCGACATTTGTTTCAGACAAATAAATTGGTGCACCCCTGTTTATCTTGTTACTTCATGTCAAAAATGTTGCCATATTAATAAAAATTCACGCAAAGGTGTTGAAGCAAATGACAGTCTTTAACACAAGCTGTATTGCACATTCGCGAATTATAATTATCCATGTGTGCACAATTTTAAACCTTCTAACTTCGCGTTAAGGTCCGAACTGTTTACTTATCATTGCTCGGCACTGTACGTAGGCCGGATTATTGCGTAGATCTCTCAAAATTACCCTCCGAAAATGCAGGCCAATTTCAACTTTAATACCTTTCGATGAGGTACAAAAGATCTTGATGAGTTGGACCAAAAATATGTATAAAATTAATAATTAACGAGGTAGCTCCGAGAAGTTTCAACGCAACAAAATGTATAACTGAAAATGATTTCGATTTAAAATCAGATTTTTATGCCCAATCGTATTTTGAGGATATTCAGATCCGTATGAAAATGATATGTATATGGTTAATATTCTTGGAAACGAAATTAATTTCTCTTAGTAATGCAAGTTTTTAATTTTTAATGATGTAAGACTCTTTAAATACACGTGATCATTTTGTGCGGGACTTACCTACTAAAAGATTCGTAATTGTAGGTATGTCAGAAGAACGTCCTTGGCCTATAGACAACAAATTACCTGAAACAAAAGAAGAAATACAATTAGAAAATAATGTATCAACTTTTAAACTTTGGCCACCTTTAATACAAATGAAACATCACTGTTAAACATTTGAATTACCACATGATGGCTAATTTGGTATTAATGACAGATGGGTGACAATAACCAATGTTTATGATCCATCTCATTCAATCCAGTGTTAAACAGTGGTATTAGTAAGACTAAAATAGGATATCGTTTAATCATTATTTACCCCAGTCACAAACACACACAAAAGTACGACTCAATCGGCCGATACCTTTGCGCAAAAAAAGACGTTTTAAAAAAATATGGCCGCCGTTTGCCATCGTTAAAACGGCCGCAATATTTAAAAATAAAAAAGTCCGATCGCGCCAACCCTTCAATGACAAATGTGGGTCACGGGGGCCACCGCCGGAGAGGCAGAGACGTCAAACGCAAAATGCATTGGGTTTGAAAAAAGAACAACACTATCGTGCACTGTGGAGGTTGGCGTTTTAGAGATCTGCATGTAGTTTTACATTTGAACGAAGGAAAGAAAGTACAATTATCGATTTCAGACATCACAAACAGGACAATAGCACAAAAGACATTACGTACACTGAGCATAACATAATAGAAAAAATATTTGTAGTTATTTCAAAAACGAATTATCTGAAAAAATATAAATCACATTTCTGTCAAATATAGATTTTTGAATTACCAGACCGATACACTTTAAAATACCTCGAATAGACTTATTTACTAGCGACTGAATCGGAACAGTAGGAAATTATTTCACAACCACAAAAATCATGTTTTTTTACTGAAATTGAACTCTATGATGTTGTTATTAAATATGATAATTGCTTCAAAAGTTTGTCTTTTTAGGGTGCGTTGACTGTTAAAATTATTAAATAGGTCTAAACATTAGCCGACAACAGAGGAATGAATGACACATTCGTAACATAATCTAATACGCTTTTCTAATTGGCTTGCTAATAGCTTAGTCCTGGCTTAAACCCGGTACTAAGTTTTTGGAATAACAAGGTATGAGATCAACATAAGTTTGGCCAGCGTGCCGACCACGAAACCAATGAGACAGAAAAAAAAATAAGTAGGTACCTACTTACGTGCCTTTACTATACATAATATGAAGATGCCGCCCACCCCACCTACCTATATTTAGTTTCGCATTGTAACTTGATGCTAAAGGTCTCATTAACGAAAATTTCAAATCCCTCATGAACAAATCCGTAGCTAAGTGAATGTGCACGCACACCGGAGCCGAGCCGAAGCGGACGAATGGGACGCATTTACATAACACATAAAGAGTTTACTATACTACATTAAGCGATAATATTGTTTAGTTTTTTTGTTAGCCAAAGGTCGTAGGTTCCTACCCGTGTGCGAATTATTAGTTTCTTATTTTAAAACTTATATAGATAATACTGTCACCAAAATGCAAGCGTTCAGAAAATTATTCAATACCCTTGAATATTCCAGACACCACGTACAGTCTCATAACAGGTACCATTATACAAAATGTATACCGGATTTTGACTGGCGATAATTTAGAGGCTTTAATTCATCAAATGATATCTATAAAACACCCACATTTAGGGTTCCTAACTTCAAAACGCTCTTGAAATAGCAGCCATTTTAATCTTATTTTAAATACTACTTGTATGGATCTGGAGGTCCTAAAAGTTATAAAAAGATACATTTTTTCAAAGAAGCGTCATGTTTTTTTTAAATTATTTTTCCTTAGGATTATGTCGATAAAAGATGACACTTAAAGGCCATAAAATTATCGCCGGTCGAAAACCGGACATACTGTATGTATAGTGTGTTTATAATTACTCTAAGGCGCGCGTGATGATACCCTACCATCTTTATTTATTTATTCCGTCTTTGTCTGAAAACGAACGAAACAAAGCCTTTTGAGGAATCTTACACAGAGATTTCGATTCGTCCGCTATGGCTGCTGTCCAGTATGCGACCACTTTATGTAAGTATTCCGATAAATTCGTTAATTTCGCGGAAAATAATCTTGTAAACAATACCCGGGCCAAGTTCATTCCTTTATTATAAGATATTTTGGAGGTAAAGTCTGTGTCGGTGTTTTATTATTATTAGCATTTTGTTTACGGCTTTGTTTAAATTTTACGCAGTTCGTAAATGGATAACTAAGTAGTACTTACATAAACTTTGCTGCTTCGTTGGTCAGCACGCTGGGTATCCATGAGGTCCCAGGTTCGAATCCCGGGTCGAGCCGAGAGTGTTTGGGTTTTTCTGTCTTGAAATTACTCAGATACAGCTCCGGAGTCAGGAAGTTGGTGGTGTTAACACCCCCGTGCCTCAGAAAGCACGTTAAGCCGTTGGTTCTGCGCCTGATCTCTTTACGGTCATGTCGGACTGCCGTCTCACCGAATTATGAGAGTGAAGGAATAGACAGTGCACCTGTGTATTGCGCACACACTTGTGCACTATAATATGTCCCGTGCAGTTGGCTAATCTCTGTTGAGATAGGCCGCCGTAGTCGAAATTCGGCTAGGAAGACATTATTATTATTAACTTAAAGAAAACACTATCCACGGGATCATTATTAAAAACAATTTGGAAATGAAATTTTAAATTAAATAATAATAAATGTATTTATTATTATTATTTGAGATTTCTAGAAGATCCTTCAGGCCTATAGCTTATAGCCAGGCCTATAGCTTATAGCCAGGCCTATATCCCTACCCGATCGCTTTTAAATTGCGATGGTCATAGTTTTAAATTACCTCGCAATGGCTAAGTCCATACCTAAATATATTTTTAGAGTTAGTTATTTATAGTAGCAGCATATGTACTACTCAAGCAAAGCACGTTAAGCCGTTGGTCCTGCGCCTGATCTCTCTACGGTCATGTCGGACTGCCGTCTCACCGAATTATGAGAGTGAAGGAACAGAGAGTGCACCTGTGTACTGCGCACACACTTGCGCACTATAAAATGTCCTGCGCAGTTGGCTTATCTCTGTTGAGATAGGCCGCCGTAGTCGAAATCGGCTAGGAGGACATCATCATCATCATATTTTTACAGTTAGTTATTCATAGTAGCAGCATATTACTCAAGCAAAATGTTGGTAAAATATTTTCCAAACTTTTATGCCACATTCAATCCCTAAGTATTGCGATCAAAATCTCAATACCGCGAAAGATTAAAACGTCCAAACCGTTCTGGGTTAGTCGTTTATAGGGTTGCGTTGCGTAACTATCGATGATTTCACTATCGATTGGTTATCATGAAAATGTTTACCAATATCTAAAGTATGTAAAAAATTTACCAATATTAGTAGTTTATAATATTTTTGACACTCAGTGTTCATTCTTATTTATGGCTTAGTTAGCCAAAGTTCGTAGGTTCAAATCCTACCCGTGTGTTATTTTTTGGTTTCGGATTTAAAACATATATATATATCTAAAGTCTATAACGTAAAGTCTATAGTAACGATATCTTAAATTCACTAATACTTTTCACTGACATCGGCAGTATCAATTCCATAGTATTGCCAGTTTTGAAAAGTAATAACAACCAAAGTAAATCGATACTACTGAGTCTAATAAAGTACCTACCTTAGTGTCGACAGTATAACGAGTACGACTTAATAGGGAAGGATAGGGTTGCACAAATAGTGACGTTGCAATCGATAAATTAGCACAAAATTCCCTGTTTCCCACTATCTATTAATACAAGAAATCTATCGATAGTCCTATGTACAGGCAACACTAGTCAGTTATATCTTCCGTTTCAACCACCGCGGTCGAGTGAAAAAAGGACAGAGAATGCGGGCGACAATCCCTGGTAGTCATATCTCAAAAGTTTGGCTTAGCGCCAACGCGTTCTGTTATTGGTGGTTATTTAGTACGGGTTCGATGTTCGGCGCTGTTAGGTTTTAGAATTGTAACTGTGAAATAGAAAGATACGAAATTTGACGGAATACTTGTATGAATAACGTCGGAATAAAGTTACTATTCATCATCTTAGCGTTATCCCGGTTGGGCACTAGCACGCGAGGAGCCAAGGTCCACTTTGGACCATGCTCCAGGATATGGCAGATCAGGTGTCAGTGGAGCGACTGCCATCTGACCTCCGTGACCCTGTTAACAGGACAACCTGACTAGTTTATGGTTACAAATTCAGTCGCAGGTCAGGTTACACTGATAAAGTCTTAGTACGTTTTCTGGACTATTTTGTAAACTTTTATTCAAATTAATGCAGTTTAAAAACAGAGAGGGAAAAAAATATTCCTTTTCTAGCTAAATTGGAATTTGCAATCAAATTGAGAGTTTATTGACGTAAATAAGTGAGGTATTAGGTACTTAGGTATAACATTGTCATCCAGGTAGAATACTTCAAACTGTCTACGTCGAAGTCATAATTAGTTATCAATTAAGCCTAAAGTTTACCAGCACATTATTTTTTAATGAGCCGGTTTAGAATTATTATTGGACATATTTTGTGTAGGAATGCTGTCTGTAGCCGTCAATCCAGGTTTACCTGCTGTTTAAAAATTGGTAAACTCAGGTCTTAGTAGGACGGCAATGGCACTTTCGAACGTCGAAAAGAACAAAAATCTAAAAATATAAGTCCATAATGGGGGGTTAATATGTATATATAAATAGCAATGGTCAAACGGATACTTCCAATAAAATTAAACAGTATGTAAACGTCAACGTAAGCAAAAATCGACGTTTAGTTACAAGTATGTCACTGCATTGTCACTTCCAAAATTCTAAGTGCCTTTGACTAAGCTTACAAAACGCACAAAGCATGACATTAATGACAGAATAATGATCTTGGACTATAATTATGGGAATCAAAACGCCAAATTGTACAGTATGAGTGACATTTCATGGGAAAATATCGTATTGTCAGTTTTTAATATTTATACGCTTTTTGTTTGGGATCCGTTCTTAGTATTTGACGCTTGAAGTAACTTCATAGTTTGCCGCAGAAAATTTTACCTACTATACGCCACATTTGACAGCAAAATAAGCAAAGTAAAATGCGAAATTAAAAGTATTCATGGTTTTTAAATATTTAAGTGATTCTATTCTTTTTTGTGATTTTATTACCTGGACCCTATTTCACAAAGCCGACAATTGTCAGTGACATATGTCGGCTAAAAATTGTAAATATTCCTAGCATTTTGTGACAATTGTCAGGATCAGTACAGTTGTGAAACAGGTTTAATTTTTACAACTCGACTAACTATTTTGAAGAAGAGAGAGAGAGAATTGTCGAGAATTATTGACATAAGGTCGGAGCTGAGTCTGTTTTGCGTGACAATTGTAGTGTTTTCGCCGTGCAAACAAAAGGTATGGCTGTGATAGTAATTTAGACGGGTTCTCATACAGAAGAAATAATAGAGAATGGATAAATATTTTGATTGATATCAGTAACTTTGTATTTAAAGAAAAATATAGAATAAGTAAAACCATTGTAGAATATGTAATAAATGAAATAACTAGAAAAAATTATTTGTGACAATTGTCGCGCCTTTCACGTTTGGTGAGATAGAGCCCTGGTGGTAAAAGACGATGCGGCCGAGGATGGGTCATGTCTGATTAGTATCAGCCTCATTCAGCCTATTCACTCTTTTCTTAAAGGAATCCAGATCATAGTGTTTAGGAAACACACAGCCGGCAACGAATTCCACTCTATAGCGACTCGGGAAAAACATAGCTTGCTTCTGGTGATCTTAAAATCAATCTAGTGGTTCCAGAGATCGTTTCCGAAAGACAAGCATACCAACATGTAAGCAACAAAATATTAAAATTTATATTAAAGGAAAATATTAGTATAGTCAGGCCTGTGTTTCTCCCCGCGTAGGTAGCAAAAACGTACCTACGCGCGGCGACCCTTACTTAGGGGCTAAAACAAGTTGCGTGTCGCTACCGGCCAGCGACACGCTCGCGGGTTTTATTTACCGGCGGCCGCGCAACTACGTTGCTGGCTGGACGAGAATGAATAAAGTACTAGAAAGAGGCGCTAGATGGCGTTAGAAGCTTCTCGAACCAGTCAACCCTATCGCGTCGCGTGATATAACGTCACTGAATAGGTTTAGTGTATTATGAATCATATTCCAGAGCAATAAGTATGAAATTATCTTGCAATGGATTTTTGTAGGTGTCTCCACGAAAATGTGCTTGACTCTGAGGCGAACTAAATTACGCCATATTGTTGACGACTTTGAGAAGACATTTCTTTGAATACAATCGCTAAGTCATACTTCTGTACGAAGTACTAGTACTCATTCTGTGGTATAGTACACATATTATAAATTTGTAAATGTATATGAAGGAGCGGAGTCTCCTGATACAGGTATTTTTATACTTATAAGGAGGCTTCTGCCACTAGCTAAATATTATAAAATGTATCTCTTTGAAGCAAATAATCTATTTTCATTTTCATTGTGATTGGACAAATAAACTTATTATTATTATACTTGTGGTCACGGACCATAGAATAGGTCAAGGTGCGGGCGGCCATTTTAAAACCAATTAGGAGTACATTTATCCAAGGACCAAATTGCTTTCTTCGGGACATGACCCGCCTTAATGCTGCCTTTGAATGGGCAAGTGCACTCGAGCAAATGGAGGTAAATGCTTACAATAGAAGTCTTCAACAGTTTAGATAAAGTAGAAAACTATAGTAGATCACTTTTCATGAAATATTATTTTTGATAAGTTGAAGAAGACTTGTCGACTTTTATTACCGTAAAAACTTATTTATATGAGTAGTACCGTTATGACGACAAAATGTTTTTGAGGATAATGAGCGATATGGCCATATGAGTCGTATGGCCAAAACTAAGGTTACTTATCCAATGATTTTATCCAAATGTAAGTTGATGTAATTGACTGTTCATAAGACATAAAATGAAATCGGAATTCCTCATCACTTAAAACTATTATTTTTATCGTGCCAAATCGTAAATGATTAAATAGTTCAGAGCCTTAGCCTGGAGTTTACCAAGACGTTATTAACAATCAGCTGGTTTAGCATCATTTAACATATGTTGTATGGAAATTCTGTCAAATTACCCGTACGGCTACGGTATGTAAGGTTTGAAAATTAATCTGAAAAATAAAATAAAGGCCACCGCACACGGTGCAAACGAGCGCTCAGCATACATGGTCCGTCGTCTATGAAGATCACTTTGTTATGCTCCGCTCGCTCGGTTTGTTATGCCTATGACATTGTAATGACATTTAGTAGTACGGTTTTGTCCTCAGTTTTTTTATAGGTATAAGTGAAATAAGAAATAGAAAAAATAGTTAAAATAAGCTTAGTAGAAAAAATAGTTAAGAATTAATCCATGTAATATTTTGTACCTGTACAATATGTATAATTTTCTAAGTACTGTATATAAATAAATAAATATTATATTGTTTCAACAAACACACCAATTACCCAGCCCCAAACTAAGCGTGAGCTTGTGCTATGGTGACTAGGATAACGGATAGACATACTTATATACATTTATAAACATCCATGACTTAGGTACAAATGCTCGGGCTCATCACACAAACATTTGCCCTTGTGGGAGTCGAACCCGCAACCGCCTGGTTTAGAAGTCCGTGGCGCGAACCACTACACCAAGACGGTCGTCAACATCGTCAACTGTGTGAAGGTAAAACTATCACAAGATATTTGTAGCGAACTACATTTAGCTACCGAAAAAGTAAAGTCTCATTTTACCTTTGAAAGTTTAAACTAAAAAGACATGTTCTGTCTCGTTCCCTCCCTAGGGCATTGTTTAAACCTAACACTTACTGTTTCAGTCACCCCGATACAAATTCTTTACTTGAATTCGAAAATCTTTTTCGTATTCAAAAATGAACCTTAAGCAGTTGGTTTTAAGTTCAGTGGGACTGCAAAAGTTTCATTCGGATTGTATAACAATGTCGGCGATTGTTGTAAGGTGGTTGCACCAATGTTGGTCATCGTAGGAAAGATTACAAAGAAATGTAAAAAAAAGGTTGACATTATGATGACAATTAAAACAAAAATCAGATAAGAAGCTGAAATATAGGTCCTTTTTTATCATACACTAAAATATGCGGCACTTGATCATAACGTGTACAAGTATATTTAATAGGTCCCGTAAATAAAAAATACCAACCTTTATTAAAATCGAATAATATCTGATGACATCAATCGTCCATCATAAATTTAAGTATTCAGTTATTGATTACGTGTACCTACATTTAAAACTTAAGTTAATAATTTCCTAAAAAAGAACAAACAGCAATGTTTTTATAAAATCAGCAGCCAAACATAAAACTGAACCAACCAAATCCAACATAAGGCCAACCTTAACGAAATTTAGAAAATATCTACGTCCAGATATCTTGAGCCGAAGGACTTATTTTTAAAAGAAGGAAGTATTCCCAGGCAAAATGATGTGGAGGAGATGACACGTTTACCCATATCAACTCGCCCAAGATAGGTGCTTTCACCTTATGAAAATTTCAGCATCTCCAGACCTCAGCCTGAATTTCCCTGGAGTCTGACGTTCTTGGTTTGTTCAAAATTCAGTTTATCCCGTCAACGAATATTTCATTTTTTCGAATATGAAATGTTTAATCTAAGTATTCTATATTAAGTAGAAATATATTAAGTAGAAAATGTCTTCTAAAAACAAAAACGAGTGTAAATTTTCGAAGCAAGGGAGATTTTTTTAAATAAGTCATTCAGTGACAATATCAGAAATTAGATACATGCTTTTACTAAACTTACTTCTACTATTTAGTCAAGTCAAAGTCAAAGTTCTGTGGTATTAGAAAAAAGTACTCGTACATGAATGAATACAAAAAAGCTTCCTAGACCAATAAATGTTTAGGAAGAATATGTTTGTCCCTTGTAATAATTAACATATTTTCGCACTTTCAATATTCTTATAATAAGCTGATTTCATCTTAACTGAAAGTTAAATATTTGTGAAAATATTTCCATTGGATACATGCGGGTACATTCCCCAAGTATTGATGAAATCGAACGCCGGCTCACTGGCGTAGCAAGCACTTACAAGAATTCGTCGACTGACTAACGTCCTCCGTAGCTCAGTTGGTGAGAGCCCTTGCCCGGATAGCGAAGAGACGTGGGTTCGAGTCCCACCGGATGACACAGTCGATTAATTTTTGTGTGGCGAAATTTAATTTAATTTTTAAGTTATAAAAATAATTATATATTAAAAGTCTACCATTGTTTTTCTCGTTCATACAGGGCGTCAGTCAAAACGAGTCTTATCCTTTATAGCGGTGAATATGGACATCAATACTATTACAATTTTGTTACTTTAATTAAGCTGTTTGGGCCACAGATAAGGGATAGCATCCGGAACGAGATCATCCGCAAAAAGACGAAAGTCATAGATATCGTTCAGAGGTGCAGTAAGCTGAAGTGGCAGTGGGCTGGTCATGTCTGTCGCAGAACCGACGGGCGTTGGTGTAGGAAGGTTATCGAATGGAGACCACGTCTCGGGAAACGTAGTGTTGGACGCCCCCCTGCTAGGTGGACCGATGACCTGAGGAAGGTGGCCGGTGGTGGCTGGATGCGAGAAGCGGAGGACCGTGAAAGTTGGCGCCGTCTTGGAGAGGCCTATGTCCAGCAGTGGACTGCAATAGGCTGATATGATGGGCCACATAGTAAAAGTTGGTGATATTGAAATCCATATTCACCCCCGTAAATGATAAGACTGTTGACTCTAACACCCAGTATAAAAGGAGGTGTTTTTAAGATATTTTTGTCATCGAACAGTATTATCAAAGGTATTATTGCTTTCATCAAAATTCATTTATTCAGTTAAAGCTTTGCGCCACCTCATGAATGGCAAATGAGGGTGTTTTGGAAAAATGAGAAAATCCGTTAATAATAGTGTTGTTTTATTGAAATCTTCTGAATAATGGAACTTTCTCACTTCAACGCCTTATTATGGATTACTTAGGGTTTTTTCTGAGTCCCAGCCGCGACACTTACACTTTTTAGCCCACCATTTTTTGTCTCTGCGCAAAAATCCCTACTAATATTAGATGCGTAAGTGTGAGACCGTCTGTTTGTCTGTTAACATCCCTGGACACAATTTCAGGTTATATTAAGCTACTTTTAAACTTTAAGGGGGTGAAAGGAGAGCGGGGGGAGTTTTATGGAGAAGTATTAACGATTTAAACGAAATCGGTACATCATAAGTTTAAAACCCTGCCCTGATAGAATACAGGATACTTTTAATGTTGGAAATCATCTCTGAAGAGGGTGAATAGGTGATGGCAAAGGGGAACCCAAAATTGGCAGGCGAAGTCGTGGTGAACCTCTTGTATGGACCTAGTAATAAATACAGTGGATTTAGTAGAAATCTATAATGTTGCATATTTCGAATTTGTTCTTGAAAAAAAAACTTGCAAAGGTGTTTGACTTTAAAGAACTGAGTTATATAAAATATTTCTTCAGGCAGTGATTTAAATTCTCAAATACTTTTAATATTGTTTCAGTGAAAGTTTAAACGATTTTATTTGTTTGATATTTCTTAGTTGAAGAAAACTTGAATGTTTAGTATTGTGACTTAATGTAATACTTGTTTAGATTGTTGACAACTTTGTTATAGTGGAATAAAATTGTCGTTAAAATATTCTGTAAACACTTTTAACGAGTTAAATTAGATTTTATTTGTTTATTATAAATACACATAAAAAGTCAGAGTCTACGGTGGAGCGAGCTCACCCAGAAGGTTCTGGCACTCCCACTCGCCGACGGCACAAAGCAAGCTGCTTGGCGCCGGGCTCCGGTGGGAGGGTGGTAGCTACCACTTACTACCGCCTACAGGATCCTTCAGTCGCCATCACAAAATGGGGTTTGTTATGTCGTTGCCAGTGCACTTCACGACACAAACGGGAATTAATGCAACTAATTAATACTTTTTTAAAAGGCAAATTTGTATTTACCTTCCCGACGTTTCGATTCGGTTGCACGAATCAAAATGCAAATCGCGTATAATGCCGTCAACAAGAAACCTGGATACTGTTAGTGTAGTTTGTCGAGCTGACTGTACAAGTTCAACAAATAATCAAAGTGTGCGGGTAGAAGAAAATATTTCAACGCGCACGAGCAGACGACGCCGAATTAACTATTATATGTATAATCTGTGGCCGAGCTACTACAGTCAACCCGCGACCATGATTCGTGCAACCGAATCGAAACGTCGGGAAGGTAAATACGAATTTGCCTTTTAAAAAAGTATTAATTAGTTGCATTAATTCCCGTTTGTGTCGTGAAGTGTATGTTTAGAAATGCAACAACAAAGTTTGAAATCGTTGCCAGTGGTAGACCACTAAGAGGTAGATCCTTCACCACCTCAAAGTTTGAAATCGTTGCCAGTGGTAGACCACTAAGAGGTAGATCCTTCACCACCTCAAAATGTCATGTTAGTTACACTAATACTAACTCAAGTAAAAACGGCTGGACCGTTTTTAAGGATATTTGATTTGTTTCCTTTCTGTGTAGTTTATCGTCGTATGGGAGCACAATATTTATTAAGTCGTTTTTGTTTGTTTTTATAGCGGCAACATTAATATATAATCTGTGAACATGTCAACTTCTGGCTGTAACTGTCACGATTCATGAGGTACAGCCTGGTGACAGACAGCCCGACGGACAGCGGAGTTTTACCATATGGGTACAGAACCCTGACTTGTATGTCATTGCTTGGAATTAGTATAGCTTTCAAGTGAGACAGTACTTTCTCCTTGTTAGTCCCACTATAACTATAATCCCACTAATCCCATTATCCCATTATTAATATTATAAATGCGAAAGTTTGTGAGTGTGTTACTTCTTCACGCAAAAACTACTGAACGGATATGGATGAAATTTGGCACAGAGATAGATTATAGTCTAGAATAACATATAGGCTCCTAACATACAGTTCCTGTAGGATACAGAAATAGTAGTTTACGCGGGCGAAGTCACGGGCAACAGCTAGTAGGTACATAAGTACATAATAGCAGGCTTTGTTATTCGCCGAACGGTAGCAATCCATAACAATTATTTCGAGATTATCATTTTAGCCTCTATTAATAACGGAGGGAACTGGAACGGACTTTTTTTACATTAATAACGGAAACAGGAAAACGGGCATTGGGCAGGATTAATTAATTTTTGTAACAAGTCCCTAATGGCGTCGGTGTACATTTATCGTTGTTTTAATATGATGGTTACTTAGTTTTGCTTAGTATTTTTTAATATTTAATTGGATTTGGAAACAACAAATATTTTTTGCATGTTTTATGAGATTTTGTATGATTTGTGAATTTATCTAGTAAAGAAATTGTCTCTGCAAGAAGTAATACCAAGCACAAGTAATACGTAATATTATAAGTATTTTTCTAACCAAACAATCAAAATAGTCGGTAAATCCTACAGAAAGTATATAAAATAAGTATCACCCAGCACTACTAGTTTTCAGTTTCAAATCTCAGACACAGATTTTAAATTCAGACTATTATATTTTCATCATCATATTAATTAACTCTTCGACCACGTCAATGACCCCTGACCCCCTAAATGCCATATAGCGACATATAAAATTGCAAAAAAGGGTGACCTTTCCCATACTAAATCGCAAATTACTTGATACAGATATCAAGTAAGTACGGAAAGTAAATCTAAGTTAGCTTATATAGATCCCACTGCTGGGCAAAGGCCTCACCTCAACTATAAGGAGGCACGAGCCATACTCCACCACGCGGGCACAGCGCGGATTGGTGGAAGGGTGTATGTAAGGCAAGTGACCTTACTGTCAGATGTTATCAAGCCAAAAAAAGCCCTAGACCTTTGACTAGGCTTAACCTATATCAACAGATATTAGTCGGAACCAACTGCTTAACGTGCCTTCCGAAGCATGGAGATGCTTGTCATGGACGTCACTTAAATGGTCGGAATGGTCACCCATCCAATCCCGACCGCGCCGTGGGTTGCTAACTTTAGTATCACAGCCAAAGCTTGTTGTACGAAAAAATATTTTTTTTATTTTTATATTGGTCCCGTAGATTTTATTTTATTTTATTTGGGCACCACCCTCATGAGGTTATTGGTGCTTAACAACCCTGTAGATGCACCTGAACAGGAAACGGAGCTTATAAAACAATTCCCGCTCCATACATCACCATACACTCGCCGTGATGTTTCCCATTACAGCGATAAACGTTCTTCCCATTTTTCCTTTCAATTTACGACCGTGTCTGTCTGGATCGCAGGCCACTTAGGACTATAGACGCCGCATGAGATTGTTCACTGAGTATTAGTGGTCTACAGCAAATCAATCGAGTGGATTTGTATGTGAGTAAGGTTCTAATTAAGGTAATGAGCTTCAAAAGCTTAAAGAGAGCGTACTTTCTCAGTAGCTACACATAGTGTAGTTTCGAGTCTGAAGCACAGGTTGAACCTTTTTCAGTCAAAAGAGATATTTTATTGTTGTTTTATTGTTTAACAAACACACCAATTACCTAGCCCCAAACTAAGCGTGAACTTGTGCTATGATGACTAGGATAACGGATAGACATACTTATATACATTTATAAACATCCATGACTTAGGTACAAATGCTCGTGCTTATCACACAAACATTTGCCCCTTACGGGATTCGAACCCGCAACCGCCTGGTTTAGAAGTCCGAGGCGCGAACCACTACACCAAGACGGTCGTCGGATAGGCCGTCGATATAGGCCCTATTTTATTGAAACTTAAGCCCTATTTGTTTCCTCTTTTTTACCTTTGTTTATTATGAATAAACATATTTATAAGGGATTGAAAATAATTACCATAAAATCGTCATCTTTATTCTAGTGGCATCTATGCCAGAATTTGTCTTTGTTCTGGACGAATCCGGCGAAAATTCTCTAATGAATGGTCGGCTATTATTTTTCTCGTTAGAGTACCTTCTAGCTGTTGAATGTTTTTTGCTAAAGGGTTCGCGCCTTTTGTACATAAATAGACTTTCTAGACCTAATGGGCCTTGGCTAAGCCTTTATTTATTTCCATCTTCAGAGTTGAGTTGGTACTGGTAAAATTGCCAAACATTTTTTTGAAGAAAACCGTGAGTCGCGTCGATTGGTTTCTCTAGTACTCTCGGTATTTTGTTTTGCTCCGGAAGGCACGTGGTCCCGGCTAATATCTGTTGATATTAGTCGTTAAGCCTAGTCAGAGGCCCTAGGGCCTGATAACATCTGACAGTAAGGTTGGTCGCTTGCCTTACAGACACCCCTCCACCAATCTGCACTAAGCCCCTGTCATGGCTCGTACCTCCACATAGTTGAGGTGAGTTCTTTACCCAGTAGTGGGATCTATATAGGCTAACTTGACTTTTACTTTACTCCAATGAACTGACTGAACCTGATACAAATCGATAGTACAGAATTCAACTTTTTTTAGTTATGTTCTATGTAGGTATTAATGTTAAAGAAACTAAATAAAGGTATACTAATAAGCGCAAGGTAGCGCAGGTTCAAGATTTTAACTGTGAATTGTGACCACTGACCTTTTCAAAAAGTGTAGATACTAAAGTACTAAACTCGTCTTAGCCTGGAGTTCATCAACACATGTTAATTTTATAATCAGCGGGTGAATAATATGTGTTTTTTAATGAGCATAATATTTGAGATATTTAATATGGGAATTCTGTCAAATTAACCGTCAATCGACGTTTCCCTGCTGTTTAAGGATTGGTGAACTCGGGTCTTATTTAACTTTTAATGTTTCCTATCTAAAAACTGACGACCTGTCCACGCCGTCAACGATAAATGCAAAACGGGTACCAAAACAAGCGAATCACCCGAAATTACGGGAATTACCATATTTCATGGGTAATTCCGGCACGGCCGTTATGTTAGCCGTTGGAAAATGTTTAAATAAGCAGACGTCTTTTGGAGGAAAGCAGGTTTATTACTCGCGACGGGAGTAGAGCATACTGCGGCTTGGATAGAAGGTAAAACGGGCGTTGGATGTGGCAACACTACTTTGAAGCAACATATAACTTGATCGAAAGTTAGTGGACGTAAATATTGCACCCAAAAATGTACTGACCGCCTACAGGTGAAACACGATCCCGGGACCCTTCGCTATGCGGGCGAATGCTCTAACAACTGAGCTATGGAGAAAGTTAGTCATTCGAAAAATCTTTGTAAGTACTTGCTACGCCAGCAAGAAGTGGTGAAGGATCTACCTCCTAGTGGTCCACCATGGGCAACGACGTCACAAGAAGTTTGTTATGGCAGCTGAACGATCCTATCAGCGGTGTTAGGCTCTGTTAGGTGCCGCCTGGTAGCTACCACCCTCCCACCGGAGCCTGACGCCAAGCAGCTTGGTGAGTGAGTGAGTGGGAGTGCCAGAAACTCCTGGGTGAGCTCGCTCTACTATCGACTCTGTCTACGCCACGTCTGGCTTAGCCTAGTCTAGAGCAAACTCATTTCAAATAAAAAAAATCAAAAAATCAAGTCTGTGTTTGATTTCATCAGTAGGTGATTTGGTTAAACATTGACTCTTAAAAGTAGAAAAGTCTACCGTTAAAATGAATCAAAACCATTACAAGATTTTAATTGATCAGTTAATTGTATAACCGAAGGACCTTTAACAGGGACTAACTTTGTACCCAGTATAATACCCACCCATGTCATTTCCAGAATTTCAGTTTGAATCCTATAATTCTACTAGATTTCAACTAAAAATATGCTCATGTCATTCATTCGAGCTGTATTTTGTTATGTATAGATGGAGACGATTTCAGAACCACGAAGAAAATTCTAAGCATTCAGGTACGTATAACCTGCTGATGATTTTAAAAGGACACTGCCCTATCCACCCTAGACATTCTCTTCCACACTCCTTGACATTAGCACCCTTTTTAATATCCCTCCGTGACAAGGGAAGTAAGGTACCCTTTAGAGGCCAGACGGTATTTTGCGGGGCCATATTTTGGGTCGAAATACCTCCCTGTAGCTATGTTGCTAGTCTATAAACTATACTGTCGTGCGGGTTTATTAAAAATTTGGGGTGAGAAGGGATAGTGGGAGATTAAAAGTGTCAGCTATGAACTATGTGCGCTGAAAAGGTGCCGGTAATAAACTACGGGACGTTGGGAAAAACGCAACGTGTTTTTGCACCCTATATTTTAAGCGTAAATTATAAATACGCTTTATGAATCGGCACTTGAAAATAGAGATACGAGTATAAGAGCTGGGGCGGGAAGTGGAGTAATTGAATTGAAAATATTAAATTAACACGAAAAGTGTACTTAAAAGCCCAACCCAACAATTTTGTTTTAACTGGTTTATGAAGGTGTCATGCAGTTTTGTGGTGTGAAAAGGCAGTGTGGTTCAAAATTTCCTTTTTCATTCGATTTTGTTAGGAAAAACAGTGTGTCACTAAAACTGTATTACCGCACACATCCAACATTCTGACGGTGAAGTTTTGACTATTCAAACGGTTCTGAATAAAAAATACCTCAATTCCAAACAGTCGATACCGTTGGAGCGAGCTGCATATTTGATTCACGTCAATCATAGTCGCTTTGACAGTTGTGGCATATGCAGTTATATTGAAATGAACAGAGTTTACTCTGTACTGTACTGTTTATGTCTTTAAATGTTGCAGAAGAAAAAACGTGCGACAAAAATAATGTGCATACACGTAAAGCCAAGCAAGAAACAATTTTATGCTGTAAACCTATTTCATTATGACCTTTTAATAATAAATAAATTGTTTTAACAAACACCAATTACCTAGCCCCAATCCAAGCGTGTGCTTGTGCTATGGTGACTGGTATAACGGATAGACATACATAAATACGTTTATAAACATCCATGATTTAGGTACAAATGCTCGTGCTCATCACACAAACATTTGCCCCTTGCGGGATTCGAACCCGCAACCGCTGGTTTTGTAGTCCGGGGCGCGAACCACTACACCAAAATAGTCGTCAAAGTCGTCAACCTTGTTCGGAACTATAAAATGATAATTTTATTTGAGATTGTGATAGTCTAGAATATGTGATTTAGAAAGGACTTCTAACAATGTAATAACAATTGCTATCCATATTTATTAACCAGAAATAAAAAATATATTAGAACCCGCATTTCCTCTTGAAGGCGTCGCATTCAACATTTTCAGGGTTCCAACCTTGCATTCAATAAGCCTGCATCTCAAGACGAACGGAATCGAATGAGCAATAACCTGATAGTCTTTCCCGGTTTCCGAGCCAGCGAGCTGTGCGCACATCAAAGCATTATTATGATTGACAAGTCATTGGTATTATATCAACATGCGCCAGTGACATCCAAATCTCCACTATTAACTTGGGATGACAGGCCGGGTGTGAAATCTGAGGTAGATGTACTATAGACAGAAGCGTTGGCTATAGCGTATACGGATTGCGAGTATGATTTCATAATCATACCTCATGGTAGATGGCATGAGTGACAGAGACGAATAAATTTAGAATACATAGTGGAAATGTAGTGTTAAAAATGATATCTATTTATTGTACACACAGCCGCAGGTAAGACTACCCCACTTTGACCAGTGCCCGCCACTATTCCCTACGTAATAAAAGCTGTTTTCGTATAATTATTGTTTCTGATGACACGGTCCATCAATTTTTGTGAACGAAATGTAATGGAATTTAATTTCAATTTAAAAAAAGTTATAATTTTAGTTAATTTTGAGTTTATATACTAAAGTATATTTAGTTAAATATTTTTGTTTGTGTGTAAATAAATGTTCCTTAAAAGATTGAAAAAAGAAGTTCAATAGTATGTGAAAGTAAACACTGTCTTATTCAGTTGTAATAGGGATGATTTGGTAACAATAATGTGTACTCTTATGTACTGTCCACTGCACAAGTTAGTTCGACGAAAACCTAATAATAATAATAATCAATTTATTTACCTCCAGTTTTACAACATCAAATGCTTAACTAGCGGCTTCTACACTAAGCAAGCTTGTATCGCAGCAGCTTTTTTTGTGGTTTACAGTTACCTGTAAAAGTACTTTAGAAAGGACCAAAAAATAAATAACATCTAAACGCACTGAAAATCCAACAAAAACATTCTCATTATTTAATAAAAACACGCAACAGCTAAGTTTTATACGGAATATCTCGCCGGTTCATTACGCCGTATTTATACGGAGGTCTCAGATTTGGACTTTTTGTCCTCAAGTCTTTATTATCCACTTCCATCCCTCCTCCGTAATGAATTATGCAAGGCGTGATCTGCCGTTTTTGTGTGACCTCCGTGAGCCAGGACCGGGACCACTAATAGACTATCGAAGTTAGACAACCTTTTGAAATTTTGATGCAAGATGTTCATGTGTCGCATTGCAGAAGTGTGACGGTATTGGAATTGTCACGTTTGTTTTTATTTTTTATTTTGCCGGGTTATAAGGGTTGTTGGTCGGGTTGTCGTGTTTTAAGGGAAAATTTAACAAACGGGTTCATTGCAAGAGACAGATAAGATACGTTAATTCAAACGTGTTAAATAATAAAAAAACTTTTAAAAGTTTATGCCTGGTCCATATTGCTCTATTTAAATCTACTACACTATAAGGTTTGTATGTTTCTGGCCTTACCGTCTTACTGCAGAGAATACTTTGGTCAAAAAATCAGTAACCATTTATGTTTGTGTTATTCTCTTATAAAACTCCCAACCTTTTGCATCGTGAAAAGATTTTAAAAACTTAATATCTTAAAGAAAAAAAAACATTAAATGATTTGGGATAGTTACTATATGGGTGGCCTTGCTTAAGCCAAAAACATTTCACCGAAAGCCAGTGAGCTTTTTCAACTTGAATAGTTTAGTTAGCCAAGCCAAAAATAGTGTGGGTTTTGATTTCGGGAAGTTTTTCTTAGTTCTGCCATTTAACGTGCTTAAATAACTTTCATTCCGAGTTTGCAGATGTGGTTTTAATTGACTGCGCTAAATTTATTTTGTGTTTGCAAAAGGTCAATAATAAATAATAGCTAATGTTTATCAGAACTACACGTAGACATAAATAAACACAAACATTTATTAATTAAACTAAAGCTTATTATTGAACATTTTCTGTAAGTAAAATACCGTTAGTATTTGTTTTTTGATACCTATTAGAAAGAAATAGAACAATATTCGATTTTAAGCCATTGCTGGCGACTAAATTGTTACGTGCTTTTAAAAGTACTAACAATAGAATAATAATATTGTCGTACTGGCACGTTCTGGTAGTCTACAAATATAAAATTCTCAGGGAAGGATAAAGGTAAGACAGTTCCGTAATAAGGATCTTATTAAAATATCAAAGGTGTTTGACAATAGCCCTTAGATTTGACTGGCGAGGCCGGTCAAAATTGGTGACCCTTACTATACCATAACTCTTGTCAAGCAAAAATGACTATTATCTCCTCACCTCAAAGTTTAGCTGACATCGTGGATAAAAAGTTCAAGCGAAATTGGATCTTATGGCATGTATGGTGAGATATGTAAGGCATAGTGGATGTCCGAAATGGGAAGGATCGTCACTTGAGCACAAATTGTACCTCCCCGACTCACCGTAGCTAATACTTAAGGTGGGGTCTCAGTATAAGCTTAAAAACTCAGTCTTTACTCTTTACTAACAGCTCAGGAACAATAACATAAATCAACTACTGGATCCATAAGTTCAATCTTTCCAGATTTAGGAGTATCAAAATTCTTACAACAATATGAATGCATTGATCAAAGGTTGAGAATGGATAAATCGATAAGACTATAATTAACATTTCTGCAAGAGCCCCGCGAAAATTTGACTATGACCTCTTTCACTTTAGAGAGCCATCTGGGCCAAGACAGTCACACAGTAAGTGACAAATAATTCTACCTAGACGCCACGTGTCTAAGTCTTAAACGCTGTCAAACCAGCCCCACCATTACCTAAGCAGCCCCTAATTGGGGGTGCATTAAACGCTTATGTCCATATAAAATGATTTATACAAAGCCCGTGCGCCTAACGAGAGGACATCTAACTATCTAGCGCTTAACTAGCACTTACTAGGATGTACTTTGTAAAGGACAAGTGAACTAAAATTTATCAGATTTTTTTGGCGTCGACCATTTTAATGCTTGAATACGAAGGGGACTTTCACTTACCCAACGAAATTAGTTTTCGAGGATACAAGGAAATACTTTTGAGATTCAGTATACCTAGTGAGATAAAAAAATTACTAGTTATAATAATAATATTTATTTATTTCAAGCTACATACTACAAAGTAATACAGGCCCAAAGAATAAATACCTTACAGCCTACATACATATAAAATATAAAAACGAATAAAACACTATTTAACTAAGCGCGGCCAGAAATCCTCCTTCATGAAGGTCGCCAGATGATGGGTAGGTACTGTCACCACAAACGAACTAAAATTCACTTTGTGGCTCGATTCCAACCGTTCGACCCACAGGGTGAAGTTGGACTTTCTTCAAACATAGTCGACGACCTCCTCTACCTTCGTCGACCAGTTATGAAATATGTTAAAAAAAATCGTCATAACTATTTTATAAATAACAGTCATCATCACCATCTAATGAAAAAGGAATCGTAAATTCATAAATAGAAACATGAAGGGTGGACATAGGCCAGCCTATTCTTTGAAAGATGCAAAAGAGTAAGTTTTTTATTAATTGGCTTGGTTTTAATACAGGAAACAGGGTTTCGATACTATCGCGGAAAGTATCGTAACTACTAAAAGTTTAGAGTTTTTCTCTACCTTTAAGCTCTTAAATCTTCAACGGTACTAAACCTGTAAAACCATTCATTTATCATATCACTAAAATAATGAAAAACAACTTTTGCAGTGGACATCTCAATAACTCAGTACTGACAGCAAAATAAGTGCAAAACTGTTGTTAACGTTGTAGATTTATTGCGCGTGTTTTTGCTGACCGTCCAAATCGCTTGTGTTGTGTGGACTGGACAGTACTGCACACATGGGATTCAGTTTGTTTTGCTAACGGTATCTAAGTGTTTTTGTGGTGGGAGTGTCACAAGTTTTATGACTAATGCATTGCACAGTTAGGTATTGTTGCAGGGTATATATTATGCTGTACTTGTAACAAACAACAAATGTGCTGAATTTTTTTTTAAATAATATTTTTTAAATAATCTTCCTTTTGAGTTTCACCTCAGCTGGATATAATATTTTTTACTAAAAGACATGTAGTCTATAAAAAATATTACAATAGAACACTTTTGAAATCAATAATGGCTTACGAGGAGGCCTCATTATGATGATAACTGTAACGAAATCATGGTTATCAGCCTCTGCAAGTCCAAAGCTGAACTTTACGTACTTAATCAACATCCTGTATTGGTCTTATGTAAACTTGTGATTTTAGTCACTTACCTGATTTGTAACTACACTTACAAGTGCCAATTTTGACCTTTATGTATAAAGTACTTACGTCCTTTAAAACGTACTTTAAAAATGACAACATTTCACAACACTCTACAATGCAAATGTGCTAAAAATAGTTTTTTTATTATAATCCTCCTTTTGAGCTTCGCCACAGTCGGATATGATTAATTATTTATTTATACATATTTAGTATAGACATAAAATATATATAAAAAATATTACAATTACTTTTAAAATCAGTAATGGTTTACAAGAAGGCCTGATTAAGATAACGGTTACCGTTCTCTGATAGTCACAGCTGAACTTAACGTATCAACATCCTGTATAAATCCTTTCTAAGCTTGCGAGTCTAGTCACTTAACTGATGTAAGTGACTACACTCACAAGTGAACATTTTTGACCTATATAAAGTACTTAAGTCATTTAAAACGTATTTCAAAAACGACAACATTTCACACAACTCTATATTCAATTTCTATCACAATAAAGGGACACAGTCACATTCCTAACCTTTCAACTCATTCAGTCCTTCACAAAATACATCACAGACTTAACCCCCAAAAAGGCGGGCTCTACATCAAACCATACCGGATCCGGGCCCGGACCGGAGATCCGGAGATCCGTGATAACTCCGGAAAGCTTTTCAAGGTGAGCCCACGAGACACCGTACGTGATATGTGTTGCAGAAGCGTGTGCAGGCTGAGATTTTTATTTTAAGTGACAGATGGGACGCTTTAGAGGTTAAGCCATTTTTAACATTTGATTCAATCAAAAGGGGAAGATATGGCATGCTCATAATGGCAATAATAGAAAATTGTCCGAACCAACAACTAAACCTTCTAAAAAAACTCCATAAAAAATAATAAATTAAAAATAACTTTTTTGAGACAGTGTGTCCATACAGAATGAAGATAAAACATTAAAATTGATTGATTGATTTAAATTTAAACAAAAATAACATAAAACAAAATGATGACGTCATACTATATCGAAGGAATATTTTTAAGTACTGTAACCTAAAATGACAAATACCTATCCTGTACAACTATTTGCAGTTTTTTTACGTAGCTCGACTATTTCCCAGTAATCTATAGCCTCCATTAGATCTTACTATTTTTTTTTCTAATTTGATTAGTATTTTACAAAATGAATCATAATTATTGTCATTAAGTGATAAGCATTCATTTTGCAATCTAAATTACATTATTGCACTAACGACACGCACGAGGAACGCGGGTTCGATTCCCGCCTCTGGTGGTCATTTTTTAAAGTGCAATAATATAATTTAGATTGCAAAGTGAATGCTTATCACTTAAAAACAATAATTTATCGTATTTGCAAGCTTCATCTTTCGATTATTAAATACTTGCAATAGTGTTTCTTTCGAGTGTTGAGGGTGTAATCCCAACAACATTGATGAATGCAACGCGGCATTAAAGCGTTAAGAAGCACTTGAAAATTTCGACAGGCTCTGCCAACGGCCGGGTTGCCGAGAGGTTAGGCAATCGCCCGGTATGCGAGGAACGCGGGTTCGATTCCCGCCTCTGGTGGTCATTTTTTCAAGTGCAATAATATAAAATAAATTATCATAAAACTAACCCACACCAAGCAGTACAATGATAAAAGTTATCTTTACAAAGCACTAAACCGCCTAATTCCTTTTATCTCCGACCTAAGCTCACTGAATAAAAAATAAGAACACTCAAAAACAAAACAAGTTCATTGAAACATGATACCCTGAGCATAATCCACTCATATCCTAAAGGGAGCGCCGTAACAGTGTTTCAAATTATCTATCCAAGTGTACTCGTTGCAAAGATAATTTCTTTGCTACCAACCGTGAAATTTACAAGGAACGTATTACGGGCACACTTGGGGCTTTCGTTAGGCATAAAAATGTTAGAGCCCCGCCTGCGGGGTTAACGCGATGATATAAAATGGTTTACAGCCGTCCCGTGGGAGGTCACGGCTAAATACGATATAATAAGATTCAAGAGAATAAAGAACCGACGCCAATGGTTTAGAAAGAGGACCCAAAGACCTGCCGTTGCACCCTGCAGTAATTAAAATAATGAATATCGGTCCACAATAATTGACGGAGAAATCGATGAACATACATAAAAACATTCAGTCGAACATAGAACCTCCTCCTTTCTTGAAGTCGGTTTAAAATGGTCTACTGCTGAACTTCAAAGCTATCTTGATAGAGATTATTTCAAGGCAATTAATTGTTTCTCATTATTTTGTTTATAATTAATATAGAAATATTGAACCACGTCACATACATTGCTCTCTCAGATCCCTAAGTAAATAGCTTAGCTGTGGTATCACTCTTTGTATCTCCTCATTATTCCAATAGCCGATTGGCAAAAGATTGACCCCCACAGACAATATAGAATTCAGACATTATAGAAAATGTTAATTTCTATATTGACCCGAGCGGGGATCGGACCCGGGACCTCAGAGATCACGACACTTCGAAAACGGTTGTCCGAGCCATTCGCCTACGGAGTACGGTTAACAGCTATTATAGCATTTCTTTTCCAACATTAGTTTGAAAGCTATTATTAATTTTCTGCAATTAGAAAGTAATCAAGTTAGGTTAGGTTAAGCCTGCAGGTTGGAGCACGTTCTGATAAATTTTATTTCATCAAAAAACAAAGTGTCTTTTCTTCATAACATGGAATTTGTTGTTACGATGTTCTCTTCTGCACTGCACCACTTCTTTTACTCTGTGGCAGGACACAAATTATAATTTGTTATTAGTCGGTCATTGTTGCGATGTAACGAACCGTGCGTGTCATCATTACGATAATTAGTAAATGCATTCGGACCAATTTCGATCCGTCAACATTTTGGGTTGAGAACACATAGATAAATTCATTCTTAGAAATTTAACCACGCGTATGTTCATTTCATGTGCGCGTTTGCTGAAAGGGGAAACTTCACTTCTAAACCTTGTGGTCGTGATTTCGATCCCCGCCTATACCACTGAGTTTGTATTAAAAACAAAAGTACAGTCTTTTTCAAAGATATCGCTGCCTAACGGCGAAGGAAAACATCGTGAGGAAACCTGCACACTAGTTGGCTATTGTGTGAAATTGAGAAGGCAATGGCAAACGACTCCATTAAAAACCGGCCGAGTGCGAGTCGGACTCCAGCACGAAGGGTTCCATACCATTAACTTACAACATTAGACAGTATAGGCAAAAAAACTTTTAAGTTTATACTGTTCTTTGGGAAAAAGTATATATTTTTATTTTATTTATAATTTCAAAAGTATTCATCACAGGATACCCGAAACAATTTAAAAAAATAGTTTTCGCGCCTGTTTCTTTACGTGAGTGATTTTAAGTTTATAGGTCCAAGACTTTAGAAATTACAGGGGGGGGGGGACACCGTGTAAACGACTTTGGCGGGCTATATCTCGGAAATGGTAAAGCTGATAAAAAAGTGTTGTATGGAAACCTTACGACCCTTACGAACGTATACGACTATGAAGAGATGTTCATTTACAGTTATGATTCTACTATTTATTAGATTATTACTATTATATTTTAGACGACCGTCTTGGTGTAGTGGTTCGCGCTCCGGACTACAGAACCAGCGGTTGTGGCTTCGAATCAAGTAAGGGGCAAATTTTTGTGTGATGAGCACGAGTATGTCTATCCGTTATCCTAGTCGCCATAGCACAAGCTCTGGCTTAGTTTGGGGCTAGGTAATTGGTGTGTAAAAAAAAGTAATATTCTTCGATTGATCTGATCCTTTTACTCTTTAAGCAATAATAAAGGCAGCTATTTCTTAAAAGATTTAGGTGTAATCTTGTCGCAACCTTACGACCTTCATGTTTGATTCCTTCGTGCAAAATGGATGTATTTTAGAAGAGGTGGTATATTAGCTGTGCAAAAGTTATTACTGTTTTAAATCACCGAACACTCGTATAGCGCATTGACTTGCCTAACCCTGTCGAAATAGTCCAAATGATATCGAACTCTATATGACGTTCATTACGCTGAAATTCGGTTGCGAAAATCTGACGGAACATGGTAGGTGTGCTGCTGTCGGTATATCACGTTATGTTTAACACCGTAGTATCTTATGCCGTTGAAATAAGGGTCATTTTGCAACTGAAATGTATAGCCTGAAGTGCTGTCTTGGGTACATCGTTAAGTAAATCCATGTGCTCACTGTCGGCATTCGTTCACACGAGGCACACTCAAGGGAGATCGGGGTCTTGTTTCGCCTCCAATTTGTCTTGTCGAATTATATTGGACGACTCACGTGGGCTGTTTGGCTTTTACCTTAGATTTTCTGGGATCCTTCGGTAATACGATAAGTGTTTCTCTATGTATAAGTTTGTGGTGATGAGAAAATAAATATATTTGTTAATTAAAAAAGATTTACCATACAGGAATAAACTTGGTACCTACAGTTTACATAATTGGAAAAATAACCTAAAATACAACTTAACACGTAAAGTAAAATCAATAATAACAATGAATGATACCAAACTTATGATTTTTTTAATAAAGAAAAAACAAAATGAAAAATTGCCTGAATGCCTTAGGCAACCGCTGAAACAAGTGTAGTGGATCGCGCTCCGGACTACAAAACCAGCGGTTGCAGATTCAAATCCTTCAAGAGGCAAATGATTTTGTGATGAGCACGAGCATTTGTACCTAAGTCATGGATGTTTATACATACACGTATATAAGTATCCGTAGTCCCTTATCCTAGTCACCATAGCACAAGCTCATGCTTAGTTTGGGCCTAGGTAATTGGTGTGATTCTTGGATTAAAAAGATTTTTTTGGTAGGCACACCTAATTAGATTTTTTGCCTATAATTTTGTAAGTCTTGATCTAAATGTGCATATGAATCCACTTAACCATCACGGCTTTCACTCAAAGAACTAATTGAGTAACGAAAAAGAATAGTATATCTAACTGAAGTTCGATTCAATATCTGCGCAGCGTACGGTAAAACCACAGCTGGTTTATGTTACGCTGTGAATGGATTATTATAAATTTTAAGTATTAATTGTAATTTTTTTATAAATAAATAAAAATAAATATCTAAACGCAGAATTCCCGACATTTTACTTGGTAAACGAAACCGAATCCGTATGTCGTTGTAACCGAATATTGTGAGCGGAAACAAAACGCGTTCATTTGTTTCGTTGTGCGTTTGAGGAGGCAGGGGGCGCTCGAAGCGATAGATTGGATTCGAAAAGATCAATATTGCGACCATGTGTTCTATGCTGAAATAAAAAAAATTGCAAAACACTTCAAAAAAAACGTTGGAAATCGAAGTAATTTAAGTTACATTAATAACTAAATTGACTTGTCTTCTCAAGTCTACCTATCTATGTAGGCTTAAATGTAGAGAAGAAAACCGATCAAAGTAATTGATAATATTTTTTTAAAGAATTTATTTCGGATGATCAATAAATAATGTCAATATATGTATTCATCAGCTATAAGTACACAAATAATAAGTACTTCATCATCCTCCTAGAGTTATCCCGGTTGTGCTTTCGCACGCGAGGGCCCAGGGTCGCTGACCACGATCCAGGTTGTGGCAGATCAGGTAACTACAGTGGAGCGACTGCATCTGATCTCCGTGACCCTGTTACCAGGGGAACCTGACCAGTTTGGATCATGGTTACACATTCAGTCGCCTGAATGTGTTGGTTTCTTTACGATGTTTTTCCTCACCGTAAGAGCATCGGTTAGTGAAATAACTAATGGGGTATTAGTAATATTTGAGTATGTTTTACCTATACATGTCCTCGATACGTGTACCAAATATTTTTGTAATATAGTGCCTAGTTAGAGAGTAGGGGGACTTTGAAATTTTGACCAACGTGTGGGCATGCAGTACTTCAAAGCCGATTACCAAGTGATAAGATGATAGATATAAATAATAAAACTAATGTGTTTATTACTCCATTTAATGAGGTTTTTAACAGAATTTTTGGATACGGAAAAAAGTTTTTTTTTTTCATAAAAAAATGCGATTTTATTTTTTTTTCTTGACTTTCATAAACTTAGACCGTTTCGATTTTAATAATTTTTTTCTAGAAATAGATAATATTGTAAGGAACATTCATGCTAAGTTTTATAATGGGCGTGAGAGTGGTTTAGGAGCTAGACTAGAAACACTGTTAAAGCGTGGCGTCCTGCCCCGCGCCGCGCTTAGCGCCTGCCACTTGCGTGAGTTTGGAGAGTACAGTTTTTCTTTAAGTTAGTTTGATATATTATGATATTTAAACGATTGCTTTTATTAATAACATGTTTATTTACATTTTTTTACAATTTTAAATGCTTTGCTTGTTCGTTTTACCATAATACCTTCAGTAATAGGAATGAAGGCATGATATTTTTTTGTGCCTGGTATTGTAGCTGCCGACTCAAATCTGCTTTTTGAAAACAATATATTTTGTTAAATATCCTCTTTTCGAGCATAGAAAACATGCGTTTGGGGTAATGATTTTCTCGCCCATTCGTACAAACGCTCGAATGTGGTAATTGCATTGTTTGACGCCGACTGTAGACTAGCTCGAGTCGCCAGACGTTTTAAGTTGCCCCCAAGTCCATCACATGGACTATTTTCGATCAGGAAATTTTCTCCAATGCTACCTATTGTACGTTATTTAGACTCAATAAAAAAATATATTTACAAAAGTGTAAATGTAACATATTAAAGTATTTTATAGGTATTAAAAATGTATTAGTATTATTAAAAATGTACTAGTATTATACAAAATATGCGAAACATTCCGTCAAAAGTTTTTATTTTAATGACAGTTTCACTAAACTCACGCAGGCAGGCGGCAGGCGCTAAGCGCGGCGCGGGGCAGGACGCCACGCTTCAACAGTGTTTCTAGTATAACTCCTAAACCACTTTCACGCCCATTATAAAACTTAGCACGAATGTTCCTTACAATATTATCTATTTCTAGAAAAAAAATAATTAAAATCAAAACGGTCTAAGTTTGTGAAAGTCAAGGAAAAAAAATAAAATCGCATTTTTTTTATAAAAAAAACTTTTTTCCGTATCCAAAAATTCAGTTAAAAACCTTATTAAATGGAGTAATAAACACATTAGTTTTATTATTTATATCTATCATCTTATCACTTGGTAATCGGCTTTGAAGTACTGCATGCCCACACGTTGGTCAAAATTTCAAAGTCCCCCTACTCTCTAACTAGGCACTATATTACAAAAATATTTGGTACACGTATCGAGGACATGTATAGGTAAAACATACTCAAATATTACTGAAATCGGAAACATAAACTTTTTTTAGCTGTCCGCTTCGCGTGGAATGCCCCTAATGTACTTAACTCAGATAAAGGCATTGGTACATGGCGGCACGTGGGATCGAACCGGCACCTCCCGTATGAGAAGCAACTCGCTAGCCACTGCGCCACCGACGCTCATATAATAAGTACTTACAATTACAATTTCGAAATCGCTGGGGAAAAAAATATGTCAATCTCAGCTTTTACTCTCAATTTTAGCGGTTGATAACATAGTACATTTGATCACCAGGATCCAGCTAATTTTTACCCGACTGCGGGAGGAGGGTTATGTTTTTCAAGAGTATGTATGTATGTATAATTGTTTGGCCCTACAGCCCAAACGGCTGGACAGTTTTTGACATATGAGGTCAAAATTGTGATAGTGACATAGGCTATATACATTTAAAAAATGGCGTCCGCAAATGGAAATAAAGGGGGGAGGGGTGATATTTTTGTCCTTACCATAGCAATATGGGTATCAAATGAAAGCCAGTAAAAAGACCATTTCAAAAATAATTTTTGCAGTCGGGTGTTTTGCTTTGTCAATAATTATATTAGCTAGCTCTTAAATTGGATGATGACAGCTAATAAGTGATGCGTATTTGTAATCCAAATATCTGCCTCTATATCTATATGCGCCAAGTTTTATACAGCTAACAGTTGCAGAGCGGAGTTATCCAGCTTGAAGCTGAATAAAACAATTCTTTTACCCACTTACGCTATCAGACACTTAGCAAAAAGTTTATCCGCAAGTGCGGCGTTTAAAAAGGGTCGTTTTTCACTGGCAGTGCAAGCGGGTTATAGACAACTTCGTGTCTAAGTCAAATGCATTGTCTACATCAATATTATAAAGCGGAAAGATTTTATTGTTTATTTGTTCGTTTGGGTCGTTTTTCAACGGCAGTGCAAGCGGGTTATAGACAACTTCGTGTCTAAGTCAAATGCATTTTCTACACTTATATTATAAAGAGGAAGGATAGGATTATTTTATTTGTTCGTATGTTTTGTAGCCTTTTCAATACAAACAAACAAACAAGTATGTTTGTATTGAATAAGCTCCGAAGCTACGAGATAGTTTGAGACCCTGGGAAGGACATAGTAAACTAAGACCAAGCCGTTGGTCCTGCGCCTGATCTCTCTACGGTCATGTCGGACTGCCGTCTCACCGAATTATAAGAGTGAAGAAACAGAGAGTGCACATGTGTATTGCGCACACACTTGTGCACTATAATATCTCCTGCCCAGTCGGCTACACTCTGTTGAGATTGGCTACTGTAGTCGAAATTCGGCTAGGAGGAAATTATTATTATTAAAAAAAAAAAGCATTTATTCGGAGATCGGTGAACAACAAAACAAACATAACAGTTTACAAAATATTATGAAATGATCTACCGAAAAGGCATCCGACTCAGCATTAGTTGTAGTAGCCGAGGGCAAACCACGACACTGATTTTCAGCGGATGCCTGGGGTAAATGCTTATGTACATTACACAAAAAAAAGATAAGTATTACGTTAAAAACAATAAAATAAAAATAAATAAAAACAAGCAAGAGACATGAGAGCCCAGTGCGAATTTTCATTTGTTACTCGCACGCGCTCACGATCGACTGAGTGTCATAGAAAAAATCAGGTTTCGCAAAAGTGCCGCTTAAAGGTTACGTGCCGCTATTAGGTTTTAAAAGACTAGTGTGACATAGTGTCTATGTCCCTAGCTAGTCTGTATCGGACCACAGTTTTGATTTACGCCAGCATTCGCATCGGGAAGCGTTTCCACCAAATTGTTATTGCTTTTTGTGGAATTAGCGAAACGCCACCGCAACAGCACTTTTTTGCGCGAACGGCGAAGTACAGTCGAGGGGTTAAGTGGTGTGAGTTTTATTGATTACGACCGTTCAATATGACCTGTATACCAAAATTATGTTTTTATCTTTTTGACATTTTAAGACATGTCAAAGAGATAAAAATATAATTCTAAATAATAATTGGAATTTTTTTTTTCAACAAGCTTACCAATTACATTACCAACCCCAAACTAAGCATGAGCTTGTGCTATGATGACCAAGGATAATGGATAGACATCGTTAGCCTGGAGTTCATCAACACATGTTTAATCAGTCGGTTTAGCGTTATTTAACATACCTTCTATGGGATTTCTGTCAAAATAATAGTCACTCGGATGATTACCGGCCGTTTCAAAATTGGTGAACACGGGGAAGTATACTTTTTAACCTGTCAGACCCCATAAGACAAATAATTTTCTATTGTGTCTGGAAACATGATACTTACGTGAAGGTTTAAACAGCTAGGACTTAGGTAACATGTCTTTTTTATGTCATTATTACACCAATGTGTTCTGAAATGTGTATTGTCTTATCGCATACTAGCATCGACTATTAATTTTGCAGTTGCAAAATAATACAAACAAACCCTAAATCACATTATTCAAATTGTCATCTTCAACACAGCAGGTAATTGAGCGTCACCTTCAACAGAGCAGGTAAAACCCAAATATTAATTAACACGAGCCTTCTAAATTGTTTACTAGACCGAAACTAGACAGTTAAGTATTTCGCAAACACTTTAAAAGCACCAACACAGCAGCCGTCACTCTGGAGCAGTCTGGAGTGCGAAGGCTCTTATGTTTGTAATTACTAGCATTCTGGGACACGAGTGTTGTTTGGGGAAAGCGTGCCCTGGTTTATTAAGTGTGTCTAGATATACAATAATAACGTTGACGACCGTCTTGGTGTAGTTCGCGCTCCGGACTACAAAAACAGTCGAATCCCGCAAGGGGCAAATGTTTGTGTGATGAGCACGAGCATTTGTACTGAAGAGGTTTGGAACTATACGTAACACCTCTATGTCTCGCTCGTTCGACTCTTCGATGTTTAAATAAAGCGAACATTTCTTTATAAGTCAATTTTGAAGTAACATCAGTGAGTTGAAAGAGAGAAAAAGTTATATCAAGCGGTTTACATGTTGAAAAAGTGATACGTTCATAGTTACACGAAAATAAATCTGTAAAAGTGAAGTAAATAAAAAACAAGGAATTAAAAGATTAGTATTCTTATTTCATTATAAAAACAATTTTATAAGTAAATAGGTATTTTTATAGGACAAAGAAGACTTCGCATCCAGCTGAAGACACTAGAGTACCTTAGTCATGGATGTTTATAAATGTATATAAGTATGTCTATCCGTTATCCGAGTCACTAGCACAAGCTCACGCTTAGTTGGGGCTGGGTAATTGGTGTGATTGTTGGAACAATTTAATTTATTATACAAATACGCACCTAACGTTTTAAATCTACGTTGCTCTTGCGTACGGCTAGACAGTGGAATTCGTTGCCGGCTAAAGTGTTTCTTCTATAATCTGGTTTTTTTTAAGAAAAGAGTGAATACGCTGTTACGAGTCAGACATGACCATTCTCGGCCGCATCCTCGCTTACCATCAGCTGAGATTGCGGTCAAATGTCTGTCTATGAATATATAATAAAATATAATGGTAATCTAATATTTTCCGACAGCATTTTGGCTAGGGCAGGAAATAAAATCTCAAGCTGACAACCGGGAATAACCGTTCACGCAATTTTAATGCATACTTTAATGCGCAATACACAGGTGCACTCTCTAAGAACTGAGAGAGAGAAGGCTTTCATGGTTTTGTAAGATGGTGGTCCACTGGTAATAAAAACGCAAACCTTCATGTTACTGGGCATTATTTATAAACGGCACAAAAAAATTCTAAAATAGTTTCAAATAACATTTAAAATACATTTCTGTTTATTTTAGAAATACTGATAAGCTGCACCAGACCTTCCCAAGAAAAAAGTAGAAAATATATATTTTAATAAAATAGGGATTCCGGTTCAACTTAAAATAGCAAGAATAACCTTTTATGAATCATAATTTAATAATGTGATTCTTAGAATTACGTTTATAAAATAAAATCCACGAAGATATGAAACCGTTTTTGTTAATGGCGTTGGCATTTTTTTCTAGGAACACACTAAAAGCAAGTTTCAGGAATCCATTTTACTATCATCATGACTTTGTTTCATTGTATTAATATTACTGATATGGCTGATTTAAAATATAATTTCAGGATTTAATAAAAAAAAAATTATTACTAGCATTTTTTTATTTTAACACAAACATGTGTTGTTTTAAAATGCAAAATAGTTTTGCGAATGATTGTACACGTTTGATTGAAAAGGGGATTAAAAGAATGATATCGGATTTGATTCTGCCGATGCCGATGCCGAGCACTTATACTAGTTTGACAGCTTTTATAGATAAATCACTGGTATGGTTGATCTATGGTTTTGGCGGACTGACAAAAAAAAATATTTTGTGGGTTCCTTTTTACCTTTTGAGGTACGAAACCGTTTTTAAGGTAGTAATAGTTCTTCACACAGCTGGTAAAAGCTATATTCCATTGCAATCGGAAAAACGAAATACCGTTGCATTTTCGCAACAACAGCAGAACACATCGGGAACAAGAGAGACGGGAGATAATTAGCTGCCCTGGGCTCTTCCTGTAAGCAGATCAAAATAAACTACTGCTTTTACTGTGTACTATTGTAACTCGAAAAGAGTTTACTGAGCCATCTCAATTATGTAAGGTGTTAAAAACTACCCGTTAAAAGTGACAGTAACTAAACAACTTTCTCTTAGAAACATAGGTCAAAATATACCAAAAAAATTCGACTCTCCATAAAAATCAGACGGGTCACGTGACCGCTTTAGTATGTTAAGTCAAAAACTGTTTGTCGTTTTGTTTTTTTCTTTTATTATATTTTCTATGTACATAAATAATTTTTATTTCTGTAAATAGACGCGCAAGGAGCACTCGCAGAAGACACACAACCAGGCCTGTGTATCTCCCCGCGGAGGTAGCAAAAACGTAACTACGCGCGGCGCCCCTACTTAGGGGCTAAAACAAGTTGCGTGTCGCTACCGGCCAGCGACACGCTCGCGCGTTTTATTCACCGGGCGGCCGCGCGGTTACGTTGCTGGCTGGACGAGAATGAATAAAGTACTAGAAAGAGGCGCTAGATGGCGTTAGAAGCTTCTCGTAGCAGTCAACACTATCGCGTCGCGTGATATTACGTCACTGAATAGGTTTAGTGTATTATCAATCATATTCCAGAGCAATAAGTATGAAATTATCTTGCAATGGATTTTTGTAGGTGTCTACACGAAAATGTGCTTGACTCTGAGGCGAACTAAATTACGCCATATTGTTGACGACATTGAGTAGACATTTCTTTGAATACAATTGCTAAGTCATACATCTGTACGAAGTACTAGAATTCTGTGACACAACACAAAATTCAATTAAATGATTTTTTTTAAACTTTTATTTTATGTAAACACGTAAGAGACGACAAACCGAGTAAGTATCATATATACCTCATATCTCTATAAAATCGGATTTTTGTTTCCAACTTACTTTTTTTTCGCTAGCCCGAATCATCCCACTGCTGGGCAAAGGCCTCCCCCAAATTTCTTCAACGATCCCTGTCCAGTGCCGAAGTCTACCATCCTGTCCGTTAAGTATCGAAATCGTCACACCATCTTTTTCTTGGCCTTCCCTTCGGCGACAGCCGTCCGAAGGCGTTCACTGGGTGACGATTCGAGCCCACATTTTAGGATGCATTTTGCATACGTGGCACCACTTCTACTTCAACCTGGCAGTCTTTTCACCCACATCGACTATCCTAGTTTTTAAGCGGATCAGATAAAATTCAATATTTTCCCCGAGTTCCGATACTAACGGTTCACCCCAAAGAAATTACCTATTAGGTATTTTCTTTACGGGCTTTCTGTCGAAATTCCAGCAAAAGCCGAATACTGAACTAACAAGGACAAATATCGCTTTTATGTCTTTGAATCCCAAATAAATAAAGGAATGTTTAAATAGAACGCCGGCTCACTGGCGTAGCAAGCACTTGCAAAAATTCGTCGACTAACTAACGTCCTCCGTAGCTTAGTTGGTAAGAGCACTCGCCCGGATAGCGAAGGGACGTGGGTTCGAGTCCCACCGGATGACACAGTCGATTAATTTTTGTAAGTGAAATTTGATTTAATCTCTAAATGGTCCTGAGAAAAATCCTATCTAAGATCCTAAAGGGTTCCTTTGTTCCTTTTGAGTTACGCAACCCTAGAAATATCACAAAGCAAAAAATCTAAGCCGAAACAAGAGCACGGGGCCTCTTCAATTCGCCCATGCAAAAAATATTTAAAAAATAGCAAGTTAGCTCCAGCCTTCCGGTTACGAACCCGTTACATTAAAGGCAACAGTCTGAAACTGAAACCTGTATCCCGCGGCCAGCCAGCCGGCAAATAGGGGTTTAAAACCTTTCCAAATTAAGAGCTGCCTTTTAGGGTTCCACAGGCGTGGACCTTATGGCCGTTGGAGCAGAAAAGTTCTGAAATTCGATATAATAATAGGGAAGATGACAGTAAGCAAAAATCTTTAAAATAATGTGTCTATTTAGTAAAATATAGTATTTAGATTATGGAAAAAATCTTTTTTTTTATTTTCAAGACGACTTCATTAGTTTATTTTAGAAAATAAAATTGCAAAATACTGAAATCTGCCATGTTTTTTAAAACACCAATCAGATTCGAGTTACGTCACACCTCAGTAAATACTGCCCCTGTCAGTCACTGTCACTGAATTATAATACGAATTTCGACTATTTCTGAGTTTTTACATTGTAATTAATCTGATTGAGTATCATACATACGATCTATAGATATCGTCTGTTAGTTCAATAACTTATTAAGCCATGGAACAAGGATTTACTAAGGCAAACAGTTCCCCAGTTGCCCCGAGTGGATTTGTTAAGGCTGGGAGAATCCTGGCATCTGAAAACTGCAGTGTAAGTACAATTGGTACTTTATAAAATGTGTTAAATAAATGATAAAAATACCACTTTTGTTTGAGGTTATGTTTTAGTTGTAAAATGTTTTGTTAGGTAACTTTATACTTACAAATCGATTTCTTTAATATCCTCCAGGCCATCGTATGGTGATGACGCCAATTAATATTTATTTAAAGTCTTATTGCTATAACACTAACGTTTGAAATATTTTTGTTTACTGAAGTGTGACGTCACAGCAGACGCCATGACACCCTTTTTTTTTTTTTTTCTCGCGGAGGAAATGCGTTACGCATACCTGGTGCCCTGGGGATGGCAGCACGCCATGACACCCTGACCGCGTTTTGGCGCCAATTTATGAACATTTCATTTAAATTGCATTTTTTTAAATATTACCTTAGTGGATTGCAGAAATAATATATTTTTTTGCAAATAGAAGATACTTAAGAATATTTTTATTTTTTTGCAAATAGAAGATACTTAAGAATATTTTAGAACACTTTTTCAAAATTTGTCATCTTACCTATTAAGTCCTCCTATTCAATATAAGAATTTCGATTACAGTGGCCAATCTCAATAGAGATTCACTAAGTGCGCGAGAAATATTATAGTGCATAAGTTTATGCGCAATACACGGGTGCACTCTCTGTTCCTTCACTCTCTTAGTTCGATGAGACGGCAATGCGACATGAGAGATCAGGCGCAGGACCAACGGCTTAACATGTTTTCCAAAACACGGGGGTGTTAACACCACCAATTTCCTGACTCCGGAGCTGTGTAGAGAGTTATTTCAAGACAGAAAACCCAAAAACTTTCAACCCGACCCGGGATTCGAACCCGGGACCGCGTGGATAGTATCTAACGTGCTGACCACTAGATCAACGAGGTCAAATACGATGTAGGATGCAGTGAAATACTGAAATTCAATATAGACACGTAGCGTGACATGCTCATACGACCCAGTAATGGTCGCAGGATCGCGTTGGATGAAGTGTGCTTGTAACAGGTCAATGTAAAAATCGATGGAAGATGTCGAGCTTACGAATCGAAATCAGGATCCAGCAGTAAATATTATAAGCAAGATGGTGATGGATGACAGTTATCAATATAGTTAAATCGGACCAGTTCAGTACCAAAAAAAATTTTTGGTAATAATGCTACCAAATTTTTTTGGTAATAATGCTACCAAATTATTGAATAAATATATATTACAAGGACAACACAAACGGTGATTTTACTTTTTAGACGTTCAAAAATACGACCACTGGTTTCCATACGGAACCCTTTACAAGAAAATACGACACGGGCTGGTCATTTTATTGTTTTAATCTTAAGGGTACGGCAAGGCTACGGTATATTATTTTCATAATATTCTAAAGCGGAATCCCTTTATTGGGTTAGCTCAATTTAGGAAGTTATTTCTATAACATTTATGCTATAGTTTTTTTACATACACGTGGATTCCATTTTTATTTTGAAAACATAACTGAGAGCCCTAAAAACTACACACTATGCTTCAAGCTAAAAACCAGTGATCTGGCAAAACTTTCTTTCTATTGTCCTCAGCAAAAAGGGACCTGGCCCACTGTTGTTGGTTACGTCGTATTTTTCTGCCCTATGTGTTGTGTATAAACGTGTCTATTCTATTTAGTTCTATTCTTGATGAAGAAATAGTGACAACAAAACAAAGTTATTCCGTGATCATGGCGCTTGCAACAGAGCCGATATATCGGAAACCCAAAAATAAAAAGGTGCATGGTAGCAATCCCGTAAATAACTATTCTAACGAAACAAAGCTTTGTTTTATTCTTCTTATTAGCGTGTCGATGGTAAACGACTTAAATTTGTTGTGCCCAGTAATTGGCGACACTGATTGCCCTGGCATTTGCACACATGAGGTCTTCCAGAGAACAGAGGTTAGGGCACGCAGGGCAGGAAAGAACGTGAGCCAAGTCCTGCGGGCTGTAGCCGCAGATGCAAGATAGGTCGGTTCCGTCAGAAAAGCCCCACCTGAGCATGTTGGTCTTACATCTACCCACCTGCGTTCGGTTTGTTTTATTAATAAGCAGACATTTGACCGCAATCTCACTTCGTGGTAAGAGGCAGTGGCCGAAGATAGGCCATGTCTGACTAGTAACAGCCAATTCACTCTTTTCTTAAAGGAATCCAAAATCATATGGTTCAGGAAACACTTCAGCTGGCAACGAATTCCACTCTATAGGCGTACGCAAGAGAACGAAGATTTAAAAGTTTGGTGCGTATTAGTAAGCTTTTATAAAATTGTTAAAAAGGCGAAAAATTAAATATATTCATCACAAGGTATAATAAAAACCGGCCAAGTGCGAGTCGGACTCACGCGTGAAGGGCTCCGTATCTATAATACAACATTAGACACTATATTATGACATTAATTATCTAGCTTTCACGGTTCATGGGATACAGCCTGGTGACAGAAAGACGGACTGACAACGAAGGCGTAGTAATGGGGTTCCGTTTTTACCGTTTGGGCACGGAACCCTAAAAAGGCTTGTTTTTTACCGAAGAAGTTGAGTGCAAGTGCAACGTAATAAATAAAATCAACGATTCTTGAAATGTTACGGAACCACAAAGATAATAGATATGGAAGTACAATTTGTCGTTTCAAATCCGTCAACTACAACAATAGTACTATGATACTCTATACGACAAAATTGTGACAATACGCCGTTTAATTAACCCTACCGGCCCAAAAGACCCCTGATACCGCCCAAGGGTTTACACACCCATCAAAAACAGAATATTACTGTCATAGACTTCTCTTACCTGTCATAAACAAACGCAAACATACTTTGACAGCCCTATAGTAATTACCCAACGATTCTCGACCTTAACCCAAAGGATTAAAGTTGGCGATAGATTTAGGTTAGATGCGATAATAGAAGGATGGCTTTACAGAAAATGAAATTGGGAGTCCGTCAATTTCAGGTTCTATAGAAGGGGCGAATTAAAATTTAAGATAAGATTGATTAGTCAAGATAACGTTATAGGACTTTATAAGTTAGGCGCTTAGTTCATTCATGTTTTATTTTAGGTTTACAAACTTACATAAATAAATTTCACAAAATAAATAATAATAATGTCCTCCTAGCCGATTTGAGCCTATCTCAAGAGAGATTAGCCAACTGCGCGGGGCATATTATAGTGCACAAATGTGTTCGCAATACACAGGTGCACTCTCTTTTCCTTCACTCTCATAATTCGGTGAGATGGCAGTCCGACATGACCGTAGAGAGATCAGGCGCAGGACCAACGGCTTAACGTGCTTTCCGGGGCACGGGGGTGTTAACACCACCAAGTTCCTGACTCCGGAGCTATGTCTGAGTAATTTTAAGACAGAAAAACCCAAACACTCTCGGCCCGACCCGGGATTCGAACCCGGGACCTCGTGCATAGTACCCTGCGTGCTGACCACTAGACCAACGAGGCAGGCAGTATATTTCACAAAATACCCTGTATTCCTTAAAAATACAAGTGATAATTAAATTATTTTATCATACATTAATGTTATACTCGACAGCCCTAATTTTAATAATAAGCATACATACCTGAAACATGTCAGGTTTCCCTATTAACAGGGTCGCGCGGGTCAGACAGCAGTCGCTCCACTGTAATTACCTGATCTGCCATATCCTGGATCACGGTCCAAAGCGGACTCTGATCCCTCGCGCGAGATTGCACAACTGGGATAAAGCTAGGATGATTACTACATACCTGAAACAAATAAAAAACATGAAATTATTATTGTGCATAATTTTTACTTGCATTAGCAAGTAACAAGTAAGAATACTGACGCTATACAAAATGATCACCACTTCAGCCACATCCAACCGCTTAATTTGAAAGCTTTGGCGATTACAATTATCAAAGACATCTGTTTTGACAATGCGCCCTGTCTAAGATTAAATTTAGATTCATTCTCTCTCTTTCTCTCCCAAACAAACGAAAAGAGACAAGACTACAATAATTTAGAAACGTCAAATTAAGTGATGCGATTTCTTACGTATTTTAACAAGTTTTCGTCTAACTTAAGTCGTCATCGAATAACATCCCTACTAAATTGTCTATGGATTCTTTAATTTCATTAGCAACTGGCACCTGTTTAATCTGACTGTTCTTAATTAATATAGTCTGTCTCTTTTCGTTTGTTTGACAGAGAAAGAGAAAGACTGAACCTAAATTTAATCTTAGACAGGGCGCATTGGAATTGAGCCCATTTTCTCACTATTTTAAAAGCTCTCATCGCTTTCCAGACGTCTCTTTGAAAGCTATTATTGGTTTCCTAAAAGACCGTCGACTCTGTCTACGCCACATCTAGTTTAGTCTAAAGTCAAGAGCAAACTCATTCCAAATAAAAAAAGCTATAATTATTAAAATTTGAAAGCAATTTAGTTAGTCGGTAAGGATGCGGGAAGCGTCTCAAGCTTAATTTTATTTAAAATCGAAGCCTATGTTGGAAGAATCCAAGACCCATCAATCTGTATGCCAAAACTCATCAAGATCGGTTCAGCTTTAAAACCCACAAACAATAATTCAATATCTCCGTCAGTAACGCGGCAAAACAAACCATTTGCAAACCAATAAGTTATTAATCTCCATTAAAATGGCGCCATATCTCAGCTCGGCCAGAAAATAAAAACTGGCTAAAAAGTTCGAATGATAAATAGGTTTAAAATCCATCGCGCTAAAGGCGGTAACTTCTAAAATCATTTTTTTCGTGCTGTATCAGTGAGATTGTGAGTTGAACTCGGTTTTCAGCGGATTTCCGCTTTCGACGAAGACTGAATAAAGTGGACGGTCAGCAGAATAATTTCGCTCCTTTTTTGCATTTATTTTTATTTCGTAACTCTAAAAATATTCTTGATAGAAGTAATTACTTTCGAGAATCCAAAAAATCTTTTCACTTTCGATTAGATATTTTGGCGATAGATATTAATCCTTTTTTTTATAACTTTATGTACTTACATTGTTTATGACTTTTATTTTGATAGTTTTACTTGGTTTTAGTTGTTAGTCTTGAAGACATAATAAACAGTAAAAAAGTAATTTACTATTAATATTGATAGTTTACAGTTATTAGTTTGTGTTGCATCTCCAATAAAACAGGTAAAAAAATATTTACAATAAAACAAGAACAATATCTTTTTAAATGACTTAGTAACCTTGAGATATTTTCGCAATGCTTTTAGCTATATTGTGGTCAAGTAATTAGTTTTCGAGTGATAAATAAATCTACATTTATTGCATACCAACATCATAAAAATCATATTTCACGGTTATTATTAGTTTAATGTTTTATATCAATGCGGATAATTTAATAAACCAAATACTAGCCTTCATCGTAGCTTTGAAATTTCACGGTAATTTGATAAAATTGCTCTGACATCGTATTTTAAACTGATTAGTTCCATTGTAATTTACTTTATTATGATTACTTATCTTTTTATCAGCAGAGATATAATTAAAAATATGTAAAAAAACGTATTTTTTATTAAAAATATTTTTTTTGCTATCCACACACCACATGGGAGAGACTCTCACCTCGGTCATCCATCTTCTGCGAGTTCTGAATCATTTGTTACGAGACGAGGCCGAATGTACCTATAGTACACTTGACCCTACTTTCACACACTTTTTACATCCTTGACTTTATTGAGTGAAATTTTTTAGACTTACATACTTTGGGACGCGTTCAGTTCAATGACCAATCTACTTGATTTTGTGGCAAGCTGCCCGACTGAAACTATTGTGGCTAAGTGACCGACTATCACTAGTATTTTGTATTCTCGTAAAACAAGCAGTTTAATATACTCGTAACAGCCTTACTAATAAAGAATCACTACCCACGCGTTATAACGATGTAATATTTTGAATAGCTTGTACAGGTTTAAATGTATTCTTAATCTGAAAAAGGGTCTACTATCTCTTTATTATTATTTAAAATTTGGGCCAAGTACAAGCCAGCTCGACCATTGATTGGTCTGTTACGGCAGCCCTTTTGAATATAGCACTACTTATGCCCGTTGAATCCAGGAATCGCCAGATTTTACGGGGAGTGAGTTCTGTTATCTCTTCCGGGTGCATTATGCTGCCCTAAATGGATACTTCTTTTGCTCATAAGCGGTCCGCACGAGCAGTGTATGTGCATAGCCGTTTCTCTGTGGAGTGGCAGAAACGGCACATTGCTTCCTCGGTCTACTTCATAGTTGCTAGCATATGTGTCTGTGGTGCTATCTCTTACTTGTTATATGCTTTGAAACCGTTGTATACGTATAGTCTAGGCAAGTTCGTGCGCGACCCTCCTTGCACCCTGCAAGACGTGGGGGGGGGGGGGAGGCAGGAAGCGCCACTCACACGCGATTGTCAAAGCATATCCATTCCCCGCAACATCACCCGTCATTCGCTGACGTCTAGCGTGCCTCGCCCCCCGCACCTCTGGCGACTGCAGGAAATCGCGCAAGAACAGGTCGAACTATTACTGATGGCTAGAGTAAAGTGCGATCTGTCATGAACTCAAGATCTTTACAAATTGTATTAAAACATAACTAATCATGTCCTCGTAGCCGAATTTCGACTACAGCGGCCTATATCAACAGAGATTAGCCAACTGCGCGGGAGACATTATAGTGCACAAGTGTGCGCGCAATACACAGGTGCCCCCTCTGTTCCTTCACTCTCATAGTTCGGCGAAGCGGCAGTCTGACGTGACCGTACAGAGATCAGGCGCAGGGTCAACGGCCTTACGTGCTTTCCGAGGCACGGGGTTGTTAACACCACCAACGTCCTGACTCCGGAGCTGTGTCTCGAGTTATTTCAAGACAGAAAACCCCAACATTCGAACCTGGCTGCCTGCCTCGTTGGTCTAGGGCTCAGCATGGTGGGTACTATCCACGAGGTCCCGGGTTCGAAATCATAACTATGCATAGTAGAGTCGTTGGCAGAAGATTTATCTATGAGTTCACTACTACATGATTGAGTCACTGTCATAACATAAAATATGACACCGCACTGTCAGAGTTCGATTGTAAAAAATTGGTTTTTAATTCGTTCGGTCGTGGTGACATTAATTTTTATTTATGGGTCACTGACCTGGCACATGTTTGTGATTGACTTTTTGTTGGCATCAAGCCAGATTTTGAACACTTAAAAAATGGATGAGCATTCGACATTTCATTTCGAAAAGTGTTTTCAAAACATCGTTTGAGCCGCCCGCGCTCTGAACATATGTCCTGAATTCTATCTAGTACTTACTAACCGCCTTACTAATAATATTTTTTTGACGCCATGAATACTACCACTATGTCATGTCACCTGTCTGTCATTAATTTTAAATCAGCGATTTTATATTTCATTAAGAGTTATAATAACAGCGGCATAACTATTATTAGTAATAGGTAGTAGGGGTAAGTATTTACGTAATCCCTTGGAGTTTCTCGTTATTTATCTGTTTTTCTGTTAAAAAAGACTGTTCTTTATTTTATTATTTTTAGTTTTATTTTATTTTATTTTATAATATTATATTGCACTTCCTTGTACACGTGTAGCCTGTGGGTAAGATATACTCAAAAAGCCTTCAATGCCCTACGGATACAATTCAATAATGCGTTCAGGGTGCTGTTGAGACTGCCTCGCTTCTGTAGTGCCTCAGGCATGTTTGCAGAGGCACATGTCAACTGCTTTTTTGCCACAAAGCGCAAAAAATGCGCTTCACTAGTGCACAGAGTCAGGGACAGTGACAACGGCATCCTGACCATGATTGCGAGCCGACTGGATTGTGTGTACGTGAATCGTTGCTGTGCCACTGCTTATGGAGTAAAGCAGCGGTGATTCTCATATATAATATATTAAAATATTTTACTTACTAACCTTAGTTGTTTAAGTTTAATTATTGTTACTAACAAATTGAGTCTTGGTCACTTGAATAAAGATTTTATTATTATTATTATTATTCAAAACAAAACACCAGACTGCAAAAATCTTAGATTTTTCAAATGGTCTCTTTACGTGCTTTCATTTGATACCCATATTGCTATGCTAAGGAAAAAATCAATCCCCCCCCCCTTTATTTCCATTTGCGGGGGCATTTTTTTAAATTAATACAGCCTATGTCATTCTCACAATTTGGACAAATTCAACGACACCTCATAATATGTCAAAAACTGTCTTGCCGTTAGTCTGTAGGGCGTGCCAAATAATTATACATACATACTACTTACATACATACATACAAACTCTCGAAAAACATAACCCTCCTTCCGCAGTCAGGTAAAAACACTTTGCTTTCCCACCTTTTTATAGGCCCTTCTATTCTAGTTCAGGTTAAATAAATAGGTAAAGTTATCAGGTGATTATACTGCTGCAACGCCTTTTAAAAGGACCAGCTTTACCGACGTACTTTGTAAAGGACACAGCACAGTTGAGCTCTGAATGAGCCTCACGAGTCCCAAGCGCAGACACCGTGACATTATAACAAGGCAACTTGTAAATACATTTAGTTTGCTTGTTGGAGACATACTTCTGTTGATGTAACATATTAGTTATTTACGTTTTTATCCGTAACGAATTTAAGCTGACTGATTTTGCCGTAAGAAAAGGAAGTTCGCAGTTTCTAATAATTAAAATAGATTTATTAAAGTATACTCTTTACGTGATTTACAGAGCCCGCATGGTGCATGGTAGCCCAGCAGTGGGACGTATAAGGCCTTCACTTGGCACTAAAGTCCAGAAATCGATATAAAACTTTGCTGTTAAACCTTTTATGTGAAGTCAGTATCTTTAAGAGTAATAAAAAAGAGAAGGGTAGTAGAAAGTAATGTAGACACAGCACCACACTTTGACCTAGATACCGCCTCTATTCCCTACGTAACAAAATCTGTTTTCGTAGTTCAAAGGGACGTGCTGCCGATTGTACATTTTTTTATCAAATAATGACGTTATGAAAAATTGTTAGATAAAAAAACAAAAACGCGTAGCACTTTATGTGCATTTTGCGGAGTTATAACTCCCAAATTATTTAATCAACGATGAACGCCTACCAAAATTAAAATTAACTGCTCCCAATTATTGTTTTCTACCAAAAATAATTTTAATTAATTGCTACCAATTATTGTTTAAACTTCGCACCAAGTTTGAGTTTTTATTTACTTTCTTTGTTTTAATTTATCGTTTTGTAACTTGTTTGCATGATGTTATATTAACTTACACATTCATTTTGCATGTCTGAAATTATATTTGTGGATAGTTATCCTCAAACTCATTTCGGCTAAAAACTACGTCTAACTAAAAAGTTCTTGAAGGAGAAAGTTGAACAATAAATCCTAGATTGAAATGAAAAACTTTTTTCTAAGTTACTTGCGTTCGTAAGCAATTTAATACGATTTGCTCGTCATTGAAAACTATTAATAAGTACATTCAGATATAATCTTGAATTTAAGAGGCATCAACCTTTTTTTTACAAAGGTCCTTAACACAGGCATGTCTATGACCAGTGAGCATAAAGTTTTTTTTTATATTAAAATGAAGAACGTAGCATAAAACATATACATTAAGTACATTGTAACTAACCATATGGATCGACGATATCTGAAATAAATGAATTTATTATTATTATTATATAAATAAAACATCGCACTACAACATTGCCTTATTAGTATTCTTTGAGATCAACTATCGATTATTTGCAAATTAGTAGTTACCAGTTTATGTGCCTTAACTTATAGTTAACGTATGTAAGGTAATTACTAGAACTACTCTAGGGACTCCTCACGTCTTCAAGTAATTTGATCCGTGGCATAGTTAGTGTGAACTAAGGCTTATTAAGGATATTCGATGATACACTGTTCGTACTTGCAAATCTAGCTGTCTTGCTCACTCATCAAGAAATGCACGAGTGGGTGAGGGAGAGAGCGAGATACATAAATAAGGCGATAGGTTTCAGAGTAAGGCCTCTAACATGAGAGCTCCTTACCATGCGTATAACCCTAGTACTCGTGAACTAATTAAAATTACTGATTAAGAAGTTAAAGCTTGTCTTGTTCGCAGATTTTACTCTCACTAGTTAGGTATAGCGCGTACACTGAAAAAAAAAAGGTTTGGTTAACAGTGACCATTTGGCTACTAGTAGGCCGTAATCTAGTGACTTGCGAACTTCTGGTTATCAGTAGCAATCTAGTATTGTTACTGATAACCAGAAGATTGTTTATATTTAACAAAAATTTACTTCCCTACAACGAAACCTTCAACTAACAAAACTAGTTTAGTTGATCCTTTTTTTGAGTGATACAGTATTACGTTACTGGCAAAGTAAATAAATAGCCTAATAGGCTTCCAGAAGATGTGGTCATGGTGATGTGTGTGTGGGCTTGACGCTCATATAAACTCGCTTAACTTAATGTGAAGAACTGGATACAGGCAGCTATCAGATGTCTCAACTGCCTGCCTGATAAATAATAATAATAATAGATCCCACTGTGGGCTAAAATCCTCTTCTAAACTATGAGGAGCTACGAGCCATACTCCACCATCCGAATCCAGCCGAATTTCGACTACAGAGGCCAATTTCAACAGAGATTAGCTGACTGCGCGGGAGATGTTATAGGACACAATTGTGTACGCAATACCCATGTGCACTCTCTATTCCTTCACTTTCATAATTCGGTGAGACGGCAGTCCGACATGACCGTAGAGAGGTCAGGCGCAGGACCAACGGCTTAACGTGCTTTCCGAGGCACAGGGGTGTTAACACCACCAACTTCCTGACTCCGGAGCTGTGTCCGAGTTTTTTCAAGACAGAAAACTCAACACCCGGGATTCGAACCCAAGACCTCGTTGATAGTACCCAGCATGGGTATACGAGGTATATTGCTCTAATGTATAGGTTTTTTTTTGATGATGTTGAAATGTTAATTTTCCTGTGTCTTTTCATAGTAGGTACACTGAAAAAAAATATTGGTTAACAGTAACCAAAATTTGGCTACTAGTAGGCCGTAATCTAGTGACTTGCGAACTTCTGGCTATCAGTGACAATCTAGTTGTTACTGATAACCAGAAGATTGTTTATATTTAACAAAAATTGGCTTCCCTACAACGAAACCTACAACTAACAAAACTAGTTTGGTTGATCCTTTTTTTCAGAAGTGTATTTTCTTCATTTCTAGATATTTGTAACGGGAAATGTTACATAGGTTTTAAAATATATTAGTTTACTCTAAAAAAATATCAACGAAAACTGCTTGCAATATCTTCAAAAGAACAAATAGCTTACCAACTAAAGCTGTTAACTCAAACACCCCTTAGTTGGGCAATAAGTGCGGAGGGGGGAAGGGGGAGGGGTAGTAATGAAAAATGTTTCGGCGACACTCTCGCAATATCTGTCCCGCAACTTTATATTGGTGTTTTGTTCTACATACGTCAGTATAACGTCTTATGAGTTGTAAAGGACCAGTAACTTTTGTGAATACAGGGTATAAATATATATAATTTTGAATGTTATTTATTAACATTATATATAATATAATTAAATGTAGGTAGTTAGGTATGAGTATATTTCAGTATATATTAATATTAAAAATTATTATACATAGTAGTTCTGCGTTCACAAGAAGCTTATTTATTTAATATAAAATTTATTCTATTTATTCCGTCAACACACATTTTTGAATTTCTTCCTTCATTACGCTAAATAATAATTAATAAGCTACGGTATTATAACGTCAATCAATCAATTTATTTCCCTTAAATTCTAAAGATTATCTCCCACAAGGTAAAAATGTGCCAAGTAATTAGCTACGAAATACCGTAACATCAAATTTCGCAAATCGCTTACACGTGAAGAAAGCTATTATTTCGGTACAAACAGCTCTTCAAAGGGATTTCCCTTCAAGATAACAATAACAGGCTACACGTGTAAGAACGGCCTATGGAATCTATTTCGGAATAATACCTACATGCCGACAGAATTTCGACTACGGCCGACCCGAACAGAAAATTGCCAAGTGCGGCGAAGATAATTATAGTGCACAAGTGTGTGTGCAACTTTAATTCACTCTATGTTCCTTCGTTCTCATAGTTGGATGAGACGGCAATCATTAAATATATATATTAAAATGAAAAGAAAACTGATTTAATAATGACTATCAACGCACACAGCCCAAACCGCTGGGTCTATAGACTCCAAATTTGGCTTATCGATTCGTTATGAGGTCTAGAGGAGTACTACAAAAGGATTTTTAAAAATTCACCCCCTAAGGGGGCAAAAAGAAGAAGGAGAGTTTGTATGCAAATTACCTAGCCCTAAACTAGGCGTGAGCTTGTGCTATGGTGACTAGAATAACGGATAGACATACTTTTATACATTTTTATAAACATCCATGACTTAGGTACAAAATGTTCGTGCTCATCACACAAACACTTGCCCCTTGCGGGACTCGAACACGCAACCGCCTGGTTTAGAAGTCCGGGGTGCGAACGACTACACCAAAACGGTCGTCAAAATCGTCTTTGCCAGCAGACAATCCTCTAAAATTGACTTTAAATCCAAAAACTTGCACCCATAATTCCAAGCTGTCACCCTTCCCCTAACATTAACGGAAAATTCAAAACATAACGAACGAAAATCGTTAAAAACGCGACAACAAAGAAAATAATAAATTAAGGGGGGAAACGCTCGCCAATAAATTGGAAAATACCCAATTTTCATGGAAGCGATGCTCGGAGCATTAGTGACGTCACCGCTGCAATCTTAGTTTTGCACGCGGAAAAATGAAAAATAAACTTAGCTACATTGGAAAGTAGTCCTGCTTATTTTGGCGTATCCAAGTACGTTTACGTAATTTAACATTCGATCAATGGGGAGACGAGCTCAAAAAATGCATAGCTGGCCGCCAAAATGTAGAACTATTAACCCAAAGAAAAAGAAGGGTTTGAAAGGAAGACGTGTCTTCCTGTGGTTGAAAAAAAATGATTATACATAAGAATAAAAAAAAACAGGGCGTTTCGATGCATTCAAGCAATAACAATACTACACTAAAAACGAAACTGCGTCTACAATTCTAAAAATACTGACCTAAATAACAAAAAAATAATCTAATATCAAAGAGCGAGGTTTCACCATTTTACCCTACTTAAAAATTATTTCCCCTCCAAAAAAATACGAATACCGCTGTATTTCCCAATTATCTTCCACTACTCTCTTATAATCAAGAGATTTTTCCCTAAAAAGGTCCTTTTAAAAGACCCTCTTCGGGACTTTGATAACAAACTAAACGAGCCAGCCGCTTTGTTAATTAAAATATATCTTAATTGAATCTATTTGCTTTAATTAATGTAGGCCTAAAATAAGGTCATTTTAGGAAGCGACTTGTACTTAACATGTTAAGGAAATAAAAGTTTCTCAATAAAAAATCTAACTTTTAAAACTGAACACTCTCCGGGTTAAGCTAAAGCTTGATATATCAGTGTTCTTTTTAGTGCCGTTTATTTACTTTATTAATACTGTTTATTTGAGTTTAATTATTGATATGACCTTATAAGGTTATCTACTATTTATTTTTATAATCAAGTTACCTAACAATTTTTTTTAAGGTTTTGGAATGGAATGTTATTTTTCATCTCACCTGTTCGAAAAGTTGAACTTTCATGTGTAGATAGCCGGGTGGGAAATAGCTTTTCCCTCCTACTTTATACTCCACTCCTACTATTGAATAAAAGGCCACTATCGAGTCTTTCGATATTCTATCGATACTATTGCTTTTGCCTCAACTATTGATAGTCTATCGATTTTATCGATATTATATCGATACTATTGTTTTTCCCTCAACTATTGATAGTCTATCGATACTATCATTATATAATCGATTCTATAACCTATTATAATTATTAATAATTCTATTAAATTATTGACGACCGTCTTGGTGTAGTCGTTCGCGCACCGGACTTCTAAACCAGGCGGTTGCGGGTTCGAATTCCGCAAGGGGCAAATGTTAGTGTGATGAGCACGATCATTTGTACCTAAGTCATGGATGTTTATATGTATTTAAGTATTTCTATCTGTTGTCGAAATGAAAAATAGTATGTTTAACTCGGGTGAAAGCACCCATTCCACTCTCGAGCTATTGGCGCTCTCACAAACTTCTCGAGTGGAATGGTCACTTTCATACCTTGTATACCAATCTACTATTTTTGCATGGATTATAAATATTATCTGCCGTTGGGCGATTAGGAAACACTTTGATAACCATGTAAGAAAGTGTTTTTTTTTTCGATTGACATGACGATAGTTATTTTATTACCTGCAATTTGAATGGGAAAAAATATTATATTTTTAGTAATTTCCTATTCTGTTTTTGGCAGCGAAATAACTTTATATGTGATATTAATAAAGTAGGCAAGGTTTGATTCTACATATTTCCTTTAAGCTAAGGCAATGAATGAGTTATTTATTACCAGACTTAACAAAAGCTAAAAGGAGGGGTTATAATAATATAAATTAAGCGGTCGCCTGTCTATGCACGTAAGTTTTTATCACATATTTAGCAAAAGGCAGTCATTATTTTGTATTATTATTAGTATATTTACAAGTTGCCATTTCGCCAATACTCACATTACACCATTCAACATCTCTTGACCTTTCAAATGAAGCGTGCTAATTCATAATGTATGTACGGTTGTCTGTCTGTCATTAAACTAATACGATTACGCGATTTGTCTCAGCTTACCTAACTTACTTAAGAGGTGTTGCCAACAATGATTGATGTTCACCGTTGAAAGGTAAAAATTGTGTTTGTTTAACTAGGGCAAGTGATTTTGTTATGAAAGTGTATATGTTATCATTAATTTTGACGTGACTTGCAAAACCTTTGACAGTATTTTTTTAAACTAAATTGTAAGAGGCAAGACCAACTGTTGATACGATTCCCATCTTAATAATAAGATGTTGCAGTAATTTTCAGGGTTCCTTACCTCAAAAGAAAAGTCAGCACTCTTATGAGTGGGAGTACTGGTGAGTGGGAGTGGTTGAACCTTCTGGGTGAGCTCACTCCACCGTCAAGAGCAAACCCATTTCTATTCTACGCCGCATCTGGCTTAATCTAGAGTCAAAAGCCAACTTATTACAAATAAAAAATAACATCATCTGTTGTCCGTCTATCCAATCAAGTCTGTGAAGTTTGTCAAGGCTCTTTTTGTCAGGAACATATCAAGTTTCAAATAACTTAATACCTATGCTTACGGTCCCTTAAAGTTGTAAAGAAAAAAGTAAAGTATATAACTACGACCATTATGAGCCTGAATTTCTTGCGTTTCGCAGGAGGGTACTTTCCGTAGACCTAGAATCGTGAAATTTCTTAAGAAGGAATCAAATGGTGTTAAGATAGGATTACAAAGTTCGATTTTTCGTACGCTATTAGCGGTTTTGTAACAACAAAACATAACCCTGATGACCGTTTTGAAGCCGAAAGAAACTGCTGTTTTCATCAAAACCTGACTTTTAGCATCACACGCTGGCCACTGCGAAACATCGTAAAGGGTCAAGCAATTAGTTGCCTTGCCCATATAATCGTAAAATTTAATTTTCTTTGTACAATACCCAGCATCAGACCTTAACGGTTTCTGGTCACCGATTTTGAACTTTAGTATGTTTGATATAGAGTTCAGAATATGTTTTGGTGTTGTAACAACTATGGTTGACCTCTGATCTTGTCTGGATAAAGCGTGTAGCTTTAATATTATTTCTAACGGTAATGTCAGATTAATTAATGATAGATACTTAAAGTAATGGCTAAAAATTAATTTTGTAATACCATTCTATAATTATGTAAAGGCGCTTAAGTGTGTCTATAAGTGTTAAGGCTAATTGTCTTATAAAATATTATTTTAAATGTAAATTAGGAAGTATCATTGCTTAAATTGTAAATATATTCATACAGTATTTTGGAAGATAACAATGGGCCTCTCCCGACAGACCTCCGTAATTCTAATTTGAAGATCGTGCCGTCTCTTGCCCTGCTGAACAAACGAAAAGAGACAGACTACTAATATCTCAGAAACGTCATCGTAGCAGCCACAAAGCGGCTGCAGTGGTATGTTCATACAAAAAATACGGTTTTCCACGGCTATGCCACATGGAGGAAAAGTATCTTAAATATTGCAGATAGAGAATTTTACTGAAAGGAGACTTCATTTTGAATTGAAAAATAATTTAAATAAAACAAAAATTGTATTCAAAGATTCTTGAATTTAATCGTCTGTCTGCACGTCTATCAAACCCACCATCATCCTCATCATCCTCCTAGCGATATCCCGGTTGTGCACTCGCACGCGAGGGCCCAGGGTCCGCTGACCATGATCCAGGTTGTGGCAGATAAGGTTATTACAGTGGAGCGACTGCCATCTGACCTCCTTGACCCTGTTAAGGGGAACCTGACCAATTTGGATCATGGTTCCACAATTAGTCGCCTGAATGTGCAGGTTTCCTCACGATGTTTTCCCTCGCCGTAAGAGCATCGGTTAGTGAAACAACTAATGTACATAACTCAGAAAAAGTCATTGGTACATGGCGGCACGTCGGATCGAACCAGCACCTCTCGCATGAGAGGCAACTAGCCACTACGCCACCGATGCTCCTTCAAACCCTCCAAATGGTAAAAAATACATAGGTACTTAATTTTGAAACACATTTTGAGCATTTGCTAAATTAAATGAATTGTAAGCAAAACGTAATTCCTAACTGCTAGCTGTAAATTTTTTAGGGTTACCACAACCTGACAGCACAAATGGCGGCAAATTCCAAACGTCGTGTACCAATTCTGGGACACCTTTTATTTTAATAACTCTAAAGAAGCTAGCTTATAGTAAAGTTAAAACTTCTAAAGCTATCTATTTACTTTCCAAGCAGAAACGGATAATACAATCTCATTCCCTTCAGTGGGCTGTGATGATAAGAATTTAATTTTTAAAGCAAACTAAGTATAAAACAACGCTGGTATTAAAGTCGGCAAACAAACAGACTGAAACTCGGAGCTTCGTTGCATCTTAGCTAGCGGTGCGGACTCGGCATAAGCGGAGCGATTTAGAGAAAATAATATTTGAAAAACAATATGATATTTATTATAGTGCAATCATACAGACCTTTAGCAAGGTAAGCGACAAGCAATGACAAAATGGTCTAAAAAGCTTATTTTTCTTTTTCTTCGGCTTGCAAGACCATGTTTCAGGAAGAGTACAAGTCTTGTAATACGATGGGTAACCATATCAACGTTAATGTATTACCATGGTTATTCATTTGAGCACTTTTGTATTACAAGACTTATACGCCTCCTGAGATGCCTCATGGCCCAGAGCGCGACTCACTCAACTGAAACTTGCTTATAAATATATTTATTTGCGGGCTTTAACTTATTTAGGAGAAAACCTAACATCACGTAATAAAAGAAAAAGATAAGCCAAAATAATATGGGATTTGAACATGCCTCATTGTTAAATACCCATAGGTTTTCTCGGCTCCGTGAATATTTATAACATCACAACAACATCACTTACAAAGCTCTGGTCTTAAAGCAAGTAGATGTAGCACTTGTGTTTTGGCATTCAGAAACAACTGTGGTACAACAACACCCAGACCCAAGGCAATGTAAAAAATACGGATTTCTATATTGACCCGACCGGGGATTGAACCCGGGATCGCGTAGATATTGGAGTGTAGTGGGCAGATACATTATAAAGATACTTTTTTAGACCGCGCTCCGCTCGCTTCGCTTATAGCTTATCGCTGCCTCACAAGAACTATCGTAAGTCACGTAGGTAAATCGTGATTCTCTGCAGCACCGCTTAGCTTTTCCACCATTTTATTGTACACGTATTTAACAATGAAATAAGAATTGGAAAGTGTAACTTTGATATTCTGAACGGCGATTGAAGATAGAATATTAAAATCCATTTGGAGAATGCGCAGTCTAGTTGCTGACTTTTTTAAGTCTAAAATTGGATTGGGAGTTTGTATAGCAAGTTTGGTTTGACTTGAAATTGGTTTTGAAAAAGTTCAAAAAGACTGCAACGTGTTATATATAGATTTTAATGGAGGCGCAGTTTTAATATTCATGTTTAACATTATAATAACGCCCATACTTATTTGCTTAAAATTTGGTGCACGGAAATGTTTGGTACCCAGGCCTGCCTCGCTTAGCAATTCAGTTATGAATCTATAAGCGCAACATTTTTAGGGTTCCGTACTTCAAAAGGAACCCTTATTATAGGATCACTTTGTTGCTCGTCTGTCCATATGTCTGTCAAGACACTTTTTCTCAGTGTATTAAGCCCACGGCCAAAGGCTTAAGAGAGTCTGTGGCACAAACATTTTTCCTAATGCTAAAAAACTTATCATTACAAGTAACATCTGTTAAACAAAATGATTAAAAGACAAAACTCTTTAAAAGTTTGGCGAAATACGTTTAGTTCCAAAATGGTCAAATGAAGAAATCCTCAACTTTTACCAAAAACAACAAAGAGAAGAACACTCCCCGACTTTATAAAGAGTTCGCGAAAAAAATATTTTCAAAGACCTTTCTTAGAAAGATCCGCTCTCAGAAGTAACGCGAAAATATCCAAAAAACAGACAAGAGTGCCTCAAAATGTTCTGACAATGGTACTTTAATAATAATAATTTTTATTTTTGAATTTTATATAATATTAGAATAATATTTAATATTTATTTATTGTTAAATTTTATGTAATATATGAATGCCTGTTGTATGTAATATTGGTTGTCAACATGTATCAAAGAAAACCACTATACGACCATTATTTTTGAGAATTTGGTTCACATATTTTCTCATGAAACCCTGAAATATTCGCCTCACAAGCCGCGGTGAGGTGAAACGAAAAATATAGAGCAGTGTGCCAACATTTCACGCTTGACTGTTTCGGGTAGAGTTATGCATATAAAGTAGAAATACCTGGTGCAAAATGAAGGATTGCGTCTTTATGAAATCTTGGGTTTTTGGTAAAATTTCAAAAGTAGAGTAGAGGTTGATTGTATAAAACATTTATCAGCTAAAATAAAGCAAGTTTTCCTCTTGCTTATCTTAAACTTAGAACAAATTATACATAACAGTATATTTTTTTAAAACCTTTATATTTTTATTAATAGGCAGGACATTTGACTGCAACCTCACCTTCGATGGTAAGCGGCGATGCGGCCGAGGATGGGTCATGATGTTTGACTAGTAATCTTATTGAGTTTTATGCAAGTAGAACATACTTAACGTTATCCGTTATCCTAGTTGCCATAGCACACGCTCACGCTTTGTTTGTGGTTAGGTAATTGTGTTTCTTATAATAATAATTAATTATATTAATAATATATATATATTTTTTTGACATTTTTTTTTAAATTCCAAAAATTTTATTTTTGGGTTTAGTTTTGTAATAAGTTTAAAAAACTATTTAACTTTTTTAATTTTTTGCAGGATTTATTAAAAAAAAAAAATTGCAGGATTTATTAAATTGGGTAATAATTTCGAATTGATATTTATTTCACTTGATAGGCCATAGCGTTACTTTCCAAAAGAATCATTTTCATAACTTTTAGGACATCCAAATCCATTGAAATTAGAATAATAATAGATTTAAAAAAAATAGTTAATATGGCTGCCATTTCAAGAGGGGGGCAGTTAGACCCCCAACATGGGGGTTTTTTGTCGATAACATTTGATGATCTAATAGGTAGTCGTATGTGACCAGCACATCCGACTACCCATTTACTTTGCAAAATCACCTCTATTACAACTTCATAAGATACTGTAGTGTTCACCTTGATATGCTATCGTCCGTACCATGTATGACTACAAATCGAAAAGTAACCTTGACCTTTCAAAAGGGCTCTATCTGACTTATAATTTTATGATTACCTACCTGAAGTACGCTCTTACATACCCCCCACTGAAGCTCAGCAGGCTGCTAATAAGACCTTTAACTAAAATAAAACCTTTTAGGAGCAAGGTTGCCACAACTGAAATGGATTGAGTATGTCGAGGAAGCAAAGACACAACTTCGCAGAGGTGATGATCTTATTTTGGTGTTCCACCGGATAATAAGACAAACCCCCTTACCACATGAGTAGGTAAATACAGAGGCAAAGCTTCATACATTGTGTGCGAATCGATTGCACTACTACAAGCATGCGGGGGCATTGTGTGCGTGATCTCAGGGTCAGCGCGCGCACATTTTATTGGGTTCTGGCACGTTATAAAGTTTTAGTAGTTAATATATGACTTAAAATGTGATATTTTGTAGATAATTATGGTTGTCTATTGTACTGTGTGCATAAATAATACCAGAAAAAATAAAAACATCAAATTTTAACCAATCCTAAGGATTACAATAGGTAAGTAAATATTTGATATAAATTGTACATTATTAAATGTTGTATGATCCTAATATAAGAAGAAATGGTATAAAGGGAACAGCCAAACTTTCCAATTTATCTAGCTATGATAATTTCATTAATATAATCACAATAATAGCTACAAAAAATTTCAAAAAAATAAAAATCTTTCTCTCTCCTCTTCCCGCACAAAACTCCGTTTAGGATAAACCACTAGTATTATCACAAAAGTTTTTTGTGTAAAATCTCTATACGTAAACCAATGAATATGTTTTAGAAAAGTTCTGAACGGCTATGTACATAGGAATAAATAGCCCATTAGCAAATTTTTTGATTAATTTCTCTTAACCATTTGTGACAACCCTTTCAAATACGTAACAATTTTGAACGCTCTCAGGAAGCTTTGCCTCTGTACTTACCTACTCCTGTGCCCTTACTAAAAAAATACTTTGCTATAACACTTGATTAAATATAAGACAGCTAATTTGAAATGTTTATCTCCGATTTGTCATGTCACCTATCTGTCATTAAAGCGGTCCTGCACGAAATGGAGAAAATTAACGTTTTTCTAAGTAAGTACAATGACCTGAATTAGTTAAATACATTAAAACAACTTATTTACGTTAGCCTAATCATTGCACAAGGTCCTGGTCTTGTTGAAATTTTAAACAAATTCTTTATGATATAATAAAAATGACTTGTAGCTAATCTAAGAGCATTTTTTTCGAAAACTTTGTGATTTATACGCATGAAACAATAATTTGTACATGAAAATGATTGTATTGATATTCTCCAGGTATATACCAGTAATATACACACATTAGAAAATATGAACACTTTTCAGTTTTTAACACAAATGTCTGATAGTTTTGCGCATTGCGCAGAATAAGACTATTGTTCTAATTAAATCATCAAGTATAAAACTTTAAAGCAAATGGATCAAATTACTAATATTAATAAGTTTGATTCTGTTTGAAGATCGTTTAGACTTACCTACTCGAACTCGAAGTTCTTCGTTCGCGCGGCACCCCCCTAATTCCAAACTAAGACGCCTATTTAATGTTATAGCTAGTAATATTTAAACAAATGTTATAGCAGTGGTAATACATTATATAAGTCAGCCTATTAGATCCCACTGCTGGGAAAAGGCCTCACCTCAACTATGAGGAGGAACGAGCCATACTTCACCACGCGGGCTCAGTGCGGATTGGTGGAGGGGTGGCTGTAAGGCAAGTGACAAACCTTACTGTCAGAAGTTATCAAGCCGCCCTAGGGCCTCTGACTAGGCTTAACGACTAATACCACAGATATTAGCCGGGACCAACTGCTTAACGTGCCTTCCGAAGCACGGAGATGCTTGTCATGGACGTCACTTAAATGGTCGGAATGGTCACCCATCCAATCACGACCGCGCCGTGGGTTGCTTAACTTTTGGTATCACTACCAAAGCGCTGCCGCCACTGCGCCACAAGCACCTCATTAATACATTATTATTAGTAAATGAACTTATTTTTAGTGAGAAATAAATGTCTTTTAATCGAATAAAAAACTACATGAATCTATGGCCCCTTCTCTCAGAAAGAAGATAAGGAACTGAAAACAGAGAAACTGAAATGTAGTAGGTATAGTAACTTTTATTTCTGAACTACGTCATTCGCATTCACAGTGAGCTTATTGCATTACATTCACTGTGGTAGTGCATTCACTCGCGAACAATCAAATCGATTCATAATTTTCAACGCAATTAGCGATTGTTATCGCGATAGCGATTCGATTGCGATCCGATGGGATCACGACTCTTAGCCAACTGGTAACTCCATCAAAGGTAGGGACTTAATGGTCTAATACAACGATATATGAATGGACTGGTTAGTTGTGGATGCGGTATTTAATTTATTGCCGAAGTTGTTGATCAACCATGCCTGTTGATTCAGTGCTTCTTATACTTTTAGTGGTGAGGAACCACTTTACAAAACCCTAGACAGAATGAAAAATGATTGGACGAAGGTTGGTGGTTCTATGTGCCACTGACTGTTTGAAAGTAATATTTATGTATACAGAAAAAGTATAAATAAAAATCAATGTTCTGTTTTTTTCTTCGTTGACTACTTGAGGTGCTTCAGGTTTAACGGTTATGAACCACTTCTAAAGACATTGCATGAAACTAAGAGTCGCAGGACATTTTTAAGCCCCTCATTGATTTGGAGGACTTTAAGACCACTTCTATTCTAGGGTAACCTGATGTGTTGCCGACAGTACACATACTATTTTAAAAAAACAGCCGCATCCAAACACCTAGCTTAGTAACTTCGTGCAATACCTACCACTACCACCTAGCTTAGTCAATGTCCTCTTATAGAGAATTCGATACGGTCTCTAATGGATGTATTGCTACATTATAGACACAAGTACGCACTTCTCTCTATTACCAAAGCGTTAGGTTCAAATTCCTTTGTACAAGGTGTTGCGAATCTTCATTAGACATTTGAAACTACGTAGGTATAGACTCGGAATTAACACAATGAACCTTAATGCAATTTCTTTACGATTTATTTATACAGGGTGTTAGTGTAAACAATCTTGGGCCACTTGCGCCAGTCGGGATTAGCTAATCCGGACATTATCAAGGCCTATTATCTGAGATGAAAGCCTACTTGTGCAAGCCTGCATTGGCTAATCCGAAAGTTCCACTTGCGCCAGTCCGGATTAGGTAATCTAGACTAGCGCAAGGTTTACGATCTGAATAGAAAACCAATTTGCACAAGTCCGGATTAGCTAATCCAGACTGGCGCATGTGGACTTTTTCCTTTGAAGGGTAAATATAAATAAATAAAAATCATTTATTTTCAGACAACTTAGTCCATAGAGTGTTAGTATCAATCAACCTTGAAAACTCTGTTAGTAACAACAGTGCAAAGAAAAGACAATTAGCTGAATTAGCTAATTCACTAACATCCTGTATGGAAAATAAGTAATTTTAACAAACCCTTTTTGCCAAACAAACAAACACCTTTTTATTGGAGCCAAATCTAAATTTAAATATGCTGAAATTTTCATCAAGGAAGCTTACTATGCCATTAAAATACAGCAAACATGCCCCCCTTTTTAAAAAAAATTTAATAGGCAGACATTTGACCGCAATCTCACCTGATGGTAAGCGACAATGCGGCCGATGATGGGACATGTCTGTCTAGAAGCAGCCTGTTCACTCTTCTCTTAAAGGAATCCAAATCGTAGTGTGTGACAAATAAAAAATAAAAATTATTTCTACTTATTAAGCTAATAACTTGAAGTTTGCAAAGGGCTGTAAGTAAAACTTCATACTGGTACTAGAAACAATTCTGAAACAAAGTAACAAGCTTATTATCCTTTTAAAATTTTAACGCAAACAACAATGAAACTATTAAAGTATAATTAACACTCAAATTGGGGTAACTGCAAATTAGGCACTTTTAAGTACAGGCGAACTATTTTGAAGACTGTACGCTAGGGGCTATGTATGCAGCAGCAGCATTTTCAACCTTATTGCTTGGACTTAAAAGCTACAAACGCTATTTTTAAGAGGCCATAGAATAGGATGTGTCTATTTTGTTTTTGGTAGTAGCTTCCTCGGGGGTAGTAACCAACATTTTGAAGAATGTAATGTGTAGGGTGTCCTTTAAAATAGTTATGATATGATATGTTCTAACATACATAGTTTTTGGGTGATCTCTATATGGATAGCAAAAGTGATTAACGTCAGTCCATACCCATTTTGACTTTGAGACCGTGTTCGTAGTTCATATGGGTAACCTGACGTGCTGCTGATAGTACATATTATATACCTAGAATATTTTGGTAGATTTAAAATGAAATTCAATGTGCTTTTCTACTAACGTTTTATTTAACTCTCGGACGTGGAACTCCTTTAACTCCACCACGGGACCGCAGAGTTTCACAGATCAATTTGAGTATCACTCTTGTCGTGTATGTACCGGCATGTAGGTACTAGTATATTATTAATTTTTGGCTAATAATTTAAGTCCTCAAAATTCCTCAAAAAATACTCAAAATATGATCACCCTAGCCTCCAGTCACGCGTTTCGTGGTCACGGACGCTCCGTTCAGCGATGTAAACTTCAATCATAACTATAAACAGGTATTGTTCGGGTTAACTACTCTGTAAGGCTGGGTACACACTAAGTTTTTGTCAAAATTTTACTTTTTTCATAAAAAAAAGGATCTGTAAAACCCTATAGTCAGGTTTTAATATCCTACCTTATTCCACTAGGGAGCAAAGATATCGAGAATATTGATTTTGAAATTTTTCATGAATGTTAAAGATGTCAGCATAGTCCAGGTAATTTTACTTACGTAATGAAACGAGAAAAATGACTCGATATTATTTTTTAAAGTAAATATTAATATAAATCCGGAAATTTGCTCTGATTTCTATTTGCTTTGAACCGATTTTATTTAGGTTGGGACATTCAAGGAGGACATAGGCATTTTAATCGATAATATAGCTCTAAGGAAATTAAGTGAGGGTTGAAAGGACTTGTCCTCTTTTTGTATGGAGGCTGGTTTTTTATTCCAAGGTATCACCAACCACCAATAAACCTATATTTATCTTTAAGCTACTAAAATATGAAACACGAAACCATAGAAATCAGATTTTTAAACGCCTCCATTTTTGAGAAAAAATATGTTTTGTAATGAGGCATCATCCATTGATCATTACTTGTATTTTCTGGCTGTATGGCTTTGTACCATTGCCTTTTCACTGGTGGAAAAATACTACTAGGTACTACCACAGATTATATTATAGGTACTACTGTCAATGGAATGTCAATTTTGCAAATTTTTTTTTCATGCCTTAATTGGCATAGGCGAAGGTGCGGTTTATGTACAGACAAAGAGAAAAAATAATTTCAATTTTTCTCTGAATCGGAGGCCTTAAAAAATATATTAATTATGCAGAAAAGCTAGTTTTTGTGAACTCTTTCATACAATATTTGGTTTATTCTGGATAGAAATATTGACGAATAAAAAACCATTAATGGACAAGTCATTTAGGGAACATCGTTATATGTGCAGAATTAGTCGAAGAGTAACCCCTTTTTACGTAACCGGGATGGTACCAGTCAAGTATTGTTAATGAATAATCGATTTTTCCACCATCGGATAGAAAATAACTGGCTGATAAAGTAAACACAGTGACTGTTTTACAATGTAGTTTAATATGAGTGTCCACAGATTAAGTGAAGACAATTTAAAATCAGTCGTGTTATCCTCAAAAGTTTTTTTCTCATGTTTATATCGTGTCTTTTTAATTCTTTACCCATTTCACTTTTGTTAGTTTTCAGCGCCAACCCAATTCAATTTTAGACTGTCCTCTACCCAAAAGGCTGTCTGGAAGAAATTGCTTTCTGCAATAAGACCGCCTAAATTGTACCATTCACTATGAGCATTTATGTAAATTTATACTGTGTGTGGTGTGCAATAAATCTATCTCAGTCTTTTGAAAAAAGAATCAAAGTTAGTCAAGTGTAACAAACCTAAGTGTAAAAAAATGGTAGCAGACCAAACGGTACCTGGGATCAGGCGTGTCGTAACTGACTTTGACAGGTCATCGAGCTGGGTCGAGTCTGTCTGTCATTAACTTAGATAGGCCTGGGAAAAACGTCGATGTCAACGACAAAATATAGACTTTTATCAATAACCGCCAAAATTTTACATCTTTCTGTATAAATTGCTGTTCTTTTATTTTTCTATTATGTTGTGCAATAAAGAACTAACTATCTATCTATCTATCCAATGGCAGTATACTGTGCAATAACACGTCTAGCGAGAGGTTCGGTTCTCTTCACCGATGCCCGTTCACAGCTCTTCCGTAGGGATGTGCGTATTGTGCGTGTCTAATAATAGGGCTGTGCTAAATCCTCGACATCGGGCCAACATAAAGTTTTTTTTTTTTCAAATTTTATGTTAAAGGTAAAGCAAGCTCATACTTATAATTTTTATAACATTACACTACAAGCCCTACACTCTTACTTAACTATAATACACTAGAAAATTAACGATTGAACAAAATATTCGATTCAAGAACAGACGTCATTCTACACAAGTTACTAAAAGGTAAGGAAACTGCGTCTGTTCCTGCATCCCGAATAGGGTTGCCACATAGAAAAAAGGAAAATCATTACTAACTCTTCTTTACTAAAGTTTTGTCGTTTTGTCTAGAATTATATTTTTCTCAATTTTCAATATCATTGCAATTCTTTGATATTCTGTCTCTATCGGCTTAATTGTGATTGCATTAATAAATGCTCGTCCCAGCTAATACCAGTTGATATTAGTCGTTAAACCTAGTCAGAGGCCCTAGAGTGGCTTGATAACATCTGACATTAAGGTTTGTCCCTTGCCTTACAGACACCGTTCTACCAATCCCGAGCCCGTGTGGTGGAGTACCTCCTCATAGTTGAGGCGAGGCCTTTGCCCAGCAGTGGGATCTGTGTAGGCTAACTTTAATAACCTAAATGCATTCGTCAATTACATTCATCAAAGTAAATGTACTAAAGGGCAAAAAACATGCAATACCTACCTGAATGGTAACGAACTTAAGAGTATCCTCGGCCGCATCGTCGTTTACTCGTACCATTAGGTGAGATGCCGGTCTATTGCCTGCCTATTCTTAAAAAAATGCAAAAAAGAAACTAAAATGAAAAAAAAAACAACCCTATCCACAACTCTTAGTGAAACCAATCAACAAGTTTACACGCTTTACAACCAAGTATTAATTAAAATTGCAACTCGTTTACATTATCGGACTCGCCATTCAAAAGTTCTGCATTGGTTCGGACATTTTGCATTTCATTCATTCATTTATACAGTTTTCGATTTCCCAATTTATTTTAACAGTTAAGCGATTTCAGTGGTATAGTAGTTATATAGTTGTAATATATCAAATGTACCGTTACAGCGTAAATTAAACATTTATGAATTTATGTAATTCTCACCATGATATTGCTTTAATCTATTTAGGCCCACTTGCGCAAGTCCGGATTAGCTAATCCGGTCTAGTGAAAGGCCTATGATCTGAGTTGAATGAAAGGACATTTGCGCAAGTCCGAATTCATATCAGCCTGTTGAGTCCACTGCTGGACATAGGCCTCTCCAAGACTGCGCCAACTTTCACGGTCCTCCGCTTTAAATTATTTGTTAAAAATTTGTCTGTCTAAAAATTCGTGAACTGGGGTCTTAGTGGTACCAATTGCTTTCGAATCATAATATTAGTTGTGTTAAGAACAAAACTTGTCTTAGTATGTATTACGCACGCACAGTCACAAGCATCAATATGTATACATCTGTATTAGACTTATTTGTATACATTTAATTGCTTGTGACTGTGTATGTTACGTATCCAACTATTAATTGAAAATATCCACAGACAACGTTCATTCAGAAGCTCAGTATTTTCGGTACACACTATGTCCCCCTCAAAAGCGAAAGATACAGTTAAAATTCAGTCCGCGTGCAGTTTCACTCGAAACACCGATTTCGGCTCAGCGGCCACTGGAGTGTCTCAGAGATCCGATTACCTTGCAAGTGGACGGCGCGCCTGTCTGAAGCGCTTGGACTCAACGTTTTGATTTATTACTGGTACAATTCTAAAAGAAAGAAAAAAAGAGGCATTAAGCCCACCTTTTGTACACTCCAATTCGTTCAATAGTGTTGATGTAAAAATGTAGAGTTGCCAATCCCATTGAAACTAGATAAACTAACATAACAAGTAAAAGAAAGAAATCTGAATTTAAGCCATTATTCCTAGAGAAGAATTAGGACTTAGGAATTTAAGATAAAAATATAGGAAAGAAGAAGAAGCGACTGTTTGTATTAAATATCTAAAGATATATTATAAAGAAAATCTACGAATTTGTTCGCTATCGCCTAAACCTGGAGTTCACCAACACAATTTTAATTTTTAATCGGCCGGTTCACCATTATTTGACATATTATTTGTATGAAAATTCTGTCAAATTAACCATCGATTCAGGTTTACAAGCTGTTTAAAAATTGGTGAACTCGGGTCTTAACCGTACAGTTGACACGCCTTTTGGTAAAATCCCCACATACTTTAATATTAGGATTTTCTGAAAGATATCAATGCGCGGACGGAGTGGCAGGATTTTGCTCGACTGAAACAAATCTGTCTTAACACCTTCATAGTACTACCTCGCGTGCTCTTTGCTCTATTCGCTATCCATCTGAATGACAACTCATTGTACTCTTTTTATCACACCAGTCGACCGTCAATGGAAATCGAACAAATAAACTGTGACGGGTAAATAATGGGCGGATAGGCGCGCGCATTTATAATGCACTATTTGCGTCTATTGGAGCCGATAGCAAGTGATTTAGGTATAGTTGAAGGCTTTTTAAGTCTTGGGCTTTCATTTAGGACTGGATTAATAGTTGGTTTTTCAAATAGGTAAGGGGCTAACATCAATGTGTATAAGAATATAACAATTAAACTTTGTTATTATCACCCTCAAATAAGTTTACATTTTATTAATAACACGAAACCTTTTTCACCTTAAAAAACTACAATATGTAACAAGGCAAAACAATCACAAGATGGTTTTGACGTTGGAATATAACTCGCAGTGTAGGTAGGTACTAAAATATAAAAAAACAATACTTAAATCAAGCTAGATAAGTGGGCAATTCTATTTTATCTTTGTCTGCATGTTTTCTGCCTCGTCCAATTGTTGGCTGGTAGAAAATGCCCTAAGCCACTAAGTATGCTATGTGTACTTATTTGTTACTTCAATAAAGAATGAATAAAAATAAATACTATTGAAGACAATGATAAAATTCCATAGGAACATTTTAACCATTGCTATTGTCAATTTCTATACAAAAGAGCTTAACACTTACATAAAATTTAACCCCACAACTCCTCAAGCTGGGTTTTATAGGAAATCAATGGGGGCCCCTTTCCAGACAAATTGTGTGAGGGTCCACAGACAGAGGATCGATTGATGGTCAGTCTTAGATGGGGTAGACCGGTGAAGGGTTAAATGTAAGCCTGTCAGTTAAATCGTACCGGCGAATGTTTATTGCAGCACTTTGTTCAAAGTTGCAGCAGCGACCACGGTCGTCCATTTCAACAAATCAATTTATATGTTTGTAATACATTGCCACGTAATCCATAAATCCATTTAATTCAATCTCTGTGAAACTATTTTTTTTTCTCTCGAGCTTTATACGAAATGTTATTTCCGATCAGGCCAATGGTAAACAATTTGGTAGAGGATTCCATGCGGCGCTAAGCTCACTGCCAATAAACAATATCTGGGTGCTATTTTACCAAACGTGACAGGCGCAACAATTGTCACAAAAGTTAAAGTTATTTCATTTATTATTTATTTTACAATGATTTTACTTATTTGTATATTTTTCTTTAAATGCAAAGTTACTGATTTCAATTAAAATATTTATATATTTTCTATTATTTCTTCTGTATGAGAACCCGACTTAATCGCTATCACAGCCGTACCTTTTGTTTGCACGGCGAAAACACTACAATTGTCACGAAAAATAGACACAGCACCGACCTCATGTCTCGAATTCCCGGCAATTCTACAAATATGTCGAGTTGTAAAAAATATTCCTGTTTCACAACTGTACTGATACTGACAATTGTCGACATATGTCAGTAACATATGATTTGGTCAAATAGGGCCCTGGTGGTGCATTTTTTTTATACAATATACATACTGATTTTCAGTTACCCAACATACCAACATGCTAGTCACATGAATACACATGGTCAGAAATTATAAAAAAGTACTACTAATACAATAATAATAAAATAACATCAGATTACAAGTCAAGTTTTCTCAAATTTATGTTCGTAATAATTACGAGGAAAAAAATAGCATAAAAGCAATAAAGCTTTTACAAACAAACACGCGATTTATTCCGTACATACAAACAGTCGTTAGTTAGGCCGTGCTGCTTGTCTCCGAGTATTAATTTACCACTAAATATAACTTCAATAAACATCCAGACAAAAGGACAGATGCGAATGTGTGAATAGCTGATGTCGAAGCGACGATTCAAGATGCGTGGACGGTGAGTGAGTATTCGTTGAATAGGTCGTAGGCACAAACAACTGATTTTGGTTTGAATACACTTTTCTGTTTAAAAATGCTCTATGATTGGCTTAAAAACATGTATTTCTTTTAATTAAAGATTTACACGATGTCTTCCTAGCCGAATTTCGACTACAGGTCCAAGCACAACAGATTTTTTTCGGAGCTGTGTCTGAGTTATTTCAAGACAGAAAAACCCACACCACAGCCCGACCCGGGATTCGAACCCGGGATCTCGTGGATAGTACCCAGCGTGCTGACCACTAGACCAACGAGGCAGTGATAAAAAGATTTACACGAGGACATTAGGTATCAGTAAGTAAATGTCTAGTTTACGCATTTAAACTGATAAAACAATTAGCAAATTGAGTTAGTGAGAACATAAATCACACATAATAAAGTCAGAATATTTTGCTATCTTCCAGGTTTTTTTCTACTTCAGTAGGTACCGATTTAAGAAAAATCTGTAACTTAGTGCTTACGTACTTACATAGATCGCATTACGTCTTATTAAAAAGAAGAAAAACATGTTTATAGAAATTATTTTTAGATTGACCACCTTTTTTATGATTATTTGTATATTAAAGAAAAAAAATATGTTTTTGGAGCTCATTTTCAGTTTGACCACCATTTCCAAAGTCTTTGTGTATTGATAGGTAGCTCTAAAAAATATGACAAACAGTGTCCCCTCTGTCCAACCAGCATTATCTGTGACCCAAAACGAACGCCACGGCTAAACTCGACAAAGACATTCCGTCCAAACAAACCTATTGGACAACATCAATGGACCGCTAACTAACGCTCCGAGTGACACTTCTAATAGTCATTAGACCATTGTTCTGTACTCCAACACGAATAATTAATTAATAATTATTTCGGGGAAATCACTCGGTACCGAACGGGTTAATTAATATTTCAGTTATTTGCGGTTACGCCATTTTGGCATGTTGTAATCGAAATAATGCAATACTTTTTGGGAACAGACTGTTAGATAGATACTCTTAATTGCACACCACACACAGACATTTACATAAATGTTCATAGAGAATGGTACAATTTAAGCGGTCTTATTGCTTAAATAAATTTCTTCTAGGCTACCTTTGAGTAGAAGACAGTTTAAAAATTGCGGTGAAAACCATTAAAATTAAAGTAAATGGGTAAAGAATTGTAAAGACACGATATAAGCTTTCATACAATAAACAAATTACTTAGCCTATTAAATGTTAATAATACTAATACGTTTGTGCTTATAATACTATAATAAATATTGTGCTTATAATACTGTAGTGTTTTATTAAAAATAAAGTTTTCTTAAGTAGTACAGTCAAGCTCATCATTCATTCATGACTGTCAGTCGTGTCGTATTGTTTCCTTTATTTGGAATGAAATGCACACGATGCATTTTTTTTTACTATATACTGGCCAGCACCAGTTGTGTTTTTTTGTCAAAAAATCTTTATTTATATCTTCTATTACTGATTGAAACACATACACGGAAACTAGTATTAGAACTGAACGCTTACGACCTACACTATTGCACTTTTGTGTATCATGCGAAAATATAACATGACACAAAACCCAAGCTTCCGTATTAATTTTTACACTCAACACTCCTGTTACAGGGGTCTTACTCTGTAAGTCGTGTCAGATTTTTTCGAAGGCGGGAAGGGTCCGCTAACTCATGCCACACAGCCAGCGCGAGTCAGAGAGCTGACTAGAGTCGAAAATATGGAAAATTGTGTATATCTCGCCCCTATTCCTCCCCCGAATGCGATGTACAGCGATCATCAATATGTATACATCTACATTGATTTCAGACCAATGCCAATGGCATAAAAACTTACTTGTATACATTCATTGCTTGAGACTGTACAGTCTAGATACATGAACCCTGAAAACAATACACTCTTTTTTTGGGCAGTCGTGTAAAAAGTTACAACAAATTTATCAAATAATTTTCACTTACGAATTTGGTCTAGTTATTTCTGTGTTTTTTATTATTATGGTACAAAAATGTATTTAACTTGAACATATGATTTTTTGAAATTACTCGTATATGATTGATTATAAAATTTAACGCAAAAAGGCGTTTTGTTTATTTTCTCTGTACAGGCGGTAGCACGGTTACCCATGTGAACTGCGAAAACAGCTTTTATTACGTAGGGAATAGAGGCGGTCTCAAGGTCAAAGTGGGGTGGTCTAACGCGCGGCCGTGTGTATTTTATAATCTTTGTAATCGCGGCGAGTTAGGCCGTGGCGAGTTAGAATCGGGGCGAGAAGTATCTTGAAATGCTGAAATTTGATATGTGGGTTATCGGGTTTGAAAAATCGATCTAGATTTGTCTTATGTTTAGGCACAGAGTAAGTACTAGTACTCCGTACAGAAGTTTGACTTTGTAATAAAATACAAAGAAATATCTACTCAATGTTGTCAATATGTAGGTGTAATTCAGTTTGCCTCAGACTCAAGCACATTTTCCTGTAGACACCTACAGAAATACATTGCAAGATAATTTCATTCTTATAGCTCTGGAATATGATTCATAATACACTAAACCTGTTCAGTGACGTACTATCACGCAACGCGATAGGGTTGACTGCCACAAGAAGCTACTTACGCCATCTAGCGCATCTTTCTAGGACTTTATTCATGCTCGTCCAGCCAGCAACCTAGTGCCGCGCACCGGTGAATAAAACGCGCGAGCGTGTCTGCCGGCTAGAGACACTCAACTTGTTTAGCCCCTTACCAAGGGGTCGCCGCGCGTAGGTACGTTTTTGCTACCTACGCAGGAAGTTACACAGGCCTGGTTTAGGTTGGTGTTTTTCTTTCACATTGCTCGACGCAAAATATAGTCGCTAATTTGGCCCCGCTACGCAAGAGCGCCGTGGACGAATGCATATAACGAAATGAATATAACGTCGGACTGATAAGTCTATGTGGCCGGGGTCTCGTCGAATCTGGCTCGGTGACGAAAACATTCTTCACTGTTGTGTTTTTTTTTGTAATGTATTCAAGTTCATAACTTTTTTTTAGTTTTTTAAATAAGATTTACGAATTTTAAAGCATTTTTATTAAATGGTAACTTTAACCTAATATGGGACACGGTCTTTCAGAATAGACCTTATACAACTCAGTGCTCCGTTACCAGTGAGTGTTCGACACCACTCTCAGACGTATAAAGGACCCTTAACGAGAGTGGAGGGGAGTAAGCTTGATTGACTCCTGAAGTGTTTATAATAACGATTTTAGGGACTTGGGGAAAATTCCGTACATCCTGAATGTAAGGTATTTTTAGGGATACGTTTTTTCCTCGAGTTGAAGCTAATTTGAGAAACTGATTTTAATATTCTTATATAATTTTTATAGTCGAAACACTGGGTCCGTGGGGTCCCAACGCTATCTCTTTTTTCAAAGAGATTTCCAAGAGGCTGAAATCAGTGGTGACCCAAGAGCTGGCACTTACCTTCCTCAGCGTATAAGCATCGCTATCCAGCGTGGTATGCTGCCAGCATCCTGGGAACCTTACCACAAGGACCCTTTTTATAATTTGTGTTTTTCTATTGTATTAAATAATTTATCTTAATTTTTATATTTTGATTATTTATGAAGTTGTTTTTTTTAAATATGTATGAATAAAAAAAAGTATGCGTGATGTCATTTGCAAGCCTATAACAATTTTTAACTCACACATCGCTATAAAGTTTGTACATGACAGCTCTGACAAGTAGATTTTTTGGATACACACTCCGAATGTCACCTACCCGGTTAACACTCAAAATGCAAAACAGCGGGATATCACGACAAAATAAAGTTTATGATATGTTTGTCTCTACCGACATTGAATTTGTAAACTATATACAAAAACCTAAACCTGTGTGATTTTTTCCTTACAACAGCAGTATCAAATCAAATGAAAGCCAGTGAAAATATCATTTCCAAAATATTATTATTTTTGCAGTTGGGTGTTTCGTTTTTTCAATAATTATGTTTGCTTGTATTTACGATAGTTTGTAGTACGATCTTTTATCAGCGCTCGAAACAGTACCTTATTTGACACTAATATTGAATGTACAGTCGGGAGCACATCAAATTACCCATTTGAACTACGAAAACAGCTTTTATTGCGTAGGGAATAGAGGCGGTCTCAAGGTCAGTGGGGTAGTCTGACGTGCGGGCATGTGTACAGTAGTGACTCAGACTTGAGAGTCCTTAGGAGGAGGCCTAAGAGGAAGGGGACTCCCGTAAGCCTGATCGACGTTTTGAAGTGTTTCGGGGGCCTAACGCTGTATTGCTTGTAAGTAGTGTTGTATTTGACTGTCTATCAAATTGTTAGGTAGTCTACCAGTACCTAATCTACGAAATAATGTTACTTATAAGTTATGTTCAAAATCTATTGTTGTTAATGAAAATACATAATAATGGGTATATTGTTGTAGATTAATTATTTAAAGAAATTTCAAGAAAATCACTATTAATTCGTAATAGAAAGAAAATAAATGGATTGACCAAACACATTATTATTTATTTGCATACAAAACAATAGATTGTTGAATATACTTATAAGAAACATTTTACTATCAATTTTCTGATACACAATGTCAAAATCAAATTTAATTAACTTAACTGTAAAGGGGATTTAAAAAACTTCCTGACATATCGACCCCGTCGCCATTTTGTTTTTTTTTAAATGGCGGGGCACGATGAAAGGGACATTTATGGACAGAGATGCATATAGGAACAAAAAATGTCAAGTAACATGGTACCGTATAGGGTCACTTTACGAGATATTTGAAGGTAAAGATCGAAATATTTTATTGGATACTTACGTTTTCTACCGCCTTGAAAGATAGTCTACTATAATCTACCGTAGTCTACTGGTAGGCTACCTAACGCCTTGGTAGGCTACGGTCGATTTACAACTCTACTTGTTTGGGAAAATTATTCGGCTATAGCCGAGATTTCCAAACTTATTTCGTCTAACGCCCATTTTGAAAATTACTTATTTTGTAGCGCCCCCATTTTTTGTCATTTTCTTATTTTAGTTATCAATATTACAAAAGCACAGCACTAAAGCCACGTTCACTCAAATATGATGATAGAAATGCTATCAAAAATCATTGGACGATCGATCAAAATACAGGAAAAAATTGCGGGATAGGCGTTCTATGAAATCACTATTACATCTCTCTTTTCTCCAGTCCGTCCCTGATTACTGAGGATCGTGGTGACACAGACGATTTGCCTCCATCGATTTCGGTCTGCAGCAGCCTTCATCACCATATGGTAGAATTTGGGTGGAGAGGAGGCCTCTTTTATTTCGTCAGTCCAACGGGTCGGTGATCGACCTTGTGTTTTTTTACCCTCAGTATTACCAAAGTATTACAACTCACTATTACATCGGCATCCCCATTTTTGTCTGGGCCCCTCACCGCCTCTAGGCCTCCAGCGCCCACAGGGGGGCATTATCGCCCACTTGGGGAAAGACTGGATTGCAATCTCTCTCAATAGAAATGCTTCATTTACCTAGTCTCGCACCGGTACGCCGTTTCCACAAGAGCTGCTGTGATGTAAATGAAGCGACTTTATTGGTTCTTAGCAAACACATCCCTCGGTACGAAGCTTCATACTTCGCACATCTCTGGTGGAAAAAGCCCTTAGGCTGCGTCTTCACAAACACGGATAAAGCTTCACAGCTCAGCTTCCTTCTTCTCATCTCCGCTTTGGTGGAATCCGGGCTAATAAAGTTAATTTCGATTTATAATTTTTAGATATTTTTAATCGCTTTTGTACAGGCCAAAGATAAAATTGTACTTACATTGCTCTCAAATGTATTTCTAGATATTGACAATTTCAGGAACTTACCTGAAATAAAAAACATAATTATTACTCTTGTGTGACAAGTGTCACAACACAATGCCAAAAATTCCTAGAAAACCTAAAACATTAAAAAAAATACTTTAAGAAAGAAAGAAAGAAAGAAAATACATTTATTAATGAATGGACATCACATTACACACGAAAACAAACAACGTAACGGGCACGGTTATAAACAAGGAACACAACAAAATTACAGTTTATGTGGGTAAGCCAGTCGGACTGTGCAGTTGTGCGCCTGCGATGTCCATATTAAAAGGGCCCCACTCAGCTTAAGTCGTGACCCGCTAGGGGCCCCGACGCTGGTTTTCAGTAGACCCTAGCCGAGTGAGGACACGGACTGATACGCCAAACATTATTAAAAATAACATACATATTAATACCTAAATCAAATAAATAGTAGTAAACTAAATTATAGTCAAATATATATATATATATATATATATATAATGTGTATAAGTGTAAAACAATAAATACAGCACGGACAGATATTCGGATCACTAAATCACGCAAAACGTAATTATTACTACGCTCATTATACTTCGTAGTTCGTACCTACAAAACAAGATTCAAGAATCGCTGCGCGGCGCGTTGGCAAGATAAGGCCTATATATATATATATATATATATATATATATAATGTGTATAAGTGTAAAACAATAAATACAGCACGGACAGATATTCGGATCACTAAATCACGCAAAACGTAATTATTACTACGCTCATTATACTTCGTAGTTCGTACCTACAAAACAAGATTCAAGAATCGCTGCAAGGCGCGTTGGCAAGATAAGGCCTATAGCAACGACATAATTATAATGTGCCTATAGATAAATTTGCTGCTGTTTATAGCGCACGAGTCATGAAAGGTAGCCAGTTAAACATCAGCGTGAATCCACGCCGAACGCTTGTATCTACCTACTTCAAAAGATTTATCAGTGGAATTAATAAATTAACCTTATTGATTTTATTAAAATGGAAATTAAAATTAGAATGTGAAAGTTTACGGCCGCGTCCACCGCGTTGTGGAGTTGGAACGCTTTCATTGTTCGAATGTCTAGCCCTATTTGGTAAGTTACTGTTGTATGGACTTTTGAATATTGAGAACATATTGTTTGTAGGTTTTCCTAAACGTACAAATTGATTTTTCTAGACATCGTAACGGAGGTGGAAGATCGTTCCAACACTTGGACGCGGCGAACTTGAAACAACCTCTGAAGGCCACAGTACGATGAAGGGGCAGGTCTAGAGCAAAACTGAAGCGGCGGGTTCTACGAGCCTGCACATCGCGCCGCCACACTAACCTCTACGTTAGAAAAGTTGGAATGCCCCCCCTTATTATTCCGAACAACAGTGTAGCGTAGTGTAATTTCCTACGAGCATTCATTTTTAATATATTGGCACCGTTAATGTAAGGGGTCACGTGTGCGCAGGGCGGTATTGCAAAGCAGTACCTAGCACACGCATTCTGTACACGTTGAATCGCATTTTGTGTTCGTACTAGAAGTCGTGGACCATAAACCACATCCATGTAATTAAACTTTGACAGTACCAACGAATCACAAAGCATAATTCGGTTTCCCAGACTCAGATAATTTCTTACTTGGTACAGTACCTTTAATCTATAAAAACAACTACTTATGATGGAATTTACATGAGTTTCAAACCGTAAATCTGCATCCATCACCAGTCCCAGATTTCTAGCTTCCAATACTCGCTCCACAGTTTGACCCTCAATCGCCACATGAACCCCCTTTTCGTATATTTTCTTAACCTGATCTTTAGAACCTAAAATCATGTACTTGGATTTGCTGCCATTAAGAACTAATGAGTTATTTTTTGCCCACCTGGCAATACGCTCTAGGTCTTCATTTAGGTTTTGTGTTGCTATGTGTGTATCCTCTGGCTTGTGAGAGATGTAGACCTGTAAATCGTCGGCGTAAATATGAAATTTACAGTTATATATGTGTGCCGTGACATCGGCGCTGTAAATAATGAAAAGAATAGGTCCCAAAATCGAACCTTGAGGTACCCCCCTGCACACAGCTTTGGGTTCTAAAAAACGTGTGTTCCCTTCCTCATCCCTTATTTCGACCCTTTGCGTTCTATGGCTAAAGTAGCTGTAGAACCAATTTATTGCCTGGGCGCTGAATCCATAATATCTAAGTTTAGACAGCAACAACGGGACATTCATACAGTCAAAAGCCCTAGAGAAGTCAAGAAGTGCGAGCAACGTACCTTCTCCATTGTCCCGAGCTGTGAGAATATCATCAACCACACTGAGCAAAGCGGTTGTGGTGCTATGTGATTTTCTAAAACCGGATTGTTTTTCAGGCAGAACATAGTTTTCCTCTAAAAAAGTTTTGAGTTGATCAGCCACAACCCGTTCTAAGACCTTCGATAGACACGGCAATATGCTGACTGGGCGGAGATCTGCCAATGATGTGGGCATTGTCTTTTTAGGAATAGGCTTTATAAGTGCCTCCTGCCATACCCTGGGATGTGAGCCAGACAGGATTGATTGGTTCACTATAGCTGTTATTGCAGAAAGCGAGTGTGGTAAGGTTGCAATTAACATGTCCAGAGATATCCCATCCAATCCAACAGCGTTTGATTTTAACCCCTGTAAGATTCGCAAGATTTTATCCTCCCCTACTGTTACAATATCAAAACTTTCAGAAACAGCTCGATGATACTCAAAAAATGTCAACGTTGAAATGCTAACATTCCGATTGCCTGGGACATTGAGGAAGTGATTATTTACCCTATCTGGGTCTGTAAACATATGTCCTGGCAACACAGGGTTAGTTTTAATACGTACATTTTTCTTTATATGTGACCAAATAGTGCGCGAATTATTTGATTTATCATTGACGTATTGATTATAATATGCCTGTTTTTCTCTAAACAAAGCCTGATCCACATATCGCTTGAGGTCCTTATAGAATTCCCTATGTACGATTTCCCCAGATTTACGAGCCCTGACATAAGCCTCGTCCCTTTTTTTCATCATTAACTTTATGTTATATGTGATTCATGGATATTGGCGGTCCTTAATGTACTTAGTTTGCAAAGGAGCATGTACATCAAAAATACCCAATATGTAGCTATTAAAAAGTGTTATCATAATATCAACGTCCGTCAGCCTTTCTATACGCCTCCAGTCTAAACCTTCAATGTAAGCTTTAAATAGTTTTTCATCAATGCAACTCATTGGTCGATAAACAACTTTCGTAGGTATTGACTTATGCTTAGGAAAGTTGATGTCGCATACGATAAAAGCATGCCTACTAAGATCATGTATATAATCAACTATAACTGAGCAGTCCTTTAGGTCGGTGCATATCAAATCAATTAATGTTTCGCTGTGCGATGTGAAGTGTGTAGGTGTTTGTGTTTTAATATACCGTTACTTGAATATTTATACTGTCTTTATAATAGCGTTACTTTAATATTTATATTATTTTTTGCAATTCCTTTTTGTGGTTCCAGAAGCTATATTTTCAGTTTGCTTTGTACGAATAATATAAAATGGGTTGCATTCAGTGATAATATCAATAATTTACACAATTATGAACCACTGCAACGTATTTTCGTAATTTGAATTCAAAAGTATATTATGTTGTGTTCATAGTTGTATAATTGTCAATTTTCTGTATTAGCTCTATAGCAAAGTATTAAAAATATTTTACTTGAACCTCATTTCTTGCAAAATTATACCAACCAAACTGGACTACCTACTGGACATACAAGAGATATAACCATGACATGAGCGTTAACAATCGGTATACGGGACCGTCCGAACCGTAATTTAGGAGTCCGCGATCGGCAATAGAATTGCTAACCTCAATCTTGAGGTCCGAACTACCGGTCTCTTTGGGACGAGGGCCGAGACACAGTGAGTGTAGATTTGTTGATCAAATTGATAGTTTTGCACTACAAGTTTACAGTAAATAGGTATTTACAAGAACTTTCTATACAAGATTTCTAAACTAACTAACAGTTTATAATTTAAAGTTAGTTTAAGCTACTAAGTACTTAAGCAATACGTTTCTACTAATAATAAAAATATGTCAAATTTGTATGATGAATTTGGCTTCTATGACGAAAAACAAATTGAAAACCTCAGGTCTGTACCAGAGGTACTAAGAAATATTTTTAAATAACTATTCTGCCACAGGCTTTTACAAGTTTAAGAGACGATATCAGCCACAATTACGGGAACAAATACTGTTATTACTAAAGATTTTTATTTTATTTATATAAGCTTTATTGCACATATAAAACTTTCTATAGAAGGCGGACTTGATGCCTAGTAGCACTCTCTACCAGTCATACATTTGGGCTACGCAGTAATGAAAAGTAGGCGGTGCGACAAAGGTAAAAACAAAATTGTTAAATTTACTTAAAGCAAAAAATCTATAAAGTAATACTAATTTCACTGTACTCTGCATGAAATATGTAACTTAAATAGTAATACTATTAAATTACAACTTAATTATTAAAAAGTTAGTGTAATTCTATTCCCTCCAAGTGTGCCCCAGTCTGAAACCCCTAACGGGCAGTTAACCCTCGCTCGCCCAACCGCCGTTGTTTTTGTACCACCTGATCGTTGAATTAGCACGTTATTTGCGGATTAGAAGCGTTGCTCTAGCGTTATTTATACCGGTTACCGTTATTAATGATTAACGTTGTAGTGGGAGCGATTTCGATATTCTAGTAAAACAGTTTTATGATATGCTATTAGGGAATGAGTTTTATCGTAATCGATAAGGTTACGATCAGAGATCGGAGTAGGTAGATTGATTTAATGTACTTTGACGGTGTTGGAATAATATGGATAGGTAGGTACGCAAACGCAAAATTCCAGTTTATATCATAACTAGCAGTTCCTCGCGACTTCGCTCACGCCAGAAGTCGAATTTTCTATACAAACTTTCAACCCCCATTACACCCCCTAATGATTTTATATCGCGACAAAAAGTAGCATTTGTCCTTCCCAGGGTCTCAAATTATCTTTGTACAAAACTTCATTTGCATCGGTCCAGTAGTTTCAGAGCCTATTCAATACAAACAAACAATCAAATCTTTCCTCTTTATACTATTAGTGATACCTAACTTAAATATTTTATGTCACCTCAAACTTGGTTTGCCACTTTACACAACTTTGTTCTTTATATTTTTACGACTAGACTACAATTTAAGTGAGATGTTTGCGGTCATCGACCCCAAATCAATCTACCTCCCTCGATCTCTGGTTATGATATTAAAAGTGTTGCAAGTTATTCTAATAAATTTAACCCATGCTGAGTGTTTATGTAATATTATGACGACCAGCTGGTGTACCGCGATCTTGACTACGTAGCCAGCGATTGCAGGTTCGAATCCCGCTAGGGGCGAAGGGATGTTTATAAACTTACCTGAGTTTCTATTCGTTATTACGAGTAGTTGCCATATCAAAAGCTTATGATTATTTTAGGCTAGATAGAAGGTGTGATTGTAGATACAAAAGGTGTGATTGTTGATTGTAGATCGTAAAAGATAATAAATAATACTAATGACTTACGAAGCGAACTTGATTTATGAAGCGTAATTCATAATGACCTTAAACGGTTAAAAAAAAAAAATCAAATAGATGCAAATGAAAAAAGTTTCTGTACTCGCAGAATCCAACAAAATAAGCTAAATACATATTGTATTACATGCTGATAGCAGTGTATCGTTTATTTTTCAACAAAATTCTCTCGGTAATTGAATTGGAGAAAAACAAGAAAGTTTTTCCTGCCCAAATTAGAAGGCGAAGTTCGTTGACAATTCAATCTACTCATGCTAATTTATTTTCGAGGGAATAGGGAGGGGGTAGGGGGGATAGGGGGCGCCCGTCAAGAGTTATTGTGTAAGGAGAGTCACTTCATTCCAGATATAATAAGTGGAATCTAAAAACCGACGACTTTCGTGGGGTTAAATCAGTTAAATAGAGAAAGAAACTGTCCGATTTATTATGTTTAAAATCTTCATCATGATGAAGAAATATGTTACGTCAGCAGACGTACTAGTTTGACAAGTTCGTGCGCGATCCTCAGTTTTTTCCCCCTAACTTGATGTGTTTCAAAATAGCTTTCAACTGACGCCTCAATGTAATGCTTTTCAGGCGCATCGAGTGTAAGCCGGATGGTCAGATTACCTGACATAACTGTAACCAGTGCTTTTTGTAGTGTTAGTCAGGTTTTCGAAATTGGTTTGTTAAAGTATGGTACAACCTAGCCTTAGTAACTACAACTATACAGATAAAAGGATATGCTGGCATGCTCACTGTTAAAATAAATAATAATTACCCACTGTTAATATAATGAATAATTGTTTCTTTTCATTTATAGAACCAAATAAACGATTTCCTAAAGAGTGTGCACATTCTCGCCATTTTGTATGAAGCACCGAAAAGTCGAGTACCAATTAAAGCCTCTCTTATACCACCTTTGAGATCACTTTCAGCGCTCTCAGAGGTACGGAACCTTTGGTACCTGATTAGTCTTTTACCCCCTCGACCCTCAAAAAGGTTGACAATGCCTGCCGAGATTGCCTGCTTGTTAACGCTATCACTTTGAAGGCTGCCCGGGTTTCCGGCGTCAAGATAACAGAAGACGCTTGGCAACTTGAAAAGGCATGAGTAATTTGAATTTTCGAGAGTAGAAAAAAATATTTTACTTTCCTTAAGAAGTTGGTCGAATTAAACGTGTAATAGAGCAAAAGAAATATTCACGTTTTATTCTTATACTAGCGATTTTCGCGACTTGGCAAGCGCAAATTTCGCATACAAACTTCTGTCCTCCAATTTATCCTTCGTAGGGATGATTCTAGGAAGAAAACTATCGAATGTTTTTCTCCCGACAGCCAAACTGTCTTTATAGCAGTACCTCGCGACTTTGCCCGCGCCAGAAGACGGATTTTACATACAAACTTTCATACACCATTCCACCCCCCCTGACGACCTCCTTCCCAGGGTCTCAAACTATCACTGAACCAAAATTCATTTAAAACGGTCCAGTAGTTTCGGAGCCTATTCAATAGAAGCAGTTCCTTTTTATTAAGTCAAAATGATCGGTGTATCAATTAAGTATGTCTAATTCTGCACAAACCCCATATTGTTTATTAACAAACAAATTATCACACAAAACTCATTACAAAGAAACACTTAAGAATTCGAACTCAATTCCTCAAGACTCGTCTTAACCTTATAAATTCCGAATTCAAGCTAACTTAATTAAAATCCTTATCTCCTCAGGGTACTTTAGACCCGGCTACGAACGGGTTAACCGGACGTCCCGAAACACCCGGCAATTTAACACTGTCCGCGTCAGACGAGTCACTGAAAAAGCTGAAGAGAGATGGCTGCGTTATCGATATTTTTTTATCGATAAATTGTATTATAACTAAGAGAAAATCCACACATTAATATAAATGTGAAAGTGTGTCTGCCTAATGCTTTTTCACGCTTAAATCGCTAAACTGATTTAGATGAAATAAAAAATTGATAAGTCCCGAGAAAGGACATAGGATAGTTCTCATCCTGAAATCTGAACTTACCGCGGGCGCAGTCTCGGAAAACTGCTAGTAATCATATATTAGCTGCAAATTTGAAATCAGAGAGACATTTTCACTGTTCACTGATCTAGAATGGTTTAAAAAGTACAATTATCGAAAGAAGAACAGCCCAATAGTTAATAAAACATTCTGCTCTCAAGTGCAAAGCTACTAAATACTACAGACAATTGTGGCAAATAAGAATACTTATTCAACAGATAATGATTACTGTATTAAATAAATTATTTTATGTACAGCCCTTTAGGGCAACAGTTAATAAATAGGCTTTTACTAGGCAGTTAAACTACACTTAACATTAGGTGTAATTGCAGTATTTGCTGAGCATCTGGAAAACCGATATATATCAGATTCGATTATCGATGCACAGAAGAGGAATGCCCCACTCTCTACCCGCAGTTAGCTCGGATATTGTATGGTTAGGGACAAATGTACCCAGACTTACAATTTTATGAGGACATTTTTCAGTTCGCATTTTAGGGTTGGCGTTTTTAATTTTTGTGAGAAATGACGGTTTTCAAGTGAAATAAGTTATTTAAATTTAGCACTGGATTATTCAGCATGCTCAGGGTTTTTTTTTCAAATAGAGTCGCTAATTAGGTACTAGGTAATATAATTTTAAGCTTAATTTATTGTTACAAACAAAATTGTTTTGATTAAATCTGCAATAAATGATTATTGTTATTAAAACTATTTTCATTATAATGTCACCATTAAAAGCAATATGTTTAATGGTGAGTTTAATTCGCAAATATTCAATTTTGCGCCATTATTTCGAATTTTCTGTAAGTTTGTAATACATCCATTCATAGTAAAGCTCTTAGCATGGCTATTGCGATCATTCATTATATCTATATTACGAAAATAATATAAGAATAATTTGTCATAAATCTATTAAACCAACTTTATTCCTCGATTCCGTGGTACGTATATTTATTTTCCAAAATAAGTTGTCTACGTTCAAATCACTTGTTCTTCGTGTTTTTCTACCACTTCTTGGGTAGTCGTGTAGTTATGACAGCCAGTAACACGACATAACAAAAAATATCTGTTACACGAACCAACAGATTGCAGCCCTCGAGGAGCGCTGAACGTGTTAACTCAAAAATTATGCATTCGAGACAACACATGGCGACTCCAATTTTGTGTGTACACTCAGCGAAAAATGTTTTCACGTGCAAAATCTTGTTTCACCGCGACCACAGCCTAAAAAGAACAGCAGAAACATAATATACATTTACGAAAAGATTAATAGGCTGTTGCTAGTCAGATAAAACCCATCCTCGGCCGCATCGTCGCTTACCATCAGGTCAGGTTGTGTTTAATGTCTGCCTTATTAATGAAAATACTCACTTAACTTTGCTTCAAAGCTTAATTCTATTTATTAATTATTAATAAATAGAATTAAGCTTTGGTGCGGTTTTGGCAAAATAACATGAATTTTTTAATGTTGCAAAGTTACATAAAAAAATTCATGCTTAGAAAAGGTTTATATTTTTTTTTGACGACTGCGTCTCTACATTTTAAATACAAGTTTAATAAAATACGTAGGCTTACTTTTTAGATTTTAATAAGCATAATGAGACAAAAATAATGTAAGAAGCAGGAGGAAGTGTTGGTATTTCAAATTAATATTGCTTTTTTCTTTATTGACTGCACTCTCACCTGCACATAATTCGAAAACTTATTAAAAGACAAATTTACGGATTACTTCGCGATTTATTTTCTTTTTATTTAAAACCATTTATTTATGTCATTTAACATTTTGAACACTTTACAGCGTTCGTGGTCACAGAAAGACAAAGGTATTATTTTGTTTGAAGACATTTTTTTGAAAAATAATTGGAAAAACGAACATTCATTCATTCATTCAACACTCAAGCTTCTTATATTTTGGCTTAACAAGACCTGTACAGTTTTTGACTAGTAAAATGAGCAAGCTGATATATTTGGGCTACAAGCCCGTTACACCGAGACCGTAGTTCAACGGACTGTCTTCCACAATGTTGTTCTGTTACGTCATAACATATTTATCTTGTAATCTACTTGGATGTATGAATATACTGTTCTACCTTCGCTTTGTAGAGGTGAATAGCAATGAGCGAGTCATTTGTTTTAATATTCGCTGTTGATTGGCAAATCAAGATTTTTTAGGGTTTAAAAAACACAACAGTTTACTTGTTTTGAAGTAAAAAAAACATTTGACGACTATTGTGGTCGTGTGGCTTGAACGCCAGTTATCATGGTGACACCATCTCTGAGGTCTCGGGTTCGATCCCCGATTGGGTCAACTAAGAAAACCATATTTTCTACATGACTCGGGTATGAATGTAGTGGTTGTTGTTTTTGATTTCGATAATACAAGTGTTTAAGCCTTACTTAGTAATGAAAGGAACGTCTGTGATGTCCAAAGAAGCATCGCCTACCATGTTATTAAATATTAATAGGATTAAATAGATTCTTTAAAAAAAACGCATTAAAATTTAAATTGTCTCGACAAATTGTCATATACACTCATAAAAGTTTACGTGCTGTGTCGTAAAAATTTCGCCCCGAAATTCTTGTTTAGTTGGGATACAACGTTTTGCCACCCGGCCGTGACATTAAGAATTAATAGAGAATAAAATTTTAGGACAGAAAATGCAATGAATATGAAATACGAGAAAATGAATGTAGGTACGACTACTAACTTGCTATGGCCGTATTTATTGCGTCAAGTCTTAAAACTCATGAAAAGTAAAAACATTTTATATAAACTTATATTTCAGACGATATTTACAGGGACATTAAACATCGAATCAACGCAGGTTGGATGAAATGGAGGCAGGTCACAGCAACAAAATGCGATCCACGGATGCCCTTAAGATTGAAGGGCAAAATTTACCAGACCATCATAAGACCTGCCTTACTGTACGGATCGGAATGCTGGGCCGTTAAGAAGATGGATGAAAAACGACTGCATGTAGCGGAGATGAGAATGTTGCGATGGATGTGTGGAGTGACAAGAATGGACAAAGTAAGAAAGGAATATATAAGGGGAAGTTTGCAAGTGGCGCCTGTGACAGAAAAGATGACGGGAAACCGTTTATCTTGGTATGGACACGTGATGAGAAGAGAGGAGAATCATGTGACAAAAGAGTGATGAGTATGAATGTTAGTGGATGGAAGGGAAGAGGCCGACCTAGAAAGAGATGGATGGACTGTATAAAACATGATATGATTGGGAAAGGAGTGGATGAGTCAATGACGAGTGATAGGATTGTATGGAAGAGAAAAACATACTGCGCCGACCCCAAATATAATGGGAACAGGGCAAGCGAATGATGATGATATTTCAGACGATAAATTACGGACGTAACAAATGCTTCTAGTATGCATCTTACAGACTAACATACAGAATAATATAAAAATAAAGAACTTTACTTTTTTATTTAAAAATAAGTCAAGTTAGTCAATATAGATCCCTCTGCTAGGCAAAGGCCTCACCTCAACTATGAGGAGGTACAAGCCATACTCCACCACGCAGGCTCAGTGCCGATTGGCGGTGGCCTTAGGGCTTTATAAATTATTATTATTATTATTTCAATTAGCCGCAACTTGTTCTAAGGAAATCAGATTTTCAATAAAACTTTCAAAGCAAATTTAATACCGTTCAAATTTAATTTTTGTGACATAAGAAATAATTCTCACACTTGAATTGTCTTGTCTTTCAACAAGAATTTCTTTAAATCGTTAAATAAAACCTCAAAAAAGTTAGCATTCAAACAAAATCCTGCAAAATTCAATGTATTACATTTATAATGATTTTAATTCTATTTAGGATCGTTAATTTAGCATACATTTCGCAGCAAATATATTTGTTTAGGACGACAATAACAGTCTCGGGACAGCAGGAGTATACTTTAAGGTTAGGGTTAACACAATCAGTCGTAAGTGTTTTATAATCAAATAACTCTTAAGTTTTATTTATTTATTTGTTTGTTTATTCAACAAGATAAAGTACATAACTTTAACAATAATCTGAAAAACAGTCGAGCAGATAGTGCAGTTTTTTTAGTTCATTCAATAAGTTTTCCGTAATGTTGATTACTTTATTTATGCATCATATTTTTTGCAACGGTTTTTTCAAACACACCAATTACCTAGCCCCGAACTAAGGGTGATTTGCGCTATGAAAATTAGGATAACGGATAGACTTACTTAGATAATTACGTTTCCGAACAGCTATGACTTAGGTACAAATGCTTGTTCATCACACAAACATTAGCCCCTTTTGCTTTTTTGCGGGATTTGAATCCTCGACCTCAAGTTTTGTTGTCCGAAGCACGAACACCAAGATGGGTCGGTCGCATTGAGATGTATAGATGAGCTCTGAACCTCCAGAGTACAAAACAAACCCGTACTAAGAAAACTATTTTTTTTCTTATTTGTATCCATTATTTAAAAAAATACATGTATCTATCCAGACTCAAATACAAAATTCTTGCTCATCTTTGCTTTTACTTAGACGAATTTTTTTTTGTTGTCTAGATTAGTAACGTCAAAATAGAAACCGAGACACAAAGTACCTAGCCCATGTGCTTCTCGAAGAATGATTTATCGATAACTTAAAAAAAATGTTTCAACAGTTTAGTTTAATTAACTTTTGGACTTAAAACATTAAAGTAGAGAAGTAGAAATAGAGTGACAACCCTGTCGCGAGGGTTGTCTTATCTAAATAGGCAATAATGTCCTACGGAACACACTGCTCGCCTGACGTAAGATACCACGTTATTTTAAGGAGTTACCGCAATTCAGGGTTTTGATCAAACATATGACGCATTTAAACAAATATAACTTCTATATACAACATTTAAAGTCTTTATTTTTGTTATAATATGCAATTGGGGCGGAGCGTTAGGAGTAAAAACAAAATACTTAGATAGGTACGTTGCATGAAATCCCGTTTTATTAATGTTAGTAATATTAAACAATGCAACAAGAAAATTTAAAAAGTTGTAAGTACACACATATTACATCAGCCCCTAACTAAGCGTTAGCGTGTGCTATGGCGACTAGGATAACGGATAGACTTATATACGTTTATAAACATCGATGACTACAGTACAAATGCTCGTGCTCATCAAACATATTTGCCCTTTGTGAGATTTGAACCCGCAACCTCTGGTGTTGCGGTACGGTTGTTGTCGTCCGGTTTAATTAATCGTGATATTGGTCACTTGACTTACAGACACCCCTCTATAGTACTCCGCACTCGTTGGTCCAGTAGTCAGCACGCTGGCTACTATCCACGAGGGCCCGGGTTCGAATCCCGGGCCGGGCCCAAAGTATTGGATTTGTGTTTCTTGAAATAACTCAGACGCAGCTCCGGAGTCACGAAGTTGGTGGTGTTAACACCCCCGTGCCTCGGAAAGCACGTTAAGCCGTTAGTCCTGCCCCTGAACTCTCTACGGTCAAATCGGACTGCCGTCTCACTGGAGTATGAGAGTGAAGGAACAGAGAGAGAGCCTGGGTATTGCGCACACACTTGTACACTATAATATCTCACGTGCAGTTGGCTAATCTCTGTTAAGATTGGCCTCTTTAGTAAAAAGCCCTCGTGGTTGGAGAAGAGAGTAAGGCATATATATGCCCAGCAGTGGAATGTATAAGCTAACTTTACTACTATTTACTTTGGCCAAAGCCAAAAGTTGGGGTTCTATTATTTATTATATTATTACTTGAATATAGTCGTTTAATTAATGTCACTTCAAAGTGCAACGTCAGCGGTATTACAATGTCATCCATTGAAATAGATTAACTAATTGCTTGCGATAAAATTTTAATGCGTGTGTTCTAGGTGTGTTGTTTGAATGGCAGCACGTGCATTTGGTTAATTAAATGGGGTTTAGTCCTGTCAGTCAGATACGAAGATTTTAGAACCTTGGATACACAGGGTGTTAATTCAACCGTGGGACATAACAACCTCCGCCACTGCTTCGGAAAAGGAAGTTGGAATGGGTACTTATATTTATTATATATATGAAGATATGAATCCTTAAAAGATAGACCAGGGCGGGCTTTTTTGTAGACCATATAAAATAAAAACTTAACCACCACCATTACTCATTGACATCAACTTGGTGTGGACATGGTGATGAGAAGAGAGGAGAAACATGTGACAAAAAGAGTGATGAGTATAAATGTAAGTGGATGGAAGGGAACAGGCCGAACGAGAAAGAGATGGATGGACTGTATAAAGCATGATATGATTGTGAAAGGAGTGGATGAGTCAATGCCGAGTGATAAGATTGTATGGAAGAGAAATACAATGCAAGCAAATGATGATGACAAACGGTTTTGACTGTGTTTTCGATGGGAATTCCCGGCGCGCTCTAACTGGGCTAGCTTAACGACTAATATTAACCGATATTAGCAGATACCAACTGCTTAACATGCCGTCCAAAGCACGGAGAAGCTTGTGACAGATGTCACTTGAATGGTCACTTTGGTCATTGTCACCCTTCCAATCACGACCGCGCCGTGGGTTGCTTAACTTTGGTATCACTACCAAAGCGCTGCCTCCACTACTTCACAAGCACCTCGTCTTCTAAGTTAGGTAGTTTAGCAGAAAAAGCAAAGCAAAAAAGCAAGCGCACTGAAAAAATGGATCAACCAAACTAGTTTTGTTAGTTGAAGGTTTAGTTGTAGGGAAGTCAATTTTTGTTAAATATAAACAATCTTCTGGTTATTAGTAACAAAACTAGTTTGTTACTGATAACCAGAAGTTCGTAAGTCACTAGATTACGGCCTTCTAGGACTGCCTAATTAATTTTGGTTACTGTTAACTAATCATTTTTTTCAGTGCGGCTCAGAGTGCTTCGAAAAGCAATTTGTATGTGAATCCCAATTAATATTTTGGCCTAGTCAGACGCCCGAAGGAGACTTTATAATCTCTGACAGTAAGGCCATTTCCTTAACAAAACTTTATCACCAATCCACTGAAATAATTAACTTAGATAATACGAATACAATACTTCAGTAAAACGACCAAAATTAAACTCAACCACAAGCAACGCGACCCAAAAGGGTTGAGTTTTATCACAAAAACTGTAATAAATTTTAGAATGAATGACTCGGCGTCCATAGCTCATTCACTCACTCACTTAATCTAATTATAGAACAGAATGAATGGCCCCCGAGAGTGACTTGCGTTTTCGCTTTTTATCTATTGTTTATGCTCATAAAAAACGTTTAGTAACAGGGTTAATTATGATTTATAGAGTGTTATATTGTCTTTGATTTAATTAATTTAAGGCGAAGAAAGCTGTCTCGTTATAGGTATGTTATAATGTTCAAACAATAATATGTTATTTGTAAAAAAAAGATATTGCACTTGTAAAAATGACCGCCGGAGCCGGAATCGGGAATCGAACCCGCATTCCTTGCATATGTAATTAACTAAGGCCCACTTGCTTTCAACTAAGATCACAGGCCCTGCCCTAGTCCGGATTGGCACAAGCTGACGTTCCGGCTTTGCTAATCCGGACTTACGCAAGTGGGCTTTCAACTAGATCATAGGCCTTTCAAAGTCCGGATTAGCTAATCCGGACGTGCGCAAGTGGGCCTTGCAGAATATCTTTAAAAAAGATCGTTTTATTAGGGTTCCGTAGTCCAACAAGGAACCCTTAAGATCGTTCAGTCCGTCCGTACTAGTCTGTCACAGCAGAATATCTTCTACGTTTATAATCTGATTTGCATGTAACTTGGTTCGAGGATACTTCACATATAGATCTCATTTTACACAAATACACAAAAATAAAATTACCCCTTTTTAAGGGTACCTCCCCATACATGCAAAGGGGAGGTGAATTTTTTTTTGAGTGCACGCCCTTGTGTGTATCCTTGAAAAGGACTATGAAAATAAGGTAGGGTTTTCATACAACACTTTTTTTATCAGCTTTACCATTTGCGAGATATAGCCCGCCAAAGTCGTTTACACGGTGTCCCCCCCCCCTGTAATTTCTAAAGTCCATGACCTATAAACTTCAAATCACTCACGTAAAGAGACAGGCGCGAAAACTCTTATTTAAAATTATTTCGGGTATCCTGTGATGAATACTTTTAAAATTCTAAATTAAAAAAAAATACTTTTTTCCAAAAGAACAGTATAAACTTAAAAAGTCTGTATAAGTATACTGTCTAATGTTGTAAGTCAATGGTACGGAACCCTTCGTGCTCGAGTCCGACTCGCACTTGGCCGGTTTTTTAGTTACAATTCGCGTAAAGGAATTAACCATCCGTTAGATTTCGCGTTCTCAAAATTACCTAATGAATCTTGAATAATTTGATCAGAGCATAAAATAGCGACTTTGGAGACTGCGTCATACACTTTATAGAATTAGGCCTTAATCCCTTAACCAACGCCTTCAAGATAAGTTAGGGTTTAAGTGACAAGCTTATACTGAGAAATTATTAATAAATTAAATATTAATCAAATAAATGAGAAGCATTATCGTTTGCATCAGCGAAAAAGATTATGAGGGTTATTTTAGATCATTTCAATATTGATGAAATGTCACAATTTTGAGCTCAAAGCTCAAAGCTGATTATCTACACGAATAGTATAAAGGGCAAAGATTCGATTGTTTGTTTGTTTGTATTGAATAGGCTCCGAAACCACTGGTCCGATTCACATGAAATTTCGTACAGAGATAGTTTGAGACCCTGGAAAGGACATAGGCTACTCTTTGATGCGATATAAAATCATAAGGGGGGTGAAATAGGGGATGAAAGTTTGTATGGAAAATCCAACTATTTGCGCAGGCGAAGTCGCGGGGAACTGCAAGTTAACTTGTATCGAAAAAATGGACAGACAGATTTGTAAAGAACGCAGGATCTTGGAAATCGATGGAGGGGCCATGTTCAGCAGTGGACATCATGGGGACACTTATGAGGGTGATAGTAAATTAAGTTCAATAAATCCAAATTATTGTTTGTCACTTGTACCACACAATACCGAAATTCCAAATTTAGGTGACAATAATCCAATTTATTTGTCAGTACCAAAGAGCTGTAAAGCTTCCAACTTTATTAAGGCCTTGAACTGGTAAACTTGGTGTGACCTAGTTTGATTAGCACTCTTACATAAGAATTTATTCTGTCAGATAAGAAATAATATACCTATGTTCTATCTGCATAATAATAATAATAAAGTTTATTTATTTTTCCAACTAGTGGCCAAATGTTAGTATACAATAGGACTAAGAAATTAGGGTTAGTAAAATTATAGCAGAAAACAAGTTTTAAATTAAAAATAATAATTATTATCTTACTTTTTTAAAACCATTATTTCGACACACTTATACTGAAATAAAATGTTTCAGCATTGGTGCATCGAACTTATTTGCTAACGAGCTCAGGATTCTGTTGGGACTAGATCTGATCCTGTAGGGACTGAGCTCGTCTTCTTGCGGATGATAGCGTAGAAATCATCGGTCTTGTGTTGGGCAAACATCGCAGACGCGCTGCAGTAGCGAGAAAGACCCAACAGATAAGGTCCACTAATAGCATTAATAAATTATACTCAAAGAAATAATTTATTTCAAGAGCAGCGTCACACTTCTGAAAACAAACAACCAAAGAAAAACCCTTGAAACAAACCCCTATGAAAAACTACTGGCGATTCTTCTGATTGTAACTGGAAATCTCACGACACTTTAAGATCACTTATAATCGCTGAAGCAAGCTAAAGGGCACTTAACACCGACTTTAAGTAGGCAGCTCAACTTTGACGCTCCAATAGATGACAGGGAACTTTCAAGTCTTGAATTACCTGTTAACTAGTTGACGTCGACTTGATCAGGTTAGAATTTTGAGGTGCCGAAGTCGGGAAGTAAGGGGTTAACTATGTGATAGGATATCGCAAAGTTTTGTGATCGGGTATCTTAGCAAAATAGTTTTGTGGAGGTGGCTTATATTATTAACCCTTTATTCATAAACCTTATCAGACCCATAACTTGTGGTTGGTTGTCCCTTTCTGACGAAATAAAATTCAAATATGACAAACAAACTTTAGTGTCAAATACGCGTTTATGAATAAGGCTATTAGTATTTATTCATTTATGTATATCCAGAACAAGTTAATTAAGTTGCAAGTCCTAATTTGCGGATATTTTACGGACATATACATAAATACTTTAATTAATGTACCTATAGGCTATACATTTACGCATGTATGTATATCCGTAACCCTAATCATTATAGCACAAGCTAATGCTAGAGGACATGTTAATTGGTGTGATATGGAAGCAAATTATTCATTATTAATAAAAAAAATTGGTCCCTATACAAACTGTATTAACTAACCGGTCAATTAGTAGTATGGGTGTTTAAAAAAATATTTAGCTACTGGTGTAGTAGTGGTTAACGACTTAACGTGCTTTCCGAGGCACGGGGTGTTAACACCACCAACTTCCCGACTCCGGAGCTGTCTGAATAATTTCAAAACAGAAAAACGCAAACACTCTCAGCCCGACCCGGGATTCGATCCCGGGACCTCGTGGATAGTACCCACTCCCAGCGTGCTCACCACTAGACCAACGAGGCAGTCTGCGCCTAATCTCTCTACGGTCATGTCGGACTGCCGTCTCACCGAATTATGAGAGTGGAGGAACAGAGAGTGCACCTGTGTATTGCGCACACACTTGTGCACTATAATATGTCCCGCGCAGTTGGCTGATCTTTGTTGAGATAGGCCGCCGTAGTCGAAATTCGGCCAGGAGGACATTATTATTAGTATTGGTTAAAATGTTATTACATTTTAGCAGAAGAAAGAATTACATAAGATAATGGGATATCAAAACTAACACGTTATAGATTGTGAAAACATTTTATTAATATACTAGAATGATGTTTATCAAATGTCACGTAAATAAAATACTACACAAAACAAATTGACAACTAACAGAAGTCAAACGTGTATCGATCGTTGAACAAAATACTAATTCGTGAAATTTCACATTGTTAAACACCTGTATTATCTAGAAAATAAGGTCGAAAGTTACAAAACAATAAATTAAGTGAACCACTTTCAGCTTGTCCCGAGGAGTGACAATTGTAGATCTTTGATGAGCGTACATTTGAAGAATGCTTCTGTCAATTGTAAATCTTTTAGCCACTGGTTTTCAAAGTTGTGGGAAATATTTCAAAGGTTCAACTAAGCGTTTTGTACAACAGGCATTTTTTTAAACTGCCGAGTAAATAAAAACCATCTTACCACTAAATTAAATTCAAAGGTATGTAGAATAAAGAAATATTACAAATATTTCAACAAGAACAGCAATTACCTAGTCTTCACTAAGCGTAAATTGTTCTCTGTTGGGTAAAATAACGGACAGTCAAATATTAACATAATATACTTTTATAAACATCCACGAATTAAATAAAAAAAAATCGTGCTCGTGCTAATCACACAAACTACAAAAACATTTGCTCCTTGCGGGAATTGAAACCGCAACCGTTGGCTTTAAAGTTCTGAGCGCGGAAAACTACACCCAATCACAGATTATATACCCATATCTATAATTTAAGAGCCAAAATCGTGTCGGTGAAGCCTTGTCAATTCAAATTGAAATGCAATTCCTTTCTATTCCATAATATCTACTTACCTCCCCGGTATGAAACGACACCTGACTTTTCAACCGACTTAAAAAAATGTAGAGGTTCTCAAGTCGACTGTATGTTTTTTTTGTTCTACTTTATTTGTAATATCCTGAATGTGTAACCATGATCCAAACTGGTCAGGTTCCCCTGTTAACAGGGTCACGGAGGTGAGATGGCAGTCGCTCCACTGTAATTAGCTGATCAGCCTCATCCTGGATCATGGTACAAAGCGGACCCCGGGCCCTCGCGTGCGAGTGCACAACCGGGATAGCGCTAGGATGATGATTGGGTCCATGTAGGACCCTCTTGGGATTTTTTTTCTTTTGCCTTCTACTTTCCCTTTATAACAACCATTTCATAATGTTATCGTGTTACACTTAAGCCCACTTGCACGTCCAGATTAGAAAATATGGATTTTTTCAAGGCCTATATCTAAATATTAGATATTTGCACTTGAAAAAATGACCAACAGAGGCGGGAATCGAACCCGTATTCCTCGCATACCGGGCGATTGCCTTACCTCTCGGCCACCCTGGCGTTGGCAGAGCCTGTCGAAATTTTCAATTGCTTCTTATTGCTGTAATGCCGCATTGCTTTCATCAATGTTATTGGAATGACACCCTTAACACTCGAAAGAAATACTTTTTTTTTACTTAGCCATTACTGTCCCACTGCTGGGCAAAGGCCTCCCCCAAACTTCTCCAGTGGTCGCGGTTACCGGTCTGGGCTGGCCAGTCTTAGCAAAAGTGATCTAGATCATCTCGCCATCGTTTTCTGGGCCTGCCTTTCGGACGACGTCAGTAGGCAGCCAGAAAAAAAAAACTCTTGCAAGTAATTTACAATCGAAAGATGAAGCTTGCAAATACGATAAATTATTGTTTTTAAGTGATTAGCATTCACTTTGCAATCTAAATATTAAATATTTGCACTTGAAAAAATTACCACCAGAGGCGGGAATCGAACTAGCGTTCCTCGCATACCGGGCGATTGCCAAACCTCTCCGCCACCCTGGCGTTGGCAGAGCTTGTCGAAATTTTCAAGTGTTTCTTAACGTGAATGCTAATCACTTAAAAACAATAATTTAGCCTGTATCTGACTTGAAAACCTACTTGCACAGGTCTGGATTTGCTAATCCGGAAGGTCCACTTGCGCAAGTGGGCTTTTAATTCAGAAAATAGGCCTGGAATTAATCCAGATTAGCTAATCCGGACGTGCGCAAGAGGGCCTAAGTGTTTCATCATCTTTCTTTTTATTTTACCAAAAATTAAGTCCAAGTTTGAGAACCCCTGCCGGCCTTCAAGTGACATGTACCGTGATTGGTCCAAACGATGTCCCCTCTTCGAACCGTCACAACTAATCGACAGGGGTCGTCAGCCTTTTTGTATTACATTCTAATAAAAATAAAACGTCATTTTGTTTCGGCGGCCTTTTTTTTCGTATCGGCAATTTGTGCTTACCGATTCTTATCGTGTTTGACAATAAATGTGTTAAGGTTGCTCTTTTTGTGTATCATGTTAAAATATACCTATATGTAGATGGACTAGATGGAGACCATATAATGGACAGAATCAAGTGACGGTTCTGTGTTTTGTAAAGACAAACAAAATTCAAACAACTGTATTTAAGTAGCAAGCTATATTATGTATATTTACTGAAATCAACTGTTTTGTTTAATCTGGATACGTTGTAAAAGAATTTTAAACTTTTACATCAGAAAGTCACGGTTTGTATGTTACCTTAATTAAATTTAAAAAAAAACACTTCGAGATCCCAACAGTTCATTATATTCCTTTCCTTGGTCTAGCTTAACTCTAGATAACCCATTAAACCTATCAAACCCCATAAGACCCGCGGGCGGGCCAAAAAAGTTAAGACGACCGTCTTGGTGTAGTGGTTCACGCCACGGACTTCTAAACCAGGCGGTTGCGGGTTCGAATCCCGCAAGGGGCAAATGTTTGTGTGATGAGCACGAGCATTTGTACCTAAGTCATGGATGTTTATAAAAGTATTTAAGTATGTCTATCCGTTATCCTAGTCACCATAGCACAAGCTCACGCTTAGTATGAGGCTAGGTAATTGGTGTGTTTGTTGAAATATTTTTTTTAATTATTATTTATTTAAAAACTATTAATTTTCTATTATGTATGAAAACATGATACGTAAAGGTTTAAGTTAAAAAAAACGCATTGAATTGTTGCAATGTCAACAAACAAATCATAATACCAACAAATACGTTACCAATTGAAAGTTATTAACCCCTGATCGTCCCACACTAGTAGTATCGAATAAATTAGAAATAATATAATGTTTTCCTAATCACGGCTCATCGATTCAAATTCCGGAGTAATTAATTTTGAGGGAAATTAACATTTTATACCGCTTTCCAGTGCGTAGGTTGTACAAAGTGGACTGACTGTATTTAGGGTTCTTTGTGGTAATGGTCTTCATAGTTAAAATGGTTTATTTCAAGTTTGAAAGACGTAATAGCAATATCCAAAAATATTCGAGTAATAAGATGTAATATGGTTTACATTACGTTATTTATTGGTATGTGCGTACCATTGATATCAAAACAAAGTGACATTTATTACATTATTTATTTACTAGCGTTTCTCGAAATTTCGTTTGCATAAATGCTACATTATCCACACAAACTTCCACTCCTTTTCACTCTCTTGAAATGATTTCTCTATACTTTGTCCTTTCCCGGGCTCACACTATCTCTATTCCAAATTTTATCTAAATTGGTTCAGCTTTAAGCGTGAAGAGGTAATAAACAAACAGATACACTTCCACATTTATCAACGGAAACCATTAATCTATTGCAGTGTTTACTTTCAATCGAGTCTCGATATTATAGTAATTTTAGACGATTTGTCTGTGTCAAACTCTATACGAGCAAAAGAGAGGGAAATAAAATACCTATTGGACATTTGACGCCATGATTTAATTGTGTTTTAGGTACAGAATCAAAGCCCAGAATGTTAACGACAATAGGTTCCACAGGAAAAGTTTTTTTTTTACTTTTCTTTTATGTTTGCAATTTCAAGCTATGTGTGTACCAATCATTTTCTTTTTGTTTATAGCGTTATATCTATCTAATATCGAGAATAGAGTGAAATAAGTGAATAACTCTGTTCAACGGAACCAGTCTTGCGTGGGAAGCAATCACTAATGGCCGATTTTTTATTGAGAATTTAAAATGTATTAATGACTTTCGGTATTATTGCTTTTTAACGAAAGCTCGGAGGTCGGTGGTTCTCATTTGTAAAATACGGCATCAGTAGATTGTTAAATAATTATATATTTAGAAGTTATGTAATGAGTCATTCTGTAAATCTTAACAGACATTTATTGACAAGGCAAATAATATTCAATCAGACCTTAGTCAACCATACGTCGGAATGTTTACTTTCTTTACGATAGGAACAATGATAGTGCATTTAAAAAGAGGTAGATGAGTCATTAGCGCGCAAAAATTGATTACCTCAAATTGAGCACACACACGTACACATAATGACATTTTACACGTAAAAGAACGTGTGAACGTCGAGTCCACACTCGACGCATCAAATTGTATTCGCCGCGCAGTAGGAGATAACAGGTCTACTTTTTTTAAATTTACAATTTCAGTGTTTAGGAGTATAAGTTTAAAAGGTTTTGTAGAGTGTACTTAAACTTTTAGATTGTGTGTTAGTTTAAGAAAACATAATAATTCTAGCGTCTATACTTATCAATTTTAGGCAGTACTTATTTCTATTTCAATAAAACAGGGTTCTTTTTAGATACTGTTTTAAAATTTAAGGAGGTAAATGTGGAAACAATAAGAACGACTTATACTTAAGTCATCATCAAAATCGTAAAACATATTGACTCCGTAGCTACTGCCTTCCCACCGGAGGCAGCTACCAACGAAGCCCTGCGCGAAGCTGCTTGGTGTCGCTTGCTGCGTTCCGTCAGTGAGTGGAGTGCCAGTACCTTCTGGGTGAGCTCGCTCCACCGTCGACTCTGTCTACGCCACGTCTGGTTTAGTCTAGAGTCAAGAGCAAACCTATTCCAAAAAAATCTCTTTATATTAGGTAGCCGAATTTCATACGTGATTTCGACCATGACCCCATTGTAAAAGTTGAAGGTATTAATGGTCATATACACCGTGTTCAAAATGGCGATTGCCTTAAACCACACGTTGTATAAGTACCTACCTAGGTAAGTCCTTAAAAACGTATTTTAAGAAGGTTAAAAAAGAATTAATTTTACTCTTAACTCAAAATAGAATCCAATAAAACTTTTTAGACTCGAAAAGTGTTTGCAAAGTAATATTTGAACAGACCAAAGATTGATTATAGTTGGGATGAAACTCAATCTTTCAATGCACTTTGAAGTCATTTCGTCTTTTGTTAAAAGTTTTTCGAGTCAGTGGACACTCCCCTAAGATGTGTATGCAATTCATGTTATGTTATGATGGGTGTCCGAAAAGTATTCGACCGAACTGTATACATTACACCTTAGATGCAACATAGTAATTCGAATGTGTGTAGCATTTGTCTCAATGTGGCGCATTACAGAAATTGAAATAAATGATCAGATACTTTTGCATCTGATGACTCATGTTAGTAACACTTTTTGCGACTTACCTAGCTGATTTCAAACACACTTATTGTAACTTACTCTATATCTTGTCAGCTCTGTAAGTAACTATAAAATAAAATGTGGCTTTCCCCACAAAATTGTTCAGAAGCTTAGAAATCACAATATAGACCATATTGTGATTTGTATAAATGCATCTGCTTATAGGTAAAGTAATGTAAGAAGGTAAGCTTGTAGGACTAATTATTTTTATCATGTGTCCCTCTGCAGGGCAAAGGTCTCCCTACCCTTTTTCCACTTTCCACGATTTTGGGCCACTGCCTCCCAGTCTTCTTTATATGAGTGCAGCTCGTCACGCCACCGCCTTCTGGGTCTACTGCATGGCCGATGTCCATTTAGAGTGACCCACTTGGTGCATATTTTGGCCCCGAGATCGTTTGACGTACCCACGGCAGGACTAATACCTCTTTTAGGTCGTTCCCTCAATGCTGAGGATCGTGACTGTATGTCAATCTTCTCCACTCGGCCCGGTTCTGCGCCATATGTACCGCTCCTTGTATCTGGCCTTCAGTCACCTCCTTGAGTTGGTCCACCCATCTAGCTGGCGCTCTTCCTCTAGCGCGCTTCCCCTCCATTTGTCCGAGAATGATACCTACGGTTACTTATTCCTTGATGAATTTTATGATCATTTAGAAGTTCTACTAAATAATACGAAGTTCCGTATCTTCTCTTTTGTTATTTTCACTCATCTCTTCCAAGATATTATCCTAAAACAGGACAAAACGATATAAAACGTTAGAAGCCAAACATCTTACGTCGCCTACGCCGGATACTTTCCGGACTCACCTCAAACGACAAAGACCTTTTACAACAAAAGATCCCTTTTTTTGAACACAATGAAATACGGGAAGAAAAGGTTCTCGCCCCCAAATTGTTTTGATTGAGCAAATATATTGGGAGGAAAAATTATGGCTCATATGAGGTCAAAGTCCGGGATGTGACATGTGAGTACCCTCCAGTGTATTATACTTATATTAATAATTCAGAGTTAGAAAAATCATGACACGTTTAACATGAAACATCGAGTGTCGCCGGCGAAACAATATTTATTTTATATGTTATTCAGAGTAAATAAGCAATTTTATAAATGACTCAATTCGAAACTATTCTTTATGCAAAAAATGATTTACATTTCCGATCAAAATACAAGTTTTTGCTCCCCATTTTGCATTCTAAATAACCACTAGAATACTAAAATACTTTTAGCATGACAAAGCGGTAGATTAAAAATGTTCTAAATGAAGTATTCGTGTCTTAAAACCTGTTTTAAGCAAAGCGTTTTAAAATTGAGAATCATTGCTAATCCAATGCATTAAAGTGATGGGAAAATGTTTATCGAGAAACTACTAAAACAATAGGTGCTTGTGGCGCAGTGGCGGCAGCGCTTTGGTAGTGATACCAAAAGTTAAGCAACCCACGGCGCGGTCGTGATTGGATGGGTGACCATTCCGACCATTTAAGTGACGTCCATGACAAGCATCTCCGTGCTTCGGAAGGCACGTTAAGCAGTTGGTCCCGGCTAATATCTGTGGTATTAGTCGTTAAGCCTAGTCAGAGGCCCTAGGGCGGCTTGATAACTTCTGACAGTAAGGTTTGTCACTTGCCTTACATACACCCCTCCACCAATCCGCACTGAGCCCGCGTGGTGAAGTATGGCTCATTCCTCCTCATAGTTGAGGTGAGGCCTTTTCCCAGCAGTGGGATCTTATAGGCTGACTTATTATACTAAAACAATTGACACAGAAAAGCAGTTCTTTTTTATAACCTTATAGTCATTAATTTCATCCCCATATAAATAAGATCCCATGTTCGGGTCGCGGATAGGTTAAATTCAGAAAACAAACTCTTAATTGCTTAAGTCTGTGTGTGTATGGTGATAGATAGGATTTTGTGGAAAGGGATGAAGAGTTTTTAACTCGATACAAATCGAATAAACTGAAAAAAATAATCTGAAAAAAAAAACTGTAACAAATCAGTCGAATATCAAAGTTACTAAATTGCTAATAAAAACGATAAAAAATGCTCTTTTAATCATTGATAACATAACCAGCTTATTTAAGAATAAAAATCTGCAGCGTAACATGAAACTATCCAATCAACGTTAGCCGGATGAAACAAAAAGTATTAAAATTCCATACTCCGAACGGCATGCGGCAATTTTTAAATTATCTCTCCAATTTGAATATTTAACGAAAAGACAATACAGTTAGCTGACACAAAAGCAGATATCGAAGTTGGTCGGATCTGAAAATTTATTAACGAAAAACCCGTGCGCGAGATATGTGAAAATCTCGCAAAAAATATGGAAGTTTGAGAGCAGTTTTGAAATTATACAACGAAATTTGAGATTCAAATTGAAATGGGATGTCACACCGCACTCGGCGGTCGGTCGGTAAAACAATTATGTGCCTATTCGTTGGAAAAATGAGAAAAAAAAATGAAATCGAGCTGGAAATAGGCGTAACAAAGAGACGTTTTATTCGAAACGGAATGTGCGAACATAAACAATTAACGCTTTGACATTCGATGCGAGTGTATCAATGAGCAAACGCTAAAATCGGGATGCATTTTGCTAACTTAAATCTGAATTTGACGACAAAAACTAAATGGGTTTGGAAGCTCTGATTGATGACATAGCGGTTTGTTTGAATTATGCTGTTACGAGTATGTAGAGATTTTGTTGAAAGTATGGAACAGTTTGTATTTTTATACCTTTGATAAAGTGGCGTGATGTGATGCTTTTCTAAATAGATTCGCTAGTTTTTATAGTTTTCTATAGAAAATAACTAAATTTATGTTGCTTATACGTCAGCAGTTTCTATAGTTTTCTATAGAAAATACCTGAATTTATGTTGCGTCAGCACATAAAACTTTCACAAAATATTATCCATCATGCTGAAGTAGAATTCATATATATTTTGTGAGATATTAGGTGATTTTTGATATTCATGTATTTGCTATGTTAATAATTGGCTGGTATTTGACCTACCTGATTTGACTTAGGTATTCTCACTCTCTCAAGAAAACATCTTGAAAAATATAAACCACAGAGTTTTTCTAGATATCCAATAAGTACATCATTTTCAGACGATTTGAATTGAAACTGATTAACGAATTGATTGTGATGAATATTTATAATTTTCCACGCAGAGAATTTCCATACGTAATAATAAAAACATGTCCGGCTTAATTTGGGTCGAGTGTATTTCGATATTGGCTCTTTTGTTTGACTGTTCCTGAGGCCCTACTCCTGTTGACAATAATAATAATAATAATAATATATTTTATTTTAGGCAACTTCAACACAAAATTTTGGCCCATATAATAAATACCTTATAGACTAACATACATACAAAATATAAACACATTTTAAAATATAAACAAAAACACTAAACTACACGCGTCAGCGTCATTTAGCGATGCGCGCGGTGTCGGCTGGCAGCCGTCCTCGGAACCTCCGAAACACGACTTCCTGCGGCCAAAAGTCCTCCTTCATGACGGTCGCAAGATGGTGAGTCGGTACTCTCACCACAAACGAACTAAAATTCACTTTATGGCGAGATTCCAACCGTTCGACCGTATTTTCGAGTCTAGCCATCACGCTCGTTCGCGTTGTCATTCTGGCGTGAGTGAAAGGGACGGCTACATTCGAAAATACGGACATCGTCAACCATAGTAAGGCCTCTGAATCAAACAAGTTAATTTAAAAAGTTGTCATTTCTAGCAAAGTCCTTGCTACGAAAAATGATTGTCTTAAAAGCATACCGCTTTTGAGACAATCATTTTTTTTATTTAATACAAATTGCATTAAACGGTCATCAATTTATTGTTCGTTTTTGATTCTGATTCTAATATTCTGAAAAGTCTCTTAAGGATTTGTACCGAGATTAGTCTGATGACTGATGATATAAATTTTATTTTTTAAGCAATTTAAAAAAGTGACCAAAATAATTAACAAAATGCATGAGACAATACAAGAGATAATTTAATTTACTCGTCAGTAAACGACTTTCTTATTTCCACATTTCTTGTGAATCAGTCTCAAGAAATCACGCCCTAAATAATTTATGTGATAAATCGTACACGGCGCGTGTAGGTACAGTGGGCCACACACATCATATTACCCAAATCGGTCAAAATATCTCAAATGATATTGAACTCTATGTGATCAACATAAGGTAGAATTAAGGTTGCGACAGATCAGGGTAGGTTGATGTGTGGCCCACTGTACAATAAATATTTACCGAAGGCGCACTGTACATTAAATATTTACCGAAGAAACTAATAACTACCTTCCAAATTTGAGTACCTTTTAAAAGTAATTTTAGGATTCCGTACCTCAAAAGGACAAAAAAATACAATCACTTAACTGTCCGTCTGTCTGTCAAGACCCTTTTTCTCAGGAAGGCGTCGAGGTATCAAGTTTAAATTAACAACAAATAATATGACTAAGGCCACATCAGCCGTATTTACTAACATTTCGCAGGGAATCAAAACCAAAAGAAGCTTATGGTACTTCGCGTAGACTGAGAATCATGAAATTTGGCAAGAACAAAGGTCATACAGCACGAGTAGGAAAAAGTCCATAACCCAAAATTTGTGGTTTCATCATAGAAAAAACCCTTTGTTTGTACGGAACCCTCATTGCGCAAGTCCGACTCGCACTTGCCCAGTTTTTTTGACACAGCAAGGAACTTGAAATGCTAAATAATATTATTTACTAGTAGTTCCCCGCGACTTCGCCCGCAAGAGTTGGATTTTCCATATAAACCTTCATCCCCCATTTCACCCCCTTAATATTTTTATATCGCGACAAAATGCAGCCTATGTCCTTTCCAAGGTCCCAAACTGTCTCCATACCAAATTTCATCTCAATCGGTTCAGTGGTTTAAGCGTCAAGAGGTAACAGACAGTCAGACAGACAAGAGGTAACAGACAGTCACACTTTCGCAGTCGAAGGCGCAAACAAGGCCTCGATATCGATACATCGATAACTCAGTTGCCCCATCCCTAACGAATCAAACCACTATGCTAATATAGTAGTAATGAATTTGCATGAAACAAATCTGGTGCTCACTGAATATTGTTATTGCCTATTAATTTGAATTGATGTGGCCATCGAGTGTGGTCTTTAATGAGTGTAAGTGGCTACGCAAATAGACAAAAAACCGGCCAAGTGCGAGTCGGACTCGCGCACTAAGAGTTTCGTGCCTATACAACATTAGACACTATATTATGTATGATCTTTTTTTAGCTTCAAACTAAAAAAACTGAAAAAAAGCTTCTTTGAAAAAAATTTACATTTAAATTTATTGATATATTTATTATATTTATAAAGCTTACATACAAATTGATATTCTGTGAAAATTTCAAGCGTCCACCTGTTGCCGTTATTAATATAAAGCATAAACCGCAAAAAACAACACGTTTGTTGTGTGGGAGCCCCCTCTAATATTATTTTTAATATGTTTTTAGTATTTGTTGTTATAGCGGCAACAGAAATACCGCATTTATGAAAATATCAACTGTCTAGCTATAACGGTTCATGAGATACAGCCTGGTGACAGACAAAGACAAGTGATAGGGTCCCGTTTTTATCCTTTGGGTACGGAACCCTAAAAAGTCACATGTCTTGTTTTTCCATTATTATTTATATATTATAATTGTAGAGTAACTGGACTATTGATCCCAGTTAAATGACAATGTTCATTATCATCATTATCAGCCGTAGGACGTCCACGGCTGAACATAGGCCTCCCCCACGGGTTTCCACAGCGACCGGTTGCAAGCGGTCTGCATCCAGTGCGATCCTGCGAGCGTTACAAAGTCGTTCATCTTGACAATGTTAGATTATACTTATATACTTTAATGTATGGTTTCTTGCACATGCATGGCACCGGCCAAAAGCACAAATGTTTTTATTCTTTCCCAACTCGGCATAAAGACCCGACTGTCCACCACATGTCTACAACGCATACTCTCTTATTTTGGCCACGTTATACGTAAAAAGGATGGCAACCTAGAAAAATTGGTCATCGTTGGTAATAATAATAATAATAAATAATAATGTCCTCCTAGCCGAATTTCGACCACGGCGGCCTATCTCAACAGAGATTAGCCAACTGCGCGGGACATATTATAGTGCACACGTGTGTGCGCAATACACAGGTGCACTCTCTGTTCCTTCACTCTCATAATTCAGTGAGACGGCAGTCCGACATGACCGTAGAGAGATCAGGCATCGTAGGAGATCGTTGGTAATACTGAGGGTAGAAATCACGAGGTCGATCACCGACCCGTTGGACTGACCAAATAATAGAGAACCTGCTCTCCATCCAAATTCTACCATATGGTGAAGGCTACAGGCAGAAATCGATGGAGGCAAATCATCTGTTTGATAGGTTCGAGTGACCACGATCCTTAGTAATAAGAAACCGACTGAGAGAGAGAGAGAGAGAGAGAGAGTTTGGTATCAAATAATAATAATTAAATAATACATTAAATCTCGAAATGTTCACAGTACTTGTCTGTGGTCAAGTATAAGCAGAATATGATGCAAATAGCAAAAAAGTCTGCTATATTTATACCAAGCGAAATAAACAAAATTGACTAATAAAATTTAAGTACTCTACAACTATTTCTAGATACAATCAGACAACAACGGCACTTATTTTTACAAAACTTGCCTTCCGAGCATTCAGTATTAAAGTTATTTTGTACGTAAAAATCATGAACGAAAATTATATAGAATAAGTTCTTTTAGGTATGTTAATTTCCGTTATTATTTCAGGTACTAAACAAATAAATACTAGCCCCGAATTAAGAACTATTTCTATTAATTTTATACTATTGAGCTGATAACTTGCGAGATTCAAACCCGTAACAATCCGAGTTATTCTACAAGTCAGAGGCTCAACAACATGTATTATACTAGGAAGATAGTTTTCTATGCGCTTATGGTCTAGTTTTGTTAGCCCAAAGACATGACTGGTAGAAAATATCGGATTGCGATTAGTCCACCTTTTGTATGATTGTGCAATTAAGCCTAAATAAATCCGTATATATTTTAATTCGTTTTTTATAGGTATGCTCGTCGATCTGTTGTGTTTTGCATTTCGAGTTTTTCTCTATGTTTTATCCGTTCACAAGTAAGTGCTTTTAATTCGTAATCTCACAAGATAAGAGATGGTTATCGAATCGAAGGTTATCGGTGAATTAATTTTATCGACGTTTTAAAACAAGTTAAATGCATTAAGGTTATTGAGAGGGCCATTTACAATTGATATTTGCAGGTGTATAAAAATACTTTTGTCGGAAGCCAGTATACGGGTTTTATTTGAATTGCCCTCGTATGTAACACAAAAGGTAAAAATGGCAATATAATTTTATTTTACTGTTGTTTTTGTTTGCGACTGAGCTGTTGAAAACAATTTGGTGACATTTTACATTCATTGATATAATTTCATGGATGTTTAAATCCGTTTATGTATATATTATCGCTGATCATGTCGGATTACCATCTCCATCATGAGAGTAAAGGGATAGAGAGTGCACCTGTTTGTATGTATAAATAAATAAATTGTTTCAACAAACACCAATTACTAGCCCCAAACTAAGCGTGAGCTTGTGCTAGGATAAGGATAACGGATATACATACTTACATACGTTTATACGTCCATGACTAAGGTACAAATGATCGTGCTCATCACACAAACATTTGCCCCTTGCGGGATTCGAACCCGCAACCTCTGGTTTTGTAGTCCGGAGCGCGAACCACTGCACCAAGACGGTCGTCAAATGTATGTCTATGGTAAGTGTTGCGCACTGACTTGTGCACTACAATATCTGCAGCGGTGGCTGTCTCTGTTGAGGTAATTATGTTACTTATCACTATTATTATGTTTTAGTGCATCCTGGGTTCAGTTCTGAAGACTTGGTGTAGTCGTTCGCACCCCGGACTTCTAAACCAGGCGGGTTCGGGTTCGGGTTCGGGTTGCAAGGGACAAGTGTTTGTGTGATGAGCACGAGCATTTGTACCTAAGTCATGGATTCTTTTTAATGTATATAAGAATGTCTATCCGTTATTCTAGCCACCATAGCACAAGCTCACGCTTAGTTTTGGGCTAGGTAATTGGTGTGTTTGTTGAAACAATTTATTATTATTAAATTCTCAGGTCACATAGGATGTGATTAAGACATTGCAGGTTATAGTTAACAAAATCAACCTAAGAGTATAATGGAGTATCTGAAAAATTATGTGCTTCTAATATGAGGTTCAGTTAATGATATCTCAATTCATTTCATTACACGTTTTACTTTTACCCTTTTGTTATTTTGGTAGCAAAATTGGGAGGCATGTGTGTAACCATCGACGATTTACTACAATGATCAATTAAGTAGATAACTATGACATAATAAATCGATATTAATCAAAGCTGATGTTCAGTTACGCATTCCTCCAGGGCTCGAGCATAAATTATAAAATTAATTATTGGACCACAATACTAGGTTTGTTAGGGACAAGGAGTGATAAAGAGAAAGGTTTGAAGTTGGAATGGATACGGCAATAAGGACAATCTATCTATACGGGTATTGTGTGTCTTGTCTGTCTGTTGCATCTTTACGCTAAAGTCACAAAACCGATTTAGACTAAAACTGCCTAAGAGTTAGTTTTGAAAACCTGACAAGGAGATAAGCTACATATTGTCGCGTTAAATTATTAAGGGCACTCCCTCAGTTTTGAAATGGGGAACCAAACTTAAAATTAAAAAGAATGAGGTTAGTTGTAAGTTTGTAAGTGTAAGTATTTCAAGAAGTAATCGCCAGAACGTGCGAAGCCGGGGTAGATAATACTTAAACTCGTATTATGATTGGAATTCCAATTGAGAAAGTGCCTGTAAAAAGTTTAAGACAACTGTCTTATTTTTTTTTTCGATGTAACGCCCAAAAGGTGGTGCATTAGTAGATGTGCTCTACTTTGGAATTGTTTAAGTTTTTTCATCATATCTGTAAAATGTAAAAATACTTTTATAAGCGAGGAATTCATGAAATGAAACGTTATTATTGTTACAGATGTTTGTTAAACTTTAAAGTGGGCTTAAACTGGACATGAATCACCAGACATCCAGTGCTTGAGGATATTATATTTTTCATTATATTTACAAATTTTCATAAGACACATGGAGAGGGTCGTTCATTTGCAAATATAAAAAATATATAATTGAATTAAAAAAAAATCATTTCACATGTTGCCACATCAAATATTTGTTTGTCCACGGCGTAGAGTTACAACACTTGGATGTTATAATGAATATGCATATAGCGTTATTTGTGTCTCAGGTACCGCCTTGGTAATATACGACGTGGATAGGGCTGTCGACTCCGAGTGTTTGTACTTTCGGATTGTTCGGATAAGCAAATGAACGAAGACACAATGTGTCGTGTCTACATGAAATGCAGTTGGCGTTCTACCACACTCTAATGAATAAAAACCGGCCAAGTGCGAGTCGGACTCGCGCACAAAGAGTTCCGTACCATTATCTACTACATTTTAGTCACTTTAGAGAATTTATTCTAAGGATTTTGTATTCGCTACAAAATTATCCATCACCCAAGTTCAACGAATATTTTTCCTACTAAATTAATATAATCATCTTATGAAATGCACTTTCATCATGTTTTTTTTTCAGATTCTTCAAGTCAGCAGTTAAACTTTTAGAGGGGGGAAAAAATATTCTACCACTTAGTCGGCGTAATTAGTATACATACACGTACACAATTACAGCTTTCTAGTACTAACGGTCTCTTAGCAACACCTCGGACAGACAGGAATCAACTAGTTTTTATCTGTTCCTGTTTAGCTTTACATAATATTCTATTCAGAAAATTTAGAGAGTTTGTGGTAAGATTATGTACAAACCACTGAGCCGCTACTTAGTTCCTTTAATTACGCGGAGACTAGACTTTACGCTTCACTTTACTTGTGTGCGTTTTGGGATTTCTGTAAGCTACAATACATAAAGCGAATTACCGACTTATTCTATAAACAAATATGTGACAACCCTATTGTTACGAGTGAGTAGTGTAAGATATTACGAGTAATGTATGCTAGTGAACTTCGGACGATGTTATTCCAAATCGTAACCCACTAGACTAGACTTGATTAAACCTAAAACTATGAATTACATACTATAGGGTAATATGTGTTAAAACTTATAATATCTTATGACCTTCACTATTACTTATAAATTCTTACGGATATATACGGATACTTTCAAGAAAAGAGTGAATGGAATTGGCTATTACTAGACATGACAAAACCCATCCTCGGCCACATCATCGCTTACTATCATATGAGATTGTGGTCAAATAACGTAATATTATTATTAATAAAAAGACAGTAAGTCTATTGTAGAGGTGCTTGTGGCGCAGTGGGGGCAGCGCTTTGGTAGTGATACCAAAAGTTAAGCAACCCACGGCGCGGTCGTGATTGGATGGGTGACCATTCCGACCATGTAAGTGACGTCCATGACAAGCATCTCCGTGCTTCGGAAGGCACGTTAAGCAGTTGGTCCCGGCTAATATCTGTGGTATTAGTCGTTAAGCCTAGTCAGAGGCCCTAGGGCGGCTTGATAACTTCTGACAGTAAGGTTTGTCACTTGCCTTACATACACCCCTCCACCAATCCGCACTGAGCCCGCGTGGTGAAGTATGGCTCGTTCCTCCTCATAGTTGAGGTGAGGCCTTTTCCCAGCAGTGGGATCTAATAGGCTGACTTATCAGTCTATTGTAGAAGAACTAAGGTTATCTTAGTTCTTCTACAATGCTTCTTCTTACTGATTCGCGGGGCTATCCCACTTGAGCTTACTGATTCGCAGGGATAGCCCTGCGAATCAGTAAGCTCAAGTGGCAATGGGCAGGGCACAGCGCGAAGATCTGATGGACGTCGGAGCAGAAAGATTCGAAAGTGGAGACCCTTTGATCAAAGGCGAAGCGTGGGACGTCCACCGGCAAGATGGACAGACGAACTTGTAAAGATCGCAAGATCACACTGGATGCAGACCGCTTGCAACCTGTCGCGGTGGAAAACCGTGGAGAGGCCTATATTCAGCAGTGGACGTGCTACGGATCATGATGATCATAATGAAGTCCATTGTATCATGGTTAAGTAATTAAATCCACTAACTTTAGATTCGTCGCATTATTTCCCCATCGTATGCCATTTTTAAGTGGAACTTTTGCCCTCAAGGCTACTTTCGTATTTCCTTTACTTCGAGGTGTTTTTATTATTTTAATACAGGATTTCCCACTAGACTACTAACAAAGAATAAAAATAGGAAAATAAACCTCTTTAGCAAATAAACAAGTGCTTTTCGTTTGTTATTTCTACTCGAGTGTCCCGAGTACTGCCTTAAAGGTAAAAGCTCGATAAACAGAACTTCTCATTGGAAATAACAGTCCCACCGGATGACACAGTCGATTAATTTTTGTGAGCGAAATTAGATTTAATTTCGTAAAAACTTGCAAAATAACAGTATTTATTTTCGACCTTACCGTTATAACATAAGAAGTGTTTTGCAATAAAGCGATTTATGGGAATTTAGGGTACTCAGTATAATCACAATGAACGTAATAAAGAAAGAGACAAAATTTTTTCGCATTATATATATATTATTTTTTAAAAAGGTAAACGATTTCCTTCATTCTATTAGCACAGATTATATCTATTAGCATAGAGCTCGTATCTCCAAACCTTAATTTCAGAGAGAGCTAGGAGTGCCTGTCATTTTTATTTTTTATTAATAGTTAAGTCAGAAATCAATCAGAAAATATTGAAGAAAAAAAAATGATTCACAGCTAGAATATAACCCAACATATGTATCTAGCTAGTTATATTGGATCATGGTTACCGCGGTTTTACAACAAGACTAAACTATTGATTAGGTACATGCACCATATTAAAATTTATGTAAACAACTTAAAATTAACTATAATCATATATCTATTACATTAAACTACGTAAATACTTGCAAACAAAATGCTTAAGTTATAAAAATAATTATTCAGCCTTTCTCCGTTTTTTTAATTAATTCGCCTTGTTTTTGTGCCTCTTCAAGGCTTAGTACAGTGATCAAGCACTTTTTAGGCAAATATGACTCAGCCTACTTTTTGTCTCTCTCAGGCACCCTTTCAATTCTCACGGAACCCTAAAAATAAATATTTTTTTTACTTTCATTAGACAGTTCTTTTTTGCATTTCTGCCAAATGAAATTCCCTTGGTCGCGACTACAATGAGCCGTGATTTGTATCCTCTTTAAGATTCCTAATAATTCACCATCAAAATAATTCTGTTCAAAAATTACGCGCCACGTTTCCACTCTTTAATAAACTGCTTCAAAACGCGGAGATACCGAAAAAAAGTACTTCTGATCACTTCCTGCTTCCTGCTCACTATATTGATGGCCTGTATTTCACACAGCAATTTTGGATATCAATAAATCGGAAAGAACACCCTCTCAATGACACGTGACAAATAAGTCATACACACGGGTAGCGCGTTCGGCGAGCGATAGTAGATGACGGCATACGTCACCTGAGGGCGATAGATCACGTTTCGTTTTTTCAGTGTCGATAGGACACACGGACAGTGAGTTTGGAAAGCACACGACCTCCTCCTAATGTCCTCCTAGCCGAAACTATGCAGGCCAATCTCAACAGAGATTAGCCGTCTGCGGGAGATATTAAAGTGCACAACTGTGTGCGCAACATACTCTCTGTTCCTGCACTCTCATAATTCGGTGAGGCAGTCCGACATGACTGTAGAGAGATCAGGCGCACGACCAACGGCTTAACGTGCTTTCCGAGGAACGGGGGTGTTAGCTCCACCAACTTCCTGACTCCGGAGCTGTGTCTGAGTTATTTCAAGACAGAAAAACCCAAAACTTTCGGCCCGACCCAGAATTTGAACCTCGTGGAGTACCTAGCGTACTGACCACTAGACCAAAGAGGCAGTCAACACGGCCAGTTTACCGTACACTCATTACTTGATTGTCACATCTGCTGGGCGAACCAACTTCAACAGACGATTAACGTAACGTACTCAACGGAATACATTGAGGCTTGGGGGAAAGTGTAGGCTTTTCAGGAGGAGGAAACACTAACTTATGAAGAATGAAAACAGAAAGCCTATGATGTCACTTTTTAGGTCTGATTGACATTAAGTAGGAAATAATAGCTTCTGAGGATGGATTTTTGTCGAACATGTTATGAGGAATTGAATATAAATTATTTTCTTTATTAAAGGAATTAAGGTATATTGTCATTTTATGTAAAAAATCTAAAGTAAATTGAACATACACTAGATTTGTGTTGGAAAATGATGAAATCGTCTTGTGATTTTAACATCCTCAGTGATTGGTTCAAATCACTTAGGGAATTGACCAAACCTCTGTTTTTATCATAATATGATAAGGATACCTCGCGCTGGGCCTCACGGCGTTGGGGAGCGTCCCCCGGGTGGCGGATGGGGGAATGGTCGGTAATACAGCTTAGCTACATTACCGGCTAAGTCCGATGGACTCGCTGACCAAAGTAGGATGTGGTCCTCCAGCATTTCGGGGGTTGTGCGGGGGGTAACACCCCACCCACGTGAAAAAGTCATAGTTACGAAACCGATCAGAGATATAAACCGATCTAAGCCCAACAGAAACGACTTTCGGCATGAAATTATGGATCTTCGATTAGCCTCGTGGAATGTGCGTTCCCTCTATAGACCCGGAGCACTATACCAAATTAATAAAGAGCTGCTGCGTTACAACGTTGGTACCGCGGCGCTACAAGAGGTTAGATGGCTTGGGAAAGGAGAATGTAATGTAGATAATAGGTCAATTTTGTTTTATAGCGGTCATGACACTGGACAGCACACATATGGTACTGGATTTATCAAGAAGTCTGATCGGAAATGTGATGAGATTTGAGGCAATTTTCGACAGAATCTGCGTACTTCGTATTAAAGGGAAATTCTTTAACTTCTCAATAATAAATGCGTACGCCCCAACCGAGCTAGCAGATGACGAAAGTAAAGATGAATTCTACAACCTAGAATCAGTATACGACCAATTACCCAGTTTTGATGCTAAAATATTAATGGGAGACTTTAATGCAAAGGTGGGAAGAAAAGATGTGTTTAAACCAACAATAGGAGGATACAGTAAACATGAAACATCTAATAGCAATGGTGTGAGACTTATAAGCTTTGCAACATCTAAAGCTCACATGGAAATCCCCGGACGGAACAACTGTAAACCAGATCGACCATGTTCTCATCGATGACCGACACAAAAGTACCATAAAGGACGTACGAACTTATAGAGGAGCTGACTGCGAAAGCGACCACTACTTGTTAGGGATTCAAATCAAAGAAAAAAATAATGTTAGTGTGTCTAAAGTAATTAAAAAGCATGAGTTTATAAATTTAGATAGCCTAAAACACAAAGAAGCTAAGAAGAAATTTCAGTTAGAAGTACATAATATTTTTAAAGATTTAGAATTAGACGAGAACATAAATAGGAAATGGGAAACCATTAAAAGCAACATTACAGAAACTGCGATAAAGATCTTGGGACGAAGAAAGAAGCATCCCCGGAGGAAATGGTGGAACGGAGAGTGTGACCGTGCGGTAGAAGAAAGACGGAAATTTAAAACTCTCTCTGAACAAGACGTGCAGTGGCAAGGTAAATACAACGAAGCCAGACTAAAGGCAAAGAGAGCTATCAGAAGGGCAAAGAGGCAACATCTAGAAAACATAATGAAAGGAATGGAAACCCTGATTAGGGCTAACCATTCTAGAATGTTCTATCAAGAGGTAAAATCATATAAAAAAGGTTATCAACCCAATGTACAAATGCTCGAAGACGACAGTGGCAATTTGGTGACGGACGGAGAAGAAATTAAATCACAATGGCGCCAGTACTTCCACGAACTCCTTAACTACCCCCCAGTTGAAGTTCCCATACCTCGTACTACGGAGGATAATGAGAGCGACGTAGCACCTCCGTCGTTCGAAGAGACCCGCGATTCTATCATGAGACTCAAAAACAATAAGGCTCCTGGTATTGATGGCCTACCAGCTGAATTGTGGAAATACGGAGGGGAAGCGGCACATTCCATACTGCACGAGTTAATACTCACTGTTTGGGAGAAGGAACAACAACCCGCTGAGTGGAACACAGGTGTTATATGCCCAATTCACAAAAAACGGTGCAGGAAGAGGTGTAATAACTATCGAGGCATAGCTCTGCTGCCGACGGCATATAAGGTCTTGTCGTATGTAGTACTCAAGCGTTTAGAACCGTATACGAAAAAAAAAATCTCAGCGACTACCAATGTGGTTTCAGGCCATTGGGCCTGAAGCACAGTGGACCAGATATTTCTCCTCACACAGCTCATGGAGAAAAGATGGGAATACGCACAGCCCATACATGCGCTCTTCGTTGACTTTACTAAGGCTTACGATAGCATTGACCGAAGTGCCTTGTTTAACATATTGCGGAACTTCAATATCCCGAAAAAGCTAGTGGACATGATCGGAGTTGCCACAAGGGAGAGCAACATGAGGGTGCGAGCCCAAAGCGAACTGACAGACGAGTTTTCGGTTGTCACAGGACTGAAGCAGGGGGATGCCCTGTCGCCTATGCTTTTCAATTTAGTTCTAGAAAATGTTGTACGCGGGTGCTGACACTAGACGTAGGAGTAGAACTGAATGGAAGGCATAAGGTTGTTGGGTACGCAGATGACCTAGCCTTGCTGGGTGAATCTGGCTCGGAGGTCCAGCTTGCTGCTTCAGTTCTCGAAGAAGAAGCCTTAAAAGTAGGTTTGAAGATAACCCATGAAAAGACCGAGTATCTCCATATGAAACGTTACAGAAATACACGTGTTAAAAGACAAGACCTGCAAGTTGGAGATACTACGTACAAGGGAGTGGCCAAGTTCAAATACCTGGGCTGCACTATTACCGATACCAACACCCGTGATGAAGAGATTGATATCCGAACACAGAGCGCCTTGCGATGTAGTGCTGCACTTCATAAGGTATTGGTGTCCAAGCTCCTAAGCAGAAAAACAAAAATGAGGATCTACAAGACCGTAATTAGACCCATTTTAATGTACGGATGAGAGGCGTGGACACTGACGCTAAAAGAAGAAAATAAGCTACTGGTCGCTGAAAGGAAAATACTCCGTAAAATCTTTGGGCCTAAACATGAGCCGGATGGATGATGGAGGATCCGAAAGAATGCTGAAGTAGAAGAGCTAATGGCCGACCCCAATATAATTGGAGAGACTAAAGCGCATAGGCTCCGATGGCTCGGCCATGTCGAGAGTCAACACAGATCGCAGCGCCAAGAAGGCGTATCTCGGTCGCCCCACGGGTCGACGGCCAGTTGGCCGTCCCCGGTATCGGTGGGAAGATGCAGTGGACGCGGATCTTCACGAGCTTGAAGCCGGCGACTGGCGTGAAACTGCACCGGACCGGGAATAATGGCGACGTCTCACATCGGAGGCCAAGACTCACTTTGGGTCGCTGAGCCATCGGAGTAAGTAAGTATGATAAGGATATTATCCTTGCGACATATCTGCATCAATCTGATTAATAATTCTATCCAAACTAAGGTCCTGGTTTTATCGGTCAGGTTATTTGGACAAAAATTGGCGGAACGTTACATCTGTGAGTATCAACGACCATACTTGATAAATAGACTGCCGTTACAACAAAATAGGGTAACAAAATCGACCTTTAACCGTCATATTAGAGCTGCGACCGAATTTCGCCAAGACCCGAAATAAGATTAAGTATCAATATACTTGGCTGATCAATATAATGGCTGAATTTAAGTAATAGATCTATTACTTAAATTCAGCCATTTCGAAAGATGCTTGACGAAAAGATGTTTACTTTATAAATCGAGAAGCTTTAGCTTGTTATTCTATAAAACCGTGTGTTTATGGTGTTATAGACTTTTGTCGTGAAATTTAGTAATTGAGAAGATCGTGTTTTACCAAGTTGGGTGAAGTAAAAGGATGTGCGTATAGGGCGACGTAATCTAACCACTTAAAAAACGTAAAAATTCATTGTGAAATTAAGGTTTATTGAATTTTTCTTCTTAACCGCCTGTGTTCCGCAATTTAAAGACAGTAGATTTTTTGTGTTGATTTTAAATTATGTCCCAAAAATGACCGCCATTTTAGCCTAGCGCTATGCAGATTTTCTTTATAAGAAAATTCAATATTAATAACCCAAAAATACTTACAATTCATTCCATTCACTCACATTCGAACAACAGTAAATAATAATTAAGAAACCGTTCAATTTCTAATAACAATAAGTTCTCATATTAAAACGGCATTAGTATCTTTGACAGACGACACTTCCATTATAACTAGACCTCTCTTTTACAAGCAATTTCCCCATTTCTTTAAGTTTTTACAAATGCTCCGAGGGGAGAGCGGGGTCAGCAGTGTCTGGTCGTTTTTCTATACAATACGCCCGCTATGTGATATACGGGGGAGTTTTATTTAATATCGTGTTATTGATTTATAGCTTACACAATACAGATAGATACAGTAACTTGTGTATAAATCACCGTTAGACTAAAGTGGTATTTTTACTTCACTTATAAGTATTACATGTAAAATATGGGTGAAAAAAAACACACAATGAAGTCACTACAAAAAAGGTCAATATTGGAATTCATAACTTGCTAATGACAGAACTACATAAAAGTCGCTTTTAGACTTAATAATACCTATCGAAATCGAAACACTGACAGATTTTTTAGAATAGTCTGTTACGGGATTGCTACCATTTAGGTACCTTTTTATTTGTCGGTGTTTCCAAGCTGAGCCCGTAGACAACATGAAATCTATTCTAAAGCGAAGTTCGCTATTGCTAACAAAATGTATGAAACTGACGTAAGCCGTCAAAACATCACGTGACTTGCTACATATTTTGACACTTTGTTGGCAATGGCGAAGTTCGATAGAATAGATTGCATCTTGTCTAAAGGCTTTGAAGTGCCATGCCAAAATACTAGCATGCTAGTGACATGAATACACATGGTCAAAACTACTACTATATTGTAAGGGAGCTCAGTTAAAACACATTTTAATTAATAAATCACATTAATTCACAAGAAATATGACGCCGCGTACAGAGAGAATCGTGCGAGTGAGAGAGAAGACACATGTCAAACATTTGACGGGAACGCGCGCGCACAGCAGCAATGGATTGCGTTCGGAAATCCCTTACAATATATTCTGTGCTAATAGATTCTACCTATTATGATAATGTCATTTTTTACTGTGTATGTATGCATCTATTTTGTTTTTGATTTTAAGGTGCAAACCTACTGCACATACCTAAGCTGTGTTGTTGCTGATATATGACTGAGTGAGCGTTGGCCCATATTGGCCCGTTCTCCCCAAATGGCAAATGGATGGCAATGGGGTTTCACATTTTGTAGGTTGGAAAGTGATTTTAAGTGAAATGGTTCTTTTATATATAAATTGTTACAATAGAAATATCATTGCTAATGTAACAATTTATTTTCGTCACTTATTGTATGTTAAAACTGGTTACACAACCAGATTGTTGACTTCTTGTACGGTACGGATTGTAACACCTTATGTAGTTGTAAAATGAGTCTTTTTGCAACGAAAATGTGTAGTCTGATTGGCTGGCCACTAGACCTCCCTGGAGCTAATGTCAACTAAGTTCAAAACAGTCAAACTCTATCCCTGTTATTCCAAGAACTTAGTACCGGGTTTAAGACAGGACTAAGCTATTAGCTAGCCAATTAGAAAAGCGCTTCTCTATTAGGTTATGTCACGACTGTGTCATTCATTCCTCTGTTGTCGGCTAATATTTAGACCCATTTTAATCCTGGTCTAATTTTTTTGTAATAACCCCGTATTAGCTTTATTACAAAAAACTAAGTACTAGGTTTAAGCCAAGACTAAATATTAGCAGACAAATTAGAAATGAATGACAGATTCGTGACATTACTTAATAGAGAAACACTTTTCTGATAGGTCGGCTACTAAGTTTTTTGTAATAAGGCCGTAAAGTTACAACGGCTGAAGTAATCCCTAAACACTACGATTTGGATTCCTTTAAGAAAAGAGTGAATAGGCTGCTTCTAGACAGACATGTCCCATCATCGGCCGCATCGTCGCTTACCGTCAGGTGAGATTGCGGTCAAATGTCTGCCTATTAAATTAAAAAAAAACCAGAAAAGTGCGAGGCAAGCTGGCGTACCAATGGTGCCGTATCAAATTGTAACAAAATGTATTTTCTAGTGCAGTTTTCGGATTTTTCACTGAAGTTTTGCTAAGACTGTGCTTCGTACAAAATTACATTACATTAATTTCTACAGACCATTAAGTTATTAAGTACAATTTATTTCTTTATTGAATAAAATTTCCTTCAGCTTTACTGGCCCGGGAATCAAACCTGCAAGAATCACATTTCCGCCACCACGCCGCCATGAAAAACCTTACAGGAAGTAAATAAGAAAGGGGAAGGGGCTCAAATTGAATAACGCGTGTTTCTGATGGAAAACCTAACAAATGTCAAGGTATATAAATTATTTCACGTGAAACAGTATTTATTACTTGCCAGTTTTACGAGTTCGCTGTCTGTTCGGCATCGCAGTGGTTACCTGGTTGCCTCTCATGCGGGAGGAACCGGGTTCGATCCCACGCGCCGCCCTGTACCAATGACTTTTTCTGAGTTACGTAATGTAGTGTAGTTGTTTCACTAACCGATGCTCTTACGGTGTGGGAAAACATCGTGAAAAAACCTGCACATTCAGCCAACTGAATGTGTAACCATGATCCAAAACTGGTCAGGTGCCTTAACAGGGTCACGGAGGTCAGATGGCAGTCGCTCCACTGTGATTACCTGATCGGCCATATCATAGATCATCGTCAGCGAACCCTGAGCCCTCGCGTACGTGTGCACAACCGGGTTAGCGCTAGGATGACGATGATGAGTTCACTATCGTTTATCCGACCGCCAAAAAGAGGGGTTATGATCACAACGGGCAACTACGAATATGGTGCCTCGTTCATAGATAGTATTAGAACAATATGACGGACTTATTTCCCAAAATAAAATAGAAGATGATTCAGAGAATAGCGAAAGAAAGATTTCTTTATTTAGGACATCACAAACACAAACAAAGAACAATATTAAATACAAAAGACGCAATGTCTTTGGTATTTAATTTTAATGAAAATAATAAATTAATCACTGTACCGCCACTGCTGCCATTTAATTCAAATGAAAATAAATCTACCATCCAGTCATCATAACCTCTTGTTTGTCCCATGAAGTATAGCGTAGAGGGGTCAATCTGTATCTATTATAGATGTACTATTACTATCGAGATGAAACATACCCTGCTACCTCCTGGTAGTAGGGTATTTTTTTTTAAATTTAATAGGCAGACATTTGACCGCAATCTCACCTGATGGTAAGCGACGATGCGGCCGATGATGGGACATGTCTGTCTAGAAGCGGCCTATTCACTCTTTTCTTAAAGGAATCCAAATCGTAGTGTTTAGGGAACACTTCAGCTGGCAACGAATTCCACACTCTAGCCGTACGCAAGAGGAACGAAGATTTAAAACGTTTGGTGCTTAATAGTGGTATGACAACGACATAAGGGTATGTTTATATTCCTATATACATGTTTAAATTGTGGTACCTACGTACACAAGATTCGTTCAGCAGATTTCGAGATCACCCATCCTTCCATGACCAACCAGTTAGTTGCTTCCAACCAACCCAAGCGCTACCACTAATTTTAATTAATTAAATAAATCTTTTTTAAACTCACACCGCCCTAAATGTTATCTGTAACTAAAAGGGGTCCCCTATTGTCTTCACAGATTAACTCTTAAGGGGTTCCATAAGAATGTCAGCAACGTCTGATAAGTTACTCGTACCACTGTGCAACCAATACCATCAATTTCCAACTCTAACCCAATAGAGTTAAGGTTGAAAATTAATAGGTTTTTGTTCAACTTCGGGAAAGGGGTGGTACCAAGTTTTACATATAAAACAAATCTAGACAACTGAATAAAATTAAGTGTCTGGAGTTTCGGAATTTTCGGTTGGTAATTAGTTTTTAGAAGAAGATTGTATCGCGACTGAATATATCTAATTGTGAACAAATAGTTTTGATTTTGTATGAATTTTAATTAATTCACAGAACTGAGAACTTGACAGTGTGAGCCTAGAATGCTAAATTAACTGAGTAACCACAATTGAAAATTAATAACTTATAAAATTTTAATTTATATTATATTCATTTGAAGACCGTCTTGGTTCGCGCACCGGACTTAAAAACCAGGTGGTTGCGGGTTCGAATCCCTCAAGGGGCAAATGTTTGTGTGATGAGCACGAGCATTGGTACCTAAGTCATGGATGTATATATGTATTTAAGTATTTCTATCCGTTATCCTAGTCACCATAGCACAAGCTCACGCTTAGTTTGGGGCTAGGTATTTGGTGTGTTTGTTGAAACAATTTATTATTATTATTATTATTTGGTCTGGTTATTTTGTTACTATTGCATATTGCTTCGTTTAACTTGATTTTCAAGTCTTGATTGTTTATGTATTTAAAATAAAGACCAAAATATAAAAATAGGTAATTAAATTTTAAGAAATATGATCTTCCTAAAAGATTGATGAATGTAATGTCACTTGTTCCTTGGCGGATGGGTCGGGCTCTTGTGTGGGACGCTACCTGTGTCGACACACTTGCAGCCTCTCATCTGCCCGGCACAAGCCGTGATGCTGGTTTGACTGCGAAAGGTGCCGAAAACTTTAAAAAGAACAAGTACAGGCAGATCGACTCCCGGTACCACTTTGTACCGTTTGGAGTCAAAACACTGGTTTCGTGGGGTCCCAACGCTATCTCTTTTTTCAAAGAGATTTCCAAGAGGCTAGTTGACATCAGTGGTGACCTAAGAGCTGGCAGCTACCTTGCTCAGCGTATAAGCATCGCTATCCAGCGCGGTAATGCTGCCAGCATCCTAGGAACCTTACCACAAGGACCCTTTTTATATTTTTTTTTGTGTGTTGTATTAAGTAATTTATCTTAATTTTTATTAATAAGTTGTATATATAGTTAATTATGGTACCTAGATACTTATTTATGTAAACTACTAATTAGAAAAATTATATTTGTTACTTACTTACCTCAATAAATTTTGTAAATGGTAAACGTTGTGAATTAGAATATCTTGTAATAAGCGCACGCGTACATACCTGAAACAAAAAGAAATATTTGTGAAAACAATGCCCAATTAATAAAACCGGATTTTTAATTCTTTCAAATCCTAAATCCATACTTAAAGGGTACCCTATAACTAAGAATCCACTGTCCATCTGTCTGTCTGTCACCAGGCTGTTCCAATCTCATGAAACGTAATAGCTATAGTTGATATTTTCACCGATGATGTTTTTCAGTTGCCGCTATACTATAAAACCAAAATATCTAAACGCCTTGCTCCCCGCACCTCTGGTGACCGCAGGAAGGTCGCGCAAGACCTTGTCGGACTATAGCGAAATCATCTCCATTCTTCTCTATTCCATGCTATCTTTATATACGTCGTAATGGTTCTTCTAAATTGTGTAAGCACTACTAGCGCTTCTTTTCTGGTTTTATTTAAAAATTTTAAATTGTCTGTATACACAGACAATTTAAAAACTTAAAATAAAATTACAAATTTCAAATACCCCCAACGCAAATAGAAAAGCGAACATTTAAAAAAATCTAAAATAATGCGACACGATAAGGTTGGTCGCTATAATGTCGCGGCGGGGTACTGCTCAGTTTAAAGCGACAACTAAATGGGAAGGAAGGTTGTTGAATCTTAATAAATTCAAATTATCTATGACACAAAAAAACGAAAATCAGTTGATCCGTTTGGGAGCTACGATACCACAGACAGATACACAGACAGACCCGTTGAACTTATAACATCCCTCTCTTTTTTCGTCGGGGGTTAAAAAGCTAATATGACTATTGAACAATTTTGAAGTAGGTTAATAATAACAACTCAACGAATAAGAAGCCACAAAAATTTGATCAACCGATGGTAAACTTTGCTAATTTTCTACTTATTCGTAAATACATCAGGTTTGTTTGTGCTAAGTTCGAGTGGTTACCACGTGGATGGAGCAACTTCAAAATAAGGTCTCTGTGACTAATAAATATTTCACTAAGCCTAAAGCTAGAGGGGCAAGGCTCTACGCACACTGACGCTACGAATGAGGCTGTAGTTAATGATTTAGATACATAGATAGATACTTTTAATTGCACACAATAAACATAGACATTCACACAATTCAGGCAGTCTTATTGCTAACAGCATTTTTTTATAAACTTAAATAATAAAAAAGTCCATCGTTATACAATACATCGCTGAAAAGCTCCAAGAGAGTAGGCTGCGCTGGTATGAAAACGTGACAAGAAGACCGCCTGTGTGTAATGTGAACATTCCAGGGCGAATTCCCCGAGGGCAGCCAAAAACAAACAGATGGGATTAAAAATGCCCAGTTTTCAGAGGCCCGACCTACACTAAAACTGCATTTCTTTAGTCCTTGCTCTAGCAGAAGACCTTAAATGGAATCACCTACTTATAATAGGTACTTCAGAAATATTTATTTAGTAATAATGTTGTACAGCTGTCATAATTACGGGGTCCAAAAAAAATTTAGGCCGCGTCACAGACAAGAGGTTTACTGTTTTTTGCCAAATGGCAATTTTAACAAGCAGATCATTTGATAAATGCCGCTTGGCGTAAGAACGCCTAGTTTATTAAATTTAAGTTGCACAATAAAGCTTAAACAAATAAATAAAAATAACCCAACTGTATCATTGAAATTTGCTTCTTGCTAATGTGCGAAGACCCTTATATGAAACCACGCGTGTTTACCCCGGGAACATCCAGTAAACAATCCCGTTCGTTCAAATTTGATTCTTGCTGCTTCGAAATAGGGTTTAGTTTACATTGCAAAAATTCAACAAAATTCTAGGACGAAAGAAAATAGCAGGATAAAGCTACGTTACTTACCAAATTAGTGATACTTGCTTGAACGGTTTAATAATAAATAAACTTCCTAATTGAATGAAAAGAATCAATTCAAGCTTATTCCGTTACGAGTCAGAATGCTCCAGAAGCTTTGCGATCGAGTCAGCTTTAGAATAATAATAAAAAATATATTGAGTGCTCAATATAGAGCACTCAATATATCAAAAAGCTTTATATTGAGTAATATTTAGAGGTTCTTTAAAATTACATTACACAGTATCATTTATTTTATGTAAAAACGAGATAATTAATACTTAAAATATGGATCGAAATTGAGCCGACTGGGTACTGAACCTGGGACGTCAGAGGTGGCTACATTTTGAAAACTGTCAAGCAAGACACACAACCACCGATATCGTCAGCAAAATTGGTGAAGTTAAAAAATATATTACATAAAAATATACAGATATCTTTGTTTATTTATTTGTAAGGTACGCCAACCATAATAACAAAAATGTAAACTTAAAACTAGAATATTTAAAAACGAATAGCATTATCAATAACAGGTACACACCCAAAATTTTTATTGACGGTGCTTAGAAGATAAATTTAACTTCAACAACACATAGATACTTAAAAGAAATAAAACATATATTTATAATAAAAATACCTTAAAGCAAACAGTTAAGGAGTTATACCTTCTATCATCAGCTCAGCAACATGAGTGAAAGTATGTACCAGACGCATTTCTTTTAATTTGAAATGGGTTTGACTTTGACTGTAGACTAAGCAAGGCGTGGCGTAGACAGAGTTCTTAAATAGTCTCAGAAAATGTATAAAACCATTATGCGTCGATATTTTTAAGGGTTTTTTTATTAAGAAGCAACTAAGAACTTCCTTTTTTAAGTCGGTTAATGAGTATTCGCAAAAGAAAACTTTTATCGCAAACTCCAAAACGTAGAAAAGAAAATTGAACAAAGACAGACAACGGAATACATGAGATGCATGAAAAACAAAAATTGATGGCAAACTTCATTTGGCTCACACCTTTTGTACTTTCCAATATCCTCAATGGACCACCCCTTTTCGTTTCGTAGGGTTGCCAGCGTCGAGATACGAAATGATATTATTTTTGTTTTTGCTAATGAGTAGAAATTAGAAAAAAAATGACAATATTGTGTTTGCATGTATTATGTTTTTTTATTATTAAATCATTATAGGTACTCTCGATGTTTACCCATTTTTTTAGGAAGGACTGCCATATACAGTAGATTGCTTTAAAGCAATCTACTGTATATATAAATAAAAGTTAATATCTTTTAAATACATAGATAAATTAAGTTCGTTTGTATGGCATAAATAAAGCAATTAGAAGTGTATATAAATCTGTTCTTAATATTACTACGTGCTGGTTGGCTAAAGAGACATATTAACATAATTTTAGAAATGTCAGAGGGATCGCGGAAAATGGCGTTTTACTAACAATCAATTTCCAGCATTCCGAATAAAGTCAATAAGAATTCTTTTGGTGTTCTTTTATTGGTTTGCCTTCTTTTATTACACAAAATTCGAAGAATGATTTACTATTCTTATTTTGAAGAAAAAACACGTTTACGCAAAAATTTCTTAATTTTCTTGTACCAACCCTACCCACCCCATCCGTTCCCCAACCTAACATTTCTATATGCATATGAATCCCTGTTATTTTTGATATTTGTTGTATATCCGATATTCGTAACGCCGTCTTTGGATTATGAGTGTAACAAAATACGTTTACCGAGTTAGCTTTTTTATTCTCAAACCCAATCTTGATATTTTATGATGACAGGTGAGCTAGCTACAGAATTTCGTATGTTTACAAATGGAACTCGAAAAATAATTTATAAATTGTGCAATTTTTATATTTGTTGTTAAGGGGTCTTCGCGACTTCTTCCGTACAATTAGGTCTTTCACGCAAAAAAATTGTAGGTACCCCTTCAAATTTTACCATCTCAAATTTTAGCGACAGCCTATGTCTTGACCTATTTCAATAGCAATGCCATAAATATCGTTTAAGGTTCAGGTATCAGACTACAGATTCCTAGAAGTAATGCACTAATATTTTCATTTCACGCCTATTACATAGTATTTGAACACTCCATGTATTTTCAACGTGTATTTGTCAAATACGTCCTCCTCAAACAAAATATTTGCTTTCCAATTAAATGAAAAAAGGAAACACATCTGATCCCTGAACTGTTTACCCGAAGCTTTTGAGGCCAAATATCAGGGGCTTTACATGCTGCTACTTTTAGCAGCGAAAAACAAGCAAGTCACTGCTACGCTATGTTCTAGCATCTAAACGCCACTTAACAACTTGTTGTCTGTGACCAATGATGCTGTAATTTGTTCGAAAGAGGTTATAAACACATTTAAATAAACCACCATGTTCACCTAGAGCCATCTCCAAAACGGCCTCCGCAAAGTACCAGTAGTCGTGACGTGCTTTCTTGCCGTCACTGACATCACTGAGCGGAGGCCTTTTTGGTACCAAAATATTAGTTTTAAGCACTAAGTTGTATTGTATTTTTGGTGCTAAATAAATACTTTTTCTTTCTTTCTTCTTCAAATCGCGAAGTATTCCGTAGAATTGTGTTTCAACCTGTTTGTTCCCACCGAATTTTAGCTACGGCGGCCAATCTCAACAAATATTAAGCAATAACGAAAGATATTAATATAGTACACAAGTGTATGAGCAATACAACGCGTTATCTGTTCCATCACCTCTCAGTCAGATAAGACGGCAATCCAAATAACCGGAGAAGAAGCAAGAACCAATGGCCTAAACAGCTTTCCTCGGGAAGAGGATGGAACACCGCTAACTTCCTGAGTCCGTGCTGCTACTAAGCAACTTCATGAGATAAAAACTTAGGAATTGAACCTTCTGAAAAAAACCTGATCAAGGTATCAAACCTCTATATTGGACCATAGTTACTAACCACAGCCGATTAACAGTTCCCACTGCATTTATGCACGAGCACTGTGTTGGAAACTAAAAGACGACCTTGGTGGTCCGATGTGAAAATGAAAAATCTTCTTCTTCTTCCTAGCGAGTCGATGGAACACGATAAAATTACATCGTAGCAGCCCAGAATTCAGCCACTTGTATTGCGGATCGACTGCCGTCAATTAAATTCGCTGGCGTGCATGTGTGAAAAATCTTTATTGGTATTTTTTACACATTTAGCGACACATGGCTAAGGCCTCCTTTTGAGTGTTAATACCTGTGTTAGGAGACCTCGCACTTTCTTAGGAATAAGCTTATTTGAAACTTCTTACATTAACAAACACTGTGCTGGACGGGTGTGGATTATGTGTAGGGTTGGTCACAGGGTGTATTTTTTTATTTGTGTGTGTGTGTGTGTGTGTGTGTGTGTGTGTGTGTGTGTGTGTGTGTGTGTGTGTGGTTGGGTGAGTATCAAGTAGTTAGTACTTAAAATTAGTGGTGTAAATATAAGTTTACATATTTATTTGATTTGATATGATAAGTTTTGTTGAAATGTATGCGAAGAAGGAGCGTTACATTAGAATCGCAGGATGTAAAGGCCTGAGGTTTGAGACCAAACATGAATCTTTGAAGCCAAAACGTTCGTGTTTACAGCCGTCGACAAATATGTTAGCAAAATGGGTTCTTATTGGTCGGATAGCTTGCGCAACACGTAATAGCAGTCTAAATTGATAGTTATTCGTTACTGTCTAAATCTGACTTCACTGATTTTCGTTATTTAGCAAAAAATGGTTGAGTTAAGCTAGAAAAGCATCAATGCTATTATAAACCCATCGTATCTTCACTGAAAAAAATATTGGTTAACAGTAACCAAAATTTGGCAACTACCCTACAACGAAACGTTCAACTACCAAAACTAGTTTGGTTGATCCTTTTTACAGTGTTCCCTATTTGATTTAATCCAAGTGTTTTACATTACATTGTTAAATTTTAGCAGCAGAAACTCCTTATGGATCGGACAAGGTTCTCTTTACTTACTTACGACTGTCTTAGTTTAGTGGTTCGCGCTACGGACTATAAAACCAGCGGTTGCGGGTTCGAATCCCACAACCGGCTAATTTGTGTGATGAGCACGAGTTTTTGTACCTACGAGTAAGTCATGGATGTTTATTTATAAACCTAAGTATGTCTATCCGTTACCCTAGTCGCCATAGCACAACTCACGGTTATTTTGGAGCTAATTGGTGTGATTGTTGGAACAATTTATTATATTTACTGTATACATACAGCATACACTTAATTAAAACACAAAGCTAAGTGTAAGCGGACTTAATGCCTCTCAGCAATGTCAACCATAAAGTCCCTATTCCCTCACACCATTTCATCCAATTATGATCCCGAAGGACACGCAGCTCCTCAAACAAAGATAACTAGTAAGACAAATATGACATCTAACAGACTAACAAAACTATAATTGCTAAGACAATGTTTGAGGACTACCTTTGTAAAGTTGACTGACTTGTCGTTGGTTTCGTGGTCAGCATACGAGTACTGCGAAATATCCACGAGGTTCGGGTTCGAATCCCGGATCAGGTCCAACGATTCTGGTTTTCTGTCTTCAATAACTCAGTGTCACGATAAACGTGAACTCCTTTCTATTCACATCGTAGAAAACAAACTTTTACAAAAGCTAATAAATTATATTTATACGAAAGTATACGGTAATGCTAAAACGATACTATTTAAATTGTGTTAAAAAAGCATATTAGACTCGACTATTACTATTCATTAAAATAAATAAATTACTAAAACAATCCTAATGGGACTTAACATCAAAACGTCCGTATTCCTTATTATTTTTTTATAAGAAGGGTGGTTTGGTATTTTGTTGACCGCCAGAGATCGGCTAACGAGTCGCGCTGGACTGAGCGATCGCAGATCACGAGTAGCCACATTCGGCACAACTTACGAGATTCCGACCGCTGCACACGGTCAACTAAACTGTGATCGCATTCTAATAGTGCATACTAAATACTAAATAAAATAGTCTCAAGTGTTAAGTTATTGAAACCCCTTGAATGGGTAAGTGGTGCATTTATTTTTATAGATTAGTATGTAAGTGGTTCCTTGCACATGACCTTAACATGTCCTTTACGGTTACGGTGTGTAAGACCGTTTTGCAAATTATTTATCTTTCTACTGTAGTAACTGGGCTTATTTAGTTGATGATACTTTGTTTGTCATTTTATTTGTTGCTAATAGATTATAAAAATTAGTGAATAAGTACTTTGAAAGAGTGTAGGTAGATTTTTTAGTACTTACCCTACAAGTAATTAGGTTTTATTATTACATCCTTGTGGAAATACCTTGTATATTATAATGGAACAGCTTAGTTATTTTCGTTAGGTACCTTTCTTAATCCTAAAAACTGTAGTTTTATGTATTAAATGTAATCCGAATAGCATTCATGTCGCAGTCGGGGTGAAAAATAGATCATCACGAACTGTCCTTATCAACCCGCAATCATATCTTATGCTTCGTAATCAGAATAGCATTCATGTCGCAGTCGGGGTGAAAAATCAGACATTTCACTAACTGTCTAAAAACCGGGATTTCAGGGTTTTCGTCCCGGGCAACAATTCTACGTCTACGCTGCTGGTTACGAAGGCAGATGATAATATGCACATATACTTATCTACCTACTGACGTGTCGGACCTACCCGCAGTCGTCGAACCCCTGAAGCACAAACCCACTAAGGATAGTATTGTGACATAGTTTCGGTGATACCAAATTACGATACCAGATTGAACCCGACCCTGAGCTGTATCTCTAATAAACAAATTAGTTACGACTTGTAGTTTCATTAAATACAACGTAGCATCAGAGACAGCTCCGGAGTTAGAAAGTTGGTAGTGTTAATATCCCCGTGCCTCGGAAAGCACGTTAAGCGTTTGGCCCTGCCTCTGATCTCTCCGGTCATGTCGGACTGCCACCTCACCGAACTTTGAGAGTGAAGGAACAGAGCGTGCACCTGTGTATTGCGCACACACTTGTGCACTATAATCCAGGGTAGTTGGCTAATCTTTTTTGAGATAAGCCGCTGTAGTCGAAATTCGACTAGGAGGACATTATTACTCTACAAAGGTAGAAAAAAACATTGGCCAATTACGCATGACATATAACAGTGCACCATTATGCGCATTTTCAGTACCACTCTCATAATCCGGTGAGACTGCAATCCGACATGACCAGAGGCCTTGTTTTCGACTGTAGCGTCTCTGTCACTCAAGTCAACATGACAGCACGAAGGAGCAAGATGGCTAGACTCAAACTACGGACATTGTCATCCGTTAGATTTGGCAAATGGTTGTTTCTTAAAACATTAATGTATTTAACTAATTCAGCTCATCGTACAAGTTATTACTATTTATTAAATCACATAAAAATAATCAGTTAACTAAATATGTACACTTAAAAAAAAACTTTAAAATCTACTTATTCAAAAATGTAACCGTGTCCATGAGGCAAGGAAGCGAGAATGCTGGCTGCGTTTCCGCGTTGGATAGCCATACTTAGCCTCTGAGCGAGAAACGAGCTAGCTTTTTTGTTTTCCAGAATTGTATTTAATTTAGGGGCTATTTTTCAAAAAAGTAATTTGGCGTTAGGTCCCCACGGTCCAAAAGTTTCAACGCCAAACGGTGCAAACACATAATCACCTGCAAGAGACAATAAGATAATGGTTGTGTGATGAGCACGAGCATTTGTAGCTAAGTCATGGATATATAAACGTATATAAGTATGTCTATCCGTCATCCTAGTCGCCATAGCACAAGCTCTCGCTTAGTTTGGGGCTAGGTACCTACTTGGTGTGATTATTGGCAATCTTATTTATCTATATCTTCTTCAACTTCTGATACATTTTAAGATGCACATAGATTTAAAACGTACAAGATATTTATATTAAAATTTCATTGCCAGTTCTTGGTGGGTTAACATCACACACGGTAGCTATCCCTTCCAAATTCAGGAATAAATTCTAACCAAGTTACACATGAAACTAGTTACGGTTTCAATTTAGCGATAGTTAACAACTTGTCACAACTTGGCTAACTTGTTCCTACAAGTTTTTAGGGTACGTTACGTAGTGAACTTCGTCTTGAAAGTTGAGTTGTTTAGCGAGAGATTAGTTTTATATTATGATCTTCATCTAAGTTGTAGTAACTTTTGTACACGGTTTAAATAATGAAGTACCTAACGAGCAAGCACCCCCCCACCCCTTGTCAGGAGTTGGGGTTGGGGGGCTTATTTACTAAGAGCAAAGTCCAAACGTAAAAAAATTGCCTTCATTCTCTCGTTGACAAAGAGAGAGACATAAAAAACGTCGAAAACTGCAATGATAGTGAATAGTGAATGTAAAAAATAAAAATACAGTACCGTTACCATGAGTTTACGGTGGTTTTACTCGCTAGCGACGACGTACAAAAAGTGTATGGAAAATTTTAGTTCTCCAAGTAACCGCTACAGGCGCTGTGCAATTTTCCATACTCTTTTTTTACGTCGTCGCTAGCGAGTCAAACCGCCGTAAACTCATAGTAACGGTACAGAATTTTATTTCCGTATTTTTGACTTTACGTTTCCTCAGTACATTTGGGGTCACGATAGTGTCCCTGCCAAGACAAAAAAGTATTAAGGAACTATAGAAAACGTTTGCGCTACGAAATTTATTTTTCAGGCCAGCTAGAGTTATTTAATTACAAATTGAATGGGTGACCAAAAATAACGTGTTTAAGAAGTCGACCTTTCATTTCTATCTGTCAGAACATGCATTCTCCATAACGATAATACATACGATTTCATTTAAGATAACCACAGATAGAGCACTACCCTCTATTTGTCACAGTCGGGTAAAAGATACCATTCAACCCTTTCCCACAGCAAAAAGAAATCTCAGTTACTTACCAACTTCATAGAGATTTACTACTGCAAGTTTCAAAGGAATGTGCTCTTAAGAACAAGGTAATAGGATTTCAATTCGATTGAAGTGCAGAAGGTCATTCAAGACTAAAATTTATACCTACCCTCATAAGGAAGGTATGAGCGATGGGGTCTATCTTTATTCATGGGGAATATTTATGGCAGACTGCTTTAGGCCCGCGACTTTGTCCATATAATATTTAAATGTGGGATTCTAAAAAAATTACAAAAAGTAGAAACTAGCGAGAAACACTTTGTCTCATATTATATTTTAATTAAAAACCCCTCCAAAGAAGGGGAAATTTAGAACCCTTAACTTTAATATTACAACACACATTTTTTGACGAGTGCACTATATCTGCTTGTAACTATTTAAAAATTGGTGCACGTATTTTTTTAAGTGGACATACAGCTTTATTATACTAGGCGGTATTCAGACGTCTTACTGAGACAGTTTATCCCCCATCTCGCTCTTTCATCTTGTGAAGGAGCGAGATGAGGCATAGACTGTCTTACAGGCTTACTCTTATTACACTACGCTGAGTCTTAAAAGGACTGTCTGAATACCACGTAGGCTAAATAACTGCCTAAAAAAATTCTTAACAAATCATAACTAAAAATGCTTGCTGCATTTTAATTCATATTTGTTTTAATTTATGTGTTAATATCGACTAAGAATAAAAATTTAATTAGGGTAAGTAAGAACAAACACACAGACAATTTTAAGCATTTCACAGATGTGATAATGCTGAGTAAGATCATTTGTCAAACCATATTTTATGGGCCGTTAAAGTGGGTCTTATAATTTACTAACTTCGATGATATCCAGATGATCGTAATAATTTTATGGAGTTTTATTGTTAGGAGATAATGTAAGATTAGTATTATAAGGTACTTCAGAAAACACATATTTGTGGAATTAACCGAGCGTCGGTGACGCAGTGGCTAGCGGGTTGCCTCTAATGCGAGAGGTGCCGGTTCGATCCCACGTGCCGCCCTGTACCAATGACTTTTTCTGAGTTATGTACATTATTTGTTTCCCTAACCGATGCTCTTACGGTGAGGGAAAACATCGTGAGGAAACCTGCACATTCAGGCGACTGCATGTGTACCCATGATCCAAAACTGGTCAGGTTCCTCTGGTAACAGGGTCACGGAGGTCAGATGGCAGTCGCTCCACTGTAATTACCTGATCTGTCACAACCTGGATCATGGTCAGCGGACCCTGGGCCCTAGCGTGCGAGTGCACAACCGGGATAACGCTAGGAGAATGAACCGCCAACTTTGATCCAAATATCGTTAATTACGGGTAGGAAACGACATTTGACTACTTTTAAATGGAATTCCAACGTCCAATTGGTTGGAAGTCAAGTTGTGCAAAAACCAAATTGAGTTATTAGTGTCATTATTTGCAATTGTCTAAAATAACTTGAGCTACCACGAAGGGGGCTTAAGACATAGCAATCTTTGGTTCCCTAGAGGGACTAGCTATGAAATAACAATCGTTATTAACACCAAGATGGTCTACTCTACAAGTCGGTCCGTGTTTCGAATATTTTGCCTTCTTGGTCAGTCCTAGAGAATTTCAGGTCAGGCGAAATTTCTTTTTGAATTCTTCTAGGTACGTAATTCAGAAATGGCTCGGAACTCGGCAGCCGTAGTTAAAATGGGCTAGGAGGAATGGCTTGCGCCATATCCCAACATCTGGGGTCGGCTCTTTTCGGGTTTTTCCCCTCCGGACGGTTTTAAGCTGTTTCTAAGCCTATATCATTTTGAGGTCTTTGCAGGTGCTAGGAAGAAATGTTTATGGATATTTTTTATTACATCTAAAGTGATAGGTAGAGCCGTAAATAAGGAGGTCTTACGGAGTAGGCCTCCAGACACGAAGCGTAATTGTGGCACCGCCAGAGGAAATGGCTCGAAAAATTACTTACTATTGTACAAGAGCTGTCGGGTTGTATTCTGGAATCGATAGAGTATTGTCGTGTAAGATAATGTAATGCGTAAAATTTTCTCAAAAAAGAAATAAAATGCATTTCAGGTTTCATTTCGAAACAAAAAGAAGAAAGAAAGTGTCAAATAAAGCGCCATATAATGTTTAAAAATACTATAATAATAACACAGACTACAGCACCGCAATTTTTTTGGAAATTTTACATGAATTTGTGAATTAACGTACTATCCTCTAAAGTATGTTTATTATTATTTTTCCTTTGCGCCGCATTGGAAGCTTGGCGCCCATCTCGATTGCTTTAAAATTGCTATTGCTATATATTTCTATTTAGAGAAAATATCATTTCATGTGTAATTGCTTTCAAATTTTAATAGTGATAGCTTTCTAATTAGGCAGAAGGACATTTACTTGAACGTTGAACATTTAGATAAATTGTGATTTTCAGTGTGAGAATAACTTGAGGTAATTTCTTATTGCGAGTGATTCAAGAATAGCCCCCATGACTCAACATTGCTAATTGTGCGAACAGATGGGAGTAAGAAATTCATCGATACAGAAAATGATTACGGCTCAATGTGTACTTTACGCCGTTGTGATAACGACCATTTTGCTCCTACCGTTTCTCGGAATATTCCAACTGGCAGATACTGGTGCAATCAGCAGAATTAGAAGACTGATTAATTGAAATAAAAGTACAAACGGAATAAGGGTATTTGGTGTGATTTCGTATTTAGAATAACGCCTTTGATGTAGTTTTCTTCTTCTCGTGTCGACTTAGGCGTTATATTTTTGAGGACCAATACTTGGCAATACCCAATACCCAATGTACAGTCGGCAGCACGTCAGTTTACCTATTTGAACTACGAAAACAGCTTTTATTACGTAGGGAATAGAGGCAATCTCAAAGTCAAAGTGGGGTAGTCTGACGTGCGGCCGCGTGTTCTTTTAAAAGGCTTAAATACACTACATACTAAAAATAGTTGAAAAATTTTAATATATATGATGTCAATATTTTATGGCAAATCCTGTCCTCCGTGTCCCTTATTTAACTTATCAAATTAATCTAACTAACTTAAAATGTGTTGAAATTCTAACTTGACAAATTACTGACATGAGAACAATAGCTAGGTTATCTTATCTTTTACTTAAGTTTATTCCCAGCCGAATATAGGAAGCCTAGAAAAGTCAGTAACGGTGTTATTACAAAAATTAGACCAGGTTTAAAATAGGTCTAAATATTAGCCGACAACAGAGGAATGAATGACACATTCGTGACATAACCTAATAGAGAAGCGCTTTTCTAATAAGCTAATAGCTTAGCCCTGTCTCAAACCCGGTACTAAGTTTTTGTAATAACGGGCTAAGTGTTTATGTCATTACCAAAAACATACGCACCACATCTCAAAATAGTATTAATTAGTCCAAAAATATAACGAATGATCCGCCATTTTTTATGACGTCCCAAATTTATAACTCTGCTTTTTGCCGAAACACATTTTTTCCAACATTTGTCGCGGTTTCGAATGTGTCCGGTTTTTTTGTCGTCAGCGGTTTTTCGAACAACGTTTAGGAAGTAATTAATATCAGTGTTACGAAATACGCCACCCGCGGTGTAAGGTTATAAATTCGTTGGACTTAATGTGAGGGTATTAGCGCATACGTTAAGAAATATTTACTACTAGTGGTTCCCCGCGACTTCGCTCGCAAGAGTTGGATTTTCCATATAAACTTTCATCCCCCATTTCACCCCCTTAATGTTTTTATATCGCGACAAAATGTAGCCTATGTCCTTTCCAGGGTCTCTAACTGTCTCCATACCAAATTTCATCTCAATCGGTTCAGTGGTTTAAGCGTCAAGAGGTAACAGACAGACAGACAGACACTCTTTCGCATTTATAATATTAGTATGTATTGAGTAACCAATTATTTTCACTTGAAAGAAGTTTTTACTTAAAAAGTCAGATTTATTTTTGTACACAAAAATTTATCGATCGTGTCACAGAATAAGTACTAGTACCATGTAGTCCGGTGGGACCAACTAAAAAGGAAGAATTCACTCTTAAAAAATGCTAAAATTATACAAATAAAATATATGACGGATATTGTATAAATTTAATTTTGAAGACAAAAAACTTTTTTTTTCTCTACCTAGAAAGTATTTTATATTATGTTTTTCTTGTCTGCCAGCTTGATTTGACCTCTAAAAATAAATTTGTTTTTTTTTGTAACAGAGTGGCCACATTATTTTCACCATGCTGAGATTAAAGTTGTAACTGGAACATGTCACATGGAGCTAGTTTTCAGGAGTTCAAATCTTACAAATAGATAGATAAACCATAAACAGGGTGTCCCGTAAATTTGCGTCAAGCGAGAGTGACGTCATTCTATTGCTCAAATACAACTACTTTTTCTAAGGGATCAACATCGAAATCTCAAAAAAACTTTTGGCTTCCCCATACAAAAGTGCCGATCGGCTGAGAGTAGTTTGTATTAAGAAGTCAAATTTTTTTTTGAGGTTTCGATGTTGATCCCATAGAAAAAGTTGTTGTATTTGAGCAATAGAATGACGTCACTCTCGCTTGACGCTTATTTACGGGACACCCTGTATACTATGATGATCGCCCTAAATTTAGCTGTTTCTCAAGACATTAGTGCTAATCGGCCAATGAATCTCAGCAAATCAAAACATGATCTTAAAACATAATCATTTTGCAATTAATCGGCTAACAGATCGAAACAAACACAAACACATTATGAGTGACCACTTTATTGATGTAGCCTATTGAATCGATACATCGTTTGAATCGATACATCGTTTCGTAACGAGTGAAAGGAGCAAGCCTCGACCCTGCGACCCGAGCATGCCAGCCACTCAGCACTTGCCTATCCCATACAAATACGAATCAAGATAAGATGGTCTTTAATACGAGGTGGCAGAGTCGAAAATTACAAAATGCTCGCTTTGATAGGAACATTACTTACACAATGACCCTGATAGAGTGTTGTGTACTTTCGTAAGGGTATCAGGTTAGATTTGTTAATGTTACTTAAGACTTTTATTGTTTTTATCTTAATAAACAAAATCACTGTTCTTCTCCTCGAGGTTTTTTTAAATAATTAATGGACTAACTCTTGATCTTCATCTTTGGCCGATAGCAAAGATAAGTTCAGGCCTGTGTATCTTTCCGCGTAGGTAGCAAAAACGTACCTACGCGCAGCGACCCCTTGGTAACGGGCTAAACAAGTTGGGTGTCGCTAGCCGGCAGCGACACGCTCCCGCGTTTTATTCACCGGCGGTGCGCGACACTAGGTTGCTGGTTGGACGAGCGTGAATAAAGTCTTAGAAAGATGCGCTAGATGGCGTAAGTAGCTTCTTGTGGCAGTCAACCCTATCGCGTTGCGTGATAGTACGTCACTGAATAGGTTTAGTGTATTATGAATCATATTCCAGAGTTATAAGAATAACATTATCTTGCAATGTATTTCTGTAGGTGTCTACACGAAAATGTGCTTGAGTCTGAGGCGAACTGAATTACACCATATCGTTGACAACATTGAGTAGATATTTCTTTGAATTTCATTGCAAAGTCATACTTCTGTACGGAGTACTAGTACTTATTCTGTGATAAGGTCTACGCTGGAGTGAGGAGAAGCACCTTAAGAGATTCGGGTTACACGCACTCGGAGAAACAGACGCAGGCAGGGCATTCCACTACTTGGCTGTGCGTATTAAAAATGATAATGAAAAGCGCTTGGTATGAGAAATGGGAGTGTCAAGCACAAATGATAGTGGCCCGCAGTACGTCTGGTGTTCCCATGGAAGAATAGGGATGGCATTATGAGACTGTGGAGCTCGTGCGCACACACCCCGAATACAATATGTAGAAGACCTGTTTATTGGAATAAGATAATTTTATACACAGGTAGGTGAAGTTTGAAAGTTTTTGAGTTTGTTTTAAGAATTCTTTCACCAGTCTTCTTCTTCTTTTCGTGTTGACTCTGGCGTTGTATTTTTGACGATCTCTGCCTTTTGATCTTTTGCCTGATCTCTCTACGGTCATGTCGGACTGCCGTCTCACCGAATTATGAGAGTGAAGAAACAGAGAGTGCACCTGTGTATTGCGCACACACTTGAGCACAAAATCTCTCGCGCAGTTGGCTAATCTCTGTCGAGATAGGCCGCTGTAGTCGAAATTCGGCTAGGACATTATTATAATTATTTTTAAGGAACTAATAAAATTTATCAGTGGCGTTGTAAAGGTCGTTCACGTTGTTCGTTAAAGGCAAACTATATCAAAACAAGGTGAACGCGCATTTAACTGCGCCGCCGGAGCCGCACGCGCCGCAGGCATCGCATTTTATAAATATTTATATGAAATTGCATGCAACGTCGCGCACCAACCGCATCGCTTTAATCGAATTTTAAAGACGTCATCCGCATTTTGAAGACGTTACTCGCATTTACTAAAATTCTGCAAGTGCGACGCGGACAGGTGCGTTACGTTCCATACGATTTCATTACGACCGTCTTGGTGTAGTTGTGCGCGCCCCGGACTTCTAAACCAGGCGGTTGCGGGTTCGAATCCCGCAAGGGGCAAATGTTTGTGTGATGAGCAAGAGCATTTGTACCTAAGTCATGGATGTTCATAAATGTATATTTATAAGTATGTCTATCCGTTATCCTAGTCACCATAGCACAAGCTCACGCTTAGTTTGGGGCTAGGTAATTGGTGTGTTTGTTGAAACAATTTATTTATTATTATTTTATTTATTTATTACGATTTATAAAATGCGATGACTTCGGCGCATACGGCGATAAATGCGCGTTCACCTTTATCAACCATTATGAGGCGCTTACGCCATATATTCCCTAAGGGTTTAATCTTAGTACAAACACACAGAAACCAGGTTAAAGATTCACAACTCGCAAGACAAAATCACATTAATTATAATTACATCGACTTCACGGCTTTTCAATTATGTATATTGACTGACAGTCCGACTGTCTGTGTGAGACAAAAGGTTAACTGTGTGTTCAAGAGACTCGTGATTTCGTAATCCTGCTATAAAAGTTCTCATCGTCTTTATAGCAAGAACGCCTAACTGAGTCCTTGCCTGCGCCAGGGGTGCGCGGGTAGACGAGACGAGAACGGGCGCTTCGATTTGATTGGGTAATTCGAATTTAGAAATGAATGCGAATTTCGAATTTCAGAATTTCGAAATACATCACCCCATTCGGTATGTAAAGTAAAATTTAAGGTATACATATGTTTCATATGTTTTTCTTGAAGTTAAGACTAAATTGCCTATGACGATTTTCTCTCATATTTTCGAGATTGTCTTTGGAAACAAACTTTTTTCTCAATAGAAAACTCTCACACATGCAAATAGTGTATGTCATATTATGTCGGTTTCCGGTGCGTTTAGAAAATTATAAAATAGAAAAAAAAATATGAAGAATCAATTAATCCGTATATTTTCGTAAAAATTGCCCCATCTTTCAATTTTAGGTGGTATAGGTAACTGTACGGTGAGTGATTATGAGCATAAAATCTCTAAATGGTTTTGAAATTACCATAGGTCGTTTTTTTATGATCCCCGCACCACTTATGATCCCCGTTCTCTTCTACCCCCGCACCCCTGTACCCCGCAGGCGAGTACTCAGTTAGGCAGTCGGGTTATAGCTATATGTACTTAATTCACCTTCTAAAGTAACTCGTCTACATAATTGAGAATTGTGTGTCGATTTTTTTACAATTAAAAATATAATGTGTAAAAAACTCTGTCCGATCAATAGGGGTTCTGCTGGGGCTCAAATATAACATATTTTATGGGATCAACATCGAAATAAAAAAGTGTATGTAATTTAAATCTAAAAACAAAAGCCTTTCGGATTAATCAATCATCATCAAATTTAAGAGCTAGGCTCTTGTCGGTGGAGTTTTTTCCATTTCTCTCTGCTTTCCGCCCTTCTCTTAACCTCCTGATACGACCCGACATTTATCTTTACTTTTATTTGCTGCATGTAGCTTATTCTTGGTCTTCCTCGCTCCCTTTTTCCTTCTATTCTTCCTTCTATTATCGTTTTAATAAAATTGTCGTGTCGAATCAGGTGGCCTAACATTCGTCCCCTCCTACACTCTATTGTTTCCATCAATCTCCTTTTTTCCCTAATCATAGACAAAACTTCTTCATTTGTTTTCTTCTCCGTCCAAATCAATAAGGGGGTAATTTTGGGGCTCAACTGTGACAACTTTTTATAGGATAACACAGGAACATCGAAATTAAAAAAATTACAGGTCTCACAAACAACCTAATTTTCTCTGTAAACGTACGCCAGGTCCAATGCAATCAATACATAATTTAATTTTACGTTAAGCTCTAATGTACGTCATGTTTTAAGACCATATTGAAATCTTAATTTAGTTCATGAGTTCAGAGGGAAAAGGCTCTGGCACTTATTAAAGATGTGTTTATCAGTGCGGCTAAGAGAGACATCTACATTTAAATACTCATCATCACAGATAATGGTATACTTGTGTATTATTAATTAATAAAAAAATCATGCAACTTAGACTTTATCTATCTCGTATAGTTGTTTTATCCCATTGCTATTATGACGACTTTCACGTTTTCTTTCTTTCCTTTCTCTTAAACATTAAAAAGTCCCTTTAATTCGAAACACGTAGTCTAGGGGTCAGAATCGATACGCAATCGATTGTGGAGATTCGCGTTCCGATTCCGAGTCATTAGGTCGATCAGAGGGCATCGGGATCATGAGCCATCAGTAAACACTCTTTTGTAGGACAAGTAAAACCGCCAGCTCATGCTATTTTGGTGACAGTCATAATTTGACATATGGTTTTTATTTTTAATGCAAGCACTTAAGTGGCAGTGGGCAGGGCACATTCCCAGGGTAGGGTAATCCCAATTACATTGATGAAAGCAACGCGGCATTACAGCGTTAAGAAGCACTTGAAAATTTCGACAGGCTCTGCCAACGCCAGGGTGGCCGAGAGGTTAGGCAATCGCCCGATATGCGAGGAACGCGGGTTCGATTCCCGCCCCTGGTGGTCATTTTTTCAAGTGCAAAAATATATTTAGAAAGGTTCTTAATTGGAGACCATTTGATCAAAAACGAAGCGTAGAGCGTCCACCGGCAACATGGACAGGCGACCTAATAAAGGTCGCAGGAACGCACTGGATGCAGGCTGCTGGTAACACATCACTTTGGAAATCTATGGGGCAGGCCTATGTTCAGCAGTGGACGTCCTGTGGCTGATGATGATGATGAATTCATTTGCAAGTTTTTTTGCGAAAGTTAAAAGGTATTGCACACAAATATTTGTTTAACTTCTGAATTTGGGAAAGCATAATACTTCAAAAACCAGGTTCGAAATTTAAATTCGCTTTACGATTACTTTATTACAAAAACTTTCATGAAAAATTTCGGTGAATGATAGTATATGTTGACTTTTGAAAGTTTAGATTTGACAAAGACAATGTGTTTGTTTTATGGAAGGAACTAGGCTAATTACTTTCATACTTTTTGATCACTATGTACGAATTCATAAATTAAGCATGCTATGAAACTTTGTAATTGGCTTAAGTGACATAAAACATATTACACAAGAAATTTTAACTGAAAAAAAAGCTGTTAAGTTTCTCGATAAATAAATAAATTATTATGACGACAAGTGGGCTGGCTGTTTCTGTTATACAATACTTAAAGGCCATCTCGATCATGCCCACTAAACACTCCTTTGTGGCTCAACGTGGCAATAAATGCACAATTGAACGTTGAAGATATGTTGCGTAATATGACGAACGTGCCGCACGAATAAAATATTAAAATTAGGAGGTCGTGGACCATTCAAAATGGACGTGGAGTAAACGATGAATCTGCAATAATGTGCGAACGTGACAGCACATGAAGGCATCTTATTCAGTTGTAATAGTGGCCATTTTGCAACGTAAATGTGTACTGTGTTTGCAACTGCATAAAGTGACCCTACTGGTTAAATTGCGGTGTGTAGAAAATATATTTTATATGCTTGAATGCTTTATTTCAAACAGTCAATTTTTAGTTTCACTTAGTAGAAATGCCTTATCATAATTAATTAATATCGTTTATAGCTTTTCGTTGTTCTAAATCGTGTAGTTCCCTTAAGTCGTCGTTGTTCTATTAAGTTCTTGATGTTGTAACAGGAACACATACTTTAAAAAAACTCTTTGTCTGGTAGCTTGAAGTCATCGGAGATAGGAACTTGTAAAAGGTTAAAGGTAAGGAATTTTACTGTTGCTCATCATTCTAGCGTTATCCTCGTTGTGCACTCGCACGCGAGGGCCCAGGGTCCGCTAAGACCATGATCCAGGATGTGGCAGATTAGGCCTGACCTCCGTGATTCTGTTAAGGGGAACCTGACCAGTTTTGGATCATGGTTACACTTTCAGATGCCTGCCTGAATATGCAGGTTTCCTCACGATGTTTCCCCTCACCCTAAGAGCATCGGTTAGTGACACATATACGAGGGTCAAACTGAAAGTTCTTAGAACTGGCCACGTATAAACAATATAATAAAAAAAATATTCTAAAATTTGAAAATAGAACTCTTTGCCAATATTACTGAGTATATATTTCATTCATTTGTCATTTGTTTTACGACTTGGCGGCAAATTGAAAATTGTCTGTGTCACGTCAAAATGAATTTAACACGAGAAAATTTTCGTGCAATGATTTTTTATGACTTTCGATGTCATTTAAGTCAACGAGAAAGTTATGATAGACTACGATTGGCCTTTCACGATGAAGCCCCATCTCGTGCGACTGTTTACAACTGGTTTAATGAGTTTAAACGTGGTCGCACTAATCTCACTGATGATGTACGTGAGGGACGGCCTTCTACGGCGACGACTGAAAATAACATCTGTGTTGTGCGGCGTATGATAGAGACTGACAAAAGAGTGACCTATCAGCAGATTCGGACAAGCTTAGGCATCGGTATGAGTCAAGTGCACAAAATCCTCCACGAACATCGCGGTCAGGAAGCTTTGCGCCCGGTGGATACCTCATAATTTGACTAAGGCTCAAAAACTCCATCGTGTGAATTGGTGCCGTAAAATGATTGAAAGATTTAACGGAGGTGACTCAAATGCTGTGTTGGACATACTAACAGGTGACGAAAGCTGGATTTACTGTTATGATCCTGAAACCAAAAGACAATCTGCTCAGTGGGTGTTTCCTTTCGAGGAGTTGCCAACTAAAGTGAAGAGAGATCGAAGTGCGGGAAAAAAAATGGTGGCCTCGTTCTTTGGAAGGATAGGTCATTTCGCAACAATTGTGTTAGAGGATCAAAAAACAGTTTCTGCAGAATGGTACACTACCAATTGTTTGCCACTTGTCTTGGAAAAAGTTCGAGAGAAACGACCTCGCAGTAGGATCCTCCTTCACCACGACAACGCCTCGTCGCACACCGCCAAGCGAACGATCGACTATTTGGCGACATCAAACGTTGAATTACTGGGTCACCCGCCGTATAGCCCCGACCTCGCGCCTTGTGATTTTTATTTATTTCCAAAAATTAAAGAAAAACTTAAAGGAAAGCGGTTTATGAATGCTGAAGAAGCGGTGGCTGCGTATCGCGATGCCATTGAAGAGACCCCTAAGGACGAGTGGGCAAAGTGCTTTTCCCAGTGGTTCCATCGCATGCAGCGGTGTATTGACGTCAATGGACAATATTTTGAAAAGATATAATAAAACTAATAACTGGCTAATGTAATCAGTTTTTGATTTTCTAAGAACTTTCAGTTTGACCCTCGTAATGTACATAACTCATAAAAGTCATCGGTACATGGCGGCACGTGGGATCGAACCGGCACCTCCCGCATGAGAGGCAACCTGCTACCCACTGCGACACCGAAGCTCCTTTTACGCGCATTTTACTGTTGCTATAATACTTAAAACGAAGTTGCAAGTAACAGCTAAGATATATTTTCTAACATTTCCAGCCACTCCTTGTCAATTCAACAATTGACAAATTGCTAAGCATTGTAAGGTCTCTATTCTCAATCTGTCAGCGAGTTGGCTTTATGCACCGAAGTAACCAATACTGCACAATATTTTAATTATGTCGCAAGGATTGTGGTAAGATTAATCCTGTGACGCGGCGGGAGCACACAATACCATGTGATTGGGGTCGGATGTACGAACTTTGGATGCGGTATAAGCAAAACAGTTTATATACGCAGGCTGAGCTTAATGTATGTAGCATGTAAATTTATTCACTAAAATGTATTTGCAAACTATAATTTGTGTGTGTTAGCGATGGGCGATTATAACTAAATTAATCGAATAATTCGAATGGTCCCTGTAATCGAATGATATGGATAAGCAACCGCGTTCATTCGATTATCCTTCGATTATGCGGCGAGCAATACCGGAGCATGCGGTGCGCAGGCCGGACTACTAACGACTGAATCGTCATTCGTCGCGTCAATTAATCATTCGTTCGCTGCCTGTCCTGTCGCAGCAATTCAATCAAATGCATCGAAGGGCCGAGTATAGATTATCATGATTGTCGATTATTATTCGATAATTTTTTTTCGAATTACTAAATCGAATTTGGATAGTTCGAATGGTCAATTGACGATTCATTCGATTCTTTTTTTTCTAACAATCGCCCATCGCTAGTGTGTGTGTTTATTTTATTAATGTTGTGTTTGGCAAACTTTCTGTCCATTTTTCAGGTTGCTACGAATAATTCTAGGTCAGTGCTTTTTGGTACTCACCATTGAGTAATTAGGCGTGATATTTTTGTTTTTGCAAACCTCGTGTCGTGAGCGAGTCTGTCTAATAAAGATATTTTGTTTATTTTTTTCGTTTTGTGAGCAAACCCAAAGTAGTGGAATTCTAATCCAGAATCAGCTCATAGAATAAGTTTCCTATGGGCAAGCTTGTTCCTTGAGCTTCATCATAGTTTAAACCGAATTCATTGAATCGCATTATTTCTATTGTGATGATTACACAATAAACAAGTAGGTAAACGCAAGTTAAACAGTTGCTACTACACAATTTGTACAAGTAGATACCTACAGAAGTAAAAAATATATATCAGCAATGCTATCAAGCGCGTTAGTCAAGTGATACCTAAATCGTTCCCCAAGTCTTCTGTGCAACATATATGTTTTTTAAACGTCAATACTGGTAAATCAAGATACTATTTCTTTCATCGTCACATCAAATCCCCTAGTATTTGTTAATTTCATTCTTTTAGACATCGTGTATCGTATTCTGTGTTATTATTTTCAACAAGTTTTAGATGCCACATCCATATTTTATATCTCTATGTACAGTAATGCGCCTGCACCGATGTCATCAAAGTAACGCGCTTCGTAACGGCCTAGCGGTTGATATTAAATTTCTTGTACACATATTGGTCCTTTTGTTCTTAACACCAAGTGTTAGGGTCGAAAATTGCACGGTATATGAAACTTGAGACCTAAACTTCGACCTGTCATGCCAAGATGTTAGGACACATGGTGTGGCCGATTTAGGCGACAATTTGGGAACTTTAGGAGATTTGCATTTTCATTTAAGTGTATTTTAGACCAACCCTATTTAGTTTAGTACAGATCTACGGTAGTTTTGACAACATACGTTGACCAATGACCATGACATGACCCATCCTAGGTCGCATCGTCGCTTACCATCAGGTGGGATTGCAATCAAATGTCTGCCTATCAATTAAAAAAAAAACTTAATTAACAAAGTGTAAATCGAAATCACAATACACATACTTTTACCATTATTCTTTTGAATAATTAGATACGTTTGTTCAGATTAAACGGTGGTGGTGCTACTGGGCGTTTCTATTTGCGGTCGACCTACAAAAGAATTAGAACGTTTTTACTGCTGAGGTAAGGAATGAAAATCGTTCTAACCCTGGCTATAGCTTCTTACCGAACGAAATTACTTTCAGCCCCTTATAAGTCTTATAACCAAATAAATAGCGACATACAATAACAATAGATCGTAACACAAAAAAAATAAATCTTAAAATATATCATATAATTCAAGTTCTTCAATAATACCAATAGTGACGCCCACATTCATATCATTCTATTGTTGAATAACTTTCAATCTAAGTAAGCCTATGTGATATGTATGATACAAGTTTGAAGTTATTATTGGCTGGGTGGCGTAGGATGATGTGTGCATAGATTTAGTAAAGGATATTGACCAAATCCGGGCCCAGATTGCGTCTTTGTAGTTTTTAATTCAAAAATATTGTTTTGAATTATAATTGCACTTGTATTTTTGAAATAATCTAACGTAATCTAATCACAAAATTCCTAAAATTATCACATAATTAATTCAATCAATCAATGAATAGCCTTTTATCCTAAACTTTTCCTGTTACAATTTTAGTTAGCTCTATAATATATCTCTTAGTTCAGTGTGCCTCATGGCAAAGGCCTCCTCTAACTCCTTCCATTGTACTCTGTCTCTGGCAACTCTCCTCCAGTTGGGACCTGCAGTGCGTTTTATTTCATCCTCCCATCTATTTGGCGGTCTGCCTCTGTTTCTCTTTCGTTCCCTAGGGTACCATTTAGTGACTATCTTGCTCCATTTGTCAAGTGGGCAGCGCATCATGTGACCCGTCCATTGCCATTTAAGTTGGTCTATCTTTGTTAATACATCTGTGACTTTAGTCTTTGCTCGGATAAAGGTGTTCCGCTTTCTGTCTTGTTTTTTGAAGCCCAACATACTTCTTTCCATGTCTCTTTGACAGTGTGCTTACTTATCTCTTTGGCTCTTTGACAAGGACCATGTCTCGCAACCGTATGTGATAATTATTTATGCAATCACAAAACATAACCTCAAAATGCCTAATCTGCCACTGAATTCCTTGTAAACCCCTGATTATTTTTCAAAAATATTTTTTGTGTGTATTCTTTCAAATATTTATATATTTTATCCGAACATTTTGTAAAGACGCATGCTGACTCAAAGTGGGCCGAGTTTCTATAGAGTTTTGGTCAAGATCCTTTAGTAAGACCACTAGTAATTAACTTTACGTTTATCAAGGTACATGGTGGTCAGTAAATGAAGGATATTCTTTTATCATGGCAATGTACATTAATTGAAAGTTACAAAATTATAAGACAACATATTTTTATTTATTATAAATGAATATATTAAGTTCTTATTATCTGTTAAAAGCTAACTAAATGTCTGTCTTTAATTGTATGGACTCATGTGTGTGTAATAAATGTTTAAAATTTAATTTAATCTTTGTTATAAATAATAATGGTGTTTCTTCTTAGATATTTTTATTTCGTTTCTAAGATAATATAACCAAGTATATCTTTTTAAATACCATCTTCTATTAAAATAAATTGTTTCATTTCATTTCAACTTAGTCCAGTAAAATCTAAAATTTTCCCATACACGTATGTGCTTACATATTTGTAGCAAAAGCACACCTAAAATAAGCATCCCACATTATTGTTACTATAAACATATTATTACCCATTATGTACGAGATGTACGAAAAAATCGCCTATTCAACGTTAGGCGGCGGGCACACGAACGAAGCAGATAAGGCACGCACCAACTTTAATTAATCGCGCACACTCTGGGGAGACGTGTGCTCGTGACCTAAGAGTTGGGCACACTTGAGACTTTTGCCAGTGAATAACCGGCTTTATTGATTTATGAAGCTTATTTTTATGTTCTACAACAATAATTTAAAAATCGAATATGGTGAAGACATCTGGGGGATGAAGTCACCAATGGAGAGGACAAGACATTCAGTAATAAAGAAAACGACCAAATACCAATATTAATAACATGCTTTTACTGATTTTCGGCTGCCAGTCGATATTGTTTAGCAGCCTATGTCTTCACTAATATTATAAAAAGGAAAGATTAGATTGTTTGTTTGTATTGAATAGGCTCCGAAACTACTAGACCGATTCAAATGAAATTTGGTACAGAGATAGTTTAAGACCCTGGAAAGGACATAGGCTACTTTTTGTCGCGATATGAAATCATCAGGGGGGTGAAATGGGCGATGAAAATTTGAAGGGGAAATCCGACTTTTGGCGCCTGCGAATTCACGGGGAACTGCAAGTGATATACATAATAATAATAATACGTACACTGAATATTACTGCCTTGTTGCTCTAGTGCAGCACGCAGGGTCTGCTACTAGCAGCGAGGTCCTGGATTCAAATTTACTGTGAGGAAAGTTTCTGTGTTTTTCTGTCTTGAAATAACTCAGACACAGCTCCGGAGTCATGAAGTTGGTGGTGTTAACACCTGTGTCGCTCGGAAAGCACACTAAGCCGCTGGTCCTGCGTCTGATCTCTCTCCGGTCAAGTCGGATTGCCGTCTCTCAAACGCTTGTACGTGATAATAATTATCTCCCGCGTAGTTGGCTTATCTCTGTTGAGATTGGTTGGCCGCTGTATTCGAAATTCGGCTAGGAGGACATTATACAGAAAATACAGACTGCCTCGTTGGACTAGTGGTCAGCACGCTGGGTACTTTCCACGAGGTCCCGGGTTCAAATCCCGGGTCGGGCCGAAAGTGTTTGGGTTTTTCTGTCTTGAAATTACTCAGACACAGCTTCAGTCAGGAAGTTGGTGGTGTTAACACCCCCGTGCCTCGGAAAGCACGTTAAGCCGTTGGTCCTGCGCCTGATCTCTCTACGGTCATGTCGGACTGCCGTCTCACCGAAATTATGAGAGTAAAGGAATAGAGAGTGCACCTGTGTATTGCGCACAAACTCGTGCACTATAATATGTCCCGCGCAGTTGGCTAATCTCTGTTGATATAGACCGCCGTAGACCAAATTTGGCTAGGAGAACATTATAATTATCTCCCCCGCAGTTGGCTTATCTCTGTTGAGATTGGTTGGCCGCTGTAGTCGAAATTCGGCTAGGAGGACATTAAGTATACAGAAAATATTATAGTGCATAAATACAGTCACGCTATTTTATTAATACGAAGAGAAGAAGAAATTAGAAAAACTGATTATTTTGTGTTTAAAAATAAAACGATTTTAACGTTTTTTATAGTAACAAAATCCCATTAAATAAAAAATAAACAATTTCATTTGGATTTTTGTTTCACTGATTTTTGTGTCATTGTAAAAGCTGACGCTTAGTTTGGGGCTAGGTAATGGGTGTGTTTGTTGAAGCAATTTATTTATTTAATTCAAACATTTTTATGGTTAAAAGTATCCAGTGTGCTTACCCCTTAACGTCGGGAAGACTTATGGCGGTATTACGGACTGTCATGTGGAGTGGGAAAAAAATAGTCCCCCCTATTTGTTTCGCCGAGGGTTATATCTTTGCGCAACGCACACTTAGGTGCGAATGGGCTTGTTATATGTTTTGAGCGGCGACACTTATTATGTACTTATCTAGTTTGATAAAAGAAGATATATTTAGTTGTGGCTAAAAGCACAGAATAAATATTACTACAAGTTAAAAAGCACAGCGGAAGAATTGACAGTTTTGTAAGAGATGGCTAGTATTGTCGACTTCTAAAATGACGACCGTCCTGGTGTAGTGGTTCGCGCCCCGGACTTCTAAACCAGGCTGTTGCCGGTTCGAATCCCGCAAAGAGCATATGTTTGTGTGATAAGCACGAGCATTTGTACCTATGATAGCTCACTATTAAAATCTAGAAGGGTATCAGCGTCGAATAGAAACTCAGGATAATTTCACTGTACTGTATTTTAATTATGTAATATTGAGTACAAAAGATTAGGTGTTCTAACTACGGACCTACAGCACTTCAGTTCTAGTAATGTTAACTGTTTAAATTCTCGAGCCAGACTGCTGCTTACAAAAATAATTCTCATAACGAATACTCCCCACCGCTACACTACCCACTACTACTAAATGGAGCGACTGGCTTACTGGCTTTCCATTGGCTGGCGTTTGGCGCCAAATGAAATGGGAAGTCAGTTACAATACTTTTTAACAATAATTATAATAATATTTATTTATAGCCATAATAAATGATAATAAATAAGTAAGTACATGACATTAAGGTGTATTTATGGTAAATTACGACATACCTAAGTCATGGATGCTATTAAATGTCTACCAGTATGTCTATCCGTTACCCTAGTCACCATAGCACAAGCTCACGCTTAGTTTGGGGCTGGGTAATTGGTGTGTTTGTTTTTATTTATTTATTAAAATTATATGTGAGGAGTATTTACGAACTCCATTAATAAAGGAGATTCATACGTTCGTTAATTCGGCATGTAAAGGAAAAATAACCTATGGTAATAACAAAATCACTTTACAGTTAGGATAGATTGAAAGATGATTATTTTTATGAAAATACGGAGTATAATTATTCCTTCATATGCTCTCTAAACGCACTGGAAACGTATGACGTTACTATTTGCATGTGTGAAAGTTTCCAATCGAGAAAAAAGTTTGCTTCTAAAGACAATCCTGTAAATATGAGACAAAGTCGTCATAGGCATGATTATGACGTCACAAATTAAATTTTCAATAATTATTTACAAAATAACAGCTGAATAAAAAGTCAAAATACTCAAATTACTTTCTTAATTTAGTCTTTACTTCAAGAATAAAATATAAACCAAATGTGCGACAGACATGTCTGTCGTCAATTCTCTCTTAGCTGTTAAATATTGAATAAATGATTTAGATATGTTTTTAAAGACTATTTTTAAAATTTGTTATCTATTGACCTAAAAAATGTCATGTGCAAGCATAATGAAATGTAGAGCTCGCTTTATTATTGTCTTTCACTCGACCAAACATATTTCAAACATATGAAATCTCCTTACACCACCAACCACACACTGGCCACCGATAAAAATAAATCACTCCGATCGAGCAAATCAGACGACTGCAAATTCAAATTTCAAATTCAAAAAAAGAGCGCTCGCGATCGCGATGCGTTTCGAATGCTGGCTCACTGTCTTACTACGAAACACGATCGAAACCAGACTCTTTACGACTCGCCAAAGTTCTTTAAAATAAGGTCGAGTTTCACGTGTTTTCTGGTGTTCTCAAAACGATCGGTTGCTATGGTCCAATGTAATATGGCAGCCGGATTTGAGGATCAAGACGTGCCGGGAATGCGTTGCGTTCAGAATAGCAATAAAATCTGGCCGCGAGAGCTATCTCGCGTTCGGTTATACGCTGGTTGAATTTTGCTTAAATTAAAGGTTACTTCTGAGTGGTACTTTTAAATATGGTTCTGAAAACAATTAAGATCATTCAATATCACTTTAAAATTGAACCCTGAATCACCATAAACGGTGTTATTACAAAAAAAATAGACCAGGTTTAAAATAGGTCTAAATATTAGCCGACAACAGAGGAATGAACGACACATTCGTGACATAACCTAATAGAGAAACGCTTTTCTATTTGGCTAGCAAATAATTTAGTCCTGGCTTAAGGCCGGTGCTAAGTTTTAGTAATAACGGGGTTAGGGATTACGAAGGTATGTAAGTATAAAAAAGTAAGGTAGTAGTAGTAAAACCTTATTACACATAAAAATAGTCAATCTTTAAGTTTGGTTCGTCCGCCAATGTAAAGTATGACACAATATTTGATGACATGATATAAAGAATGAGATATATGAACAAAACACTTCGAATTGCTGGTAATAATTAATTTACTATACCCGGCCCGGCGAACCTTGATCCCTATGACAGTTCATGTTAGTGATGAGTCATGTCGATGTAACTTAATGTGATTTGGCTACCGCCCTACCACTGCCAATATAATGCTCTAAAACTTTGTTTTGATAATTGGGATCGAGACGTGCGATACGACAGCATTGTAGATGAGCCGTTTTTGATAAACGTTGGCGACAGCAGCTGCAGTTCAGATTCCGAGTTAGTGACACAAACCCTAATGTCATTATCAGATTTAGATTAAAATATATAAATAAATAATCGCTGAACAGCTTTTGTTTTATATGGTTTTGTCCTACAGTTAATTTTTTAATTTCCTTGGGTATACAATCGTGAGTGCATGTATGCCGCGCTCCGTTCTATTCAATAGAGAATGTACTAATACTTAAGTATGAAAAAGTAATGACACTCATAATTTATCACTTAATTATGCCACACATGAAAACTGATACTAATAAAATCTAATCTTAAATAAAACAAAACCTGGTGTCCCCAGAAATATTTTATAAACTTGAGTGAAATAAAAACAATTTCATGCAACTTTTTAACAGTCAGCACCTATAACTTAAATGATTATAAATCATGTGCACTCGTTTCCATTATCGACATTTGTTAATCGATATTTTCCGCAGTAGTCGATATCTTCCGAACAAAGTAACTTTTGCAGGACGTAAACGTAAAGTCTGATTGGGATAATTTCTTGTAAATGTTAAGGATTGTTATAATTCCGACGGAATATCATTGTAATGGCATATATCTATCGAAATTTAATAAATGGCATTTATAGAAGCTACCAATTCGATTCTAATGTAATGGTGACGCCTAAGTAAGGGACGTTTTAGCCCCTAAGTAAGGGTCGCCGCGCGTAGGTACGTTTTTGCTACCTACGCGGGGAGATACACAGGCCTGGTATAGGCGAGGCAGAATGCAGTTTGATGATAAGAACGCGTAATGACGCCATGCTTGGCGTGTTGCATTCAAACTTTGAGTCAGTGATGCGAGTATCGATGCTTTGATAATGATATCGATGAAACTTGACGGAAAAGTCAAAAATACACAATGCAAATAGGTAACTGTCAAAAAGAGAATATTACAATGTACAAATGAATACTTAACTACTGATTTACATTGTTCTGATTCAAAAGAAAGTTCATAAGGTACTTGTGCTATGGAAAACAGAAAAAAAATGTGGTAAAACTACACCCAGACCCGAGACAATATGGTGAGTATGGTCTTCTATCCCGGGATCCAGGAATTGATCAAATCCGGGTTTTATCTTCTTCAGGCAACCTCAGGTGTAAGTGCATTACTTTAAATAACAATATGTTAGACATATAAACTTGAAACAGTCTGCTTCTGCTTGCCGTCTTACCGACCCTGGTACTACCCAGTCAGTTTTACCGCTCCAGTAAAATTTCCAGAACCGTCTTAGTTTGAACAGGGCCTTCATTATCGTTACATATAAGAGTTAATCCTCTTATCGTTGGAGTTTCATCCATCTTTCCCTATTATCCGCCATTCTCTTCACCTTCTAATACGACACGACGCTCAACTTCTTCTTCTCTTGGTCCATAAATAACCTCTCCCGTCTCTCTCTCTTACATACATATACAAATTGTTACACAGTGACTGTGCCTTTATCGGAGGCCTATCGATCAAATACAAAGTCGATATCGACCTACGCAAATCACTACTCCTCACATTTAATCCAATGAGTAATGTTAAGAAGGCCACTCACGATTTAGCTAGTATTCAAAATACGCATTGCAAATGCTTGAACTTTGTATACTGAGTTAATTGAAGATTCATCGGTAAAACAGGGATTGGCAGTAAGCTGTTATGTCTCTAAGCTATTATGAGTAGGTATAAATCTGAAGATGAATCGAGATATATACTAAAGATCAGAAAATTTGCCACCTGAATTGAATAATCAAATAACATCAAAAAGTCTACTTAAAGGTTAATTAAGAATATCTGGGAAGTAATATATACGATACGATACGAGATGCTACTCAGCCAGGATCAAAACAATAAAAATATTTCCATTGGATACATGCGGGTACATTCCCCAAGTATTGATGAAATCGAACGCCGGCTCACTGGCGTAGCAAGCACTTGCAAAAATTCGTCGACTGACTAACGTCCTCCGTAGCTTAGTTGGTAAGAGCACTCGCCCGGATAGCGAAGGGACTTGGGTTCGAGTCCCACCGGGTGACACAGTCGATTAATTTTTGTAAGTGAAATTTGATTTAATTCAGGATCAAAACCTGATCGGGTAAAACCAACCAAGCACACAGTGCAGCTTTTAAAGAAAGACATTTAGATAAAGACAAGTGAGAGTGCCAGAACCTTCTGGAGGAGCTCGCTACGACGTCACGTCTAGCTTAATCCAGAATCAAGAGCAAACATATTTCAAGTAATAAAAAAAACATCAATCAATCACTCGAAACTGGGAAGTAATATCTAGCATCAAATTATTGAGTTAAAAGTAGAAGAGTGTACCCAAAGATAATTACGGACAAATTAGTCCTAATGGAATTATATGCGGCTAAACCGAACAGAAAGCTAGTAGCTTTAAGCTCTAACTACTGAACCAATTTCGGTGAATGTAGTGTCAACAGTTCTGGTACTCTCATAAGATGTCATCTGTCACATATAATAATAATAATAATAAATAAATTGTTCCAACAAACACACCAATTACCTAGCCTCATACTAAGCGTGAGCTTGTGCTATGGTGACTAGGATAACGGATAGACATACTTAAATACTTTTATAAACATCCATGACTTAGGTACAAATGCTCGTGCTCATCACACAAACATTCGCCCCTTGCGAGATTCGAACCCGCAACCGCCTGGTTTAGAAGTCTGTGGCGCGAACCACTACACCAAGACAGTCGTCGATTTGGAATGGGTTAAATAGAAACTTCATTCGTATTGTTTTTTTACCCAATCAATATTCGCCATTACCGCCAATCAGCCAATCAGATCAGATCTGGCTTCATTAATCAAAGCAACATAGTTCCTTGTTACAATTACACGGCATTACAGTGCTTTGATAAATTAACCCTAATAATTGAGTTAAGACATTTTGTCAAGGTACTAACAGTTTATTAATGGGCGAGACAAGGTTATGGGTCATAGATAGATGTAGTAGTATGTGACTAAAATTCACGTAATTAAGCAGTTCTTACTTAAAATTAAATTTCAAGATCAATGAGGGAGTTTCCTAGTGTCAAAACTCAGTACTTAAAAATCCGCTAGGTAGCGTTGTTCCGACCATTTAAGTGACGTCCATGACAAGCATCTCAGTGCTTCGGAAGGCACGTTAAGCAGTTGGTCCCGGCTAATATCTGTGGTATTAGTCGTTAAGCCTAGTCAGAGGCCCTAGGGCGGCTTGATAACTTCTGACAGTAAGGTTTGTCACTTGCCTTACAGCCACCCCTCCACCAATCCGCACTGAGCCCGCGTGGTGAAGTATGGCTCGTTCCTCCTCATAGTTGAGGTGAGGCCTTTTCCCAGCAGTGGGATCTAATAGGCTGACTTATAGGTAGCGTTGACCAAACGAAAGGCTGGTTTTGGCGATTAAAATGTTATAATGTTTATGTTTAGCATTTATTTAATCACGTGTACTAACAGGTGGTTTTTTAACAATTAAGTGATCATTACGACGCTTTTTACATTAAATTCTATTTTTTTACTGCAATTAGAAACTTGCTAATTTTTACGTAGGTAAGTTCTTCCACTACATGTCTGTACATATAATATTACAACTTGTTTTTGTTTTTAGCTCAATGATTTTGACGCAATATTTATATAACTTAGATGAATATCCGTCGCGCCGTCTATCAATATAAAATAAAATTAAACTTTGAGTTGTCAGAAAATCAAGTTTTGTTCCAAATGTTTTTTTTTTTGCCATTGATGCTTTAGGATCCGCGCAGACGCCACCGGTGGCTGCAGACGGTGGCCCATCTTTGCGGAGCCTTACTGGGAAAAAATCAGGTACACTGTAGATAAATAGGCATATTTAATTGTGATGAGGTCGAAACTCGATGCATCATGCAATACTAATTTGTTAATAAGTATGTTTATAAGAAGTACGTAATCATTGGTACTACTGAACCGATTTTGAAAAATCGTTCACCAGAAAAATCTCCATATTTGTTTAGAGACATCGGCTTAATTTTTTATTGCACCAGTGCGAAGCCGGGACTTGTCGCAAGATGTCAATAAAGTCATAATTATGTAAGTACGTGAGTAAGACAAATGTATTTAGGTCAAATAGTAGAGTCATACTTCATGTCATTACACTTGCTGCAAACATCTTGTATGAGTAAGATTTATGTAAATACACTGAGTCAGCTTATTGTTTTACTAGTGGTGAGCTGACTTATTTACTCTACAAATGATAAGTTATATTTTTTTAATATATACAAGGGGGTAAGAAAAGTGGTAGATAACGTACGTACGCAATATTCGCTTTTGAATTAAAGTTTTTAAAATAGTAAGAAAGAAAGAAAAAGCATTTATTTGGAGATCGGTGAACAATGGAACAGTTTACAAAATATTATGAAATGATCTACCGAAAAGGCATCCGACTCAGCATTAGTCGTGGTAGCTGAGGGCAAACCACGACACTGATTTTCAGCGGATGCCTGGGGTAGTACTAGTACGGTTCCTGCTCCTTACAAAATTCGATTTTATGGTCCCATCCGGAAGAAAGCATGAAACTTAGCACGATTGTAGCTTTCGTATGTGTACTTCATTTCCGAGAAGCAATCATTTGCCAGCGTGTTTCTATATCGGAAATGAAATACACATGATAAAGCTAAAATCGTGCCAAGTTTCATGCTTTCTTCCGGATGGGACCATAGTTCATGCTAAGGACCCGTACTAAGAGACAAGAAGCAATAGCTAATTGCAAAAAAAACAACTTAGGTATGAAGAACTGAAGGTAGTAAAACAAGGTATGTACTTAGTGCCATTTAAGTTGACTAGGTACGACATAACAGTCGCACCCATATAAAAGTACCACTAATATGCTCTTTTATCTAATAAGCGTGTTTCAACAGTAAAACACAAACCTTTCATATCCATATCCATTCCGTATTCACAAAGAAAGCCTCAAAAACTGAGCTAATTAGAATAGACGTTCTAAATAACCGCTAACAGACACAAAAACGCTAGTCGAAGCGTTAAGCGCTCACTTTACGTTAGCGTTTGCGGCGGTGCGCGAAAATACACACGTTAAGTCGGGTTTACATGACGGTGGTAACATAGCCATCTGTTGCTTTTGTTGTAGCCACTTGCCACTTGTGGGAAAGAAGTTTGATTCAAGTAGTGATAGGCCAACAAAGCAAGCTTAAAGCATTGTGCTATTTATTAGGGGTAAAAAGCTTAACCTATATAGAAGAAGAATAAAGATGACAGTTAGGTACAGACACCTATTATATCTTAATAAATAGTATCTCTTCTCTACATAAAAAAATCCTTGAGACTCATTTAAGGGCTCAAATATTACAACTTACTCGTCTTATCTGAAAGTAATATCGATATATCTCAATAATGATGTAAAATATATCATTTTCACCTGTTATTAATCTTGCAACCGAAATATAAATCATCTAAGTCACAATATCAACAGAGATTGGTCTAGCTAACGCATGAGATATTACTAAATGCACAGAAAAAATAATAACAAAACCACACGTGTGTGCACAATACCTAGGCGCACTCTCATCGATTCACTTTATCAGACATCTCCATACGGCACGCCTTATTTACAACTGCATTATTTGTATTCAGTATAAATAATAATAAATGGTTTTGCGGTGTCACTCATAATACTCTAATACAAAAATCTGCTTCATTTAAGTAGATTCCTCTACGTTTACAGATATTAATTTCCAAAAACTTCTAAAATAGAACCCTTTTATTTCTCTCCATATAAACCAACCCTTACCTGTCAGCACTAAATGGCGGTGAGACGGCATGGTTTATTCATTTCGCCATATTTCGCGCTGGATTTAGTCGGGATGAAACTTTAATGCCGCGATGCAGTTAGCGGGATTACTCAAAAATGCAACCGAGAAAGCGTTTTTGCATTTCTGGTACGGAGGATCGCGATGGTAGAAATCGCTAAGTCCCTAGTAATAGACCGGTAGCACTAACCTCTATATTACAACTACGCTGGACTGCATACTGACAACCTAAAAACGCCATCTTGCCGCTGATTGCTGTTGTGAGCGTTTACGGAACTAATGAGAGTTGACATAAACTTATGCAAGTTACTCGATTTTAGTTCCTTAGACACTCGATGGGGGCGCTTTGATTCAGCACAAAAATTATCTGTCATTTCTTAGAGAATGTTTAGTCCAGCGTTTGTATTATAGAGGTAAGTAAAGGGTAGGATTCCGTATTTGTAATATTTAAAGGAGGTAAATCATTGGAGACGTTACGTCGAATGATGGTATAAGTTCGTGACCGACCACATAATATGTATTTCTATTGCAGCTAACGATACGAAGCTTGCGTAGAAATACATAGAAAGCCGAAGTGTCGCGGCGACATGTCTTCTGCTGCTGCCGCGTGCTGTCGGCTACGAACATAGACCTCGAACCGTTTTAGGAAGCCATCACTTTGCGTCACACCGATTTCCACAGTGTCCCAGGTTTGAATCCAGGGTACTGAAGCAGTGTTTTCTAAGTTTGTATGTCTTCAAATACTCAGAAACAGCTCTGGAGTCAGGAATTTGGTGGTGAAATACCCCTGTGCTTCAGAAAGCACGTTTAGACCCGATTTTACAAATTTTTAAACATCCGGTTAACCTCGATGGTTATTTGGCACAATTCCTATACAAAATATGTCTAATAATGCTAACTAAGCCGGTTGATTAAAAATTAATCATGTTTTAGTGAACTCAAAGCTAAAGACGTTAGTACTGCGCCTGATCTTACCGAACATTGAGAGTGAAGGAACAGAGAGTGCACCTGTGTATTGCGCACACACTTGTGCACAATACTATCTTCTGCATACCTGGTTGATTTCTGATGGGATTGGTCGCCGTTGCAATAAACTCGGTAAGATAATGCTATTTACTAATTAATAATCAGAACAAAACCGAAAGTAGCTCGCTACTCATTATGCAAACGTAACAAGCATTATAGTTGTCATACAAGTCATACAATGTATGACGCGCGTGTTGTATGGGCGTACGACACGGTTTTAGGTTTCACTTGCACTAAGACAATCTGCTCTATTGTTTATTTTACATGGACAAGTTGCGTAAAAGGGAGAATGGGTAAACTGCGAACTTGTATGAATTTATTTGTTTTTTTTTTGTAACCTATTTGTAAAGTGATGCTAATAAACATCACTCTTATATTTCAATAGTCAGAAAATATTCCTCAAATATATAAAACAAATACAGTTACGGCTGCAAGATGTCATCAAAATGTGACCCAAATAAACAACATTTTAAATAGATCGCTGTCTAGTTATTCGAGAACTTTTCGTCTGACAGATTAATAATCGGTCCTAAGTCAATCGCACTTAGTCCGTTGTAAATATCGAATTATGTGATAGGATGGCACAAGCTTATATCTTGAATGACTAACTATATATACAACTTATTAATATTAATTAAGATAAATTACTTAATACAACACAAAAACAAAAATTATAAAAAGGGTCCTTGTGGTAAGGTTCCCAGGATGCTGGCAGCATTTCCGCGCTGGATAGCGATGCTTATACGCTGAGCAAGGTAGCTGCCAGCTCTTAGGTCACCACTGATGTCAACTAGCCTCTTGGAAATCTCTTTGAAAAAAGAGATAGCGTTGAGACCCCACGAACCCAGTGTTTCGACTCCAAACGGTACAAAGTGGTACCGGGAGTCGATCTGCCTGTACTTGTTCTTTTTAAAGTTTTCGGCACTTGTCGCAGCCAAACCAGCATCACGGCTTATGCCGGGCAGATGAGAGGCTGCAAGTGTGTCGACACAGGTAGCGTCCCACACAAGAGCCCGACCCATCCGCCAAGGAAGAAGTGACATCCCGTCTGGTCTCTTGCCATCATCACGCGCGATACCGTTCGGCTCGAGTAAAGCCGGCACGTTGATAGAGGCAAGAGACCGACGAATGATGTCGTTGACGCTGGCATGACGCGAAAAGCGGCCTGCACTTTTAATACAGTAGAGTCCGTGATGTCCCAACGAGCCGACATCAGAACCACAAGGACATCTGTGTGGAAGGCAAACCTCAGCACCAACACGCAGACCTATCGCGACTCGTAGAGTTTCTGAGTCCAAAAGGGTTCCTACGTTGGCCGAAGGATAGGCCTGAAGCCAGTATCCTGCTTCCTTGGTGGAAACTGCTTTTAGTCTAGCTAGATCCGCGTTGTCAGTGCTACTGTTAATAAGACTTTTCAAAATAGACTAACAAGAAATTTGGTCCCAACTCCTTTGAATTTTAAGATCTGAAGGGAATTTATTCGCATATGCCATATCCCAAGCATTTCTAGCCTCATCCAGGCACGCCACTTCGAAGTTTGCAGTAGAAGGCTGCAGGATACTTGCAACGAGAGTGGACGTGCTGTAAGATAAGGATAGAAAGGCAGGTAAGGAGACAGTGGAAATTTTGCGTGACCCAATCCCACCAAAATTTATGGGAAGGAAAATATTCTTACAATATATCTAGTGCTATGGCGACTAGAATAACGGATATACATTCTTTAAAACGTTTACAAACATCTACAACTTACCTACGCACAAACATTGATTTGAAGTCAGAAGGGCGAACCAGTACTTTAGAACGGTCGTCTATTATCGTCGTACATTAATGCATACATTCGAAGTTAGTTATTTTTGATTTGAATTTTAGAGCGCTTGAGTTTGCAAGTTCATATTTTAAACACACACCCAACACAGTACTTACCTACAGTAAAAACTGAAATTACTTGAATGTTAGTTTGTTTAAAAAAACTCTAATGTTGACAGTATGTTCACACATAACTTGTAAACTTTTTAATAGCTGTGGATTATTTTTTATTATTTTTTTCTTAATCATGTGGCACAAGCCCAAACTTACAGTGGTTTCATCTCGCTAATGCAGCTGACCTTTTTATAATGAATTTCGTATGTCAGTGCGTACGATCGAGGCCACAGATAACATAACAATAAGCCGATGCACTGCCTCAAATCTAATGCATGGGAAATTGTTTTGCGTTGAGTAATAATAAATATGTTATCGATGGATAAGATGATCGATAGCTGATAGCATAGTTATGCGAAAAACTCACTCGCTTGTGCGGGGTGGAGTTAAAGAGACTATATATTATTTTTATTTGACGTGAAACCGTAAAATAAGTCATAATTTGAAATGATCAGAAGACACCAGTGAAGTTATTGTGATTGTTCAATTCACAGACCATTTTATTATTATCAAAGACAAAATAACATAAAAACATGACCAGCAAAGATTAAACAAAAAAAGAAAACATCACCCGACTGCAAAAGTTATAATATTTTTGAAATGCAATTTTTACTAGCTTTCATTTGATACCCATATTGCTATGGTAAGGAAAAATATATCCCCCCTCCCCCCTTTGTTTCCATTTGCAGGCACCACTAAACGCCATGTTTTATACAGCCTATGTCACTACCAAAATTTTTGCGAATTCGACACTTCATATGTCAAAAACTGTCCGACAGTTCTTAGGCCTGTAGGGCGTGCCAAACAATTATACACACATACTCGCGAAAAACATAACCTTCCTTCCGCAGTCGGTTAAAAAGGTAATAGACGGTATGCTCAATCATAAAATCGGTCAAAAAATTATCGCAGTCAACAACTCTGCGTTGCTTAAGCAACCGGCTTCGATAATCGCAAATACGTAAAACATGAACAATGATTGACAGCAAAATTGTGTGCCTGGACATAACTGTACGTTTTTGCCATCTTCCCATAATAACAACTTACATTTTAACTTTTTTAATGATAGATTATTTATACGATAAGCAAAGAACACCAAATAATATTATGCAAAAATTTGCAATTTCTGTATTCATCTACACCAACATTATAAAGAGGAATGATTTGATTGTTTGTTTGTTTATATTGAATAGGCTCCGAAACTAATAGACCGATTCAAATGCAATTTGGCGCAGAGATAGTTTGAGACCCTGGGAAGGACATAGGCTACTTTTTTCGCGATATAAAATCATCAGGGGGGTGAAATGGGGCGATGAAAGTTTGTATGGAAAATCCGACTTTTGGCGCGGGCGAAGTCGCGGGAAACTGCTAGTTGCTAGAAATAATTCAGATAAGTCCTTTGGATTTAGTTGTAAAAACTTTTAAGCTCTTAACGTCTGCTTCAGAAAGCTTTTTAAAGAAGTTAATACTTTTAAAAATTAAGCCTTGTATCTCCTTCAAACCTTCAACAGAAATTGTAATTTTAATAACACTATAAAGCAACTAAACATCTTTACGACTCATTTATTTTTCAAACTTAAAAATATCACTAATAATATTATTAAGGGACAATGGGCAATTCACCACTGCAATATTTCTTAAACAAGTCTAGTAAGCGTAGTAACTCCTATACGAAAACTAAAAAGAATGTTGCAACTTGTCAAACGATTGGTGGTGGAACATAAGGTGTCATCGGTCTAGGGCTCTATTTTCAACATTCCATTTATCAATGCAATTATTCGTTGCCGTCCTGCCTCTTTTAAATATGCTAACTCGAGAATGAGCGGGAAATACCAGTATTGACACCTGTGACATTTAATACAATAATTTGCATTTTATGGCACTATCAGGGCCAATTTTTTATATTATTTATTTATAATAATGTCTTCCTAGCCGGTGGTCTAAATTCGGTGAGACGGCAGTCCGACATGACCAGTAGAGTTAAGAGGCGCAGGATCATCGGCTTAACGTGCTTTCCGAGGCACGAGGGTGTTAACACCACCAACTCCCTGACTCTGGAGCTGTATTTGATTTATTTAAAGACAAAAAAACCCAACATTTTAGGCCCGACCGGGAGTCGAACCCAGGACCTCGTGCATAGTGCCCAGCGTACTGACTAACGAGGAACTATTTATTTACCAAGTACACTAAACACAATAGAAAACAAATTGACTCGGACGTAAAGGGTTAAATAATGTAAGGTTGTTATATCGACCACGGAACCCTAAAATATTAAACACTAACGCTGTTACGTGGGTGTTATGTTATGTGTCATAGACAGACAGCAAGACATTTCGGTTTAGCTGGTAAGAGGAAACAGCATAGATGCATTCCAAGCATAAAATACACAATTATGAAAATTCACGATGTTATTATAATAAAAACAATGTTTAAGCCCTATCTACACTAATATTATAAAGAGGAAAGATTTGATTGTTTGTTTGTTTGTATTGAATGGCTCCGAAACTACTGGACCGATTCAAATGAAATTTAGTACAGAGATATTTTAAAATCCTGGCAAGGGCATAGGTTTCTTGTTGGCGAGATATTAAATCATCAGGGGGGTGAAATCGGGGATGGGTTTGTATTAAAAATTTGCCTTTTGGCGCGGGCGAATCGCAGGTAACTGCTAGTTATTTATAAAACCCATTTTACCTCTACGTAAAGTCGTATTAGTAAATCAAAGAAAAAAAAATATATTTCCGGAATATTCCTTAATTGACTATGAGTTGTATCTACCATTTATAATTCGAATCCGACACAAAACTCCGAATGAACTAGATCAAGCATACCTATACTAGAGTTAAGAACTGTCTATCGGCCAAGAAAGTGGTCAACCAGTTTAGACAAAGTTTTATATGTAAGTAAAATAGCAATAAGGTTGATCTCACTCATGGACTTATTACCTTTTAACAATGAAAGAGATGCACATGACGTTTTATTTATTAGAAGAAGCTGTCAGAATATTTTTTCACCTCACCTGTTCGGAAAGTTGAACTTTCATGTGTAGATAGCCGGGTGGGAAATAGCTTTTCCCTCCTACTTTATACTCCTACTATTGAATAAAAGGCCACTATCGAGAGTATCGATAGTGATTTTAATATTTAACTTTAACACTATAGATAGTATCGATAGTCTATCAATACTATCATTACTATCGGAAGACTATCGATATTTTATCGATACTTTTGGTTTTGCCGCAACTATCGATAGTCAATCGATACTATCGATATTATATCGATACTATTGCTTTTACCTTAACTATCGATACTATCGATAATATATATATTATATCGATACTATTGCTTTTGTCTCAACTATCGATAGTCTATCGATACTATCGATATTTTATCGATACTATTTCTTTTGCCTCAACTATCGATACTATCGATATTTTATCGATACTATTGCTTTTGCCTCAAGTATCGATAGTCTATCAATATTCCATCGATACTTCCCTCACAGTCGAAATGAAAAATAGTACGTTTAACTCGGGTGAAAGCACCCATTCCACTCTCGAGCTATTGGCGCTCTCACTTCGTTCTACCGCCAGAAACTTCTTGAGTGGAATGGTCCCTTTCGTCCCCTGTATAACAATCTACTATTGTATGGGAAAATCAATAATGACGCGCGAATGATTTTCAACCTCAAGGTGATAGACCACTTTCTTGGCCGACCGTACCTATTTGCGAGTGGTTTCTACGTAATCATAGTTCACCAAGTTTAATGTCCAGATTTATAAACACGTCCTAGTCGTTAATGGAGAAATCTCTGAAAGGTTAAAGGCAGGTCTACACTTGCAATTTTAATAAAATACCCAACATAATGGCGGTATATTTGGCTGTGCGGTTAACATGAAGTTTCATTAGCAATAAAAGATAAAATTGAATTATTGACTAGCACGAACGCCGGGCACAGTTACGTGAATGCAAGAAACTGACATTTTGATTAGTGAGTCCTTACATTAGTATCTTTACAATAATTAAGGCACTGCTTAATCTATAGTGCATTACTGCATTCGACATTCGACTGCCTCGTTGGTCTAGTGGTCAGCACGCTGGGTACTATTCACGAGGTCCCGGATTCGAATCCCGGGTCGAGCCGAGAGTGTTTGGATTTTTCTGTCTTGAAATTACTCAGAACCAGCTCCGGAGTCAGGAAGTTGGTGTTGCTAACACCCCCGTGCCTCGGAAAGCACGTTAAGCCGTTGGTCCTGCGCCTGATCTCTCTACGGTCATGTCGGACTGCCGTCTCACCGAAATAAGAAAGTGAAGGAACAGAGAGTGCACCTGTGTGCTACAATATATGTCCCGCGCAGTTGGCTTATCTCTGTAGAGATAGGCCGCTGTAGTCGAAATCGGCTAGGAGGACATTATTAGTGTATACTTCATGGGTGTGGTTAGATCAGAGTTTCTTAGCCATTATGTGTCAGGCAAACGCGACGTTGTCGCTTTGTGAATAGTTTCGTTACCTTCTACGCAAGATGTAGTGTAAGCAACTGTCAAATGACGATAGCGTATGACATGTGGTGGACAGTACACCTTAATGACGGTACTTAATAAAATATAGTAAGGCTGGCGAAAAAGCCCGAACGCAGAAATCCGTAAGAAGCAGGGCACAGAGGTAGTTAAAAGCTATGGGCGGGTAGGTATATAGCTACTTACTCTACCAAGCAATCTTAATTTAGGATAGTCACCCATCTAAACACGACCGGTAATCTTTTGGATTCTTTATCAACACGCTATATGCTGTCGCCACTACTTAAATTTAATATTATTTAACTAGATATTATAATTACTAATATCCGTTAGTGTGGCCACACCCTTAAACCTAAGTCGTGGAAGCACAGAAATACTATCTTAATGTCCATTGACAGAACTCGGGTCATAATTTGCCGTAAAGTCGCACTTTGAAAAAGCCTGCACTGAGTGTTAGTCACTTCGTAATAAAATAACTATAACTAATTTACTTTGTTAACTCAAAGCATAAATATTATACAATTATACATGAACAAAACCCTTTCATAACTATATGAGAGTAGATAATCTTGAATACAACAACTTTTCGTATTGGACCAGGGGCCCAATTCTCGCGTCTTTGATATTATATTAAATACGATATTTATCGAAGAAACATGGCGGATATCACAAAATGTGATAAATATTCGACATTTTCATACTTCGAGAATACGTAACATCTAATTTTAGTGATACATGTTTTTTCGATAAATATCGTATGTGATATAATATCGAAGGCGCGAGAATCGGGCCCCTGGGTCGATATTAGCCAGCAAAAGTACAGCGATGATTTGTCTTTGAATGGCCACAGCTATGCTCCTATTTTTAGTTTTTTCTCATATTCAAATTAACAAAGGAAAGGTGAGCCTAAAACATTGAGAAAATTGCCCAATTTTAACCTCAACATTTAGACACTAGGCCAAAAAAATCTACGCAAGTTAACACTAAAACTAAAACATAGAAGCATAGTCCAAACATTTGATTAAATATTTCAGAAAAAATATTATTATTTGTCAAATTTTGAACGAGGAAATAGGGGACTACGAAATGCTGTTTTGGTAAAATTTAAAAAGCCATTTATCGTCTGAGCTCATTTGTCCCTTCCTAGCTTGGGCACCCGCGAGAGATTGCATCGAGACAGCAACATTTTATTCTAATACCTATTCTTCAAATGCGTTTCCTCTGAATATTAATATTCTCTATGACAAACAAATCAATTATTCGAAATAAGTCGTCACTTAAAAATAAGAACCAATCACAAAACTGATTCCTAATCTTTGACCCGTCACAACAGAAGCAACCTAACGGTCACCCATCCAGTCCTGACAGCTCCCGACGTTGCTTAACTTTTAGTATCGTTCGATCTGTGTAACTCGAACCCCGGTCGTTAATCAGCCGTGTTGTCTGTCTGTCTGTCACTGAGACTCACATTAGTTAGATGGGCTATTCTCAACGCGTTTCTTTCACTTATAACACTTTATTCGTAGCTTAACTAAGCTATTTGATTATTTAGCCACTTGTTTGTTTCACTTTTTAAGTCTAGATTTATCATATGCTTGATTTACCAAAGAAACAAAAAATGACATTATTGAGGTACAGTACCTAATTGTACTATATAAATATATTAAACTAATAAATAATTATATTTGTTAAACCATATGAATACGTAATCCAACATCTAAGTCTTTGAATAAAAAAAAGTAACTTGATTTTAGAATAACGCCCCTTTTAAGAGGTGATAAATAGTCGTCGCGTCGCGGTTATGACTGTTGGGCGATTCCGCGTACGGTGAGAGTCTAATTTGTATGACATTAAGCAATGTCAAACATGCATTTGTATGAGTAATGTGTTGTAATCACAAATGTTGGATAATGTATGGAGTTATCACCATACACAACCAGATTCTAAAGGCCTGTTTTAGACCAAAAATAAATAATACAAAAAATTGACCTAAAAAGCACAATTTTTATCGCCAAGTAAAAGAAACGCGGAAGGAACTCGGTGCCAGCGTAGGGGGTAAATGGGTCTTTTCTTGTCTCAAGACTAAGCCAGACGTGGCGTGTCGGCCAGAGTCGACGGTGGAGCACATAAACATAGGTCCCATGTAGGTACCTATGAATAGTCTTAATTAAACTAGCACCGACTTCCTTCCACTCTCGAGAGTACTCTCGGTATTTTGTGCTATATCTAGACGTGAAGTGAATAGACCCATGTAGTCTGCCAAGCTCATGCGTGTCCCTCCTGCGCCTCTACGAGAAGTGCAGGGGGCGAGGACGCGCCGATCGCACGCGATTGTCACAGGACTCGTCCTCGCAACACCAGCTCTCCCCGCTGCCATAGCATGCCTCGCCCCCCGCACCTCTGGCGACCGGAGGAAGGTCACTCAACCTGTCGGACTATACACAACACGCTCTACGCCCTAAACTTACAACATAATTATGCCTTATTTGACCCATAAATACAAACCAAACAAAATTGAACGTCTCCGAAATGCTATAACATAAGAGGCTAATTATTTCCCCATCACCTCACAGACCGATATGGGCAGGCCAATATTTTTAAAGGCGGATTTTGGGCGTATTGCATGTCATCGTTTGTCCGGAATTACGGTATTTCGGGCGATGGCCCAAGTTTTGAAGAAATAGCGATTTCGATGGCGTGATGAGATGAATAAAGATTAAATATCATTTATCGACATTATAAAAAAGAGGGAGTCAAGACAAATCAAACATTAAATTATATATCGCTCACAAAAATGATGCCACATCCCACCGGATGACACGGTCGATCAAATTTTTTCAGAGCGCAATTTAATTTAATTTCATAAAAACTTGCAAACAAATTATAAACGTTATATAAATAATTACAATTACAGTTAGACGGTCTCATCGCTGTGAACGATCCCTTTCAGACAACCTGTGGGTATTGTAAAACAATAGTAATTACTCGTTTTTTTTTTTTTAGTATTACTTGGTGCATTTTAAAGAAAACTGCACATAAGCTGTTCAGATAAAATTTTTGGCGGAACCTTTTTCTGTAAACCAATTTAATGTCATTATTTATTATAGTACTTTCTTAGACCAGGACTTGGTGACCTCTTAGCTGAAAGTGGATTATGATAAGTTCCAATAAGAGGGTATGCTAATTAATAGACACCAAATGTACTTGGAATTGTATTAAGTATCATGTACCATCGTTTGAATGAAAGAAAAATATTACGCAATTTATTTGCTTTCCAACAGGGTAATATAAATTCAATTATCACAAAAACGCTGCCGCTTATAACCACCCGCTTCCTCTTATGCCTTGTATCAAACTGAAAGTCCAACAGAGATGGAGATTAATGGTTTAAACCCTCCTCTCTGTATGGACCTAATGCGATTATCTTGTACCAAAACAATGGGCTTGCACAGATTTTTATTTATATTACTTACAAGTGCTTGTGGACATTGTGGAGTCATTAATATTGTTAAGTCGCAGAGCTGTTTGGGTTATGAAATATTTTTACAGAAACAAGAAATATAAAATTATATTCAATGGACAACGTCAAAAAGGTTAAGACTATAGAACAGAAAAAGGGATGGAATAGTAAATCTCATAGAAATTGGCGAGCCACAATTTGATAAAGCAATTGTACAAGTAATAACGAGATAAAGTACTAATCCTTCAATATTATCCACAAATGTTAACTTAGAAATCTCCAAAATTTAAAATGAAAGTGATATTGGTATTTTGATATATTAGTTAATACTGTTAATGAAAATTTAACCCATCAGTTCCTAATCCATTCCCACAAACAAACAGAACAAGACAGACTATTGGGTTGGGAACTATCAATGCGTAAAGTCAAAGTATACAAATAGATGTCGAATGCGTCCTTGAAATGGCCTTGTCTACACCCTACGAGGGTCAAACTGAAAGTTCTTAGAACTGGCCACTTATAAACAATATAATAAAAAAAATATTCTAAAATTTGAAAATAGAACTCTTTGCCAATATTACTGAGTATATATTTCATTCATTTGTCATTTGTTTTACGACTTGGCGGCAAATTGAAAATTGTCTGTGTCACGTCAAAATGAATTTAACACGAGAAAATTTTCGTGCAATGATTTTTTATGACTTTCGATGTCATTTAAGTCAACAAGAAAGTTATACAATGAGTTTAAACGTGGTCGCACTAATCTCACTGATGATGTACGTGAGGGACGGCCTTCTACGGCGACGACTGAAAATAACATCTGTGTTGTGCGGCGTATGATAGAGACTGACAAAAGAGTGACCTATCAGCAGATTCGGACAAGCTTAGGCATCGGTATGAGTCAAGTGCACAAAATCCTCCACGAACATTTAGCGGTCAGGAAGCTTTGCGCCCGGTGGATACCTCATAATTTGACTAAGGCTCAAAAACTCCATCGTGTGGATTGGTGCCGTAAAATGATTGAAAGATTTAACGGAGGTGACTCAAATGCTGTGTTCGACATACTAACAGGTGACGAAAGCTGGATTTACTGTTATGATCCTGAAACCAAAAGACAATCTGCTCAGTGGGTGTTTCCTTTCGAGGAGTTGCCAACTAAAGTGAAGAGAGATCGAAGTGCGGGAAAAAAAATGGTGGCCTCGTTCTTTGGAAGGATAGGTCATTTCGCAACAATTGTGTTAGAGGATCAAAAAACAGTTTCTGCAGAATGGTACACTACCAATTGTTTGCCACTTGTCTTGGAAAAAGTTCGAGAGAAACGACCTCGCAGTAGGATCCTCCTTCACCACGACAACGCCTCGTCGCACACCGCCAAGCGAACGATCGACTATTTGGCGACATCAAACGTTGAATTACTGGGTCACCCGCCGTATAGCCCCGACCTCGCGCCTTGTGATTTTTATTTATTTCCAAAAATTAAAGAAAAACTTAAAGGAAAGCGGTTTATGAATGCTGAAGAAGCGGTGGCTGCGTATCGCGATGCCATTGAAGAGACCCCTAAGGACGAGTGGGCAAAGTGCTTTTCCCAGTGGTTCCATCGCATGCAGCGGTGTATTGACGTCAATGGACAATATTTTGAAAAGATATAATAAAACTAATAACTGGCTAATGTAATCAGTTTTTGATTTTCTAAGAACTTTCAGTTTGACCCTCGTATTAGTACTATGCAAACATGAGCAGGTATTGTTGACTCATGCATGAGTCACTGGCTCAGTCACAATTGGAATCTGGCATCCCATTATATAACAATAAACTCTATACCATCCCAGAAATGTAATGTTTTGAATGCAAATTATTTCTGGCGGAGATTTCGGAGGTGGATTTTGAAGATGAGCCAATTGATTTAGCATTGCAAAGCTAAGTGACTGGGGTCTAGACAAGATTGCACTTTTATGACTGTATACAGCATTTATACTAGTAATGTAAATTCAAAAGTGTGTTTGTCTGTCTGTTATCTGTTGACGCTTAAATCGCTGAACCGATTTAGATGCAATCTGGTATAGCTTGAAATCATGGGAAGGACCAAGATCTTTTGACGCGACATAAAAACATTAAGGGAAATGGGGAATACAAGTTTAATGGAAAATCCGAATTTTGGAGCGGGCAAATACGCAAAAAACCACTAGTTACGAATAGATCAGCGTAATATTTTTTTCAAAAACAAAATCCTTTTTAAAGCGTAATTTAAGCAATTTAACTTATAGACCATTATAAATATTTTATTTTTTACCAAACCCTTTACCAAGTACAATAATAATTTTCAACATCTCTTTTATTACTTTAACAAGCAAAATTCTTGGAACTTACAAAAGAAACAAGTTTTCGTGAGAAACTTCACTTACGAATAAATTATAGAACTATGCTTAAGTTTAAAAAGGTCTTTTAAGTGTTCTTGTTGAAGATAGTAAGTAGAACTAATTAATTGACCGTAATAACGACTCACCTACTTATAATTCCAACGATATTTTGTAGTAAGTAACATACCTGAAACAAAAGAAAAAATAATTAGTTCTGAAAATTTTTTAGTCGCAACTAGACCTTATAACACATTAAAATGAGATATTAATTGTAGGGAAAAAAGTCTGTTAAATAATTTATAAGCGCTTACTTAGTCATGATGAGGGGTTAACTCATAAAATTACTCTTGTGAATCTCAGCATAAAAGCATTTACGCTTTTTAAGTTTTACATTTTAAAACCTTACATTAAACTACCACACGGACCCCGTCTCATAGATTCGCTCGTTCATTCAAATTACATGAACAACTGAACGAATGAATGATTTCTATGAAGTGGCCTTAACCCAATAGTTCCCGTACCATTCCATTTTTGATTTCGCCACCGAAAAAACTAGGCCAACTTTTTATTGCAACACAAAACGAACCGAAGCCAATATTTACGTATGCCAACCAAAATAAATAAAGTACAACATAGTCGACGAATTTAACAGTTTTTGCCCATCGTAAAGTCGGTAAGCTGTGTAAAACAGCTGAACTGTGCCAATAAACCTAATTATAAGATTATAAAAATACTGAGGAGGCCATCAAAAGGGATGACTCTCACACCGAAGTAGACGCGTGATCAGTTAATTTGGATTGTCTCTAATAACTATACGGATATACTTATGTGAAAAAAAATCTGGCTTTACCCAAATTAAGCTTTTAACACAGATTAACAAATTAATAATTACTGCTTATAATCAACGAATAATGATTTATTTTCTCCGTGTAAAAATATTAATGGGAGAAACTCTATCCCTTGCCAGTGGTTTTAATTAATATCCTGTAATAAGTTATTTCAGTACTGATTTCAAATAATTCCAATAAGCCATGCATTTTACGCTTTTCTGGACGTGAAAACAAATCAGCATCAACATCGTTTCCTTCTAAAAAAAGTGCACTAAATTAAAAACATATTTGGTGTAATTTTCTATTCAGCTATAGTTTTGCAGTAATCATAAGTCATTGTCTACAATTCGTGAATTCCAACAACATAACGGTCATTTGACTTACAGTTTTAATTAAACGAGTTTTCTGTCAAAAATGTAAAAGCCCTCTTAAATAAACAAAAATAAAACGCTCGCTATTAGGAAAATAATTTAAAGTAAAATTACACAACGGTGTAACAGCATCTTCAACGTACGAACCTCATTCGTGTAACTCACTTAACGATCAACTCATAAAAATTAGTACATTTACACAGTACAGCCACTTCGCTTTTATATTATTTTTTATGAGCTTTTTGGTGTATTACGCGGTTTTAATTATTTTAAAGTTGAATCCTTAATGCGGTTTAGTTATTTTTAATTTTATAGGAGCCTTTTTCAATTGCATATTAGTGGTTTTACAAATAATGAGATTGTTAAAAATAATGAGATAAATCGTATTTAAATTATTTTTAGGTACTTATGGCAATTAATGATTAACAGTTAAATAAAAATAGATATTACTATATAAATTGGGATAGTCAAATGAACAATCTTCTTTGCTCATATTCATCAAATTTTTACATAAATTTATGTAACACTTAGTATGCAAATAAATGAATAAAGTAAGTCCAAAATACTTGAAGCCAAAATTATCAAAATGTCAAACTCAATATTATTTAATCTGAGTTAAAATTATTTAATATACCAAAATTAACAAAATATAGAACTCTATGTTATTTATTCTGACCTAATAAAATATATTAAATTATAAATAATATGCAGGCCAAATCAAGTGTCATAATGAAAATAGCGGGCCTCTGGTTTCAGCCGCGAATCGTTTAAAATTAATCAACTGAACGATTTATTCGGCTGGCTTCATTAATTAATGACATTCTAAATTTGCAAAACGTTAGTCAGCGGGCTTAGGCATTAATGCACTTAGAGCAAAGCTATCGCAGATATATTTTCTGACTCGCTAATATAACATACAGATTAAGACTATTCCAGAGCTTGGCACGCAATAGGTTAATAAAATTATGAAGAAATAACGGTTGTGATAAAAAAGCTTACACGTGTTTTAAAATGGCTTTCAAAGACAAAATTAATAAAAAACATTTTAGTCAGTCTCTAAAACATATCTCTAAATCTCTTTGGTTACACATGCACCCTAAAAAAATTACCTGTTTTATCTGATCTGTGTTCATAATATTTATGATTGTATAGGTAACTTAAATGAATTTTATTACGTACCTATTTTTTTTACATAATACAATATATTCTTTATATTTACTGTAGCAAAGCATGCTATAAATCTAAACAGATTTTATATCAGCCTATTGCAGTCCACTGCTGGACATAGGCTTCCTCCTCCTCCACTCCTTCCATAGGTCTCCACTTCTCGCATCCAGCCACCACCAGCCACCTTCCTCAGGTCATCGGTCCACCTAGCAGGGGGCGTCCAACACTACGTTTCCCTAGACGTGGTCTCCATTCGAGAACCTTCCCACTCCAACAGATTTAGGAATAAATACAGTTGTAGCATAGCATCGCTTAGCTTATCTGTGTACCACAAACTTAACCCTTGGACGGTCGGCAGTATAATTAAATCTGGCGGCTTATTGTAATTATAGATAAAATCGCGCCGAGTCGCACCTTCAGATTTAACCCCTTGCCTGCTAATTGAGAACGGGTAACAAATGTACTGAGATCCGGTTTGAGGTTATGGCAAAAGATGATAGAGAAAGAGAAGTTATTTGTTGACAACAACCTGGTTTGCTGGTAACTTATTATGTGGCCTGGTGAAGGTTGCTGGTGGTACCGGGAAGAATGGGTTAAGTAGTCAACGTGCAAAATGTTAAAATGAGGTTGAATTTAAAGCACTTGAAAGCAAAGCACAGGATACTACATCCTACTCAGGAAATATGATGATGTAATCGCATTTCACTACTTAGGTTCCTACCTCCTTAGTTAGGAATCGAGCTTCCTAACTAGGAAGTGGTCTGGGGCCCCACTCTGTAAGACGATATCCGTTGCTTCGGCTGTAGCCCTCCCAGTCACTAATGCCAGCGTCAGTGCGAGCGATTGCGACGGATAGACGCGAAAATACGGACAATACGTTATCAGAGCAGAGCACCTGCTTATCCATCCTTCCTTCCTAGTAAGATTAGTAATCCTAGTCAATTTCTGAATTTTTAAACGCTCATATTTCCTTTGGCAATTTAAAAACGAAACAAAGAGCATAACCGTGGAAAATCTAGGTTTTATGGTAAAAATAGCCCTTTCTTATTATCCTGGAAAAAAACAAGGGACTATATTTGTATGGAGAAATTGCGACCGCCTATCCTCTAAGCATTACAGGAGCTCGTAAATGCTGTAACGATGGTGTGCAAGATGGCAAATTTGTTTTAAGCAAAGAATAATCCCAATAACGAGCCGCTAACTAAGCGCCTGATTAACATGTATAATGGTCACAGCAAAGGTGTGGAACTTACTACCTGCGTCAGTGTATCCAACGGATTATAACCCAAAAACTTTGAAAGTCAGAGTGAACAGGCTTCTTCTGGGTGAGCTCGCTTCACCGTCGACTCTAGTCTACGCCACGTCTGGCTTATTCTAGAGACAAGAGCAAACCCATTTCAAATAATAACACAAAAATGTCAATGTCGGCCGGATAGGCAAGGAATTTAGGTTGTACGGTCGGCAGCATGTCCTGGTATACAAATTTAGAAAGAACTCCGAAAACAGCTTTTATTGCGCAGGGAATAAAGGCGGTATCAAGGTTACCACTAGCAGCCGTGTGAACCTAACCGCTGAAAAGGCACGAGCTAATTTGACGGTCCACTGAACACACAATGACTCGGTGTTTATGATCTAACCGAGAATAGAACATGTAGGAGAATTTATGTTGTACCACAGGTTGTACCCAATCTTTGGCTTAAGACTTAATTTGAGTTTTTGAGTTACTGTCTGCAATGAACGTTGCACAAATAACGATATAATTACTCAGGGCAGGCCTGTGTAACTCCCCGCTTATGTAGCAAAAACGTACCTACGCGCGGCGACCCGTTGTAAGGGGCTATACAAGTTGGGTGTCGCTAGCCGGCAGCGACACGCTCGCGCGTTTTATTCACCGGCGGTGCGCGGCACTAGGTTGCTGGTTGGACGAGCATGAATAAAGTCCTAGAAAGATGCGCTAGATGGCGTAAGTAGCTTCTTGTGGCAGTCAACCCTATCGCGTTGCATGATAGTACGTCACTGAATAGGTTTAGTGTATTATAAATCATATTTCAAAGTTATAAGAATGAAATTATCTTAAAACGATTTCTGTAGGTGTCTATAAATTGGTGAATTACACCATATCGTTGACAACATTGAGTAGATATTTCTTTGAGTTTAAAAGTCATACGTACGCAAAGTACGGAGTACTAGTACTTATTCTGTGCTCAGGGTTCTGTAAAAACTTGTACAATGGGTATTGATTTCCTAGCAAATAAAGCTAAATATGGATATATATGGCATAATCAGTAGTAGCATTTTTGCGTTTACTTAAGTATTGGATTGGATTAATTTCAACGTGATGAATTCCCATGTTCCCGAAAAACAGTTAGGGCTGAGGGTTGACTGATAGACAAACAGACGGACGTACACGAAAGTGACCCTTTATTAGTTAAAGTTTAACTAAAAAAGTGTCACAAAAACAAGGTATAAAAGTCTAAAAATCACTGAAATAGGTTATTTAGGTACGTACCTACATTTAAAAACATTCTTTTTAAAATAATATCTTGTCTTTAGTTTTTTTTTTTAAAGAGACCAAAAATTTTACACGGTTGGATGAACTGCACAGTAGCTCAGTTGGTAAGAGCGTTGGCCCGGTTAGCCGGTCGTAGGTTCAAATCCTACCTGTGTGCGAATTTTCGGTTTCTTATTTAAACTTATATAAATATCTTATCTTAAAATTATAAGTACATATTGCTTACCAGTTGAAACTGCTCCACAAATTAAACACACTTCATTTGACTAAGGATATTAGATTTTTGACAAGCTACTCGGTGCAAGCAAATTCAATATGTCTGCCACAAAGCGGCTTTAAATTGAGTAATATCGAACCTAGCAGGCTGCCTTTGAAGGCTGGTTAATATGACATTTTGTAGTTTTAGCGCTTCCGCTTATATTTTAAAGTTTAAAGGGAATATTACAAGAACGGTAGTAAGTATATATTCATTCTACTTAGGCAAAGGGTTGTCTTTGAAATTCGATTTTCAAGCCGTAGAATTGTTACACAAGTTGCTTTGAACTTAGTTAGTCTGTCTGTTAGCCTGGTTTTTCGTAAGAGTTGGTCAATGTCACATAAGGCAAGAAAAGTTCACTTCTACGTAAGGTCGTTATAGTCCTACCGCTTATATGAGTCCTCGGCTGCGGGGTGCAGGCGTTTCGATTTGATTGGGTGATTAAAATTTTGAAAAGAATGTGAATTTAAATTTTCAAAATTTTTAACATAAGCGCCCACCGCCCTCACCGCTCATGGTCGGGCGGTCGGGCTTTAGTTCGATGTGCCTATGCCTACAACGTAGGTAGGAAAATATATCGCTGCCTAACGGTGAAGAAAAACATCACGAGGAAACCTGGTTGATGGCTAGTTTGTAAATAAAAAAAGACAATAATAAACCACCCCATTAAAATTATTATTTTTTAATTCCACATACGAGTACGATCACAACCCTCAGTCTCGAGGTATTCGATTATTAAGAACTCCCTATCTTGTCAGATAGATGCTACAACTCTTCGCCTAGATACCCCATTAAAAATACGGATCCCCATAATCTAATAACGTTTTCAATCCCGTCCGCCTATTACACCGACGCAATTGCAATCGTTTATCCCAACTAAATCGCAGGTACCGTCGGAATCCACTCTTCGCTTTACGCAGGGCATCACGCGAGTGTGGTATCAAATTTTCGTTCACACATAATAAAACGCATTAGGTTGGCTGACTGTTACACCGTTCAATGTGGTAGTTTTAATATTATTTTTTTATTGAGAAGATTACATGTAAAAGTAACAGTGATGGTTGTGTCAACAGAATCATCGGCCCTTTAAAGGGAGGGCCTTTACTCAGAGATTGAATTTTAACAAATAAGTCATTCTTAATTTCTAAAAAAATAGCTTAATACCAATTTTTATCGATTTAGCACCAAAACTGATGAAAGTCCATATAAATTTCAAGTTTCGAATCCCAGTTGTATAGTTTGAGCTGCGCGTTGATATGTCAGATAGTCATCAAGTAAGTTTTCATTTATATTCTTCAGTGTTTCCAACGGATTACAACCCAAAGACCTTCAAACTCACGAGTAAACAGGCTTCTTCTGGGTGAGCTCGCTCCATCATCGACTCTGTCTGCGCCACGCCTGGCTTAGTCTAGAGTCAAGAGCAAACCCATTTCGAATTAAAAAAATATATGTATAAAGATAACTAGTTGGTGTGAATGCAACCCTGAGATCGCGACTCGCACTTTCCTAGCCCGGGTTTAGAGGCAATCTCTCCCCAATTTAATGCGAGCGCGCACGTAACTCGATCATACATATCGCGTTATGTGTAAGATACGTGTATCTGTGTAGTGCTGTACACGCAATGGAGTTATTTCAATTCAATTTTCATGTTAAATTGGGTTTTACGATTTTTCTTGAGTTACATTAAGGGTTGTGTGTGCGACGTATAAAAGAAAAAAATACAATGATGTATAAGTAATGTTGATTAAAAGGACAATAGAATCATGAATTTTAAAAATAAACTCGCCGATATCCCCAACTTTGTTTGCGCAAATGTCAAATTTACCATACAAACTTTCAACCCATTTTTAACTCTAGAGGTAACATTTTCAAAAATCCTAAAACATCTACTTATTTAAGTATTTTTTATTTTGTAACCAAAATTGCTAAAACATTTTTTTATAGATTCAACTTCAAGAATGTCCGAGTTTCATACAAACGACCCCACACATACTTGCGCGTGTTTACCTTTTTTAATATTAAAATATTCATATAGATTTCCAATTTCCTGATCGGTCGTAGGTATTATCAGTTGATCAAGCCCCAACACAATGAAAAAACACGTAAATTAATAAATGCTTCTACCTTTCTTTAAAATGAGTAGCATTATAGTACAAGTTACTTGGAAATTCTTATCTATAAAAACTTTTAAAGAAAGACTCAACCTAATTAAATCTTCCCCTTTTTGCATCACACTAAAGCCATTCAAAAGTTGATTTATTCTCAAAACATTTTCAATTTTCATTTCATCATGTCAGCTCATATAGTCGAACACAATGAGGTCTATCAGTAACATGTAATCTCCACAGATACAATAAGGCCTCAGACAAAATCCCCCGCCTCTAGTGTTGCCATGCCACATGTCCCAATATGTTTACAACGTCCCGATTATTATGCATCCCAAACTCCCAAAATTACTTGATTTGAGTTTTGACCCAAATCTTAATCTTCAGTCTGTTTCGTCCATAATGTTGTCAAATTAATCCGTATTTAACCTGAATCACAGATTTTTTTTTATTAATAGGCAGACATTTTACCACAATCTCACCTGATGGTAAGCGACGATGCAGCCGAGAATGGGACCTGATGTCTGTCTAGTATTTGCCTCTTTTCCTAGAGAAATCCAAATCGTAGTGTTTAGTAAAAACACTTCAGCCGGAAATGAATTACTCTTTCTAACCGTACGCAAGAGAAACAATTCAAAACATTTGGTGAACATTAGTGGTGTCATAACGACATAAATAATTGTACAAATACAGTAGTACCTCTCCGCAATACAGTTGAAATATAGCGACGCTTGATTTATAATAAAGTGCAATTCAGATCCTGCCTATATAAACACCTAGATATTTGTCTCATTATGCGTCGCGTAACCAGCAGCCCTATCTATGACAGCTTTCCAGATATCAGTTTGGAAGCCATTTTGTTAGCCATAGATAGACCCGTGGACTGCGAAAAGACGACGGACGTAACACCGAACGCGCTATTAGTCGTCCAGCTAACGTGCGATCCGGCCGGTTTGCGAATCACAAGCCGGCCAGTCAGTAACTCCGTTTAATTAAAGGTTACCTACCTAAAATACCTAAATTTCAAAGTGAGACCGGCTTGCCAAAAGCCTGTGCTTTACTGGTCATACTCGTATATCTAGCTGTCCCAACTTGGCACGAAAACTCCCGTTTATTTTTAACCGCTGCACGCTGTCCCGGACAGATAACCTTGGCATCACTATGCACCATGAAACCCTGAGCCATACCTGTCTATGCATAATATGCGTCTGTCTGCCTTTCACAATGGCCGCCCTCAGTCACTTGCAGGTGGGAGATGCTTGAATACTTAAACGACCCTTAAGGTACTGTTTAACATGACGGAAAAAGCGTTTTACCTGACGTTCTGTCAAAATTCTACGAGTAGACGAAATTAATACTAAGAAAAGTTAAGTCAAGTTCTGTCAAAATTCTACGAGTAGACGAAATTAATACTAAGAAAAGTTAAGTCAAAAGAGCAATACAAATTATTAGTGACACGTTACTTTGTGTTTCACAACAAGCTTGGTTTGCAGCTGCAAAGCCTCGAACATAGGCGTAAGGTGGCGTGCCTTTCAGTGTTCTACAGGTTGCATTTTATGCAATTCCTTCAATTCGTGCAATTCCTTCGCATACTCCCCGTGCGAAGGGATTCCACCGGGCCCCTTTTTACTATGGGGACACAAGATTATTTATGCCGTGTATGTTTATTCTGGTATATTTAGAGAGAAAATAGTTTGTAAATATGGTAATACCTGGGACTACAGGACCGATTTCGAGGATGGAACCGCCACAAATTCTAAAGGATTCGCAATGGGACTTGTACCAAATGAAACTGCTGTTCAGTCAGCCGGGATCTGCGATGTGGCCTCAGTAATTAGCCTAACCATTGAAGGCTAAATACTAATTTCAAGCCCGACCCCAACGATATGAACATAATAAAACAATATGATGTCTAAAATCCGCCCATTTTTTTATTTTAATATTTCTAATGACACTCGCGCCACCGTGACAACTCTAAGGACGTATTATTTATCGAAATCGGTTCACTGCTGCAGCACGTACAAGGAATCAAAGAAACGGGCAAAAAGCATAACCCTCCTTTTGTACACCGCAGCCGGACAAAACCGCTGTCGCTTGTCAAGGAGCCGGCTGCCTTAAGAGACCCCATAGACTGCATACGTGGGTATAAGAGCCGTTGACGTCGGCTGAAAGATTAATCTTACAAGGAAATTGTTTTTTGTAGCGTGTTCAGAGTTTCCCCAGCTACCCGCGTGGCGGCGACACTGACGGGACTTGAGTGAGTTTTAAATTATTTACGACTCGATCTTGAGTGACAATTTGCTAAATTGCGAGGCAAAGGCACAGAATACTAGTACTAAGGTACTTTTTTTGGGAAAGAAAGAATGTAAAACCTTTTAGTGGGTGATTTGAGTGGCCAAATATAACTTTTTTTATTTTTCATAGGAGATCACTCATTACCAAATAGTAGATTTCTAATTGTTCTATTTGTATACGTCAGCCTAGTCCAGACGGTGCGAAAAGTCATTGGAGTTCTTTGCACTTGCAAAAGTCAAAAATAATTTATTCAATTTAGAATCGAAAATGTCACTTATGAACGTCAAAAATAAAAACCGGCTAAGTGCGAGTCGGGCTCGGGCACTGAGGGTTCCTTATAATCAAAGTTTTTTTTCTAAGATGTAATCACAAATTCGCAGTTTTCAGACTTTTTCCTTTACTTGTACTGTTAGACCTTACTTCTTGCCAAATTTCATATTTCTAGGTCCATGGGAAGTACCCCATAGGTTTTGATTCTTCTGAAATGTTAGGAAATAGAGCAAAAATGGCCGTATCTTTTGATTGCGTTCACTTAAAAGCTTGATTTTTGTACAGCTTCAAGGGACCATAGTCATAAGTATTTGATGTTAATTTCAACTTTATACCTCCACGCGTTCCTGAGAAAAAGGTTCTTGACAGACAGACGGACAACCAAGTGATCCTATAAGGGTTCCTCTTTTCCTTGTGAGGTACGGAACCCTAAAAATCAGTCATATTGGCCCTTGGGGGTCCCGAACATGTCTTCTTATCTTTTGGGCCCTACTTTCGAAACAAGACAAAGACTTTGCCTTCTCCATTTCGCAAAACCCTCACGATGCGATTTTCCTTTACCGTAAAGCAGCGATATCTTCGAAAACACTGTATACCTACTTATATTATTGCACTTGAAAAAAACGACCACCAGAGGCGGGAATCGAACCCGCGTTCCTCGCAATAATATATTTAGATTGCAAAGTTTTTTTTTTTTTAATTTAATAGGCAGACATTTGGCCGCAATCTCACCTGATTGTAAGCGACGATGCGGCCGATGATGGGACATGTCTGTCTAGAAGCAGCCTATTCACTCTTTTCTTAAAGGAATCCAAATCGTAGTGTTTAGGGAACACTTTCCTAAACAATGAATGTTTATCACTTAAAAAACAATAATTTTATTGTATACCTACTTTTCTACGACCAATTCATCATTTATTTCAGCGACACATCGCCTAAGATTTTCTATATTCGCCGCTTCATAAATTAACGATACCTACCATAAATGTATCCGGGTCTCGTTTGGCTAATTGCCCTGGATATATCCGGGTGTGTCCGGTACTATGTGTACTTAGATGACGTGTTTATGACATCTTCCTTATTTGTCTATTTTAAGAGATAATTTCTCTATTTCTAGAGATTGGCGGTATTTATGCATTTGGAAAGGCAATGCCTGGTTTCTGAGGCACGAGTTTATATGTATGACTTGTGTGGTGGTGGAGGATCTACCTCCAAGAGGACCATCCCTGGCAACGACATAAAAATCTCGCAAGTTGTTATGGCGGCTGAACAATCCATCAGAGGTGGTAGGCTCCGTTAGGTGCCGCCTGGTAGCTACCACCCTCCCACCGGAGCCCGGCGCCAAGCAGCTTGCTGTGTTCCGTCGATGAGTAGGAGTGCCAGAACCTTCTGCGTGAGCTCCACTGTCGACTCTGTCTCGCTTAGTCTAGAGTCAAGAGCGAATCCATTTCAAATTAAAAAAAAAAAACGAGTGCGTTTTCTTAAAAACTGCGCAGCGGCATCTTGTATGCTTAGAACGCAAATGTAAACTTATGCTTCTTTTGTTTCTTTACGATACGCTTCCCTATCGTATCCACACTTTTTAAAGAAAGCATGACTCATCACCTTAAAGATTATGCAAAGCCATTTGGAGTAACGGGCCTCTTTATAAACGTCCCACGCGTCACTTATCGCGGTAACTGCATCACATCCATCACAATCTTTGCGCAGCACTAAAAAATCACTGATTCAAATCGGTCAACACATCACTACCGCTCATCCCCGAAAATGTTTGAAAACCAACCCTATTTCTTTTGAAATAAAGTTCAAATTCAAATTACTGTGTCGATAATACAAAGATAAATATTTACTAAACTAGACATGCGCGCACGCCTCTGTATTCTCGGAAAGAGGTTTTTTAAACACAAGCACCGCATTTTTAGGAGCAAATACAAAACAATGCTGTGTTTTTCACTGTTTGAAGTTTATACGCGTGGTAGTTGTATTGCATATTTTAGTAGTTTTATTATTTAAATCGGTGTCGCGGTGGATTAAAAATACGGTAATGTTAAGATGATTCTATGAATAGCTTCCCTCTCACTCTGATACACTTCTTAATTTTGCCTCATAATCTTATGCTGACTGTCTTAGGCCCGTATTCACCAATTTTCAAAACAGCCGGTTAACCTAAACTTAGGGTTAATTTGACAGAATTCCCATACAAGATATGTCAAATCTAAACCAGCTGATTAAAAATTAAACATGTGTTGGTGAATCCAGGCTTAACTGATTTACGACACAATATTATATAAAGGCTAGTTGACTTACGCCATCTATTAACATAAAATTATATCAAAATTTCCAGCTGTCAGAAATTCTCTCATTGAACATTCAGGATCAGAACATCCATAACTTAACACCCTGCAATAAAACAAGTTTTCAAAAGATTGCGAAAAAACACTTATTCCCTTTTAAAGTGCCAACTAATTTCTCATAACGATTCGTTCGCCAGTTAAAAAGCGTCATTAAAGGTGCATTACCTTATTTTTAAAACCTATAATAACACGAGTTGTGCTTTGAAGCACAGACAACTCATATTACAGATTCCCCATTTATTTCAGTTATGCGTCCGATATGCGTCGTAGCATGACATGAATTACTGCTAAGTAAAATAGTGCGTGTCGAAAACTCAGAAGAACATGGTTTTTCGAACTTTGACGAAATACTTAAATTTCAAATTAACGTCAAACTTTTAACAACCACAACTAAAAGGGACCTACCTGAGGACGGTAATTTAAACGATTTCTTTGTAAATAAGCACGTTGTTTAACAAAACATATTAACTTTCTTATAAATTGGTGGTTGAATGGTTAGATCTAACTGCGGAAGAATACCCATGACAAATACCTGGGACAATAGCCTGAAATTCCCTCCTCACTAATCGCACCGGTGAACACCATCAGATTTTATTGGGTATACTTTTCAGCCCAATAGCGGTTTATGAAACGACTAATGTCCTGCTAGCCGAATTTTGACTATAGCGGCCAGTCTCAACAGCGATTAGCCTACTACGCGGAAGATATTATAGAGCACAAGTGTGTGCGCAATACACAGGTGCACTCTCTGTTCCTTCACTCTCATAATCGGTGAGACGGCAGTCTGTCATGACCGTAGAGAGATCAGGCGCAGGACTAACGGCTTAACGTGCTTTCCGAGGCACGGGGTGTTAACACCACCAACTTCCTGACTGAAGCTGTGTCTGAGTAATTTCAAGACAGAAAAACCCAAACACTTCCGGCCCGACCCGAGATTCAATCCCGGGACCTCGTGGATACCCAGCGCGATGACCACTAGACCAACGAGGCAGTCAAACGTCTATAGCGCTAAGTGGTCTGTGTGTTCGAAGCGAAAATGCAGTACTTTAACGTCCAATTTATTGTTTCTATAATGACTGTGATATTTTCGCATTTCGCATTCTTTCCGCTTAATAATTTCTCTGGGATTAATACAATTTTGTTCAGTTATAAACATTTGTTGATAACTGTATTTAATACGGAACATTTCTTTCCATTTTTTAAATGGGACCATAAAAATGTGCGGATTGTACCGGAGTCAGGTAAGGTGAAATATTTTTGTATTATGAGTTTAATTTATTTTGTCTTGGTTGAAAATAAGATTGTGTGCAACATATATTTTTATGGTTCCGCACGTAAAAACGGGACCCGTGATGTCTGTCTGTCTGTCACCAGGCTGTATATCCGCAATAGCTAGACAGTTAAAATTCGATCAAATGATGTATTTCGTTGCCGCTATAAAAACAAATACATATATATAAGTGGCGCTCCCATGGCGTGTGCATCAAACGTTTTTTATACCGTTTTCTGCTCGATATTAAAACCCCAACAGGCAGACGCTTGAAATATTAACAGAATATTTATTTGTAAATCTACTTTATAAATAAATAATTAAATTCAAAACTTATATATGTATGGGGGCTCTCATACAACAAACGTGTTTGTTAGCCAGGTTTTTGCCAAAAAAAGGTTATATTACAGTGTCCAACGTTGTGCCTATAGAGAATGTACGGAACCCTTCCTGTATGACTCCAACTCGCACTTGGCCAGATTTTTCAAGAGTAGGCAGGCAGGCTCTAGCCCTACCAACTGAAGTTGTTGCTATTGTTTCTACACCTAAATGTTACAAGGGCTAAAGTAGACACAAAATTAAAATTATGCATCTGACTGTACAAAATCACATGTTTTTTGATAGTGACGTGTTTAACATCTATGCAGTTGTGATAAGAGCGATTTTGCGACGAGAATGTGTAGTCTAATGTGCTTATAACTATACAAATCAATTTGCAAGTCTGAAACAGACGCACAGTTCGACTTTAGGGTGCCTGGACAATTTGAGTTCACCCTCCTGAAGGGTTTGAGACTAGACTTTGAAGTAGGGGTGAGAGCTCAGTGCGGGGAAATATCCTAAATTTCGTATTTACATTGACAAATAAAAAATATATAAAGAAGAAAAACACGATATAACATGACGATAAATGATTTTAACATCTGATGTTAGAGGTAGGTAGAAAATAGAAAGAAAATGCTGAAACTATATCATTGTTTGTGTACCAATTTTACGGTAGGTACTTATATTGTAAGTACTTTTTCCACATAGGTACATTTAATTCGGATATTTGACATGATTTTTTTAATGAATCAATTTGTATTTTATTTACAAGTTCAACATTAAAAAGGAACCATTATGCATTTGCAGTGGTTAACAACTCAGAATGCCATGTTTTTTCACAAACTGTTTTTAAGGATATTTTACGGATATCAGAATAAATGGCGAAGTTGTTACATCACTGCTAATATCACTCTTTGAATACGTAATGCTTCGCGAATATGACAATAGTCTACCAACATAACGTACTGTGGCCACGTAGGACACACCAGGCACATCAGACAACACATTTTTGTTCTGAAATAGCTCTTATAGCTCGTCACCTTATGCGGTTGTACCGCATAAGGTGACGCAGTGTGTACAGCTTCATATGTCATTGTTCGTACTTACACATTTCGTGTATATAGCTTCCCTTGAAAAGAAGGCTATTCTAATCTTTGCCGAATAAATTGAGAACCACTTAGAATTTTCACTGTTTCAAATAAATAAGATAAGGCATGTGTTATTTTTTATACAATAATTGTAGAGAAAAGTATGTAACATCTCACCACCAAGAAATTGCTCCACGAAATTGCTTTCAGCAAATAAGACTGCCTAAATGATGCCATTCTCTATGAACATTTATGTAAATTGATACTGTGTGTGGTGAGCAATAAAGAGTAACTATCTATCTAGCTACCCACGTTGTTAAGCTATTTAGTATTTTAGCATGGTTTGTAAATTACAGATTCGGCTAAGTACCTACCTATTTACACGCTCGAAAATAAAAGCAAAACAGTTATGATCCACTTTTAAAAGTTTTTCACGGATTATAATACAATAAACATTCTATTTTTCACGGATTATAACAAAAAAAACTTATTACATTACTATATTGTATCTGCATCTCGTTTTGCAAACTGCTAAATTATTTTTCTCGTAAGAGTTAGGTATCTATCTATCTTGTTAAGGTTGAATTTTTTTACAATAAAAAGGACGAAAAAATCATAAATGTCCGCAACTAAAGCCATAGTCTCCCAACAAACATAATATCCGCAAAAACGGGAGATCGTCCAAAAATAACACGGACGGACAAAAAGTAAAAATCTGTGTGTGTAAGCCGACCACACATAAAAGCCTCTTCCTGCAAAAACATTGCGGCGACATTGTTGGGGTTCCGTAGAAACATTAGGCAACTTTTGGCAAGGGTTCCAGGTGTTATAAAGCTGATTTAGGGTCTTTTTTCCGTGAGAACAGTGTAATATAAAGATTTCTTGAATATAGTTTGAATTTAATTATTTTAAATTTAAATTTTTCGTCAAAGAGTAAGTATTTCCAATGCCCCAAGGCTGTCTGGAAGATAAAGCTCCTAGCGATAAGACCGCCTAATTTGTACATCTTTTTGTGTAAACTGTATTGTTGTTACTTTTATGGTGTGCAATAAAGAGTATCTTTGACCCGAGTTTACCATTTAAAAAAAAAAGGTTAACCTAGATTAATTGTTAATTTGACACAATTCCCATACGAAATATGTGAGACACCACAAAATCGGCTGTTTAAAATTAAAACATGTGTTGGTGAACTCGACAAAATCTATTCAAACCTTCTATCTATCTACTAACTTAAAACGTAAATAAATCCCAAAAAAAACTTAAAAACGGTAATATTTTTACTTGAAAAAATTGAGATACAGCTAGTATTGTACAGCACAGCATTATGTGACTAATCTGTGGTACCCACACACGCAGTAAGCTAAAAACTCCAGACACTTGAAATAGGGACAGCTCTGGTCAGGAAGTTGGTGGTGTTAACACCCTCGTGCCTCGGAAAGCACGTTAAGAGGGCGCACCGGATTGAAAAACCTCGCTGTAATGTCCACCACGTCACCACGACTTATTGATGAGTGACGCATGAAAGAAAACATGCGCGTAGCCGCGTGTCAGGGTGTGACAGAATGAGAGCATTTTGCGCGAAATAGGAAGGTAGTAAGCGCCGAAAAGGTTTTTACGTAATATCTCGTAAAATATAACTTCTTTCCTAAAGTCGCGAATAAGAACCCTAGATAATATGATTAGATATTATGTATACAAATATTACCCTTATAGTATACATAGTAATTGAAATACGTTGATATTGGTTGAAAATCAGACGTAACTTCGTAATGTTTTTCTATCGAAAAAATTTTGATTATTTTGTGTTTTCAATCAATAACCTACCTACCTTTGACCTAGAAAGAGATGGATGGACTGTATAAAGCATGATATGATTGTGAAAGGAGTGGATGAGTCAATGACGAGTGATAGGATTGTATGGAAGAGAAAAACATACTGCGCCGACCCCAAATATAATGGGAACAGGGCAAGCGAATGATGATGATGTGTTTAGTAGTAGTATCTATCTTTTCCGGTAGTTGGTGGCTTGTTTAAGAGTGCAAAAGTCTAATTTACGACTAGCCACTTTACCTTTATACCCGCTCTTAAGCCGTTGATACTGCGCCTGATCTCTTTACGGTCATTACGGACTGCCATCTCACCGAATTATTATATTGAGAGTGAAGGAACAGAGAGTGCGCCTGTGTATTGCGCACACACGTACTATATCTCCCGCGCAGTCGGCTAATCTCTGTTGAGATCGAGTCGAAATTCGGCTAGGAGAACATTATTATTTTTAAGTAAAATCTTTTCACTGCTAGCCCGAAACTCAAAATGGCGAGAAAGCACGCTTGAGCATAAAAATACCAACAGTCATCATCATAACAGCACATTACCCCATTTTTCCGCTATAATTTTTATCGCGTACATTTATCTAATCGCTATAATTTTCGTCTATACGGAACCAGTCCAATGCAGCTCTTTCAAGGGATTTTAGGGTTCTGTATCTCGACCCCATAAAAAATCACTTCGTAGTCAACACCTTTTTCTATTTTTGATCTGAAATCCTACGGAACTATAGAAAAATCAAGGTTCTACTAAGCCAACGCAATTAAAAACATACTCCTACGAGTAATGCACCTACGTTTATCAATAAAGTGTGTTGTGCGTTTATGAGTAAAAATCAATATATGCTAAATATAAAAATTTGTATAGCAAAAAATTAAGAAAACAACAATGCAATTTACATAATAAGATGTACAGCGGTATTATCGCTAAGAGAAAAATATTAAAACAAAGGAATTCTTACTGGGAATTATCTAATACATACTAGTAATTATTTTTATAACTTAAGCAATTATTTTGCAAGTTTTTACGAAATCAAATTGAATTTCGCTCACAAAAATTAATCGACTGTGTCATCCGGTGGGACTCGAACCTACGCCGTATCATTCTGGTCCTCTCAGTGTTTATGAGAATAGCTGGTTCTATGTCGGGCGTGTGAAATGATAACATCATTATTATCTATTTTGCTGTTGTATAAATCATTGTTTTTCAAACGTACTCACCGATGCGGTACTCATGACACTTTCCTAGTTCATTTGCATTTAGTTAGTCGGCTGACTAACGTCCTCCGTAGCTCAGTTAATAAGAGCACTCGCCCGGATAGCGAAGGGACGTAGGTTCGAGTCCCACCGGATGACATAGTCGATTAATTTTTGTAAGCGAAATTCAATTTGATTACATATTACTAGGTTACAAAACAGAACAAAACCTTTTGTTGCAACTAGAGGTTTTGTAAAACTAAGGCATAACAAATGTTCGTACGGAACCCACGGGGCACGAGCCCGATTCGGCTTAGTTTTTTTAAACAAAACTTGTACAATCAGGCGGCGCAGTTTGCCTTTCAGAAATAACTGCCGGTTCTGTCGATGGTAAAGCGCGACGGATTCATATTGCCAAGTTTATTGGTGTCCCATAGATAAACGAAAAAAATGCGTAGAAAAGAACGCTTATTAGAACTGACCTCTATAATACAAGTACGGTGGGTTGCATACTATCAACCTGAAAATGAAGTTATTTAATTATTGCCATTTTGGCGCTGAGGGCTGTAGTGAGCGTGTGGTGACCGTCCACGGAACTAATGAATGAGAGTTATCATAAACATATGCAAGTTACTGTATTTTAGTTCGCTAGACACTCGGTGGGGGTGCTTTGACTCGGCACAAAAATGATCTGTCATTTCTTAGAAAATGTTTAGTCCAACGTACTTGTATTATAGAGGTCAGTGCTTATTAGGTTTTTGTGTGAATTGGTTGAGTTGTGACAGTTCAGAACGATCGAAAACTACAACCCGACTAAGCCAATTAAACAACTATCAAATGATTTTCATACCAATGAAAATTAAAAAGCGATGAAATAAACTTAGACAATTCATCTAAATTGTAACAATATTGCTTTTTCATTACCTTTGGTAATTTCGTTGTATTCGTCGTCGTAAGTCGTTTGACAGTTGTCTAGTTGGCTTGGTCGAGTAGTACCATTATACTAATACGAGAATTCATTGAACGTACTTGCAACAAAAAAGTTTCATATCAGCCTATTGCAGTCCACTGCTGGACATAGGCCTCTCCAAGACGGCGCCAACTTTCACGGTCCTCCGCTTCTCGCATCCAGCCACCACCGGCCACCTTCCTCAGGTCATCGGTCCACCTAGCAGGGGGGCGTCCAACACTACGTTTCCCGAGACGTGGTGTCCATTCGAGAACCTTCCTACTCAACCGCCCGTCAGTTCTGCGACAGACATGACCAGCCCACTGCCACTTCAGCTTACTGCACCTCTGAACGATATCTATGACTTTCGTCTTTTGGCGGATGATCTCGTTCCGGATTCTATCCCTTAGCGAGATCCCCAGCATAGACCGTTCCATAGCTCGCTGAGCGACATGCAGTCGGTGGGCCAGCTTGACTGTCAAGTTCCACGTCTCGGCCCCGTTTTACCGTTAACCCCGTTAACAAAAAAGTTTAAAAAGTTATATTTCATCAAAAACACTGCCTAATCTGCGTTTGTTAGACGTAAACAACAAACGCAAATGTTGTTTCTCTTTTATAGGTCTGCAAAGAGGCTCCGATGGCATATTTCTGTCTCTTAAGAGGGGTGCAGCGCGAAGCAAGTCGAGTAAGTCTAAACGACCTTCAAAAAGAATCAAACTTATTAATATTAGTCAATAGATCAATTTGCTTTAAAGTTTTAGAATTGATGATTTAATTAGAACAATAGTTTTTTTCTGGCGCAAAAACATCAGACATTTGTGTTAAAAACTGAAAAGTGTTCTTTATCGTACTTATTTTATTCGTGTATATTTAAAAGATGGGGACCTGCGGAATATCAATACAATCATTTTCATTTACAAATTATTGTTTCATGCGTAAAAATTGCCAAGTTTTCGAAATAAAATAAATAGATATCGTTAGCTACAAGTCATGTTTATTATATCATAATTTGTTTCAAATTTCAACAAGACCAGGACCTCGTGCAATGATTAGGCTAATGTAAATAAGTTTTATTATTGTATTGATATGAAGATGCAATAAGCGTAGATTGTCCAAAATCACGTACTTTGAAATTCATTTAGATAGTAATAAGTTGTCATGATATGTTATGATGAGTAATTTGAAATATATATTCCGTAAGATTTTGATGAGTAATTTGAAATATATATTCTTTAAAGAAATTAACATCCTCACTGTCGCTTCTCAATACATATTTGATAATATAATGTACGTACGCAAAAATTTAGATCTTGTTATAAAAAAAAATGATATTCATTCGTATAACACAAGAAATAAAAACAAACTTGTCATTCCAAACTTCAGATTAGCCAAAACAATTAATTCATTCTTTGGAAATTGTGTCAAATTTTTCAATAAAATACCTCATAATGTTATCGAACTACCTATTAATAAATTTAAGTTACATGTCAAAACTACCCTAATGTCGAAGGGGTATTATAAAATTCAAGACTATCTTAATGACGAGAATGTATGGACAGTCCAGCCTGCACCAAACTGATGTACCTACCTGTTTATTTTGATTTGTTTTATTTTTGTGGCAGCTAGTGGTGACTGAGTTTGTTCCGGCGTTTCTTCTCAGCACTTGCCAGATTGTCTGTGTCTTGTCTCGAAGCGCTAGTAGGGCCCAAAAGATAAGGAGACATGTTCTGCCCCATATGGGCCATAATTGATTGATATTTTGACGTTCATATTGGGCATTTTGTGTCCTAAATTGAATAAAGAATTATTGACTTTGACTTTGACTAAGTTTATATAGGCGCACTTAGTCTGAATGAACAGTGAATAACTTATGTTATAATCATCGCATTTGTACCGTTGTGTTGATTTGTTGTATATTTTATGTCAATAAAGAAATTTTATAAATAATAAATAAAATATTATTGTATTTAACTAATTCAGCTCATCGTACAAGTGATTTAGAAATACGTTAACTTTCTCAATTTCGTGCAGGATCGCCTTAAGTATAATTTACTATAAACATTATTTTGTGGTAACCGTTGTTTCAGAACTTTGGCCTCTGAGCAATGTATGTGATGTTGTCTAATATATTTTTTACCCTTGCGAATTCGAGGTGGCACAGTTAATAAATAAATAATTTGTTTCAACAAACACACCAATTACCTAGCCCCAAACTAAGCGTGAGCTTGTGCTATGGTGACTGGATAACGGATAGAAGTAACTACGCTGTCTCTACAAAGAAATACACCAAATTTTAAATCATACAAGTATTTACCACCCACACAAATAGATTTTTATCAAACTCATGATTGGAAAAAAAAAGATTAAAATCCAAAAAGCAAATACACTCGTCCATTTTTCCTAACAATAGTCGCGGCCACATTCTTTCCGAACTGGAAACACTACACCTAATTGTGAAAGTCGCAATTCACCCGGAACTTTTACCCACTGCCCCCTAATTTGGGGTTGAACCCCAATAGGGGGTTGACAGCCTTAATTGAAGCCGATACCTTATCAAGAAAGTTATGGGTGGAGTTTGTTCGTAAGAGTTTTTTGTCAACACTTAGAGAGTGTCTTAATTTATAGGGCGATTCCTCGTTTAGGGGGTGATTCTAATGGAGTTTTGTACTGTGGTGATGTTAAGCTTTTATGTTCATTAGTTTCGTATGACAAGTTGTTACACTAACCGATGCTCTTACGGTGAGGGAAATCATCGTGAGGAAAGCTGCATATTCAGGCAACTGAATGTGTAACCATGATCCAAACTGGTCAGGTTCCCTGTTAACAGGGTCGCGGAGGTCAGATGGCAGTCGCTTCACTGTAATAACCTGATCTAACACATCCTGGATCATGGTCTTTAGGACCCTGGGCCCTCGCGTATACGAGTGCACTACCAGGATAACGCTAGGACGATGATGAGTTTTATATGACAAGGTTTATTCTTTAACTAGCTGTTGCCCGCGACTTCGTACGCGTGGACTCGATGATACAAAATATTTTATACTCCCGTCGCCATCCAGCTATCATGATCTCTTAGTCTACCATGTCGTAAGGAGAAGAGAGGAATGAAAAATCAAAGTAAATTTTTTGAAAGGTTACTATCACCTCGCCATCCTCCTCTGATAAGAAAATTTCGCATGGCAGTGACACCGACTCTAAAACTAAATTTTGTCGTATATCTTTCTTAGTAAAAGTGTAAAGGATTTTTTTAAACTTTTTAGTTTACTTTATTGAAGGCAGTTTGATTCGTTTGTAAAAAATATAGGTAACTTTAGTATTAGTGTTAAGAAAAAAGTCAGACTTAAACCATACCGCAATAGATGAATGCGGTTTAGCATTTATTTATTGCCCCGAGCGTACTCAAAGGTCGGTTTGTAAGTCACTACTATCGTAAAGTTATTATTATAATTAGAATCCTCTCGTATCCCACTGCAGGGCAAAGGCCTCCCTACTCTTTCTCTTATAACCTAAAGTAAGTAAGACTATTCTTACACTCGTAGTTCAATTTCCGTTTGTTAGTGATAAGTAGTATAAAAAAAATAGGGCCAATTCACTTAGATCTTTCATTAATAATAAAGTAATTTAACAAAATTTCGAAAAACTGTCTGTGGTGAAAGTATCCACAAACTACTTAGCGTTAAGGTCAGCACCATCAAATTATGACTCCGAAATGTAAACACTTAAATACCTAAATTAATACTAATTTGCTACAGTAAATATATGCTATACATGCCTATAAAATCTGAAGGATTCTCTCGATTTCTCCAGGTTTACGTCACCAGATCGTAACTTGGAGACAGGTAATCCTAGATAATTCTTCTGTCTGCCTGGAGACAGGCAGTAGGATTACCTTTCGAGTTTGAAAATCAGTCTGAAGTAATTTAGCATATTAATTTCTGCTGAAAATGCTCATCGCGCTGAACAATGTTCCCTTAAACGCTCTAATCATATCTCTTATAGTTGAGCTGAGCTGCTAGGGTTCTAGATCAGTTGGTCCAGACCTTCAATTTGTGTGCGTCAATAGGAAGTGCTTATCACGCTGAACAATGTTCCCTAAGGCACTCTATTCATATCTCTTATAGTTGAGCTGAGCTACTAGGGTGCTATATTAGTTGCTCAAGACCTTCAATTTGAGTACGTCAATAGAAAATGCTTATCACACTCAATAATGTTCCTTAAGGCGCTCTATTCATATCTCTTATAGTTGAGCTGAACTGCTAGGGTTGTAGAACAGTTGCTCCAGACCTTCAATTTGTGTGCGTCAATAGAAAATGCTCATCACGCTGAATAACTTTTCTTAAGGCGCTGCTTACATATCTTTCTTAGTTTAAGTGTACTGCTAAGGTTCCACGTCAGGTACTCCGATCTTCAAAATAAGTTATAGCCTAGTATTTGCCCAGACTTAATAGCTACACGATAAAAAAGTTTCATTCAAATCCGTTCAGCAGTTCCGGAGATTAGCGTGTACAAACAGACAAAAAGACATACAGACAAACAGACATAACAATTAAAAGTTGTAGATTCCTATTCTGTTACTATTTTAGCATCACCCTCAATTAGTTTTTGGTAAAAATACTCAATGTACAGACGCATCGGTTTTACAGTTTTATTATATGTACGAGTATAGATAAACTATAAACTGTTGGCCTGACCGATAACTTAGATCCAGTACAATTGCAATCCCAAAGCATTGACATAGGAATTGTAAAGTTTCATAATGTAAAAGCTATCATCGCTTTCCTAGCGTTAGTTTGACAGCCATTATTGCTTTCCTGCAGACGCAGGTACCACCTAATGGATTTCTGTCAAATTGCAATATTTACAGCTTTTAGAATATTTGAATAAAGTTTGTAAGTTTTTCAAAGGGTTTTCATGACAAAACCAATAAACTTTGATTCAAATAACACTTTTACTTTCTTTGGTTTATTTTATTCCTATATTTTATAAAATGCAAGAAATTCAATAAGTAAACGTAGGTATGACAGTGCAAAGAGAGCTTTGATTTTCAATAACACGATTCATTTTATAAATACTCTTAAAACAACAAAGCTGCCTAGAAAAAGCTCGAAATAAGTAGTTTTTAGGGTTCCGTTTTACCCTTCAAGTGGTAAAACGGGATACTATTACTAAGACTCAATCAAATGTCCGTCTGTCTGTCGCTGTTTGTCTGTCACCAGGCTGTAATTTATGAACCGTAATAGCTAGAATGTGGAAATTTTCACAGATGAGGTATTTCTGTAGCTGTTATAGAAACAACAAAATAAATATTTAAGTGTAGCTCCCATACAACAAACGTGATAGCTATTCCATTTTTAAAACAAAAAAAGTTAAAATTTAGTGTCTTATGTTGCAAAGCTAAAGGTACGAAACCCTTCGAGCGCGAGTCCGACTCGCACTTGGCCGGTTTTTTAAAAACACTTCAACTGCAAAACTCGTTTATCACTTTCAATACGAACTGTAATTAAAAACAAATTGTGTTTTTTCTAGAAATTCTATTGGGTTTGGATAGCTCGTTATTTTTCCATCAGATCTTTGATAATTGTGTTGAAAAAGCTGTGCAAATATATTTTTAATTAAAAGCAAATGATAGTATAAATAAATAAATTGTCCCAACAAACACACCAATTACCTAGTCTCATACTAAGCGTGAGCTTGTGCTATGGTGACTAGGATAACGGATAGACATACTTAAATATTTTTATAAACATCCATGACTTAGGTACAAATGCTCGTGCTCATCACACAAACATTTGCCCCTTGCGGGATTCGAACCCGCAACCGCCTGGTTTTGAAGTCCGTGGCGCGAACCACTATACCAAGGTCGTCAAATGTATACTGAATGTAGTATAATTACTGAATCTAAAAAAAGGATTCTAAAAAGTTTATGGGCAATACTTGAGGTCGATCATTGTAACCGACGTTTTTGAAAGGGTTAATTCTCACTCAACAAGTTTTAACGCCTAATATTCTAATACGATTCGTAGTAACAGAAACAAATAATCAAAGCAAGCAATCTATTGACGACCGTCTTGGTGTAGTGGTGCGCGCTACAGACTTCTAAACCAGGCGGTTGTGGGTTCGAATGCCGCAAGGGGCAAATGTTTGTGTGATGAGCACGAGCATTAGTACCTAAGTCATGGATGTTTATAAATGTATATTATGTCTATCAGTTATCCTAGTCACCATCGCACAAGCTAACGCTTAGTTTGAGGCTAGGTAATTGGTGTGTTTGTTGAAACAATTTATTTATTTATTATTATTAATTTATAGCTTTCTTTAATTAAAACATTTTTGCAAGTCATTTAAACTAATAATCATAATATTGCAAGACTGATGAGTGATAATGATTGATTGATTAATTATAAGAAGTCCCAATACACGTTTCCTATGACTAAGAATATATACTTAAAACTACTACTAAAAGTGGGACATCAAGACAAATACTAAGTACTTAGTGACAATGCGTTGATGGGACTTTTTATTGTTTCCCCGGCACCATTGTCGTAATGAATTAACAGACAAGTTTGCGATGGCGGCTGGCGTAAGTAAGAAGATGAAGCGGGTTGCAAACCTTAGCTAAGTTAACTTATTTAACCTTAGTTAGCGTAGCTGATCCAATTTTCCGTAGTTGGAGCAAGCTGCAAACTAAACAGTAAAGAAATAAACGCCTATGCTATGCGATTTACCTACACAAATAAAGCATTGTTTTTGGTATGCTTTTATGGTCGGCTAAAATTACTCAAGCCTAGATTTTGGTCTCCTACCCGTATTGAAGTTACTCATCATTTTTAAAATGAAATAGACAAAAACTAAAGAACCTATGTAAGTAATTAGAAACAGTCGGATTCGCATAAAAATCAATAAGTTCCTAAAGTCTAGTGAATCATTTGATGATTGATGATAATAAACACACGGCCGTCGTGACGTGACGTCAGACTACCCTGCTTTGACCTTGACACCACCTCTATTCCCCACGTAGGTAACAAAAGCTGCTTTCATAGTTCAGATGGGTAATCTGACGTGCAACAGAATTCGACTTTTTAGAGTTTATGGTATAAATAAATAGTAAATCCATACTAATATTATAAATGCGAAAGAATGTCTGTCTGATAGCTCTTAACGCTTAAACCACTGAACCGATTGAGATGAAATTTGGTATGGAGACAGTTCGAGACCCTCAAATGGACATAGGCTACATTTTGTCGTGACATAAAAACATTAAGGGAGTGAAATGGGGGATGGAAGTTTATATGGAAAATCCAACTCTTGCGGGCAAAGTCGCGGGGAACCACTAGAAAACATATATTGAACAAAATCACATACACTGCTCAGATCCTTTCTTTCCAATAATTATTAATACATTTTTTATTTTTAGGTTCCTGATAATAAATCACATTGTTCAGTGATTTGTTCCCGATAATACTTGAGGCGTTAATTAGTTAAGGCGTGTAACTATTTGATTTCAATTTAGGTTTTAGTAAAATGGTAGTTCAATTTACAAATCAAAAAAATGGAATATTTTATCAATATGTAGTCGTAATTAATAGAATCAGGCGTTACTTTGCGGAAATCCATTATTAGATGGGAAAAATAAAATACAATTATTTTATTTTTCCCATTACCAACCAGAATGCACCGCCCTCCCTCCCTCAATATGCGTATTGAGGGAGGGAGAGCGGTGCATTCTGCATTTGCCTGAACTGGTACTCAACGCGGTTGCGGTTGGTGTGGTTTTGGTGCCTGCGCTAGCGTGTCTTAGCGGAAATTTGAAGCAAAATAATTGTATTTTATTTTTCCCATCTAATATGTAGTCGAAAACTCGATTGGGTGATTGATAAAATGAAGCTTTAGACTTGTCCCAGACTAAAATCACAAAATTGCGTTTGCAAATAAAGTTGGTTTACCTGTCTGTTCCTATAACAATGCTGGATACTTTCAGACGATTTTCTTGTTTACAAACTTCCTGAAATACAACTTGGGTTTGTATAAATTTCCCTTTATCAATGCAGAGAGATTGTTACTTAGTGCCCGGGCGAGAAATGTGGCGTTGTAACTTGTAAAACTTAGTTCTGATATAAGGGACTTTGTAATTTCTGAGTTTTTAAATATACTGCGCTGGACTGCAAGATATTGCATTGTGCCTGTGCTAGTATGGCAAAGAAAATGTGAACTCAAGGTTAACGGACGAAGATCATAGAGGTAAGTACATGATAGATATTTTTATAGTATTTTGAGAGCAATAAAATTTTAAAATAAAGTGTACCCATAGGTAAACTTATTGAGTTCAAGTGTCGGTATCTCGACAGTAGGTAAGGAATTCGTATCCCTTTGTTTCAAGTAGCGGGCAATAATTTTCCAAGTGATTACTGATTGTTAATGAGACGTGTTTTATTATTTTCACGTTGGTGGTATAAAAAGTTGCTGCACTCACTTTCGAAGTGGAAACACAATGAATCTTGAAAAAATGACATCTGTTGGTTACCCATCTTCATTCCAAGATTGAAGATGATGATTGTGATCGTCGGTTTGAAAAGTTTGAATATTTTTTTAGTAATACACTAAATATTTTTTTATTAGTTTTTGATTTATAAAGTTAGGTCTTAAAAACATACGAGTATAAGCCGTTATTTGTTTTTTTTTTATGTGTATGTCTCAAAAAAAATGCGAAATTCCTTGTCGTCACAGGCGTTACGTCAAAGCGCCTTGAACAATGGCGCCTGCACTCTTAATGAGTACATGTAGGGTGGCCACGAGGACAATAAATCGCGTAGAAGGCCCGATAGTTACGTTTGGAACACGTAAATTATAATATAATACAAGATATTAGTTAAAATAGTCTCATCATTTTTCTCTCTTCTCGTTCATTCTTCTCGTGATTATGAATTGATTGTTGATATGACAATCAATTCATAATCTCGATCGAAATGTTTAAAAAACAGGTGCCTCATATAAACAATTCTGCTATGCACGTACTCTGCTCATAAGATGCACCCGGATGAGATAGCAAAACTCACTCCCCGGAAAAATCTGGCAATCCCTAGATTCAACGGGCATCATAAGTAGTGAGCTTTAAAGCAACAGGGCTGCCGCAATAGACTAATAACCCTATGGCCAGGTGGATGCCATATGGCTAAAACGTAATAATAATAATACCAAGATCTCTTGAAAAAGCCAACAAAAAATTCACCGAATACGGTTTTAAGAAGTAATCCGAAACTTAGGCTCAAGCCTGTTGTCATAAATGCTAACAAAAACTAATTATTTAATATTATTAACATGGCAACACCAAATGATATTTAGTCTGTGGTTTAGTATAAAAAAAGCCATGAACGCCCGTTACATGCTCTTCTTTTCGTTCTACGATTCACTGTGCTAGGAGGCAGACGTTATACCTTCCTAGTATCTCGAAAGTGATAAATATACGAGACCAACTGATTTCAATTTAAATCTGTCTTTTCCTCTTCGCTCGTACCCTATTTTCTATAAAGCCTAATTGTCCAAATATTTTCAAGTCATGAGGTCACCCTAATCACAGGTGCATCGTCACACTCGTCGCGACAAATACAGGTCGGGACTCGGGCGCGAATACAAGAATTTGTCGTAGGTACAGTCGTACATACAAAACTGTCATAAGACCGATCTGGTGTATGGCAGTGAGGATTGGACTCTAACCCTCAAGGAAGAAGAAAAGCTTTTAGTGGCAGAGAGGAAGATCATGAGGAAGATTCTGGGTCCAACTCGGAGAGAAGATGGCAGCTGGAAGGTCCGGAAAAACCACGAGATCGAGGAGCTGGTCGCCGAACCCAACATCTTGGGAGAAGCCAAAGCCCAGAGACTCCGTTGGATGGGCCATCTCGAAAGAATGGAGGAGGATCGTAGCGCCAAAGCAGCGTATCTTGGAATGATGGCCTCAAGGCCGCCACCCCGTCGGCCGGCCTAGATACCGCTGGAAGGACGCCGTCATGTCAGATCTGCAGGAACTACAAGTTACGGACTAGCAAGAGGCGGCGCAAGACCGGATCAGATGGCGTTCTCTTGTGTCGGAGGCCAAGACACACTTTGGGTCGCTGCGCCAAAGGAGTAAGTACCCTTCTTAACTACGAAAACAGCTTTTATAACGTAGGGAATAGAGGCGGTCTCAAGGTCAAAGGGGGGTAGTCGCGTGTGTACATTGGACAGCACACTATAGGTTTGCCATTGCAAAATGGCCGCTATCACAACTTTGTAAGATGCCGCAGTGTTTAGCTCCATGTGACGTCCGTACGAGAAAACAAGAGTAGATGACCTACGAAGGCGTATGGCCTTTTGCAACTGAAAAACCAGAAGAGGACATGAAAATCTGACATACCTATATGTTTCTTCAGATCTTTGCCTAATATGTCCAGAAAAAATACATGATTAAAACATTTTGCCTCGATACATTTTACATCCGCACTGGGATTATGGCTCATACCTCCCATAGGTAGTGGAAATAAGGCCTTTGTCCCATGGAGCTATAGTCTGACAAGTTCCTGCGCGACCCTCCTTGCAACGTGCAAGGCGTGCGGGGGGCGAAGCGCCAATCACACGCGATTGTCAAAGCAAACCCTCTTCCCCGCAATATCACCCGACACCCGCTGACGTCAATTCACATAGGTAGTGGTAAGTTGTTAGTAATAACAAAATATAGTAGCATTTTTAACTTAACATAGGTGTTTTGATATCGGTATCGTTATATATTTACATCTAGTGTGCCAAACCACCCCCCCCCCCCCCCCCGCGCTTCTGGCGACCGCAGGAAGGTTCAACGCGGTCAGCTTGTCAGACTAATAGGCTAAATATACTTTTTACATTTTATTCATACTTGAGAATATCGCAAACATACTTGTACAGAAAAACGCTGCGGGGGACTTAATTTTTACCCGACTGCCGAAGGAGGGTTACGTTTTTCGAGAGGGTGTAAGTATGTATTGTAAGTTTTGCACGCCCTACAGCCTAAACGGCTAGACAGTTTTTCTTAACATACATATTAAAAGTCGTTGAATTTGTCAAAATTGTGAGAGTGACATAGGCTATATACATTTTAAAAATGGCGCCCGCAAATGGAAATAAAGGGGGGAGGGGGATTGATTTTGTTACCATAGCATACCTTACCATAGCAATATGGGTATCAAATGAAAGCGCGTAGAAAGACCATTTCAAAAGTATTATATTTTATGCTGTCGAGTGTCTTGTTTATTTAATAATTATGTTTGCTTGTTATAGGTATAGTGATGTTAAACGTTCATAAGGTAAGGTAATATATACGACAGGTGTTATCAGCGTCTTCCAAACGCACAGTCACCAAAAAGGCACAGAATCCAATACTGGGTTATTCTTATTGAAATTCAATCTTTTCTTCACAAAAGAAGTGTGCGTTCATATCCTTTGGGACATCCAAATAGGTTCGGGAAGTCGACCTGAATTTACAGCGAAATACGCAAATTTACTTGACAACATCAATTTTGAAGAAATACTAGCAGTGCCTCGTTTTAAATGTTGTTGAATGTATTTTTAATATGATTTTCAATAAAGGGAATGGAAGCGGCAGAAAATCTTTTCTACGTCGTGTTTCAAAGTCAAGAGAAGAAAATAAAGTAAGAATGGAAACATCTCCTAAGTAATGATAAAAATGATGTAAAAACAAACAAGTAAACTTTTTGTAGTAGGTTACATAATGTATAAAAATTGTTTTAGAGATTTTGACTAAAAATTATTAGGGGTTCAATATTGGCACCTTTACCCTAATTTGTAATGTGTGTCAATGGCTTGTTACGAAAGCGGAAATATACAGGTGGCTAGCACATCAAAATAAACATTGTCGTTTAAAAAATAGCCCCTATTAAAATTGCATTAGCTGCTGGTGTTGGAAGATGATCCAAACGAACTTGTTATGTTGGCACCTGACCATGAAAACAGGCTACCCCACTTTACCCTGAGACCGCCTCTATTCCCTACGTAATAAAAACTGTTTTGTAGTTTAAATTGGTAGCCTGACACACTGCCGACCGTTAACATTTTGGTGTCTACTCCAAGATGACCTACAATCTTTGCAAATTAAACCCCAAAAATCACAGCCAAAAGTGTCAAGTATCAGGTACTAAATAAATAATTCAGTAAGGCCAACCCAACAACAATAACACGAAAAGGCGCGTAAATAATGTTGCAATTTTCCTGAAAACTCGTACAAGATTTCATAAGCGTGCTCCAAGCTTAGTGAGGGTTGTTGAGGTAGGACATGCCGTAACTTCGGTCCTTTGGTGAGGACAAGTCCTCTTTGAGGGTTTGAAGGGTGCGGAACATAATTTGTGGAGATGTGGGGACATAATTTTTGGAGATTTTCAGGTTGACCTGTGACTGGATGAGTTTATAATTCGTACGACGAAGAGGGTATTGGTTTGTTTTAGTATTTTAAAATCCAAATAAATAAAAAGGAAAATCACTTAATGACTGACTGGCTGCCATATCTAAAGCCTACTATAGCTGGGATTAGAAACTTAAAATTTTGCACCGTTTAGAGTTTAGGTGAGCCCCAAGCAAGGATTTTTGAAAACAAATATTATGTGTGTGTAGTGTGCTCTAAATAGTGTATTATCAATACCAATTCGGTTTTTAACGTAGAAATAAAGGTAAGTGAATAAACCGACATGACTCTCTATTTTGACCAGTCAAGCAAATGATATTATACCTGACGGAAATAGCAGCAGACTTATATCCAGAACTAGAACACACTTAGCTAACTAACAATGGCCATTATGTACGCGTTGTCCTAGCCAACCAAAATATAGAAACATACAGAAAGTCCATGCAGATGCTAACTTGCCACACCCACTTTCTGTCACCGTGTATTTGCCATAGTTTACTTGTTTTTGTATATTTAATAACATAGGACACTTAATACGAAACGAATCCAGATACCATTCTGGTTTTTTTTACATAATATTTCTAGATTATAAGCTACAATTTAAGGCAAAAATAAAATGTTAAAAAATAGGCGAAGTTTAAAAACAACAACTTGAAATTTTAACTTCCGGTTGAATGTACGAAAAAAATCAAATTCCAAAATATTATCAATTTTCAAAATATACACTTATTTTTCTATAATACTCCAAACTGATTATTGAATCCATTTTATTAACGCCAATAATGCCTTTCGGAAATTTCGTTTTTCGAATGTTCCCATTTCTTCAAAGTCCCATATTTTGGGAACAAGGCAAACAATTAAAAAAAAAATAATGCATATTTACTCAGAACGCACAGGAGTTCAGAGAACAAAATCCAGGACCTGACAATTTTTTCGCTGCCCGCTTCACGTGAAATTTTCGTTGTTTTATAAGCCAGATAAGGTCAGTGCATGACCAACCATCGTGGGAGGCCTATGTCCAGAATTGGACGTCTTTCATATTTTCTTGTGAGAAGCTGACATTATTTCAGCTTAAAGAAGAACTCTCTGTAACCTACTTCGCATACCTACACTGTGGATTCTCCTGAATAGTCCTAACCAGCCTTAAGTACTACCCACATCAACGTTAATAAACACTAATATACACTAACAAAACAGCCGTCAAACATGTCAAGAAAATGTACAGTCGGCTACACATCTACTGGTCCAAATCTAAAAATACAGCTCAAATGATATTGAACTCTATTTGACCAACATTTGGTTGAAATTCATTTGCGGAATTTGATAGGCTAAGGTAGATTGGTGTGTGTGCATTGTCCTCTTGCCAAATATAATTACAATCACAATACGGCCCTGTCCAGAGCAACTATTGGGGGCGATGGGATATGGGGGTATAAAAGTGAAGGTCCAGTAGGAAAGGGTGCAATCTAATTTCACAAAAAAGGGTATCTTAAACCCTTTTTGGAGTATACGGCTCGGAAGTTCGGTAAGCAGATTGGGAAGATCTAATTATAGGTGCATAAGGTAAGTAAGGTACGGGTGCAAAATCGGTACACGGCTATCTTCTTCTTCTTAGGGTTATCTCAGTCTTGCACTCGAGCGAATGCCCATGGTCCGCTTTGAACCGTGATCCAGGATATGGCCGATCATGTAATATTACAGTGGAGCGACTGCCATTTGTTCTCTGCGACCCTGTTAACAGGGGAACCTGACCAGCTCGGATCATGGTGACACATTCAGTCGCCGGAGCGTGCAGGTTTACTCACGACGCTTTTCCCTTGCCGTAAGAGCATCGGTTAGTAAAACAACTAATGTACATAACTCAGAAAAAGTAATTGGTGCATGGCGGCAGGTGGGATCGAACACAGATCCCACTAGCCACTACGCCACTGACACTCATCCAGTACGCCTCCGACGCTCATGTAACGCAACATACAGGTACACTGTTTCTATGTTTTGTGAAATTTCGTCCATTATGTACGGTCACTTTTGACTTTTTTTCTGATAACTAAATCAGAGGCCTTACTGGAAGGCGATGTCTGCTTTTTCGAGTCTAGTCATCGCATTTATATGTACTATTATGCTAGCATGACAGGGACGGCTACTGTCAAAAATACTGACATCGTCATCCGGTTGAAAGACAAATAATAGCCGGTAGTACGGACCCAGGTTTACTCCAACCAACATGCCCCGTCATAAACACAAATAAGACTATACATTGTATAGACTGATACATTTGTAGCGATTTATTTAAATATAAAAACAACGCTGCAAAAATATATTACAGTAGCCGCCTTTGCACGGAGGGAAACGGGCATGTAATAAATACCTACATCAAACTGAACTGAGGACTGTATCAAAATCTGTTGCGTAGTTTAACCGACCTAAGCGTACAAACAGCGGAAGCGACTTTGTTTTATACTGCTAAAAGATATGCTCGTTTGGAAGGTTGTAAGCTGTCCGAACTTAACAGCCGTGTGTCACGTAACTCTATAGATGACGGGCGACCGACCGTGTCCTGCGCTGAATGCCATCCGTTTGAGTCACTTTTTCAGAAAAACCACTGACTATGAACCCCGCATTCAACCGATGTGAGAAAATTCTATTGGAGAAATAATTCCTATTTGCCCCTGCCCCTTTTATCTGATAGATATAAAGAGAAGCTTAAAGTGACCGAAATTGGGTGCGAGTATCGGTGATTTGAAAGGAGAGTCAACTGATGGGGTTTTGGAATTCTAATGAGTTTAAAACTGATTGTTGGGCGCATTTATAGTCAGACAAGTTCATGCGCGACCCTCCTACGCCTCCGCAAAACGAGGGAGAGCCAATCGCAAGCGACTGTTATACCTTACTCTCTTTCTATCGCATAGCCCTATCTCTCCTGAAAGTCGGATTAAACAGCTGTCAGTTGCTAAGGAAACTAAACAATCCATAGACAAATTAGTAGGGATGTAATTCGATGACGACTAAAGTGAGACGAAAACACGCAAAAACTTGTAAAAACACGTAAGAAATCGCATCACTTAATTTCACGTTTCTAAATTATTGTAGTCTGTCTCTTTTTGTTTGTTTGGCAGAGAAAGAGAGAGACTGAACCTAAATTTAACCTTAGAAAGGGCGCATTGGAATTGAGCCCAATGACGTACTGTCAACATACCAAATCTTTACATACTTAGTTCAAAGGAATGACTGATAGCGCTGGACAATATTTGGGTTAGATTAAAAATAAAAATATTGAAAAAACCGGACAAACATTTAATTATTCGAGTGGCAGGTAAATATGATGACTACTCGTATATCTTTGCGAGGCAATATTATCATACCTTACCACCACTGCCACAATTAAATACATAGAAAATTTTGGGCGCAAAAAGCAGCAAAATTATTTAACAAAATAATATAAACTATAATATCAAAGGTTAAAGGTACTTAGTATGTACTTGGTAGGTATGGTTAAATAACTATAGTCATAATTAGTTGTCCACTTAATCCATAAAATTGTACAAATTATACGGAACAACTTAATGAGATAATTCAGTTTATACCTGACATTTTCGTTTCGACTGCGCTCATTAATAGTTCAATTATTCACAAAGTCATTAGCACTTATGAATAACAAATTAATAAACTCAAATATTATCGCCGTTTGGCTAAAATTATTAACATAGTGACATTCAATGTTCATATCATTAAGTCATATTAAAAACTGTTTTATATCATTGAATATTAAAGTTCTACCGATAAACTGAGAGCAATATATGTTTATTTATGTCAAAAGTTGCTTAACTAGACAATCTACAAAAGATCTAGTAACATTTAGATTTTCTGAACAGGCAAAAAACTACCTGTGCTGTGACCCACCTATGGTACAAATTAACAGGGGAGGCCTGTGATCAGTAATTGACGTCCTACGGCTGATTATGTATTGATAAAGATACGCTGACTGCTGAAGAGCCAAGTCTTCAGACTTCCGAATTCGGCTTAAGAGTTTTCTAAAAGCTTTTAACTGGATTCTTTTAAGAAAAGATTGAACAGACTATCACTGTGTCACTGGTCAGATATGACCCATCCTCGGCAGCATCGTCGCTTACTATCAGGGAAGACTACAATCCTTTACAAATTAATTAATAGTCATGTTGATTGTGCTAACCTCCTGTTGAGGATTAATTACAATGTCCCAGATGAGTTAGCTTGGTTATCCAGAAATTTGCCGTTGAAGGCAAATACTTTTAGGACTAACCTAGGCCACTTTTCCGCCATTGATAGGTAGTTGCGCCCCTCTGTCGTCACGGGGGGGGGCTCCGCATAGGGACCGTATATAAGCTCGCGCGCGGCTCGCGAGCGGCCTCTTTCGCGAATCGATCACATTGTCGCGGCACCATTCATTGCTTTGTAAATAACGTCGTACAGTAAAACCATTCTTTAAACCTTTAGTATCATTTATCTACCTGAACCCCTGAAGTAGGTAGGACACAGTAGCTGAGCGCTGAGCTATCCACCAATAGGATTTATTCCTTATTTACTAAGCTTTCACGTTCGTCCGACGCCAGTATTGATATGTCTTACTCGCTACGTAAATTTAAGTCCACACTACTCCAAATGTTTGATATTGATCGATAAGTAGTGCTTAGAAATAATAACTCAAGCAATAATTTATTTAAATATGTCTATTTTCAGCAGTACTTTTGTGCATGTCGTGGCAGCCTATAAGTAAGGCAACAGGGTGAAATTGTAAATGTGTGGTGTATATGCTTTGTTGGTTGTCCTTAATAAATAAATGTCTGTCAAATAACAGAAAAATAGAAACTGTCGCCAAAGCAATCACGTACTTTGATAACACAATTTGAGCCCGGAGTTTGAAACGATTTAAAACGTTCGTTCCATTTTTCAGAGTTGTTTGGCACAAACAATTATTTCCACATCTCCACACAAACAATTGTCATACGAGAAGTTCCGTCAACACCGAGTTTGTTTCGAAGCTGAATCCGTTTGTGAGTTGTGCGCGACACACGAGTGGCTAAGAGCGGCGAACTTGCCTACTGTATTTTGAATGGACTATAGGATACCGAGCTAAATATTGAGGTATGTTATAACTAAACTAACTCTTCTAAATATTGAGGTATAATAGGTGCGCTTTGGCAACGAAAATGTGTATTCTTATGTCATAAAAGTAATTTATTTGGGGGCACTTATACACGTCCCTACATATATTTTTTAAGCTCTACCACTGCTTCGGGTCAAATCGTGGGCTAGGGCTAATAAGAAGCAGCGCAAGAAACTCAGTCACTATTGTCAAAGTTATTTGCTGACCACAGTACGGTGATGACCGAATCGATGGAATTCAAAACTCATTGCTGTAATTAGTCTGTTGGTTTGGTAGCTCAAACAATTACGAAATTACAACAAGTAAACACTAAAAAAATCGATTCAAGAATTAGTTTCAATTCAAATAATTTAGATTAAGATTAGGGTAACCAACGAAGCAAAAAGTACCTAAGTATTCTGTTCCAAATAACTTCCTTTTCATTTTTAACATATGTGTGTCACACTCACACATCATAACGTGTCACAAAATAATGTTTTTAGGATGAATTTGCTTAACGAGCCTAAACGCACACGAAATTATTTACTTAATATAATTTCCTTTCAAATGCTTACAAACATACTTTGAAATTATGTATGTATTTCTTTTTTAATGGATGATACCGATAATTGCACCTAAAAGAATCTTTAGACTAATGTACAGGTACAAATGAATCACTGCGCTTAATCATTCAGATAAATAGCGACTCTTGCCACTACACAATAAAGACCAATTCAGGTCGCGGCGCACCAATTACCTAACATTGTATACACCTAGGTTTGCCTCTATTTCTATCGCAAAGCCCTATCGCTCCTGACTGTATAGGGTCGAACGACGAATCGCGGAACTCGGCGCATGAGTAATCTGATTATAAAGTACGAGTCGGCGCGTGGCAGCCCTACTAAATTCGACCGACGGCGAACCCGCGCGGTACTTGTACCTCAGCTAAGGAGTGAACCAAGTCTACTTAAACCAATCCTACAGCGTTATTCATAGCCTACTTAACTTGCGCGAGTGATAGATGAAATAATTAAAGGCATATCTAGGCCTCAGATAAGATGATTAAATATTGTTGCAAACATTGATTGATTACAATCGTAATTATGTCAGCTCCAAAGCGAAAATACCTAAGCTTTTTTAACTAATTAATAGTCTGCATTAATTATAGTTAGTGCCTCCAAATTCTTAGTGTCAAGCAATGAATTACGAGCGCTACAATTTTGTCTAATTGAATTCTGAATAATGCGTTCTAAGAATTATGAATTAGTTGCGGTATTAGGTAATATTATTTAATTAAGCTCAAATATTTGTTTATTTCGCAGCAAAATCTAGGAATTTTAGTTATTTAACTGTGCCAACCACTGCTGTGTGCGCAATAATCCGACACCAAATTTTGTATGACGGCGGCCATCTTGGATTTAATAATTTACACTAATATTATAAAGAGGAAAGATTTGATTGTTTGTATTGAATGGGCTCAGAAACTACTGGACCGATTGAAATGAAATTTGGTACAGAGATAGTTTGAGTGAGTACTTTTTGTCGCGATATAAAAATATCAGGTGGGTGAATCCCCCATGGATGAAAGTTTGAATGTGAAATCCGACTTTTGGCGCGGGCGAAGTCACGGGGAACTGCTAGTTGATAATAAATGCAATCCGTAGTCTATCAACAACACAAAAAAATATAATCCTTGACTTTCCATGCACCTGCTACTCTAAAACCATACCATACTACGTGTATAACCTATATTTGAAATTATATCAAACAATTTTACAAAGATATTTTCTTATAATACCAACACAAAACTATCAAAACAACTAAAAAGAAACTAGTACAATGTATCAGTTTAACTGTTCCGATTGTCACTAAGCCCAAACTTCTACCGAGAATTGTAGGGGTTAATTTTGCTAAACAGTTTCGACAGATCAGTTGTTTTTTTATATTTATTTGTCATCTGTCCGAGTGTCTGTGTGTGATGGGCGGGGGCCCATTCTAGTAGTAGTCGGTGGCAGCCACCGGTGGCTGACCAGCGATGAGCTGTTTACATTGTCTTAATACAACAATGATCTACAATTCTATTCTTTATGTACATTAGTAATATATGTATATATACAACTTATCATTTAAAAAAAATACAATACAAAAAAAAAAATATAAAAAGGGTCCTTGTGGTAAGGTTCCCAGGATGCTGGCAGCATTACCGCGCTGGATAGCGATGCTTATACGCTGAGCAAGGTAGCTGCCAGCTCTTAGGTCACCACTGATGTTTGGACCCCACGAACCCAGTGTTTCGACTCCAAACGGTACAAAGTGGTACCGGGAGTCGATCTGCTGTACTTGTTCTTTTTAGTTTTCGGCACTTGTCGCTGCCAAACCAGCATCACGGCTTGTCCCGGGCAGTTGAGAGGCTACAAGTGTGTCGACACAGGTAGCGTTCCACAGAAGAGCCCGACCCATCCGCCAAGGAACAAGTGATATCCCGTCTGGTCTCTTGCCATCATCACGCGCGATACCGTTCGGCTCGAGTAAAGCCGGCACGTTGATAGAGGCAAGAGACCGACGGATGATGTCGTTGATGCTGGCATGACGCGAAAAGCGGCCTGCACTTTTAATACAGTAGAATCCGTGATGTCCCAATGCATAATAATAGATCGATTGTCAGTATCGAAATATTCCAAGAAATATCCATTTTATCTCGCAGTCCCAATCCTATCACAAAAATGCAATATCTCAATTCGTAAAACTAATCTAGACTATCAAATATGAAGCATATCATATTTATATCTAAAATGTTCTAAAACAAAACTATTTCACAGTCCAACGAACTTGCTAGATCATCCAAGAATCGTAGTCGTGTGCAGAATACAAATATTTGGAATATTTTTGTAGGTACCAGCAAGAGCAAGCAACCTTACCAAGCAACTTTAAGAAAAACTTGAAGAGAAATAAGCAGAATTATAATTTTAAAAAAAACCGGCCAAGTGCAAGATGGACTCGCCCACGAGGGGTTCCGTACCAATATCTATACAAAATTAGACACAGTAAACTTATTTTTGCAAAAAAAAAACTCGTCTGTTGTATGAAAGCTCCACTTAGATACTAATAATTATATTCTGTTTTAGTATTTGTTGCTATAGCGACAACAGAAATACATCATCTGTGGAAATATACGTCTTAAAACGTTTTTTTCTAAAAAACTATATTATGCCTTAAAAAAACACGTTTGTATGGTAGCCTCCTTAATTTATTTATTTAGTATTTATTGTTATAGCGGCAACAGAAATACATCATCTGTTAAAATTTCAACTATATTACATAGCTAGTATCACGGTTCATGAGATACGGGCTGGTGACAGACAGACAGACAGTGGAGGCATAGTAATAGGGTCCCGGTTTTACCCATTGGATACGGAACCCTTAGAATGATTCCGGTGAACTGAAAACCTCCTGTTTTGAAGCAGTTTATAAATAGTAAGTCAATAACTAATTTATTGAAGAACTCTTGGAATACACTTATTAAATAATCATACTTAATTAATCAATGTATCAGACTTAACTTGACATTTGTTGTTTTTTTACGATTTATTTTTATTTTGTTTGACGGACTTTTCACCTACGATAAGTTATGTGTCCGTCTTGACCTAAGTTAAACGTACTTGACATTGAAAGCTTAGTAATTAAGTGGTGTGAATATTGGGCAGACACTAACTTAATAGACCAATATCTATCGCTAGTTAAATCAAATTAAATTTTAATAGGTCAAGTTTGGTTTACCTAGAAATGTTTAAGAAACAATCGACCTTTTCGGCCGCCATGTTGTAATTGAGACCCCAACTTGACCAAGTAAAAAGGATCAAACTTCAAAACTTAGTGTAAAGTGACTTACAAACTCTGTGAAACAAGATGCCGGAGTGATTAAGGTGAAAAAAGCCTAAGGTTATTGCAAACAAAGGTTGATTTTCAAGGAAAGTAAGTGAAAAGCATAGAAGAAGAAAATATAAAAAGTAGAAACACAAATCGAATTATTTGAAAATATTGGGAAATGCGTTTGTCATTTCTGACGCGTGTAATGCCTATTTAAACTAACCATCAGTCTCAGAGTACATATATTACATAGAAGGCAATGAGCATAATTATCGGTTTACCGTTTATTTGGTCTAATTGTTTTGACAATTGACACTTTTTTTAAATTAATAGGCTGACATTTGACCGGAATCTCACCGGATTGTAAGTGGCGATGCAGCCAAAGATACTTAAAAAGCATTCAATTAGGAGTCATACATTTCCGACCTATCATAAAACAACAATAAATATCATCATCATTATATCAGCCTATTGCAGTCCACTGCTGGAAATAGGCCTCTCCAAGACTGCGCCAACAATAAACATCTTTCGGTTAATAAAACAGATAGCAACCAACCATACTATCTATCTATCTATATACTTTAAGAGCTACGCTTTTGTCGAAGTCATATCTATTCCTCTCTATTCCACGCCATCTTCTTAACTTCTCGGTAAGGAATGACACCTAACTTTTCCTTTATTTGGCCCAAGTTGGACCTTGTCGGCCTTCCTCTTTTCCTTTTCCCTTCTACTTTTACCTATAGAACAATAAGAAGACCAATTAGGAGGTTTAAGAATTGTTGGCGAGAACAGAAAAATACTGCAAACCATAGAGAATAGGAGGGGAAAGATGCTGGGACACTTACTGCCGTACTCAGAGACGCCAATTAAAGTTAATCCTTCATTAAGTTTCATGCCGTCCTTTTCTATTTCATTGACAAAGAAAGTGACAGAACGAGACTTAACTCGCACTCAAGAGACGTGAATTAAATTTAATCTATATTAAATTTAATTCACGTCTCTTGAGTGCGGCAGTTAGTGCGACACAGTGACCTTATCAGAACCATACTATACAAGTATATTATTTCTATGCTTATTTCGTAAACTCAGTTTGAGTTTGCAAGGGTTGTTGATTATAAGTAAAATTTGTTTTGGGGCTTTGTCATTACCATAATATCAAAGATAAGGAAGCCAGAAGGGAGAGGGTTCGAGTCTCTGCACAGGCAATTATAAAATGAAGTTAATTACTAGGTTGGTCTAAAATGGGGTTTATATTTCCTTAACTTTGGACGTTCGCCAACGAGCAAATTAGAGAGAATTACAATTTTTACCCGACTGCGGAAGGAGGGATATCTTTTTCGAGAGTATGTATGTATGTATAATTGTTTGGCACGCCCTACAGCCCAAACGGCTAGACAGTTTTGATATACAATATAAGGTGTCGTTGAATTTGTTAAAATTGTGAGAGTGACATAGGCTATATACATTTAAAAAATGCCGCCCACAAATGGAAATAAATGGGGAGGGGGGATTGATTTTTTCCTTACTATAGCAATATGGGTATCAAACGAAAGCCAGTAACCATTTCAAAAATATATAAATTTTTTTGCAGTTGGGTGTTTTGTTTTTTCAATAATTATGTTGTTTAACATTTGACATAGTAAACTTACGTGTATTAAGTAAAGATTAAAAATAGGCCCAAATGAAACGATTTACCTGCAGGCTTACTACAGACCGATTACAAATTTACCGGCTTTACTCGATTACTTTCACATTGTAATAGTTAAGGCTGAACGCATCAATAGCTTTCAATCACTAGTTCAAAATTATTCCTACAAACTACACCTCTTTATAACATTACACATAGTAAAGATAACGATTTATGGAGTTAATAACCTCTATTAAAACTTATAACGCATGCACTAAATTGCAGAATAAACCAATCCAGACTAGATTAACATTAAACAAGGTTTATTTAGCTCTAACAAAGGGGTCGTGTGTTTCGCGCGCTTTCCGCCCGCCATTTTGGTCCTTCGAGCCGGATTAATGGCCGACTGCGACAATAAACACTAGCAATACGACCGCCATTATTTAACGATAACAACGATTTCATTTCTTTTAATCGATTGAATACTCTGTAAATTTTAGTGATGCACTATTTTTGTATGGAATCCTTTAATTGTAACATTTTTGTTGTTTATTCGTGACGAAGGAGAACGTTGGTATTATTTAAGTATGTCTATCCGTTATCCTAGTCACCATAGCACAAGCTCACGCTTAGTATGAGGCTAGGTAATTGGTGTGTTTGTTGGAACAATTTTATTTAAGTGTTTAAATTGTGTTTTAAGAATGTTTGTGGATTACACTAAAGAAGTAACACTATAGGACATGGTTTTTTAATCAGCAGGCTTTCTACTGCCTGACTCAATTGATTTCGAATTGCAATAGTCATAGCTTTAAAACACACGTCAGGAAAGTTATGTGAGCAATTAAAATTAAAATAAAAGTCAATTCATAGGTGAGTCTTGGATATTTATTAAAACAAACCTATTGAACAAATATGTTTATTTGTCATTGTTTCTGCTGAAGTGGCACCAGCTTTGCTAAGTTAGGGCAAGACATTAATGGGGTACACAATACCAATGATAGTGCATTTAAAAAGAAGAAGAAGAGTCTTTAGCGCGCGGAAATTGATTGCCCTAAATTGAGTTAATTTGCTAAATCTTGCATTTAAATATGACATTCGACACGTAATAGAACGTGTGCTCGGAGCATAAAATTCGAATAGCCGCGCAGTATGAGATGACAGGTCTACCTCTTTTTAAATAAATGCACTGTCAGTGCACAACAAACAATTTTTATCGCCTTTCAGCTGCTTTAAATTTCATCTATAAGTAAAATTAACCCAAATGGTCGCAAACCCTTGCCAGCTGCCGGTGACATACTACCGCTGTTAATTACGGCCGGCAGTCCGGCACGTCACGCCGCCGGAATGGCCAGGACGTGTCGCGACCGGAACGGCGATATGTCAGCATCGGAACACCATCGGACGACCGTTTCTTTTCAATTCCGCACAATAGTCCGGGCGCATTACGTATCGTGATTGTCTTAGTTGCTATTGATTTGTCAGGAGAGTATACCCAGTCCTAGTCTGTCACAGCAGAATATCTTCTACGTTTATGGACTGATTTGCATGTTACTTGGTTCGAGAATACTTCACATATTGACCTCATTTTTAAAAATACAAATAATTAAAATAACTCCTTTTTAAGGGTACCTCACCACACATGTAAACGGGGGGGGGAGGGGGGGGGGGGTGAAATATAAAAATAACGTAGGGTTTCCATACAAAACTTTTTTATCAGCTTTACCATTTGCGAGATAAAGCCCGCCAAAGTCGTTTACACGGTTCCCCCCCCCCCCCCTGTAATTTCTAAAGTCTTGGACCTATAAACTTCAAATCACTCACGTAAAGAAACAGGCGCGGAAACTCTTATTTAAAATTGTTTTGGGTATCCTGTGATGAATACTTTTGAAATTATAAAAAAAATTTGTAAGCTTATGGTACGGAACCCTTCGCGCGCGAGTCCGACTCGCACTTGGCCGGTTTTTTTAGTATACATGAAAAAACACCTTTAATCAGCCATTTTTTACAAGGATCGTGATTATTCCCAGGCCCACTTGCCTGTTCATTTAGAACAAGTTCAAGGCCTATATATTATCCGTGTCGAAACCCACTTGCGCAAGTTTGCATTAGCTAATCCGGACTTGCACAAGTGGACCTAAGGAAACAGCAATATCTATCATCAATCTTCATCACCACACCTTATATGACCCTGACCCGATTCCCGCGTGAAGCATGCTCGCTATCAATCCAGAATCGACCCCGGGGTATTCGCAAACCGCGATTGATCGGGACCTAATTTTTAGAATACTTACTGAAGTAGGAAAATTTTAGGGCAGGCAGGTTAATGTTGAAGATTGAACAATTTATTTTGGTACTAAAATAATAAACGTAGCAAAGCATTCCAATTCAATATGAGAAATCGTCAAATGGGAATCGAAGCCACTATTGTATTACTATTACCTGCATATACTGCATATGTATTACGCGGCATAAGACTAGACGATCGTCACAACAAAGCTATCGCCTTTTTAATGCAGAAAACTGCATTAAAATCTATGCAATACGCAATGGATTTTAAAAGATATGAGCGTACGGACAGCGGATGAATATTATGTAAAGATAAAGAAAAGATTTTTGAAATATCTCAATTTATAACAACAACGACATTTTAATGTTCTTTCTTATGAATAAAATAATCCATAGCAACACAAAATAAAAATTACAGACGCGTTTTCGCGTTAACAACCGCAGTGCTGTATGTTACAGTTTTGAAATAGTATAAATTTAAGATATCTTAACTAGCCTTATGGTTCTTACAGACCGTATGACATTGATGGCAATGCAGTGATGGCAATGCTATTCCCACAAGCTTTGTCGTTTCGTGCTCAAGAAAAAGCAAACATAAGTATTGAAAAAACAAAACAACCGACTGCAAAAAATATTTTACTATTGAAATGATCCTTTTACTGGCTTTCATTTGATACCCATATTGGTACGGTGATAAAAAAATAAATCCCCCCTCTCCTTTTAGACTCCATTTGCGGGCGCCATTTTTTAAATGTATATAGCCTATGTCACTATCACAATTTTGACAAGTTCAACGACCCCTCATTTGTCAAAAACTGTCCATCCGTTTGGGCTGTAGGACGTGCCAAACAATTAAACATACACTAGAGGTTCCCTGCGACTTCGCCCGCATGAGTTGGATTTTCCATATAAACTTTCATTCCCCATTTCACCCCTTTCATGTTTTTATATCGCGACAAAATGTAGCCTATGTCCTTTTCAGGGTCTCAAACTGTCTCCATACCAAATTTCATCTCAATCGGTTCAGTGGTTTAAGCGTCAAGAGGTAACAGACAGACAGACAGACACACTTTCGCATTTATAATATTAGTATGGATATGTCACCGTAAGATTATAAATATCGTTAGATTACAATCTATCTCGTGCGATTGTAAACTGTCGAAAAATTGTGAACCGTAACATATGATTGCAATTTAACGCATTATTTTTCGCTATATTGTAATCTATCGAAGGGAAGCGGTCAAATTGTGAACCGGCGTAGAATGGAATGCATCTCAGGCGCTGATTGGTTGAAAGTTATGTGCCCCCCTCCGCCCCGGCACTCGCCATATTTGTTTGTTATTAGGTTTGTTGTTGAATGTAAACTACTTTGTTTTCGTAATTATAAATAAATTTCGTGTTGAAATAACTTATATCTATAGAATTAGTTATGTAAAATTATTGTTTTACATTAATTGAATGATAAACTAACGAATTAGTGCTAGTTTTCGAACTTAACCTAAATTTACATAAATTTTTCGTGTTTCAATATTTGTTTTAGTATTTATTTTATTTCTATCTCTGCGGTGACAAAGAACGGCTGGTCGTGATTGGTCGCTCTTACAATAAGACCGACCAATCAGGAAGACCTTTCGGACAGTTGACAATTTGACGCGGGACAGATTGTAATTTAACAGTTTCACTTCGATAGATTATAATACAGTGACAAATAATGCGTTAAATTGCAATCGTTACGGTTCACAATTTTTCGACAGTTTACAATCTCACGAGATAGATTGTAATCGAACGATGTTTATAATCTTACGGTGACAGATACATACATCTCTCGAAAAACATAACCCTCCTTCCGCAGTCGCGTAAAAACACTCCTAATCTCACCTCCGTGCAATACTGTGGAAGCATCAACCGTCAATCGCGGTTGAAAAATGTCTCCGTGTCTTCGCATTAGGAGGCAAACTAGCATTTGAATGAGACAAACGACTGGTACGTCGTTTAACTCAAGGAAAGATGGTGAGGATATAGTGGTGAGGATAACGCGGCAAGCGAGTTGACTGCTGGAGAGGTAAAGAATGATGTCAATTTTTAACAGACTTCAAAAATGGAGGAGATTCTATTTTCGACTGTATGTATGTTCACCGATTTCTCTATCAATTGTAGACCGATTTTTAAAAATATTTTTTTCATTAAAAGAGCATAGAACTGAAAATTATTTTTATAATTTAAGCATTTTGTTTGCCTGTTTTTACGAATTTTTTTTTGGTAAGAACATTTCTTGGAGAGGCATAGGAAGAAATGTTCTACTGCTGGACATAGGTTCAGCAGTAGACTGCAATAGGCTAATATGATGATAATGATGAGCATTCGCCCGGATAGCGAAGGGTCATGGGTTCGAGTCCCACCGGACGACACGGTTGATCAATTTTTGTGAGCGAAATTTAATTTATTTTCATAGTACTGAGGTCGTTTCATTGTCACCAAGTCAGTATCTGTTGATGAAATCCTGGAGAAATCGAGGGAACTCTTTAGATTTTGTAGGCACCGTTTCTGCTACAGCATCGTTATACGAGGGTCAAACTGAAAGTTCTTAGAAAATCAAAAACTGATTACATTAGCCAGTTATTAGTTTTATTATATCTTTTCAAAATATTGTCCATTGACGTCAATACACCGCTGCATGCGATGGAACCACTGGGAAAAGCACTTTGCCCACTCGTCCTTAGGGGTCTCTTCAATGGCATCGCGATACGCAGCCACCGCTTCTTCAGCATTCATAAACCGCTTTCCTTTAAGTTTTTCTTTAATTTTTGGAAATAAATAAAAATCACAAGGCGCGAGGTCGGGGCTATACGGCGGGTGACCCAGTAATTCAACGTTTGATGTCGCCAAATAGTCGATCGTTCGCTTGGCGGTGTGCGACGAGGCGTTGTTGTGGTGAAGGAGGATCCTACTGCGAGGTCGTTTCTCTCGAACTTTTTCCAAGACAAGTGGAAAACAATTGGTAGTGTACCATTCTGCAGAAACTGTTTTTTGGTCCTCTAACACAATTGTTGCGAAATGACCTATCCTTCCAAAGAACGAGGCCACCATTTTTTTTCCCGCACTTCGATCTCTCTTCACTTTAGTTGGCAACTCCTCGAAAGGAAACACCCACTGAGCAGATTGTCTTTTGGTTTCAGGATCATAACAGTAAATCCAGCTTTCGTCACCTGTTAGTATGTCGAACACAGCATTTGAGTCACCTCCGTTAAATCTTTCAATCATTTTACGGCACCAATCCACACGATGGAGTTTTTGAGCCTTAGTCAAATTATGAGGTATCCACCGGGCGCAAAGCTTCCTGACCGCTAAATGTTCGTGGAGGATTTTGTGCACTTGACTCATACCGATGCCTAAGCTTGTCCGAATCTGCTGATAGGTCACTCTTTTGTCAGTCTCTATCATACGCCGCACAACACAGATGTTATTTTCAGTCGTCGCCGTAGAAGGCCGTCCCTCACGTACATCATCAGTGAGATTAGTGCGACCACGTTTAAACTCATTAAACCAGTTGTAAACAGTCGCACGAGATGGGGCTTCATCGTGAAAGGCCAATCGTAGTCTATCATAACTTTCTTGTTGACTTAAATGACATCGAAAGTCATAAAAAATCATTGCACGAAAATTTTCTCGTGTTAAATTCATTTTGACGTGACACAGACAATTTTCAATTTGCCGCCAAGTCGTAAAACAAATGACAAATGAATGAAATATATACTCAGTAATATTGGCAAAGAGTTCTATTTTCAAATTTTAGAATATTTTTTTTATTATATTGTTTATAAGTGGCCAGTTCTAAGAACTTTCAGTTTGACCCTCGTATGTACCTATTCAAGCGTTTACATCATCATCCTGAGAGGCCTGATGAATATGAATCCTCTGGAGTTCGTGGATACTTTCACCGCAGATTTTATTTACTGTTACGGTGTTAGATAGCAAAGGCCGTAGTTGGTCGAAGCCCATTTGAAAACGCTCGATGATATTTTAATGCAATATTATCAAAAAAACAGCAAAGAAATTAAAATTTATAAATGTCAGTCCGATCAAGACGAATATTTTATATTAATCAAAGGTCGTCTAAGAAGCGTATATTGCGAACATAAAAGAGGTACTTAAGAGGTACTTGATACGAAAACAAGTGGATGTGCTTTAAGAAACAATTTTCTTTTATTTTTGCGACTGAGTTGGTACTCGATTATCCATCTGGCATGGAGAACGATTATTTAATTAATAATGCCTAATGCAGTCTGAATTAAATTTTCTGTTTCTTCTCAATTTATTGTTAGCTTAATGAATTCGGATTCAAATATAACAAAACTAGCAGTTCCCCGCGACTTCGCCCGCGCCAAAAGTCGAATGTTCCATACAAACTTTCATCCCCATTTCACCCCCCTGATGATTTTATATCACAACAAAAAGTAGCCTATGTCCTTCTCAGGGTCTCAAACTATCTCTGTACCAAATTTTATTTGAATCGGTCCAGTAGTTACTGAGACTATTCAATACAAACAAACAAACAATCAAATCTTTTCTCTTTATAATATTAATGTAGATGATTGAGACATACAAGATCCTACATGGTCATTACGACCTTCAAAACTTTGACCAACTATTCACACGTAACAAAAATGACCATCTTAAAGGCCACCATCTCAGACTCTGTACCGACATCTCAAAGTGTAACCCTCACAAGCATTTTTTGAGCAATAGAGTAGTCAAAGCATGGAATGAGCTTCCAGAAGATGTGATCTCTGCCCAACTTATCTATCAATTCAAAAACCGACTTGAAACTCATCTAAACTCGCTTAACCTAATGTGAAGAACTGGATACAGGCGGCTTTCAGTTGTCTGAAATGCCTGCGTGCCGTGATTTCCCGCAGGAGAAATACAAATAATAATAATAATATTTCTAAATGAAGACACGAAATTCTAAACAGCTTTGACGCTGAACTACAAAACCATAGGTTGTGTGTTCGAATCGCATGTTAATGTGATAAGTAGGAGCGATGGAACTTTGTACCTAAATGAAGAATGTTTATAAAGAAACCGTATATAAATAAGTATGTCTATCCGTCAACCTAGTCGCCATAGCACACGCGGCTTTTAAGGTCTAGGTGATTGGTGTGTTTTTGAAACAATTTATTTAATAAATAGATTAAAATGTATTTATTTTCAGATCCGTAAAACTGAATGCGTTTTAAGCGTCCTGAAATTCATTTTCTTGGTATGCCCCCAGCTGTCACGACTCACGACTAATACTGATCAGATGCCTTTTCGGTGGATCACTCATCCTCATATTCAATTAATATACAGCATGTCAGGTTACACATTTGAAATACGAAAACAGCTTTTATTGCGTAGAGAATAGAGGCAGTCTCAAGGTATACAAGGTGTATAAAATTTCGATATCGATCGCCGAATATATTTTTTAATTTTAATTCTATATTTTTTTTTACCAATTCAATTTCATTACAAATGCCATTCAGAAGACTAAAAATTTCAAATGCGAATGAATGAACGAATGAGTTACGGATGCACTTGAATTATCATCTCCCGCTACTATACCCTCACCTTTATCCAGGACACACTTCGAAAACTTGTTCCTGTATATTCCGGGAACAGTGTTTATGCGTGTCGTGTCTACTTGTAAGTACACACATTCCCTCACTTTAACCTTGAGACCGCATCTATTCTGTACGTAATAAAAGCTGTTTTCGTTATTCACAAGGTTACCGACTGTACCGCGTTCCAACTTCGCTTTGAATCTGCACTGCACATCAGGCTTAACTTTTCGATTCAATGTCGTCTTTATTACAACTGCTTAAGATGCAGTTTCAGTTTCGCATGCTATGTGCAGGCTAAATAGCGTAATGCGTTGACAATGAAGCTGGTCTATGAAGAGGTGTAGTCCGTCAGGGAATGGCAGAAAAACTTTTGCTATAGTAGGGATTTGGTATATTGTTATTGTATTGGATAAGAAATCATAAAAAATGTAAAATCTTGCTGACTCTTTATCCGGCCAATCAACAAAAAGTGACCTAGTAAAAAATAAAAACGTTACACTAAACAGCTGTCAGTTACCAAATAGTATTCACTAGGGTCACTCAAATAACACAAAAACAAGCGAAAACTTCGAAAAAAAATGACACAGTAAGGCTTAATTTGACGTTTCTAAATTATTGTATTCTCGTCTTTTTTCGTTTCTTTAGCAGAGATAGATACAGAGTAATCGTTTTAAATAAATATATAGGGGCAATAGATAGCGTATAGAAATAGATAGTGTATTAACTATCATTACATACGGGTATAGTCGTAGTCCATGTCACCTCGAAATTTAGCCCAGTATTCTACAATACTAAATACAAAATAAAAACGACAGAGTAAAACACCCATTAACAGCCAACGCGAAACTAATAACAATACACTGAGACTTGAACTTAAAATGAAGACAGAGAGCTTAATTATAAAATAAAAAGATGTTTTTATGAAGTACTATATTTTTACACAAATCAGTATTTTATCAAAATTCTGGCAATCGAAGGGTAGAAAACAGACCCTTTATTTAGCTCTTGATATTCACCTACATTTATTAAGAAATTTACAAAAAAATATGATTTTCAACACTGTACTCGCTTGGGTACAGCGGCTGCAAATGGGTTAAGGTTGTTCCTAGAATCCCTTGTCCCTATTCAGGGACTTTAGAACTAGGGTTAATCACCTCTCGATAAAATTTAGACTTGACTACTAGCAGAATTACAACTTTGTGAAACTAGATAAACTCTGAATGGAGTCCATTAGCGAATAAGACTGGTTCAAAGCCTTCGTTCATTCATTCAGTTCATTCACAGACCACAGGAATAGGACTCCTGTGAATGGGTTTCCTATTAAACAATAGTTAAAGGTCAGAAGAAAGACGAAACATATTATGTAATAGTGTTGGTAGAGTGCAGGTGCAAAAAGTAGCTTAAGTTCAGGAAAAATTTTAAACATATCCATACTAATATTATAAATGCGAAAGTGTGTCTGTCTGTCTGTTACCTCTTGACGCTTAAACCACTGAACCGATTGAGATGAAATTTGGTATGACGACAGTTTGAAACCCTGGAAAGGACATGGGCTACATTTTGTCGCGATATAAAAATATTAAGGGGGTGAAATGGGGGATGAAAGTTTACATGGAAAATCTAACTCTTGCGGGCGAAGTCGCGGGGAATCACTAGTTCTTAATAATATAGTATGTAGGTGCAAAAAGTACAGTGATACATGGTGTTTTGTAACTCAGAGAGCCGAGAATAGTTCTACGACTTTTAAATAGACATACAAATATCCAGGGGAGAAAAGACAGAACTAGAGAAACCAATGGTTTTCTTGCTAAAATAACACTTACGTAGTGTATAATAAATACATATAAGGAAAAAATTAAATAAATAGTACTTAAATAAGTTACGACACTTAAAAATATATAACGTCTAAACCAGTTACACTTCTGCCGTAATTATTTTTAATATTTAAATTTTACGATTTATTTTTAAGTTTATTTACCCTTAAACATTTACTTGTTATTAATATAGATAAAAAAAAACACAAAAAAACATGATTGTTGTATGGGAACCCACTTAAATATTTATTATAATTTTTGACATGTATTAATGGTGAACTGATTTAATTGCATATTTATATTATTAAATACTTTAATGAATTTAATTTATAAAATTTGATAACTATAATTCACAGATACCTCGTTGAGGTTATAATGTAACTTAATTAACCATCTTTTTGCCTGCACGTATTGTCTGCTGTTATATTATAAAAGAATAAATGAATATGAATATGTTATTCTCTTTTTAGTATTTGTTGTTATAGCGGCAACAGAAACACATCTGAAAATTTCAATTATCTAGCTATCATGGTTTATGAGATACAGCCTGGTAACAAACAGACAGACAGACAGCGGAGGCATAGTAATAGGGTCCCATGTTGACCATTTAGGTACGGAACCCTAAAAGCGATGATTTCAGCGCGTACGGCGCGTGCGGCTTGCGGCGGGTATGCGGCGCGGATAAATGCAAGTTCAACTTTAAACCACTTTAAACCACATCTGCTCACAAACTCAAGTTGGAAACTGCGGGCAAATGCATAAGTTGAAACAACGCAAGGCATGACCGAGTACATTTTGCAGTTAGCCAAAACGCGCCAACTATTCACCCACTTTGCGTCGCGATTTAGAAACTATATACACGGGGCATGAGCAAACAGACCAGATTTTGAGAAACTATTTTTAAAGGCTACAAAATAGAGGCAATGTTCAAAATAGAGCAAATGTTCAAAATAGAGCAAATGTTCAAAATAGAGCAAATGTTCAAAATAGAGCAAATGTTCAAAATAGAGCAAATGTTCAAAATAGAGCAAATGTTCAAAATAACTACTCGTATAAGCATTGCAATCAATTGCTACAGGCACGCTCAGGTTTTTTTTAATTTTAGATAATAGTTTTAGCTTAAGACCTATTCGAACTGAGTCCACCAATTATTTTAAAAATGTTTGGGTCAAATAGGTCTTTTAAATTTTACCACTTTTACAAATCGTGGTTGAAACTTAATTATTTTAATTGAAACTCGTTTCAATATTTTTAACACTCAGTGTCATTATATTACGGGTAGGATCCTACCCGTGAGCGGTTGGTTTCTTATTGAAACAACAAGAATCTCGTTTATTAAGCTTTTAGTGACAGTAATGAAATCTTCTAAAATGCTTTTAACCCTGATGTGGAACCAAAACGCTTGTACAGACGACATCACGCCGTGGTGAACACTGTGGCATCTCACGCAGTTGTAAGAGGTAATCTTAACAAAACAAAATTTGGTCTGATGTGCTACCAATTGTACACACACGGCCACACGTCTGAATACCCGACTGAGACCTGGAGACCTATTCCCTACGTAATAAAAGCTGTCTTCTTAGTAAAAATTGGCAAACTTACCCCCTGATGATTTTATAACTTTTTGTCGCGATATAAAATCATCAGGGGGGTGAAATGGAGGATGAAAATTTGTATGGAAAATCCGACTTTTGGCGCGGGCGAAGTCGCGGGGAACTGCTAGTAAAGTATAAAGACAGTCAAATTTAATACAGGTGCAAAACCTTTAGCCTGGAGTTCACCAACACATGTTTAATTGTTAATCAGCCGGTTAAGCATTAATTGACATATTTTTATGGGAATTCTGGCAAATTAACCGTCAATCGATGTTTACCGGCTGTTTAAATGTTGGTGAACACGGATCTAAGTACAATTAAGAAGACTGTCCAAAGTCGGCATAATTTGCTACTTTGTGAATATCGTTGTGCTACTGCTATGGAAAGGTCTCAAGTCCCAAATAAGCTGGCTGTTTTGTTTAAGCTGTGGAGCTGTTTACTCGCGTCCTGAGTATAGCTCAAGTTATGCAGATTTGAACGGGCAAGGATATGGAACCGAGTTACGTGGCACGTGCTAGTTTTCTTCTGCCGATGTTACGGCATGTATCGATAATATCAAGCATATTTATTGGAATGCAAGTTTTCTCAAATATGATTCTCTAGTGGGATAAAAATGTCTGAATTGACAGTGCATATGACAGTTGCAGTTATGCATAAAATCCTACGTATGGTCAAGGTAATGCCCCACCAGGGGAGACACTTGGGAATTAATGTTATAAGCTTTATTCTACAAGATAAACATCCTTTTTTTTCTAATTTCTAATTTTAAAAGGTTTCGAATTCACATGAAAATTTACTCTATTTCAGACCTAACTTGAAACCCTACTCAATTTCAAGCACCTACCTAACTTCAACATTTTTAACCACTCCGAGATGATTTGGACAAATCACAGACACCAGGGACAATCCGTCCTCATTTAAAAAAGTTCCGAGCATCAATTGCGTTTATCTATGCCTATTAAAAATGGCGGACTGGGAACTGAGAGCGCTGAGAAATTTCAACCATCAGTCTTTCAGATAAAGTTGGTTTTGGCAAATCGGTGGCCGTTTCCCAGCCATGGGAAAACATTTCGGTCATTTTCTTTCGAATGTGCCAGCAATTATTTCGTGGTCACGTAGATAGTTCATTTCGCAATAATTATTAAGCTTAAGGTTATTCCGTAATCATCTTGGATTCGGGTAATTATTTTCAGAATTTGTTTATTTGTAATAACTGTGCCGTAACGTGTAATCACCAGTGATCGGAGTAGGTAGAGCTATTTTAGTTCAATAACCGCAAACAAATAAGTAATATGGAGATAACAGAATATAAAGATACTTAACAAAATCACAAAATTGTGACGTTTGTCGAGTAATAGAAGTTGTTCATAAATTGATATATATATATATTCTTAATAATTCACAACAAAAAAGACATAAAGGTACAATGAATTTTAAAATTAAATTAATATAAAGTACAATTTTGACGGTATTATCGCTGGAAGCGATTTCTTCTAGACAACCTTTGGGTAAAGGAAAACAATAATAATTCATCACCTTTTATGGACTATGACCGTAGGTAATCGGAACATGCGAGATATAGTTTTAAAGTCATCAGATTTAAATAAGCATTATGTTGGTGCACTGATTTGCTTTTTGTCTCAACCATCATCAGACTCCGCCATGTACCAATGACTTTTTCTGAGTTATGTACATTAGTTGTTTCACTAACCGATGCTCTTACAGTGAGGGAAAACATCGTGAGGAAACCTGCACATTTAGGCGACTGAATGTGTAACCATGATCCAAATCTGGTCAGATTCCCCTAGTAAAAGAGTCACGAAGGAGGTCAGATGGCAGTCGCTCCACTGTAATTACCTGATCTGCTACAACCTGGATCATGGTCAGCGGACCCTGGGCACTCGCGTGCGAGTGCACAACCGGGATAACGCTAGTAAGATGATGATGATGAACTTCATGTTATTAGTTAGTTATTTAAAACGCCGTAAAGCGATTTAGATTTTTATTATTTAACAGTACAATTTCATTAGTTTTCATCCCGGATATGTTTCAATACTCAGGGGGTAGAGAAGGTGGATAAAATAGGGGGCCTAAGGTAAAGGTATATACGAGAAATCCGATATCTACGCGGGTGAAGTCACGGGGAAATGCTAGGAAGCCATAAATCTTCCTTTTACATTAAATGCATTACAGTGACTTGATCGCCTATGTAAATAATATAATATAAAACGAAGTATAATGGTTTTTGAAACACAGCCAAACGGTATAAACCTGATTTAAAATTTCACCAAAGAATGGAAACTTTGTTGAAGATTTTATATATTCTTATCTGATATTATTCATTTTAAACAAAGCTTCAAGCTGCATTGAATGGGAGTAAGTCCAAAAATCCAGGATCAAAAGAGCATTGCAGGTTGGAAACAACCAGAGGCTATATTCTCCTATTTCATTCTACCAAATTCTCGATACGTGGGTACTATTGATTGACGTACAAATCTGTGCTGATTTATGGGTGTGAAATGTGTAATGTCACCAACACAATCTCGCACAAGCTCCAAGAATTTGTCAACTGCTGCAACACCGAATCCTCGAGGTGTCTGCCCAAAAAAATTTCCAACGAAGAAATGTCTCTCTCTCTCTTCCTTTTTATCAAGTCCAAGGGCATTACTCCCAAACAAAAGTCTGAACCTCTTCAACGTTATCACAAATGAGAAGACATCTTTCCTCAGGATAAATAGAAGCAATTATGTTGAGAAGAAGCTTACCCAAGTTTTGTCGAAAAAAAAAACACCAACTTTTACCCCTAACTTTGTCATTGGGATAACTGAATATCCTTATTAAAGAAAAAACGTCTTCAAAAATCTTGTATAACATGGAAGCACCTGAGGGTGTAATTACTGGAGTTCTTAATTAATAAGGGCCGACTTGAGAGGAAATCCCTTCGAGTTGGGCGGATTTCGCCTTTGTAATGACAAGAGTCAAAAACTTTTGCGTAATTAAGGGCGCCTGCTGGATCGTTGTCAAATTATGTATAACCCTTCAGGCCTGATTTTGCGAAGGAATTCGGTGAAAGGCACAGATTTTTAATAAAGTTTCAAGATTTGGGTGACGACCTGAACTGCACAATCTTTTGACACTAATAATAAATAATAAATTGTTTCAACAAACACACCAATTACCTAGCCCCAAACTAAGCGTGCGCTTGTGCTACGGTGACTAGGATTACGGACAGAAATACTTAAATACATATAGACAGCCATGACTTAGGTACAAATGCTCGTGCTCATCACACAAACATTTGCCCCTTGCAGGATTCGAACCCGCAACCGCCTGGTTTAGAAGTCCGGTGCACGAACGACTACACCAAGACGGTCGTCACACTCAACTGGCCGTTCAGTTTTAAGAACTAAATAGAAAATTTACAGAGATTTAATAGATATAAAAGGTCCAAGTTTGTTTTTCACAATAAAAGTGCCCAATTGTGGTACAGTGTTACAGGTCGATACGAATTTACCATAAGACGAGCATAAAACCTAATCTCAATAGTATTTTGCCTAGTATATCAAATCTGAGATAGCTTTTCGGTGTCCATTACTCCAAGAGGAAAGGGTGATCTACAGCAAATTGAAATATGCAGAAAAATAGTGCGTAATCTGCTATTAATGTGCGCCAAATAAAAAATTAGTGGGGGTTTTAGTTTGCCAATAAAAGCGAAAAAACGGATTCTGCTGGAGAAATGTCTCTCCAGCAGGAAGATTTTGAAATAGTGGTCTAACAGTAAAACAAAGTATATGGGCGTGTAGATCTTACTTTTCTACGAATGTGGCACCTAAAATCAAAACTGTGGGCCATACCTCGATAGAGATATTCAATTTTCTGCTGGAGGGACGTTTCGCAAAATCTTATACCTCGGATCCCATCGCATGTGCGGCCGTAAAGTAAACGGATATGGATAGGCTGTAACTAGTGACGATAAGCCCAACGATTAATTTTCAGGAAATATATACAGTAAAAAAGCTATGAAGATATCTTGAAAACCATAAAATACAAGATACCGCTTTAATTAGAGAACCAGTGAGTTCATTGATGACAATATTTGAATGGTCTTCGTCTTCTTAAGAACTGTGAACCGTTGAAAGACCATGTACACGTCTTTTCTTGAATTAAATAACTTTTGACTCCTAACTGATAATGCATAAATATGACGTGAAAATGCGAAAAACTTAATCAACTAAAGATATTCTAGTATAAACGAATAACTAGTAAGTAAATCAAAGCGTACATGCTGTAAATTTCAGCTTGAAATATGGCCTATTGAAGAAGATATCCACCAAAACCCAAAACAACAGCTAATGACTGGTTGTCCGACCAAATTGGAATGGTCACAAAAAAGCGGCCGTTTCATACTAGATTTTGCAAATTTTGCAAATTCGGACATCCGATGTCATTGATGTAAGTTTAGCAACGTCGCGCGTGCAGTAGTTTAAATTGTGTAAAAGTAAATAACTTTATATTTTTAAAATCACGGGATTTTTTCTGCTCTTTAAAATTAATCTCGGGATTTGAGGCATATCCACTTTATTCTTTCGCTGTATGCAATCAGTGTAAGCACATGAATAACTCTACCTAATTCCGACCTCTAGATAAGTACGCGGCGTCAGCGTGTAAAAGAGACCATAACAGTATATCTCCATAGAACAGGAACCGTTGGGAGTAGAGTAGAGTAACTCTGTGTGCTGCGTACGGGTTTTTGAGACCATGGTCTAATGGCATTCTGCAATCTTTCATCTGCCTTATATCTTTGATACCACACACGTATTTTTATCGGCGACGTACACTACACGTAAAACGGTATAAAAAAGGCGAAAAAACCTTGACAAAACTATAACTAGAACTCACCTCCATCCTCAGGGATATTCAGCAGCTTCTTCGCTCCCGGACTCGGTCCCCTCACCGCCGACAGCGCTCTCTGCAGCGTCTCACTCATCTGCTTTCCACTAACACATTCCCCCAGCACTAACACTAACACTAAACACCACACAACACTGCACCTCGCTCTGCGCCAACTCGAATCTTGCTTGCCCATCGCAGCCAATGCTGGCCAAACGTTTGACGACATGTGTGGCCACGCTACATGGCTTGCAAGTGATGAGGCATCTGGAACAACGATAGAATTTGGATTAGGAAACAAGAAACTGTTTGCTTTTGAAGGTAAAGGACTTAGTATGTACCACCGGAGCTCAGCACCAAGTAGCTCCGTCGGTGAGTGGGACCTTGTGGGTGAGCTCGCTCCACCGTCGACTCTGTCTACGCCACGTCTGGCTTAGTATAGAGGCATGAGCAAACTCATTTCAAATAAATATAAAGTGCTTCAGTCACGTTAAGCCGTTGGTCCTGTGCCTGATCTCTCTTAGGTCAAACCGAACTTTGACTGGAGGGACAGAGAGTACAGCTGTGTATTGCACACAATAGAGAGAGCATCTGAATTTATTTTGACTATAAAAGATAAGTACCTAGGTGACATTATAAAATACTTCTTTATATTCGCCTCTCTACATAATGCGCATGATACAGGGCTGTAATCATTATGTGGAATGAAACATACACAAAGATTTTTAATGGAGCTGTCTACTATTGCTTTCTCGTTCACACACCAGATCTTAAAAACATATAAACGGATTTTCGTGCGGTTTTATCTATCAACAAGTATTTCGGATATCTGAGGTTTCTTCAGGTGTAATATAATTCGTCAGTTTTCTAGTCGTGCAAAGCCATAAGTGGTTTCCAGTAATGATTAACTACACCAATATTATAAAGAAGAAAGATTTGATAGCTTGTTTCTATTGAATAGGCTCCGAAACTACTGGACAGTTTCAAATGAAATTTGGTACAGAGATAGTTTGAGATCCTGGGAAGGACATAGGCTTTTTGTCGGGATATAAAATCATCAGGGCGGTTAAATGGGGGATGAAAGTTTAAATGAAAAATCTAACTTTTGACGCGGGCGAAGTCGCGGGGATCTGCTATTATACAATAAATATGTATGTAACGTATTACTTATTAGCATCATAGGTTACCTAACTAAGGCTTTATGCCTGTACTAAAAATAATTTCAATTAAAATTGTTAGGTAAGCAGCTCAGTGCTACTTATTATTATTAAGTTATTTCACAAGCTTCCCAAAACAAAGAGAACCTCGGATAAATTCTAATACAACGAAACCCTCGAAGGAGATCAATTCAATATTCATTTAGCTAAATGTTTGTTGGAAATAACTCCAGACAGTCAGACAATGGGATTTCATGGAAAAATACGTTGGATTGGCTTCAGGGCATAGGTACTTCCATTTGATCACAAATTGGACAACAATTTACTAACTAGGTATGTTTTGAGGCATTTACGATAAGAGTAAAGAATCGATAGCTTTAAAAATGTGTTGTTTGTAACAGATCCCTGTTACAAACACATTTTTAAAGTTATCGATTTTTACTACTTGTAAATGCATTAATTGTTGAAGATGAGCCAACATCATCATAAAGGAAACCAGCTCAAGTATCTGCGGTGCATTTTTTGTCTGTATCTATTAAATTAGTGTCAATTTACTGTTTTAAACTTTCATGGTCATTATCATTAAAATAGTTATTTACGGATCAGTTATTCCGTGATCATGGCGCTTGCAACAGCGCCGAAATATCGGAAACTCGAAAATAAAAAGGTACATGGTAGCAATCCCGTAAATATTCTAGTGTCAATTTTAGGCTTCTTTTACTGTAATCTAAACTATTATTTACACACCAGCAGATCTACCACCTAACTAGAAAGCTCGATAACGATAATGAGCAATGCCATACCTATGAATTGTTTTTTAATCATTGCTTTCCTGAAGTTAGTTTGAAAACTATTATGGTTTTTCTGAAAGCTATAACCGTTGTCATTAAGCTTTTGAGTTAGGCGGCAATCCTGTAGTCATCAATCGTACTCTAAAATCTAAAATACTCACTAACAAAATGGCTACTAATATAATAATACTCATATTATTCAAATACTACTATAAATTACTATCTGAAGCATAGGTACAAACTATTGAAGTTCACACAAACAAAAAGTGCTGACAAATATGTCGGGCTCGTATTTCGAGGAAAGCTTATAAATACAGCTTTCATTTATTTTAATACCGGTATATTTTACACAAAGAATAACGTTAAATGCTAAACTAGCACATTTCATAAAATTACTTTTAACATCCAATAGTTACATTCAAAAGCTCTCAGCAACAACTTAGAACATAACCTCAAAACTTTACGTACCTTTGAGTCCTTTTTAACCTCGAAAAGAATCAATCCAAACTTACGAATAACCACTCAAAAACATCACTACACACTCACAGAACAAAATTCACAATACCTTTCTTAATTTAATTAACTAAAACTAATGTTAACTATTAAAATTAAACAGAAATAAACGGATGCATCGTCCGAGACGCGAAACTAACCTAAAAGCTACGCCTTCGTAAAAACATAAAATTTTCGACCGATACGAGGGAACGTCAAACATCTAATGAAATCAAACCAAAATAAACTACGTTGCAATTGAAATAAGGTCCCTATTACACTGTCAAAACACAACCATCGATATTGGGGTTCCAAATGCAGTGTGCTTTTGTGTATCACTCACTACCTGCGCCCGGGCCTTTTTTTGTTCGATTTTTGAAACCGCACCGAAACAATTGAATATGCATTTTATAACATTATCCATTAAGTTGACTTTTCTTAATCGATTTGGGGTACACTCAAGACCATAATTTCGCCAGATATCGCAAACGCCTAAGGGCTTTTTCTATACGTTCAGAAAGCAATTATTCTGGTTGAATTGAAATTCCGATACATTTCTAAGAATAAAGTCCATATGGCTAAGTCCATTTTATTTGTAAGACAAGGTACTTACACTGGATCTAAATCTAGTGGGTTTAGGTTTTTATAACACAGTATCATACTAGTTAACATATTTTTAATACATGCTAAGTACTTAGGTCTCGATCACTCTTCAATACTGCTAAGTAAAAGCAAAAGCAAAACAAATTCGCGTGTTACTATATATATTTTAAAATTAAATGATCGATTAACGAATATTAAGTAAGTATATTTTTTATGGAAAGGCAAAGGAAGATAATCATCCAGCCAATGCCTGAAGATAAAAAGGCAAGGCAGCGTTTACGCATATTTTTAGGGTTCCGTACCCATACGGTAAAAACGGAACCCATGATCATGATGAGGCAAGCTTTCGATTAGGTATTTTTATTCAAAATTCAAACCGTATACGGGTATTAATAATAATAATGTCCTCATAGCTGAATTTCGACTACGGCGGCCTATCTCAACAGACATTAGCCAACTGCGGGGGACATAATTATAGTGCACAAGTGTGTGCGCAATACACAGGTGCACTCTCTGTTCCTTCACTCTCATAATTCGGTGAGACGGCAGTCCGACATGACAAGAGAGATCAGGCTATTACAATGGACGCGGCCAAACGTGGTGTTTTAAGAATATGTAATCCCAGGACTGTGCTGTTAAAAAAGGCACACAGAACAGTTACTTAATTAGATTTATAATATTATAAATAGGAATAATATATTTGAGACGCAGTGGCTGCCTACAGGCAGAGGTCACTCTGATAGCAACACTCTGACACAATAGCAAGACAAAAACCAAGATTCGGCCTAACCACCAACAGGGACTATGGAGTTCGGGAGAGGCTTTTGCCCAGCCAATGGGATTGCGACAGTTTTTTTTTTTATAGTTTTGATATTTTTTAACACTGACAGTGTTCTTTCTTATTTATATAAGTTTAAAAGAGAAACCAAAAATTCGCACACGGGTAGAATTTGAACCTACGACCTATGACTTACCGAGCTAACACTCTTACTAACTGAGCTACCGTGCAGTCCATCCAACCGTGTGCAATTCTTGGTCTCTTTATCTTACGTCATTGCGTGACGGCAGCGACATCTACCCGAGCTGTATTGCAATAGCAGTGGGCCAAGTAGTTATACTTTACAGAATAAATTTAACTTGAATGATGACGCTTTCGCTATTCATAGTTTTAATATTTCAATATGATTTTCATAATAGCTCATCATGTGTTATGTACCTTAAGTTACGAAAGAGCGGCACTCCCTGTCACGAGTTTTTCAAACTCAAAAGGGAGAACCAACCCATGTTATTCTTAAAACTAAAATGAAGCAATAAAGAATTTTGAATTGACTTATATAAAAAAATGAAGCAATAAAGATTTTTGAATTGACTTATATAAAAAATGTTATCTCAATGAGATTCTACTGTTCCAATCTTCCACAGTGGCTAATACTCAATTATGCTGATGGATTCTATAAATCCGTTGTGTTTTGCACCAGTTGAAAGCCGAGCGTTTAGTTCCAGTAATTGATTCTTTTTACGCGACATAAAACGGAATGCAATCAAAGTGGGTGACAAAGTAGGTTTTGAACGAGATTAAATAAATGAAAACCGGCTAAGTGCGAGTCGGGCTTGCGCACGAAGGGTTCCGTACCATAATCTATAATACAACAGTAGGCTTATGACCTTTTTTTAGTTTTAAATACAATAATGATACAAAATATTTTATACCCCCGTCGCCATCCAGCTATCATGACCTCTTAGTCTACCATGTCGTAGGGAGAAGAGAGGAATGAAAAATCAAGGTAATTTTTTTGTAAGGTTACTATCACCTCGCCATCCTCTTCTGGTAAGAAAATTTCGCCTGGCAGTGATACCGACTCTAAAACTAAATTTTGTCGTATATCTTTCTTAGTAAAAGTGTAAAGGATTTTTTTAAACTTTTTAGTTTACTTTATTGAAGGCAGTTTTATTCGTTTATAAAAAAATATAGGTAACTTTAGTATTTGTGTTCAGAAAAAAGTCAGACTTAAACCATACCGCAATAGATGAATGCGGTTTAGCATTTATTTATTGTGTCCCTAGCCTACTCAAAGGTCGGTTTGTAAGTCACTACTATCGTAAAGTTATTAGGAACCTTTCGAGTTTGAAAATCAGTCTGAAGTAATTTAGCATATTAATTTCTCCAGGCCTTCAATTTGTGTAAGTCAATAGAAAATGCTCATCACGCTGAACAATGTTCCCAACGGCGCTCTATGCATATCTCTTATAGTTAAGCTGAGCTGCTAGGGTTCTATATCAGTTGCTCCAGACCTTCAATTTGTGTAGGTAAATAGAAAATGCTCATCGAGCTGAACAATGTTCCCTTAAACGCTCTAATCATATCTCTTATAGTTGAGCTGAGCTGCTAGGGTTCCTTATCAGTTGGTCCAGACCTTCAATTTGTGTGCGTCGATAAAAAATGCTCATCACGCTGAACAATGTTTCCTAAGGTGCTCTTTTTATATCTCTTAAAGTTGAGCCGAACTGCTCGGGTTCTATATCAGTTACTCCAGACCTTCAATTTGTGTACGTCAATAGAAAGTGCTCATCACGCTGAACAATGTTCTCTAAGGCCCTCTATTTATATCTCTTATAGTTGAGCTGAGCTGCTAGGGTTCCATACCAGTTGCTCCAGACCTTCAATTTGTGTACGTTAATAAAAATGCTCGTCACCCTGAATAACTTTTCTTAAAGCGCTGCTTTCATATCTCTCTTAGTTTAAGTGTACTGCTAAGGTTCCACGTCAGGTACTCCGATCTTCAAAATAAGTTAAAGCCTAGTATTTGCCCCGACTTAATAGCTATACAATAAAAAAAAGTTTCATTCAAATCCGTTCAGTAGTTTCGGAGATTAGCGTGTACAAACTGACAAAAAAAATAAAAGTTGTAGATTCCTATTCTGTTACTATTTTACAGTTTTACGACGCATCGGTTTTACAGTTTTATTATTTGTATGGATAGTGCATTCAAAATTGAAATCGCATGTTTAAGGTATTTTATCACCAACAATTTTAGTTAATAAACTATGTGTCATATACATAGTTTAGTGGTGAAATTACTGTTTTAACTTTGTCGAGTATCACAATAGCCGTATATCTCGAAGGGTGCGTTCACATTGATAAATAAACCAATAGTTTAAAACTTCAATGAATCATTATTATTACTATTATCTTTAAATAATAAAATTCCAAGTAGAGACTTAGACCGAGAATTTTTTATATCTTTAAAATCCTCTATCTGTCGTTCATCATTTTATAACATGATTCATCGTGTCTCATTCTAAGAAATGGCATAACAGTTTTTTCAGCTGATTCTTTAGTTTTCTGCGAATTTTAGTTTGAGTCTCGTTAATTCAAAATTCTTTTATCTGTCATTTTAGAATTCTGTAAACCGTATTGTTTCAAAAAACTCAAGGTTCTTTCTTTCAATTTTTGCCATTAATGCCCGTTTTCTGTGGTACATACATAGTTAGCCAGCAATTTGTCAATTTGACAGCTAAACAATTTTTTTGATGGCTGTTTTGGTTTATAATAGATAAACAAGAATAAAACAGTCAAAATTTTTCCTAAGCAAATTTCTAACATCAAGAGAAAAAGGTTCGATTTTGACTTAAAAATATTTTTTGCCTTTTGCAATGTAAATACACCCTAACGGCATTATTCGGGCAGTGCACGGCCAAGTTTAATGGAGTCAAACTAATCTCAGTCGGCATGATGTTGCGATTTTGTACGTGCGCTAGATGTGCCGATGACCTACTACGTTGGATCTAGGTATAATGACGTTTTGGAATTTAGATAGTCTGTGGTTGAAATCTACAGTTGGTGTGGTCTAGATGGATTATTGTGTTGAAACACAAATATATATACAGGGTAAAAAAAATCTATTTGCCCTGGAGGGGAACTACCTTGAATACTTTAGTAAGCCCATTTTACTGAAAAGATTTATTTTTGAACGGATTTAAAACTGCATTAAATAATATTTTTTTAAATTAGCTTGTCTCAGCTAGGAATCAAACTATTTTTTTTAAAGTCTATTAATTTAATAAATGAATCGGCATGATTGTTGTTTTGAATAAATTTTGTCTAATAAACATTTGGTCTTAGAAATAAAAAATGATTTTTTTTTTCAAATAGTGAGTTTTTTTAAATCAAATCAAATCAAACGTTTATTTGCTGAGAATACAGCATACTAAAGCAGATCTTAAAATTATGGTAGTTCGTGTATTCCGCCTGCATTCAGGCATGCAAACATTTAAAAATATATTTAGATTAAATTATAAGTGCAAGAGCAAGTGCGATTCCTGGGTAAGACAAGTGAATTTTAGAAATCTTTTGATGCAGATGTTTCTTTTTAAAAATCAAGGAATAATTCCTTTAAGTAAAATAACTAAAGCATGGGCAAAACTATAGGCCCTAAAGGGGAATCACCATAAGGTAATTCCCCATTAGGGCCCATAGTTTTCCCGTTCAGGGCCCATAGTTTTCACCTTCATTCAGGGTTCATAGATTTTTCCACCCTGTATATATTTAAATGGATCAACGGCATTCCAGTTGGCTTACCGCCTGAGGTATCAGAGGGATACTTATAATTTACTGTTTGTCAAAAGACTATCCCCCATACTTAATCACACAATCAGTGAGTTCCGGACATACGAAGCACTGATAAAATTCTAATTGCGACTTCGTGTTCAATGCAAATGAACGCATAGTGATGAGTGTCTAAGTAAATACTTAAGTGACAGTTAATACCCAAGTTCCTATATTGCAAGAGTTTTCGGTTTCTATAGAACTTATTTAGCAATGGGAGAGGGATCAAAGTATCAATTAATGAGACATTTATTGCAATTGTTATATGTGTACAGTACAGTCTTCAGCACCCCCAGGTTACCCATGTGAACGGCGAAAACAGCTTTTATTACGTAGGGAATAGAGGCGGCGATCTCAAGCTCAAAGTGGGACATTTTGCTATGCCGATGCGGTATCAGCCAAACATGCAGAAGAAGTGACAAATGTGAACGCAATACACAGGTGCACTCTCTGTTCCTTCACTCTCATAATCCGGTGAGATGGCCATCCGACATGATGGTAGAGATATCAGAAACAGGACCAACGGCTCAACGTGTTTTTTTACCGACTTCAAAAGGGGAGGTACCGCCAAACATAATATGGGCGTGATGTTACATCTCTTGCTTCCTGTAACACCGGAGCCCGGGCCAAGCAGCTTGCTGTGTTCCGTCGGTGAGTGGGAGTGCCAGAACCTTCTAGGTGAGCTCGCTCCACCGTCGACTGTTTACGCCACGTCTGATTTAGTCTAGATTCTAAACTTTGCTCAAGACTCTAGAGTCAAGAGCAAACCCATTACAAATGAATAGTAATAATAAAGCCTCCCAACTCTGAGCTGCTTCGGACTTATTTTAAACCTTGCTATGTCTCTTCGTCTTAGATCAGCCAGCGGTACATTTTCCAATCTATCCATCACTCTCGTTCGCGCTGTCATGCTGGTATGAAAGATAGGGACGGACACGGCCTAGCCGAAACCGAATTTTGACTACAGAAACCGATTCCAAGAGGTTAGTCAATCGAGATATTATAGTGCACAAATGTGTGCGCAATACACAGGTGCACTCTCTGCTCCTTCACTCTCATAATTCAGTGAGACGCCAGTCCGACATGACCGTACAGTGATCAGGCGCATTGCCAACGGCTTAACGCGCTTTCCGAGGCACTGGGAGTGTCAACATTACCAAGCTCTTGACTCCGGACCTGTGTCTGAGTTATTTCAAGACAGAAAAACACTAACGGCTTGGTCCTCGTGGATAGCACCCAGGGTGGTGACCGCTAGACCAACGAGGCAGTTAACAGGTATGTACTATATGTATGTTTTGTTGTCTCCTTGATGGCGGAAACCCGTCTACGTGTAGCCAGGCTATTAGAAGAGGGATGTAGGTAATTATGCTAACATTAATCGTGTCACCATCTCGTTCCCAAACTAAGTGGAATCCCCCACGTAATGAGTAAACTCTAAAATTGTATTCGCAATTCGTATTCAAGTGGACACCAGAACTTCGATGTGAAACATTCATACAAAAAGCTAGTCATTGTTGCATGGGACAGTCGAGCGAATTTAGACTTAAAAGCCAATGGGGTAAGAGTGGTGTGGAGCAGCTTCGAATATTGCCGACAGTGGACAAATTCGTTATTCAGTTAAAGTGTAGTTTCATTAGTACAGTCGCGTGGAGTTAGAAACTACGAAGAGCTTTTTATTGCTGGATGCGATGGATGCTGGAGGCGACTATCAAAATGGTGGAGTAAATAAATGGTGACCCCGCAAATATGACAGACGGATACTGTGAGTTTACTATTCTTCATGAAATATATTCTTTTTTCTCTATCTGTGTGTTCATAAGGTGAACTTCGACCTCTTTTCTTTGGAATACGTCAATATCTGCTTTGTTGATTTTTACAGTGGATTTATGAACACTAGTTGTACTAGGTGAAAAACATGAAGACTCGTCCAAAACTCTACAAATGCACTTACAAATCATTTATACTACTTTCTAGGATCACTATTTTCTGTGGGGTACCTATGAGACAAACAATTTAAAACTCTCCTACTGCTAAACTCCTGAAGCTATTCTACTTTACCTAAGTTTAAGCTCGAAATGACGTACTATTACTAAAGGCTACTCCTGGGCAAGCTTGCTCCATCGTAGACCCTTTCTTTGCTCTCGGGCTAAGATGAAGATCAAGAGTTAGCCCATCACCTATAAAAAAATTAGGGAAGAGATGACCAAAATCACGATGGTCTTAAAATTATTTGGAGACAAAAGATTATCAAAACGAACTACGGCATATCCAGCTAAGATTGTACGTCTACCTTACGTTATCTAATTTGTTCGGTGTAGCCTAGGTGCTCTAGGTCGAGTTTAGGCGACGAATTAAACATGTTTTGCAGCTTTATGCACTAATCCATGCTGTGAAATTGGTGGTTGAGCTTCCAAAATCGAGCTATACAATCTGTACATTGTGTTACCAAGTTTCAATTTGTAGGAACACTCATAGGGACACTGTACAGCTACGAGCATATATATGTATGTATATTGACTGCCTCGTTGGTCAATCCACGAGGTCCCAGGTTCGAATTCCGGGCTAGGCCGAAAAAGTGTTGGGTTTTTCTGTCTTGAAATAACCCAGACACAACTCCGGAGTCAGGAAGTTGTTCTTGTTAACACCCCCGTTCCTCGGAAAGCACGCAAAGCCGTTGGTCCTGCGCCCTAGTGAAGGAACAGGGCGTGTACCTGTGTATAGCGCACACACTTTGTGCACTATAATATCTCCCGCGCAGTCGGCTCATCTCTGCTGAGATAGGCCACTGTAGTTGAAATTCGGCTAGGAGGACGTTATACTCGTATGTATAAAAGCGCGATTTGACTTGATATCTTTTACAATGACATAAAATATTGCTTATGACTCAATGATACCTTAAAGTCTGTAAGTATCGATCTTTTTACTGGGACGTGTAATCAATATTAATAAACGATTAATTCCCGGTTTTCTGAGGTAGGTTTGGCACTACATTAAATCCATCTATATTATATCTATCTATATTTTTATTATCCATTTAAGTAACTGTGTTGTGATTAGGCTAGCAACAGGGTCTTGTTGATTTGGTAGCCAGCCATCTTATTTAGCGAGTGTTAATTTCTCGGGTTTTGATTGTAAATTGTGATCTGTTAGTAACTATATTTATCCCTTTATTTTACAGTTCTTTTTCTTTTGTCTTTAAGACCATCTATATTATATCCATCCAAACTACATAGAAAATCCTCTCTCAGTAAATTGTAGCTCAGAATTCGGGCCGAAGTCTATAAGTACAGCAAACTGCTGATAACTCAGTAAATAATACTGCCCATTTTGCTTTCTGTCTGAAATTACGTACAATTAAAGCTAGTAGTAGAACTATCAGAGATAAAGAGAAATGCGCAATTATAGTGTACGCTATAGTTAGCAGACATATTGCACCACTAAGTTTTACCAAGCACAGTTTTTTTGAAAAACAGAAAATTATCTGCGTAGATGTAATCTAGGTATACTACAGCAAACTTGACCAACAAAATGTCAAAATATGTTTGCAAAAGCTACATGTTGTTTCGATGGCTTAAACTTATGCCAGATTAATTTTGTTATCGATAGCGAACATCGCTGTGTAAAAGATTGCATCTTGTCTTTTTCGAAATATTATTCTCTCCCGCCCATTGGAGCAGTCATGAAATGATGCTAATGCCTTAAGCGTAGTCATAGCAAGCAATAAATTAGCACAACCACCTAGTAATAATTGCATGCGATAATTCCTACAACAATCGCATTGCTATGCAGAGCGTCGTGGCGGGAGCGGTAAAGGCTTCATAATTCAACACGAGCTGAAAGAGCTGAAACCGTAACAGAAACGGAACCGTTCATGGTTGGAGACCGTCTGTCACACCGAAGCGTAAAAACTATCTAAAGTAGAATTTTTGACTATACGGAACTCCTTTAAGTATTAGTCATGACAAGTCTAGACACGAATCAAAGTTTCAGACCCGTGTTGTTTATCACTTATTGTAATGCAACAGCGAAAGTTTAAAATCTAATATGGAGACCTCTGTATTTAGGTTTGTTCGCGCCTCATAGACCGGTCGGCGCCGGAGCTGGTGGGGGCACGATATATAAGCCCTAACTTCACGATTTAATAATGTTGTCGCGGCTTCACACATTCCTCTGTAACTTATCGACATTATAACCTTTGTAAAGTGAATCATTTTTATTTAAATCAAGAAACCTAAGTAATTAGGAACACATCAATCATTTGAAAGAAAAGAAAGGTTAATTTCTTTGTATGGATAGGCAAACATTTGACCGCAATTTCACCTGATGGGAGGCGAAGATGCGGCCGAGAATGGACCATGTTCATGATCTGACTAGGAACAGATTATGATCTTTTCTTAAAGGAATCTAAAGCTGAATGTAGGTAAAGCTGTTTAAAGTAGAACTAATGGCTATAAGACTTCATCGTTACTATAGTCCTACAAGTTTATGTCCTGCGCCTGTGTCCGATTATTATTTATTTTAACTCAGATTACAAAGATCCATAAAATTTGTTAGTAACAATACACTTAGCCTATATAAGTAAATAAATAAAAACTAAAATGAAATAGCCCAGGATCCAAAAGTCATGCCGCAGAGACATGATGTCGGATCCAGGGCATTAAAATAGGACAATCCACTCTACTAGCCATAATTTTAAGAATGCTGTTGGCACTACCTCACACGCGATGGAGCCAGGAAGGCACTCTGCTTCTGATGATGGCGGAAAATCCATCAGTACGAGCATTCGCGAACATATCGGATATGCTGCACCATCTCGGCAGCCCCAACAACACATTCTAAAACCATTGTTGTACTGTATACGAAGGGCGGTGAAGGCTTTCTGCGTATAATCGACCATTTATCGATTATGATGCTAATGATGCATAATGAATAAAAATCTGAATTCCAGCATCAAGTTTTACGCTTCGGTGTGACTCACAGCCAAGTTTGCGAAGCGCAGCGCGTCGGATTAAGAAGTTGCTTTTTCGAGCGCAGCGCAAACAAACAATACAAACAAGACACTACCCTATAAGATGCTTCCCGTATTTAAGACTATTTATCCCCGTCAATCAAATGACGAGCAAATGAGAGCGAGAGAGATGGTTGACGAATACTAAAACTCGTAGAAACGATGATGGTTCTCTAACAAGACATAATTATACGGTGAAGGCTTTGTTTATAAAATAACCTCCGTAGTCGAGTGGCTTGCACGTCGGTTTTCATGATGTCACCATATATGTGGTACCGGGTTCGATTCTACGGTAGAGTCAATATAGGAAATCGGATTTGCTTTGTGGTATTGTGGTACAGATGGTCTAATGACATACCGGGACAACCTGGTCCAGGGGCCTTACTCCGGTTGACGATGTCCGTATTTTCGAATGTAGCCGTCCCTTTCACTCACGACAGATTGACAACGCGAACGAGCGTAATGGCTAGACTTAGAAATATGGTCGTCAACAGGAGTAGGACACTGGCGACAGAACGCTGTGGACGCAATTGGAGAGGCATACGCCCTGCAGTAGGCAAATATATGCTGAGGAAGGAAGGAAGGATTGTGGTACCACGGGTGTTACTGATTTCCATGACAATAGTTCTTTAGCAACTTACTTTAGGATCTGCGCAATGTGTGTGATGTTGTTTAATATTTATCTAGGCACCTATGTATTTTATTATGAGCAAACGGTCAGAACATGGAAGTTCCTGTTAACTCAGTCATTGAAAGGAGAGCATTTAAACAAGTGTGGTTAAGGTTCGTGTCCACCAATTTTTAAACAGCCGGTAAACATCGATTGACGGTTAGTTTGACAGAATTCCCATAAAAATATGTCAAATAATGTTAAATTAAAAATTAAACATGTATTGTGTTGGTGGTGCGCCACAAGAGGTGCTTGTGGCGCAGTGGCGGCAGCGCTTTGGTAGTGATGCCAAAAGTCAAGCAACCCACAGCGCGGTCGTGATTGGATGGGTGACCATTCCGACCATTTAAGTGACGTCCATGACCAGCATCTCCGTGCTTCGGAAGGCACGTTAAGCAGTTGGTCCCGGCTAATATCTGTGTGGTATTAGTCGTTAAGCCTAGTCAGAGGCCCTAGGGCGGCTTGATAACATCTGACAGTAAGGGTTGTCACTTGCCTTACATACACCCCTCCACCAATCCGCACTGAGCCCGCGTGGTGGAGTATGAATATCACCTCCTCATAGTTGCGGTGAGGCCTTTTCCCAGCAGTGGGATCTAATAGGCTGACTTTACTGTGTTGGTGATCTCCATGCTAAATGTCGTTATCACAGGACTACCACCTAACCGACTACTTCGATTGCTTTAAATTGGCAATAGTTACAGCTTTTATGAAAAGAAAAAATAGCTTACAAACTGACGACGGGGGATAAGTGATGGCTTATAAAATAATGACAAATTGAGAATTCTTAATTATGTAAAATATGTATGTCATTGATTAACACATTGATATGAACGCAAAATGGTCGCTTTACAAACGACTTGAAAAAAGGATGAGGTTCTGCAGTCAACTGTATGTTGTTTTGAATCGCTTTTTATGCTCTCTCAATACAAACGCTACATAGAGCCTTACTAAAAGTGGGAGAGAGAAAACCGCGGCGCTCTCCTAGTAATGGAATTGTTCTGTATTTGAACATGACGAGTACTTCCGGTGGAGGACGGGATTTACATTAATGACATTGGTTCCTGTAGGATAAATAAGACAAAATAACCAGGACAGGTAGGAAAAACTTCAACCACTGAGGGGCAGGCCTTTGGTGATTATGCCTTATTGTGATCTAACTAGTAGTTAGTAAGTATAAGCAAATACTATTAAACCAATAGGTACAGTCGACAGCACGTTAGGTTGCCCATTTGAACTACAAAAACAGCTTTTATTACGTAGGAAATAGAGGCGGTGTGAAGGCCAAAGTGGGTTTTTGATGTGCGGCCGTGCGGAGTATTAGGTTTAACCCACTCCACACACAGGGTGTATTAGTACCTCTGGGGGGACCAATAAACGACTTTTCTGACTTTTTATGGCTCAATGTCTAATTACTTTGACATTTTGCATGGGACCGGACATCAAAAATCATGATCCCTAAAACATTATCACAATCCATAAATAACTGCTGATCAGTAATTCGGTATGACGACGTTGACTGCCTCGTTGGTCTAGTGGTCAGGACGCTGGGTACTATCCATGAGGTCCCGAGTTTGAATCCCGGGTCGGGTTGAGTGTTGGGTTTTTCTGTATTGAAATAACTCAGACACAGCTCTGGAGTCAGGTGGTGTTTACACCTACCCCCGTGCCTCGGAAAACACGTTAAGCCGTTAGTCCTGCGCCTGATCTTTCTACGGTCATGTGGGACTGCCGTCTTACCGAATTATGAGAGTGAATGAACAGAGAGTGCATCAGAGTATTGCGCACACACTTGTGCACTATAATATCTCCCGCGCAGTCAGCTAATCTCCGTTGAGATAGGCCGCTGTAGTCGAAATTCGGCTAGGAGGACATTATTATTATGATGACATAATTGTATTTGGAAATTAAAATGTCAGCCTTCTAAGAATGTGCGTTAACTTTCTTAAGACGCTGTACAAAACTATGAAACAAACATTATCGTAACTCATATAATATCACTTTAATCTAAAATCTAAAGCATGTTTTCCACGCTCAGTTGACAGACCCGGGCCTTCCTTCATAGTTTGTCAACACAGACAACTTACAGCTATAGATACCTCATAAAAGAGTTTCAACATTTGTTATTAACTGTTACTTGTTTATTATTTTGTGTGCTATTAATAAATAAACACCTATAATTACAATCGCAACAGGAATAAAAAATGCTTTGCATCTTAACTCTTTTTCATTGTGACACATTTACACCGATAAAAGTTGAGATTAAGGGAAAAGTGTAGGAAGGCAATACAAGAAAAAAAAACTACACAAAGTGCAGGATTTTTATCAATGTTAATAAAAAACATACCAACAGTCGCCTTCATAAAAGGACTTTTTACAGTAAATGGTAAAAAGTGCCTACTAGACTATCACTGTTTGTTTAAATTACACTATGCCAGAAGAAAATTTCCGCTGAAAATCAGTGTCTTATTCTGGGTAGAGGACCTTTTTGGCACACTGTTGGTAGTTTTACGTTACCTGTGTTGCCCGTTTTTTTGTCTTTATTTTCCGTTGTTTTTTTGTCTTGTGCCAAATTAATGTTTTTATTTCTATACAGGAGGAGGCCTTGACTCGCTGAAAGGTCCTTAATAGTTACATAGTGAAATCTCATCTCAGTTTTCATGCAGTGTCATTAAATAAGAAAATTTCTATCACAAGATTCGAACTGTTAATATTTCTATTAAGGAATAAACGAGGCTACAAAAATAATAATTTCTATACAGGTGGCTAGGATCGAGCCCTGCTTTATGGCGAGTCGTCTGAGCTGCTCGATGGTCTGTCCACCAAAGACGGCCATGCCGCGCTAAGTTGCGAAATAACGGGACCACATCTGTGTCCCGTCCCGTCCCGCATAAATATTCAGGACGTCCCATCCTGTACCCGCAACTCTGTTTATGGTAATTCGGATTAAAATAATGTTGACAACGACCGCCCGACTATATTGAAATTGGACTTGAAAATGGTCTCATCTCTGGGGACATTTTTTTAAAAAACATAGGAAAAGTCGCATATTTCCCAAACACTAATGAGCAGTCGGCATATCAGGTTACCCATTCGAACTACGAAAACAGATTTTATTGCGTAGGGAATAGAGGCGGTCTCAAGGTCAAAGTGGCATAGTCTGACGTGAGTACATGAAAGTATTTAACAGAAGGTTAAGGGCCCTTAATCAAATTGAAATCTAATCTGAGAGAGAACTCTTTAAGGAATAATATTAATATACTTACTGTGGCCTCTCAATACATTTTTGATAATATCATGTACGTACGCAAAAATTTAGATCATTTCACGAAAAAAAGTGATATTCATTCTTATAATACAAGAAACAAAAACAAACTTGTCGTTCCAGACTTTAGATTGGCCAAATAATTAAAGGGAAAGACCAGGCGCCATTTCTCCATACAAACGTAGTCCCCTGTTTTCTCCCTGGATAATGGCTAAAGGCAAAATATTTTTTAACCATAAAATCAACACTTACCACAGCTATGCTCCTATTTTTCGTTTTTTCTTATATTCGAATTAACAAAGGAAATATAAGTCTTCAAAAACTTTGAGACGCTCGCCCAAAAAATCTACGCAAATAAACACTAAAACTAAAACATAGGAGCATAGTCCCACCTTTTAAGAAACGATTTCAGAAGAAAATATTATCATTGGTCAAATTTTGGACGAGGAAATAGGGGACTTCGAAATGCTGTTTAGGAAGGATTTATCGGTCTGCGCTTGTTTGTCCCTTTCTTGCTTGGGCGGCTACCAGACATCGCATCGAGACAGCAACAATACCTATTCTTTAAACACCACGTGACCGCGTTTCCTCTTAATTCAATTTTGGGAAATTGTATAAAAAAATTTTACAATATGCCACACAATATTGTCGAACTACCTATTAATAGGTTTAAGTCGCATTTCAAAACTACCTTCATGTCTAAAGGGTATTATAAAATTCAAGACTATCTTGATGACGAGAATGTATGGACAGTCCAGCCTGCACCAAACTGATGTACCTACCTTTTATTGTATTTTTTTTCACTTTTTTATGGCAGCTAGTGGTGACTGAGTTTGTTCCGGTGCTTCTTCTCAGCACTTGCCTGATTGTCTGTGTTTTGTCTCGAAGCACTAGTAGGGCCCAAAAGATAAGGAGACACGTTCGGGCCCCCCAAGGGCCAATATTATACTGATTTTTAAATTTTTGACGTTCATAAGTGGCATTTTCTGTCCTAAATTAAATAAATTATTTTTGACTTTGACTTTGAATCTAGATCAAGTTCGCTACCGCAAAGAAAACATGAAGATTAGGTATGGCACCTGAAAAATTACCGTCTGAGGCAGGAAATGAACCCGCATTCCTCACTGGGCAATTTCCCGCTTCAGAACCACTCTGTATGTGAAGTGGGTTATAAAATTGACATTTCCATTGAAACATCATTTGACTTTTGCATAGACAAGACAAGATATTAATTCTACAGCGATTCGGCTATCGCCAACGAAATGTTTGATTTTTGATTGTTTGTTGGCGATAGCGAAGTTCGCTGTAGAATAGACAACACCTTGTCTTGGACTAGACAGTCAGAATTGTTGGCTGTTTGGATGGCTAATCTGGTGTGCCAAAATAGGTAAGCAGTTATCCTTAGCATGTCAATTTACATCAAGACCTTGAAACGTTTGGGACTAGAGGACCAGGTTTGTTTGCTATTTGGGTGGCCAAATCCTGGTGTACCAGCAAAGAAGTAAGGCCGGAAGTATCGTGTGCACAGATTATTGCACATGTCGACATGTCTCCACGTTCGTTTCCTCAATTTTACGCTCAGGCGCCGTGTCACAGTTATTCCCATCCATCACAGGGCCCTGAAGGAACCCGATCCCATTTGGCTCGACTCCAACCCGTCTCGTGATCGTCCCGTGAGCTATTTAGATTTTATCGCTGTGGAATTTAATTTGATGCAACAGAAAACTGGATTAATGTGGGTTGGCAAAAGGTACAAGACCCAAATCTTGAGCATTTCACACGAAATTAGCGTTTGAACTATATTGAGAAATGACCTCTTGTTAAAAATCACCGGAGTTTTCATCCAGCGCTCTCCTGCTTAGTTACTTGAATGGGATCATAACCAGCTTTTATTCGAATAAACTAAATATTTTTTTTAACTCTTAGTCGTTTTCATCATCACCTTTAACCGACTATAAGGAAGGAAGAATTTCTCAGTTCGACACTTTTTTTTTGTGGTCATATTTCTCCCAACCCAGTCAGTACCAACATATCGTGATCAAAGTATCGCTGACAAGAAATCTTTGTTGCCTAAATTAAATTCTAAAGCACTTTAACTTTTGTTGTCAATTTGGTACTTTGGTAGCAAAGTGGTTTTTCCTTAGAAACTGCATAGATGGAATTTCGTTGCCATCTACACGGTGTTTGAGGCAAACTTGCCGGATTGAACTTTCTAAACCAATTACTTGATTATAAGTTGCAGCAGACTAGGGTCAAGAATAGGAAAGTCTAGATAAGACAAAGACTTTTCCACAGACAAAATGAAATAAATGTCCGTGGTTAGAATATGACAGACAAATTCTGTCCAGGGTTGTTTTGCTGTACCTAGGAGTTATTTAAACCTTGGTGTATCATGATTTCAGACACAATAGAAAATTAATAGTTAGCAATCTGTCTTATGGGGTTTGGCAGTTTAATAGGGGTTTATCTAAAAACGGATGGGAAAACAAGCTAGTATAATATTGACTCTGAACCTTAAGGGCTTTAACTTACCACAATCATTACCAAATAATGTTTACCGTAGAACTTTATTGAAATAGGACAACTGCTTCTTTTTCGATAAGTTACCAACCTATGATTGAACCTATGATATGAACTGTTAATATGAGGTGCTTGTGGCGCAGTGGCGGCAGCGCTTTGGTAGTGATACCAAAGTTAAGCAACCCACGGCGCGGTCGTGATTGGATGGGAGACCATTCCGACCATTTAAGTGACGTCCATAACAAGCATCTCTGTGCTTCGGAAGGCACGCTAAGCAACTGGTCCCGGTTAATATCTTTTGACATAAGTCGTTAAGCCTAGTCAGAGGCCTTAGGGCGGCTTGATAACATCTGACAGTAAGGTTTGTCACTTGCCTTACAGACACCCCTCCACCAATCCGCACTGAACCCGCGTGGTGGAGTATGGCTCGTACCTCCTCATAGTTAAGGTGAGGCCTTTTCTCCGCAGTAGGATCTATGTCGGCTGACTTAACTTAACTTACCAACCTATACCAATGGTATACCTAGTACCTATACGCCATTGGTGTCATTGTAGAATAAAAATCCAATTTATTTCCTCTACTACCCAAATTGCCTAGCGATAACACCGTCTGAATAATAACAATTAATAGTTATATTACTGTAATCGGTAATTTCTCGGTGCAAAAAACATATTTTATCCATGAAATTATCCTCCTGAAACTCCAGTACTGAAAACCCATAACTCGAAGGATTTTATTTTACCACTTCCAGTAATAACTCTACCTAACAGGTATAGTGGTTATAAGTTGGCGTTAAGCCGGATCGACCAGTCCCCAACTTGGTCCTGCTGCACTTTTGTCTCACTTGTTATTACCACTAGTTGGTCTAGTGGTCGGCACGCTGGTTTGAATCCCTGATAGTGCATTTGTTTCGGGGTTTTTCTGTCTTTAAACAAATGAGCAATATTGGACTACGGCAGCTCCAGAGTCAGAAAGTTGGTGGTGTTAATATCCACGTGTCTCGAAAAACACGTTAAGCGCCTATCTCAATCCGTTACAGAGGTCCTACTCCTGTTGATGATGTCCGTATTTTTGAGTCTAGCCATCAAGCTCGTTCGCGTTATCATTTTGTCGTGAGTGAAAAGGATGACTACATTCGAAAATACGGACGTCGTCAACCGGAGTAAGGCCTCAGGACAGCTAAAATTTTTCATTAAAACAATTTTACAGACTACTTCGCGATTTATTTACATTTTATTTAAAACCTGACGTTTCGAACACTTTACAGCGTTCGTGGTCACAGGGAGACTAAGGTATTATTTGTCAATTACAAAGTTTTGGAAAATTGAACTACCATCACTCATTAATATTAATTTACGTTCCTATTTACGCAGAAAGAGCTAACCGTGTCTTGAGATCTTGCACTGCGAGGTGTTGTTTTGGTTTTTGCTAGAATAGGATCCCATGCCGGTGGAACTTTCCAACCATCTTCTCTATTGAAATTTTGAAGTTTTCTTATTTCAAGGAAAAGACGGTAGTTTAATTTTTCAAAACTTAGTAATTGACATTGATTTATTATTATACAATATGTCACAAAAACCCTGTCCGAGCCGAAAGGGTCATAAAGTTGCTTTAATAACGTTACCAAAATAAGTATCAAAATTATGTAATTTATTAATCCTTTTTTTTGGCGATTTTTAAAGTTAACAAGTTTAGCACCTATTTACCCTAAAACGGGGTAATTTTCAAAATACGTTAATACTCCCGGCGGGCGCGCGGCTCCATTGACGCCGCCTACTCGCTTTGTCGGTACTACAATAAAAGTAGCCGCGGCCTTTGATATCGCCGCGGCAAGTGCCGGCGGCTATCCCGATATTATTACAGGTCAGTTTCGCGATGACATTACTTCCGAGTGGTCGTTCCGTTCCGTTGATCCGCAAAATGTTGCATACGAATCAAGAATACTTTAATATACTCATGTGTCTGGATAAGAGTGACCGTGATTATCGTGAAGCTCGCAGAGACTATGAAGTGCGTTTTGCTATTCCGCTTGGTATCACAGCGCCGTCAGAGCGTGCGTTCCAGCGTTTGCACAAACGCGTGTTCACTACGGGCAACGCACGGTCGGAAAAGGTTTGACGCAGGCAGGCCACGAGTCCACCAAACACTAATCACCACACCACCACAAAAAAAAGCTCTTTTCAGAGCTACCAAAAAGTCTCTGTTTCTTACGATTGACACATTATTATCTGGCTAATAATAAGAGCCGGGGTTATCTGGGGTCATGACTGCGCTACCTGCGAGTGCCGGCGCTATGCCGCGCCCCCGCGCACCCCGTCACCGTCCTTCGCGTTGCCATGTAAGTTTTTTAAGTGTAGTATTTTTTATCTTTTTTTTTTCATGGGGTATTTTTTTTCTAATATTTTATGAAAATAATTACACAAATAAAACCTTGACTCTATACCTGATAACACCTTAACGGGTCGGACAGGGTTTTTTTTACATATTGTATATAAGGATGCACTACGCCATACAAAATCAAAGCCATGGCACATGTTATTATTCACCTTATGAAGCTTCAACTGGCTAAGTTCATACATTGCCGCTTAAGCTTCAGCTATTTAAATTGTCATGTGTAATTACGCAGCAATGGATGACGACACTACGTCATATGTCAAATATCATTCACTTGAAGATTCATAAGCCAATAATACGAACAAAGAAGTAATGGAGTAGATTGTTTGTTCATGTTTGTATGAAATTAAGTAACTGATGAAAGTCATGATTTATATTTTATTTACTACTTTTCATAAAATTTAGTATATTATGTGTATAAGAATACGAGTATTTTTTTAATGAAGACACTTACATAATAATCATATTTCTACATTTCTACTATACAAGTCCAACACTACAACTACACTAAACTACAAACTAACCTAACCTAACTCATTGAAATGCGGGTATGGTTCACATTTCGATGCTCGACAATGACACAAACGATAATGTACAAAATTGATTTTGAGGCAAAATATTCTATAGGTACTATAGTACACACACACCTACAACATGTTCCACAGATTTATAAGAAGCATAAGGCTACTGCCACAGGTATTAATTTAGTTAATTAATGAGTGTAATAGTATTATAATCGGATTACTAAATTATTCTATTGAAAATGTATCTTATGCTTTGAACATTACGTTATTATTTCTCTGCAGCTGTTTTTATTGTTAGCACGGTTTAAAAGACAAGAGTTCCAGCAGAATTTACTATTTATAAAACACTTTTTTTCGTCTTTATTTTAGCTACAGTTATTTATTATAGTGTGGTTTTATGAAAATACTTTGATTTACTGCTAGGGTAGCTAGAAGGTTCTCTTCTAAACAGTTGGCTAACTTAATTTAAAAATGAGGTGAATAAGGTAAGTTTAGTCAGAAGTACGTCAAGGCATACATTTGAACTACAAAAACAGCGTCCATCATGTAAGGAGTAGAAGCGGTATCAAGGTCAACACGTGTAGACCACCCCTATTAACTACGTAATAAAAGCTGTTTTATAACTCACATGTAACCTGGCGTACTGCTGGCTGTACTTAAATTAAAAACCGTTTCTTTAGTCTAGGTACTCGTTATACCTAACTTCTACATTGGATTTTACCGATGGCTAAGATATATGACAGTTAAACAACCAGCAAGTGAAATACAACATAAAAACATAGGCTGGGTGCCCCGAATACTAGCCTAATTGCAGCCTTTTTGCATCTACATCCCTTTACGTGTAGTGTAATACCTACATATCAGATTCAGAAAAAATATACGAACACACAACGCTATATTTTTCCTTCTCTTAAAACTCATCGTCCTGGTTTATTGCGATAAATTTGCTTCATTTTCTTTAAAAACTAAAAACTTAAGGTATTTTGTTTAACAAAAAATTTTACTGACGACTCCATCCTTAAAATTTAACTTTGTTCCGATGACGTCACGTATTTTGTTTCATTTTAGCTTTGGGTGTGAAAGTGATAGAAGATTGGCAATGTTTTACGTAAATAAATTAGAAAATAAAATATTAAAGCAGGTTTCAAGTATTATTTCGGTTTCAAACCTTATCAATAATATTTACCTACCGATGAAACGTCATTCCATATTTTTTACAATTCATTGAGCTGTGATTTTTGCAATTTTTGACGACACACTTAGGCATGTCCATTGTTTGACGGACCACGCGTCATTAAATACTTAATCGGCTTAAAATGGCGACCCGGCCGATTAGAGCATGTGCCATAGCTGTCAGAGTGATGAGATATCCCTATATATATTAAATCAATGGTAATTGACAAATAATACCTTAGTCTCCCTGTGACGACGAACGCTGTAGAGTGTTCGAAACGTCAGGTTTCAAAAAAAATTAAAATAAATCGCGAAGTAATCCGTAAAATTGTGTTTTAATGAGTTTATCAATTCGCGTAAAGCTAACATTTTTTTGGAATCCCTCGCTTTCACTGGTTGGTCATCATTGACGCGGAGCTGTATATCCTGGCTACACAGAGTTGTAGTGTAGAAAGAAATGTCTCCCGACATCAAACTTTGAAGGAAGCAATAATAGCCTTCAAACTAACGTCAGGAAAGCACGGATACCTTCCAGAATGGTGAGACATTCTGTAAGGCTTTAGAATTGCCATCGTGACTGACAGCTTTCAAATTACACCCCACTTTGACCTTGAGACCGCCTCTATTCCTTACGTAATAAAAGCTGTTTTCGTAGTTAAAATAGGTAACCTGACATACGCCTGTACAAATAAGTTTTAAAATTCTGCGCAACCCAAACTATTCCTTCCTCCACCGTAACCAGATTGACGTCGACAAGCACCCTAAAAGCTACGTATAGCAAAATTGGACGTAATCAGAAATCTGTGAGCCTCCGTGCCAAATGCATCTGGCTCCACTCCAAGTGGATCGAAGAGCTGCCCTTAGGCCTAATGTAGCGAGTCACAGTTTTCTGTTCAAAACGGTCAGAGGAGATTTGTTTTTGTCCAATGTCATGTACAAACTTTGGGAGTTTTATCACGCAACTTCCTAGGACGTTAGAAGGGTTAATAGGATGACATTTCTTTGACAACCTCTATAGTTAAGTAGCTCGCATGCCTGTTTAGTGGTGTCCCGTGTACGAACCCTGGTCGAGTCAAGATTGCAGAAACCATATTTTCTGTTTCGGTTCTAGGTTAGGGCCAAAAGTGATAGGTTTTTCTGTCTTGAAATAACTCAGACACAGCTCCGGAGTCAAGAAGTTGGTGATGTTAACACCTTCGTGCCTGACTGACCGGACTGCCGTCTCACCGAATTATAAGAGTGAAGGTACAAAGAGTGCACCTGTGTATTGCGCACACAATTGTGCACTACAATATCTCATGCGCAGTCGGCTAATTTCTGTTGAGATTGGCCACTGTAATTGAAATTCGGCTAAGAGGACATAGGAAATTTAAGACTTTTGTACAGTACCCGTATCATTTTTATTGCAATATCACTCGTATTACAGTTGAATAAGAAGCTGTAGTGTTTACCCTGCCGTGCTGTTTGTCCATACAATACGTCACTTATTCGCAGTGTCAGAACCGCTACAGAACCCCTTTGATATCCGAATAGCTACAGTCAACCTCAAAAATATGCATACACTTGTCATATTTACCAGAAGCGTCATAGAAGTCCACCCCGGGCAACGACCTCACAAATTCCAGTTTGTGATGGTGGCTGAACGATCCTATCAGCGGTGGTAGGCTCCGTTAAATGCCGCCTGGTAGCTACTACCCTCCCACCGGAGCCCGGCGCCAAGCAGCTCGCTGTGTTCCGTCGGTGAGTGAGAGTGCCAGAACCTTCTGGGTGAGCTCGCTCTATCGTCGAATCTACGCCACGTCTGGGTTAGTCTAGAGTCAAGAGCAAACAATTTCATTTTAAAAGTAAAAGTGTTCACATGGGGTTGACTGTACAAGTACAGCAATGTGAGCTCAAAGGGCCAGCAATCGATCAAAGTCGTATGGAATCCTATGCCCGCTCGATCAACTCACATGTTGCTAATTGTATACGTTGGGTTTATGACATTATTTCATTATAAGACGTATGAGTAACGTCGTATTTCTGCTGTAAGATGTTCTTTCTTCTTTCGTGAATGGAATATCGTGATATTTGTTATCTCACAAAATTATGTAACATCAAATGTGTCAAGCTTTTATGCAAGAGGCAGTCGGGCTAAGATTAGCTGGGTTTTTCTGTCGTAAAATACCTCAGAAAAAACTCGAAGTCAGGAAGTTGATGGTGTTGACACCCTAGTGCCTCAAAAGCAAGTTAAGCCATTGCTTATGCTTGTGATCTCTTCGGTCATGTCGATATGCTGTCTCACTCTCATAATTATGATATTGAAGAAATGGAGAAAGCTTATGCCTACCTGTACCAAAATTGTGCACTGCAAAAAAAACGGCTAGTAGGGCATTTTTCAAATCGGCATTTATGAACTGCTTCACGAATTATTATCAATTAATGGCACCCACAAAATAAAAGTGCCATTAAATGGCTAGCTTCCACAATAAGTTTACTTGCAGGTGGTCTAAGGCTAAGATAAAACTTCAGTACTAAATAAGGCAATGTTGGACGAACGAAGTCTATTAAAACTGTACAGCGCAGATATAGCAGCCTGCGCAACTGAGATCAGGCGCAGAACCAACGGCTAATCGTGCTTTCCAAGGCACAGGTGTGTTAACACCACCAGTTTCGTTATTCCGAGCAGTTTCTGAGTTATTATAAGACAAAAATGTCCAGAAATATATACGACCCGACCCGGAATTCAAACCCTGGGGGACCTCATGGACAAAAGCCAACTTGCTGACTACTAGACCAACGGGGCAGTCCTATACTAATCATTTCAATAGATCACGACAGTCTTGAAGAAGAAAAAGAAGAAAATAAACCTGTTTGCTATAAGAATATAATTTAAGAGGTCTGATAAACGTTGTTGGCGGAAGCTAAATAAAATGGTAAGTTTCTTGTATCACTACAGGCACCGGAGAACGCCGTCATGTTATAAGTGGGTAGTAGGCAGGCCTTAGTTTGAAGACTAGAGCCTAACATAATCTCCGTTTGCCCCCGCGGTCATTCTGACCGTATTATCCTGACGAAAAAAACAGGCTTGAGTTCAGCAGTTGCAAGGATAACTGTGACCCTCAACCCGAATTACTTTGCACTTAGCTGTCGGTTCTCCCTTTGCTTTGGCGCTGATGAGCACGATAGGAGCCTGGCGTTAGGCCAACCGCTGACGGTCTCCGCATTAAGATGGTATCGCACCAACGGCCCATGACTGTCTGGTCGCTAGGCCGATAGAGCTGTGTTGACAACTTGACGTGTTGGTTGAGATTTGAACCATGTATATACTAGGCTTTTTTCGGCAAGCACATGCTAAAGTTCAATTCGGTATATTTATGGTAATTTCAAAACCATTTAGAGGTTTTATGCCCATAATCACAATACAGTTACTTATACCATCGAAAATTGAAGGATGGGAATTACGGAGTATGATCCATACTTCATATGCACCGGAAACCGACATATGACATTACTATTTGCATGTGTGAGAGTTCCCAATCGAGAAAAAGTTTGCTACCAAAGACAATCCTGTAAATTTGAGAGAAAGTCGTCATATGCATGCTTATGACGTCACAAGTTAAATTTTCAATAATTAATTACAAAATAACGACTGAATAAAAAGTCAAAATACTTAAATCATTTCCTTATTTAGTATTTACTTCAAGAAAAAATATAAAACGTAGACCTTAAAATTTACTTTACGAATTGCATTGGCCTGGTTCTCGAGCCGGGGCCAATAGAACTGTGTTGATAACTTGACGTATGGGACTTGGTTGAGATATAAACCTGATTGCTTTTCTCGCCAAGCACGTGCTATTTGAAGATCGATTACAAAGAGAGTGGTTCAAGAAACGCTTTTTGTTTACTCTATCCACGCAAATGACGGGTTTTCCATCTCAAATTTCATTTTACTACATGACTTACCTTTTTTGATCTCGAAGGTTCAATAAATAATAATAAATTGTTTTGACAAGCACACCAATTACCTAGCCCCAAACTGAGCGTGAAGCGTGAGCTTGTGCTATGGTGACTAGGATAACGGATAGAAATACTTAAATACATATAAACATCCATGACTTTGGTACAAATGCTCGTGCTCATCACACAAACATTTGCCCCTTGCGGGATTCGAACCCGCAACCGCCTGGTTTAGAAGTCCGATGCGCGAACGACTACACCAAGACGGTCGTCAAAATGTTCGCTGCAGCGAATTTGATTAAAATATGTTCAGCTTCTCAGCAGGAATATACAAACTCGTGTTTTCGCATTCCAACGGCAAAAACCAACATAATCAATTTAAAAATACTCGCCTCTTAAACATTTCCGCGTCCCATATAATTTGTACTTAAGCGACTCATAAATTTAACTCCTACTTAAAAATCCAAACATGTATTAACATACAAACGACCGCGCCGGGCATCGAATCCCGGATCGCGTGCGTCGAGACAATAACTCAACTACCACGCTAATTGACAAGTCCATGCGTGTGCACATGTCGGGTATAAGTACTTTAATCTGTCAAATTCGTAACGAAATTGAAACCTTATAGTGACCACATAGAGTTCAATATCAGTTAGGACATTTTGACAGATTAGGGTAAGACGTGCGCCTGACTGTACAAGCTTCTTTGTATGAAGATGATTGTTTATTAAATAATATTGGCGATTGATTTTGATAGAGCTATGAGTATGCGGGCTTCTCTCGCAAAACAACTATATGATTAATAATTTATTGCTATCACAATACTAGTTTTATCTGACTCAATATTCTGAGCTCTTCTGTTAACTCTAAAACTAATACACTTAATGGATGAATGATGAATAAATAATTTGCAAAAGTATGTTAAATTACTTTGAAAATCACATCTGAATACAGGGTGTTTCTGGAAGTATAGATCGTTCGTTCCCAAACATTTTGGATAAGAGGTCTATTCTTGACGAAAAAAAAAGTTTTTTTTTAATTTTATATTTTTTTAAATTGACAGGCAAAAATTAAAAATGAATAAAAAAAACTAACAAAGACGGTTTAAGTTCAATAACCTTATTCCGTCAAAACAAAAAAAAAATGTCAATAATAATGTATAATTTTAAAATAAGTTCTTATTTTTGATAACAGACGGATCAGAATTGAAAACATACTTCTGGACTCAAAGCATAACAGTAATTTAAATGAAATGTTGCTTTTTTTGGCCCCAGGAGGCAAGAGTAAGTATTATATTAATTTTTGCGTGTGTTTTAGTTGAAATATGAACGTTGTTTTTGACATGAACTTTATGTAAATGGACAATGTTTTTTGTAAAAAAATAACAATGAAATAGCATGTCGAGATGATTCATTTGTAATTTTGTATTCACAGGCGCCAGTTTCGATTACAGAGGGCATATTCCTGTTTTTATTTTATTCAAATATAATTTCTCATTGCATTTTTTGAGATCCCTGTGTCTGTCAAACTCTCCGACGAGAAAATCAGACGGATACACTATTTGAAAATCTTTGACGTTTGATAATAAGTTGACTGGTTCTTAACTTTTTAGATACCTACGTGAATTGAGTGTCTGTATTTAGATCAAGAATATACCCACAAATTCGTAAACGGAGCCTAGTAGAGAACAATGTCTTCAAAATACAACTTTCTAGCCAAAGCACTGTTAAAAGCTAGTTGAAACATGTCATGAAGCCATAGTATCCAACTTTATGGCAATTGGCCAGTTATATCCAGTAGCGACTAGTTTAAACCAGTTCAAACTGACTTCAACTCCATGCACTCAATGGAATAACCCTTGACAAACGTTATTATTTTAAACGCCAATACCGTTACTATTGTAACATGGGAGTATTTTTCACATTATCTACTCGACTCTATCAAGATACAAAGAAGACACAAAATTCCATCAACGTTGGTAGCTTCTCGCAGCAATAATCGGCTTCATTTAAAATGCAACTTTAGCACCAATCAATTAGGTTAAAAATCCTTTGACGCTATCGACGTCTCCACGTGTTTCATAGTTCCATATACGAATTTCCAACCTATTTGTAACAGATGAAGGTTGATAATTGCATGACGTAGTATAAGGGATGTTTACAGGCTAAGTTATTAACTGCACCAATATTGACTTTGGCGGTTATCTTGCGTATGACGTCATCGAAGCAAAATTGTTAGGTTATTATCTTGTTGGTACACAAATTTGTGTAGTCCAAGATAATGATAGTAAAACGTGGTGTCACCTATCAATTGAAGTTAAAATAACAAGTATCTACCAGCCCGTTCCTGATATACAGTTCAAATTATGTACAGAAGCATATTAGGTTACCAATCTGAAATACGAAAACAGCTCTTATTACGTAGGGAATAGATGCGGTCTCACGGTCAAAGTGTAGTCTGACATTAAGCCCGTGTGCTTGATGAAGTTTACTTGCATTATGGAATATCTACAGAGTGCTCAATTTTTAGAGGATCTGTGCTATTGGAAATGTGGAAAAAGCCAAACAAAAATCTATACATATTTGTTTCTTACGTTTACGCGAATTGTTAAACACATTAAAACACATTTTTATGAAATATATATACATTTACAAAACTGTAGAACGTCGTATCATACACATGATTAAACTTCATTAAAAAACACAATTTTACGCCAAGTGCGAGTCGGACTCGCGCACGAAGGGTTCTGTACCATTACCTACACAACATCAAACAAAAATCGGCAAAAAAACATGTTTTTTGTATGGGAGCCCCCGTTAAATATGTTTTTTATTTTAATTTAAGTATTTATTCTCAAAGTGAATATACATTTTAATATTCTGTGAGAGTTTCAAGCGTCTACCTGATGCCATTATTAATATCGAGCAAAATACGGCAAAAAAAACACGTTTTTTGTATGGGAGCCCTCTCAAATATTACTTTTATTTTGGTTTTAGTATTTGTTATTAGAGCAGCGGCAACTATAACTAGAAATACATCATCTGTGAAAATTTTAACTGCCTAGCTATCACCGTTCATGAGATACAGCCTGGTGACAGACAGACAGACAGCGAAGTCAAAGTAATAGGTTCCCGTTTTCACGCTTTGGGTACGGAACCCTAAAAATGATTCAACCTGCCTAACCCCATAAGACCTGTAGGCGGGTTGGTTTAGGTTTAAAAAATACAAAACTTTGTCAGAAGCGCGCGAATCGATATGCGAACTGTATGCTTGCTTAATAATTCTAAATGTATAAAGTAGTTAGTCACGACCTAATCTCCCATAATACAGAGTCACGAATTAACAACAAACTCTATTTATACATTCGACAATTGATGTGACACATAAAATTCACTGCATGCGTTAACCCCTCGCATGTTTTAAAAACCGGCCAAGTGCGAGGCGGACTTGCGCACGAAGGGTTCCGTACCATTAACTTACATTAGATAGTGTAGGAAAAAAATCACACGTTTGTATGGGAGCCCCCCCTAAATATATATTTTTTATTTTAATTTAATTATTTATTTTTAAATTGAAAATCAACATAATATTCTGCGAATATTTTAAGCGTCTGCCTGTTGCCATTGTGAATGTCTAGCAAAAAATGTCAAAAAACTTACGTTTGTTGTATGGGAACCCCCTCAAATATTAATATTATTTATTTTTAAAGTGAATACACAATTTAATATTCTGTGAATATTTCAAGCGTCTACCTGCTGCCGTTATTCATAGCGAGCAAAAAACGCAAAAAAAAATCAAGTTTGTTGTATAGGAGCCCCCCTTAAATATTTATTTTATTGTTTTTAGTATTTGTTGTTATAGCGGCAACAGAAATACATCATCTGTGAAAATGTCAACTGTCTACCTATCACGGTTCATGAGATACAGCCTGCTGACAGACAGCGGAGGCTTAGTAATAGGGTCCAGTTTTTACGGAACCCTAAAAAGAACATTTGATACCGGCTGCGTATCAAATCACTTTACAAGTAATAAAACGCGGGTTATTTTTAAAATCGTCCAGTGTAAACACATAAAAAGGCTAAATCATTACGGATGCGGTTAATACGAGCCGTAAAGACAGTGGGGAGTAGCCATGTGTGGCCTTATGGTGAGGTCCTACAATGGAAGACAGCGTATTTTCAGATACAGCCATCTCTATCCTGGGGTACCATGAGAGAGAGATGGAAAGAAAAGACAACGGCGTGCAGAGTAGGCGCTGTTTGCGTTGAGATTCTTTAGGGTCTTTCGAGGCGGAAGTAATATAATAAAAATTAATCAAATGTATGTTTATTATGAAAGTAACGTAGTAAAATTAGGTTAGGTAAGATTCTCACATTGTCTTGCGCGTGGTAGCAGTATGCATAGTGCTTTAAGTGTATTGTATGAGTCGAGTGAATTTGATTACCGTCAGGGTCAAAATGAAAAATCATGTTCTTTCTTAGATTGGTAAGAACACTGTAAGTTTGACTAGCCAATAATAACATGATTTCGGGCTGAGGGTACAAATAGTCATCCCGATCGAGCTATGTCAGCCGCCTATGGCGACTTCAATAGCCTGACACTTGGGTGGATTAAAACACACTCTAACACCCGAGTTCATCAATCCTTAAAAACTGCTGGTTAACGTTTATTGACGGGTCATTTAACAGAATTTCCATCCAAAATATGTCAAATAATTCTAAGCCGGCTGATTAAAAAATAATCACGTGTTGGTGAACTCCACAGAATGAGATAAGAACTAAAAATAATACGGAACCCGTCCCCAAAAAATGTAAGCCTCATAAATATAATACCATAACACAGAGCCTTCAAAATCGGTTTGTCTTTGTTTTTACGGCTGATTAGGTCTTTTGCCGTTTTCGGTACGAAAGCTCCGGTTACCAGAACCGTTTATTTCGACAGGAAACATAAAGTGTTTAATGGATTTGGAGTTCAAATCATTTTGTGTATTGGTTCGAAAAATGCGTCAGACCATTTTTGTAAGAACAACACTTGTGTGTATGACGATACATCACAGGGTTGTCAAAAGCAGTTTTATTAACATTTGTATCACTCCTGCAGGAGATCACGGGACGAGGCCGATCCTTTTAGAAGCGTATGTGGTGATATGGATCCAACACGAAGAGGCCCCTTTTAGAATAGGATACGATAACCTGCATTTATTTACAAAGAAAAGTGATACACATTGTTTGAACACTAGAAATAAAAATAAACTTGCTGTTCCACAATTCAGGCTTCAAAAGGTTGGTTATTCTTTTATGGGGAAATATATCAATTTCTTTAACAAATTACCAGAACATATTGTTGAATTACTTGCTGAGGGTTGCACATTACACACATAGTTTAAATGCCGAGTGTGTGACCGTATTTGTCGTTCGCGTATAGGGCTCTACAGCCATGAACGACATTGTAATAGACGCTGATTGAATCATCTGTTAAGATGGATCAAGGCCCATGATGATGATGATTGTAGAATTACCAATTAATAAATTTAAATTATTAATTAAAGATACTTTAATGACAAAGGGTTATTATAAGGAAGACGATTATTTGGATGATGTAAATGTGTGGACCAGCTCGCACCAGTAAAATTTTAATTTCTGTATCAAAACATTATTTTTAAAAGAGGTTTTGACAAAGTGACTAAGTTTCTTTCGCTGCTTCTTCTCAGCACTAGCCCAGAATTTGTCCCGAAGCAGTGGTAGGTAAAAAACCTATGTTGGGACATGTATAAGTGCCCCCAGTGGGCCTACATGCATAAATAAATGACTTTTATGATATCATAATCATCCTAGCGTTTATCCTGATCGTCACTTACCACGCGATGGCCTAGGGTCCGCTTTGAAACATGATCCAGGATTTTGCAGGCAGATCAGGTAATTACATGGGAACGACTGCTTCTAATTTCCTTGGCCCTGTTAACAGGGGAATCTGACCAGTTTGGATTTTTAGGCGGTAAGCGGATTGGTTATACAGAGGTAACATACCGATGGAAATAGGGTAAATTCCGATATGTGTGTCACCGAAACAGAGTATTGTAAAAAGTCTTGATCTTTAATTGAGTGATAATGACCACTATTATCTACAACTTTTACTATGGAGGCACTTAAATTCGGCTCGCCATACACGTTTGTCATCGGGGTAGCAGAATTTTGTATGAAGGACCCGTTTTTAGGGTTCCGTAGTCCTGACAAGGAACTCTTAAAGTTTCGTCGTGTTCGTCTGTCTGTCTGTCTTTTTGTAGGGTAGCTTCCCTACATGTGAAGTGAAGATGTTTTTTTTACCGTAGTCGTTGAGTACTTAGGTCTTTAAAAATGACTTAGGGGTTTCTAAAACTATTTTTCGATTTAATGCTCCATTTACGAAATATCAAACTTTAAAATGCATTTTTTGGTCTATTAGGGCGTCCCCCGCCTCTAAAAGCTTCACTGCTGGCTTGAAAATTCTGAAAAACCTTACGATGAAAGTTGATTTCATAAACTTTAAAGGAAAACTATAGCGGTTAAGATAAAATTATTAGGTTAGCAGTAAAATTCGTAGAACTTGGGTGTCGAATAATTTTGTACCAAATACAAAATCCTTAGAATAAATTCTCTAATGTGACTAAGATGAAGTAGATAATAGTACGAAAACCTTCGTGTGCGAGTCTGACTTGCACTTGGCTGGTTTTTTTCTTCAGATTACATAACCCATAGTAAAAGTGTTAGGTATTAATACACTAACGCCTGTAGATTATAGATACGGTATAGTAGTGCGATGCGATGCGCGTTCAGAAATGGTCGCGTCCGCAACTTTGCACCTGACACGAATTAATTATTAATTTCGTGATTTGCGCGGCTCAGCCGCTGCCCGCTACCGCTGCTATGAGTTCCGAGCAACTCATAGCCGACGAGTTTTTGGCGTTTATTCAACACGCCATCGACACCATGGACGAGTCCAGCATCATGCAGATCTGCAAGTCTAACTTCAACGAAGAGGAGATTCGCAGTGGCAAGGTGCTGCTCTACTAGTCGCTCGGCAAGGCCGACCGCATGCCGACCCGCAGGAGAGATGAAAAAGGCGAGAGCAGTCTCCAAGACGTCATCTCACTGCTGAAGGAGACCGACCCGGACGACGTGCCTGCGTTCGTGGCGAGGGACTTGCTCAAGCTGCCCCCTGTCACTTTCGACCATGTCGACGTCACCAGGCTTCTGGAGGACATTACAACAATGAAAGCGAGCCTGGCCGAGATGAAGCTGAAGGTAGAGGCCTCGGAATCTACCATCTCCGACCCACGTACCGAATTATTATCTTTAAAACGTAGTGTTTCGGTAAGTGGGTCATCCGTGGCCTCTTATGTCGACGCGAGTAGTCAAGGTGCGCAAATCGCATCGGTCAGCAATATTGAGTCTCAGCCGACTGTTGCTGACCGCGATGCGCCGCCGCCCCCCGCCGCCCACCCCGCTCCCGCGGAGCCGATGAATAGCGCTGACACGAGCTGAACCGTGCCTACGCCGCCGCCGCTGCCATGCCACCTCGGCAGCCTAACACGTCGGGGAAACCTAAACAAAAGAAGTTGTCACCGACACCGTGTCAACCGAAGGAACGGTGCGATGAGCAGGCTTTTACAAAAGTCGAAAGAAGAAGGAGGAAGCCCGCCAGCCGTAACCACCGTGGCACCGCACCGACCGGACCCGAACATCCGCTGCGTCCTGAAGTACGCACGACGCAGTTGTATGTGTCCCGCCTGCACTGGTCTACGAAAGTCGAGGACGTCATAGACCATGTCCGAAAGAAGTCGAACTTTAGCCTGAGGGTCGAACGGTTGGAATCTCGCCATAAAGTGAATTTTAGTTCGTTTGTGGTGAGAGTACCGACTCACCATCTTGCGACCTTCATGAAGGAGGACTTTTGGCCGCAGGGAGTCGTGTTTCGGAGGTTCCGAGGACACCGCGCGCATCGCTCAATGACGCTGTAGCGTGTAGTTTAGTGTTTTTGTTTATATTTTAAAATGTGTTTATATTTTATATGTATGTTAGTCTATAAGGTATTTATTATATGGGCCAAAATTTTGTGTTGAAGTTGCCTGAAATAAATTATTATTATTATTATATTATTTCGTAAATGTTACCTCTTGAAATGTCAGAGGGCTATAATAGATATAGGGAAGTATAGTAGTATTATAAAACATGACCCCAAAAACCGTAACGTCAATATTTTTACAGGGATCACGATGGGATAGTTAACGAGTCTACAAATATTTACGTTGGCGTAATGTAGGTTGATCGATGCGTCGGATTTGGGGTATTATTATTCAGATGCATAATGAACAACACTGATAATCACTTGACATTGTTTTTTATATATAGGTAGTAACTATGAGTGTAGTAATCGCTTTGATTGTTTATTAAACTCTGTCATCCCTCCTAGCGTTATCCCGGTTGTGCACTCGCACACGAGGGCCCAGCCATAATTTAAAAGAGCTATGCTTTGTCAGTGGTGTCTTCTCCATTTTTCTCTATGCATGAAACCCTCTCATTGACCTCCTAACTAGTCCTTTTTGGTCCATATAGGTATTACTTAGGCCTTTTTTTCTGTTTTTGGTCCATGTATGACCTTCTGCGCCATCTTTATTTCATTTTCCCTTATACTTGTGCTCTATAATCATGCTTATTACATTATGAAACTCACTAAAAAGAACTTCAAAATGTGTTTGACGACGCGACGTCTTGTCTAAACCAATAATAAAGTTACCAATATTGCTTCCTGAACACGCTCACCGCATATTTCACAAAAACGATCCACCCAGTTATTGCACAGGTTGGCAGATTTATGGTAATATAAGACTTATGGTGATTGATATAACGACCATATCGAAACACATATGCAGTATGTACCGTTGTCAATTAGATGGGTTACTCTTATGAAAGGCTATGGACAAAATGTACTGAAAGACTAGTCTTCACAATCGATTTTACCATATCTAGATATGGTAAAATCGATTGTGAGGTTTTCAATGCGAGAGTGACAGATTCTTATAATTAGTAATTAAACGAATTTAAGTTCGATTATAACTAAACGGGCGTTTCATTCTAATGTACACGCTTGACCTAAATAATAATAATAAATTGTCAAAAACAACTCAAAAATTTGGAAAAATATATGACACTGATAGCCAATATCCCAAATACCGACTAATCACAGCAGTTAGGGAATGTACATATTACGTGATCCGTTCAGAGGAGATGGGGCTTAGGTTTGTGTCACGTAGTCAATATGGTCTAAGGAAATCTCGGGATTTTATCTCGCGCTTTTTTTAATATAATATTCCATGAACAACTATCGAAAATTATAATAATAATGATAAATTGTTTCAACAAACACACCACTTACCTAGCCCCAAACTAAGCGTGAGCTTGTGCTATGGTGACTAGGATAACGGATAGAAATACTTAAATACATATAAACATCCATGATTTAGGTACAAATGCTCGTGCTCATCACACAAACATTTGCCCCTTGCGGGATTCGAACCTGCAACCGCCTGGTTTAGAAGTCCGGTACGCGAACGACTACACCAAGACGGTCGTCGTCGGTACGTAGGTACGTTCCCAAACTTTATGATTTGTTAGGCAATTACATACTTAAATAAAAATGCCCAAGCAACTCCAGGGGTGAGTGACGCAGTGGACACCCATTACTGCCATACAAACTTATAAATGTCAGGATCGGAGCCAAAGTATCTAGGTCCATTAAAATGAGGGTTTTAACATTATGAAATCCACCTCAAGTCCGTGCCTGGACGGCAAACAAAACAGAAACCGCAGAGCTGCCTGTTGCGTGCTCTTATTTTTGTCGTGTTCTGAAGGGTTAGAGATGTGATTCTATTTGTCGATAAATCACTTTAAGTGTCTGTTAAGGTTATCGCGCGATAAATAATTTGTTAACAAAAATAAAAAAAATATGATGGTAAAATCTGCACTGAGTTGACCCGCACTTATTTGATTTCTTTTCGTGTCGACACTGGCGTTATATTTTTGAGGACTAATCGGCGACCTCTGGATCCCTATTTGTGGAAGTGGTCTTTCAACTCAGATAAAAGGCCTTAAACAAGTCCGGATTAGCAAATCCGAGCTTACGCAAGTGGGCCTTAAGCTGATTAGAATGTAAAGGTTGTGGGTTCGAATCCTATTAGTTTGCAAATTTTTGGTTTCTTATTAAGACTTAGCTGAGTTTTACTTAACGTCAAACAATAATTGTAAGTTTACAGTTATAGGTATTACAATTTAAGAAAACCGATATTGTGTGATGTGGTAAAACATGTATTGCCAGCACCACACATATAGCTTCTCTAGAGTCTAGTGAATCAATGTTTTAAAAGAGACTGAAATCGTAGTTATGTAGCATTAAAGTGACCAAGCAGTATAATTAATAATATCTTGCTCATTTTATATTACCTGAAATTACGTAGTTTGGCACTTAACACAACTTTATTCTTTATATTCTTATGACTATAATAACACTTAAGTCGGAAGTTCCGGAATCCCGGAGGCATGTCCATATTAAAATCAATTTTTGCGTTCAATGACCCCAAATCACTCTACCCTCTCCGATCACTGGTAATTTTTCACGCTTGGTTTGGGACTAGGCAATTGGTGTGATTGTTGGAGCAATTTATTATTATTATTGTCTCTATTTCAACGGAACGTATGCAAAATTACCTGCTTCACTATTATCCCATCTCCACATTTTGACAACCCTATCAAAATGCACAGAGGCCTTACTCCGGTTGACGATGTATTTTCGAATGTAGCCGTCCCTTTCACTCACGACCGAATGACAACGCGATCGAGCGTGATGGTTAGACTCGAAAATACGGTATCGTCAACAGGAGTAGGGCCTCAGGATCGTGCGCGCGACACGACGGATATTGTTCTAGATTCTTCAAAGAGCCCTTGTCTACGTTCCGTGATCATATAATAATTTGAATGCACGTCACTAACCGACATCCCATCTCCGGACTGGTGCAAGTGGACCTTTCGGTTTAGCTAATCCAGACTTAGCTTTAGCATAGGCTTTGCGATAGTCCAAATCAGCTAATCCGGATAGGTGCAAGTGGACCTTCCGGTTTAGCTAATCCAGACTTGTGGAAGTGAGCTTTCAACTCAGATCATAGGCCTTGCGTTAGTCCGAATCAGCTAATCCGGACAGGCGCAAGTGGACCTTCCGGTTTAGCTAATCCAGACTTGTGGAAGTGAGCTTTCAACTCAGATCATAGGCCTTGCGCTAGTCTGAATCAGCTAATCCGGACAGGCGCAAGTGGACCTTCCGGTTTAGCTAATCCAGACTTGTGGAAGTGAGCTTTCAACTCAGATAATAGGCCTTGCGCTATCGATCAAAGTTTTAGAATAAACTGAAATCATGTATCAGTGTTTTTTTTATCATGTCTCAATTTCAACGGAGTGTTTGCAAAATAGTAGGTAATTTACACTATTATCCCATCTTCACAGCTTTCGAAAACCCTATCAAAATGCTCAAGATAGTGCGCGTGACACAACACGACACGACGGATATCGTTCTAGAACCTTCAACGGGCCTTTGTCTACCTTCTGTGATCGATAATTTGAATGCACGTCACTACCGACATTCCATCTACGGTTATTGCGGAGACACTTTATAGGTGAGCGGTAAAGGAATTTGCTCATCTTCGCTTCAGTGTTTTGTTGATCGATATAGAAAGGATTTACATGTATTTATTAGGTTTTAATTTATTTTCCTACTAAATACAGTATATGTATACTAAAGAAACCCTCATCTCATCCAGAGGATATAAGTATAAAACCAAAAGTAAAAAAAAAAAAAACTAGTGTTCTATGCAAAACTGTAACAGCTGACGAGGCATTTAATATGAAAAGTGTTTTTTTTTCTTTTTCGAAAGATGTATTCGAACATCATGATCGCTTCTTTTAGATAAGATAGCGTATTCGTTACATACTGCATTGCCATAATTACTTAACTTTCAGATTTATTATTATTATTATTATAGATATACTCACAAGTGTCATCAATTTAATATAACAACCACTAGGTACTAATTAAAACAATGATTACTAATTATATGAATATGTCAAAGTATTAAATATTTTAATGGATTTCCGGTTATTTCTTTGATTAAAAGTAAGTCAATTTACACAGAGTGAACTGACGTTTGTAGTGGCGCCACCACCCACCATTTTGGTGGGGATGGCAGGTTTCAAGTAGCAAAAAGCAGTCGATTAGTCAGTTCACTCTTGGTCGTCATAGGAAAAGGTTGTGTAGTAGAAAGGTCTGTGAAGTGCTGTTAGTAAAGTGTCATACTGTGACCGTGATACTTTGTAAAAGTGAAATCTACAAAAGTGTTGAATTTGGTAAGGAATATTATACTGAAAATCAAGTAAGTTCTTGTGTTTTATTTTTCTCTGTTAATATTATATTTAATTTGGGCCTTAAGCCTCCTAAACTGGTGATAGCCCTTACACAAGGTTATGCGAAGCACCTAAGCTTCATAGCATTGGCATAGATTGTAACGAACACGGTAGTTTTTTTTTTTCAAAAACACACCAATTTCCTAGCCCCAAACTAAGCGTGAGCTTGTGCTAGGGTGACTAGAATAACGATTTGACATACTTATATACATTTATAAACATCTATGACTTGGGTACAAATGCTCGTGCTCATCACACAAACACACTTGCCCCTTGCGAGACTCGAACCCGTAACCGCCTGGTTTAGAAGTCCGGGGTGCGAACGACTACACCAAGACGGTCGTCAAACCATTGAAGTGAGCGTTTATTCTGTTACTTGCAAAGTAACAGTGTTGGTAGTGCAAAGGCACACGAAACAACAATGCAGTAAAATCATAAATTCAATTAAATTTACTCAGAAAAATATACAAAGTAGGTGCTCTTCTGCTAAAAGCGATCTCTAACAGACAACCTTTGGGTACAGGAAATATAGCATATGGCTTTGTCTTAGCATTAATATTTGCTGCAGTTTTATCGATGTCAATTTAAAATAAAAAATTGTCGACAATTGTCACATCCCTAACTCGAGGGAGTGTTCCCGACACTAGCGCCACCTTATTGTTGGCTTGTCCAATTAGTCGACATGTATATAACTAGGGGTTTGATAAACTCATCAGGCAGCTGCAGTGGATTTGATAGTCAGGTAATAAAGATGTTTATAATTTGGTATGTCAAGTAAACTACATAAGTACACCGTTAGCTCCACGAGTCAAATATGACCAACTAAGGCTCTATTACAAAAAAAAAACTATTTTAATTTCAAAACGATGTTTTCATTTATTTATTTATTTATTAAGAAAACAACATAGTACATTTTTATAAACAAAGTCCTACAAAACGATATTATTAAACACTAGCTGTTGCCCGCGACTTCGCCCGCGAAAACTACTATTTCTGTATGCTACAGGAACTGTGTTTTTTTCGGGATAAAAAGTAGCCTATATGTTATTCCAGACCATAATCTATCTCTGTGCCAAATTTCATCCATATCCGTTCATTAGTTTTTGCGTAAAGAAGTAACAAACATACACACTCACACACTCACAAACTTTCGCATTTATAATATTAGTGTGATACCACGGGACAAAATATCCCAACTTCGCATGGGTGAAATAAAAAAAATGCCTAATGTCACTCAGGAATGATGTAACTTCATACTTGTTAAATAATTATTAAAATTGGTTAAGCAATTCCAGAAATTACTTCTTAGAAATAATCTTAATCTGATAATTATATTAGTGTTGATAGACAGCAAGTAACAGAATAAACGCTCACTCCAGTGGTAATGAAAGTGGGTGATTGCAACAGAAGTAATGTTATTTTTCTTCATAGTCGTATACCTCATCATGACTGAGCGTCGTGATCAGTATGAGAAATGAAACACACACAACGACTTTCTTGGCAAGGTTTGCCATTGCCTTCTCCATTTCACACACTAGCCAATTAGTGTAGGTTTTTCCTCTCGATGTTATCCTTCACCGTTAGGCAGCGATAGCCGAGCGGAGAAAACTTCACATCTCATCCGTGAGGTCGTAAGTTCGATCCCCGCCTGTACCACTGAGTTGGTACAAAAACTTAAGTACAGTCTTTTTCAAAGAAGTAATGTTTTATCAAAATAAAAAAATATGACGACTTACGTATGCTAAAAATCATCATAATTAATGCACAGTATATTTCAAAATCACTCATGCAAAAATTGGTCTATACAACCAAAGTTTTACTATTTGCTCTGCATAATCATAAACAATGCCCACCCCAAGGAACAAATCGTATTACGTTTCAAAAACAATTTGCACAACTGTAAACCGATGTTTAATTAGAAAATAAATTCACCTTACATAATGGGCTTATTAACATAAACACACCACAATTGTACATCAAAGAGTGCAATTAAAAATAAATATAACTTACCGTTCAACAAATAAATCACACAAAGATACTGGGAGTGTGCTGGAGTAATTAAAATCGAGGTAGAGCTAAGAGTCTCAAGGAGCTGGCAACACGCTCGTCACTACACATTCAACGACCGTATTTGCGTAGTGGTTCGCGGTCGGGGCTACAAAACCAGAGGTTGCGGGTTCACTGTGTGATGAGCGCGAGCATTTGTACCTAAGTCACAGAATAAGTACTCTAAGTCATGGGTATCTATAAACATATATGTATGTCTATCCGTTATCCTAGTGGCCATAGCACAATCTCACGCTTATTTTGGAGGGTAGGCAATTAGATGGGAAAAATAAAATACAATTATTTTGCTTTAAATTTCCGCTAAGACACGCTAGCGCAGGCACCAAAACCACACCAACCACAACCGCGTTGAGTACCAGTTCAGGCAAATGCAGAATGCACCGCCCTCCCTCCCTCAATACGCATGCACTACAGCTAATGCAGTTGTTAGTTACCCACACCAACGTGCAAAAAACCTATAAAATTTATAACTGTCTCGTCGGTCTGGTGGTCGGCATGCTGGCAGCTGGATAGCTATCCACAAGGTTCTGGGTTTGAATGCGGGGTCGGATAGAAATAAGTTTCTGGGTTTTCTGTCTCAAAACAACTCAGACACAGCCCTTCCAAGCAACAAGCAAAAACAGGCAATTGGGTTGTTACACCCTCATGTCCCAAAAAGCACGTTGGTCCTGCGCCTAATCTTGTTCTGGATGTCTGATCGCCGTCTCACCGAACTTGAAGCAAAGGCACAGAGATGGCACCTATGTTTTGCACATACTTGTACACAATTTCTTGCGCAGTTGGCTAATCTCTGTTGAGATTGGTCTGTATTTTTTTCTTTTTGATCTATGGTTGGAAAATGTTTAAGACATCAATTGTTGATTTTATTATATGTAACAATAAATAAATTATTTATGCCGTTGTCGAAATTCTTCTAATAGGACATTAAACTAAATTTCGCTCACAAAAATTAATTGTCTGTGTCATCCGGTGGGACTGATCCGGTGGTGGGTGGTGGCACAGTCGATTAATTTTTGTGAGCGAAATTTATTTTAATTTTGTAAAAACTTGCAAAATAATTGCTTAAGTTATAAAAATTATTCTAGTAATAATAAACTAAATAAAACAATAATAAACGGTGTCGTAAATATTTATAACAATATGTCCTATTGTTATAAATATTTACGACACCGTTTTGTTTAGGATAAGCATTTTTTAAAGTTTTAGGTATATAAGGTTTTTGTTTGTGTATAAAAAAAGTGTTTTTTCTATTAATTTATTTTATTTCAACCTTTGTTTTTCCCCAAAGATTTCTTGTAAATGCCATTTCCAACCATTTTAAGCTCTACTCCGGAGCGTGAGCGGAGAACATTTTGAAGTATCTCCTTAAAGGAATGTAACAGTAATTATTTCGGTAGGGTTAATTTTACGGCCGACTTAAATCAATTACAAACGCTTTTAATTAGCAATTGTTTGTGATATATGGAAAAACGAGGACTACCCCCCCTTTGTTTGGGTAAACGTAATTTTACTGTCTCTGTGGGTAATTGGAAATGGATATACTTAAAAGAGCACGTACGGATTGCCTTAGGGTTCAATTGTTTACGTGAAATATAAGTTATTATACAAAGAAATTACTATTAATTATGAGGTGCTTGTAGCGCAGTGGCGGCATCGCTTTGGTAGTGATACCAAAAGTTAAGCAACCCACGGCGCGGTCGTGATTGGATGGGTGACCATCCCGACCATTTAAGTGACGTCCATGTCAAGCATTTCCGTGCTTCGGAAGGCACGTTAAGCAGTTGGTCCCGGCTAATATCTGTTGTTATTAGTCGTTAAGCCTAGTCAGAGGCCTTAGGGCGGCTTGATAACATCTGACAGTAAGGTTGGTCACTTGCCTTACAGACACCTCTCCTCCAATCCGAACTGAGCCAGCGTAGTGGAAAATGGCTCATACCTTCTGATAGTTGAGTTGAGGCTTTTGCATTCCACACAGAGACTTTGCAACAGAATAGCCCTGATCCCCGTACCCAAAAAGAGTAATTCCCATTTGATCCCCACATAAATTTACTTTTACTTATGGATCCCCATCCCCAATCTTATTTTGAAGAAAGGTAAAGCTAGTGGAATAGTCAAAACAAAAAGAGTAGAGAACGTACCACCTACTAAAATTTGCTAGTAAGTACACACAGCCGCACATCAGAATACCCCACTTTCATCTTGGGATCGCCTCTATTCCTTACGTCATTAAAGCTGTTTTCGTAATTCACTTGGGTAACTAGACATGCTACCGACTGCACTAGGGGATCAGGTTGGAATAAAATATTAAATACTACACACACTACACTACTACTACTACACTACACAGATCCGATGGAAATAAAAATTACTTAATTTAAAATAAAAAGGATCCACCAGGGTATCGATTTTGTAGGATCGGATGGGCATAACTCCGTAAAACACAGTCAAATACCTGCATTTGCATTTTCGATGATGTTCTATGTTTTTGTCACGCTCTGCTATTAGTATACCTGAAACAAGAAACACAATATTTAATATAATATTTAAGCGTCAAGAGGTAACAGACAGACACACTTTTGCATTTATAATATTAAGTATGGATTTCTTTTGGGGGCTGAGGGTGTAATACCAATAACATTGATGAAAGCAACGCGGCATTACAGCGTTAAGAAGCACTTGAAAATTTCGACAGGCTCTGCCAACGCCAGGGTGGCCGAGAGGTTAGGCAATCGCCCGGTATGCGAGGAACGCGGGTTCGATTCCCGCCTCTGGTTGTAGCTTTTTCAAGTGCAATATTATAGGTACTTATTACACCCCTTTTTTGCGTCGGGGGTTAATGAAGTGCAGCTACAGTTAAACTTCAAACAAAACTATAAGTATAAGTCAGCCTATTAGATCCCACTGCTGGGAAAAGGCCTCACCTCAACTATGAGGAGGAACGAGCCATACTTTACCACGCGGGCTCAGTGCGGATTGGTGGAGGGGTGTATGTAAGGCAAGTGACAAACCTTACTGTCAGAAGTTATCAAGCCGCCCTAGGGCCTCTGACTAGGCTTAACGACTAATACCACAGATATTAGCCGGGACCAACTGCTTAACGTGCCCTTCCGAAGCACGGAGATGCTTGTCATGGACGTCACTTAAATGGTCGGAATGGTCACCCATCCAATCACGACCGCGCCGTGGGTTGCTTAACTTTTGGTATCACTACCAAAGCGCTGCCGCCACTGCGCCACAAGCACCTCTGTCAAACAAAACTGTCAGATTCGATCCATCAAACTGAAAGCTTCAAGATCTGGAACTAAAACGTTTAAAACAGGCGAAATAATTTACCGACCTGCAATGCCTCGAAACAGTTCCGATAAATTAGACATTGTGCCGATTTAGCTGCGCTTGCGGTCAATTGGATTACTCATTAACTCTGCGTTTTCGGTTTTGCTGAGTAACTACGAGTAAATGTGCATTGATTTGCAATTGGTCGTTAGCATTGTGTAGCATTCTAGCATTCACATGCGCAAAAGTGAGCAAAGGATTCATGTTTAGATATTTGTGTACTGAAAAAAAGGATCAACCAAACTAGTTTTGTTAGTTGAAGGTTTCGTTGTAGGGAAGTCATTTTTTGTTAAATATTAACAATCTTATGGTTATTAGCAACAACCATATAACCATATGATTAACAAACTAGTTTTGTTACTGATAACCAGAAGTTCGCAAGTCACTAGATTACGGCCTACTAGTAGCCAAATTTTGGTTACTGTTAACCCATCATTTTTTTCAGTGTGGCCAGAAACTGGACTTCATCACATTGTCCTACTATTTTAAGGGGTTCACAAACCCTAATACGGCTCGGTCGTGATTAGATGGATGGCTATTCCGATCATTTAAGACAAGCATCTCCGTGCTTCGAAAGGCACGTTTAGCAGTTGGTCCCGGCTAATATCTGTTGATATTAGTCGTTAAGCCTAGTCAGAGGCCCTAGGGCGTCTTGATAACATCTGAGGGTATGGTTTATCTCTTGCCTTGCAGACACACCTCCACCAGTCCGAACTGAGCCCGCCTATTGGAGTAAGGCTCTTACCTATTTATAGCTGAGGTGAGAATTGTGCCCAGCTGTAGGATCTATATAGGTTTATTTTACTTATTACATACCTCAAAGTAAAAACGGAAGAAACCCTTGTAGGGTGACTTATTTGTCCGTCTGTCTGTCAAGAAGACCCTTGTTATCAGGAACGCTGGAGTTATCAAATTGAAATGAACATCGAACTTATATCTGCGGTTCCTTGAAGCTGTCTGTCCATCTTGCCAGTGGATCAGTAAGCTCTAGTAGTAGTGCACATTGCGCGAAAACCTGATGGAATTTGGAGCGCAAAGGTTCTTGATTGGGTACAATTTTATGAAAAGCGTAGGGTACCCGTAAAATAAATATACATCGATTTGCCTATCAAGTTCTAAATATTCAATGTTGTGTCATCAATTAGTGAAATTCTTCGTTTATAATCAGTCAAATTCTGCAATTTAATTGTTTGTTTGTTTGCGAGTTAATGAGTTTCGACTTTACGAGTTTAGCAAAGTGACGTCAGCTAAATCCAGATACGAAGTTGGCTCAAACAAATGGAAAATATTAACTCAAACGCGTGTTTCGTATTTGACTTGCAAAGTTTTCGGCTGGCGTGCGAATGATAAATATGTTGAAATGAAAACGCAGTATGTAGGGAATAACTAAGTAAGCAATTCTTTGCTATATTAAAGCCGCATTGCTTTTTAGTGTAGCTTATGTAGTATTTATTCTATGCCGATACTAAGCTTTTATTTAAAAGCTCAGTATCTTTCTCATTCATTTCAATGCGGGACTTGTAGTCTAGCTTTCTTCTAGGTTAACCTAGCCTTACCTAGGGTCTGAACTCCAATGGTTGTGGTTGTGAATAACCTTAGCTTTTTCTAAGATCTAAAGACACGGTTAGTAAATCATGCTAATCATAATATATTTTGTGAACGTCAGAATGGCGGGTGTAATGAGAGGAATCGGAAAGAGTAATTAATATTGTATTTTTACCTATTTGTTACCTTTTGATATCTACACCTTCAAAATAGATACCTCACGATATGCAAAGTTACGCAGTATTTTAAGTGAGCCGCCAAACTAACGTCAGGTTGGGCAAGTACTAGTACTTCGTACAGAAGTATGACTTAGCAATTGTATTCAAAGAAATGTCTACTTAATGTCGTCAACAATATGGCGTAATTTAGTTCGCCTCAGAGTCAAGCACATTTTCGTGTAGACACCTACAAAAATCCATTCCAAGATAATTCCATACGTATTACTCTGGAGTAAGATTCATGATACACTAAACCTATTCAGTGACGTAATATGAAGCGACGCGATAGAGTTGACTGCTACGAGAAGCTTCTCACGCCATCTAGCGCCTCTTTCTAGTACTTTATTCATTCTCGTCAAGCCAGCAACCAACGTAGCCGCGCGGCCGCCGGTGAATAAAACGCGCGAGCGTGTCGCTGGCCGGTAGCGACACGCAACTTGTTTTAGCCCCTTACTAAGGGTCGCTGCGCGTAGGTACTTTTTTGCTACCTACGCGGGGAGATACACACACAGGCCTGGCAGTAGCTGAATAATAGGATACAATTTTGTAATGCAAGGGTAATGCAAAATTTGCTTTTAACCTTTTATTACTCAGTTATGTAATGACAAATAACACCTTAGTCTATCTGTGACTACGGATTGCAAAAAGTTCAAATGACAATTTAAAGTTGATATTTTAGCGGCAAGGGACAGGCGTCTCGTTGTGAATGTTGATCAACCAAAATACGAGTGAAGTATTGAAGCCATAGCTGCTTACAGCTGCTGTCAACTGACAAAATCCTAAGATTTAGTTGATTGAAGGGACCAGTCAAAATTATAGTACGAACGAGTTTATGCGCCAATCGCACACCACCCGTCCCCGCTGACATCTAGCATGCCCCGCCCCCCGCACCTCTGGCGAGCGCAGGAAGGTCACGCACAAACTTGTCAGACTTCAATCTTGCTGCAGTCACTAGCACACTTTCCGTCTATTGTTAAAAAACTCGATCCGTTTTCGAATTCAATTGCTATTTTCAATTCCGACTTCACAATTCCGTACTGCGTTATTTTTCGGACGGTTAGTAAAGTTTTGTTTTAGTTTAGAATTTTTTTCTTTGTACACGTGTCCATCTGTTTCCTTTTGTTCGTTAGCGGTCGGATAGAATAAAAATATCGGTTTATCTGTACAAAGGCTTTGTTTTTCATTCGAGTTCACTTTAGTGGGTGGAACTGGAACACCTGTCCAGTTAATTAAAAGTATAAGTACTTGAATTATATTTTCTGTGACTTAACAGAATATGGAAAGTATTTAAACCAATATTAAATTGCTATATTTTAAGATCTCTCTTGCTCTCTTTCTGGTCGTTCCCTCAATGCTGAGGATCGTGACTGTATGTCAATTTTCTCCACTCGGTCCGGTTCTGCGCCATATGTACCGCTCCCTGTATCTGGCCTCCAGTCACCTCCTTGAGTTGGTCCACCCATCTAGCTGATTTTAAGATCAAGGCTAGGGAAATTGAAATCAGCATTGTCTTATTGCGCCTTACAAAATTAACATGATCAGTATAAAATAGAAATGAAAATTGCAATACTTGAACTTGCGTTGTCAAAAACTTTTTTTCACAGACAGATATAAAAGAGAATAATCTATTACACAAAGATTTTCGTTATCGCCTACATCATCTTGTTAGCGATATCCTGGTTGTGCACTTACACGCAAGAGTCCGCTTTTGGACCATGATCCAGGATATGGCTGATTAGGTCATTACGGTGGAGCGACTGCCATCTGACCTCCGTGACCTGAGTTTATGCGCGATCCTCTTTCGGGCCCAGGAGGATCTCGTCTTGGTGTAGTGATTCGCGCCACGGACTTCTAAACCAGGCGGTTGCGGGTTCGAATCCCGCAAGGGGCAATGTTTGTGTGATGAGCACAAGCATTTGTACCTAAGTCATGGATGTTTATAAAAGTATTTAAGTATGTCTATCCGTTATCCTAGTCACCATGGCACAAGCTCACGCTTAGTATGAGGCTAGGTAATTGGTGTGTTTGTTGGAACAATTTATTTATTATTTATAATTAAACCATTATTGAATTGCTCAATTTTAAGATCAAGGCTAGGGAAACTGAAATCAGCATTGTCTTATTGCGCCTTTCAAAATTAACATGATCAGTATAAAATAGAAATGAAAATTGCAATAAGTACTTGAACTTGCGCTGTCAAAAACTATTTTTCATTCGGGTTTTCATTAAGTTAGATTATCAGGGACAGATATAAAAGAGAATAATCTATTACACAAAGATTTTCGTTATCGCCTACATCATCTTGTTAGCGATATCCTGGTTGTGCACTTACACGCAAGGGTCCGCTTTTGGACCATGATTCAGGATATGGCAGATCAGTTCATTACGGTGGAGTGACTGCCATCTGACCTCCGTGACCCGAGTTTATGCGCGATCCTCTTTAGGGCCCAGGAGGATCGCGTCTTGGTGTAGTGGTACGTGCCCCGGACTACATCTACAAAACCAGCGGTTGCGGGTTCGAATCCCGCAATGGGCAAACGTCTGTGTGTTGAGCACGAGCATTTGTACCTAAGTCATGGATGTTTATAAATGTATATAAGTATGTCTATCCGTTATCCTAGTCACCATAGCACACGCTCGCGCTTAGTTCGGGGCTAGGTAATTGATGTGTTTGTTGAAACAATAAAAAAAATGGTTACACATTCAGTCGCCTGAATGTACAGGTTTCCTCACGATGTTTGCCTTATTTTTTTTGATTGATTATTATTTCTCGCTGTATCGTCTTTTTATCTTGCTTTAATGGAAATTCATCGTCATGAAGTTTGTTCAACCATTTTCATGGCTAAAAACTTAATCAACAATCTGAATTGGGAAGCGCGTTAGTCAAACACGCCGGAATATGCAAAGTGACGTGCTGCATTTGATGCACGCGAGTGCAGCTTTAATACTGCCTCAGTCACACCGAAGCGGAATCTTCGTTTTTAAAATTTGAAATAAATTGATCCATACCATTATAAAATATTAATGTGAATGTGCGTCTGTCTGTCTGTTACCAGACAGTTGTCTGTTGTTGGAGAACCTGCAAAAGATATAGGCTACATTTTGTCGCGATGTAATAGCACTAGTGTGATATGGGGAATGAAAGTCTATACGGAAAATCCAATCTTGCACGGGCGAAGTAGCGGGTAACTACTGGTTCGAGAAGACCCGAGTTCACCATTTTTTTAAACCCAAGTTAATTTGACATATCCATACAAAATTTGTCAATTAACATTATAACCGCAGTTAAAAATTAAACATGTAGGTGAACTTGACCCTATACCTTGTAAAACGTGACAGAATCGCGCTGCGATGAAAAATCGTGTGGGTCTGCCGATTCTGATCATTTTTAAACAAAATGACATAACCTTAAGATAGGCACGTAATCGTTGTTCGTACTAATTGTTCCTGCTTTGCTGATTGCTCGCTTCGGTGTAAATGCATCCGGCAGCAACGGTTCACTTTAATATTCATGTACGAAGCTTATCCCGAAACGGAGTGAGCACATCAGCGATCGCTATACCGGTGTTATTGTGTCGGGGTGGGGTGGGAAAAATACCAGTTTGTGTCTACCCATACATTAAGGGAAATGCACAATTTTCACAAGTATAGGAGTTCCTGGGTTCAATTTTCAGACACGAAATGATGAAATATATATTTGCGTTGCTACCAGTTTGGTTTTGTTTAGTCAAAGTCGTCCTGCAGGTGTACCGCCTAATTTGAAAGCTATCGCGATCGTAATTCTAAAGCAATGCAGTAATTGTATTTTTTTATTATTGCTTTTCAGACGTTAGTTTGAAATCTGCATTGCTATTTTAAAAGCTGTAACTATTGAAATTTGAAAGCAATAAAGTCCTGCCTATAGACCGATAAAAATATGGTTTCGCACACCGTCAATACACGCTGCTGGTCTGATTAAACCATGTCAGATGCATATTTGCAAACTGATATTGTCTGACACCAGACCTTTTAGAAACTAAATGATGCTAACTTTTACTCAGGCAATAAAAAAATATTATACACAGCAACATAGAACCAATCACACTAAAAATGACACTTAAATAGCAGCCGTTCTTTGTGACACAACAGCCATTCTCGAAAGTGGCAAAAATGGCCGCTTGTTTTGACGCCCAATAAACTAGGGAAATGGACGCCTCAAATTCACAAAAGGGCTAGCCAGTTAAAACTACCACTTCATTCGGGCGGCTGTAGAAAATTGACTAGCAGGAGACGAAAAGGTTAAAATGGGTTCTGTAGAATTGGGATCACTACAAAAATATAACTGAAATTCGACTGCGGCAGTCTAACTCATCAGAGATTTGCTAAGTACTTACGCAGGAGACACTGTGCATAATTGTGTTCGTAATACACAGATTCATTCTTGTTCCTTCACTCTTATTGTGATGAGACAGCATCCCGACATGACTGTAAATTATGGACTTGAAGCGAGTGTATAACCACTAGTTTCACAATTCCACCGAAAAACACGTAGCAGTCAAACACACAATTCAGTACTTCCCGGAAAAATATATAACGGCTATGATAGTAACCCAAATAGTATTGAAAGCTCGATTAGTGTTTTCAACAAAATGTGATAGCTCAGTGAACTACCCGGAAGCAGCAAAAACATCAAACTCATTTTAATAAAAGCTATTCATTTGTGACATAACAGTTTAGGTTAGGTTATTCCCGACATTTTCGTAAATGGAAATAAAGTTATTGGCACATCACTAAATCGAATCATATTCGTTATTACAAAAACTTATGCATAAATGAAAAGAATATATGGAAATAAAATGAAGGTTGTGCCAACACGGTTTAGCATAAATCATGACGGCAGGAAAGTTCGCCACCACGTCACTGATTTTCAGCAGGAACCTTGTAAAAGAGCATCAAATACAGTCGGCAGCACACGGACACGTACATGAACTACGAAAACAGCTTTTATTGCGTAGGGAATAAAGGCGATCTCAAGGTCAAAGTGGGATGGACGTGCGGCCGTGCAGTGGCTAGCACATCTGACAGTAGGTACTTTTTTTTTAAATCCCTCCCTATTACAACTGTATAAGACGCAACAGTGTTTATCTAGACCAGTCTTTTCAAATTAATGGATGTCGCAAAACGGTTTAAAGGGTTTTCTATCAGATTATTTATTAAACAGAACCCTGAAAAAAGCTAAAAAAGCAGCTCTTGTCAAACGTCAATTTGAACAATTGTTGTAATTTTTAATAAAAAATTACCTAAAATGTAATCTGTTTTATTGCCACACGTAAGGTGTTTTCCTTGTACTTAGTTCAATAATTTCTTTAGTTTCCATCAATCATTTAATTATTACCAACACAACAGTATTAAATTTCGCAAAACATTTCACTTTCCGCAAAAGTAGTTTTGTCAAAATTCATTCATACTTGATAAAAAAAAAACTCATGAAGTTCTTTTACAATTAAAACAAATTACATATCGTTAAAAAGGTCACACATTAGGGATGTTTTGCTAGAATTGGAAGTCCTCAACCTCTATTAGTTTTATTTTAAATGAAAGTTGAAAGTATTTTCACACATGTTTCTGTAACTTTGAGGACCCAGAACTTTTTTTCTAGGTAACATCTGCGTTAAGCGATAATTACATGAAATTCTGATAACATTTAAAATAAAAACAAAACAAAATGTTGCCTGTTTTACTCATTGTAAATAAAAATATTCGCCTTCAAAGTCATGAAAGTGGCGAAATTCGAAAAAAATACAAAAAAAATATATAAAAAAAACCAAGGGGCCAAGGTCAAATAATTTGGCCTGAGTAAGTAGCACATGGCCCCACCCATCCACCATTTGCGTATGTTCAACGTTCTGCCTAACCCCCTGTATGATGCTAAAATAAAACTGCAGTATCAACACGTATCATCATCAAAATAACTGCACCATCAAGGAAAATTCCTCATAACACGATCATTCAGAACGAGTCATACATACAAAAACTGCATTAATGAATTCGTCATCAAATTGTTAAGCAAACTGACAAACCGCAGACAGGCGGGAAAGTTGAGGAATGCCCGAGGTTTTTGTTTGAATGCCACTTGAGTGATGCCTTTGACACTCATGACATGAGTCAACGATTAGAGTTACAAATACGAATACGAAGAAATTGTATTGAATGAACATCATTTATTAGTGATGGCGACTATTGCAGGAAAAACAGTGGTGATGCCCTACTCCCCAGCAAAAAGATTTAACATCACCCTCCTAGCGTTATCCCGGTTGAGCTCTCGCACGCGAGGGCCCAGGGTCCGCTGACCATAATCCAGGTTGTGGCAGATCAGGTTATTACAGTGGAGCGACTGCCATCTGACCTCCGTGACCCTGTTACCAGGGGAACCTGACCAGTTTGGATCATGGTTACACATTAAGTCGCCTGAATGTGCAGGTTTCCTCACGATGATTTCCCTAACCGTAAGAGCATCGGTTAGTGAAATAACTAATGTACTTAACTCAGAAAAACTCATTGGTACATGGCGGCACGTGGGATCGAACCGGCCACCTCCCGTATGAGAGGCAACCCGCTAGCCACTGCGCCACCGACGCTCAAAAAAAAAAGATTGAACGAAAAAAAAATATTATTCAGTATCTTACTAGTGACTGCATAGTTGGTCTAGTGGTCAGAACGCTGGGTACTAACCACGAGGTCCCGGATCCCGGGTCGGGCCGAGAGTTTTAGGGGTTTTTCTGTCTTGAAATAACTCGAACACAGCTCCAGAGTCAGGAAGTTGGTGTTGCTAACGACCCCGTGCCTCGGAAAGCACGTTAAGCCGTTGGTCCTGCGCCTGATCTCTCTACGATCATGTCAGACAGCCGTCTCACCGAATTATGAGGGTGAAGGAACAGAGAGTGCATTTGTGTATTGCGCTCACACTTGTGCACTATAATATCTCCCGCGCAGTTGGCTAATCTCTGTTGAGATAGGCCGCTGTAGTTAAAATTCGGCTAGGAGGACATTATTATTAATCAGACTTGACCCATTCTCGACCGCATCCATCGTCTTACCGCGAGTTGAGTTTGCGGCCAAATGTGTAACTATTAAATAAATAAATAAATTTTAGCGTTATTGAAATTTAGCAATCCCATCGTTCAGCAATTCCATTGTATTCGTTTTAACATGGATTAGTAGTTAGGTGCACAACGCAAAATCTGTCGAACTTTTAATTAATTATATCTTATTGCAAAATTTAGTAAGCTCGGAGTACCGACATACTTTTATCCACTGAATTTGACGTTCAAATTCCGCTGGATACACGATATTATTGCCTAAAATGAAATAGCCCTAATCCGGTTACCTGCTACATAATTTCATCCTAAAATTCAGGTCATCCTAAAATCTAGGTCCAACTATTGTTTGGTACTTTCGAAATAATTTATTCATGAAACCGCAATCGTTGCGAACAAGCGGTGAATGTGATGATTCTAAAATGAGGGTATTTTGGATATAAATGAATTCATAACTAGAAAAGGACGCCTTTGTCCAGTATAAATATACAGACTAAAAAAAAGAATTGCATCAGCATATTGTATAGCAGTCGACTTAGCGCCATGTGAGTGGAATTCTCTACCATTCATAAAATTTAAATGTAGGTATTACAAGACTGCCATTATCTACCCTTCAAATAAATTAACAATTTTAAATAGGAAACCAAAAATTCGTCGTCCAAAAAAACACGGGCAGGAGTAATTTTTGGTATCTTATTTACCTTATATAAATAAGAAAGAACACCGTGAGAGTTAAAAATATCAAAAAACTATTAAATAAATTAAAAAGGTTAATGAAATCGCACAAAACGTTCCCAAACACACAACTGGCCCAGATATCGAACCGGCACTAAGCCAGCTTACCCACCGGCCATGTAATTATCCATACAAAAACCGCACTCACAAAGCATTTGGGTAGGCACTTAAACAAACACGTATTAAGTTCCCCAGGGAATAACCCTAATCCCTACTCTTTATCTCAACGAGATAAGCTTCAATATTGAATAGCAGCGGTCCTTGCACAGACCCCTAAAACACACAATGATTAATCAAAGCCCTCATAAAAATATGACGAAGGGACTACCAACTATTGTGTTATGTCTATAGAGAATGCGAATGCGTATAATATTTCATAGATATTGTTTTTGTTTGAGAGAACCTTCCCTTAAATTCGTATGATTCCCATTTCGTATGATTGAGACCAACTGGTCTCAATCATACGAAATGGCGTAATTAGTTTCTAAACGGTCTTGGGCTATTTATAAGCCTCTCTTTTGATCAAAGAATGGATATACCTAGAGTAAGTAAAGTAGTCAGCGCTTAAAGCTGGAGCGGCGGAGGTAACTGAAAACGCCAAACGACGCAAGTATGCATCACGCAAGTGATTATGTGTTTGCGGCGTTTGGCGTTGAAACTTTTGGACCGTAGGGACCATCCGCTAAATTACTTTTTGGAAAAATTGCACCTAAATTAAATTCTGTTTTGGCAAATAGTAAAGTGGCCCGTTCCTCGCTCAAAGGATAAGTATAGCTATCCAACGCGGTAACGCAGCCAGCATTCTCGCCTCCTTGCCTCAAGGACACGGGTTTATTTTTGATTAAGTAGGTTTTAAGTTAATTTATTTTTATTTCATGCATGTCTTTGTGTTTTTTTTTTCTTTTATTGAATATATATCCTTTGAGTAAGTCTATTTACAGTACCCGCATCTCCGTGCTTGGGAAGGCACGGTAAGCAGTTGGTCCCGGCTAATATCGGTTATTATTAGTCGTTAAGCCTAGCCAGAGGCCCTAGGGCGGCTTGATAACATCTGACAGTAAGGCTGGTGACTTGCCTTACAGACAGCCCTCCAGTTGTTGACCTCCTCATAGTTGAGGTGAGGCCTTCGCCCAGCAGTGGGATGGCCAACTTTACTTTTATAGGGAAAGTATGGATGAATTATTTTGTACATATCGTTTCAAGGTCGTTCCATATTTATGTACTCAAGGAATCTCCGGATGTAAGGATCACCTATCCAGTGCGTACCTTTAGCTTTCTTAGATAATATTAAAAATGTGAAAGTAACTCTATATGTGTGTCAGGACTCAGGTTCAGTGACCGATCGCAATGAAATTTGGTGCAGAGATTATTTGAGACCCTAGAAGGACATAGGCTACTTTTTGTTTGTGTGGAAAATTCGACTACTGGCGCGGGGAACTGCTAGTAAAAATACTTTATCTCACCTGTTCGGAAAGTTGAACTTTCATGTGTAGATAGCCGGGTGGGAAATAGATTTTCCCTCCTACTTTATACTCCACTCCTACTATTGAATAAAAGGCCACTATCGAGAGTATCGATAGTTATTGCAATAGTCAGAGCTGTATCACCTATCGATAGTGATGTTAGTATTGAACTTTGATACTATCGATAGTATTGCTATGTGTCGATAGTATTTATACTAACGGAGCTATCCATTCTATCATTACTATCGGTAGACTATCGATACTATCGACATTCTATCGATACTATTGCTTTTGCCTAGACTATTGATAGTCTATATATTGCTTTTGCCTTAACTATCGATAGTTTATCGATACTATTGCTTTTGCCTAGACTATTGATAGTCTATATATTGCTTTTGCCTTAACTATCGATAGTTTATCGATACTATTGCTTTTGCTTCAACTATCGATACTATCGATATTCTATCGATACTATTGCTATTGCCTCAAGAAACTTCTCGAGTGGAATGGTCACTTTCGTCCCTTGTATAACAATCAACTATTCTCCTACAAGAATTAAACAAATGAATTACGAAATCTCGATTTAATTCAACAACAATGCCGTAATTTTAACCGCATCCTAGGGTTGCGGTCCGATGGATCCTAGGGTTCTGTTAATATTCCACTCGGGTTCCGCACACGCGCCAATCATCTATATCCACGTCAAATGAACAAATATTGTGTTGATAAATTGATTACAGTGTGAATGTGCGATAAAAAGATCTGATGCGATTTGTCGGCGCGTCGGAAGCTTAGGGGAGATATAAAGATATTTCTTGTACAGTCTTCAGCACATATCGGGCCAAAATTATGTTGCAAAATCACCCCTATTACAGCTCCATACGTTTCAGCTGTATTTTAACGTGCTGATGTAATATGTGCAACTTTTTTTTAATTGTGTGTTTTTTTTTTGAAAAGCCGTACTCGTGTGTAATTAAGAGTTAATTTTCTTTAAGAATTAAAAGGACTTTTACTTTTCTCAATCTGAGTATGTAACACCAATGAACATAAGTAGGCCTCATCTAAATAAATTATTTAAGAAAACCAATTAGCTAGCCCCAAACTAAGCGTGAGCTTGTGCTATGGTGACTAGGATAACGGATATACATACTTTTATACGATTATAAACATCTATGTCTTAGGTACAAATGCTCGTGCTTATCACACAACCTTTTGCCCCATGCAGGATTTAAACCCGCAACCTTTGGTTTTGAATTCTGATGCGCCAACCACTACACCAAGATGGTCATCGTAATAAACTATAAAGTAGTCCCGAGGAAAGCAAAGGCTTTAAAATCGGTAGATGCAATTTATTTAAACTATTTTTTTATTTTTCTGCATTCCGACGTCGCTTCTGATGAAACACTATATTGCTTTGCTCTTTTTAACACCCGGTGTATTAAAAAAAAAACTAATGTTCGGACCTTGATTAAGAACGTGAGCTTTAAAGGCGCCAATTCTCTATGTATAATCACTGTAGTTTGTAAATGAACCTTTATATAATCATAAAGGGCGCACTACACATAACTAGCTTTGAGAATAGTAAACTTAATCTGGTTGACATGTCAAGAGTTAGCGGATCTTGTAAATTGGTCAGGAAACGATGACATACGCGCGACGCGTTGTGTAAATCCCACTTTCGAGTTGTGGTTTATTTATAGTGACGAGTGGAGCGATTTATTAACAATATTTATGGAAAGCTACCGTAAGTGAAAGTTGTTATTAAAAATAGGTTGTATAGTGGACCTACATGTCTTGCACCAAAGGCTTTCCGGCCTAAACAAATTCGCTTTAGGTAGACGAATAAGATGAAATCCTCCTGCCGATACGAGTTTGTTTTAACTTTACCAATATAATAAATAGGAAAAAGTGAGTATTTATATAGGAAGTAATCTCTTGACCTACTGGACCTATTCTATTCTTTCTCGCTCAGAGGCTAAGTATGGCTATCCAACGCGGAAACGCAGCCAGCATTCTCGCTTCCTTGCCTCATGGACACGGTTACATTTTTGAATAAGTAGATTTTAAAGGTTTTTTTTTAAGTGTACATATTTAGTTAACTGATTATTTTTATGTGATTCTGTATAATATAGTAGAAACTCTATATTTTAAATTGCATCCATGCAAACCCAGGCAGGTGATCGTTATAAAAAGCCGCGTGAGCATCCTGTCAACATGATTCTATTTGCAATAGTTTCGTATACTGTAATTATCATCATTATTGGTACTGCTGAACATAGGCTTCCCCTATAGATGTTCAGTGATCGGTTGCAAGCGGCCTTTTATTGCATATGATACGCATATTGTTTTTTTTGGAAATGCATAAGTGGTGCTCTTTTCATAGCGTAAATACTTTACGTGGTTTCCTGGAGTTTGGCAGCAGGTTATTTACGACCCCTTCGCGTATGGCCAAGTGTACCCACTAAAGCCCAGCGTGGTTTCACAGTCCACTTAGTAGAACGATGAAGAATCACTGTTATCATCCCCTTCGGCGGGTTGTAAGCCTGACGCAGCGTCGACGCGGCTCTGTGACCTTAACAAGGTCGCCCGTCTAACCTACTAATTGACGACAGTTTACACGTTTATTTACCGCTACACTGCTTTCGCTAGCACGCGACCTCTTATCGCTCCGCTTATAACCATATCCACAGCCATTCCAGTACATTCCTACCCCGAGCACGCTTCTCGCTAAGCGAGCCCTTATTAAGGGGGCCATTTGTAAGTGACGTCACCCCACTATGCCCATGAAACTAGTACTTAGGTAGACTCGAGTCTGAACTAGTTAAGAATAGTTGATAAGCTTAAGGAAGTGGCATCTTCTAAAGTGTCTTATCTTAGAGGAGGTTACATTTTTAAAGAACTTTTTTTTAGAGCTGATTTGAGGAAATAGATTCTTCTTTAGTAATGGAGATTACGCACACCTTCTTACAGTGATTAGGCTTTAAGATAAATTTGTACGAAATAAAAATAAATTATCAAAAGCTAGAACTACTTTTGAATACAAATCTTAACACAAACGTATTATATTAATAATAACACAAAAGGTAATTTTAAAAAAATACTCCTAGCCACCGGCTGCTTTTAGTAAAATATGTCCCTCAATAAACTACATCATTTTCCTGACAATCAACTCATTGCGAATGCATTTTGTTTAAACTACTATAAACACAATGTTAAGACAATAAAAAACTTTCTTTCCAGAATTTATAAACTTTTTTTTCACCGAAAATGCAAAGCGCACACACGTCAGATATTAAGGTCTGCAATAAAAGTACGCTCGTGTACAAAATCACTTTAACTTTTATTATTTTTAAAGCGGACAGCCGATTTCACAATACAACTCCACTCAGTAAGCACATTTATTTGACGATGCAGAAGATCAAAATGGTCAAGGAATTGTGATGTCAAAAAAAAGAACTTATTATTGCTTATTGTAATGTCCTGCAAGCCGAATTTCAGCCTCGGCGGCCAATCTCAATAGAGAGCAATACACAGGTGAAATCACTGTTCCTTCATAGGACATACTAAGTCAAATAGTTATATTTAAATGTGTTAAAATTAAATTAAATCATTTAGTAGTAGGTATAATGACTAGAAAATTATTGTCCTATGTAATATGTTTTATAAAGGCGCCCAACAAAACGGTAGTTTATGTTTTAATGTTATTAAGCAATAATATTAAGTGTAAACTTATCCTAATAAAGAACTTAAAAAATCAATCACTGTTCCTTCACTCTTACAGGTCAGTGTGGCAATCTAGCATCGTGATTGGAGAGATCAGGCGCAAGACTAACGCTTTCGAAGGCATGGTGGTGTCACCACTAACTTCTTGACTTCGAGACATTTCTGACTTAATCATGGGAAACCCAGAAACTTGCGACCCGGGATTTGAACCCAGGACCTTTTGGACAGTAGCCAGCGTGCTGACCACTAGACCAATGAGGCAGTTAACTTACCGACCAAGCCACCTAGACGAATGTCAAACAACTCCCGACGCCAAATACAACGAGAATACCGAACGCAATTAAAAAGTGATTTGTTACAATTTAGATGAAATTATGTATTTTAACACCATTGCTTTTAATTTCTATAGATATTTTCGTTAAATTCGGCGTCATAAGTCGTTTGGCATTCGTCTTGGTGGCTTGGTCGGATAGTAAGTTAACCTAGCCTTAGCCTCATTGGTCTAGTGGTGATGCTGGCTACTGTCCAAAAGGTCCCGGATTCGAATCCCGGGTCGGGACAAAAGATTATGGGTTTCTGTGTCTTGAATAAGTTACAAACGGCTCGGAGTCAGGAAGTAGGTGGTGTCACTACCATGCCTCGGCTCGTTAAGCCGTTGATCCTCCGCCTGATCACTGTCTAGTTGGCTTGGTATAAGATTTTTAACTTTCGCGTTGCAATAATTATAAGTAATAATAAGTATTACACGTGACGGGTCTAAACACAATTTTAAATTTACTTACTGCTTATACTTCTTTTGTGTCGAAGGTGTCGGGTTACATAGCTATAAATAATGACCGGAATTTAAAGCCAGCCCGTAAATGTACGAAGGAATTTATCGACTCAGTCCTTTGGTTTAATTGATTAATAAAAAACAATGGGCAATCGTTTTGTCATTCGTACTTGGCAGTTTGTATTTTTTTTCAGTCCCAAAATAATTAATGGTTAAAAAATACATAAAAAAACACTCTTATGATAGAGTTGTATAATTTAGGCAGTCTTATTGCTAAAAGCAAATTCTAGACAAGCCTCCGGTAGAAAACATGACTGCCTAAAAATACCTAGAAATTGGGACAGCCAGCGAGGCGCCCCTAGGGAAGGCAAAGTGATTTGAATTTCGAATAAGAGTTGGTAGGCATGATCACACTAGCCCATCCCGCACCAAAGAGAGCATATTTGAAATTTGAACCTGGCAGCCAAGAATTTTAGCACGAATGAAATGAAAAAAAAAAGCGCGCGCTTTTAAAAAAAGAAATAAATAAAGAAAAAAAAACCTATGTATTTTAAGAAATTACAAACTGTCGAGTGACGAAGTTTATAACACCGGAGTCCATTAGATGTAAAGCTGCTGGTATTGTTAATAATAATAATTTACTGCCAGAAAAGTCAAAGGATATATACTTATAGATAAAATAAGGTATTTGTAGTACATTTTTTATTGCCTCGTAGGAAGAGTGAAAAGCAGAGTATTCTCCTCGGGGATAAAGATATCTTCATCTTGGGCAAGCTTAAATCCCTCGTTCCTCTCAGGATTCTACTTTAAACTCTAAAACTAAACTCTAAACTCCCTCGCTGCGCTCGGGAGTTAACTCTCGACTCCTTCGTTACGCTCGAAATTCAAGATGACGCCCGTGACGTAAGACATCACTTTACCCCCTTGGTGAATAATCAACTATGACGACATTATGCCTAGACTTCAAATTTTAATCAATCATAACCTTTGAATATCTTTTCACACCAACACTTATTTATCATAGTAAGCATTTTTATGAGTTTTCTTAGCAACTCAATGAAAGGTCTGTGACAGATAATACATCTGAAAATTCCCTGGACGATGATAAATAAGTTTTTAACATGAAATGAAATACATTCCTATTTTATTCGAGATATTATCAAAATAAACTTATAGTGGCGGCAATTTATAATAATATATTTGACATTGTACACTTTCGCACACACCCAAATAGAATAATATATTCATTTCGTGTATCTATTTTGTCATTTCAGTAACTATTTCAACGAAATAATATAAGAGGCAATATAATATCAAAGAAGTTTTATGTTGAATCATTATTTTTGTGACATGTACATCGTAAACGGTTTCTTATTTAAGCATACCAATTACTCTTATACGAGTACATGTTTTATTTTATGCATTATTTTCTTGAAAGACTCGTTCATTACGTTTATTTACGCTACAATAGGTGCTTGTGGCGCAGTGGCGGCAGCGCTTTGGTAGTGATACCAAAAGTTAAGCAACCCACGGCGCGGTCGTGATTGGATGGGTGAAAATTCCGACCATTAAAGTGACGACCATGACAAGCATCTCCGTGCTTCGGAAGGCACGTTAAGCAGTTGGTCCCGGCTAATATCTGTTGGTATTAGTCGTTAAGCCTAGTCAGAGGCCCTAGGGCGGCTTGATAACATCTGGTAGTAAGGTTTGTCACTTGCCTTACAGACACCCCTCCACCATTCCGCACTGAGCCCGCGTGGTGGAGTATGGCTAGTATCTCCTCATAGTTGAGGTGAGGCCTTTTCCCAGCAGTGGGATCTAATAGGCTGACTTTACTTTTTTTACCCTACAATACTCAGATAAATAGTTCTAGGTTATAAGTAAAAATACAAAATATTTTATTTTTTACTTCGTGTCCTTACATCATTTTTAACCCATAACATAATACATTATGTTCAGCTTTAAATGCGATATTTAAAGCAGATGATTTTTAAAGATCCAAAAGAAGGCAAGGCGGTTTTTGCAGATGTGCAAAAAAAATAACTTTACAGCAGATTTAAAAAAAATATGTAGATGTCCTGAAGACGTAAATTGTTGTGAGAAATTCATATATTAAATGAAAATCGTACAATTAACTATACAACATAAGACCAATTTTCAACTGACTAGCTTTCACGGTTCATTAGATACAGCCTGATGACAGACAGATCGACGGACAGTGGAGTCTTAGTAGCACAATGCTTCCTTTTATGGTGTAAGTGAGCACAAGAAAGGATTTTGGAAATTTACACCCTGAATAGGTAGGTAAATAGGTTAGTTTGCAATTTGTAGGAAACTTCGTCAGCTTTGAAACTAAATTGATATAAGTGGTTCTTAGCTATTTAGTTGGAAATGAAGAATGAGGGGTTTCAGTTTTTTTTTTTTTAACCTCTAAGGGGTAGAAAAGGAGGATGAAGTTTGTATAGGAAATTCGCAATTTGCGCGGAAGCAGTCGACCGTATTGCGTATAATATTCCCAATTTTAATACGAGAAATCCAGCAAATAATTTTCCCGGAATATTTCCAGTAATACCGAAGCCCATTTAATAAATCATTCGACCCGAGTTATTCTTGTTTGCGAAATAAGGAAATAAAATAAGATAATAAATCTCATTTGTTTTAATTATGGAACTGGAGACAGTTTAAGGACTTTTGTGCTTGATTGTACGTAATCTTTGGGAATTGTTGAAACTCCGAATCAGATGGCAATTTTTTATGGAAACAATTTGAATTTATAGTGCTAAACTGCACACTAGGCTAAACTCCATGGCTTAATAATATAACACTACCAGACTATTAATTTAATAACTGTTTGCAAAAAGTTACTTCATTTTTTATTTTCAAACTTGACGGATAAGCTCATTAACATGCAATGTTAAGATTCTTTTTTAGTTGTAAGTAATTGTCACTAACCATAAATGGATCAATAACATATGAATAATTATAATAGAATAATATATGAATAATACATGAATTTAATTTAATCTTTATATGATGTATGTATGTTGGTGCATTTTATTAATTTAAAATAATTTGTACCAACAATCAAGCCAATTACTTAGTCCCAAACTAAGCATGAGCTTGTGCTATTGCGACTAGGATAACGGATAAACATACTTATATACATTTATTTATACTAATATTATAAATGCGAAAGTGTGCCTGTCTGTCTGTCTGTTACCTCTTGACGCTTAAAACACTGAACCCCGTGATATGAAATTTGGTATGGAGACTGTTCGAGACCCCGGAAAGGACATAGGCTACATTTTGTCGCGATATAAAACCATTAAGGGGGTGAAATAGGGGTGAAAGTTTATATGGAAAATCCAATTCTTGCGGGTGAAGTCGCGGGGAACCACTAGTAATTTATAAACATCCATGACTTAATCCCACTACATTACATACTTGCCAAGAAAACCCTGCTCTCCACAATAGTTGAAGTGTGTGTTCTGGTTACTACAGAATAGGTTTGCTATTACCAAAGGGAAATAATTCGATGCTCCGGTGAAATATCAAGTAACACAAAAGGTATGAGAACTGTAGGATTATAGGCGCTACTATGAGTTCTCGAATGATTCGCGAATCAATTCAAAGAATACATAAATTGCTCATACACATATAGCGTGATAAATAATCACTAATAGCTCGATTATAAATATAAACAACAGCGAATCTGGTTCAGTGATCACCAATACCAATCACACGCAATCTTAGATTATTAACTTATTACATCGGATTATTGTAAGATACTTATCTAGTTAATAACATCAATTTTTTGTCAATTCATGAATTAAAATTATTGGATTTCGCTGTCTATCACTTTGTTTTTATGTAGTTATCTATTATAGAAATGATTTAATTATTTATTATTAATGTGAATAAATGCCAAGTTCTTAACGGTTTCGCTAATAAAATAAGTCAGATCTATCAGGAAACCTAAATAATGGATGTGGATACAGTGTAGGAAACAATTAAATCACTTAAATAAAAAGCTACGGAGGACGTTAGTCGACGAATTTTTGTAAGTGCTAAGAATGTAATTGGGTGTTTCAATTTATCAATACTTGGGAAAAAATACATTAACATGTATCCAATGGAAATATTTTTACAAATTTTACCATCATATTAAAAGAAATTAGCTTGACTTATATATTTTTTATTTTATTTTAAGAAATTTGTTTGCAAGTTTTTCGAAAGTAAATAATTAATAACTTAATTTTGCACACAAAAATTGCTGACGTAAATTCGTCGACTGACTAACGTCCTCTATTGCTCTGTTGGAAAGAGCATTCGCCCGGATAGCGACGGGTTGTGTGTTTGAGTCCCACTGGATAACACGGTCGATAAATTTTTGTGTGTGCAATTTACTTAATATGTATTTATAAGTTCTAAATATTGATATCAAAAATAGACATTGTAGATGCCAATTGTAGATACCATTGCTTATATCTAACTTTTTGAAGTGGTGGATTCCCTGACCCTTAAATCTGCACATGGTTAAGCTATGTAACCTTATCCTTTAGTCTACTATTCGAACGCAGCCAATAGTAACGCCTGTATATTTCATATCAAAATCGAACCTTTGTGCATTAGAATATAATACATCAGTGAATCACCGTCTAAATCCGGATAAACCAGTATGAAGTATAGTATATCCCATCAAAAACATTAACGTGAATAAATGGCAAGTTCTTAACGGTTTCGCTAATAAAATAAGTGAGATCTATCAGGAAACCAAGTTCATACAAAGATAGCTTCTTCTTTCTGTATTTGCTACTCAATAAAGCAGTTGGCAAGTTGGCAAAAGTAGACAAACATTTTGATGCGTGAGTCAGTGGTAGAAATAGTTATTTTCAGACATCAATATTTCGTGAACGTTAAGAGGTATTTTATTTAAATGTAGGAATTAGTAACAAAATGATAGTCCTAAAAGACTCGCAAAATTTCAAATGTGTAGGTCATATAGGTTTTAAGTCTTAAGGGTGTCAAAAGTGGCTGGAAATGGTACGGGTATAACACATGGCCGGTGTCTTGCCTTTGTTGCTCCGCGAACTTGGCTGAGACACTGCCGTGTGTCTAGATCTACGCGTATTATTGTTTCGGATTGTGTGTGACCACGGGGTATTACATGACGTAAAAAAAATGATTTTATTCATCAGTTTGATATTCAGGTAACGGGAGTGTGTATGCATGCATGATGTATCAGATTTTTTGTTCGATGTATTTGAATAAGGGGATGGGATATATTCGGGATTTGTTTTGATACCGACGCGTGCATACTTTGATAATCGAATTTTAGTACTAAGATGGGGCTTTAACTAAGTTATTACATTGCGGCATTTCATATTTTTATTAAATAATAAAAATGAGAAATTGAGTTTTTTACCCATATTTTAGTCTGTTTGTAACTTTTAAGTTATATTTTTTCGTCATTCATTTTTTATTGCATCAATGGCTATACATATAATGTATCAATTATATTCTTTTGCTCATTAAAACACAATTTTACTCATTACGTCGCGATTTATTTACATTTTATTACCTAAAACCTGACGTTTCGAACACTTTTACAGCGTTCGTGGTAACAGGGAGACTAAGGTATTATTTGTCACTACACAGTTTTGTAAAATTAAACATCGTCACTCATTAATATTAATTTACGTTCCTATTTACGCAGAGAGCTAACCGTGTCTTGAGATCTTGCAGTGCGAGGTGTTGCTTTGGTTTTTGCTAGAATAGGATCCCATGCCGGTGGAACTTTCCAACCATCTTCTATTGAAATTTGGATGTTTTCTAATTTCAATGGCTTCACGTAGCATTCGAGGAATAAAACGCCGTTCTTTAGCAAGTATTTTAGGTTGGTCAAAACGAATGAAGTGGTTGGGTTTCTCTAAGGCATGTTCACACACTGCAGATTGCGTGTTCCGTCTTTGTAGTGACAAATAATACCTTTGTCTCCCTGTGACCACGAACGCTGTAAAGTGTTCGAAACGTTAGGTTCTTAATTAAATGTAAATAAATCGCGAGTAATCCGTAAAATCCGCATATTTATGCTTCTAAACATTTAATTCATATTCAGCTACTTATTGAAAATGACATCCAATTAAAAATATCACAACAGATGAGACGAAGCCAGTTGAAAATAAAATGCGAATATATTTTCTTAATGGCTATTAATTTTTATAGGAAACCCGATTATGTTTTCTTAGGACTATTATATTTTATTAAAACCCTATTCATGAAATTCATAATTAATTAAATTGACATAGAATAAATCACACCCATTGATAAATCAGCCCATAATGGGTCAAGCTCAATGACATAGTGTTAGAAAAAGAGGTAGACATGTCATCTCCTATTGCGTGGCGATTCGAATTTGATGCATCAAACACACGCTCGTTTACGTGTCAAATGACATATGGGTATGAAAATTTTATGCAAATTTGGGCAGATTGCTCAATTTGAGGCAATCAATTTTCGCGCGCTAATGACATCCTACCACTTTTTACCCGACTGCGGAGGGAGGGTTGTTTTTCGAGAGTATGTATGTATGTATGTATAATTATTTGGCACGCCCTACAGCCCAAACGCCTAGACAGTTTTTGACATATGAGGTGTCGTTGAATTTGTCAAAATTGTGAGAGTGACATATACATTTTAAAAATGGCGCCCGCAAATAGAAATACAGGGGGGAGGGGGAAAGATTCTTTCCTTACCATAGCAATATGGGTATCAAATGAAAGCCAGTAAAAAGTCCATTTCAAAAATATAAAAAAAATTGCAGACGGGTGTTTTGTTTTTTCGAAAATTATGTTTACTTGTTAAATGCTCTATCACTGATTAAGCCGGTAACCGATCTGTCATAAACACGGTGGGAAAGATTAACCTGACAGATTTTAACCAACGATTCTAGTTACAAAAAAAGGAATAGATAAAGTCTAATTTTCGAGAAATTAATATTTTAGTAATTCAAAAGTAGAAAAATCTCAAGGGTTATTGCCTTACTAATGATTGTGTCGTTACCACGTTTATTTGACGTTTATCATCTTGAGATCTTAAATAATCAAGTGATATTGACTTCGTACTCCACTCATCTTTTATATCGTATCTTGTCGGGGTAGTTCGTGAAGTGAGAAGTTTTTTTTATCACGCACTCCCTGGTGCGCAGAGTGCGGGCCAGTCCGAACAGAATCCTGAGCGCTTTCGCCGAGCGTTTTGACTGCCAGAACATGTATCACTGTAACATGTACATGCACGGACTGATATTGCCATTTTATTTTGATTTATTTTGTATTTGAAATTTGTAATTGGTCCTCTTGTTGACATAAATAAATAAATTATTCATTCATTCATTAGACTAAGGATTCATCCACAAGGAAATACCATCGGTTTTTTTTTGTTCCTAAATTTAATTTAGATAATATGGCAGTGTTGCACCGATATTGATATAACATTATCTACTCGTAATATCATAAGAAATTCTTAGTCAAAATTTGTCGAGTAAGTCCTTTTCCACCGTGTATTATAATTAAATCTATAATAATTACTGTTTACTACAATATTTTGATTTGTTTGTGTACCCTATTGATACTACGCCGCGCACACTCACACGCATACCTGCCTTATTTTTATTTGTTTAAAACGTACCGTGGACGAACCCCGGAGATCGTGTCGACATCGAGACGTTCCCTATGACACATGTACTAGACTGACCAGAGCGCTTACGCCGCGTGTGTGTCCTGTGAAACTCCTTACAGACATTTCGAGTGATTGTGGCCTGTGAAGTGATACCTGAACCCTGAAAGCGAAATGCGGCAAGTACCTAGCTATAAGTGCTCAGACCTGACTGATTTTCCACCTATCATTGTCGCCCTCCACGTGTAATCCACTGCCTAAACTCTCAAACATTTTGGTAGCAGAGCGTAGTTTTATATTAGGACCCCTTATTAGTAACGTAATTTGTTTAATTTAGAGTTATTTATTTGCTACTTTCCTTTGTAATTTGAACAAAACGTCTCGTCATATACCTAACCTATTTACAGTAAATTCCTTAATACCATTCGAGTACAACCCCTTTTACATAAGTGTCGATTAAATCGATTAGCGCATTAATTACCTACCTACCCTTTGAGTGCAAGTGAGGTGCGCGAGCGCTTTGTTTCCCTATTGATCACGCCATTACCGCGTGACCGCGTGCGAGTTGTTTACGAGTTACGTTTGCTATACCCGGTGCATCTGTGCCGTCCCTTACTATTTGTTCCTTTACGCATACTATTGGAATCTTTTGTGAGTTTAATTTACCTACCTTGTTTCTTGCGATTTAAAGTAAATAAAATGTCGGATACCGAAACCGGCAACGAGACCGTACTTTACACGGATACAGCTGAATACCGTGAAGCTATAGGTGAACTCCGTTATATTAGTGACTGGGTTGATGATTCCCACCGAGTTCTTGAGACCTTTTCCTCCAATCGTATGCGAGCGCGTCTTTCCGACCTGCCACTTATGTGCGATAAGTTTTCTGCCGCTTGTTCCAAGCTGTTAGGTAATCTCGATCCTGCGATTTATGAACAAGAATATGTGCAAGTTAAGAACGAGATGCGCGTGGTAAGGGACAAAGTAGACGACTTAAAAATTAAGTTAGACGAAATACAACCTCACCAATTTGAGACGTCCCGTACTAGCAACCCCTTCAAGGAGAATAAATCCCTGGCTATCGATAACCCGGCTAGTAAATTGCCTGACCTACCTATACCTAAGTTTGATGGCCGTCCCGATAGTTGGATCAGTTTTATAGACCAGTTTGATAGCGTGGTGGACAACCAGCCTAGCCTTACCCCGACATTGAAGCTACACTATTTAGTAGGAGCCTTATCGGATGAACCTCGTCGATTGATACAACACCTCAAGATTGAGGCGGGCAATTACACCGTGGCCCGTGACCTCCTAAAACGTAGGTACCATAACCTTCGTGTTTTAGCGGATACCCACATAGTTAAAATAATGATGCTCCCTATTATAACGCCTATACTTTCCGGGTTACGTGTGTCGTTCCTGAACCCCCTGCTTTCGACTTATCGATGCTTAGAGAGATTGGAACTTCCTGTTAAACATTGGTCGTACCTATTAGTTCACGTATGCCTTGCTAGACTGCCTTCAGAGTTGAAATCGAGATTTGAACGTCGTTATGGCGATAATCCTAATCACCTCCCTACTTTTGATCATCTTATTACCTTTCTTGAGGATGAATGTAGGCACCACGACAATGTAGGTAGTGCTTCTGTCGTTGACACTACTACCCCCCCTACTGTGAGCTCCCCTCGTTTGTCTAAACCTAACGCGCGTTCCCCACCTCTAGCGAGAGCCTTTGTTGCTTTTGCGACGACATCTAAATGTCACCTTTGTAATAGTACTTCGCATTATTTACGCGAGTGTCCCGATTTTATTCGCCTTCCTACACGTCAACGTGTTGCTTTTGTAAAGGAAGCCCGACTGTGCTATCGATGCCTGAATAAACACTCCATATCCCAATGCACGCGAAATTATCGCTGTCGCACGTGCCGCCGTTCCAGTCATCACACGTTACTGTGTTATGATGACTCCTCTCCTGTGAATTACGATCGCAAGCACTCATACCGGGACGTCGCGGCCTTAGCTGCTAACCAACCGCGGCAATCTCCACAAAGTCACTTAACGGACCGTGTGTCACCCCCACGTACTGATTTGCACCGTGTTCGTACCCCGCCCCCTCGTGATTCCCGTAGAGCATCACCTCCCCGTTCGGGCGGGCGATCCCCACCTGCACCCAATGGTAACCGTACTTATAATGCCCCTCTAGGTCAAAGAACCCAAGCTGAACGTGCATTTCATCATAAGTATAATGAGGCCCCACAATTCTGACTAGATAGCCCCCCTTCCATACCCGCTTTACATCTTTACCTCGCAATTCTCTCGTTCTTTTACCCACGGCCTTGATTCATGTTAAAACCTCGTCTGGATATTATGTGGAAGCGCGTGGCTTGTGTAACACTGGGCCTCAGGGCTGCCTTCTTACTACTGAGCTTGTTGTTGACCACATGAACTTACCTATCATTCCTTCTCCAGTTCCTGTTCGTGGAATAGGTAATGTTCAGGCAATTAATTCCCCGGGCATTGTATCCTTTTCATTTAAGCCAGTTAATTCTGCCTTTCCAGAAATCTCCACCAGTGCAATAGTTGTTGATGTGATTGCTGGTACCCTCCCAGAGGTAGACTTACCTAAAAGTGTAATTACCTGTACTAAGCACCTCCCTCTTGCTGACCCTTTATTTTACAAACCTGGTTCTATAAGTGTACTTCTTGGAGCTGACGTCATTGGTCGCCTTTTAAGGTCCGAGTTGTTTGTGTCCCCTGATGGCCTTACTGCTATCTCGACGATATTTGGTTATGTCCTGTGTGGTCCTGTTTATGGAGGATTTACTGATTTGGAACCCCCCATGACTGGAGTCTCGCTGTCCCAAATAGTTGAAAAATTCTGGAAAATCGAAGAGGCCCCCCAATCTCCAGTTGCGAACCCCTTGGATATAGAGTGTGAAACCTTTTTTAAAGCAACTACCACTCGTGAAAGCGATGGTCGATTTATGGTTAGACTCCCTTTTCTTCATGATCGTCCACCTCTTAGTGATTCTAAAACCAATGCCTTACGGCGATTCCATAATCTTGAGAAGCGTTTGCAAGCCAATCCTAATTTTCGAGAGAAATATATTTCCTTTATGCGTGAGTACCTTGACTTAAACCATATGTCCCTTTCTTCATATGACTCGACCCTGGAACATTATTTTATCCCTCATCGTGGATTTTTTAAGTCCGGATAGTAAAATCGTGTTTTGTTGGTTAAAAACCACTCCTCACCTCCTTCAGACTTTTGAGGCTAATCGTGTCTCCCAGATTAATAATAGTCCTACATCTAGTGAATGGAGGCACGTCCCAGGTTACATGAACCCTAGTGACTGTGCATCGAGAGGTATGTCAGTCACCCGACTGATCGACCACTCCCTTTGGTTTTCACCTTTGCGGTTGACGCAGTCTCCTGACAACTGGCCAGGTATTTCGGAACCTAACCCAAGTAGTGATCTCCCTGGACTACGTTGTTTAGTAGTCTCTGCTGATGTACCTACCCCGGATCCCTCATTCTTATTAGAGCGGTATAGTTCTTTCCACAAGCTAATAAACGTGACTTGTTACCTAAGGCGGTTTTTATTTCCTAAATCTTACTCGTCCTACCTGAGCCTGAGGAACGGAGAGATTCCCTTTTGTTTTTAGTGAAAATTGTTCAATTTACCTCCTTTTCTGATGAACTTGATCGCTTACGGCGTGGCGATCCTATCACTAACTCCCTGGGAAAATTAAATTTATTTCTGGATGACGGAGACGGACTAATTCGAGTTGGAGGCCGATTACGAAACTCCGATCTATCCTTTGATGCGCGCCATCCCCTTCTTCTGCCTAAGAATGGTAATTTCGTGAACAGCCTTATTTCACATTACCATCGCGAGAATGCTCATGCAGGTGTAAATGCAATTCTTGCCATGTTAAATAGAGAGTTTTGGATCTTGTCGGCACGCAGAGCTATTCAGCATGTGAATTTTAAATGTCTTCCCTGTTATCGTCTCAAGGCGGCTGTATCTCAACCTTTAATGGGTGACCTACCTAAAGACCGCGTCACGGCTGCTAGACCGTTTGACGGTGTAGGTACCGATTTTGCAGGACCCTTTTTTACCAAAGTCCAGGCCTATAGGAACAAAAGGTTAGTGAAAAGTTACCTGTGTGTATTTGTCTGCCTTTCTACTAAAGCCGTTCACCTTGAGGTTGTGTCGGACCTAACTACTGAAGCCTTTATTGCGGCCTTTTCCCGATTCGTGTCGCGTCGTGGTGTACCTCGCCTAATCCGATCCGATTGCGGTCGAAATTACATCGGTGCCAACAATTACCTTGGCGGCCTTAAAAACCAGGCGGCTATTGGTTCTAAGCTTTCAAGGCGGAACATATCCTGGGTTTTAGATCCTCCTGTTTGCCCTCATTGGGGCGGTCTTTTTGAAGCTGCGGTTAAATCGGCGAAATCGCACCTAAAACGAGTAGTAGGCGATACCCCCCTTACGTTTGAAGAGCTGACCACTGTTTTTGCCAAAATTGAAGCAGTTTTAAATTTGCGCCCATTGTGCCCACTTTCTCCGGACCCTAATGATGTCGAAGTGTTAACTCCCGGCCATTTCTTAATTGGACAACCCTTAACTGCACTTCCGGAGTACCCTTATAAAGACGTAAAATTGCATCGCCTTACACGGTTTCAGCTAATCCAACAAATTGCCCAGCACTTTTGGTCTCGCTGGCATTTAGAATACTTAAATACATTACAAATTAGAAATAAAAGGACCTCTCCTTGTGATTCTCCTAAAGTGGGTGAGCTAGTACTCATAAAAGATGACAACCTTCCCCCTTTGCAGTGGCGTCGTGGACGCATTATTAATTTATACCCTGGCCAAGACCAAGTTGTTCGTGTGGTAGATGTTAAAACTCCTACCGGTAGCCTAAAGAGATCTTTGACGAAATTAGTTCGTCTTCCTGTCCAGTTAACTTCCTTTCCCTTGGCTTCCTAACCTTCTCGTAAACACTTGACGTGTTTAGGGCGGGCGATATGTTTACTACAATATTTTGATTTGTTTGTGTACCCTATTGATACTACGCCGCGCACACTCACACGCATACCTGCCTTATTTTTATTTGTTTAAAACGTACCGTGAGAACCCCGGAGATCGAGTCGACATCGAGACGTTCCCTATGACACATGTACTAGACTGACCAGAGCGCTTTCGCCGCGTGTGTATCCTGTGAAACTCCTTACAGACATTTCGAATGATTGTGGCCTGTGAAGTGATACCTGAACCCTGAAAGCGAAGTACCTAGCTATAAGTGCTCAGACCTGACTGATTGTCCACCTATCATCGTCGCCGTCCACGTGTAATCCACTGCCTAAACTCTCAAACAATTACTACTATCTAGTTAATCTAATATCGTTATCATGTAAGTGGATTTTGTAATCTTTATTGAGAATAAGTTCTTTCAACCTAAAGCAAATATTGTCAAAAAAACTCTCCTTTCAAAATCGGAGTTACACCCGTAAAGATACATACGGAACCCGGGGCTTATCCCGGGTCATCCCGTAACGCTCGTCGTATCCCCGATCCGCCTTTGTGCTTATGAGAATAAACACGTGATATATGGGACGTAAACGGTTAAGAGGGTGTAAAAAGATTTGGTTCTGTGACAGGTGCGTGCTTAAAACAATACTGTAAAAATGTTGAGGAGAAATTGATGCTTGGCTCGTGTATGAAAGTAAACAAATAAATAAAATTATTAATTTTCTTTTCTTTCATACGTACAGTGGGAAGCACTTCAGGTTACTCAATTGAACTACGAAAACAGATTTTATTACTTAGGGAATAGAGGCGGTCCAAACGTCAAAGGGGGGTAGTTTGAACTAGTCCGACGAGCAGCCGGTACGTGCCTACACCTACTTAGTTAAGTTTTTTTAAGTATGTATAAGAATTCATTTAAGCAGCTGCAAATTTAAAGGATTAATTATATCTCATTTGGAAGAAAAAGTATTATTATTATTTCAGCAGGCAGGCAGTGTATACGTGTATACAACTAATAGTTGCCTGTATACTGGATAATTATAGGTACTGATAAATGGTATTATACTGGTAAATGGGATAATTTTTAATAATTTACTGTATTATCTACTTAGGTAGGTACCCACCAATGACAGTGCATTTAAAAAGATGTAGATGTGTTATTAGCGCACGGAAATTGATTGCCTCAAATTAGGCAATTTACCATTCAAATATGACATTTGACGTGTAAAAGAACGTGTGCTCGGCGCATCGAATTCGAATCACCGCGCAGTAGAAGATGACAGGTCTACCTCTTTTTAAAATACACTGTCAGTGGGTACCCATCTGTGTGTGGTACATATGCAAGAAAGAGGTTGATATCAGTGGCCAGTACCGTTACCACGAGTTTACGGCGGTTTTACTCGCTAATGACGGCTTAAGTAAATTGTATGGAAATTGCACAGCGCCTCTAGCGGTTACTTGGAGTAAAATTTTCAATTCACTTTTTTTACGTCGTCACTAGCGAGTAAAACCACTGTAAACTCGTGGTAACGGTCCAGATATGTTTTTAGTCTTACCTATCTTCTACTGCTTGTCAAATGCAATATACTCGTAATAAAACCATATTTTGAAGAAAACACTTAAGTTTTCTATGCCATACGACTCGTCTCAGTTTTGCGAATTCTATCTCCGCTTTTATAACACCATGATATAGTTGCCGAGAAAATAAAGTGCTTTTAAACCGTAAGTTCTAAAACACATATATCCTACAACAATACAAAACAGCTAGCGCTAACAATTTCATACTTCCATATATTCGGATTTGAGTCGCGCAGTTCCTAAATACACCGAAGTCCGGACGGTAATGCACTGTCCGGACTTTACGCATAGAATAAGTGAGATGCAGAAGGGCCACTCGGTATAGATATTTTAGTGTCGGACCGAAGCCAGAAAACAACAACTAATTAAGTCGTGGGTTCAAATCCTACTCGTGTGCAAATATTTGGTTTGTTATTTAAACCAATCAATTGTTTATCTTGTAAAAACTTTGTGCATATTTTATTGTAAAAATGACGATCAGTCGCTCAAAAAGGAGTCGTATATCAGAAGAGATAATGATATATTTGAGATTTATTTATTTATTTAAGAAAACCAACAGCTTTATAATAAGATATACAGACATAGTAGGTTCTAAAGAAAAGTTAAGCCAATAACAGGTCCCTTTACTTGCAACTAGTTTAGGACGCGTCTAATTAAGTAATACGTAACATTTATATTATTACAAGTTACCAAAAATTAGTGTGGCAGGCGCGGCTGCCATAGAGGCGCGTTTCATATGTTTGATAATACGCGCCCGCACGCGTTGAGCAGAGTGGCAACACACACAAGCTTACTGTACCTCCTTGCAGTGTTGTCCGAACCGTCCGGGCGCAGCCCCGTCCGGATGATCCCGACACATAGCCCGTTGAAACTAAAATATAGACGCATAAATATGAAACGAGCTTAAACTTCCCCGCTTATTTCGTTTTGCCGGGAAGTCGTAAAAATGGCGTGATGCGCGGTTTTCTGGATTGCACCGAAATAATAGTTTGAGTTATTGACACCGATGTTTTATTGGTTGGTGAATAAACACGGTTGTTTGCTGTTACACATGTCTGGGTTGCTATTGCAACATAGGATGCGATCTGAAAATCATAAAAAGTTTTAACAGTAACATTAACAATTTCGCCACGTGACTAATAAAGCGGCCATTTTGTTTTCTTGACCTCGTTATTTGCTCAAGATCTTTTGAAGCTGAGGGTTTGAATCACCTCAGCTCCAAGTTGTGACATCTCTATGTCACAACTTGGAGTTGTATTTATATGACTATATTTATATGATATGATAACAATGTATTTATATAATAACAATCGTATTTGTATTTATATGACTTTCAGTATCACCTTTTCTAGACAGATATATAGGTATTCTTTTTTGGACGTCACACAATAAATGCAGTTTTCGCGGCAAAACGTTTTGTCAAAGGTGACAGATGTCTGTTTTACCGTTCATGTTTGTTACACAAGTGGAGTGTCATTCGGTTAATATCGCACACTGAACTTAAATCGATTATTTTATCGATTAACACAAGGCACTTAGCATTAGATGTAATATTGACTGCCTTGTTGATATATATTGAATCCACGAGGTCCCGGGTTTGAATCCCGGGTCGGGCCGAAAAGTATTGGGTTTTTCTGCCTTGAAATAACTCAGACACAGCTCCGGAGTCAGGAAGTTGGTGGTGGTAACACCCCCGTGCCTCGGAAAGCACGTTAAGCCGTTGGTCCTGCGCCTGATCTCTCTACGGTCATGTCGGACTGCCGTCTCACCGAATTACGAGAGTGAAGGAACAGAGAGTGCACCTGTGTATTGCGCACACACTTGTGCACTATAATACCTCACGCGCAGTCGGCTAATCTATGTTGAGATCGGCCACTCTAGTCGAAATTCGGCTAGGAGGACATTATTAATATGGCAGTCTATTATGGGCCGAGTTCCCCAACTCTTAATTCTTCACCGAACTTAGTTTTTGAACAGCCGTCAGATATTATTTGACGTATATTTTTGTATGGGATTGTGTCACATTACCAACTATTAATTCTAACATTAAAAATATGACTAAGAAGAGAAAATATGAAACGAACCCGCGTATGTAGCAAGTGAGTGCTATTCCGATATTGTTTTTCAAAATAGAATTACCCGTACGCTTCCAAAGGAAAACTTCTATTGTACTACTTGACATTCAACGTCAATAGCTCCATTAAAGGTATCAAGAAAATAACAAAGAGTTTTATATAAAAATGCGATGAACTTTGAAAACATAGCGCTGGAAAATATAAGGGTTATTCTGCCTTTAAGGGGAATGGAGGTGGAAATGTGTGTTTTTGACGTGTTTAGTTTTAGATAGATAGATACTCTTTATTGCACACCACACACAGTATCAATTTACATTAATGTTCATAGAGAATGGTACAATTTAGGCGGTCTTATTGCTGAAAGCAATTTCATCCAGACAACCTACGGGTAGAGGACAGTCCAAAATTAAATTGGGTCGGCGGTGAAAACTAACAGAATAAAGGGAAATGGGTAAAGAATAAAGAAAAAGACACGATATAAGCATACATATACATAAATTACTAAGGCTATTAAATGTTAATAATACTAATAAATATTCTGAGTTACATAAACATACAATAATAATTATGCATACAAATTATAGTGATACTATATACATACATAAAATATAAGATTTTATATACATACATAACATAAGATATAAGGTTTTAGTATACTTTGTTTAAGAGAATGGGCAATGTGCTCAAGATATAAATGTCCGGATTTAAGGGCCTAAATATATTATTGCACTTGAAAAAAACGACCACCAGAGGCGAGATTCCCGCCTCTGGTGGTCGTTTTTTTTTTCAAGTACAATAATATATTTAGATTGCATAGTGAATGCTTATCACTTAAACACAATAATTATATTTAAGGGCCTATTTTATTACCCCGTAGTTGAAATAAATCACGAATCGTTTATTTCAGGGCGTACAGATCAATGAACCCCAACAAAATTAAGACTAGGGGTTGCCCGCGACTTCGTTCGCATTCCTATACATACTTGCACTTCCCCTTTTCACCCCTTGGAGGTTCAATTTTCAATAATCCTGAAATACGTCATTCTTAATTTCTAATTAAATAGCTTAATACCAAATTTTATCGATTTCTATTCAAAACTGATGGAGTTTTTATATAATAAAATAAATAAGGATCTTAACTTATTTCCACTGAATTTTCACAATCGTAAGACCAAATTGACAAATTTCGTAACCAAAGACAATTTCGTATAATGATGTTGAAAAAAGTAAAAAAACTAAAACCCAACTACGACATAAAACGACGCTGAAAAAGTATAAAACAAGATTTTCAGAATTTTCATGTTTGGAAAGGCGTAGTCACACGTAGTCAAAGTGCTACGGTAGGTAGGTATATGTAACGTGTGACTACGCCTTTCCAAACATGAAAATTCTGAAAATCTTGTTTTATACTTTTTTTAGCGTCGTTTTTTGTCGTAGTTGGGTTTTAGTTTTATTACTTTTTATTATTTGTACTATTTTGGTGTTAAAGTGTATTTATAGCGCATAATATTAACAAAAGTTAAACTAAGTATTCTGATAAGTAGTAAAGAAGCTATGAACGAAACGATGTCAATTATATGCAATCAGCCCATGAATACAGGTAAAGTCACAAGCAAATGCTAGTAATATATATATATATTCAAAATGTACAAGTAAAGCGATTTTAAATGATACCAAACACGGCATATTTATCTTAACTTTATTTTTTTACTCTGTATGTTTTGTCCGCTAGAGGGCGCCACATTAGATTTTGTGAAACCCCACATAGCCTATAACCAGCGGACAATTAAGACGCTTCTAATGATATGTCATTTGTCGATAAGTAGTTTAGAAGTTACGAGGGAACAGATGAACATACATACATACATACGAGTAGCCTGTCAAAATCATAACCCTCTTTTTGCTTTGCCGTAGTCGGGTAAAAAATATTTAAAATAGAAAAATAAAAATCTTTTGTATATACTTATACAAAAAAGAGAAGTTAAAAGAATTAACAATATGCTATTAAAGTAAATAGATTGGACAGTAGAATTATTATAAAAATAGAAGTAGTAAATTTCGCACACAAAAATTGATCGACCGTGTCATTCGCGAAATTTCATTTCATATCATAAAAACTTGCAAACAAACTGCTTAAAATATAAAAATAATAATAAATAGAAGTATGATTTACTGCAGATCACTCCGAAACAAAATCATCACTAAAATTATTAAACCCCCCTTATCTTCCAGCTAGGTAATCTGACACCGTATTGGTCCGGCTAATACCCTGTCAGCCTTCCATACAGTTTAGCACCGCCTTTATAAAAGTAGACGGACAGACAAAAAGTCCCTTTGATATACCTAGAGAGCGAACAGCACGTGTCTGCAGGTGATTGCACTCCAATATTGTATGGATTGAAAACATACGCCAACATTTTCTCGAAAATTAACAAAGATCTTAATATCAATTCGAATTCAAAACATTCATTATTATTCACATTTGAAAATATAAATCTAACAAAACAATTTAGAAATCAACGAAGTATCTGAAATTAAAATCTCGAAATTGAATATGCAGTGTATGTTTTGAATATGCTTTTAAAAGGAAAGAGAAGAAAATTCTTAAATCGCCATAATCCATTTAATACTCGAACGGGTAAAAACAAAAGGTTTAACTTTGTTGGCTGGCATATTTACCCGCCAGATAGAAATACATAATTAGTATTTTATCTCTGAGTTCGTAAATATAAGGGGTAATATTGCGAATGATCCCGCAGTTCACTAAAAGAAGTAGGTATAATAATAACTAGTGAAATGACTACGAATCCTTTTATAATGAAAATATTTTTGCAAGTTTTTACGCAAGTGAATTCCTGAAACAATTAATATTTTAAAGTTCTAGTAATTCTATTTATTGAACATTATTGATTTATTGAAAAGAAAAAAAAACAACAATACAAAATGGTCAAGAAATAAAAGCTAGTTGGGCATAAGTGTTCAAGAAAGACCTGTGCCTCTTTTAATGTCTCTATAGACGATAGATCTGATCTGATAGGACATAAAAAAAAACAAGACGACAGACCATATCATCAGAGTGGATTAGTAATACCCCGGGCCCCTAGGCAAGATGTCATCTATTCTAAAGAAAAGTTGCTAACAAAATGTATGAAACTGACATAAGCCACCGAAAAATTTAATGGCTTTTGCATACATATTTACAATAGCGAATTTCAATGTAGAACAGATTTTATCTTGTTGAAGAACCTTGGATAGAAAGAGCAGCGTTGACGCCCAAAACTCATACCCGTATGTGTTCAACCAAAAGCGGTCAAATGGAGTTTCAAACGATCTTGCTAGTTGCAATTTACTCACTTTTCTCTACTTAGCTGCAAGTTCTTTGAATGCAATACTTTGTAGTTAGACTCTGAACAAACAGCTATTGTGTTCTTTTATACTAAGTAGTTTTGGGAGTTTAGGAAATGAGTTCCAATGAGTTTTAATTTTATTCAAATAAAATGCCAATATTATTTTTAAAAAACAGAATACCCGACTGCAGAAAATTATATATATTTGAAATGGTCTTTTCACTAGCTTTCATTTGATACCTCTCCTACCCTTTGTTTCCATTTGCGGGCGCCATTTTTAGGGTTCCATACCCCAAAAGGAAAAAAGGACCCCTCATAGGATCACTTTGTTGTCCGTCTGTCTGTCTGTGGGGAACTCACCCACATTTATTTATTCACAACACATAGCACATAAAAATATTATGACTAAAAATATTTATTTACAAATTTTATTACCTATTTATTTACAAACTACAATATGTACACAATTATCCACACAACATATACTTACACATAAACTACTACACTATATTAACTACACTAATTTATTTATTTACATATACATAACATTATAACATCGTCCGAGTAATTTATCGGATGCAACCGGCGAGCTTGCCGGCCGAGTGCTATGGAAGCGCACCGCTCCATTTGTGCGAGCGTCAGCAGTTTTGTACGCGAACGAATGCGCAGGCGGCTGCGCTCGCCAGTCGAGATCTATACACTTCGCGCGGAGCCCGTATCACTCGATGATCGCTCGATGCCTACGATCGTAACTAGCCGCGCGTATTTATCTTTGTTTTGCTTTGTGTCGTCATAAAAACGTTTCGAATATTCTTCCTATCTGTGCTATCTATCTTCTATAACTCTGATTCATGTAATTTAACTGTGCTTGTGTACCTAGAACAATATAAAAGTGAATCCACCAACTGTTCTCATTTATTGGAGTCAACCTCATTCCAGCACAATAGTAGTGGTAAGTGCTAACCTTGCCAACCACTAAATGTCAAGACCCTTTTATTTAGGTACGCGTGGAGGTATAAAGTTGAAATTAACATCAAATACTTATGTCTATGGTACTGTAAAGGTTTGGAGCAACGCGTAAAACCTCTATGTCTCGCTCGTTCGACTCTTCGATGTATAAATAAAAAGAAAGTTTCTTTGTACGTCAATTTTGAAATAACGTCAGATTTTAGAGTTTTGAAAAAGGGAAAAACCTAGATCAAGCAGTTGACGATATTGAAAAAGTGATACGTTCATAATTACATGAAAATAATTGTAAAAAGTGAAGAGGACAAATAATAAACACAACTCGTTGAAAGATGAGTATTTTATTTTATAATAAACACAATTTCATAAGTAAATAGATATTAGCAAGGTAGCTGCCAGCTCTTGGGTGACCACTGATGTCAACCAGCCTTTTGGAAATCTCAAAAAGAGATTGGAAAAAATAGCGTTGGGATCCCACGGAACCAGTGTTTCGACTCCAAACGGTAGACAGTGGTACCAAGTCGATCTGCCTGTACTGACATAATATTAACATGTTCATTAAAACATTACTTCGCGAAAATTGTGTTGTTATGAGTTCGACTATTCACGTAAACTTTGTAAACAAATATGTTTTTACGAAGCATGTAAAGAGTTGTATCGTAAAGTAAAGCGTATACTCTCACTGGCTATTAAAATTCGTGATTTTTATCAAAACTTTTGTTATGTTGTTGTTTCATCCTGTGAAAACAAAATGGCGGTGTTCTGGCCGTGACGGATAGGGCTGGGCACGTGCTCAAAATAATTTTTATTTAGTGAGTGACGGTAGATTAATTTTTCTATACTTTGTAATCATCGACGTGAAGAAAAATATGGACTCCGTGTCGCCTACATTAAAACTGAAGCACCGAAGTAAGCCAGTCATCGTCGTAAATACACGATCTTCTCACGCACACACTCACACCAAAGTAAGCCGATCGGCCGCCATTGTAACCCTATGATCTCACACACACGGGCTTGAACCCTGCTTCACTCTTTAGTATCGCGGTACGGAGTCCATATTTTTTTGAAGTCGATGTTTGTAATGACAAATAATACCTTAGTCTCCCTGTGACCACGAACGATGTAAAGTGTTCGAAACGTCTGGTTTTTAGTAAATCGCGAAGTAATCCGTAAAATCGTGTTTCTAATCGTGTGTATAAGTTCGAATATTCGCGTAAACGTAAGAAACAAATTTGAGTTAAACCATTTAGGCAGTATAATTTAGCAGCAAATACTTTCAAACAAACTTCATGCATGACAGTGTAAAAAATTTAATAACAACTGCGTGAATTACCATTTTAAAAAAATAGGTAAAACATATAAAGTTAAATTTGATCAAAATTATAACTTTGTTTTTTCCATTACGTTAGATAAAAATCTAAGGCGATTCAAAACTGGCAGCCCTAACACAGGAGCTGTAAACATGGCCTCCAGCTAACGAAAGTTACGGTATGAGTTGCAGGTGACGCTCGGATAATGTTTGTGATAACACACCTGAATTAACGCACGAAGTATACAAGACAAGGGTTGTCAGACTTTCAGTTAAGTTAAGATTAAAGGCTTCGCCAAACAGAACGCGTACCATAGCCCTAAAAGGCTGCGTTCTATAGCGATGAGGTAATTGTTAATTCCTTGAGATTAATTAAAAAAAAACTGCCATATGCAAGTCGGACTCGCGCACAAAAGTTCCGTACAATTATCTATACAACATTAGACACTACTTATGGCTTTAAAAAATGTAAAAACTGGTCACACACCCTCAGTGTTTCACTGCTACGAGTCACATGGGAAACGGAATGCAACATTTACCGGAAGTGCCCACACCGAAACTGATTGCTTCGTACGCTGTGCAAAGGTTACTGTAAAAATATACAAAACGTAGACCCCTTTTCTGAAGTCGGTAAAAACCGCAATGTTGACGTGGTGCTATGGTTAAATGCGAAATAAGCTTAACGGATTTTCATGCATTATCTGACAATAAATCAATTAAATTTATTTAAAAAAATTAAGAGGATCAATTTCAATGACCAAAGCAGGACTCAACTTCAACGCGACAGAAGTCGTAAGACTATGACATAAACGCAAACAATACCTTCATAGAAGATATAGTTTGCGTATTGTTTTATACCTATACATACGGAAAACAGACGTGCTAGCGCGAGGCAAGGTACACGCAGCGCCATCTCTTGATGTTTTTAGAAACTCTATTGATTGTAAAGTCAGCCTATTAGATCCCACAGCTGGGAAAAGGCCTCACCTGAACTATGAGGAGGAACGAGCCATACTCCACCACGCGGGCTCAGTGCGGATTGGTGGAAGGGTGTCTGTAAGGCAAGGGACAAACCTTACTGTCAGATGTTATTAAGCCGCCCTAAGGCCTCTGACTAGGCTTAACGACTAATACCAACAGATATTAGCCGGGACCAACTGCTTAACGTGCTTTCCGAAGCACGGAGATGCTTGTCATGGTCGTCACTTTAATGGTCGGAATGGTCACCCATCCAATCACAACCGCGCCGTGGGTTGCTTAACTTTTGGTATTACTACCAAAGCGCTGCCGCCACTGCGCCACAAGCACCTCAATTGATTGATGACCTATTGATTGATGGTTACATTTATTTTGTCGTTGAAGGCCCGATTGTCCTATTGCCTCGTCGCCGCGCAGATTCCGCACATGAAAATGAGTTGTTGGTATTTTCATGAATGAAAATTCAAACAAATCAAAAAGGTATTTTTATAGTTTTTGTATTTGTGTACTGAGGAGCAAAACAAAGGAGAAAGATCCGAAATTTTAGCACCAGCAAGATTACAAAACAATATTACCAAAACATGCAAAAACGGCAAACTTAGATCAAACTTCAGGAGGATTTTCTATCAAACCAAATTACTTTAATCGTGTTTCAAGATTCATAATTATCTTAAGGATGTCCTAAAGTTTCTGGTAATATAGGTTTAAAACACTCACGATTGAATTCTTATCATAAAAATTGACATTTTCAACGCGCTCCTTCTTGACTGAGCTTCTCATACATTTGCGAGGCGTTAAACATATTTCATCTTCAAGGGCTAATTTATACCTAATTATTAATCTTGTAACCATTAAAACTGAACAACGAATAGCAGCACATCAGTATGTCATACATGAACTAATAATTTATTCATATCCATCATAATGACAACTCTTAACACGACGATTACGTAATATTAATTTAATTATTGTCCGTACAAGCTGATTATTAATGCAGTAATAACCAGTTTTATGCTAACCTGTCATAACAGCTAAATCACCTGTATATTGTTGTAATATTGAGCGTTAAACCGGGTGATTTAACTTGATTAGCAGGATTATACTATTGCTAAAGTGAGATATGCACCTAAATCGTGCTTGTTTAATCTAACCACCACCTAACGGATAAACAAGCAAACATAATTATTGAAAAAACAAAACACCCCACTGCATAAATTATGATATTTTGAAATGGTCTTTTTACTGGCTTTCATTTGATACCCACATTGCTATGGTAAGGAAAAAATCCATCCCCCCTCCTTTATTCCCATTTGCGGGCGCCATTTTTTTTAAATGTATATAGCTTTTGCCACTTTAACAATGTAGGGCGTGCCAAACAATGATACATACGTACATACTTTGGAAAAACATAACCCTGCTTCCGTAGTCGGGTAAAAAGGGATGATACCAATGACAGGACAGTGTAATTAAAACACTACACATACACATAGTGGTTAATTAAGGTTAAAGAACTTTATTCTCATAAGAACTTATATCTAGGATACATATAGTTCACCTCAAATGAGATAACAGTACATAGTTTTTTTTTAAAATATATTACATCGGTGCAGCGTAAGACGTTTTAGTAGTATACGAGTATATCTAAGCTTAAACCAAGTAAGTTCAATACATAAATACAACTAATAATAAACATAGTAATTTATGGAAGCTAAATAAGTACAAACCAAAGACTTAAATACGATATTGCCAAGATTACATTCCGCATAGATGCAGGTATAAAATAAAAACAAATTCATTCACATCAACACACTCAAAGACTTTTGAAAGGACTGGAAGCACTGATATGGGCCTATAGTTGCCAGGGTCCATTTTAGAGCCTGATTTAAAAATGGGACTTACCTTGGCAACTTTGAGTGAGTTAGGAAAGACGCCCTCGGAAAAACTTTTATTGATGCTACTAGTAAGATTTGAAAGGATTATTTCTTTGATGCATTTAATCGCTTTTGTACCTATATCATCAAATCCAGTGCTTGTATTGCTGTCAAGAGCATCCACAATTTTATATACTTCATCATTAGTACATTCTCGAAAATGCGTAAGAATAACATCATGTTTGTGATCATTACTGTATGTCAGAGTATTATGAATATCTGTATGGTAGTTTTTTGGAATTTAGTTGGCTAACTTACAGCCTATACATGCAAAGAATTTATTAAATACATCACAAACCTGATAACCCTCGGTTACCGGGCCTGAATCTAATAACAATTTCGGTAAAATAGTATTGTTCTGAGCTTTATTTTTGGCCAAAGAGTTTAGCAATTCCCACATTTTCTTTGAATTACCATAGCATTTTGTAAACAAGTCATAGTAATGTTGTTTCTTGGTAGCCTTGATGATTTCATTGACATTCTTCTGCATTGCTTTAAAACTTTCCACATCACCACCATCAGATCTCAACTGCTTCCAGAATAAATTTCGCTGATCTATCGCATCTAAAATCTGTTTATTGATCCATTCATTACGAGGTGCATTCATGATTTTGTGTTTAGTTATTTTGTTATTATATATTAATTGTTTTATTGTTTGCTCAAGCTGTGTGTAGTCTTTCTCTTCGTGTAAGTCAGTAGTCTCCTTTGCTGCTTGATAAAGTCCTTGATAATTAAGTGCCTCATACTCAATCCTTCTATTGGTCTTTATATTCAATTTTGATATTTCGACAAAAAGTTGTTTGTGGTCGGAAAGTGCTGAATCAATAATGGATAAGATAAATTCGTGATTTTCCATATCCGTGCATACGTGGTCTAAAATGGTGTTTGTGGTGAGTGTTTTACGGGTACCAAAATCCTGTGTAGTTTTATTTAAGATGTTATAGCCTGAATCTTTGACTGCTCTTAAATATTTCTTCGAAGAAAGTTCTTTCTTTATTAAATCTATATTGAAATCTTCGATAACTATGGATCTCTTTCTCCCCTCTAATTGTGTAGTATAAATATCGATTAAGTCTTGAACATTTGTATCCGGTGGTTTATATATAGCACCAATGTTGAGAGAAAGCTTATCAATTTTAATCCATATATAGTGATCTGAATTTTTAACAAGACTTTCTGTCACGTCGTACTTAATTGAGTTATGTGTATAGATGGAGACTCCACCGCCTTCTCTGTCCGGTCTGAAGTTGTAAGTGTGATTATAATGAGGAATGCTATAGAATTGGGCATCTGTATCTGACGTTATCCATGTTTCGACAAGAATTATAATATGTATGACTGAACTAGTAGATTGAAGAATACATTCTATTTCGTCGAATTTCCCCGGTGTATGTATGCCTCGCAGATTAGCGTAGAATAATCTTAGTGACGATGGAGTAGTAATTAAGTCCTGATATTTGCTTACAATGTCATATTTAATCCTTCCAGTTTTGTCAACAGCACTCGCAGCAACAAATTTTTTTGTTCTGTGTTGTCCTTTATTATTTTTGGTACACTGTTGATATATTTGATTATCAGTTTTTCACCGTTGTCTTCGCGTTGTTTTAATTCTTCTCTAAGTGTTAAATTCAAGTTTGTTTACGTGTCAAATGTCATATGTGTATTTATTTGTTCATTACATACACATACACCTATTCTATGATTTTGCACCATACTCCCCCTTCCTGTGAATGAGTATGTTCCTTTACCTAAAGGTTGTCTGGAAGAGATCGCTTATAGCAATAAGACCGCCTACATTGTACATTTTTCTGTGTAAATCGCCGTACTTACTGTATTTTCTGTTATGGTGTGCAATAAAGAGTTATCTATCTATCTATCTATAACATAAGGCCATCATATGGTCTGATTTAGTTATATCCAGGCGCACAATTTTGCTGCCAATCACAGTTTGTTTTGATTTTGTTTACCAATATGGGATCCGGTTGCTAAGCAACGCTAAGTTGTTGAGTTACACAGTTTTTTTAATCGATGCTACTGTAAGTAATCAAATGCTTGTATTTTCTCAGTCTCAAAGCAATTTTTTCAACACCCTGTATTCCATCCCGCTACTTTATAAGCCCCGGTCACCCATCCATGATCAGATACTGCGACCATCATATTTAAAACTCAACACGTTTTCGCTTGCCCACAATTATTTAAGATCCGATGCGATGTGTATCGATGAAATATAAAATGTGTGGCGATCCGTTAAAATTATCCGCCATCAAGGATTCAAGAAAAGGCCGGAGAAATACACCCGAGGCGTTCTTGTCAGTCAGGCTGCCTGTCACACCGACGTGTCTGCATATGATTATTTAATTTCAGCTTTATGATCCCTGAATGACAGCTCTGTCATTGGGTAGTGACAGCGCCGTCAATTGTCGATGACTAGACGGATGAAGGTAAGTTGTTTTTATTTAAGGGCTCCGTTGTACTATTGTAATTTAAAAAAGTTAAAGTCGAAATTATTTAGCGACGGTGGCGCAGTGGCTAGCGGGTGGCAACCCGCGGCAATCTCATGCGGGAAGTGCCGGTTCGATCCCACGTGCCGCCATGTACCAATGACTTTTTCTGAGTTATGTACATTAGTTGTTTCACTAACCGATGCTCTTACGGTGAGGGAAAACATCGTGAGGAAACCTGCACATGCAGGCGACTGAATGTTAACCGTGATCCAAACTGGTCAGGTTCCCCTGGTAACAGGGTCACGGAGGTCAGATGGTAGTCGCTCCACTGTAATTATCTGATCTGCCACAACCTGGATCATGGTCATCAGACCCTGGGCCCTCGCGTGCGAGAGCACAACCGGGATAACTCTAGGAGGATGATGAAAATCGAAATTATTTAAGTTTTAAATTTAGGTCGAAAAATGTCACATATTAAATGTTAATAATAATAAGAATATTCAATAAAGTTTGGCAGATTGATAAATGGTCAGCATAGCCTAAATATAATGGCCAGCAACAGTAACAATAAAAATGAATGCGTCATCGTAAACGCTGAAATTTTAACTACCTACCAAATTCAACTCTTTGGCAGTCGAGTAAAAAAGGAAAACTATTTTAAACTAATTACGAACACATATACCGTTCACTTCTGAATCTTTACACTTGGGTTCTTTTTAGGTAACGTCAAATTTAAAGCTCGTTTTGTTATTTTTGTTTGCGGTGACTTTCTACTTTTAAAATATTTCAAGAAAATTTCTGAACGGTGTAACAACCCCCCACTAAATAGCCGTCCAACCCAGCCGATACTCTCGATTGCTTAATCTCGATCCAACCATCGCATTGGGAATCGATTAACGGCATTCGATATTCGAATCTTTCCCAAAAAATATTGCACCAACCTAAGTATTAAAAGAAAAGATTCCATCGCGAAATTTAAAAGGAACGATCGCATCTAAAATTGCTTCGGATAAATGGAAAGGGGTCCTTAATTTGACGGAGGTAATTATTGAGCGTACGGTAAGTTGGCTTGCGCGAATTGATATCGGTATCACAAGTCAAGCATCTTTGAACGTGCCACGTAACTGGATGGGTGTGCGATCTCAATTTTATAGTCAAATAGATTTAATTTCAAATATGCAATGTGAGAAAAATACTTTATTTATAACTAGTGGTTCCCCGCGACTTCGCTCGCAAGAGTTGGATTTTCCATATAAACTTTCATCCCCCATTTCCCCCCTTTAACGTTTTTATATCGCGTCAAAATGTAGCCTATGTCCTTTCCAGGGTCTCGAACTGTCTCCATACCAAATTTCAACTCAATCGTTTCAGTGGTTTAAGCGTCAAGAGGTAACAGACAGACAGGCAGACACACTTTCGCATTTATAATATTAGTATGGATTCTTAATGCCTATGCCTGCCACTCACTGCCTGTCACGAAATTTGTGCAATGCAAGAATTGTCATCAACTCTAAGGTCCCGGGTTTGCCCGGGATTCGATCAGTAGGTCAATATAGATAGAAATCCATATTTTCTATATTGTGTCGGGTCTGGGTATTGTTGTACCATTGTCGTTTCTGATTTCCATAACACAAGTGCTTCAACGAGCTATGGAACGGTCTATGCTGGGGATCTGGCTAAGGGATAGAATCCGAAACGAGATCATCCGCCAAAAGACGAAGGTCATAGATATCGTTGAGAGATGCAGTAAGCTGAAGTGGCAGTGGGCTGGTCATGTCTGTCGCAGAACCCACGGGCGTTGGAGTAGGAAGGTTCTCGAATGGAGACCACGTCTCGGGAAACATAGTGTTGGACGCCCCCCTGCTAGATGGATGCGAGAAGCGGAGGACGGTGAAAGTTAACGCCGTCTTGGAGAGCCCTATGTCCAGCAGTGGACTGCAAAAGGCTGATATGAAGTGCATTAACAACTTACTTTACGATAAGAGCAATGTATGCGATGAGTCCAACATGTACGAGAAAATCTGTAATTGATCACAGCTTTTTAATCTAACAGATAGCTTAAGGCTGTTTTCCACCAAACCGTTAAAAAAGGAAGGAGATATGACCAGCATTTTCATACATTTTATACGCTATGCTCCGCTTAACCGATTGGAGTGTTCCTAGCCTACCGTCTAACTAGATAGCTCTCAAATTCCAACAGTTAAATATTTGTCTTTCAAAAAAGCAATAGCTTTTAAACTAACCTCAGGTACCTAAGCAATGATAGCTATCAAACTAATAAAAATGGCAGTTCTTATGTCACTGCTAGGAATTACAATCGTAATAGCTTTTAAGTTTTTTCATAACTAGGCGTTGGCGCTACGTACACATACATTAAATCTGCCTTACTATCATCGCATTGTATGTATTTTATCAATAACCAAACAAACTATCCGATTACATACTGTTAGGGACCAAAACGAAAACATTGAATGTATTTCGATGGCGTTGCTTTCGCACAAATAAATCGTACATTCTCGGAGGCAGGGAATCGAACCTGAGACATTAAGCCGATTCGGATCCCTTTTGTTTTGTCTTAACTTTATTTATATCGGCCGATCGCGCTGCCTTTATTGGCCAGAGACGGATTTAACGCCATATTTTCTATACGGGGATTTTATTATCTTTTATTTCACTCAATTCTCGACATCATAACAGTTCTATAATGTTTTATTGGTGACAAAATATGTGTTACTAATGCGAGAATGGGAGGGACATATAATTTTAGACGACTTTGACATTTATAAAATACTAGCGGTTGCCTGCGACTTCGTCTGCGCAAATGTTGCATTTCCATACAAACATCCACCCCTCTTTCCACCCCTTTAGAGGTAGATTTAAAAAAAAAAGTAATTCCTAATTTGTAACCAAATTGCAGAATACCAAAATTTATGCATGTAGCTTAAAAAGTGACGAATTTTCATATAAACTTTTCCCTCCATTTTTACCCTGTAAGGGTAAGACTATAGATGCCCTGATTGCATTATTTTTGTTATAATAAGCCACCATTTTGTAGTCTATTTTATCCATGAAAACCATTATCTCAAAATAAGTATCATGACGAATTAAGCTAGCATTAAAGTCCGTTTTTCTTTACGTGTCAAACATTGTAAACAACCTTTTTATGACTTTTAAAACTAATGCTAGTGAAAAAAATATTTACTAATAGCTCTAAAAAGCTGTATATATTAAACGTTAAACTACCTTATTAGGGTGTATTTTTTGTGTCTATCTTATTTTTAAATGAATAATTTTGTTAAAAAGGAATGTCAAGAATTTTTAAGTCCTTATTTAAACTCATAAAAGTAAAAAAACAATGTGAGTGTTAAAAAATCTTAAGAAGACACTTTGAACATTATAATAAAATACGATTGCAAACCATGACATTACTTAATGGTTAGCGACAAGGTGAAACACATAACTGCTACTTCAACGTAAGATAAATCCCTTAGTCCGCCTCTGTAACATTGGGCTTATAAATCGACATTGTGAGCGCAATTTATGCTATACAACATTCCAAGATACATTTTACTTCAGCCAATATCTCTAAATCCAACAGCCCTCCTCGTAAGTCTGGAAGAAAACTCTCTTCGGGCCTAAAACTGTAAACTATACACGTGATCGAATATATCTGTCGTTTTGTTAAACTTATTGCCAAGTATAGTACCTACATTATGTATTTCATGTATGTTTAACTTATTATAATTAGAAGCTTTTTCTTGCACCGTGCTACACTTTGTAAAATTGTTTTTGTTTTCCTTTACCCACACTGAAAAAAGTTTTCTTCTACAATATTACAAGAACGTTGAGTTGTTCAAAAAATAGACATTCCAACAAAAACGGATTTGTGTGAAATATAATTTTTGCAGAATGTACTAAGCGATTAGTATTATTTACTTTTTAAATCTAGTTAAAATACATATTTTAGTGTTAACCTTTGCGTAGTAAGCATTAATGATGCCATAGTTATGCATACTGGAAGTCTGTACTCATTACAATGAGGTTTGTTGTATTATGGTTGTATTGTAATGTTAACTCTTTATTTTGTTACGACGGACGACGAAGGGGCACCGCGCGGGGAAGAGGGCGGGTTACCTCCCGCGCCGCTGCTCGCTCATTCGCGTCTTTTGCGCAAACAACGCGTCCCGCAACGACATGACAATAGTGATTCTGCGCGGCGTGATTTTTTTTCATTAGTTATTAGTTTTTTTCATAAGAATGAATCTTATGAAAAAAACTCGATGAAGGATTCGGCTATTCATTTGCATAATAACGCATTCAGTACGTAATTACGTTCACAATAATGTTATTCGTGTTCGCCATTCGTATATTATTAGTTTGTGATGTAAAGTGACATTTTGCCAGTTGACCTTTCCCGAAGGAAACCTGTTGATTCCTAATTATGGATGAGGAAATAAATAAACTACTTACAACACAACCTGGGGTCTAGAGGCCTACATCGATATTTTTGCAAGTAAGTACACATACCGAATTGAAATTAAATAATAAATAGGTACCTAAGTACATAGGTTATAATCCTAAGAGTTCTAAACGCAAAATAACCTAGGAACCCTACTGCAGTACGTCACCCTCGGAGACGTATTGGAGTAGCATTCCTGTGGGTTTATCGTTACAAAAGGTGTAGGAAACCTAATCCAGTTCGTCGCCGCCCTCGTACTAAAGTAGCATTCCTATATACTACGCCGCCCGGGGTTCCTTAACACGCGTAAGGGCTTACATAGCATATACATACATACTATATAGAGCGTACGCACTAGGTCATCTAGCTCCTAGGGGTTTTGGTATAATTGCTGTTTGCATACTATATTTTCTAGGTTTTGACTGCGACTTCTTCTGCCTAGATTATTTCTTTATTTTCTAACTATCTACCAACCTACCTACATATAGACATACTTATCTGCCTACCTATCCACCTAAAGACCTCTCTTTCTCAGTCGGTCAGCTGACTATTTTTTGTATTAAGATGTTAAGTTACACAATTTAAAGAATATTATTTCTTTTCCAGATTCAAGAAAAGCTGAGGATGTTGAAAATATTACTGCCTTCTTAATATTGCCATTGCTTCTTGGCCCACCTTTACTGAAAAAGAAGAAAATATCCAACTTTAAAAAATAATAAAAAGTTAATTTTTCTTCTACTTTTATTTTTCAATAATACTTAAATACTTAGGGCGTAACAAAAATGCTGCAATATTACTTAGAGGGATTATTTAGCTCATAATACTGTACAACTTTTCCAAAGGGACAGGTCTCAGATATCGACCCATTTTCCTTGGGAATTGTGCAGTTTTATTGGCTAAAATGATTCCTCTAAGTATATTGAATTCATTTTGTTACACCCTGAACATTCCCCACTACAAGAACGATTGCAATAATTACAATACTTAATGTTGAGTTCACAATATAAGTTAGTTACATGAACAGAAAAAACATTTAGGTTTACTAATCTTATTATTTAAACTAAAATGTGGCTTGTACATACTACGACACGTATTGTAAACACAACGATAATGTAGTTTTGTAATAATCATCTATTTATTAAGCGTAACAAGTCTTTTTGATAAGGTGAACATGACACGCTGTACACATAACGGTATGTTCTGTTATGTTTACTAATTCGATTTAACTAGATTAAGATAGTAATGTTGACAAAGTGTTTTGTCGTCACATATAGAACAAGACAATATCTTAGGGAAAACGAGATTCTAGTTTCATGTACCAGACATTTTTTTCAGTGCAAAGGTTGTTTGGAACAGACCGCTCTTAGTGATTAGACCGCCTAAATTGTACTTTAAGTTAATTTAATTTTTAAATTCATTGTAACTTTGTTATCTTTTATTGTGCAATAAAGAATATCTATCTATCTATCTACTTGGCCAGTGTGGAAGCAGCGCTTGATATGAAATGTGTCACACATTATGGCCGAGGTTGGATGGGTGACCAATCCCACCTTATGGTTTAACGAGAATAGGAGTTTCTATGGCAAGAGTTATGTAACTTAAGACCGCCAGATCAGAAGTTCCCGATTTTCTTGGGCACAGAAGACCCTATTTATCATACTATGTTTGCGGATTTGGATAACAATAGTGATTTAGCTTGTGGTTTATATATTTTCATTTTTGATTTCAATACCAATAAGAATGTTGGTACACATTTCTCGTACGAACAACGAATAATTTATCTTTCGGACAAATCGCGGACCCCAGTGACCCTCCATGGAACCCCAGTCTTTTGTAGACCACCACATAATAAGGGGTAACATGTCAATGAGTTTTCTTCGTTTGATATAAGATATTATTGCACTTTATTCAAGTGCTTCCTAACTCTGTAATGCCGCGTTGCTTTCATCAATGTTATTGGGATTACACCCTCAACACTCGAAAGAAATACTATTGCAAGTATTTAACAATCGAAAGATTGTTATTTTCAAGTGCAATAATATCTTATATTCAGGTTGCAAAAGTGAATATTTTATCGTATTTTTTTCGTTTTATAAGTATAGTATATATAAAACTGTTAAGCAATTTAAAAAAATCGTTTACCAACTTTGACAAACCGACTCCGCAGCGATACTGAAACAAACCGCAGCTAGAGTTAAACTGAATATCGTCGAAAGCGAGATGTCATGATTGAGCTAACTCCAGTCGGAGTAAACTTTTGTTGGCGAAACGAGCGGTTACAACTACTGAGACTGTCTGGATTTCTGTATTGTTCGAGAATAGGTTGCTGTGAAAGCCTTTTTAGCTAAAGCATCAAGGTACGGTTTACTTTACTTTAGGTAAAAAGCATTGAACCATAACGGTGCTATTTTCCCTGATAGGAGACTTGACCCATCTTGTCAAATCCATTTTTAATTTAGAGGTCATCATCCTCCTCCTAGCGTTATGCCGGTTGTGCACTCGCACGCTAGGGCCCAGGGTCCGCTGACCATTATCCAGGATGTGGCAGATCAGGTAACTACAGTGGAGTGACTGCCATCTTACCTCCGTGACCCTGTTACCAGGGGAACCTGACCAGTTTTGGATCATGGTTACACATGTAGTCGCCTGAATGTGCAGGTTTCCTCACGATGTTTTCTCTCACCGTAAGAGCATCGATTAGTGAAACAACTAATGTACATAACTCAGAAAAAGTCATTGGTACATGGCCGCATGTGGGATCGAACCGGTGTCTCCCGCATGAAAAGCAACCCGCTAGCCACTGCGCCACCGACGCTCTCCTCATTTTTAATTTAAAGGTATGTTATGTAAATGTGTTGTCTGCGTGTTTATCAATAGCCTTTGGGGGCGTCCATAAATTACGTGAGGTGTTTTTTTAAACTTTCTGCCCCTCCCTCCCCCCCTGGTGAGATGTCGTGAGATTTCATTCAACCCCCTCCCCCATCCCCCAATCTCACGTGAGATTTTTCAAAATGTGAGTTTCTTACGTAAACGCGTTGGATTGTTATTGTAATAAGAAAAAAACAAATTTGCTTCATGCTTTTATTTACGACTATTTAAGACTAGTAATCAATATTGCTGAGAGTTTAATTATAAGTGTTATAAAAATTTAACAATAGAATACTTAAATCGTAACTACTGTGATTAAAAAAAGAATATATCTACTCTAATTCAGTCCATGGAGAATCATGCACGGTCTCAAGAGAGACTACTGGAACCAACATGTCCATATGATTTTCAGTAAAATCATCTGATTAAATGGACCAAAATAGTATAATTTTTTTTTGTTTCAATCAGAAAAAAAATTGCGTGATATTTGCCGAGACCCCCCCTCTCTCCAACGTAAGATGAGATGAGATTTGACTCGACCCCCTCCCCCCCTTAAACACCTCACGTAATTTATGGACGCCCCCTTTTCTATGATATTTATGATCGTTATTGACATTAGATTTTACACAACATTTTAATTTCAACTATTCGAGTTTCAATGGGCGCAGTCTTCCGGACTTTCAGTTAACAGCAGTTTGTAACAGTTTAGTCCGAGTAGGAAAGTAAGTAATTTATCCTATACAAGCAGTTCCCCGCGACTTCGCCCGCGCCAAAAGTCAGATTTTCCATACAAATTTTCATCCTCCATTTCACCACCCTGATGATTTTATATCGCGACAAAAAGTAGCCTATGTCCTTCCCAGTGTCTCAAACTATCTCTGTGCCAAATTTCATTTGATTCGGTCCAGTAGTTTTGGAGCCTATTCGATGCAAATAAACAAACAAACAAACAAACAAATCTTTCCTCTTTCTAATATTAGTATAGATAGATTCCATTGATGAGCAAAGGCCTCACCTTAACTATGAGGAGGTACGAGCCATATTCCACCACGCGGGCTCAGTACGGATTGGTGGAGGGTTGTATGTATGGCAAGATCAACCTTACTGTCAGATGTCATTAAGCTGCCTTAGGGCCTTTGACTAGGCTTAATGACTAATATCCAGAGATGTTAGCCGGGACCAACTGCTTTACGTGTTTTCCTAAGCACGGAGATGCTTGTCATGGACGTCACTTAAATGGTCGGAATTGTCACCCATCTTATCACGACGTACCGCGCCGTGGGTTGCTTAAACCCTTGAGGATAATAAGACCGCCGGCGATCGCATAACATTTGATTTTCTATTGTGTCTGGATACTTGATCTCTGAATGGTTTTTTGGTATCACTACCAAAGCGCTGCTGCCACTGCGCCACAAGCACCTGCTTAATACCAAAGCACTGCCGCCACTCAGTCAGAGAATAGTAGTGCTGTGAATGTTACTCCTACGATTTCACTCGTTGTACTTATTTATTCTGTGGTTGTACAAAACATCAAACTAAAGTTAACGTGGAAAAATATTAAGTCGCTGGTATCTGAAGTTGGGTGTCGCGTATCGCTGGGTCACGACGCGGCCATTCCACTAAGCCACTTTTCTCGACTGCTTTCTATTGTGGTGCAAGTTTTTAGATCTGGCGAGCGATCTACTTCAAATATAAATTATAATATTTAAATTAGTTGTTACTACTACTACTAGTTACTACTGGACTTGACTGCCTCGTTGGTCTAGTGGTCAGCACGCTGGGTACTATCCACGAGGTCCCGGCTTCAAATCCCGGGTCGGGCCGAGAGTGTTTGGGATTTTCTGTCTTGACTCAGACACAGCTCCGGAGTCAGGAAGTTTGTGGTGTTAACACCCTCGTGCCTCGGAAAGCACGTTAAGCCGTTTTGGTCCTGCCCCTGACCTCTCTACGGTCATGTCGGACTGCCGTCTCACCGAATTATGAGAGTGAAGGAACAGAGAGTGCACCTGTGTATTGCGCACACACTTGTGCACTATAATATGTCCTGCGCAGTTGGCTAATCTCTGTCGAGATAGGCCGCCGTAGTCGAAATTCGGCTAGGAGGACATTATTAGTAACTACTGCCACAGTAATCCATTCACACTGATATTATAAATGCGCAAATGCCTGTCTGTCACCTCGTAACATTTAAACAGCTTAACCGATTTAGATGAAACTTGAAAGTCTCGCAGGTAGAGATAGTTTTAGTCATGGGAAAGGACATAAAATAGCTTTTATCGAAAAACATCCTTTATGATTCTTTTTTTTTTTTAAGGTTTTGTACCCAAGGGGTAAAACGGGACGCTATTACTAAGACCTCACTGTCTGTCTGGCTGTCACCAGGCCGGATCTCATGAACCGTGATAGCTAGACAGTTAAAATTTGAAACAACTACATTTTAGCTTATTCTAATACTATACTAATGCGCGGGAATCCGTTAGTAACTGGTATAAAGCTCCAGTTAGTTAATCGAACGAGATCGGGTGCAGGACCATCGTCTTAACGTGAGTCGCTTTCAAATTCAGAGGTGTCAGCCCCACCAACTTCCAAATTCTGAGATAATCCAAGAACATGGCATAGAGGTGTCAGCTCCAGGACTACCAAACTCCGAGCTGTAATTTTATTCAATACAAAACCGAAAACCCAAAATCTTTCGGCCCGAACTCGGGTTCAGGCTCGGGACCTCTTAGACCTTAGACTTAAATCTTAGAGGCAGTCAGTAAAGTAACCCAGCCAGTGAAGACTACCAGTCTAGGTTTTTTATTTTATTTATTTGGAATGGGTTTGATCTTGACTTATTTCTAAACAAGAAGTGGCGTAGACAGAGTAGACGATGGAGCGTGCTCACCCAGAAGGTTCTGGCACTTCCACTCACCGACGGAACACAGCAAGCTGCTTGGCGCCGGGCTCCGGTGAAAGGATGTGAGGGTTGGGCGGCAAGTTAATCATCATTAACATCATCATCATAAACATGTACCTAATTAATTAATTAATGTCCTCCTAGCCGAATTTCGACTCGGCTTTTCGGCCGCCGTGGCCTATCTTAACAGAGACTAGCCAACTGCGCGGGACATATTATAGTACACATGTGTGTGCGCAATACACAGGTGCACTCTCTGTTCCTTCACTCTCATAATTCGGTGAGACGGCAGTCTGACATGACCGTAGAGAGATCAGGCGCAGGACCAACGGCTTAACGTGCTTTCCGAGGCACATGGGTTTTAACACCACCAACTTAATTTAATTTCAAGGCAGAAAGACCCACTCTCGGCCCGACCCGGGAATCGAACCCGGGACTTCGTGGATAGTACCCAGCGTGCTGACCACTAGACCAACGAGGCAGTCAGGTACAGATACAGGTACCTAAACCGCTATAATAAATAACTTGAACCACCCCGCATCGTTTTACTGGGGCCAAATATTATGCAAGCGAATCGGTAATGTACACTTTATGGTGGAAAACGATTTTTTAAATCGAATCTCTTTTGAACATTTATCGGGACATTTAGATCTTTATTATGTCGGACTGAAAAGCGGACATTTTAAATTTTAACTTCAATAGTGGCAACAGTTTTATTTCTCGTTTCCAAAGTGTTTTCGACGGGATAATAATTCGAGTTTTTTGTTTTCTATTTGAAAAGATTTTAATGAAAGTTCTCTAAGCGTTTTTTCCTTTGAAAATATAAGGGCATTGTTTGAAAATTGAATAAAGGAAGCGAGGTACTAGTACACACAGACTACCCCACTCTGACCTTCAGACCGCCTCTATGTTTTTCGTAATAGGAGCTGTTTTTGTAGATCACATGGGTAATCTGACGTGCTGCCGACTGTAATTGTTGAAATACAAGCATTAAAGATCTATGTTTATTTTTATAAGGTTTGGAGGACTATTTAATATTTATACTGATAGCAAATTATGTAAACTTCAAGAAAATTTTAATAATCATGTGCAACTTGATTTTATACACAAAATTCAGAGGGCAACGGCCTAGCTGGTGTTTTTAATTAACTTTTCTGTCTCTTGTTATAAAAATTAAAGTGCTTTGGCAACAGAACTGAGTTTGAATAAAAATACTAATTTAGTTTTGTGCTGATTGGACGAGAGCGTTTTTCTAATTATCAAGTGAAATGCTGTCAATATTTGTTAATGAAATCGTGTTGAAACATCACAGAGCGGAGTTCATTTTTACGATATTATTTTTTAACAAAACAATTAGAAAAGAAAATCGTTGAATAGTATACATAGAAGAGCACATAGGTTGACCCACAGTAACTGTTTATTTTATATTCCATAACAAGCATTTTCTTTTATTAATAGTCAGACATTTGACAGCAATCTTACCCTGATGGTTAGCCACGATGCGGCCGAGGATGGGTCATGATGACTAACTAGTAACAGGCTGTCACTAGTTCAATCCAGATCAAATTGTTTAAGATAAAAGACTTTAGGCGGCCACGAATTCCGCTATCTAGCCGCACGCAAGAGGAACGTAAATTCCTCTATTCTATACTCTCTAGTTGACATAGGTCAACGACATAAGAGTAGAAGCCCCGCCTGCATATTATGCCTTGATAGGAGAAAGGGGCCCGTAGAATCAATTCGTGCAATTCCTTCACACACTCACTGTAATATAGTTTTCTTATAATAGTAACTAGAGACCCGTCACAGCTTTGTACAGCCTAGGTGTCCGGGTGGAATGAATTATATTCCTAAAGAACCACTCTGTTGATAGATGAAAGCAGCATGAAATTCCGTTCAGTAGTTGTAGAGATTATCAGGCGCATTAAAGAGAGATAGACGCGACGGGGGACTATTTTAAATGTATCGTTTCGACCTTGGTAAACGTCAAGCTAGTTTCGCACCTTAGCCTTAGTATTAAATATTTGAAACGGTCGGGCTGATAGTGTTGGGTTTTTCTGCCGCTAAGCCGTTGGTCCTGCGCCTGATCTCTCTACGGTCGGCCGTCTCACCGAATTATGAGAGTGAAGGAACAGAGAGTGCACTTGTGTATTGCGCACACACTTGGGCACTATAATATCTCCCGCGCAGCTGGCTAATCTCTGTTGAGATTGGTCGCTGTAGTCGTAATTAGGCTAGGAGGACATCACGATTGAATTCAAGCTTAGGGCTCCAGCATATGGCTGATCGGGTTACGGTAAAGCGCAAGGTATTAAGTCTTCTTAACTAAAAATATTCCTCTCTACATCTACAAAATAAAAAACTGCTCGAATATAATGCGTAAACGTGTATATCAAAGTCCTCAACAACTCCAGTCTTTAAGAGTTGGTTCTTCAAACTCATTTCAAGTTACGAAACTCGTTATTCAGAATGGAAATCTTCACTAAAATGTGTCAAGCTTACACCATAGCGAGACAATTTTATTTAGCGCAAAAGCGTCCAATCAGTGCCCGGAAGGACCCCTAATAATATTGCCGGGTTCCGTCCTACGAAATACTTGGAGGGGAGCACCCAAAAATAAGGTTAACTTACTATCCTCGATATTTTGGGGTACAAGGGACGGGCTGATAGCATTTTTTACTTATGTAGATTTTGACAGGGAAAATATTTAAATCCAATGTGGAAATTAAATTATTGAATTGATCGCGCCGCCCGATTTTGTCTGCCTCGCCCAGTGGTTGACTTGGTAAGAATGCTACCATGCGTTATGTCTACCATTTGTATTTCTTTTTTGGGCAATAACAGGTCCTAAGGTAGTTTGAAAACGGGGTATCAGCCTTTTTTTCGAACTCTGACAGTGCCCAATGGATAGTTTTAAAACCCTAACCAGACCATAGCTGAACATATGACATACCATATTGAACTATATACTGTAAACCATGGATAAGAATTCCCTAGTTTAGAAGAATAAAACACATCCTTGTAAAACCCGTGCCATTTACGTTGTCTATTTTCGTGTGTTATGTGATGTCCATTTATTAATAAATGTATTTTCTTTCTAATCCTCTGGTAAAAATCCACCAGAGGATTACAAGGTTGCGTAGCAAGGATGTGTTTGTCAAGAAACGACAGAATCATTTACCTAGTCTCGCTCAGCGTAACTATTATATTCTTCACGTATCGTGTTTCCATCCAGACACAATAGAAAATCAATTGTTATCGGCCCGCCCGCGGTGTTATGATCCTGGATGCGTATAAGCTGTGGCTCAGTGTGGCTCAGTGCAGAGCGCAGTTCAGTTCTGTGTAAGAATTGCTCCTGTAGGAGTTTCAAACTTCTTGAAACTAAGACTTGGAAAAAATATCCGCTACGTCTTAGGACTTGTCAACATGCCCTCCCGAGTGGAGAAAATGAAACAGAGTGGGGCTTAAATCTAAAGCCACGAAGTTTGGAGTATCTCAGACAACTTGATTGGATATGTCATTTGCAACGATACCTCATGAGGGGTAAGAATCTTATTAAGTAACGGAAAAATATACAAAAAATATGAGTAATGTATTTTTAATTACTATCTATTTCTATATTATTACTTACAAAATCCAGTAAAAATTCCGTAGAATCAGTAAAATGTAATTATGTTACTAAGCATTGATATGAAAAGGGCTATGAGCCTATGAGAGTACTTTAATCGATGTAATCGCAAGTCAAATATTTTTTTTGTTAAAAACTTGTCTATTAAGTAAATCAGATTATTTATCAAACACATGAATAGTAGTTATTACTCAAGTAAAAAAAAATATATCAGATAAAACACAAGCAAACAACAATGCAAAGCAACTGACACTCAAATTGAAATGCAAAAAACAACCAATATTTAAAGCGGTGGGCTTAAGACGCCACCCTGCGCAACCCCTACTGCACCGGCTTTTATAAAAGTTGCACAAACAAGAGCAAGTAACGAAGGAGCCGAGGCTAAAGACAATGAAGGTGTCTCGAAAGCGAAAGTCATTTCGTATTACAATACTGAAATACTTCCCTTAATGAGGGTAGTTGAAAACAGTTTCATTTGCCTCCCTTCTTTTGTTGAATCGATTATCGAATCGATTTTGTTGCAATATGATTGTCTTCTGAGTGAAGTTACTCTTAGTTTTGGAAATTGTAGGGAAGATAATATATAGAAAATTCGACACCAGTTGACCGTAAAATAGTTCCTATCCTTTGGAACTCAAAATTAGCTTTTGTTTTTAACCGAAAATTATTCTTAAAAGAACAAAACTGATACTGGTGAAATAGTTCTTCTACTTTTCGTTTAACTAGCGTTTTATTTTTGAGGTACTGTCTGTCTGTCTAGTTAGGTTTACTAGTCCATATTTCATCACGTGCACCGAACCATTGCTAAACGTAATGACTCGCAAACAACTGTCATGTTCCCAAACAGACCGTCACTGTCACTTCACACGTAAGCTGTTAGTCTGTCGGCAATAGCTGACGGCTGCGCGCACGCACTAGAGGAAATAGAGCGGGATTTACACGAACCGATTGTCAGACAAAACGGAACGTCACCATATTTTGGCAAATCATTATTAGGCCACCTCATTATGGCGACCGTACTAGGTAGTATTGATGGCTCAAGCAAAATCCCACTAATATTATAAATGCGAAAGTTTGTGAGTGTGTGAGTGTGTATGTTTGTTACTTCTTCACGCAAAAACTACAGAACGGATATGGATGAAATTTGGCAGAGAGATAGATTATAGTCTAATAACATATAGGCTACTTTTTATCCCGAAAAAAAAAACACAGTTCCTGTAGGATACAGAAATAGTAGTTTACGCGGGCGAAGTCGCGGGCAACAGCTAGTTAATGAATAAAGTATGTTCGGGTGTTGTACATTTAAATGTAAAGAGTTGGAACAAGATGTCTCTTATAAAATTGTGTTTAGGCAGGCCTGGTTCACTTCTGCAATTTAGCTTAAAGCTACAATTACATGTGCGGGCCGAGCGGTCGGCATTTGGTCGTAACAGATTTTGCCGGTCGCATCGCATGCAAGATCTACGCTGTCAGGTGAGATGAGGTTACGCGATAGACAGGGAGGCAAATGTGCATAATGATTTAGTGGTAGGCTAATGGCAAGCTGCGATCTCAATTTGCACTTTATTGTGTCGTAACAAGAGTCGCTATTTGCGGAGTGGTTCTTCTGTACTTGTAATATTATTTATTCTGCGGTTTAGGGTAAATTATCAGTCTGATTTATCGCGAAGATTTTAACACAGATTATTTCACACTTTTTTCTTCTAATATCTACCAACTTCTCGATTACTTCTATCAAGATAATCTAACAAACATCTAGCATAGCACATTAGAACAGTGTAAAGACCACTTTAGTTAATTTTAGCAGTGTTTACAGCGGTTACTGCTGAGCGTAGGGATTTGCGGCCAAGATGGGACGTAAACCGTTTTTGATGTGTATAACTAAGTATCGTTTAGTGCGAGTAAATAGCTTTACAGTTTCCTCGTTTGAGCAACTGTTTAGTTGAGGCAGATCTTCATTTATTTTATGTACTAGTACATATTTCTAACTAGCATTTATTTCGCTTTCATTTCTCATTTTATCCCTTTTTATAGGGCCCCGAGACGATCAATGGCGTTTGTCAGTATTTACGTTATAGTTGGACCAAATGATGGTTTAATTGACGGTGCGAATGATGGGAGTGGGACTGTTCATAGAAAGTATTTTTAACGAAACCCATTTCATACGAGGGTCAAACTGAAAGTTCTTAGAACTGGCCACTTATAAACAATATAAAAAAAAAATATTCTAAAATTTGAAAATAGAACTCTTTGCCAATATTACTGAGTATATATTTCATTCATTTGTCATTTGTTTTACGACTTGGCGGCAAATTGAAAATTGTCTGTGTCACGTCAAAATGAATTTAACACGAGAAAATTTTCGTGCAATGATTTTTTATGACTTTAGATGTCATTTAAGTCAACAAGAAAGTTATGATAGACTACGATTGGCCTTTCACGATGAAACCCCATCTCGTGCGACTGTTTACAACTGGTTTAATGAGTTTAAACGTGGTCGCACTAATCTCACTGATGATGTACGTGAGGGACGGCCTTCTACGGCGACGACTGAAAATAACATCTGTGTTGTGCGGCGTATGATAGAGACTGACAAAAGAGTGACCTATCAGCAGATTCGGACAAGCTTAGGCATCGGTATGAGTCAAGTGCACAAAATCCTCCACGAACATTTAGCGGTCAGGAAGCTTTGCGCCCGGTGGATACCTCATAATTTGACTAAGGCTCAAAAACTCCATCGTGTGGATTGGTGCCGTAAAATGATTGAAAGATTTAACGGAGGTGACTCAAATGCTGTGTTCGACATACTAACAGGTGACGAAAGCTGGATTTACTGTTATGATCCTGAAACCAAAAGACAATCTGCTCAGTGGGTGTTTCCTTTCGAGGAGTTGCCAACTAAAGTGAAGAGAGATCGAAGTGCGGGAAAAAAAATGGTGGCCTCGTTCTTTGGAAGGATAGGTAATTTCGCAACAATTGTGTTAGAGGATCAAAAAACAGTTTCTGCAGAATGGTACACTACCAATTGTTTGCCACTTGTCTTGGAAAAAGTTCGAGAGAAACGACCTCGCAGTAGGATCCTCCTTCACCACGACAACGCCTCGTCGCACACTGCCAAGCGAACGATCGACTATTTGGCGACATCAAACGTTGAATTACTGGGTCACCCGCCGTATAGCCCCGACCTCGCGCCTTGTGATTTTTATTTATTTCCAAAAATTAAAGAAAAACTTAAAGGAAAGCGGTTTATGAATGCTGAAGAAGCGGTGGCTGCGTATCGCGATGCCATTGAAGAGACCCCTAAGGACGAGTGGGCAAAGTGCTTTTCCCAGTGGTTCCATCGCATGCAGCGGTGTATTGACGTCAATGGACAATATTTTGAAAAGATATAATAAAACTAATAACTGGCTAATGTAATCAGTTTTTGATTTTCTAAGAACTTTCAGTTTGACCCTCGTAACTGCCATGTTATCGAAGAGCCATTTGACCGACAGGCTATTTAACCTATTGACCACTTTACTGATAGACCTTCAATCGACGTCAACTGCTTGCCGCCATTTTGCAAGTAGTCGATTGCACAGCGAGACCATCAGTGGCTGCATCATTCGCGATTATCAATAAGCTTAAATCAAAATTTCCATCATTCGCCTTCAAGCGCAACTACGTGAGCGAATGACAATAGCTTCAATGTCTCGGTAGACGATCATTCGGCCATCAATAACAACGTAAATATTGACAATCGCAATTGATCGTCTCGGGGCCACTTTAAGCTTTATTTTCGCGACAAACAACCTGCTCGCACATGTCCATCTACAATTTCTCAATGAATTGTACCAAAAATACAAAGTCAGTTACACCATTACGATTCGAACATCAATAACGGCTGGCCTGATTTTCATATTTTATATGCGTCTCCTCCCCCTAACTATGAAAACATCTAAAACTTTACATCAAGGGGGTGAAATTGGGGATGGGAACAGTTTGACAGGATGATAATTCTGGCAATTATGCAGACGATTCGCTTGTCTTAGTTAAATTATAGTTTAAAAACAACACTGGGATTTTTTAAGGTATTTTAGATTCAATAAAAAGTATATGAATAATCAGTCCTACAATCCAAGTTACATTACCGCCCAGCACATTTAATACACACCCTCTATCGAATACAGTCATTCTAATTCATTATCCAGGACTATTGAAGAATCGGTTCTACCACCCCAACGCAAAAGCTAATTCATCAGGTCAACTACCCAATACAGGGTGTAAGGTGTGAGGTCTCGCCCGTGGCCGGAAAACTCCGGATAAAACCCGTACGAACCGGATTATACTGGTTCGTTCAAGATTGATCGGGGTTAAAGTTCGGGACGCCATAAACAATGGACTGGACGTATGGTACGTGTTGGCACGGGTTTAGGGAAATGTTGAACTGATTTTGATAAAAAGGGGGTAGTACGGTTGTTTGACAACAGTCCTCTGTGTAAAATGCATTTATTTGCAACAGTGACGTAGTGTTGCAGATGATCAAATACTTACAAATTTCTGTATTCGTATTCTTGTAGGAATACACTTCTCCGTATTAAAAAGCTCTTAAGATTTGTAAGTGGAAGTGATTTCTTCACAAAAAAGAGTTATTATCTTAGGTATCCACGAGGAGGTACCGGGTTCGAAACCCAGGTCAGGCCGAAAGTGTTGGGTTTTTCTATCTTGAAATAACTCAGACACAGCTCCGGAGTCAGGAAGTTGGTGGTGTAAACACCCCCGTGTCTCGGAAAGCACGTTAAGCCGTTGTTCCTGCGCCTGATCTCTCTACGGTCATGTCGGACTGCCGTCTCACCGAATTATGAGAGTGAAGGAACAGAGAGTGCACTTGTGTATTGCGCACACACTTGTAGACTATAATATCTCCCGCGCAGTCGGCTAATCTCTGTTGAGATTGGCCACTGATGTCGAAATTTGGCTAGAAGGACTTTATTTTATAATTATTACCACAACATTTTAATTCAATTGCTCGACAATGGGTCTACTCTCCCATGTCTTCAAATCTCCCGGTCTCCCTCTACAAGTTTCTGTATTCGTATTTTTGTAGGAATAGACCTTCCCCGTATTAAAAGCTCTTACAATTTGTATAAGGTAGTAATTTATAAAAAAAAATGGTATTGCTAGTTTATTTCATTTACCTACACATTTAAATAAGTAATTACTTTTTGAAGACTACCCCACTTTGACCTTCAGACGCCTCTATTACATACGCAATAAAAGCTGTTTTCGTAGGTCACATGGGTAACCTGACGTGCTGCCATCTGTACAGTCGCCAGCAAAGCAGACTATACATTGTTGCAAAATATTAAGATATTTTGCAACAATGTATAGTCTACTCATTGTGGCATCTTATATGCAGTTGTGATACTTATATCACAACTGCATATAAGATGCCACTATGAGTCTGTTTTATTAAATTTCTTCTATCACAAACTAAATTCAAGGACGCCACTGTTGAATAACGAAACCGTTCCACAAAAGCCCTAAAACAACTGTAACCTTAAGTAATAAGGGTGAGATTCACTCGCCCTTAATAAATCGTAGGTCAGATCAATGTCGGATGGCATAATCCCATATTGTCGGCCGGAGGCGGCATAGGCGTGTTAATGCAGATGGATGGTGTTATGCGAGAGTGCATTTGGACTTAATGATTAAAGTGGTTTAAAGTGACAAGATGGCGTTGTGAAACGGGTCAAAAAAAAGTATTAGGTGTTATGAGTTTCCTATTTTACGCTGTACGCGGCGTCCGATGTCAGCGTAAACGTTGCGATCGTCGTTTGTACGCAGCGTGGCGTACGTCAGTGTGTAAAAGAGACCACAACAGTCTGTAAGTACATCTCTATAGTAGCCATTGTGACGCAGTGTACGGTGTGACGCTGTATACGGCGTACGGCGTGACGGCTGTATACGGCGTACGGCGTTTATAGGACACCATTGTCACATATTCTCAGCATTTAGAGAAACCATACAAATTGGTAACTCAACATTTTCGTTTTCAAGGTTCCGTACCTCAAAAAGAAGTGAACCCATATAGGATCGCTTGGTTCACCGTCTCTCTGTCACGACTCTGAAACGCGTGGAGAAATCAAGTTGAAATTAACATCAAATACTTATGGCTGCGGTCCCTTGAATCTGTTTAAAAAATCAAGCTTTTAAGTCAACGTGGTTCAAAGATACGGTCATTCGAGCCTTGTTTTCAAACATTTCGCAGGGAAATCAAAATCTATAGGGTACTTCCCGTAGACTTAGAATTAATAAATTTGGAAAGAAGGAAGCTCTTACAGCACAGGTAAAGGAAAAAGTCTGAAAACCGCAATTTTGTGGTTACATCTTGTTTGCACGGAACCCACCCTTGTCTGGATTTTGTTAAATAACATGCCATTTTAACTCTCACCGTACATTTGCATCAAAACACGTTAGTTTCTAAGATAAAGATTGGCCTTTTTTGAAAGTTAGCAAACAACTAAATACTAATCGAATAACTCATAGCAAAGTATTTTTTGCCCAAATTTGAGAATTATTTCTTCAATCTCGCATAAGGCCCTCCCCACGCCAGAACTAGTCCGTGTAACTTTTTGCTGATATTCCGACGGAAGTTGTATCGTACGCGCCGGGTGTTAGATCACTTGATATTTAACAAGTTTCAATGGATATAACTACTCTACTTTGACCTTGAGACCGCCTCTATTCCCTACGTAATAAAAGCTGTTTTCGTAGTTAGTTCAAATGATGAAAAGGTAGTGAGTTAGTGACGTGCTGCCGACTGTACATAATAAAAATATAGGGTGAATAGGTACAATACCTACCGTAAAAGAACTATTGACTAGGGATTAGTTTCAATGCGTAATTAAGTGAAAATAAATAATTTTCCTGGTTTTTAATACCAATTTTGTACAGAAAATAAAAAAAAATATCAAATTTTACTAAGTAAAGTAAAAATTACTCACGTAAGTAATTGGCTTAGCTGTGTAGCGACTAGTTGTATCTGTGTACTGTGTTTACTGACCTGTAAGAAGAAGAAAAAGCTAATTAATAAAGAACATGTAAAACGAATAAAAATACGTAAGAAAGTATAATCCCAAATCATAGCGTCAACCCAAGCGGACTTAGTAGAAATCGTTAAATTTTATAGTTGAACATTCACTTGTGTTATTTAAATAATAGATGTGTTGCAGAAGGTTGTAAAAACTGAGTATGTTTGAGATGAGTCACGCGTAAAAATGAGAGTATTGTTAAAAGCCCGTGCACACTATACTGTCTTACCATGACCGTCGACCGTGCCATGAACGTAACGTATCAGAGAGGCCTTACTTCGGTTGACGATGTCCGTATTTTAGAACGTAGCCGTCCCTTTCATACAGGACAGAATGACAACGCGAGTGAGCGTGATGGCTAGACTAGTAGCGCTTAACGGAATTAAACGGAAAAGTAGCTCCATAGCATGTAGTGTTACATCAACTCTAAAATCTATGTCCATTTGCGAATAGGTCTGAATAAATACGAATGGGGTCACTTTTTTGCAAGACCAAATGCGAATGAGACAAACTGCCTCAAACCCAAACAAAATATGAGCGCAGTGTTTGTTGGAAACGAAACGGAAGACTGACGTCCTCGGAAGCACAGTTAGGAAGGCATTCACATGGATAGCGAATGGTCGTGTGGGTTCGAGTACCGCCTGAAAACGGTTGATGATTTTTTAATACATTTGGGGTGGTGCAGGATCTACCTCCTAGTGGTTCACCCCGGGCGGCTGAACGATACTAACAGGGGAGTCGTTAGTTGCCGCCTGGTAGTTAGCACCCTCTCACTGGAGCCCGGCGCCAAGGAGTTTGCCGCTGTATTTCGTCGGTGAGTGGAGTGCCAGAACCTTCTGGGTGATCTCGTTCCATCGTCGACCATATCTATAATAGTAATCATTCTACCCAACGTCTAGATTAGGCAAGAGTCAAGAGCAAACCCTTAAAAAACATACGAGTATTCACCACGGCCACGGTACGGTAAGGGACACGGTGTAGTGGGCACAGACCTTTACATTTGATGGCTACGAGCTCGGTTTCAATAACTTTAAACTGACATTCCTATGAATGACAGCTTATTACTATTCATTAAAATGTGTCAGTTTTGTAGTTTTGCTTCGTTTATTTACAAAACGCAATCACTATTGTAATACAAAATACAGGGTAAAAATGCCTTACAATGCAAAACTGGCCTTAAATAAAAGACCATAGGGCAATGATCTTTTAAAAGCATTCTTCTTACTAACATAAACACAGACACAGCTTACTGTATTAGCTTTTAATTAATAAAATGAAAAGTAAGTTAAGTAGTTAGTTTTACACACCTGATTCTGAAGAAATAAAAGTTATAACAAGCAAAGTTTCTAATAATAACGATAAGAAGATTCACCAATAAGTATACTTTCACCAATTTTTGGTAGTTTCAAAAATAAAATGAAAAAAGTTAACCTAACTAAACTTAGAACAATGAATCATGGTCAGTATTTTAAGCAACCATCTTGCTTTTACAAAAAATAATGTTACCTCTCCTATTTTTATTCTATAAATAAATAAAGAAATTGTTTCAACAAACACACCAATTACCTATATAGCCTTAAACTAAGCGTGAGCTTGTGCTATTTTGACTAGGATAACGGATAGATATACTTATATACATAAAACTATACTAACTATACATACTCTATGTCTATTAAACTAAGCATTCGAAGCTGCCAATAGCTAGTTTTCCATAAATATTACATCAAAACATCGAACATCGATTTCTGATTCATAGCCAATGTAAACTACAAGTGACAAGTTTTTATATGATACACAAATTACACGTTTCTAAAGAAAATATGAGTATTTCATAACCCGATATGATCTAACGTTCGAATTACGATGACAACACAAGAATTCCTGTTCAAAAATCAACATTGAACCATTAACATAAATCAAAAGTCACACAGACGGGTGTATTATACATACAGGGTATGTGAGTGAGACCGGTTGGCTTAGTACGTCTGCTTAGGGCGCGTGCTTAGTCATAAGAGGTAGCTGTTCAACATGAGAACACATCACAATTTAAGAAAAACAAGCAAACATAATTTTTGAAAAAACAAAAGACCCGACTGCAAAATTTGATATATTTTTGAAATTGTCTTTTTATTGGCTCTCATTTGATACCCATATTGATATTGTAAGGAAGAAATAAATCCCCGCTCCCCCTTTATTTCCATTTGCGGGCGCCATTTTTTAAATGTATATAGCCTATGTCACTCTCACAATTTTGACAAATTCAATGACACCTCATATGACAAAACTGTCCAGCCGTTTGGGCTGTAGCGCGAGCCAAACAAATACATACATACATACTTACATACATACATACTCTCGAAAAACATAACCCTCCTTTCGCAGTCGGGTAAAAATAGAATCCATACTAACATTATAAATGCTAATGTGTGTCTGTCTGTCACGCTTAAGCAGCTGTACCGATAAGGATGGGTATAATTGTATGACCCGAAAAAGGATGAGCTACGTTAAAACAGAATGTTTAAAAGAGTTTTTACTATTAAGGGCACAAATGATAAGAAAGGTAAGGTACTAATGGTATTTAACAATCTTGCCTAGCCTTATGGAATGTAACTTATTCTTTGAAAACTCACGCGATATTTTTTCAACATATGCCATAAATTCGCTTTACTTATACCATGCCTTAAATTGCTGTTTTTTAATAATATGTTGACAAACAGTAAGAACCCGGCTCTCACAGCAGTCAGTTTTAAAGGCCCGTTTTATTGCATGTACGTTTTATTTGCATTCTAACTGATGCTATTACGGTGAGGGAAAACATCATGTAGAAACCTGCACATTCAGACGACTGAATGTGTAACCATGATCCAAATTTGACAAGTTCCCCTGTAAACAGGGTCTTGGAGGTCAGATGGCAGTCGCTCCACTGTGATTACCTGATCTGCCACTGCGGACCCTGGGCCCTTGTGTGTGTGTGCACAACCGGAATAACGCTTGGATTATGATGATGATGTATAAGAAAAGTTTCCCAACGCTATGATTGACATTAGTGGTGACCCAAGAGCGGGCAGCTACCTTGCTCAGCGTACAAGCAGCGCTATCCAGCAGGGTAATGATGCCAGCATCCTGGGAACCTTAACGCAAGGACCCTTTTTATAATTTTTAATTTTAATGTGTACATAATTATGTTTTATAATATCTGCAAGTTACCTGTTAAATAGTGTGGTTGCCTGAAATACATTTATTGTTAAAAAAAATTAAAGCCAATAGTTTCTATTATGAAATCGCTCCTTTTATACTGTATCCGCGGTCTTAACAGCCGGTGTCAGTGACACGGCGCCGGCGCAGCCTCGGCCTTCGTTAGATCACGAAACTATTCCGATGCCTTTACACTTGTAAGGATAAAGGATTCGAATACAAAATGAGACTAAGGTAGGAGAAGTAGTTTGTTGGACTTGATTTTGCAACTGAGTATAGTCGAGGTACTTACTTCAATGTCTGATGTAGATGTCTTTGGGAACAATTAGTATACACTGATATCAATATGATGAGGTTTCAAGGGTTAGCTGCAATGGGTTGGTTGTTTGTGCTTCTATTTGAATGTCTTTTATTTTAAAAACCTTTTAAAATGTTTTATTTTGACTGTAATGATTGCGTTTCTTTGCGATTTGCGTTAAATTAATTTAATATCTAGTATGGCCAATAACAGGTTTCCTCATGAATGAACTATGTGTTAAAATTATGTATATACGCTGTTGGTTTTCTTAATTAAATAAAAAATACACTGTTTAACTGGGTATAATATACGTTTACTGTGTATATACGTATATACATCATGTCCAGTAAACTATTGATTAGTCACATCATTCCCTACTATATGCATTTTTTTAGGGTTAGCTAAATGGTCAAAAACAAAAACCGCATGGATTCGTCGTGTCTATCTATCTAGCTGTCCGTCTGTCAGTCCGAATGTGGCAGTCATTTTATTCAGAAACTATGAGGATTATACAGTTGAAACCACAGACTTATATGTATTTTGTTGAAACGTGGTGGTTAGATGGATACTGTGTAAGCCATTTTAAGATTTTTAAATCACGCACTTGGCCGTTTATTCCAAGTGAAAGTCGTACTGTTTTCGAGACATAAATAGTAAAATTCGTATGGCTATTTTTACAAAAAACGACCTTTTACACATTTGATTTTATTAATAGTTAAAACAATTTAATTCAAGGTACTAAATATTTGCAGGCAACTTTCTGATATTATAAATAAATAGGAAATAGGTATTATAATTTAAACAAATGGTTGTGAAGTTTTTTTTTACGTAGAAAGTGAAGGGTACTCTTACACAATCCAGACACCAAAATCAATTTTTCCTTTTTACCTAAATGTTACTAAATAAAACCTCAAAATCTCAATTATAGTAGACTTCCACTTACAACTAAATATGTTTCATACGTTTACGCAAATAGTCGTACTGTTAAAGAAGTTATTTTCAAATCTAATCAAACAACTAAAGACTACTAATAAGTTTTAGGTGTCCCGAAAACACCTACCCCGTTATTCCAAAAACTTAGTACCGGGTTTAAGACAGGACTAAGCTATTATCTAGCCACTTAAAAAAGCGCTTCTCTATTAGGTTATGTCACGAATGTGTCATTCATTTCTCTGTTGCCGGATAATATTTAGACCCATTTTAAACCTGGTCTAATTTTTTTATAATAACTAAAATTTGACCAGGTTTAAAAATTTAAACACTGCTACGGTCTTATTACAAAAAAATTAGACCAGGTTTAAAATGGGTCTAAATATTAGCCGACAACAGAGGAATGAATGACACATTCGTGACATGACCTAATAGAGAAGCGCTTTTCTAATTGGCTAGCTAATAGCTTAGTCCTGTCTTAAACCCGGTACTAAGTTTTTGGAATAAGGGGGCTAGAATCCATACAAATCACTTCCCTATGCAACATTCCAAAACCAGACAGCCTCTAATCCCGGGCAGCGTGGCTGGCGATAGCACAATCCCGCGGGGTCCGGGACTCCGGGATTGGATCCCGGGATGCGGTGACATCATTACTCCTCGCCGACAGAGTCCTGAAGGTAATAAGTCTAGATGCGCCGGGATTAGTGCTGGCAGAGATTTAGGCAACGCGTTTTAGTGCTAGATTTTAGGTTATTTGCAGGCTTGAAGTTAATTGATAGTGATGTGTCATGGTTTGCAGCGGTGATGTCGGATTAAGGTGGTAGTTTAAGTCATTATATTTACTCGCCCGAATAGCGAAGGGACGTGGGTTCGAGTCTCACCGGATGACACAGTCGATTAATTTTTGTAAGTGAAATTTGATTTAATTTCGTAAAAAACTTGCAAAATAATTGCTTAAGTTATAAAAATATAATTAGTTAAGCTGATTTCATCTTAACTGATGGTTAAATATTTGTAAAAATATTTCCATTGGATACATGCGGGTACATTCCCCAAGTATTGATGAAATCGAACGCCGGCTCACTGGCGTAGCAACAAGCACTTGCAAAAATTCGTCGACTGACTAACGTCCTCCGTAGCTTAGTTGGTAATAGCACTCGCCCGGATAGCGAAGGGACGTGGGTTCTAGTCCCACCGGATGACACAGTCGATTAATTTTTTTAAGTGAAATTTGATTTAGTTTTAAGTCATTTATGCATGCGCACCTTCTTCGTGACAAATGATTAGTGCTGGCAGAAAATTATGCAACGCATTTTAGTGCTAGATTTTGATAGGTTTGCGTTGCTTAAGATAATAGTAGTGATGTGACGTGGTTTGTGATGATGGATTGAGGTGGTTGCATTTATGCATTGGACATGCATAATCCTTAAATTACTTTTGGGGGCACTAATAGACTAGGGAAAATTAGGGTTGCTGCGAAACAAATTGTGGGCTAGTTCTAAGAAGCAGCGGAAGAAACTCAGTGACTTTATTATCAAAGCCTCTTATAAAAAGGTGGTTAAAAATATTAAAGTAGTTTAATAAACAGTGAGAGTATTTTTACAGCAAAAGAGGTAAGCGGGCTACACATCTATTTAATTGCTACTCGGCGAATATTAATCGGTGATCAGGTAAAAAAATCTTAATTATTAAGTAACCACCATGAAGTCGTAACAAAACGTTTTTTAAAAACAAAACTTTTTTCTATGATAATTTTTATTTTGATATCAAGATTTTATTTTTATTTTGATGAAATCGAACGCCGGCTCACTGGCGTAGCAAGCACTTGCAAAAATTCGTGGACTGACTAACGTCCTCCGTAGCTTAGTTGGTAAGAGCACTCGCCCGGATAGCGAAGGGACGTGGGTTCGAGTCCCACCGGATGACACAGCCGATTAATTTTTGTAAGTGAAATTTGATTAAATAGCAAATTCAAATTGATCACCAAAGTTGCGTGTTCAAACAACACACGGAATTTCGCGCTCAAAGATAAACAACTTAATGTAATAGAAAATCCTCAATTTCATAATTGACTTTTCCCCTTGGAGAGGTGCTATCATGATCCCCCGGGAATCCTGTTAATGGCGTATTCACTAGAAAGGGGAAAGTGCTTTTCAATTTAGACTTAGCACGAATCTGGTCTGAGCGAGGGGACTAAGCAATCTTAGCTTTATACAGGGTGTCCAGGTTTCGACTAGCGAAGATTTAAGGGCGTTTTATTTATCAAATAGAGACATAATCAAAATAAATAAAAAAATTACAATATTTTTTAATATTTCAAAAAAAAATCATTTTCGTGTTTAGTTTTGTAATAGGTTTAAAAAGTATAAAGTAACTGTTTTAAATTTTTAGCAAGATTACATAAAAAAATATTTTTTTCCTATATGACGGTTAATAATTTTGAATTGATCTTTATTCCACTTGATAGGCGATAGCTTTAGCTTTCAAATGAATATTTTTTATAACTTTTTGGACCACCAGATCCACAGAAATAGTATTTTTTTAAATAATTAAAATGGCTGCCATTTCAAGAGCAGGAGTTAGGGGGAGGGGGGAGTTAGAACCCAACATGGGGGTTTTTTGTCGATAGCATTTGATGAACTAATAGTCATAGCCCATAAATTATCGCTAGTCCAAACCCGGACACACTGTGGAGGGTCAATGGGTTTTAGATGAATTAAACTAGGACATAGACACGGTCGGCAAAGAAAGTGGTCTACCAGTTTTGACAAAATGTCATGTATAAGTAAAATAGCGATAAGTTTAAAATCACTCATGGACTTATCACTTTTTTAACAATGAGAGAGATGCACATGACGTAGGTATTATAAGTTGTAGCTGCCAGAATATTTTTGAATGAATTAATTAACCCTGTTGTTCTAAGACGCACGAATGATTTTCAACCTTAGGGTGATATACCACTTTCCTGGCCGACCGTACCTACTACATTATCTGTGGTACTACTGAATACGAAATCTAAATCTAAGCAAAGCACAACTTTTAGCTGACACTTCGAGAGTGAGACTTACTGCCGCACTCAGAGTTGTCAATTTTATCCTTCATCTTTCATTAAGTCTAGTTCTGTCACTTTCTTTGTCAAAGAAATAGAAAATGCCTGCATGAGACTTAATGAAGGATTAACTTAAATTGACGGCTCTGAGTACCGCAGTTAGTTATCCATTACTAGTTAATTATTTTAATAATGACTATGATCCTTTATGTTTTACTTGAAAAAATACTCGTCAATTGAATTGAGCTATTCGGACGAATAATTATATTCGGTTGCTTAGTCACTCAGTTGGTAAGAGCATTCGCCCGGATAGCGAAGGGACGTGGGTTCGAGTTGACACAGTCGATTAATTGTTGTGAGCGAAATTTCATTTATTGATATTCGGATGAATATAGATAGTATCTACTAAAAAACTACGCGTACGCCAAGAACCGAGTAATAAATGGTCGGCCGATCTCTTAAGTATTAGCTTTAAACCAAAATTATTACATTTATACCTTATTATTCTCTTAAATCCTTTGGTATAAGACAATCGACGTCGGTATCTTCACAAACACGAATAACTTCAGTTATCATGCCCCAGGACACGCCAGGATGCCGCACCGTTACTCCATATCTTGGAGTACAATCAGCACATCAGGCTGGAAGTTCGAGGCAAAACCACCTGTATTTCCACTGCACAAGACGTCATAATTTAGCGGTTCGACTGTACAATCAGCAAGATAATCAGAAGTTGTAGATTATCGTGTCACGAACTACCCTGCTTCCTGCTTTAGCCAGCAATATCGGCTTCGTGGCGTGGTGGTTCAAAGGCAGTGAAAGTAGATGGTTCTGTTCCCCGCAGCAAGGAGTAACCTGATTCTTTTTTTTAAATAGGCAAATGCAAATGCGGATAAGCGCACTGAGGGTTCTGTACAGACATATATTTTTTCTACGATGTAACCACACGTTTGCGTTTTTTTTTCTCCTTTCCGGGGGTAGCCAGAAATACAAGACTTAATAAGCTCAGACAAGGCATCAGTCTCCCACAGTAAGATGTTTATCATAGTTATACATACTAGGTTAAATATAATTGTGAAGTGAAAATAAATTAATATTATTATTATATCACATGCGCTGTAAGACCGAAATCCTTGGCTTTTATGATTCTGATAGGTCTATGGGAAGGACCTTTAGGTTTTGATTCCCCTGCGAAATGTTAGGAAAAAAGACTCAAATGGCCTTCGATTGCGTTGAATAAAAACCTTGATTTTTTTACAGCTTTAAGGGACTGCAGACTTAAGTATTTGATGTTACTTTAATCTTGGTGCCTGACAGACAGACGGACAACAAAAAGTCCTATAAAAGTTCAATTTTACATTTCGCAGCAGGAAACCCTAAGAATAAGCCAAGTGCGTATCAGCCAGGCCACTACTTGTTTCCGGAATCCCGTAAATACTTGTGTCTCATGTATAAAATTACAAAGTTATTAACGCAAATTAAATCAAATTTCACTTACAAAAATTAATCGACTGTGTCATCCGGTGGGACTCGAACCCACGTCCCTTCGCTATCCGGGCGAGTGCTCTTACCAACTAAGCTACGGAGGACGTTAGTCAGTCGACGAATTTTTGCAAGTGCTTGCTACGCCAGTGAGCCGGCGTTCAATGAAGGTATTACGAAATTTCCTCTTCTCCAGCTACATTTATTTAGATTGTCGACTGTTACATTTTAATTTTTGAAGATTAAGAGTTAGCTCATTACTTTATCATCATCATCATCCTAGGTCCTAGCGTTATCCCGGTTGTGCATCGCACGCGAGGGCCCAGGATCCGCTTTGTTAGCCCATAATTTATTTTTAAAATTTGAGGTACACCCAAAAAATGGTTCACACATGTGGGAACTGTATGAATTGTATATAAACGAGAAAAAAAGCCGTACATTCTTCTAAAAGAATAGTAATAGCCACTTAACTCCAGAAGTCCTCAATCGGAGGAGGCCCGGCACGTGACTGGAACGGTACATTTGCAGGCCCAGCTCATCAGGTTGTGCACTTTTGTGGCAAAATAGCTCCTATTACAACAGCGTAAGATGCCACATGTTCAGCTTAATGTGCGTGTACGTTTGCCGGTCGCATTAATATTTAGCGGAGATCACGACTCGCGGTGAGCCCTCCGTTGGGCTGATACGATATCTGCGGCTGTGGTTTCACTAAGAGCTGAGCTGATAAAAATAAATTTTAAATCCATAAGTACTCATATTTATTAATATAAACGTATGTTGTTCTGTCTCATACCTCATCTTCACGATTGAGGAACTGAACCGATTCAGATAACATTTTGTATTACGGATAGTTTAGTACGGGAAAGTTTTTATCCCAGAAATGTCCTTCAAGTAGGTGAAAGAGGGAATGAAAGAGCACATCGGAAATTCGACATAAGCGCGGGCGCAGTCGCGAGAAAAAGTTACCGTAAAATACGTTATTTTCTTAAAACCTGACATAACAGGTATCATCTAAAAGTATCCAGTCCAGTTCAGAAGCCACTTAGTTAGAGGAACACTGAGATTATTTGTCCGAGAATGGGTTGTACTCATGTCTGGATTAGTAACAGCGTATACCTGATGATATACGGATCGGGCCGGGAGTGTTGAGTTTTTCTGTCTTGAGCACAATTTAATAACTCAGACACAGCTCCGGAGTCAGGAAGTTGGTGGTGTTAACAATTCCCGTGCCTCAGAAAGCACGTTAAGCCGTTGGTTCTGCACTTGATCCCTCTACGGTCATGTCGGACTACCGTCTCACCGAATTATGAGAGTGAAGGAACGGAGAGTGCGCAATACACAGGCGCACACACTTGTGCACTATAATATCCCGCGCAGTCGGCTGCTCTCTGTTGAGATTAGCCACTGTAGTCGAAATTCGGCTAGGAGGACATAATTATCATAATTACACTGAAAAAAAGGATCAACCAAACTAGTTTTGTTAGTTGAAGGTTTCGTTGTAGGGAAGTATTTTTTTGTTAAATATAAACAATCTTCGAATTTCGCAAGTCACTAGTTTGCGGCCTACTAGTAGCCAAATTTTGGTTACTGTTTTCCAATCATTAGTTATTAGTAACTGCCTGTATCACCTAAGCAATTAGACCCATGAACAAAATGTAATCTCGCTCTCAGTTAAGCCACAGCTCTACCCATACGTTCCTAACCCCGTTTTAGCTGCAGGCCAAATGATTATCTTGGATAGCGGGACCCGAACTGTAAGTTGCCTGTGTTACTAATAAAAGGCGATGGGATTGCATTGCAGACCTGTTTGTGGTGCATTCTTTCCGGTGTGATACAGGGTGGTAGCAAATGATACATAGGTTCAAATTATGTATCAAAAAAACGACGTTCTTTTTGAAGAATGCGAGAGCAACCATAGTGAACTTATTTACTATGGTTGCAAATGATTGGATTCAGCAACTGAGCAATGACATCTGACGACCACAGTGGCCGAGTGGCTCACACACCGATTTTCAAAGTGTCGCCATCTCTGAGGTTTCGGGTTCGATCCGCGGACGTAATTCAAATTTTCCATATTGTCTCGGGTCTGGGTGTTGTGGTACCACCGTTGTTTCTAATTTCCATAACACAACTTTAGCGACTTAGGGATTGGAGCATTGTATGTTGTTTTATGCATTAATCTGATGTCTGAAGCAGCAACTAAAGGCACACAAAATTATGTAGGGTCTTAGATGAAGTAATCAGCCATATATGTATAAAGAAAGCCCAAAACATGGCACAATGTTAAATTTTTCTTTAAGTGACAGTTGTCCATTAAGTTAACAAAATTAAAGTGAACATTTTTTTTTATTTCGGCCAGAAAGCGCCACTTATGAATGTCAGTATTAAAAGACAATAATACTGGCCCATATGCAACATTTTAACATTCAAGTTCTAGCGGCAATGTATATTTAAAAGTATAACTGAATAAAAGTATGTTTCTTACTATAACACGAATAGTCAAACTCATTAAAACACAATTTTACGGATTGCTTCGCGAATTTAAGTATTTACATTTTATTTAAACCTAACCTCACTGTTAAGTGTTCGATAAGTCAGAATTTAATTAAAATGTAAATAAATTATGAAGTTATAGGTAAAATTGTGTTTTAATGATTGGCAGTCCCCAAATGGCCACATGGGGACTTGAAAATGTCCCGCGGCTGTCAGTTTTACGTTAAATTATTAATCTAAGATGGCATAGAGTTCTCTAAAGTTTCGGTAAGGAAAGATAGTTTCAAGGTTACTCACTACAGGGGAAAATTTCGTGAAACTTCCCAAATTATGGTTAAAGTAATTTAAATAGTAGATTCAATACAAGGGACGAAAGTGACCATTCCACTCGAGAAGTTTCTGTCAATAGCTCGAGAGTGGAATGGGTGCTTTCACCCGAGTTAAACATACTTTTTTTCATTTCGACTGTGAGGAAATCGAGGGTATCGATAGACTATCGATAGTTGAGGCAAAAGAAATAGTATCGATGAAATATCGATAGTATCGATAGAATATCGATATAATATAGATAGTATCGATAGTTGAGACAAAAGCAATAGTATCGATAAAATATCGATAGCATCGATAGACTATCGATAGTTGAGACAAAAGCAATAATATCGATAAAATATCGATAGTGTCGATAGACTATCTAGTTGAGGCAAAAACAAAAGTATCGATAAAATACCCATAGTATCGATAGACAATCGATAGTATCAAAGTTCAATACTAAAATCACTATCGATAGCTGATACTATATTGCAATAACTATACTGATTATTGCAATAACTATCGATACTCTCGATAGTGGCCTTTTATTCAATAGTAGGAGTGGAGTATAAAGTAGGAGGGAAAATCTATTTCCCACCCGGCTATCTACACATGAAAGTTCAACTTTCCGAACAGGTGAGATGAAAATATATATAATTTAACTTACAAATATGGAAAGGCAGCTATTTTAAACGCTTCATCATGTTGTTTTTTCTACGTTCCTAGCGAATTAAAGCGACCATACCTTATCAGTAGAGGTGGAAACTGTGTTTTTATGGCCAAATCGCAGAAAATAACTACGTAGAATTATGCACGGGCAAAAAAATTTGAAGCTTCCTAAATTCTCCAGTTCATTAAATTTACCGCCTGTTTTTTTATTTGTTTCTTACGTTTACGCGAATTGTTGAACTCATTAAAACACAATTTTACGGATTAATTCGCAATTTATTTACATTTTATTTTAAACCTGACGTTTCGAACACTTTACAGCGATCGTGGTCACAGGGAGAGGTCTCCCTCTACCTCCCTCTACCTCTACAGCGATCGTGGTCACAGGGAGAGGTCTCCCTGTGACCACGATCGCTGTAAAGTGTTCGAAACGTCAGGTTTAAAATAAAATGTAAATAAATTGCGAAGTAATCCGTAAAATTGTGTTTTAATGAGTTACCACCTGTTGGCAAATTATTTTTTTTATAATTTATGACTGTCATTGTCATGTGTCAAACCAATGGTAGCGAGCATCTACGCGCCATGTGCTTTATAAATGTGTGTTTCTTTGTTAGTTTCTTTCTAATAATATTTAGTTGTTTTTAAAAACTCCGAAACCTTCCTTACGAGGTAATTTTCAACTCTATCTAAATTTATAGTTAATATCATCTATCATCAACAAAGTTATCAAAATTAAACGTTACCAATCCAAACCTAAAGTTAGAAATTGCTTTAGAGTAAATGGCCGATTCCAAGCACATAGTTCCAAGAAGTCCCCGCGCACCCACACGCTTAGCGGCATTACCTGACCGTAGGGATGTCGCGTCATTACAAATTCAAATAAGCTCGGGCGATAGTCCGGTTTGCGGCAATGATTAGGAAAACAGAGGGTACAATCACGAGCATCGATATGTATACATCAGCATTCGATTTGAGACCTTATTACAATGGCATAAAAACTTATTTGTATACATTTCATTTCTTGTGAGTGCGTGATTCCGGACTTTTTCAAGGCCTATAATCTAAGTTGAAAGCCCACTTGCACACGTCTGGATTAGCTAATCCGAAATGTCCACTTGCACCAGTCCGGATCAACTAATCCGATAAGTCCTTTTGCTCCTGCTTATCTGTAGTAGTGTAAGGCCTAGGCCAAAGTTTTTGTATTTACACCACTAAAGTTCAAACCTAACACATCTGCTTATTTATTTATTTGCTTACTAAGTGTACCAATTCAGCAATAAAAGTGAAAACAATTCACTACCCAATAACTCCTAAGCCCTCGCAAAAATATCTAAATATTCAGAAGGCTTGGTTTGCCAGAAAAAAAATATATCGTGTGGTAGCTACGTAACTAATCAATACCAATATTACAAAGAAATAAAGTTTGTAAGTTTATTTGACAGCAATAATCTCAGCAACTACTAGACCGATTCTGAACATTCTTTCAACAGTAGAAAGCTACATTATTCCTGTGTGATGTCACTTACAAAAAAAATATCCATGCAGACTAAATATTTTATTATTCAATGTCGGGATGCTAGTAATCGAAGTAAAATAGGTAACAACCTCATGAACTCAGTCTAACATAAGAACATCTAGTAGGCATAAAACAGTAACCAGTCGCTACTAATCTTTGTGTATTTATAAGGATAACTTACAAAGTCAATGTCAATGTTAGTAGCAATAGGAATTATGTGTACTTACGAACTTATATCGATTAAGCCGTGTCAGGTATGATGAGAATTATAGGGACTCATTAACATGTTCTAATTTCCATAAATGCCACTGTATGGGAAGTACCAATATGATTAGTATGGAAAATGTACATACGAGTAGATACAGTCAGGTCAGCGGCCCATCTACACTAATTTATAAAGAGGAAAGATTTGATTGTTTGTATTGAGTAGGCTCTGAAACTACTGGACCGATTCAGATGAAATTTATTATTCATGTATTTAATACTTAGCTTATGTATTTGTATCTTCCTATCTATGTGTCTTAGTATGTATGTTTATTAATTCACTATGAATTTAGTTTTACCATGAATTGCTTTACTTAATATCCCGCCACTTATTAACTCTCTACATTCCCATGCGGTTGACTGGTAGAGAATGCCTTATGGCATTAAGTCCGCCAATTGTACTTTCTTCTGCATTCCTATGCGGTTGACTGGTAGAGAATGCCTTATGGCATTAAGTCCGCCAATTGTACTTTCGTTTTTGGTGCTATAAAGTTTAAATAAATTTGGTACAGAGATAATTTGAGACCCTGGGAAGGACATACGCTACTTTTTGTTGCAATATAAAACCATCAGGGGGGTGAAATGGGGAATTAAAGTTTGTATGGAAAATCCACGAATGGAGACCACGTCTCGGGAAACGTAGTGTTGGACGCCCCCCTGCTAGGTGGACCGATGACCTGAGGAAGGTGGCCGGTGGTGGCTGGATGCGAGAAGCGGAGGACCGTGAAAGTTGGCGCCGTCTTGGAGAGGCCTATGTCCAGCAGTGGACTGCAATAGGCTGATATGATGATGGAAAATCCGACTTATGGCGCGGGCGAAGATGCTTTCAGATTATATTTTTGTTGCAAGTTAGCCACTATTTTTAACAGCATAAGATACCAATCTCTAGAAAAAGTATTTAGGAAGGAAATAAGATACTTATACCAATTATCGCTAAGGACAGTAAAAGTATGATAGACGATAGTTGTTATTTGAAATACGGTTTTTTGCGGATTGATCTGAATTTGAAAAAAGAACTTTTCCTATATTTTATAAAAAAACAGTTTTAATCGATCCATCCATCGCAGCCTTTATTTTACTCCTTTTAGGATATAGGCCTCTTCCATATTTATCCATCTTCGTCTGTCCCGTGCCACTTTCATCCAGTTCCGTCCTGCGTGGCGCTGGATATCGTCCATCCAACTAAGTAGTGGGCGGCCTCTACCGCGCGTGTTGGCCCATGGTCGCCACTCCATAACCCTTCTGGTCCACCTATTTTCGTCCATTCTAGCTATATGTCCTGCCCATTTCCATTTCTCACTGGCTATAGTACAGTTTTAATAATCCATACTAATATTATAAATGCGAAAGTGTGTCTGTCTGTCTGTTACCTTTTGACGCTTAAACCACTGAACCGATCGAGATAAAATTGGGTGTGGAGACACTTCGAGACCCTGGAAACGACATAGGCTACATTTTGTTGCGATATAAAAAAAACAAGAGGGTGAAATGGGGGATGAAAGTTTATATGGAAAATCCAACTCTTGCGGGCAAAGTCGCGGGGAACCACTCGTATTTTATAAACTACAAGTTTTAATAATAATAACATAAAGCACTTCCACACAAGGTCACTTTGCAACACCATTAGGCAAATAAGGGTCGCTTCACACGACGCGATAACTCCCTAAAGCCGTTACGGAACTCAAGATTATATAGTTGAGGCGCGATTTTTCATTCTTCATACATATTAAAAAGCGAGTTAATGTATGTGCATGAACGTAAAGCTCTAGGGGAGGGAGAGATTCTTTTAAAGTGATTTAAGGTTTATTTTAGGGGCATATTCTTGACTTAAGTGATTATTAGTGATAAAATGCAGTGTTATCATATAATTTAATGTCAGTTTGTGGAATAGGCTACTGCAAAGCCTACAAAACAACAGGCGTAGCCCGACACGCATTAGGTTGGTATGAAAATTATAGATTGTGAAAAATACTCAGTTTTTCAAGTTTGCTTTCTTTTCAAAGATCCTACATAAACTTTTACACGTAAATAAGAACTCATTCCCCACTTCACCCTCAAAAGTGGACATGTCCACGGTCCTGTTGATCTGTCTATCAAAGTTCATCTAAATCGGTTCAGCGATATACGAATGACGCAGGAAAAAAGGACATAGACTGTCCAAGCCTACAAAATAGATTTGGAAATGATATCCACAATGTGGAAAATGTAAAATATGTAGGCCTTTGCCCTGCAGTGGGATACCACAGGCTCTTAACAATAAGACGTCCCACAACCCCACGTCACTTCACTATTCACTTCTCAGCACTAGCCCACAATTTGTCCCGAAGCAGTGGTAGGGATTAAAAAATAATATGTTGGGACGTGTATAAGTGCCCCTTGTGGGCCTACATACATAAATAAATGACTTTTATGACTTTTACTTTATGACTTTTTAGTGCTCTTACCCGGATAGCGAAGGCACGTGGGTTCGAGTCTCACCGGATGACACAGACGATTGATTTTTGTGAGCAAAATTAATTTCAATTTTCGTCGAAAACTTGCAAAATAATTGGTTAAGTTATAAAAAAATTAAAAATTAAATTATAAGATAACGTTAAGTTCTTTTTTTAGTACTTATGCCTATAACCTAGATTTTAAATTACAGATATTGAAAACATAAATTTTTTGTCGTACCTCAGACCGACTAATTAGTTTAACTGGCCATGAATGGCCAACTTAAGCAACAAAACTTTAATTGAAATAATTTTATTCAAATTTACATAACCCACTACCTGGTGTCAATCTAGTCTAACTTTTTTGTAATAAGGTGTCTATAAGTCAGCCTATTAGATCCCACTGCTGGGAAAAGGCCTCACCTCAACTATGAGGAGGAACGAGCCATACTTCACCACGCGGGCTCAGTGCGGATTGGTGGAGGGGTGTATGTAAGGCAAGTGACAAACCTTACTGTCAGAAGTTATCAAGCCGCCCTAGGGCCTCTGACTAGGCTTAACGACTAATATAACAGATATTAGCCGGGACCAACTGCTTAACGTGCCTTCCGAAGCACGGAGATGCTTGTCATATTATATTTTAGCCCGTAAATAAACTAAATAACTCCAACATTTCCTCAGGAACATATTGAAGTAAGACAAACGCCGGCTTCTTAGACGCGTATTAAGGCGACGACGAAGTATAAATTACGGGGTTCCGTACGCTGCTCGTAATGGGTGAACGGCTGATTATTTATCGCCTACGCGTGGGAGAAGGTAGCAGGTTCGGTGCACGGGCGGAGCGGAATAATAAAAGTTACCTCTAGCATACACATTTTCTTCCGAACAACACCACCTAGCCCCAAGATGCCTCAAACTAAGTGTCTACGACCTATATTCGTAGATATATGTATAGTTCATTTTGTATTAATAGATGGCGCTGTGTCAAAGGTAGATCGCGCTATGTACTTATTTTTCCGAACACATTAAAGCAAATGACTTACAAAGAATAAACTATGAAATTAGCTACCGATACTGCGGTTTCATTCCAAAAACCCATAATAAGATCCAGAGTTCAATAGGGCAACTTAGGTCATTAACAAGGTCCTCCGAGACCGAATTTTTGAACGTTTTTCGCGTGCTTGTGGTGGACCGCTGCAGCAAAGGTACGCATCCATCGCCGAGTACAGTGCGACGCAGCAGTGTATGTTGTTGGAGCACCATCGAGCCTTGCAGTCAGCAGGCCGAGCAGGGGAACGGCGAGTAACGGAAACACAAAGGAGCTATCGACGTGACGTCACTTCTGAGAGGAGCGTCACCAGGTCAATCTTCAGTGAAGTGAAATCGTGAGTCCAATTTGAACCTTATTTCAATGAGCAAGAAAAAATAGTAGTTTCAACGTAGCAATGAACATTTCAAGCAATTTTGAACCTTATTTGTATGAAAGTTATTACTTAGAAGATTTTTAATATTTCATTGACTTTAACTTTATTTGATAAAATTGTAGACTTGTAAAATTTTAAAGTAATTTTAGGACTTAGAATAATTTAAGAAAAAACGAAGGTACGGGGAACATATGCCCAATTTTGATCAAATTGTAACTAGGAAAACACTTGTAAAATTTTCAGAATTTGTTTGTATTTTGTGAACCCATTTATTGCGTAGTTATTTTAATAAATTGTAACTATTCAACATGGAAGGCATTCTAAATATTCAAAAAGAGCTACAAAGTTTAATTGATAAAGCACTTACAAATTATAAAAAATGTCCAAAAGATAGGAAAACTCTTGAATATGTAGAAACAAAGTTAGAAAACTTAGAAAAAGATTGGCAATCATTTTACAAAAATCATAGTACATTATATCAAACATGTAAACTTGAGGAAATACAAACTAGTTGGTATGTGACTGAGGAAGCTTACGATAAAACCGAAGATGTTAACATTACATGTAAATCAACAATGAAAGCAGAGCTGAACCGTATACACTTAAAAGCCAAAAGTCAGTCAGATAGTTCTAAGAATGTTGATGTCAATGAATGCAACAATTCATTTGTCAATTACCGAAAATCTCAAATCCTGTATTTTCTGGAAATTATTCCGAGTGGCCGGCATTCAGAGACTTGTTCATTTCTCTAGTAGACAAAAATAAGTCACTAGACAATGTCCAAGAATTACATTACCTTAAAGGACAATTATCAGGAGAGGCTGAACAGCTTATTCGTCATACTCCTATTACCGGTGATAACTACACCCAGTGTTGGGATCTTTTAGATAAAAGGTACAACAATAAGCGTTATCTTGCAAATTGTATCCTTAAAAAGTTATTTAGTCAAAAGCGTTTAAATTTTGAATCGGCCTCTGGAATAAAAGAATTGTTGGATAACACCTCAGACTGTTTAAGTGCTTTAAATAATTTAGACGTGAGGGTGAGTACTTAGGATATCATAGTAATTCATATAGTAGCTTACAAATTAGATATAAAACCCGTAAACAATGGGAACTGCACATTTCCAATGCAGATTCAAACATATTGCCAACTTTCGATCAGCTCAAAGAGTTCCTGGAGAGTCGGTTCCGTGCACTTAAGTTCGTAGATACAAAACGACCTCCACCAATAACAAGTTCTCAGGTCAAACCTAATGTTTTTCTGACGACTAATGTGTCTAACCTTCGATGTGAGTACTGTTCAGAAGTTCACAAGTTGTGCTTTTGTAAAGAGTTTGCAAAACAGGACAATCAAGAGCGACGTAACTTTGTTGTCAAAAACAGGATGTGCTTCTACTGTTTAGGTGACAACCATTCTGTATACGACTGTAAGAACCCTAATACCTGCAAGATATGCAAAAGACGCCATCACTCCTTGCTTCACAACAACGAGCCGACTAGTAACCCATCACCAGTTTCTGAAAAGCCTGAGAAAAACAGTTCGTCTCAAACTGACTTCGATATTATCGCATGCTTATCTACTGATGCTTTAGAGAAACCTAAACAAGTTTTACTGCCAACCGCGTTAGTAAATGCCGAGTCCACATCAGGTGATATCAAAGTTATACGAGCGCTAGTTGATCAAGGCTTGCAGGCATGCTTCGTCACTGAAGCTACTGTGCAGCTGCTGAAATTGAAGAAAAATACAGTTCATGGGGTTATTTCAGGACTAGAAGAGAACAAATCTGTAACTACTGAGGGCAAAGTCAACTTCACTTTGCAATCTAGGATTGATTCAACGATCAAAATACCAATCAAAGCCTATGTTTTGAGTAATATAACTTCTTTTCTTCCTGAAAAACACATAGGACCAATCGAATGGATAGACCTAAGACATCTGCAGTTAGCAGACCCAAAGTTCAACTTAACAAATAAAATAGATATGTTGATTGGTGCAGAGGTCTACAGTCACATCTTAAAGGAAGGTATCAAAAGAAGTCCATCAGGATCAATGATAGCGCAGAACACCACATTAGGCTGGATCATATCTGGTGCACTTGACACTGTAAAAAAGAAAGACCATAAAGAAAGCGTGAACGTTACCGCCATGCACGTTCGAGTTAAGAAAGAGAAATTCATAAAAGAAATCAAAGAACAAATGCCTAATATCAAGAAAACTCTTACGTAAGGTGAACAAACTCGTAAAGAACTTTTCAAGAACACCACGACGAGAACACCCACGAGTCGATACTTACCTTTTCATGGAGATCAGCCGCAGTGCAGAAATCATAGATCAAGGGAGATATCTGAAACAAGATTAAAATCATTACAAAAAAGATTCGCTAGAGATGAAGATCTGAAACAGAAATATACAGAAGTTATAAAGAAATACGTAACCATAGATGACATGAAAGTTAAGAAAGTACAAAAGAAACAGAAAGAACATACTTACCGTATCACGCTGTAAGACGTAAGTACCAGAACGACAGAACTACCACTAATGTTCGTGTGGTGTTCAATGCTTCTGAAAATAATAAAAAGGAATTATCGTTAAATGATACTCTCACGATTGATCCAAAATTCAAGCTAATTCTCGTCACGGTGTAGAGCTGAGATGCAGTGGCATGACGAACCTGAAAAAGAAACAAATGCGCATTAATTAGAAACAGTAACTTTCAGTACAGCATACGCTCGAGTGTCTATAGTTTATCTTATCTTGGTCAGTTTTCAAATACTCGTTTTTTAAAGTGTCAACGAAAGTAGAACTTTATAAATAAGCAGATATTAGGAAACAGAAAAGGCAAATAAAAAAGAATAGTCAGAACAAAATGAAAAGAAGAAATTAGAGCAAATAAAATGGAAAATATAGAACAAATGAAAAGAAGAACATAGAACAAAGAAAGAATGAGAACACAGATCAAAAGAAAATAAGAACAAAACGACAATACAAGAAAAGAAAGATCAAGAACAACAGTACAAAAAGGTCAGAACAGATGAAGAAATCAAATGACAGCACAACTAAAATACCTATTAGTACTTACCTGAAATCCCGGCGACGGCGACAGTCTCTTCTTCAGCTTCAGCATCTGTAATAAAAAGAACAAAATGTAAAAAGGTTGAGTGAAGATAAGCTATTATCTCAAATAATAAATGTACGAATGAAGTAGATACTTACCGTCAAACATTGCAGCCTGTACTTACCTACAGCAGAATACCACGATGGTTTAGCACCATTTCAGATGACTTCATGAGCTCTACTCTTCAGTGAGCTCTTCGAGTAGGTCGCAGTTTGTGCAAGCTTTTGGAGACATAGGTCCTAAGAGTTTGTTGAGCTTGTATGGTCATAGAACACAATAGTTTCGGTGATAGAGAATGGTTTGCATCCTTGTAGATAGTTATTGGTACGAGTTTCATAAAACCATTCGGTTTCGAACAAAATAACCCGTTTAGTCACCCTACGTACTCAATCTGTTATTTTAAACGATCTAAAACTGTATTTTACCAATAGCAGAAGAAGTTTATATTTATTTTTGTATATAAGTATCAAAATGCGTATATTTAGTTCATATTGTTTTTAACATTAAGTCGTAGCATAGTTCACTCAAACTGTATTTATTTATGTTTTTGTCTAGGACATTTCCTCAATAAATGTCCTACGGGGTCGGTATGTCTACGACCTATATTCGTAGATATATGTATAGTTCAATTTTGTATTAATAGATGGCGCTGTGTCAAAGGTAGATCGCGCTATGTACTTATTTTTCCGAACACATTAAAGCAAATTACTTACAAAGAATAAACAATCTAATCCAAATTAGCTACCGATACTGCGGTTTGATTCCAAGAACCCATAATCAGATCCAGAGTTTAATAGGGCAACTTAGGTCATTAACACTAAGCACTGAGCTTTTGTGCTGCGAGTACATCGACTATAATAAATAATAACAAAATCATTCGAAGCAACATGACTGTCGATAACTCGAAGAGATTTGGGTTTTCACAGACAAGCGATCGCACGTCGGCGGTAATAACGGATAAACAGACATACTTATATACGTTTATGAACATCAATGACTAAGTAATATCATAACATAATTTTTAATATTAATAGTCATCCCAGTTTCAATTTTAGGACTGTCCTCTACCCAAAGTTTGTTTGGATTAATTTGCTATATAACATTAAGACCGCCTAAATAGTTGCCACTCTTTCTATCACGCAACGTCTGCTCTTCTAACCACGTTAGGTCGAACGACAGTGTGTAAGTATCGATGAATCGATAGTCGAGCTAACTTTAATTTTATTTTATGAATTTTAACGTGGCGTGGCAGGCTCGCACCCTGGCAGCGCGTCACAGCCCTATTGGATTCGCCCGACCAGTCGAAATCACCCATGTACTTTGGGGTGGTAAAGGATCTACTTTCTAGTAGCCCGCCACTGGCAACGGCATCACAAACCTCAGTTGGTGATGGCGGCTGAACGATCCTATCAGCGGTGATAGGCTCCTTAGGTACGCTTGGTAGCTACCACCCTCCCACTTGAGCCCGGCGCCAAACAGCTTGCTAGGTTCTGTCGGTGGGTGGGAGTGCCAGAACCTTCTGGGTGAGCTCGCTCCACCGTCGACTCTATCTGCGCCACGTCTGGCTTAGTCCGTAGCAAACCCTTTTCAAAATACACAATCTAAATAAAAGTATTGTAATTTTATTCCAAACCCAAACTGCGGGCCTAGAATTTACAGTTTACCATTCCACTCATACCATACAAAAAAAAATTGCCTTGTTGGTCTAGTGGTCAGCACGCTAGGAAACTATCCACATGGTCCCAGGTTCAAATCCCGGGTCGGGCAGAAAGTGTTGGGTTTTTCTGTCCTGAAATAACTCGGTCACAACTCAGGAGTCAGGAAGTTGGTGGTGTTAATAACACCTCCGTGCCTCACAAAGCACGTTAAGCAGTTGGTCCTGGCCCGATCTCTCTACGGTCACGTCGGACTGCCGTCTCACCGAATTATGAGAGTGAAGGAACAGAGAGTGCACCCGTGCACAGCGCACACACTTGTGCACTATAATATTTATCGCGCTGTTGGCTAATCTCTGTTGAGAATGGCCGCTGTAGTTTTTTTTTAATTTACAGCGACAATATTCACGTTACCAGTAACCGCTTTCTTCGTTAATAAGCTACTAGTCTTTCAGCTTTATCGCGTAAAACTAAAGAGTGTCGAACGACAGTATTGATGTACGTTAATTATGTTCGCGTGAGAAGGCACGCATTACCCTGAAGGTATTAAAATGTTCTTTCTTGTACTAGCAACTTTTTTATCTCATTCTCTTCGACCTGGTGATCACATATTAGCATTAGACCCGAGTTCACTAATTTTCGAACAGCCGGTAACCCTCAATTGGCGGTTTATTTGACAGAATTACAAACAAACCATGTCAAATGATGCAAATACGGCTATTTTAAAATTAAACACGTGTTGTGTGATGAACTTGCCCCTTAGTAGGTTACTGAGACGCCAAACAGTAAGAAGCATGTACAGATGACCGCACATCTAGGTAAACACTGCGGCATCTTACTAAGATGTAATAAGAGCGATTTTGCAACGATAATGGGTAGTCTGATGTGCTGGCACTGCTGGCCACTGTACGTCTCATAGAATGGGGCTGGATTCAGGCCACTAGTAAACAGTTCAAGAAGTCAATGGGGAAAACCCACAGATTTATTTAATCCGTTGACATGCTATGTTCAGCAGTGGAGATCCAGCGGATAAATATGAAGATGATAGTTAGAAGAAGGTAATTTTAACTATTCAGTTAATTTATTATCATAAAAATATAAAGCTAACAACGTGACGAAGCACGGAAGTGCTTTAGAGGCCACTAATATTTTGGGAATGGTCACCCATCCAATCACGACCACGCCGTGGGTTGCTTAACTTTTTATATCGCAACTAAAGCGCTGCTGCCATCCCTCTATTAGCAATAAGTGTACAAAAAATTAACAGTTGTAAAATTACATACCGATCTGCTTTCGGACATCATGACAAAATACACACGGCAAGTCATACTACACAAGTTCACCTTGAGATCGCCTCTATTACCTACGTAACAAAAGCTGTTTTCGTAATCCAACTGTATACCTTAACATGTTACCATTGGCCACAAACATTATCTTCATGATACGTGTCACCATCACGAACTGGCATGTTTCAACTTGTCAAAAAGGGGCAGACAGTTGAAGCTTCTTGTCACCGCATGACAGATGTTCTGACAAACCCAACTTCACAGATAACACTAGCCGTTATTTTTCTTTGTCACAATTGTAAAAGAACAATATCTAGTTAAAAACAGATGTGTCATTTACGTTAGTTTGTTTTATATTGTGTAGATTTTTTTTGACGACCTCCGTGGTCGAGTGGTGTACACACCGGTTTTCATGGTGTCGCCAGCTCTGAGGTCCTGGGTTCGATTCCCGGTCAGGTCAATGTAGAAAAATATTTTTCTATATTGTCTTGAGTCTGGGTGTTTGTGGTACCTTCGTTGTTTCTGATTCCCATAACACAAGTGCTTTAGCTACTTACTTTGGGATCAGAACAATGTATGTGATGTTGTCCACATTTATTTATTTATTTATAAATCTAATGTTATGTGTAAGCAATATAAAGAGATGAATATATTGTTAAATCATTACTTATTCCTCACCATAATCCTTTTTTTAACTACACTATTTTATTAAATAAAAGAAAATAAACACAAAGACATGCATGAAATAAAAATAATTAAACTTAAATCATATATTGTTTATGATACCATTTGACATTGACGACCGTCTTGGTATAGTGGTTCGCGCTCCGGACTACAAAACCGGGGTCGCGGGTTCAAATCCTGCAAGTGGCAATTGTTTGTGTGATAAGCAACGAGCATTTGTACCTAAGTAATGGATGTTTATAAACGTATAAGGACCACTTGCACGTCCGGATTAGCTATTTCGGACTTTTTCTACGGCTATTCTCTGAAATGAAAGCCCGCTTGCAAAAGTCTGGATTAGGTTATCCAGAAGATCCACTTGCGCCATTCTGAATTAGCTAATTCTGACTGGCACAAGTGGGCTTTCAACTCGCATAAGAGGCCTTGAACAAATCAAGATTAGCTAATCCGGACGTGCGCAAGTGGACCTTGGTATTTCTATCCGTTATCCTTTTCGCCATAGCACAAGCTCACGCTGAGTTTGGGGCCCGGTAATTAGTGTGATTGTTGGAACAATTTATTCACATATTGTTTCCAACTTTTTCGACATATTACAACACAGATTATATTTCAGTTAAATAAAAATAAAAAATAAAACAAAAGAAACAGCTTATGTACGTCATTAAGGGACTCATTATTATAATAAGACATGCAAAGTCCAATTACTCCTACAGTATTTTGAATAAATAAACTCAATATAATCCAAGAAATAAAAATAATACGTGGTTGAGCTAGCTAATGGCCAATTTATTTGGACAGTATATTTTCTAACCAAAAACGAAATAATACATGACATATTTTCATACTACTTGGTTTATTTCATGATTTATTCAATTTAATAATGACATAAGAAACGAGATGGCTGTAGCTTTAATTAAAGGTATTTTTGTACTAATAAAAATGAAAAGAATCCCACTAATATTATAAATGCGAAAGTTTGTGAGTGTGTGAGTGTGTATGTTTGTTACTTCTTCACGCAAAAACTACAGAACAGATATGGATAAAATTTGGCACAGAGATAGATTATAGTCTGGAATAACATATAGGTTACTTTTTATCCCGAAAAAAACACAGTTCCTGTAGGATACAGAAATAGTAGTTTACGCGGGCGAAGTCGCGGGCAACAGCTAGTAGTAGATAAGATTAAGTCGAATTACAGTGTTGTAATAATTATGATATTTTTGAGAGCGTCGGTGGCGTAGTGGCTAGCAGGTTGCCTCTCACGCGGAAGGTGCCGGGTTCTATCCCACGTTCTGCCATATACCAATGACTTTTTCTGAATTATGTACATTAGTTGTTTATCAAACCGATGCTTTTACGGTGAAGGAAAACATCTTGGAGAAACCTGCAAATTCAGGCGACTGAATGTGTATCAATGATCCAAAACTAACGCAACCGGTATAACTCTAGGATGATGAATAAAATATGATGTTTTAACCAATATTTTGCCCATTACTTCCTTGCTTGTTACTAGACTCCCAAAAGCCAAAAAAGTCCGGAGCGCCTGACTTGCACCTACGCCCATTAATTCTGTCATCTTTTTTAGGTCGGGACACCTCGTAAAAATTATATTCCCGGTAACAACCCGGGAATTGTGTTAAACCTGTTTTATATTAAAGAATTACCCTGAAAACTGCTTTGCAACGTCGGACAGAGTGGCGCCCACCGCGTTGCAGTATAATTGCATTTTTTATCCACTCTCTAATCTGGATTAAGTTTTTATGCAAACTACAGACTGTACAAACGAGTAAAATAGGGTAATTAACATACTTTGATATAAAACTTGATTGTCAATATATATTATTTATTACGAATGATTACTTAAAGAGATCGCTTTTAGCCTACATTGTACTATCAGAGTCACTTACCTCTTTGCAGAATGATTCGCTTCGCTGTCCTCAGATTATTTCAAGATTCAAATCAAAATCGGTCAGTCAGTATACTACTTCAATTTTTTTTATGTCAGAGTAACTGCGAGCGAGTTTGAATTTTATTGTTAGGTCGCTAGAACAGCTAGTTGGTTTTATATGTCTTTAGAAAACTACGCTGCGATATACGGTTTTGGACCTTAGACTGGTAAAGTGCACTTAGTACATCTTTTTCTTTAAGTGCTTTATTATTTCTTTAATGGTGTGCAATGTACAGTGTGTCCAGGTTTCAACTGGTGTAAATTTATGGGCTATTAGATCATCAAATGTTATCGACAAAAAACCCCATGTTGGGGGTCTAACTCCCCCCTCTTGAAATCGGAGCCATTTTATTTATTTTTTTAAAATGCTATTTTTATGGATCTGGAGGTCCTAAAAGTTATGAAAATGATTCTTTTGGTAGGTGATGCTATGGCCTATCAAGTGACATAAAGATCAATTCAAAATTATTAACCGTCAAAGAGGAAAAAAAAATGTTTTAAATAAATATTGCAAAAAATTTAATAGTTTTTTAAACTTATTACAAAACTAAATCCAAAAATTAAATTTTTTGGAATTTTTTTTCTCAAAAAAACAAAAAAAATATATTAAAAAAATAATACATGACATACAAAAATGTCTTTAAAATTTGGTAAATAAAAGGCCCTTAAATTATCGCTAGTCGAAACGCGGACACCCTGTAAAGTTATCAATTTATCAAAAACCTAAAGCTTTCAATACTTAGAGCGGTTTCGCACTACGTACAGCGGAAGCATTCATGCTACTGTTTTGAAATAAGAAAACAGCTTTTATTACGTAGGGAATATAAGCGCTTTTAAGGTCAACCTGGGCTACTCTGATGTGCGGTCGTGTGTACAATCCGAATCCGATCAGAGCCCGAGTTTTGACGGCAGATAACTATTCGTATGACTAAAGATTATTTATAATGTTAGAACCTATAATTAACATGCCATTACTTAACTTTAGTTTTAAATAAATGACCAAGTGTCTAATCCATTCAAGGAATGAAATATTAAATGAAAATCCCTATTTAATCTCGGTAATGGGAATCAGATATTTGCGTGGATTATTAAATGGACTGCTGCCCGCAAATTGCATGCGGGTCGACGATTCAAATGTTAATTATACTACGGTTGTGGATATCCTGCTTATAGCTCTATTTCTATCTAATAAGAATAAATGTCCTCCTAGCTGAATTTCGACTACAGCGGCTAATTTCGATAGAGATTAGCCAACTGCGCGGATAATATCTAAGTGTTTGCGCAATTCACAGGTGCACTCTTTGTTCTTCCACTCTCATGAGACGGCAGTCCGACATGACCGTAGAGAGATCAGGCGCAGGACCAACGGCTTAACGTGCTTTTCGAGGCACGGGGGTGTTAACACTACCAACTTCATGACTCCGGAGCTGTGTTTGAGTTTTTTCAAGAGAGAAAAACCCGACACTCTCGGCCCGACCCGAGATTCGAGCCCGGGACCTCGTGGATAGTACCCAGCATGCTAATCACTTGACCAACAAGACAGTCAATTGTATATTTGTTTCTTACGTTTACGCGAATTGTTGAACTCATTATAATCGAAGTAATCCGTAAAATTGTTTTAATGAGTCAATTGTATGTCGGCCGAGAATGTGACATGTCTGCTGACTAGTAACGGCATATACAATCTTTTCTTAAAAGTATCTAGATCATAGCGTTTAGGGAACACTTCAGCCGGCAATGAGTTCCACTCAGCAATTCTTTTAGAATAAAAACAACAATCAGACAAATCGATATTTAATGCTGATTATTATACACACGAAACAAATAGTCGAATTAATAATCTTTTGTTGACTACAACAATTAGAACAGAACACAACCGGGAGCCAATTTTTAAATCAAGATTCAATTATGTAGATTCAGTGATGATCGCCGCAATCACTGTTGTGACTGTCCCCGTTATTGACAGGGTTACGTCGATAAAGTACCTTGGAGTTGTAGTAGACCATCGACTTAGCTGGCACTGTCGCATGGACCTAGTAACAACTAGAATAAGGAGAGCTATATGGATCTTTAAAATACTAAGACATGTCGCAGACAAACCTTTACTGAATAGGATCTACCTAGCATTGCTACAATCTCTCTTGGGCTATTGCATTACTGTTTGGGGAGGTGGCACTAAAGTTAACTCTTGGTTGTCGAAAGATCTCAACGTTTACTTAAAATCATGTATTTTAGGCCTCAGCGATTTTCTACACCGGAATTGTATGAAACATGTCAGCTATTTACCGTAAGGAATCTTTATGTATATTATTATGCTATACTTATAATAGCCATTTTGATTTTTGACAGTCAAACTGGCCCACCGACTGCATATCGCTCAGCGAGCTATGGAACGGTCTATGCTGGGGATCTTGCTAAGGGGTAGAATCCGAAACGAGATCATCCGCCAAAAGACGAAGGTCACCGTGAAAGTTGGCGCCGTCTTGGAGATGCCTATGTCCAACTGTGGACTGCAATAGGCTGATATGTTAATGCCATTTTAAGAAATAAGTCCTTAATCCAAAAGTCCTTATAATATATCTTTTAAGAACATCGTATTGTAAAAATATACTAAAATTATGGCTTGCAAGCTTGACTTACTATTAGACTAAGCATTTCATAATTAACCAAATTTAAATATAAGTAATTGATAAGACCTCTTTATTTATTGAATTGTAACCTTCTCAAATAAATTAATTGTAATTATTAATATTATGTATACCACAGTGCTACCTAATCTAATCTTATTTACTAGTGTATTAATTTATTAAGTGAATATTGTATTAATTTATTATTATAATATAAGAATTTAAATTTTCTTAAATTTGTACTATTTCTAATAATCGAATTATAACTCGTTGTTATTAAGGAGCGAGCCCTCATGACACAAATATTTAACTATACTTAAAAGGAGGACTCAACCTTGTAATGTAATTGAAAACTGTAAAAGAATAAATAATATTTTCATTTCATTTCATTGCTGTGGTGCAGAAAGCAAATGTAATTTTAATCCACCAACAGACATAAAATCGGTCAACAATGTTGTTACTGACTATAACGAGCTGATTAAATTAATTAATTCAGTATTAGACGCACGGCGAACATTTCACCGCCTGTAAATTACTCATAACACGTCGTGTAAAAGCAAATTCAATTAAACTGTTATTACGGTACAAGTGAAAATTTCGCTAAAACATGAAATAATTCGGCCCGTTAAATGAATTAACAACGTCATGCAGTTTTACACTATGTTTGCCAGTAGTCAATTAAGTGAGCAGCAAAAAATGCAATGAAGGCTGCCACCACGTTGGGCGCCACTCTGACATGTTGGGCGTCATTCTGACAATGTTACTCGCAATAAACATTTTTTCGTCAAGTGAGCTTTAAAATTTGATGCGGGGAGAAATTTAACTGCGCGGTGTTATGAGTCTGAAGTAAGTTTCGGCTGTGTATGATATTCGTTAAGCTAAGCTATAGGTAGCTATTTACCCTTCAACCACTAAACTGATTAAAATGATTTTTTTTAAAGATATTTTGAGTGCCGGGAACATATGATAGTTTTTATCCCAGAAACCATCATCTAAAGGGGTGAAAAAGGGGATAGGAATTTTTATGGTATATTTTACATTTTTTTATATTTAAAATTTTCTTCTTCTTTATGGCAAGCGAACATAAGGCTTAAAATATGCCTGATTTTACCGACATGTTGTGAGTAGGTAGATCCTTAAACTGTAAATATTTAAAAGCATTTGAATTATAATTCTTTGATGTAGGAAGTTTTTCTTTTATTGTTGTTCAAATCATTTATTTTTACGCAAGGCACTTTATACCGCTTGTGAACGTTAACGATAAAAAAATAGAAAGCAAACAAAATCAGTTTTATATTTTATTTTTCCTTAAAACAAAAATGGCGTCTAAAACTTTTATCCGATACAATACTGAAAATGGATCAGAATAGACCGTTTTTCCTGTGCGTTGTTTTGAAAAACCTTTTAAAACTGTTATTTGGGGTGTTATACCATCGGGACCGAGTATTACTTCCACAGTTGTTAATTCAATATTGTTGCCTACAGAGTAAAAAGACTCGAACATAACTTTTTTTCATGTTTAGAAATTTTTACCAATGCATATTTAGAGGCTTACATAAATAACATTATTTATTTGTTATTATTCATTTTGGAGGTTACCTATCTTAAATCCGAAATTTACTAGTGCGAATTTAATTTTACCGAAATTGTTAATCCTTTTTTTTATTTGCCATATTTTCATTTGACCAAACACGATTGACATTCTTTTGAAAGTCCGATTTCCATTTGTATTATTTTTCAAAATCAATATATTTTGAATTATAACTCATCGTTTGAAAAAACTATTATTGCTAGATGTTTCAGTTTCCAGAAAAATGTTTTCAATATTATATTATTACAAACAAACAAGTAAAAATGCATTCAACAGGCATGGAGCATGCAAGCAGGCTTGGATTGTGCAAGAGAGCTCGTAGCATCCAAGCTGGGAAGCAGCATGCAAGCAGGCATGCAGCATGCAGGCAGACATGCAATGTGCAAATGATCCGCTCTTCTCCGGCGCTGCGGGAAGTGCAGTCCTTTCGCCCTTTTGATAGCTCATTTTTTATGCCCGTTAAATCCAGGAATCACCAGATTTTTCTTTGAATGTGTTTGTTTTCCCATCCGGGTGCATTATATGCTGCCCTAGATGGATACTTTTTTTGCTGATAAGCGGTCCTCATGAGCAGAGTATATGCATAGCTGTTTCTTCTGCCGAATGGCAGATCAAAAATATGCGACTATTAGTTTTTAATAATTTTTTTTCATAGTGTTCTTTTATATAAGTCACGCATTGACGTAAGACAAAGAAACCAAGAATTTCACACGGGTGGATGGACTGCACGGTAGTTAACCAAAGGTTGCAGGTTCAAATCCTACCCTTGTGCGAATTTTCGGTAACTTATTTAAACTTATATATATTCGATTTTATTTTTAAGCACTCGTCCAACACTAGCCGCGGCCTGTATAGGACTAAACCCTTAAAACGGGCTAGTAGCGTGAACTTTTAGCGCATATTAAAGCTGATAAACCCTTAATGCAAATTGAAAGCGTGCGGCTCGGAACACGCCGCGGTGTGGTGGACCCCAGTATGCATCGTTCGGCCGAATATAGTGCGATATTTTGGTAAACTTGCACAGGAATGTACGTTGTTAGAAAGAAAGAAAAGGGGTTTATTAACTTGGGACATAATTACAGTATTTACAAGCTGCAATACAACAAACAAAAAAACTGGCCAAGTGCGAGTCGGAATCACGCACCAAGGGTTCCGTACAATTATCTACACAACATTAGACAGCCTAGTGACAGACATATGAATATGGTCCCGTTTTAACCCTTTGAGTACGAAACCCAAAAATAAAATCAAACAGAAAAAAAGCGCCTAATACAATATGCCAGCCCAGCAGCGCGTGTCGCGGTGTGTTGGTGAAGTCCAAATCAAAAGGATCTCACTCAGCATAAGCCAGTTCTTGCGTTGTTCTTGCGTATGACTCGAAAATAGAATTCATTGCCGGCTGAAGTGTTCCGTAAACACTATGATCTGGATACTTTCAAGAAACAGACAAGGGGTTAGGAATACCTTATCTTTTGTGGGATATATAAGAACAAGTTATGCATTTGGATAAGCAGGTACTACTTATTCCACTTATACGTCCTTGTATCTATGATTCTGTGTTGCAATTTTGGCACATAACACCTATGTATATTGACCACTGACAGATATATGAGTGTTTTATGAAAAGCTATCAGCAAATCAAAAGTTCGGTGCGATTTATCTGGCTCGAAGGACCAATCTCTAACATATCGCTCCGTTATCGTTCGTACGGTCTATATCACGCTTTGGCTAGGTTATTATACAGAAACGGCCAGGATATTCGGCTAGATAGGCCACTTAGCGAGATGTGGGCCGGGTTTAGTTAATGCACTGCAGTACTTTGATGCGAGTGTTTTGAGATTACTCTGATAACACGCAGTGTGTATTTAAAAACTTTTATTTCAGTTTTAAATGTCAAAAATAGATGAACGACCTCGTTTTCAGGGGTTAGTAACAACACTGGATGAGCACTCGATTTACCATTTGGATTCATAAATGTTTTAAAAAAATATTATTATTAAACTATTAACTTAAAAATGTGACATTACTAAAAATCCAACCACTGATTATCTTTCTGCATTCCCACACGGTTGACTGATAGAGAATGCTTTAAGGCATTAAGTCCGCCAATTGTACTTTCTTTTTTTGGTGCAACAGTTTAAATGAATAAATAAATAAAGGTAATTCGTGCATTGACTTATGACTTCTTGCATGGAAAAGAGTATCTTAACAGTAGCATGGACGAATTAGTACATGACAGTAGTCAAAAGCAATAGAGATATAGTCTTACTCATAAACGTCCAACATGACTGTTATAGCGAATTTGACACTAAAATTCTTATATCTTTGTTTGTCATATTTGGCATTTGTTACGTCAAATGTTACAACTAACCACATATAAATTAAAGGTCTTATAGGTTTTATAAGTAAAGGGGTTAGTATAAGTATTTTCAGGGTCTCAAGTAATTATGACGTTGATTACAGTTGAATAAGTCAATGCAATGAAACATTTGAAAACGCAAAACGCTTAGTATTGTCTGTACAGAAATGACACGCTATGACTTTTAAAAAAAAATAAGAATTTCACACGGGTGGATAGACTGCACGGTAGCTCAGTTAGTAAGAACGTTGGCCCCGTTAGCCAAAGGTCGTGGGTTCAAATCCTGCTCATGTGCGGATTTTTGGTGTCTTATTTAAACTAATGAAGATACAAAAATAAGTTTTAAAGAACTTAATCACTTTAAAACTTATTACTCATACAGCCACTAAAACACAGCCCGAATCTATGATTTGGTAACGAAACTCCAAATTGGGTCAAAGTTTCCTAAACTTTCGGCTCGAATTGGAGTAACACGCCATACTTTCCGCTTCACATCCTAATTCAATGGACTGGCATTTCTTGAAATATGCAAAGCAACCTAGTTTCTATTCATCTAGGATTCGCCACAGTAAAATAAGCCAGTACAGTAACACCCAACTGATATGACTTGCCGATGTACCTGCGCAGAAGATCAATTTTAAAGCGCGGGAAATACGGTTGGCGAATCAGCACGGTCGCGCGTCTTTTTTGTGTTACGCTGTTGGTCATTAGCTGCTGCCATGCTAGCGCTCGCGAGAGTGAGATGGAACTAATACCTGCAGTGTACTATAGACCTTAAAATAGTGAAATCTAAGGTCATTTAAACTTCAGAGATCATATTTCTAGGCACAATAGAAAATCAATTGTTACGAGACCGCTGCGGTCTTCCGATCCTCAAGGGGTTAAAAGAACGGACTATTTGAATCATTTTGAACGGCAGACTTACATTTGAGATTTATTATCAACTGTTCTTAGTTTATGTCTAGACTGTACCCGAAAGTTTTCTGAAAGAAGTTGCACTTAGCTGTCACTAAGTTGGCCTAGACAGTTCAACTCTATGAAGATTTTGTAAATGTCTACTGTGTTTGGTATGCAAAATTTTTTTCTAATATCGTGTAAAAGCACTAAGATTTCGTTATGTAGTGCAATAATTTGTGGCATTATTTTCAACACATAATAATTCCATTAGCACAGAATCAGATTACTGCATGAAATGTATCTCTATTTATACTGTGGCTCGGTCTGACCTATTTGCTTCCCCATATCAAAATTAGCTAAGTTTTTTTCGAACGTGCTATACGATATGTTTGTCGAAATTAGTGATCTTTGCTCATTATGATAATTAGTGGACAGAGTGTTAAATTCGGGGTTCTTTGGAAAAAAAACTTATACCTACATACAGTAATTATCGTACCCAAAAGTGGCCTAGAAGAAAGACACAAGTGTAGACAATGTTATAAGTAGTTACTTTTGTACTTGTAAACAAAATTAAGACAACGAACGATTTCATTTTTTTCCTTAGAGTACATCAAAAAAGAAGACAAGTATTTTTTATTTCTTTTCAGTATTTCCCCAAGAATTAAATTGTTTAAAAACTTTCTATTCTAAAAGAGTGTAAGTACAAGAGTAAGGATGTAACGACTTCAGGCCTTTGCCATATTTTATAGATTTATAAATGAATGAATAAATTACGACTATAGGGTTGTATTTTGTAGCAGTAAGATATCGATAGCAAGTACGTATATCAACCCTTCAAATGCTTATATCGTAGCACCTTTAATTTTTCTTAAATATCCCTAAATTTACCGCGTAAAAATATATATATATATATATATATATAACGTTTTTATTATTTATAACGTGCTTAACATCGCCTAATAATAATAAAGCCATGAAAGTCAAAGTCAAAAATTCTTTATTCAATTTAGGACACAAAATGCCACTTATGAACGTCAAAATATCAATCAATTATGGCCCATATGGGGCAGAACATGTCTCCTTATCTTTTGGGCCCTGCTAGCGCTTCGAGCCAAGACACAGACAATCTGGCAAGTGCTGAGAAGAAACGCCGGAACAAACTCAGTCACCACTAGCTGCCACAAGGTCGAAAGTATGTATATTCCTGAAACTGGATGTTAGTAAAATAAAACTAAAACATTTGTTATCTCGATAGTCCACTTTCGATAGTTGTCTTGACAATAAATATATATTTATAAAAATAAAATGTTGTATCAATTTTTAATAAGCTATACCAATTATTCAAGAGATTCACAATCTGCGTGTCTTAATATGTTTAAAATTAATTACTTGATGTTAAAATTTAAGCGAATCCGCTTAAGCATTGTTTGCATTTAACATGGCAGCCAATTTAGATAGTACTAAGAAAAGCATTGTATTACGTGTATCAAGAAAGTTTTGCAATTACGTCGTTTTAATTGCATCGGATAAAATTCTGAACACACCCAGTTAATTACACTCGTATCAAATGTAAAATCGTGTTAGTGATAGCTTAAAATGAGTTTCAGCTCTGGTTTTGGCTTTCATAAATAACTCTCAGTGAGCTCGATGGTATATTAAGTATTTCGTTTTATTTATATGATCACTTACTCAAAACAAATAACTAGGAGCTTGTGCATCGTGTACCAAAAAATAATATGGTGGCAGATTTGGCCCGTAATTATTATTTTCACTTTAAGAGTACAACCTAAGCCACATGTATGTTTTATGTACTTTTTTAATTATAAAAAATATCCTAAAAAATCCAATAGGAAAAAATAAATTAAATTGGCACCACATTCTATGATTGTTTAGATTTTTTTAACTTAATCAAGTTTTTTGGGAATGTTCTTATTTGAACTGTAATTTTTTCAGTAGTTTGCTATGAAAATAATAGCTACTATCATTGCTGACTTGACGTCATTTTAAAGCTATTGGTTATTGCTTTCATAAAAGTTTTAACCATTGCAATTTGAAAGCAATCTAATTAGGCGGTAGGCCGGCTACACAAAGAAGTATACAAAAATTGTTTGGTAAATCGTTTTTTTACACTTTACAGTTGAAAATGCACAACTGTTGCAGTGAATAAAAAGTTGGCAGCAAACAAATTCACACAACACTGGACCATATTAATTAATCAATCAGACTGCATTCGTTTTTAATATATCATCAGCTCCGACCAACCAGTGATCGTTAATTACCTGGAAATCACGAGAGGGACACAGGTAAAGATGGGTTAGTAAGTAATGTATGTTCTAAAATATTTGGATACCGTCCTTATTGGTCAGTAGGTAAAATATCCAATTTCCATATCATAGTATTAAGGGAACACTGCGACAGACATGCCAGCCCACTGCCACTTCAGCTTACTGCACCTCTGAACGATATCTACGACTTTCGACGACGGGCGTTGAAGTAGGAAGGTTCTCGAATGGAGACTACGTCTAGGGAAACGTAGTGTTGGACGCCCCCCTGCTAGGTGTACCGATGACCTGAGGAAGGTGGCCGCCGGTGGTGGCTGGATGCGAGAAGCGGAGTGCCGTGAAAGTTGGCGCAGACTTGGAGAGGCCTATGTCCAGCAGTGGACTGCAATAGGGTTATATGATGATGAAGGGAACACTTCAGCCGGCAACGAATTCCGCTATGTAGCCATATGCAAGAGTTCGAGATTGTTGAATTTCTCGAAATTATACCCATAACACAGAATTTTTGATAAAAATTATTATTCTTTATTGTAGTACCTTTAATTGAAAAAAAAATACTTCAAAGATCTAACATAAAAAGACTGAGTACAGTCTACGACCTTTTAAAGTTGCGCGTTGCAATTATTTTTGCGAACTTGCTAAGAGCTGTTATTATTTCATAATTAAAACAAAAGTAAAACAAATGTAAATATTATTTTCTGTTTTTTGTAGATTATTTTAGGTCTAGTTAATCCGCCTTAAAAAGTACGCTAGACTGCATACTGTCAACCTAAAAATGAAGCCATTTGATTATCGCCATTATGGCGCTGACGGCTGTAGTGAGTGTGTGCTGACCGTCCACGGAACTAACGAGAGTTGACATAAACATGCAAGTTACTCTATTTTAGTTCCCTAGACATTCGGTGGGGGCGCTTTAATTAGGTACAAAAATGATCTGTAATTTCTTAGAGAACCTTTTGTCGAGCGTACTTGTATTATAGTCAGTGTGTCAGTGTCAGTGATAGATGTATTAAGTTATAGGATATCATAGGTGCCATAACAACGGACTAAAATAAAACAAAATCAACTTTACACTGAGCAAACTTCGAGCACAAATAAACACGGATCCATAGCTTTAATTAAACTTACTCGACCGTAAAAACGACATACCCAGCTCTCACTGACACGGTGCGGTACATCTACCGTATGGCTTCAACCCGATTACTTTTATTCAATCCATCAACGAATTTTATGCATCTGACAATCGATGGGCAATTGCTCGGAAGAGTTCCTTATGGTTGTATGAGCTAATTGTATGGCAAGTTACGCAATACAACGTATCCCTTTCGATATGTTATATCTTTATGGTTATGTTTGAATACAACAGCCTTTTCTACGGAACCAAAATTTTTTTGAGACTTCTATACTAATTAGGGGAAAAAGAAATAGTCCAAATAAAAAATAAATTAAGACACCTAAGTGACCAATAAGTTAATACTTTAGTCGGGTGCCAAATTTTTAAAATAAGATCTAGGGAACAATATAAAGAAATGAATATATACATATATATATAATATCCGAAAATAAAGTATGTACTAAATAAAGAACTAAAAATAAAACGTAACTTTAACGCGCCATAGTTATAAATATTGCATCGTGTCATGTGTGCGTATTTTTCTACGAATCATCCCCAGGTATTTTTACAGTATAGTGGAATTAAATAATTTAATGAGATTTTATTTTCTTGCATAGATCGATTAAGTTACTGATTTTAAGTAACTTCTGAAAATATGGCAATTAAATAAAAATTAACCCTGTATAGTTCGTATAATAGGTAACCCATTTCAGTCAGTTAATAAATAATGTGTGACGGCAGTCCGACATGACCGTAGAGAGATCAGGCGCAGAACCAACAGCTTAACGTGCTTTCCGAGGCACGAGGGTGTTAACACGACCAACTTTCTGACGACACGTCTGAGTTATTTCAAGGCAGAAAAACCGAACACTTTCGGCCCGACCCGAAATACGAACCCGAGACCTCGTGGATAGTACCCAGTGCTGACCACTAGACCAACGAGGCAGATGAATTGAATTTGAACAATTGTAACACTCACTTCTTATAGTGTTACTGAAAACCTTGTTGTATTGTGGCAAGATATCGCCACATACAAATTAATATTTTGGATATGTTAATTAACAATAGTTCTGTGGAAGCCTGCGGGTTTGGGCGGCAAATTGAGCGAAATGTCACCAAGGTCTGTCGCGGGCTTAATAATTACTATTTTTACCCTGTATATGAGTTCTATATGCAGCCACCATAGGTATTATCATGGACGAAATATTATAAAGAAATCATTAACGTCATTGTCATAAGGATGAGCCGTATTACTATGTCTTTGGTCAGTGAAAATAATCCATGTTTTTTTCCATACCAATACCATTTCACGAATATGTAGTATTGACTTAGTTACCTAAAGTCACTGCTATTACTTACTCTATCTATAAGATCATATTTCCACATCGAATTGAATAAAGAGTATTGAAGAGTAATCAATTTAAAAAATCTTTTAAACACCATATAAATTTCGGAAAATGTGTTTAATTTTGTACTTAGTCGTAATGTATTATAGGTTCTTTCGATTATAAGCCCAACAGCTCAAACTATACAAAGACAAGTATATATTTTAACTTGCTTTAAAATTACAAAAACCGGCATAATAGTCAAAAGAAGTACCGCAAACATTATTTTTGCTTAAATTCCCTAGATTTCTCTAATAAACTTTGCATAACAGTATGCTCAGTCCAGCTTACTCCTTTAGCCCGCGCTGTATTGTTTTCTTTGAATGTGCTGACTTGACATTTGTTTTCTTTTTAAACCGCATGTTCTTACGCCACTGCCCCGGTTTAATAGACAAAAGAGGACAGATAAAATGTTCTAGCTAAACTTTTTAAAATTGATAAATCTGGACTATTAGAGGTACTTGTGGCGCAGTGGCGGCAGCGCTTTGGTAGTGATATCAAAGTTAAAAAACCTACGGCGCGGTCGTGATTGGATGGGTGACCATTACGACCATTTAAGTGACGTGAAAAGCATCTCCGTGCTTTGGAAGGCACGTTAAGCAGTTGGTCCCGGCTAATATCTGTTGATCTTAGTCGATAAGCATAGTCAAAGGCCCTAGGCCCATGTTTGTCACTTGCGACACCCCTCCACCAATCCGCACTGAGCCCGCGTGGTGGAGAATGCCTCGTACCTCCTATGCCATAGTTGAGTTGAGGCCTTTGCCCAGCAGTGGGATCTATTTAGGCTAACTTTACTTAACGACTACTAGATAGTCTTCATGTGTGTCTGAAATAGCCCCATATGTAGCATTTAATTTCTAATTTTGAACTGTTATTTGTGTTTTTCATGTTGAAAGGATTTTCGTAAATTGCTAAGATAAAAACCTTTATATAGGGTATTGTTTTATCTCAATGTATTTCATAGCATTTGGTAAATAGAGAGAAAAGCAGGCCTACTTCAATTGCTCTTAAATTGCAACAGTTGTAGCTTTTAAGAAAGCAATAATATAGCTTTGAAACTAAGTGTTAGTAAGCAATAATTATGCTTACCAAACAATGAAAAATTAGCAACCAAATCATGTCATTGCATAGGTAAAAAAACTTGTTTTATAATTTATTTTCTCTTCAGGCTGTGTCGGTACTAACAAGACCCCAGTGCCATCGCAACTTATACTAATTAGAAGCATTTGCGTGTTGAAAAGATGGCGCACACTGAACAAAGTATGTCGCGCGCGGAGTGCCGCGTTGCATCCGAGTGGTTAAATCGTAATGACAATGAGGCACAATGTGGCTGTATGAATGTTACGTCTTTGCTACAGCGAGCCGAATTTACAAAAAAATAATATCAACTTCACAAAAAGTGCAACAGTTTTTTTCTTCATTAGTTATTTTGATACTGGCTGGAAAAAAGGCCAACCATAATTACCGGGTATTTAAAAGTAAATAACACGTATTTAACCTTTAGAAATATTATGATACTGTCAGAAAAAAAAACCCTCGACGCAAAAAGAGACGGGTTTTATAAGTTAAACGTGAATGTCTGTGTATCTGTCTATATCGTCTGTCTGTCTGTATCGTAGCTCCTAAATGGATGAACCGATTTTAGTTTAGTTTTTTTGTGTCATAGATAATTTTATCCCGAGTGTTCTAAGCCATGTTTCATGAAAATCTGTTGGAGATCATCAGCTCTTTTGCAGTTGATGAGAGGATCTGAGTAACTGCCATTTATGTCCTATCGATTCGAAATTTGGTACCGTGTTACTACAATGATATTGTTTAATTAACTTGCATTATTAAAAGGCCAAACAATAAAATACTAAAACAAAAAACAGTACCGTAAAAGACACTTTACATTGAATATACAGACCCATTGTTAAGAATTCTAAGGTGAATCCTTTCCTAAATTTCATCTAGATTAAGACCTATTTGACCGGACTAAAAGCGTTCGTGTGTTTCGAAACTTACTGAGGATATACACGTCAAAGGAGACACGACTAGAGCTTATATTGAGGTGCTCGTACAGTCGGCAGCGCGTCTGGGTACCCATGTGAACTAAGAAAACAGCTTTTATTACGTATGGAATAGAGGCGGTCTCAAGGTCAAAGTGCGGTTGTCTGACGTGCGGCCATGTGTACGTTCTCGAAAATCGCGCCAATTTTATATTTCTTTTTTTAAATTCTTCGGGGAATAAGGTCTTTGTATATCTGCAAAGCAATAATACTTTTTTTTTAAACAAGGTTAAAGTATTCTGTTTTCCGACTTTTAAAAAAGCATGGATGACAAAGTTAAGAACGTACCGCGTTGGTTTCCGACTCGATGTGCGTTTTTTGTGATTAAAAGCTAGAACAATTAAAAAGTTCTTAAAAATATGTTCTCTCTGTCTTTCCCCTAATTATTGTTAATCCCGTCTGATGATGGGGTCTGCCTACTCAATTTTTCTTTTCTATATTATACTACTTAAAAGGTTAAAATAAAAACAAATGAGCAAAGATTTTGATTCGTACTTTTTAAAGGAGTGCGAGAGTAAAAAATGTTCTGGTGCCTATGATTGTGGTGTTATTACGTAAGGAATACAAGCGGTTTCAAGGTCAACCTGTGTAGTTTGACGTGCTGTCGTGATTGTACATTGACGGTGAAAATTGAGAATCATGTGATGTAAGTCGACTAGTTTAAAGTTATCACTATCCACACCAGTCTAATCTAATATTATAAATGCGAAAGTGTGTATGTCTGTAACCTATTCACGCTGAAACCACTGTATAGAATTAAAATGTAATTTGGTATAGAGATAATTCGATTCTCGGATAAGGACATATATTATATTTTTTATATTATATTCTTCTGTATTTATTATTATTTACACTTATACACATTATAATATTTTACAAGTATTTAGTTTATTACTATCATATTATTAATTTACATATATTGTTATTTTTAAAAATGTTTGGCGTATATGTCCGTGACCTCACTCGGCTAGGGTTTACTGAAAACCAGCGTCGGGGCCCCCAGCGGGTTGCGACTTAAGCTGAGTGGGGCCCTTTTAATATGGGCATCGCAGGCGCACAACTGCACAGTCCGACTGGTTTACCTGTATAAATTCTAATTTTACTGAGTTTTTTGTTTTATACCGTAAACACACGAAAATAGACAATGTAAAGGTGCCCACCTTTACGTTGTCTATTTTCGTGTGTTATGTGATGTCCATTCATTAATAAATGTATTTTCTTTATTTCTTTCTTTCTTTATTAGTTTTATCCCAAGAACATCCAGGGGTAAAAAGGGGGATAGGTAGGAGTTTTAGAGCTGTTATACTAGTCTGTTCAATTCTCTCAGACAGCATTGTAAAAAATGGGTAATAATAGCAAAATTATTTTACCTGAATTTCTTACTATTTTTTTATGATGCAGAAAAAAACAATGCCCTCCTGACGCTGTCAGGTAAAAATATTTACAAACTTAAAGAGATAATATTCTATCAGCCGAGTTACACCAAATGTAACCGCTGTTAATTCTCAAATGCTATGATTAGTTGCTGTTCATGATATTCAATAATTAATATTTCAGAGCTTACTCAAATGCTAATTGAGAATGTAATGCGTTTCGGTTAATACGACCCTGTCACGGGTTAAATTAACCACTTAATCTGAGTTAAGGAGATAAGGGAGGGTTTGATTGCGTTTGTTTGGCTAATCTACGGATTAGTGACGTGAATATAAATAAATATAAAAATATTTGGACAACATCACATATTTTGTTCAGATCCCATCTCAAAGTAAGTGAGTAAAGCACTTGTTAAAACACAATTTTACGGATTACTTCGCGATTTATTTACATTTTATTTTAAACCTGACGTTTCGAACACTTTACAGCGATCGTGGTCACAGGGAGACTAAGGTATTATTTGTCATTACAAAGTTTTGAAAAATTTTAACTACCGTCACTCAATAATATTAATTTACGTTCCTATTTATGCAGAAAGAGCTAACCGTGTCTTGAGATCTTGCAGTGCTAGGTGTTGCTTTGGTTTTTGCTAGAATAGGATCCCATGCCGGTGGAACTTTCCAACCATCTTCTCTATTGAAATTTGGATGTTTTCTAATTTCAATGGCTTCACGTAGCATTCGAGGAATAAAACGCCGTTCTTTTGCAAGTATTTTAGGTTGGTCAAAACGAATGAAGTGGTTGGGTTTGTCTAAGGCATGTTCACACACTGCAGATTTCATGTTCCGTCTATGTTTTACGTCAGCTATGTGTTCTTTTATCCGCACGCCTATACTTCGCTTTGTTTGCCCGATGTAGGAGAGGCCACAGTCACACTCCAGCTTGTACACCCCTGCATCTTGAAGAGGTATGTTGCACTTGACAGGTGGTAGGAATTGGTTAATCTTCTTTTGCGGCTTGAAGTAAGTTTTGATTGAAGCACGCTTCAAGATATTCCCAATCTTGTCAGTGACTCCTTTCATGTATGGTAGTACTGCAGGTTGGCGTTCAACTGTCGTAGGCTTGGCACGGGGTCTGCAACGACGTGGTACTGGAAGCTGGTTGTCCCGTAGTACCTTCCTTACATGCTGAAGCTCAGCAGCCAGGTGTCGGTCGTCACAGATGCCCCTCGCTCTCTGAAACAAAGTTTTGCCCACGGTAGCTAACTGTGAAGGATGATGGTGAGACGCACCATTGAGATATTTATCGGTATGGGTGGCTTTTCTAAAGACTGGAATTCGGATCATACCCTTAGCCACACAGTCTTTAGAAAAGCCACCCATACCGATAAATATCTCAATGGTGCGTCTCACCATCATCCTTCACAGTTAGCTACCGTGGGCAAAACTTTGTTTCAGAGAGCGAGGGGCATCTGTGACGACCGACACCTGGCTGCTGAGCTTCAGCATGTAAGAAAGGTACTACGGGACAACCAGCTTCCAGTACCACGTCGTTGCAGACCCCGTGCCAAGCCTACGACAGTTGAACGCCAACCTGCAGTACTACCATACATGAAAGGAGTCACTGACAAGATTGGGAATATCTTGAAGCGTGCTTCAATCAAAACTTACTTCAAGCCGCAAAAGAAGATTAACCAATTCCTACCACCTGTCAAGTGCAACATACCTCTTCAAGATGCAGGGGTGTACAAGCTGGAGTGTGACTGTGGCCTCTCCTACATCGGGCAAACAAAGCGAAGTATAGGCGTGCGGATAAAAGAACACATAGCTGACGTAAAACATAGACGGAACATGAAATCTGCAGTGTGTGAACATGCCTTAGACAAACCCAACCACTTCATTCGTTTTGACCAACCTAAAATACTTGCAAAAGAACGGCGTTTTATTCCTCGAATGCTACGTGAAGCCATTGAAATTAGAAAACATCCAAATTTCAATAGAGAAGATGGTTGGAAAGTTCCACCGGCATGGGATCCTATTCTAGCAAAAACCAAAGCAACACCTAGCACTGCAAGATCTCAAGACACGGTTAGCTCTTTCTGCATAAATAGGAACGTAAATTAATATTATTGAGTGACGGTAGTTAAAATTTTTCAAAACTTTGTAATGACAAATAATACCTTAGTCTCCCTGTGACCACGATCGCTGTAAAGTGTTCGAAACGTCAGGTTTAAAATAAAATGTAAATAAATCGCGAAGTAATCCGTAAAATTGTGTTTTAATGAGTTCAACAATTCGCGTAAACGTAAGAAACAAATATAAAGCACTTGTGTTAAAAAAATCTGAAAAAAAAAACGGTGCTACTGCACCATCCAGACCCGAAAATATGAATTTCTATATTGACCGAACCCGGGACTTCAGAGAAAACCTTTGTGCAAACCACTTGGCTACGGAGGTCGTAAATAGATAGATAGATGACGTTTTAATGCACACATCATAGATACAACCATGCAAAAATATGTAGAAAGAAATAAAACCCCTTTTTTATCGCAGACGGAAAAAATCCAATCAACCAAAGTATCAACGCTATACCCAATGAATAGAAAGCAGTTTCTAAGACTATCTAAGGCTCAAAATAGACTCAAAAGGCTTTTCAAAGCTCAAGACTGCATTAGGGTGATCAGTGGAGTTCTACCTTCAAAACCTCCCCTCTCATGATATTTCAAATTAAGCCCCGGAAACAGGATGCGTTGGACAAAGAATTACGGAAGTGGGGGAACAGAGGTGCAAAAGTTGTATCGAAATATCGATGTTTGGTTTTACTAGTTTTGGTACAGTCAGGAATCCTATTTTTGAATTCAGTGGTAATGACATTCTTTTGGCGAATGCGTCATAATTTTTCCTTACCTAACACATTAATTTTGACGTTTATTCTATCGCTCGGCTTCTGTGACGAGTGGGTAGGGGCACTCGTTGCGGTTTCGAGCGGTTGAGTGCAGTCGATCGAGTGATTCAAAGATGCGGAGTTTTAGATAACAAACGAACATCAGTAGAAATCTGCACGCGAGTAATTCGAAATAGAGCTCCAGGTAACCCATTTGAACTACGAATAGAGTAGGTAATAGAGGCGGTCTCAATGTCAATGGGGGACTAAATGATCAATTTCCTCGCTGAGAGGTTATTGGGAGCCCTTTTGATTATGTCTGAAAGCAAGAAAATACTTCTTGTAACCAATAGAGTCTGTCCGTCCGTCAGAAAGTCAAACAAACTTCCGACGCCTTAAGTAATAAATTAACAATATTTAACTCCAAATACAGTTAAAAATATATGATATATTTTTTTACATAATCCATTCAACCAATCCATTAATTTAATTATTTTAAAAAACGCAGCTGAATTCTTACCAATTACAATATGGGTTTTATTTCGAACTATAATGTATATAATCTAAAAGATTTTCGTAAAACCCACATAGTGCACGACAGCCTCGTGAGGGCCTTTTATAGACTGAAGCCAATTTGTTATGTCTCGTCCAATTTTGTTTATCATCCGTTCCAGTAATAACAACCGGTTAACACCACCCTGGGGCATTCCACATCTATCCCGTCTGACTATTTCATCGACAAAATAACATCGATACTGCTTACGACACTGGCAAAGCAATAAATACGGCCAATTGGTATTACACCAAGATTCACAAGTTTAGACATTTCAAGCGGAGGTGATAAATAAAGGAATTTTCTTAGTAAAAATAGGAATCGTTTCATTAAGCACGGATAACTTATGCACGGTGGGGTGTAAGTTAGAGGAGGGCTTCCCCAAGGGAGCATATTAGGACCCCTGTTATAAAGTAATGGGAAATTTGATGCAAGGTGTAAACAAGGGATTGGGGACGTTAAATTGTTTTACTTTTAGACGAGTAAAGTATAAATTGAACGATAAAAAGATATGGACAGCAATTTCGTAAGAGTTAAAAGTTCGTAAAAAATAACGATGTTTTGGCAGTGAGGCAAGAGTCATTTATAACAGAAAATACTATTATTTGAAAGCGTATGTTCAAGATAACTAATGGCGTCCGAATCGGATCGGATGTACGGGGAATTTGATCTAGCGCCAAGAATATCCGAAAGAAATAGTATTTGAAATTATTTCCCAATAATAATAACACTAAAGTTGAATGAACAAGGCAATATAACTTTATAAACTTTCTTTTTGCATTGTTTATCACTTACATCATAATCCTATTTGTTTTATAATTCAACGTGGCAATAAAGAAATAAGATTGATGAATTTACTTATTTAAAGGCTTCATTGCATAATTTGAAAGAAAATATCAAAAACCTCAAACTTAGGGTAAAATTTTACCTTTATATTTTTGTATGTTGAAGGTTTGATAAACATTAAAACATAAAGGTTCCGGTGCTTCTTCTCAGCACTTGCCAAATTGTCTGTGTCTTGTCCCGAAGCACTAGTAGGGCCCAAAAGTTAAGGAGATATGTTCGGGCCCCATAAGTGGCATTTTCTGTTTTAAATTGAATAAATCATTATTGACTTTGATTTTGGTTAGTCTGATGTTCAACAGCTTATAATTTTATTAGGCTACATCGAAACTCATAGATACTTAAAATCCTTAAAACAAAAGTGGCCCAGCAATAATTCAAGGCTTCGTCTTACAATTACTTTTGTAAAAGGGATCAGAAACCCTACCTATTTTTATATCACCAAAGCAGTTTTAATAACTTCGACATCCTACCTCTATATCATCAGATCAGATGCCGGCTTTTAGCTACTACCATGTATTAGTGTAGGGTTATTGTTTATTGCCAAGCTAATTGAGATGCCAATGGCAGTTTATGGATCTGTATATCGTCTCTAGTGTTTGACATGCTGTATTTATTGCCATGTCAAATGCCATATGTCTGTGACGGGAGCTGCGATCAGAGAAAGCTACTGGCACTCCATTAGTCAGTTGGATGCTATGCATACGATATTTGTCACAGAATCAAATAGCTTTATCATTGATTGTCTGTATCCCAAAATAGAGGTCTATTTGGTTTACTTGTCTGTACTTTTTGATGGTAAATATAACCTTCGGCGTAAAGAAAAATACACATAATATATTTACACACCAGTTGTGCGTTCTGTTTTTGCATCCTTGAAGACGTTTTGCTATTTGTATATTTCTGTAAATATTTTAAGCATACAAAACCCCTCACTTAATAGATATTTAGATTTCATATTTCTCACATAGAACGGTTTCTCTAAATAAAGAATTATTTATGCCAGTCTTCTTTGACTGAATTTTCTTTTATGTTTCTTTGCATTGAAAACATAGCCAATGGAATTACCATTTAATTCAGACTTGCTTTCCTAGACGTTTAAAATTCCACAAACTAAGACATTACGAATGTTCTCAAAATAAAATGGCCGACAACAGGAAAAATGTCGTTAAGCGACATATAAATTTGAAAGGAACTTTCGGGGTTATAATCGTTAATTAAAACGCGAGACAATCCCCAGTGAGTTATACTTTAGGAACACGGAACCCCCAGCGTTTGAGGCGTTGAAGAAATTATGATCATTTTATTTAATTGCCTACAAACAATAGGGGCTATGGCCAACTAATTTTTAGGCACATAATTATTTTTACTTGTAAGAAGATAATCGTAAGTGAGAATATAACCAATAGGCTGGTGTGTGAAATGGAGAAGCCAATTACAAAACGCAATTTAAAAAAATTCAGACTACTCCACTTTGAACTTGAGACGGCGTCTATATCCTACGTAATAAAAACTGTTTTCTTGATTCTTATAATTAAATTAAAGCAATTTCATCGCAAGTTTTTATGAATGTCACGGACTTGTCCTCTTTTTGTACGAAGGCTGGTTTTTGATTCCAAGATATCACCAACCACTAATAACCTATATTTACAATATAATAATAATATAATATAATAACCTATATTTATCTTTAAGCTACAAAAATATGAAACACATAACTATAGAAATCAGAATTTTAAAAGCCTTCATATTTGAGAAAAAATATGTTTTGTAACAGGCATCATCCATTAATCACTTACTTGTATTTCCTGGCTGTATGGCTATGTACTATTGCCTTTTCACTGGTTGATAAATACTACTAGGTACTACCACAGATTATATAATAGGTACTACTGTCAATGGAATGACAATTTTGCTGATAATTTTTTTTCATGCGTTAATTGATATAGGCGAAGGTGCGGCCTATGTACAGACAAAGAGAAAAATTAATTTAAATTTTTCTCTAAATCCGAGACCTTAAAAAATATATAAATTATGCAGAAGGGCTAGTTTTTGTGAACTCTTTAATATTATATTTAGTTTATTCTGGTTAGAAATATTGACGAATAAAAAACCATTAATGGACAAGTCCTTTGATCACACACAAAATTAATAGACCGTGTCGTCCGATGGGATTTTCGAAGTTCAAATTGGTAACCTGACGTGCTGCCTACTGTACATACTAAACTCGACCCTCTATCATGAGGTAGGTACACCACAGTCTACTCTGACTACAGCACTAACACCTAAAAAGAAAATAAGCTATTAATAAAAGGTAGCGTTAATTATTAGTTTCGTATAAGCTAAGGTTTATGAGTTAAACGAAATACATCCCTCGAGGAATAGGTAATGTACGAATTTCACTGCTCAATGTAAACAGCTTATGAGCTAAGCCTAAGCTTTACTCTTAGTAGGGACTACGAACTACTTACACAGGTAGATGCTAAAAAGCAGCACCAAATAAGACTTAAATAAACGTAATGGTAATGTGTAGCAAGTGTGAATAAGGCTTGGAGCCCTGAAGAAAAATCTGTTTGTGTTTCGTGGTATAATAATTTCTTTTGCTGGATAAATCTTGAACAAACTACTACCATTCCTTTAAAAAACATAACTGCCTAGGTCTAACCTACATCAAACATTTCGTCTTCTAGTCGTTGGTAGCTCAATAAGAGAGCGCTCGCCCGGATAGCGAAGGGTTTGATTCCCATCTCAAGACATTCAATTTTTTTTATGTAAAATACAAATGCTGTTAGATTTACACATTTCTAAAGAGACTTTTATTAAGTTTAATTTTATGTGCGTATAGTTTCATTGTTTGTTTAATGCAAATGTAATTTCGGCACTGAATGTGTTAAGGAACCGTTTATAAACCATGCATATTAAGCATTAATAGCAACCAAGCACCCAACGCTTTTCAGATTCTCAGAACAAACAGTGGTCTCTCCTCGTGCATATATTTTGTATGCAAATAAGGGACTTAGAGGGAGCGTGGAGTCGGTGAATTTTTAACCTTTAGTGGTTTTCTGCTGGAGCCATGGGCGACCCCTACAAGGGAGCGATGATATGTCAAATAGCTGGCAGTTGAGAAAAGAATTGAGAATGGGGTACCAACTTTGGAAGAATCAGTTGTTGCCGAACTGTGTACTTAAATAATGATATTTGTTAATTTCGGACATATTGATCCATAAAGCTATAATTACAATGTAAAAAGTTGTAAGGTAGGTATTAGTAAAGTCAGCCTATATATAAATCTAACTATGAACAGGCTACATTACAAGAATTACTATTAGCTAGTATTACTATTATTTATTATAAGCTATCCAACGCGGTAACGCAGCCAGCGTCCTCGCCTCCTTGCCTCAGGGACACGGGTTTAATTTTGATTAAGTAGGTTTTAAGTTTATTTATTTTCATTTCATGCGTCTTTGTTTTTTTTTATTTTATTGAATAAACTATTACTTAGTATTACTAATTTAAGATATAAGGAAGAATGACATAATTTTCTTACAAGAATCCTTAGCTAAGATACACACTCAAAAATGTAAGAATATGCTAACTCTCACCACAACAGATCCTAAAGGATGATCCTCATGTATGTAAGAGACTTTCAAATTATCCTTTTCTTATCCAAGCTCGTTGAAACTCCTGTCTCGCGACTTACCTGAAAAATATAATAAGTAAAGTTACTGTCACGATAAGTAAGTCTAATAGACACCACCACGACTCATAGGCTTACAAAATAAATTGTAATAGTTATAGCTTTCAGGAAAGCAGTAACTGCTTTAAAAGCAGTCATCATTGCTTTAAAATGATGAATGATTTCATTACTTGGAATTGCAATCCTGATCTCAACAGCTTTCGAACTGAGCGATAGGCACAGGAATAATAACTTTTTATGATGTTGTGTGAAGATCTACAACGAGTAAGAAGATACATAATATAACATTACTATCGTATAAATAACCAACATTATATTCGATTATATGCGGCTTCTACAACACCAAGTTGTCTGTAAGCACGGATAATGTTTTAGCAGGTTTTTTACTTGGACACTTTTTTCTGGACGTCTGAGAGTCACTGCGATTTGCTCGAAGATATATATGTATTCAAAGGTTAAGACCGGGATACTACGCACTACCCTAAATATTGAAAGATTAAAAGTTCTGCTGAAAATCGTCAGCTTTTAACAACGCAATACCAAGCGCAAAGTTAAGGCGAAATTAAAGATTTACTAAGTTATGAAATAAATTTTATTTTATTTTATTAAACACTGGGCTTTATTGAGTTTGATTTTAAAAAAATGGAGACGGATGACAAGTTCCTGTATTCTATCTAAATTCAAATTGGAATAAGGAGATAGCATAGTATGTCGAGTGTAATTAAACTTATTTTAATAATATTATTTTTTATGGTTGCGCGTTTTTGATGATAACTTTTACATGATTTTTTTTACATCTGACTGAACATTCTGTTCTGCGTATTTTTACTATGGCAACACACCTCTAGTGTTATTTTTTATAGGAGTTTGAATATCTGCATATCCAGCACTTTTGGAATCCAGTTTTTTCCAAAAGTGCTGGATAAACCTGTCCTTTCATAACCCTACAGCTCCCCTGACGAATACACCTTGATAATCGCATTACACTTCCTATTTAACATGGGTTAACTTTGACAGTTGCGCAACACACGTCAGAGTTAGGTATAATTCAACTAGCGAGTTAAAACGTCGTTTCGCTTCAAATTGAGACAGCAGGACGTGTGACAGGTACAGTCAGGTACAGAAGCACGTTAAGGTATAAATTGAATTAAGAAAACAGCTTTTATTACGTAAAGAATAGAGGCGGTCTCATTGTCAACATGTACAGAAAGACTTGCGGCCCTGTGTACAAAATGGTTTACAGTTTAGAATTAGGTAAAACATACTTGCAGAGAATATTTTAAAGAAATTTACTAATGCAACATATAAATAACATATTTTTTTAAATATGTATTTAAAACTTTCTAATAAATATCAATCAATATCTTCGTCCACAATAGCAATATTATTATGATTTTATCTTAATTCAACAAAGTTTATTAAGCGAAGAACAAACACAATCTTGATAAATGTGTTTTTTCGACTAACTAGGCTCTTCAATCTCTACTCATTAATATTGCATTATTCCGTAATTCTTTCGAATCATTCTGACATGCCCAAGCCATTACTTGAACACGACAGTAAAAAGACGGCATTTTACGTATACATACGGCTTAAAATTACTCCATCCTTAGTTCACACGCCATAGTCGAAACTAATCAGCCAGCTCTAATAAACAGCGACTAAGACAGACGACCAAGGAAAAGTTGACTCTTTTGTTTACATAGTAAAGTTCAATTTGCGTATACAAATCAATTCCGTAGTTTCCGAGATTACTTCCTATCTTTAAATTTAATATCTTACTATTAAATATATTTACAATTAAAAAATTGCTGCACACATTTTTTGCCAATCAAAATAACGCCTTGGCGTTGTTTTAGACAACACATGTTTATTTTAATCAGCCGATGCTAAATCGTCATTTTTTTTTATTATTTGACATATTTAGTATGGGAATTACGTAAAATTAACCGCCAATCGATGTTTACCGGCTGTTTAAATATTGGTGAACTAGGGTCTTCAGCATACTCATATATTTGGACTTTGCCACTTTCTCAAATATAACGCCGTTCTACTTCTAATTTGGGACTAAATCTTACACGAGACCTGTTAAAACGTCTCTTTCCTTAAAGGGAAAGGTCTTAATTCCGTCAACTCCCTAAGGAATAAAAGGATGGGTTTAGGGTGTCTTAATTGATTTTAGGGATCAAGTGACGAGTTACGTGATATAGGTGGGCTGGGAAACCTTACCTTAAGGGTCCCACGTGCACGGCAAATAGTTATACTATTTATAATATTATAAAGAGGAAAGATTTGTTTGTTTGTTTGTTTATTTGCATCGAATAGGCTCCGAAACTACTGGACCGAATCAAATAAAATTTGGCACAGAGATAGTTTGAGACACTGGGAAGGACATAGGCTACTTTTTGTCACGATATAAAATCATCAGGCGGGTGAAATGGAGGATGAAAATTTGTATGGAAAATCCGACTTTTGGCGCGGGCGAAGTCGCGGGGAACTGCTAGTGTTGAGATAAGAAAGTTTACTCCCCCAAGTCTGGCAATTCGTGAATTCGACGGGCTTAAGTAGTGAGCTATAATCTATAGGGTTGATACCATAGACCAATTGCTGATCCAAATAGTTATTTACATAGCCTACACTAAAATATTATAATATCGAAGTTGGATTTAGGATTTCTATTAACAACCACACGTAGCGCAAGCTTATGTGACTATAGGCAAAATCGCCTCTATCACAACAGCATAAGGTGCCGTTGTGATTTATGTTTTTACTTTGATATGCTGCCTTCCATACATTGCTAATATCAATGTAGATCCGTCTACCGTTGCACCTGACTTTAGATTTCGCCGTGATACTTGTTGAAGCTCCACTCTCGTATCCGCCATACTAAATTCGCAATAGGTGGTCAGGTCATCATAGATTCTTATTCATTAATTGACTTATGAACAAACTATAGTCTCAATTTATCCAAGCTACATTTGAACTCAAACTCGTCTTTGGTAAAGCAAGAATCGTGTTAACAGCTTTCTAGGGAAGAGGCGAACAGCCATAAACAAGCTAAAACGAATTGTATTCCTAAACAAAAAAGTCGGTTCCCATTCAGAATAGCTAAAATGACAATACATCTCGATAATTTACCCGCTGTCTGAACGTTGCGTACTGAATACCGAAGCTGGCGTGTTAATTCCCAATAAAGTCGTTCATCGACGTAAATAACGTCCTCTCCCTGCGGAGGTCGACGCGAGACTGACGTGATTTAAGCACGGAAGCAGATCTAACTACCTGCTACTTATCGTTTTTATTAAAATCGAACTCTATTTCGCAAGACTTACAGTCAGAAATTGTTTGAGAAAAGATATTTTACCGGGGATTGATGTGATTTGTATGTTTTGAACGAGCGCCATCTTGCGTGATCTACGCGCGTTAAGAGTGATCGATGTTCGCAGTTGTATTAGTGGGAAGTAATTGAGGTGTCTAGTTTCTTAGTATTGCTGATCAGAACAGAAATATTGTTTAACTTCAGACGAATTTGAAGAAGACTAACTTTTGTCAACGCTACAGTCTTTTTTAGGTATTAACGCTTCGCTGTGTGCACTACTTGAGAATTTATGTAGGCACAGACTGGAAATAAAACAGTACATCGCTTCTTTTTGTATTTTATTACCTACCCACCTACGATCAAGTTTTTAGAAGCTGTATCTGAGGTCCCTAATTCATGTACGAGTACCAGTCAAATTAAAGTACCCTATCTAAATATATAAAAATTTAAATTAACATAATGACGACCCAAATTTTGACGACCGTCTTAGTGTAGTGGTTCGCGCCCCGGACTTCTAAACCAGGCGGTTGCGGGTTCGAATCCCGCAAGGGGTGTTTGTGTGATGAGCACGAGCATTTGTTCCTAAGTCATAGATGTTTATAAATGTATATAAGTATGTCTATCCTAGTCACCATTGCAGAAGCTCACGCGAAAAATAGTCAGCTTTGGACCATAATACAGGATATGGCAGATCAGGTAATTGCAATGGAGCGACTGCCATCTGACCTCCGTGACCCTGTTAACAGAGGAACCAGACCAGTTTGGATTATGGTTACACATTCAGTTGCCTGAATATGCAGGTTGCCTCACGACGTTTTCCCTCACCTTAAGAGTATTGGTTAGCGAAACAAATAATGTACATAACCTAGAAAAAGTCATTGTTACATGGCGGCACGTGGGAGCCTCCCGCATGAGAGGCAACCCACTAGTCCCTACGCCATAGACGCTTAAAATCGGGCGTAAACCCCTATCGACATGAAGCCCAAGTTCACAAGCTCACTATAAAAATTCAAAACTGCAGACTTAATGCCTTCAAACTATTTGGGAGAGCTCTCCAGCTAGCCATTTGTTCTCGTCAAGAAGTTGCGCCATAAAAGTTGTTAACACATCGTTACGCACTCAGCCTGAGTGGCGGGGTAAGATATGGGGTTCGAGACCCGGGTAGGGCGCATGAGATATTAACTCGGCGATGGGGTTTGTTTTGATTTTTCTTGGAGATTTAAGTGTCAATAAAGGTGGAGAAACGAGTTAAAAAGATTTTTAGGAAGTTATTTATCTAGGTAAGTTGCTAGAAACAAAGTTTATGAACTCTATTTGCGTTATAACAAAAACTTAGTGCCGGGTTTAAGCCAGGATTAATCTATTAGCTAGCCAACCAGAAAAGCGTTTCTCTATTAGGTTGTGTCACGAATATGTCATTCATTCCTCTGTTGTCGGCTAATATTTGGACTTAGTTTAAGCCTAGACAATTTTTTTTGTAATAATGCTGTAAGTGATCTGGACAGTAGATTGGTATTTTTAGTTCATTCATGTCCATCAAATTGTTTTTTTTTTAAATAAACAGAATAGCTTGATTTCTAAACGCTTTAGAACCTATACTTTTACACACTAAAAAAACATATTGACTAAAAATCGGCTAACTAAGTTTACGATACTTAAACACCAACAAGAATAAGGATTTTTTGCACTTCAAGGCCCTAAATGTAAATTTGAGGCCTTAAATGAATATGTATTTAAAGCACTATCCACCAGTCACAAACGTATCCTCTTTAAAGTTCCTGCTTCTATAATAATAATGCTAAATATTTGGAATAAGGGAAGCTATTCACTTAAATAGTAGTCATTGTTGCGTGCTGTGTCTAATGTAATTCAATTTTAAGTACTTTTGGGGCATTTTTAAAGGGGCTTATTTATTACTTGATTTAAAAGCTTATTGCCGCGCGGTTTTAATTTTAATTATGACTTGGAAAATACAGCGACCCAGGGTGCAATAAAAAAATGCCTACGTATGTCATTAAAAAAAATGTAGCTTGTTGTGAAGTAATGTTCAAAACCAATTCAGGAGGTACAGAGATTACTTCTTACGAACAGACTAACAAACTTGACCTCTTTATAATATTAGAAAAGATAACGTTTTATCTAAGTTTTTCTATATATTTTAAGCAGAATCGATTACTTCTTTTTCTTGCATCGGATTTCTTTAGCTTTGGGTTTTTGGATACTTAGAAAACCGACGTTAAAGAAAACGATACTACACGTGCATCCACTACTTCTCTGGAAGAAAACATTACAATTCATAGTCAATTGTCGGTCAGTATTCCATATTTCACCCCACCATAACGTTTTCCCCTTTATTTTTGAACCACCCTGTATACTCCCTACTAAATATTTATTTTCACGTCTTTTACGATGTCTCGTTCAAACTAAAACTCCATCTTTACTTGGTATTTAGCGGTATGAAGACGGCATTAAGGAGGGCTCTCCACTGTTTTGGCACTCAATTGAATACATTACCTCAGTGGAGGCAAAGCATTATGCTTCATTAAGATCGATCTGAAAATAGAGGGTGTGAAAAATATCTTATTCGTAAAGAGCTGGAGTTTGAATCATTTGCTTCGTTTTTACCATTAACTTTATTCGTTATTATTTTTATTTGGTTTATATTACATTATTTAATCATTATTTGTAATAGGCAGACATTTGACCGCAGTCTCACCTGATGGTAAGCAACGATACGGTCGAGGATGGGACATGTCAGTCTAGAAGCAGCCTATTCACTCTATTCTTAAAGGAATTCAAACGCCTTTTAATACCAATTTTTTTTCAAGCTTACTCAATTGTACACAATCGTAACACCTTATAAAATGTTTTTTTCACGATTTCTCAGAACAAAATCAGAGACGTAGAATACATAAAAGTCTTTTGCAGAAATTTTAAAACAAATAGTTTCTTGCTGAACAAACAGAGATCATATTTACCCCAGTCGAAGACACAGCAACCTACTTTCGAATAGCATTGTTGCGACCCAAAACTGTGTTGCCAGTGTATAATATTTTAGAGCACAATGGAGCTCTATAGAGCATGGCGACCCATTAAAAATAAAGTCATAAATCGGAAACTAATGACCAGTAAGGGTAATGGGGCGTGCCGTGCGTATGGCAGAGACTAGGAAGAACAGCAAGTACTTTTGAACTAAGTTAGTTCCGTGGAAAGTACCTCAAAAAGTAACCAAAAATATTGAATCAGATGAACCTAGAACAGCGACAAACATAAATTTTAACCGTAAAATGCAGCATTGTTGGAAAGTAACACAGTTTTAAAAGAAATGTTAAATATTTTTGTTTCTTTTTTAAACTTGAAATTTCAAACATTTTAGATCGTCCGTGGTCGCAAATGAAAGAGTAGCTCTTACTAAAACTATTCTACCGAAAGTGGCAGATGGTGTATTCAATGTCGAAAAATTTACAACGTTATGGCTTAACAGGTCTATCGAAATAAAAATTTAAAAAAAAACATAAAAGGTACGATTACGCAGTAAAATACAGATACGTCAATATTGTTTTTTTTACAATTTCAGTAAACCAGTCAGTCTGTAAGTACGTGTAGTGTGTATTACCACATAAATATCTTTAATATATTCTAAAAATCTGTAAGGCTGTTTGTTTTTTTTTAGTAAACAAGCAAACATAATTATTTAATAAACAAAATACCCGACTGCAAAAGTAATAATATTTTTGAAATGGTCTTTTACCGGCTTTTATTTGATACCCATATTGCTATGGTTCGGTAAAAATAATTCTACCTCCCCCTTTAGTTCCATTTGCGGGCGCCATTTTTTGAATGTATATAGCCTATATCACAATTTTGGCAAATTCAACGACACCTCATTACTCGAAAACTGTCTAGCCGTTTGGGCTGTACGGCGTGCCAAACAATTATACATACATACATACTCTCGAAAAACATAACCCTCCTTCCGCAGTCGGGTTAAAAAAGCTGGCTGTGCTTCTTCAGGCTGTGGCAGATATGGCAGCGAGGGTTGAGGTCCGCCGGGGCTGGTGCGACCCACTGATGTTTTTAATTAACAGCTCAAATGAGCCGTCCCGATATTTAATACCGATTTTTCATATTGGACGGTAAATATTTTATCTGAACTTAAATGTATTTCGAATAGTTAACCATTTTAATTTTTATAAGTATACAAAGTTATTTTTTGTTAATGCTAAACCTATTTATAAAAGTTTAAATAAGAAACCAAAAATTCGCACGAGTGGATGGACTGCACGGTAGCTCAGCAGCAGGTAAGAGCGTTGGCCCGGTTAGCCAAAGGTCGTGGGTTCAAATCCTCCCCGTGTGCTAGTTTTTGATATCTTATTTAAACTTATATAAATAAGAAAGAACACTGAGTGTTAAAAATATTAAAAATTAATGATAAAGCTCTTCGGGGCTAATTCTGATGTTTTAATACAACAACATTTACTATTGGACCAACATCGAAACCGAAAAACAAAAGACCATGCAAACCGATGTCAGCTGATCGGCGATTTTGTATTAGGAATTTTGGTCCCATTGTAAAAGGGGTTGTATTTGAGCACTAGAATCAGGCCCTAAGAGGTTTTGCAAATTATATTGTATCATCATCATCATCATTCGCTTGCCCTGTTCCCATTATATTTGGGGTCGGCGCAGTATTTTTTTCTCTTCCATACAATCCTATCACTCGTCATTGACTCATCCACTCCTTTCACAATCATATCATATCGATTGTATATGCAACATAAAAAAGTAGGTGCCCATAACGAAAATATTTACGTTACTAAGTGAATTTGAAAAAGAAGAAAAAAAGAAAATTGACACAACGAAAATATTTTTGAACCTACTTTGAAGTCTTCTTCCATATAAAATTCTGACAACATTTGAAATAAAAGCGGCCTGCCTCAGGCGGACGAAGGTCTCCTTTGTAGTGTTGTAAAATAACTGAGTCTTTTAGTCCTCATTTTGCGGCTATGAGTTCTTTTTGCAGAACTCAAGACTAATTAGTCTTCCGAGTCCTGAGTCTTGAGTTCTTTTGAGTCTTTTTAGTTCTTTCAGTCCTAAAATATTTTGAGTCGTAAGATTTATTCTAAGTTCTTTCGGTTTTTTTCAGTCCTTTGAGCTCTTTGAGTCATTTGAGTTCTTTCAAGTCCTATGAGTCATGAGTTATAAAGCAGGACTGCAGTCCAATAAAAAGGACTTGAGTCATGAAGCCTTGAGTTCTTTGAGCCGTAAACTTTAAAGTAGAGGACTGAGAAGCCCAATCAAAAAGACTCGCATATTATGAAGTTTTTGCATTGTTTAAGCAGAGGACTGCAGTCTTAATTATCAAATCACTCACAGTTCGAATAAATAATTGGAAGTGGAAGTTCATTTCATTGATACCATACATACATACAATCACGCCCTTTATCCCCGAAGGGGTGGGCAGACTTGAAGAAGGACTAAGCTTCTTCAACCACTTTTAACCATTGATCTTATACATTAATTTAAGACTGAGTCGCGAGTTCTTTTGTAAAAGGACTCAGTCGCTAGTTATTTTTAGAAAAGCTAAGTTTTTAGTTAAAGGACTTTAGTTAAAGTCTTGAGTTCTTTTTATTAAGAGTGAGCTCTTTTAAAAGAGTCTGTCTCGAGTTCTCTTTGGCAAGACTGGAGTCTATTTTAAAAACACTAAAAACTCAGAGAAACTTGAGCTTTTACTTATTCTTTTTTGACTTCGAGTCTTAAAAAAGGACTCTAGTCTCAATTTTAGGACTAAAAGACTTAGTTCTTTTACAACACTACTCCTTTGAGCTATGAAAGCAATTAAATTTCACGGTTGTAATATTCTACCGATCACAGTAATTATGTCCTATAATTAGATAATACTCCTACAATCAACATTCTTACATTATACAGGGTGTCCCGTAAATTAGCGTCAAGCGAGAGTGACGTCATTCTATTGCTCAAATACAACAACTTTTTCTATGAGATCAACATCGAAATCTCAAAAAAAAAATGTTGACTTCTTCATACAAACTGCTCTTAGCCGATTGGCACTTTTGTATGGGGAAGCCAAGAATTTTTTTGAGATTTCGATGTTGATCCCATAGAAAAAGTTGTTGTACCTATTTGAGCAATAGAATGACGTCACTCTCGCTTGACGCTAATTTACGGCACATCCTATTTTTTTTTTACTTGAAATGGTTTTGCTCTAATATACTATAGTATATAGACGTGGAAACGACAGAGAAGACGGACTTAGCAGATTTATCTTCAAACACGTTAATTTCAATTTTAGTTTGGAGAATTTAATGCCGATGAAGAAAAGTCAGTTTTGGTTTATAATAAAGCTGGCTCGTTTCTTGGTCAGAGGATAAGTATTGCTATCCAACTGACTATGCTATGACTGCCTCGTTGGTCTAGTGGTCGACATGCTGGGTACTATCCACGAGGTCCCGGGTTCGAATCCCGGGTCGGGCCGAGAGTGTTTGGGTTTTTCTGTCTTCAAATTACTCAGACACAGCTCCGGAGTCAGGAAGTTGGTGGTGTTAACACCCCCGTGCCTCGGAAAGCACGTTAAGCCGTTGGTCCTGCGCCTGATCTCTCTACGGTCATGTCGGACTGTCGTCTCACCGAATTATGGGAGTGAAGGAACAGAGAGCGCACCTGTGTATTGCGCACACACTTGTGCACTATAATATGTCCTGCGCAGTTGGCTAATCTCTGTTGAGGTAGGCCGCCGTAGTCGAAATCGGCTAGAAGGACATCATCATCATCATCATCATTGCTATCCAAAATGGTAACGCAGCCAGCATCCGCGCTTTCTTGCCTCAAGGTCACGGGTTTATTTTTGAATAAGTAGGTTTTAAGTTTGTTTGTTTTTATTTCATGAATGTATTTAATTATTTTTTCTTTTATTAAAATAAATATATACCTCATTAGCAGTTCATCATCACAAAATCTAAAGGAAACCCAAAAGGTTTGCGTTTTTGACACACGCGTTGGGCATTCAAGGTACTAATATACCTACTGTATTATTCATTAGACTAACATCATAAACAAGCCTGCAAAAAATCAGAACTACCGGATTTGACGCATACAACCCCATACTTTCAGACGACAAAGTCCCGGGACTAAATTATATACAATAGATTTTAGTGTATAAATATATTCTAGTACTGCAGCTTTTAAATTACCTATTGTACTACACTGAAGATATGACATTGAATTTGCAATTTGACGTTTCAAAACAAAATTCTCATTTTTAATCCCCGTATAAGAGTTAGCGACGCAATTCCAAAACAGACTGAGGCATATAATAAATAAGGTCCTAACTCTGTATTGATGGTCTGTATATAAACATCGTCGATTCATATACACATAAAGCCAAGGATAATGCCTACAACCATCCCGAGAAAAGAGCAAAGAAACGCATCAACCCATAAGAAAGGCAATGAATTTGAAATGGTCATTGTAAAATGCATTTCTCGTAAACGTACATTTATACGAATACGATAGGGTTGCGTCTAGCTAGCTTTTAAATGCTGCCGAACTTTTTAGTGTAAAAAATATAAAAGTGTAACTATTTACTTACTAGACGACCGTCTTGGTGTAGTCGTACGCACCCCGGACTTCTAAACCAGGCGGTTCCGGGTTTGAGTCCCGCAAGGGGCAAGTGATTGTGTGATGAGCACGAGCATTGTCCCCTAAGTCATGGATGTTTATAAAAATGTATATAAGTATGTCTATCCGTTATTCTAGTCACTATAGCACAAGCTCACGCTTAGTTTGGGGCTGGGTAATTGGTGTGTTTGTTGAAAAAAAATATTATTATTATAGCTCCCCCCATACTTTAGATTCCCAAGTGACCTGTTACAAACAGCCTGCATCCAGTGCAATCCTGAGACCTTTACAAGTTCATTTGTCCATCTTGAAAGTTGACTCTCTACAATCCCTAATTTGACCATTGCAACATTATTCGTTACTAGTCATGATGTCTTACAATTTGAACATTAAAAAAACACTTTTTAGGGATTCCTAGTTGTTTTTTTTTTAAGTAAACCTTTAAAAGAGTTTTATTTAACCAAGTTCTCAACAGGAAGTCTTTAAGGAACACTGAAGAGTAAAGGTATGAAAAGTCACAAAAGATCCTAGTGGGTCGAGGTGCTCCGTGGGTTGATGCCCATGGCCCCTATAAAGATAAGATAAGATAAGAACCAAGTTGTCAAATTTAGGTGGTTTAATTGTGTCTTCGAGTAATTCTATTATCATCATCCATATGCAAACCCTGGTTTTCCGAAAATAAATAAACAAAAAGGCTTAACATTGTTTTTTTAAGTTCTTTTTAATTTTGGCAGCCCTAAGGTCAGCCACTTCCCACATTTATAAGGCAATTCGCAGGCCATGCTGTATTCCATGTACGATAAAGCATATTTTACTAGCAACGAGCCAGCCAGCTATGCGCAATAAGAAAAGGAAACTGGTCATTTTGCATAAGCGGGAACACCTAGGATAGGACATACAAATCTAAGCTAGATTTGAATTTGAACTAGGGAGCGATTAATTCCGGAATTTTAGCTAGAGATCGTTTATACGAGGACAATTCGTCTTTTTTCACGATGCCTTTTTATTTTGACGGCGGCAATGCTTTTTGAGTGCCAATGTTCACACGGATCACGAATCGTCAAAAATGACGATTCGTCTTAAATCTAATATCGTGTTTTTAAACATCACGAATCGTCAAAATACACGAGAATTTATTGTGACGGATCAGCTGATGCCACCAATTTGGATATTTAGACGAATCGTGAAAAAACACGATTCCGTATTCAATGTGAACGTTCATCCGTCATTACGTATTGTGTATTTTGACGAATCGTCAATGACGGATCCCGTGTGAACGAGCCCTAACGGGGTTTTTATTTTGAAGCAATATTAATTTTAGTTACGGGGTTTTAATTTTGAGGCGACATTTGCTTTGATTCTGCGCGAATAATTTAAGACTAATATAACCGCTGGAGCGCCTCTGCAAACGTTGTGATGTGAATACGCCAAATCTTTTGCAGTTATATTTTAATAAGTATAATATGGCGGTATGAACTATAAAGTTGTGTGATATCCTGATTTTAATAAGTTTAATATACTCTTTGCCTTTACGTTATTTTATTTTTACTTATCTTTTTTACCGAGTGTAACAGAATAAACCCTTTTAGGGAGTGATTCTAGTGCAGAAATGCACATATTTTTGTAAAAAAAAACGATAATTTAAAAAACTAAAAAACCCGACTGCGTTTATGTAAAATTGGAAATTAAAAAACCCTAAAACAAGAAAGAGGTCATACCCGGGATAAATTGGTACCCATATTAAAAATTGTAGCTGAATCAATTTCTAGAATGGGTCCCCCATTCTAGAAATTGAGGCTTAGTGAATTTAGAGCACATACCTACCCTCCATATTACATTGCAGATTACTCCAATCTACTGACGAGACGGCTGACTTTCTAACATGGGTCCAGACTGTTACAATTTTTAATATGGGTACCAATTTAACCTTTTTCTTGTATGGGTATGACCTCTTTCTTGTTTTAGGGTTTTTTAATTTACAATTTCACAGAAACGCAGTCGGGTTTTTTAATTTTTTAAATTACCGTTTTTTATTTTATAATTAGACTACCAAAATTATTATATTTTTGAAATGGTCTCTTTACTGGCTTTCATTTGATACCCATATTGTTATGCTAAGGAAAAATACAATCCCCCTTCCCCCCTTTATTTCCATTTGCGGGCGGCATTTTTGAAATTTATATAGCCTATGTCACTCTCACAATTTCGACAAATTCAACGACACCGCATATGTCAAAAACTGTCGAGCCGTTTAGGCTGTAGGGCGTGCCAAACAATTATACATACTTACATACTCTCGAAAAACATAACCCTCCTTCCGCAGTCGGGTAAAAACAACTGCATTATGAGAAGTTACATATTCATACTAATATTATAAATGCGAAAGTGTGTCTGTCTGTCTGTCTGTTACCTTTTGACGCTTAAACCACTGAACCGATTGAGATGAAGTTTGGTATGGAGACAGTTCGAGACCTTGGAAAGGACATAGGCTACATTTTGGTGCGATATAAAACATTAAGGGGGTGAAATGGGGGATGAAAGTTTATATGGAAAATCCAACTCTTGCGGGCGCAGTCGCGGTGAATACTAGTTTCTAATATGAACAAAATGACAGCTCAGCTGTCACAATTAATTAAGGATATTGTATTTTTTTTTGGGTTTAGGGATTTCAAAATTTATAATGTAGATGTCCTACAAAAAGTCATTTGAATTTGAGCACGATTTCCGTATCCGTACTCGACTTCAAAACGTAATACTATGATCATTAGTTATTTTATGATTTAAGCAAATTACTTTGCAAGTTTTTACGTGAATAAATTCGTCGAGTGACTAAATCCGCGGTAGCTCAGTTGGGAGAGCATTCGCCCGGATAGCGGAGGGTCGTGGGTTCAAGTCCAACTAAAAAGACAGTCGATGAATTTTTGAGTGCAATATCTATTTACCATCTGATAGACCTGTGGGCCTACCGCCTAAGCACTAGAGCTCTCAAATTACAATAGTTATAGCTCTCGGAAAAGCAATTATAGCTTTTATACGAAACGTTAGGAAAGCAGTGATACTGTGATACGTTAAATAGTTTTTAATCTTTTTTTTAAACTCACAGTATTCTTTCTTATTTATATATGATGCCAAAGGTCGTGGTTTCAAATCCTGCCCGTGTGCGAATTTTTGGATTCTTGAAAGTGTTTTTGAAAGCTATGTTTGGCTATAGGCCTGCTCATGACAAGGACCAATCAATATTACTGCATAATTTACATGTGCATTTTTCCTCCTAAACCCCAGTTGTATTGTCATAAATATCCACTCACAACTCTTGCCAAGCGGGTTTATCCGAGCCCCGGGTAAAATGTGATCGCGGGCCAAATATGCCGATTATTGCTATAATTGTTGGCTGTGATTGCAGGCGAGGGGTTAAATACATAGTAAGATGCTGTTAGTAATCCGTTAGTTATTTAGTTAGGATCCGGACAAGATGGATAGACAGTTAATATTTCAAAAACGGCGGTATAACCTATGAAGTTGTGTGATATCCTGATATAATAAATAGAATCAGGCGTTACTTTGCGGAAATCCATTATCAGATGGGAAAAATAAGATACAATTATTTTGCTTTAAATTTCCGCTAAGAGTCGTCCGTGCTCAGCCGAGGCGACAACATGAGGTTTTTTGCACGTTGGTGTTGGTAACTAACAACTGCATTAGCTGTAGTGCATGCGTATTGAGGGAGGGAGGGCGGTGCATTCTGCATTTGCCTGAACTGGTACTCAAAGCGGTTGCGGTTGGTGTGGTTTTGTTGCCTGCGCTAGCGTCTCTTAGCGGAAATTTAAAGCAAAATAATTGTATCTTATTTTTCCCATCTGATATCCTGATTTTAATAAGTTTAATACACTTTATGTAATTACCATCGACTTGGAAAAAATATGGACTCCGTGCGCGATACGAAAGAGTGAAGCTGGGTTCAAGCCTGTGTGAGTGATATCATAAGGTTACAATGGCGGCCGATCGGCTTACTTTGGTGTGAGTGTGCGTGAGAAGACGTGTATTTACGACGATGACTGGCTTACTTTGGTGCTTCAGTTTTAATGTAGGCGACACGGAGTCCATATTTTTCTTCACGTCGATGGTATTCACCTTCTCCTTTTTTTATGTTTACTTATCAAGTGTAACAGAATAAACCCTTTTAGTTAATGGTTCAAATGCGAAATTCACATGTTTTTGTATGGAATCAATTGCAATACGAGAAATCAGATATTCCCAGTATTAACCAAATAACAGCATAGCTGTCACAATTATTAAGGGTTTTGTATGCCGATTATTGCTATAATTGTTGGCTGCTATTGCAGGCGAGGGGTTAATTACACAGTAAGATTCTGTTGGTAATCCGTTAATTATTTAATTCGAATCCAGGCAAGATGGATAGGTATTTATTCTTTCCAAGAAAAAATAAATTAATTAATCAGAAAGTATACAATTTACTCGTTCAAGGAGATGGCATGAAATAGAGAGGAAGAGAAGAATGGAGCAGACTCAGACGCCTGGTTTTTCACAGCTTGAAGAAACCGCAGACATAAGTAATTGAGGTTGATTTCATCTTAATACCCCCACGCGTTCCTGAGATACAAGGTCTTGACAGACAGACAAAACCTTTTAAGGTACAAAACCCTAAAAAAGCCTTTAACATGTCTTACCACAACAATGATGTATACCACAACTATGATGTAAACCAAATCTATGATGTATACCACAGCTCCGATGTATACCACAAAACACCATTTAGACTCAGTGCGGGCTGACAGAGAGAGTAGAGACATCCCTCGTCCCTCGTGTGTGTAAGGCAAGTGAACAACCTTATCTACTGTCAAATGTTTTTATGCCGTTAACCGCCCGACCAATGACCATGCTTGTGACTTTTGAAGCACGATGATACTCGTGACAGACGTCACTTATGCTCAAATTGATCACCCATCGAATCCCGACCTTGCCGTAGAATAGACAACTTCCAACGTGCTGAAAATAGTTTGCCAAAATCAGTATGATGCGATACTTCCGATACAAAAAACATCATAAAACACAAAGCAAAAGTAGAACGTGTAACACTTAAAGCGCAATAAGTATCGAGAATCGATGGCTAATCGATTACGGTTTGCACGTCATCGATACGACTTATCGGTGTTTTGCTCTCCATCGTAAAGTTGAGTACACTCGAGGACAAGACATTAGGGCCACATTTATTTAAAGTCTTTAAAACTGAATAATTTTGAATATAAAAAAATGATGTTTTTGTGGAATTTGATAGTAGGAAGACCTATACAAAAAGTAGTTACTCTAGAGCACCAGAATCACCTCTCAAATGTGTGTTCTTTGCCTTAGCAATATGAACACCTAGATATTTGCCTCTCTTCTGTCGCGTTTAACTAGAGAGTGGAATTCGTTTCCGGTTGAAGTGTTTCCTAAACACATTGAACTGAATGCCTTTAAGAAAAGAGTAAATAGGCTGTTACTAGTCCGACATACCTACATTCTTGGCCGTTATTCCGGTTGTGCAATCGCACGCGAGGGCCCAATGTCCTGCTTTGGACCATTATCCAGGACGTGGCAGATCAGATCTTAAGAGCATCGGTAAGTGAAACAACTAATGTAGACAACTCTGAAAAAGTCATTGATACATGGCGACACGTGGTATCGTACCCGTAGCTCTCGCATGAGCGGCAACCCGCTAGCTACTGCGCTACTGACACTCCGCATCGTTGCTAACCACCAGGTGAGATTGCGGTCAAATGTCCGCCTATTAATTTAAAAAATATTTTGGATCTAAATACTCACCTATCCGCGTAGGGTTAACCGCATCAAACACGCGCTGGAGTTATGAAAGATTTGTTACCGATGAAAATGCATTTAAATCATTAAAAGCAAATAAAGGTATCACAGTTACCTACAATGTTTGGTTTGCGTTAAATAACGAAACATCACAGCATAGTGAATATTGCTCGTGTAGCATTTAGAGTCAAAAAAAATTCAAAACACATTGTTTGTAAACAATATTGACTTGTTTTGTCCAGAAGTGTAGAACCGAGCGTATTATAAAATATTCAGCTCGATGCGAACGGTAATCGACGCTTAAACGTATCGTTTCCGGAATTACACTCGACGCCCGGGAAATAGGACGAATGAAGTAAAAAGTTATGGATTTTAGAACCTGATTTATTAATAAGACAGAAGGAGAACATTTCTACGATGCAACTGCAAGTGAAATTTTACGTCGTTTTTTAAAATGTTGTAACGTATTATGCCATTTCTTATACAGTGTGTCCAGGTTTCGGCTGGCGACAATTTATGGGCTATTAGATCATCAAATGTTATCGACAAAAAACCCCTATGTTGGGGGTCTAACTCCCCCCCTCTTGAAATGGCAGCCATTTTAATTATTTTTTTAAAATGCCATTTTTCAATGGATCTGGAGGTCCTAACAGTTACGAAAATGTTTCTTTTGGAAGGTTACGCCATGGCCTATCAAGTGAAATAATGAAAAATTCAAAATTATTAACCGTCATAGAGAAAAAAAATGTATTTAAAAAATCTTACAAAAAATTAAAACAGTTAAAAAGTTTTTTAAACCTATACAAAACTAAACCCAAAAATTAAATTTTTTTGAAAAAAATTTTTTTGTTAAAAAAAAAAATTGGATTTTTTTAATTTTTTTTTTGTAAAAAAAAATATTAGGATTATGTCTTTAAAATGTGATAAATAAAACGCCCTTAAATTATCGCTAGTCGAAACCCGGACACCCTGTTTATAAAAAAAATGTCATTGATTTTGGAAAATCAACTATTTTAGCTTATATCTGTGTGAAACTATATTATTATTTTTTAAGTCATAATGTTGGTCTTATACAAAATTGGTTGTATTTGAGCGCGAGAATAACCCCCTCAGAATGTGGTTCAATTCTGCTATACGTTTTACGTTATTCAAATATGCCAATATACATTCCCCTATCTTTCACGTATCGTATATTTGTGTGCAGAAAATGGCGATGGTGGTCGTAAAACCATCGTCTATATAATATAGTATCGGTTATTATGTACTAAACGTATACTTATATGTCGCTGGCACTATCTAAGACTATAACACAGTTTTGTGTACTTTAAAGTGCTTAATCATTTAAAACTAAGGTTTAATGATTTCTATGGATACTGTACTGTTGAGGTGCTTGTGGCGCAATGGCGGCAGCGCTTTGGTAGTGATACCAAAAGTTAAGCAACCCACGGCGCGGTCGTGTTTGGATGGGTGACCATTCCGACCATTTAAGTGACGTCCATGACAAGCATCTCCGTGCTTCGGAAGGCACGTTAAGCAGTTGGTCCCGGCTAATATCTGTGGTATTAGTCGTTAAGCCTAGTCAGAGGCCCTAGGGCGGCTTGATAACTTCTGACAGGTTTGTCACTTGCCTTGCATACACCCCTCCACCAATCCGCACTGAGCCCGCGTGGTGAAGTATGGCTCGTTCCTCCTCATAGTTGAGGTGAGGCCTTTTCCCAGCAGTGGGATCTAATAGGCTGACTTATTATGGATACTGTAAACGAAAACACTTAATATAATACAATGTACCTACACGTTAAAGTGAAAATAATAATTAAACTTATCACCTTTAGGTTTCCTGATATTTTTCATTAAATGACTTAAATAACACAACATCACGACCGTCTTGGTGTAGTGGTTCGCGCCACGGACTTCTATACCAGTCGGTTGCGGGTTCGAATCTCGCAAGGGGCAAATGTTTGTGTGATGAGCACGAGCATTTGTACCTCAGTCATGGACGTGTATATGTATTTAAGTATTTCTATCCGTTATCCTAGTCACCATAGCACAAGCTCACGCTTAGTTTTGGGCTAGGTAATTGGTGTGTTTGTTGAAACAATTTATTATTATTATTAATTAAAAAAATACTTTCATACTTAACAGTTTTTACAGCATCACTATAATAATAAAATTAAATTGTTTATAACAAAAACACCACGCACCGTACCTCTCCGTCGGGTAACGGAGAAGCGTGTGTGGGACTCCCCCGGACACGGGTATACCCACTAAAACCTGACGACGCCCGCCGCATGTGTTGGCTGTGACAGCAGGGGCCGCGGTATCTCGACAGTCCCGCGGCCATTTTAACTAGCCCTAGACCAAGCGTAATCTAGCTTCTGTGTTGTGTCTATATACCTTTATAAACATCCCTGACTTAAGTACGAATGCTAGTGCTCATCACACAATATTGGCCCCTCGCGGGGTTTGAACCCGCAACCTCTAGCTGTGTAGTCCAGAGCGCGAACCACTACACAAAAGACTATTCATCATAGACATTCTTTCTGATTGTCTACGCACGTCAACTCCCAGCGAACAAAGATAATCAAGCTTACTCGACTGCGCAAAATCAAAGAGCTGCCCGTTGTTGATTTTGACGTTAGAAAATGAGTCTCTTAATGCAGCGCCATAACAATTTCAAAGAGAGGACCTGGTAATTACGCCTCCCTAGCTTGCGATACACACGGTTTAGAAGTTTAGCGAACAATTGTAAATAAATATTTATTTGACAACATCACATACATTGCTCAGATCCTGAATTAAGTAGCTAAAAACAAGCATAACCAGGAAGTAAAGAAAATGAGAATTTCTATATTGACTAGACCGGGGATTGAGCCCGGGACCTCAGAGATGGCGACATCGTGAAAAGAAATTGTGTAAGCCACTCACCTACTGAGGTCGTCAATAATATGCAGGTAAATGTGCAAGTGACGATAGAGAATGACGTAAAAGCGATCATATTACTCCGATGGCTCGGCCACGCTGCAAGAATGGGGGAAGATCTTGAAGAGAGAATCAGGGACGAACAAGTAGGAAACGTGAAAAAATTTAACGTCCCAGATATCCATTGAAAGACGAAGTAGAGCAGGATCTCCAAATATTGATTGCGCATTGATTGAAAAATCATTGCGCAGGATCGGAGAGAGTGGCAGCTTCGTATCTGAGACCGATCCACTTTGGGTCGCTGAGTCAGCAAGTATATAGAGTAAGCGATGATGAAGAGTGAATTGGTTCGTTCCGTTCCTACAGGTACGCAAACACAGCAGAGTACGTACATCATTTCTTGAAAAAAAAAGTTACATGTTTAACGATGATACTTGACTTGTGATATCTAGTCTTGATATCTAGTCTTGAAAAAAATCACATAATAAAGTTAAAGCCATGTGGAGTGTAATAAATGAAAGAACAAATAAAAAACCTATAAAAGATAAATGTAACATCAAACTACAATTATAATAATTTCCTATATATAGACTATGAATATGTACATATTACAATACAAAACAAAAAAAAGGTATATACAAAAATAATTACAAATAAAATACATGGCCCAAATCGCTGTCCAAGGACCGAGACATCGTCCCCAGAAGGCTGGCTGCATTTCCTCGTTGCATGGCCAAACTTATACGTTGGCCAAGAAATGCGCCAGCCCTGCGCTCACCCGTACAGTCAATCAGCCTCTTGGCCAAATCACTATACAGACGATGTGCACTAAACTAAAAAAAACATCAAACTAAAAATTAATAACACTGTATGCTCGGACCCGAAACAGGTTGTCGATCATTTTAATAACTTCTTTGCATCCATTAGCGAAAAAAACACAGGACAGCGTGCCCGAGGCCGCCCTGTGCTCAACCCCACAGAAAGTACCACGTTCCTCCACCCAGTGGACGAGCGCGAAGTAAACAAAATAATAAAGACATTAAAAAACAAAAACAGCCACGGAATTGACGAGATACCCCCTAGTCTTTTTAAAAAGTAACACAACCACTAACATTACTAATAAACCAGTCATTTAGAGAAGGTACCTTTCCATCACTACTTAAAAAAATAATTATCAAACCCATACATAAGAAAAATGAAAAAACTGATCCTTCTTACTACCGCCCTATTGCCTTATTGCCTACTTGTTCCAAAATTTTCGAAAAAGCGATGTGTGTTCGAGTCACCAAATTTTGTGAAAAATTTAAAAATTTTGACGATAGCCAAAACGGTTTTAGGAAGCATCGCTCTACAACTTTAGCTGTATATAAATTTACACAAGAAATAGTCAAAGCATTAAACCTAAAAAAATACGGTGTTGGCATTTTACTTGATATGACCAAAGCATACGATAGCGTACAACATGACATATTACTAAAAAAACTGTATGACATTGGCATTCAGCATATCAGAAGCATCCGTTCCGAAAAACATATAGTAAACGCCTCGATACCGAAGGTAGTGTCGTTGGATGTCTCTTGTTCCTTATCTACATCAACGACCTACCAAAAACCATAGAAGAGCCGTGCGTCCTGTTCGCTGATGATATTTCGTTATTAACATCATGCCAAAATAGTTCAGAATTGCATACCAAATTAAACCAATTGATCTTTAAAATCTCCGACTGGATGGAAGACCACAATCTAGAAGTAAATTTCAGCAAAACAAAATTAATCACTTTTAATGCCCATCAGAAAGAACCGTTAAGCATAAACCTTACCTTTAACTCAACCCCAATTGAACAAGTAAGCGATTTTAATTTATTAGGCCTCAATATAGACTACCATTTAACTTGGAAATCTCATATACAAAAAAATATTTCCAAATTGTCAAGCTTTGCATATGCACTTCGCGAAATTAAAAAAACTACAAACCTAGAAACTGCTCTTGTCACTTATTATGCATATGCGTATGCTTGGTCAAGCTATGGAGTGATCCTTTAGGGAAATAGCACCGATGCCCCTAAACTATTTACCAAAAAAAAACAGCTTATTCGCATTCTAGCCAACATCCAGCCAACAGACAGCTGTAGACCATTATTTAAAAAATACGAAATCCTAACTGTACCTTGTATTTACATTTTAGAAATCTGCAAATTTGTCCGTTTACATTCAGAGTTTTATACCAAGCGCAAATTTACTTGTACAAAATATTCCCTTTGAAAAACGAATAAATTGACAATCCCTACTTGCCGACTTCAACTAACTTCATCAAGCTCTTACAACATGTCCATAAAAATATATGACAAATTACCTGACCGTTTAACCCAAGAAGAAAATAATAATATCTTTTTTAAACACTTAAAGCAACTATTTATTTCCAAATGTTACTAAAATATTAACAAATATTTACAAGATAAAATAAAATAAACAAATACCTATAGCACATACTATGATTACTGTAATAAAGCTTCCTCTCCTTACCCAAAATCGCAAAATCTAAAAATCATCAGAACTCTCTGAAACGCAAAGCGATTCGATCCAAACGAACGCGAAAATCTAAAATGTTTTTTAAGATTACATCGAGGCATTTGAGGAAACACTTTAGGGTTCCGCATCATAACAATACGATGATAAAGACCGCTCCATTGAGGGCGGAACATCAAAAAACAATTCGGCCAATCAGGCCCCGGAATCGGTGGCTTCCCGTTATGAAGCTTGCATTTGATGTTAACGAACGAGAAAATATTGGGCAGGAGGAGAGAGAATTATTGTTGAGATTTGGTTTGAAAAGATTGAAACGAACTGTGATTAGATTAAAGAAAAAACAATTCCTACCTAGATAATAATAATAATGTCCTCCTAGCAGAATTTCAACTGCAGCGGCCTATCTCAATAGAGATGAGCCAACTGCGCGGGAAAATTATAGTGCACAAGTGTGTGCGCAGTACACAGGTGCACTCTCATAATTAGGTGAGACGGCAGTCCGACGTGACCGTAGGGAAAGCTGGCGCAGGACCCTCGGCTTGACGTGCTTTCCGAGGCACGGGGGTGGCAACACTACCAACTTTCTGACTCCGGAGCTGTCTGAGTTATTTCAAGTCAAGTCTAAGATAGTATTTTAGTTCAGTCTATTTTTCTCTGTACTAAGCAAACCAAAACAGACAGACTACAATAATTTAGAAACGTCAAATTAAGTAATGCGATTTCCTACTTATTTTTACAATGTTTGCGTATTTTCGTCTAACTATAGTCGTCATCGAATGACATCCCTACTGGCAAACTTTATGTGGACCAAGAAACTTTACAAACTGAACAACTATATTAAGCAAAGCAACATAAAGATAAAACGAATAAATATATCAGCCCTCCTATAAATATAATGTGCAATACACCTACTGCTACAAACATAAAAACAGCAATGAAATTACAAGATAATCCACAACAATTGAAACACGATAACATATCAATCTATCAATCAATGGCCAACAAAACATATTTAATTACATTCTATTCCTTATCTCGCCGATCTTGAACTAACAGTAGTCGGATACCTCAAATAATTTATTTTGGGGGCAAACGCGATAGCAACAACGCGATAAGAGCGCTAGGGTGAAATGAGCAAGGGAGAATAAGTCATTAATATAAAATAACATGATATCAGCTATAGGGATCTAAGAGCGATTCCAGCTTTGGTATTTCGCTTTTGGGACAACTGACATTACTGGTTCACTAAAAAAAAAAATGAAATTTTAGCGACAGTGTACGCATAATATAATTAGATTTGAAATCCCCTAATAATTTCAAATGGGGACTTGAAAATGTCCCGCTGCTGTTAGGTTGTTCTAAGAGTTAAACTAACATGTTACGTGTCATAAACTAGATAACTTTTAAATTTTACCTGATTCGTAGTGATTTGTGAAGATTTTAGATGTGTGATAGGATGTCTTACCTGAAAAAAAAAGAAACTTTTTAAGCAAAAGATAGAAAAAACAACCATATCAGTAAAGAGCTGATTTCGTAGGAAGAGCTACCAAAAATCAAGTAGTGTTTCTTCTGTGTAGGCTTTTAAACCGGTGATGGTTTAAAGAAGCTGACCAAAGCCAACTTTTAGAGTCTATTTTTTTTATTTTTTTTTTCATTTCATTTATTTTTCTACATACACCTACCCTTACAGAAAAAATCCAAATCGATAGATGCAGAATCACATAATAAATTAAAACATAAAATCAGAATTCATAATAACATAAGAAATACAATTAAACAATACATAAAATCATTAAATATAAAATTAATTTTTTTATGGCACGCGTTATGGGAGCCGTGGCCAGTAGTTGCGTTCTACATTGCGGCACAGCGAATAAGCTCGGTCGGCGCCGTCTCTGTGCGTAGCCATCGGGCACGTTCAGACCTATCCAATGTAGGACATCCGGGTTACTGATAATACCGCGGCCCACCTTCAAGACATAGACTAATAAAAAGACTAATAACTAGAAAAAAAAGAAAAAGAGAAACAAAGACTAATAAAAACTGGCGATAAAAAAACTTAATATCTATTTGAAAGAGAAGTCAACAGATACATGACTTATTTCAAATCGTTTCATCAACTCCTATAAGTAACATATTTAGTAAAAAAAAAAATTTATGTCAGACGGACTAAAATCCCTGTTATGAATCTAAATAATTACTTGTTTTTTTACGTTTACGCGGAAAAGTCAAACTCATTAAAATAAAAATGTAAATAAATCGCGAATTAACGTAAAACTTTGTAAATAATGAGTCCCAATAATAACTTAAAAACAACAAAAATTGGCTCACATAAGGCCAGAACATGTCTCATGGGCCTTACTACTGTAAGGTCCACTTGCGCATGTCTGGATTAGCTAATCCGGACTGGCGCAAATTTCCCAAACGAATAGTGGCTGCACGGGAGCTACCCGATCGGATACATGACAAGTGAAACGATAAATTCGAGGATCTCGATTTGTATATGTATTATTTAAAACAACAAACGTGATTAAGAAATAATACGGTGCTTACGAAGTTGGTAAACTAATACTACTTTCAGTAGGTCCATAAAGGCAGACCTACCGCGTAATGCGACTGCTTTTTAATTGCAATAGTTATAAGTTTCAATTGCTTTCAAACTGAGGTCAGGAAAGCATTGATTAGTTTCGGTTTCGATATCTTGAGAAAATGGCAATTAGGAGTATCTGCATTTCGGTTGGCTGATAGAGAATGCATTATGGTATAGAAGTTCGCCAATTGTACTGAATTTTTGGTGCAATTTAGTTAAAACAATTAGTAAAAGTAAGTAAAGTTAGCCTTAGATTCCACTGCTGAGCAAAGGCATCACCTTAACTATGAGGAGGTACGAGCCATACTCCACCACGCGGGCTCTGTGCAGATTGGTGTAGGGTTGTCTGTGAGGCAAGTGACCAACCTTACTGTCAGATGTTATCAAGCCGCCCTAGGGCAGGCCTGTGTATCTTCCCGCGTAGGTAGCAAAAACGTACCTACGCGCGGCGACCCCTACGTAAGGGACTAAACAAGTTGGGTGTCGCTAGCCGGCAGCGACACGCTCCCGCGTTTTATTCACAGGCGGTGCGCGACACTAGGTTGCTGGTTGGACGAGCGTGAATAAAGTCCTAGAAAGATGCGCTAGATGGCGTAAGTAGCTTCTTGTGGCAGTCAACCCTATCGCGTTGCGTGATAGTACGTCACTGAATAAGTTTAGTGTATTATGAATCATATTCCAGAGTTATAAGAATGAAATTATCTTGCAATGTATTTTTGTAAGTGTCTACACGAAAATGTGCTTGAGTCTGAGGCGAACTGAATTACACCATATCGCTGACAACATTGAGTAGATATTTCTTTGAATTTCATTGCAAAGTCATACTTCTGTACGGAGAACTAGTACTTATTCTGTGCCTAGGGCCTCTGACTAGGCTTAAAGACTATTGTCAACAGATATTAGCCGAGACCAACTGCTTGCCTTCCGAAGCACGGAGATGCTTGTCATGGACTTCCCTTAAATGGTCGGAATGGTCACCCATCTAATCACGACCGCGCTGGGGGTTGCTTAACTTTGGTATTACTACCAAAGCGCAGCCGCCACTGCGCCACAAGCATCTCTTAAGTTAAATCAATTTACACAAAAATAATTGTAGAGCTAATTCATATTACAAAAACGCTTGCCTTTAACAGCCAATCAACATAACGAGAAAATAACACGAATTATAATAATTACATACTAGAACAGGAGTAAATTATTAATAATAGTAATATGGGTTAATGTGAATGGACTTTGATCTGAGGGTGTTAATGTAATTAATAATGATAATCATCTTGCTACGTCATAAATGTAATATACCCAAATGGCAAATTTAATGGTCGAGTTATTAAATATTTATTTTTATACAGGGAGTAAGCCCCTACTGCACCTACCGGAGGGTTGTAGTGAGAATAGATGTAAAATTCATGAGATTTGTTCGTACACATGGCAGCACGTAAAGTTAGCCATTTCAACTACGAAAATAGCTTTTATTTCGTAGGGAATAGAGGCGGTATCAAGGTCAAAGTTGGGTAGTCTGACGTGCGGCCGTACTGATTTTTGTTTCATAGTTCATTTCAGTAGATTTCGAGTCCATAGCTGTCATACAGAAAAAAAGTCTACCTGTTTTACACTACTAAGCCAAACAAGGGCCTGAAGGATGTTTTTAAATTAATGTACACAGATTTTGACTTTTTCAAGTTTTACCAATGGTATTATATAGATATACTCAATTTTCCCCTCTATAATGATCTTTAAAAAACTGTAATAGTCGTATCGAGTATCCTATCATATTTCCACGTCTATTCTCAATCGTCTTCAAAATGTTCCTTCCTTCTCCTACTATCTCCTACTAAAGGAAGTGGAAGACCAAGAAGATTATTTCGACCAAATAAAGGAAAAAACTAACGTCATGTCGTACCAGGGGCCCAATTCTCACGACTTCGATATTATGTCACACTAGCAGTTCATTGCGACTTCGCCCGCGCCAAAAGTCGGATTTTCCATACAAATTTTCATCCCCCATTTCACCCCCCATATGATTTTATATCGCGACAAAAGTAGCCTATGTCCTTCCCAGTGTCTCAAACTATCTCTGTGTCAATTTTATTTGATTCGGTCCAGTAGTTTCGGAGCCTATTCGATGCAAATAAACAAACAAACAAACAAATCTTTCCTCTTTATAATATTAGTATAGATACAATATTTATCAAAAAAACATGACGGATATCACAAAATTTAGATGTTACGTATTCTCGAAGTATGCAAATGTCAGATATTTATCGTATTTTTAGATAACAGCCATGTTTTTCGATAAATATCGTATGTGACATAATATCGAAGGCGCGAGAATTGGGCCCCAGGAAACCAAAGCATAGGCAATTAAAAGAGAGGGATGATTATGGCGGTTACTCCACCGACAGGAACCTGTCTCTTAATTTTTATATGACGATGATGTAAGTGTTATGTAGATAAAAGACACCTTTTATTTCTGCTCATTACAACAATTAATAACAATTAATACCCTTGATTTAACCTTTGTGTTAAATACCCAACAATCAGCGATTCGCGTGTCATTAAACGTGACAATTTGCTACAATTTAACACTGATTGGGGTATCGATGTAATTTGTCAAACTTTCCACCATTTGCTGAACCTTGACATCTGCCCATCTTTCCCCGTTTTAGTCTGAATAGCTTAAGTGATCGGAGGCAGGGGAGGTCAGCATAGACTGGCTATAGAATTAAGCCCACCACCGTAACTCGAACCCTCAATCCGTTGTGATGTTAGGAATTCTGACTGGAAGAGTCAAAATTGCAAGGAGCAAGGAAGTTCAACGTTAGCTGGACGTAAAATCGATCAATCACTTCACGTGTCGACCCTGATTTTGGATGTAATTGGCTAACGAAATTGTTTTATTAGATGTCAGTTAAGCTTAGGATTTTTATTCAATTAATAGGCAGGTATTTGACCGCAATCTCATCTAAAGGTAAGCGACTATGCAGCCGAGGATGGGTCATGTCTGTCTAGAAACAGTCTATTCACTCTTGTCCTAAAGAAATCCAAATGGTAGTGTTAAGGAAACACATCCGCCGGCAACAAATTCCAATCTAGCCGTACGTAAGAGGAACGTAGATTTAAAACGTTTGGTGCGTATAAGTGGTATGCCAACGAAATGAGCGTCGGTGGCGCAGTGGCTAGCGGGTTCCTTCTCATGCGGGAGGTGCCGGTTCGATCCCACATGCCGCCATGTACCAATGAATTTTTCTGAGTTAAGCACATTAGTTGTTTCACTAACCGATGCTCTTACGATGAGGGAAAACATCGTGAGGAAACCTGAGGCGACTGCATGTGTAACCATGATCTAAACTGGTCAGGTTCCCCTGGTAACAAGGTTACGGAGGTCAGATGGCAGTTGCTCCACTGTAATTACCTGATCTGCCACATCCTGGATCATGGTCAGCGGACCCTGGGCCCTCGCGTGCGAGTGCACAACCGGGATAACGCTAGGAGGATGATGATAGTGGTATGCCAACGACATAAGGTTGGAAACCCCGCCTGCTTAGGGCTGGGTGAGGATATGACTAATATTATAGATCCGAAAGCCTGTCTGTATGTTCTTAACGCTGAACCAATTTAGATATAAAGAGAGATGAAAAGGGGCCTTGGCTAATGTTTGCCGCGATAACTTGACGGGCATGAGTGAATTGGGGAATGAGTTCTTATGGGGCATCCGCGTGAATGAAGGAACCGCTAGTACCTACTACTTTTACCGGGTGTTAAAAATATGATTTATGTATTACGTCAATTAACGAAAGTCAGGTCAGGGACGTTGTTCATACTATAGCCAGATAGAAATAGAAATGGGCAGGACATATAGCCAGAATGGACGAAAATCGGTGGATCAGAAGGGTTATCGAGTGGCGACCATGGGCCAACACATGCAGGACGGAACTGGATAAAAGTGAGAGACGGGAGAGAGCACGGGAGAGACAAAGATGGATAAATATGGAGGAGGCCTATATCCTAAAAGCAGAAAAATAAAGGCTGCGATGGATGGATGTATTAAATAGACTCTTTTCTGATAGTCTTTTTTTCCTGTATTCTAGTCACTTCCGTACTTTTTTTTACTTTTTGTAAATTATCTTTGAACCGTGAAACTTTAAACTGCGAAAGCAAAGCAAGGTTATATTTTCGGGATTCGTTTTGGAAATCTATTTATGTATTTTTACAACATAAATGGAAACTGACTAATCAAAAAGACACAGTACCCAATCGGGTATTTATCAAAAGCCAATTAGCCCCACAATTAAAATCTCATTTCGTCGATATCTGTGAAAATCCGGGACACTAATTTGTATGCACGAAAAATACGGAACCCGGAAAATACTTCAGTATTATCAGAAGAACACGGGTGTCATTGACAATCGGGTTTCCGTGAGCATGTTAATTTAGAAAAAAAATGGTATAAATCTTTTTTGACCTGGCTGGGTTGCTGCATAATCTTTATGAAAACACCTGATATTGTTACAGTTCATTTTTTTTAATTAATAATAGATAGGTGACATGACATAGTGGAGAAAACACCTGCTTTTGTAATGGTTACGGTTTAAAATTTGAATTAATGATAGATAGGTGACATGACATAGTGGAGACAAACATTTCAAATTTGCCGTCTCATATTTATTCAATTATATAATCTGTGGTGTTACAGCAATGGCATAATAATAATGTCCACCTAGCTGAATTTCGACTACAGTGGCCAATCTCAACAGAGATTAGCCGACTGCGCGGAAGATATTATAGTGAACAAGTGTGTGCGCAATACTCAGGTGCGTTCTCTGATCCTTCACTCTCATAATTCGGTGAGACGGCAGTCCGACATGACCCGTAAGAGAGATCAGGCGCATAATAATCATTACAAGTAAAGAGGTTAAAATTTTGTGTTTAAAGTTAAGATTTTTTGATTAAAGTCAAATAATACATACCAAATTACAAGAGTCTGATTTAGAAAGTTTTACATAGTCTTTATTTAGCAATCAATATGAACTCCGTAACAAAGTTCTAAGTAAGAAAGATACCTACTTGGCTCAGTGCAAAGTCGCGGGTAAAAGTAACGTTTAAAATTAAGACGTATTATCTCTGCAGGACCCTCTTCTTGATTTTTAGGGTTCCTTAAACCTTAATAAAATAATAAAAAATAATATTTTTTTTAATTTTTAGATATAGAACCAATGTATCATTTTCTACTAACTTCAGACTACTGTCTAAGATTTATTTATTTATTTAATTTTTAGACATCAAACCAATGTACAATTTTCTCCTAACTTCAGTCTAAGATTGTTTTATTTATGAAATGGGTTTGCTCTTGACTTGCCTAAACCAGATGTGGCGTAGACAGAGTCGACGACCCAGACAGACAGAGTTTAGCCCGATTCGTCCCACTGCTGGGCGCCTCTCCCAAAATGTATCATCAATCCAGGGCCTTATATTTTTACCCACTTACTGATAATTATTGTGGAATTGCTATAACACTGGAATGAGACGACTAATTTTAAATGTTTGTCTCCAATATTTTTTGTCACACATCTGTTATTAATTCCAAACTAGCCGTCTCATATTTATACAAGTGTTAAAGCAATGACCATAAATGGTTTGTCACTTGCCTTAAAGACACCCCCTCACCAATCCGCACTGAGCCCGCGTGGTGGAGTTTGGCTCGTACTCCCCACTCGAGTTCCCGTTTCTGCTGTTATTTTCGACATGAGTAAGGCTTTAGACTTTGCCAACCATAAAACACTTTTGGCAAAACTGGAACGTTATGGTGTGCGAGGATAAGCTTATAATTGGGTTGAAAGCTATCTCAGCAAAAGTACACAGTTTGTGGAAATACCGAAGCTGGATGATGAGTCAGTTAGCGTAACATGCAAGTCACAAAATAGGCAAAATAACTCAGGTGTCCCACAGGGTAGTATATTGGGACCATTACTCTTTATTGTTTATATAAATGACCTCCCAAAATGTAAGCAATATCCAGTCACACTCTTTGCTGACGATATTTCTTTGACAATACACAAGAAACCTAAAATTGACTACAATAATGAAATAAACAATCAAATTAAGAATATTACGAATTGGCTACATGATAATAATTTGAAAATTAATACTAATAAAACAAAATATATACAATTCTACAATAAAAACGGGAAACTCCAAAATCTAACGGTTAAGCATTGCGATGATCTAATTGCCATGACTACATCAGCCACTTTTCTAGGTATCGTTATCGATTCCGAGTTCACTTGGACGAACCATATTGATGCGGTTTGTCAGAGAATACATAGATTTGTGTTCGCGCTTTATCATTTGACAAAATTGTCTAATATCCAAACAGCTTTGATGGCATACCATGGATATGTCGGCTCCATTCTGAGGTATGGGCTAATTCTATGGGGAAACTTAACATCCCTTACGCGTGTCTTTATTTTACAGAAGAGGTGTATTAGATCTATTTGTGATGTCGGATTAATAATAATAATAATAATAAATTGTTTTAACAAACACACCAATTCCCTAGCCCCAAACTAAGCGTGAGCTTGTGCTATGGCGACTAGGAAACGGATAGACATACATATATAAACATCCATGACTTAGGTACATATGCTCGTGCTCATCACACAAACATTTGCCCCTCGCGGGATTCGAACCCGCAACCGCCTGGTTTAGATTGATGGAATCGTGTAGGCCTCTCTTTAAAAAATTAAGAATTTTAACATTGCCATCCCTGTATATATTCGAAGTTTTATTATTTGCGAAGAAAAATACCCATCTCTTTACAAAAACACAGGACGATTGTAGTCGAGGTGGATCAAGAAGATACCCGTGGAAGTTATCTGTTCCTGTAGCAGATACAGTATGTCTTGCCAGAAACAGCTACAGTATGTGCGTCCGTCAATTTAATTTGCTACCGAACCACATTCAAAGATTGTTATTTAATATTTTTAAAATAATTATTTTAAAAGTGCTGGTTGAGAACTGTTTCTATGACATAGATGAGTTCACAAAATTCTGTCGTGATGGCCATCTTAAACGAATTGTTATCACCTAATACCTGACATGTTATATATTTCTGTTTATTTTTGACAACTTCACATCATACCTGTTATTTTATGACATTTACGTTATTATTTATATTTTAATTTTATTGATTATCTAAATTTAAAACTCCTACCAATCTCAATGCTGGACATAAATATTTTCGTTACTGTATTGTTGCTTATTAGTTAATATTGCATGACGACGAAATGTTTGCCTATCGTTACAGCGATGAAACATAATTGTTCACTTTTACTAATATTAAGACCTGATATATATACTTACCATGTTTTAATGCAAATAAATAATCATTCATTCATACACAGTTGAGGTGAGGCCTTTGCCCAGCAGTGGGATCTATGTAGGTAAACTTTAAAGCAATGACAAATTCATTATTAGTAAGGATGCAAATGTCCATAAACGTAACTCTGCTAAAGAGTAAGTAAGAATATAAAATAAAAATACAAGACAAGATCTACGTGTCATCCTAATGTTGTCCTAACAACCATAACTCCTACACAAATTTTAAAAACCATTTTCTTGAATTGGAAGGAACCCTCATTTTTTTAAAAGCACACTTGTCCGAGTTTTTTGCGGGCAAGTTCCGAGGGACTCGGCGCGGGGTGACAAGTCTAATTTAAAGTTCCCCGGCCTATGACACAGGTGGGCGAAAACGGCCAACAACGTGAGGAAACCTGCACATTCAGGCGTCTGAATGTGTAACCTGTAAACAAACTGGTCAGGTTCTCCGGTTAACAGGGCCACGGATGTCAGATGGCAGTCGCTCTTCTGTAATGTAACCTGATCTGCCATAACCTGGATCATGGTCAGCGGACCCTGGACCCTCGCGTGCGAGTACTCAGCCGGGATAACGATAGGATGATGATGATGATAAGGCGAAGACGGCTAACTCTTTACGATAAGGACAGTACGCGCCAGCATAGGGACCATAGACAAGATGCAATCGAATCTACAGCGAAGTTCGCTATCGGGTACAAAATGTATGAAGCTGACGTAATCCATCGAAACATCACGTGATCGCATAATTATTTTGCCATTTTGTTGGCGATGTTTGCTGTAGAATAGTGTATGTTGTCGAAGCGCCCAGACAGGATTCTACAGCAAAGTTTGTTATCATCACTTACAAAATGTATGAAACTGACATAAGCCATCGAAACATCACGTGATCCCACAGTTATTTTGTCATTTTGTTGGCGATAGCAAAGTCTTATTGTATTCAAACTTACGTGAGTCAAGCAATGATATATGAGTCAAGCAATAGGCGGTAGACCTGCTGGTATGTGTATTTTGACATTGGTTGTCATGGCTGCCGTGGGCTGTTTAGTGAATCTATGCATATAAAAGAAAGTTGTGTTAGTTACAGCACTTATACTTACTTACTTACTTGGATTTAATGGACGGCAGTCGATCCGCAATGCAAGTGGCTGAATTCTGGGCTGCTACGATGTAATTTTCTCGTGTTCCATCGACACGCTAAGAAGAAGCACTTATAACTCAAGAACGGCTAGACCAATTCTAATAAAATTTAGTAATGAGATAGTTTGAAACCCTGGAAAGGACAAAGGTTACATTCTGTCGCGATATTAATTCATCATGGGGGTGAAATGAGAGATGAAAGTTTGTACGGAAAATCCGACTTTTGGCGGAAATCGCGAGGAAATGCTAAGAAATAAAATAATGTACTGACTGTTTTCCACGAGCTACGTCATAAGGCCCGTCTTTGAACGATTACAAGTTTGAAGTGTTATTTTTAATGAGTTTTCGCGGTCTCAGAATTATTAATGCATAGGATTTTCGCGGGCATAAGTAGGTATTGTTGAATCAAAATTGAGTTGAAAATTAAGTTGTCCCCAACTTATAACTTGCTTGTGAAGATTATTTCACTTTGTCGTGTTTATGTTTGTGTCGAACTTCGTAAATAATATTTCGATTTTTACGGAACTTTGAAAATGTTTTCATATCAAAAGACAAGACAGAATTTGTAAACAGTCACGTATATTACAACGTAACTTTTTTGTGACAGATGTTTGAACCTTTTTTGTCAGTGTTCTTTTTTATACAAATCAAAGTGCATAGGTGTGTTTTAAGTACTATAGGGAGACTACGAAGTGCTTTCGAATCCCAAGATAATGTCTGGACTGGACCTGTCGAAATACATACATTAACAAAATATGCGTCAAATCAATGATGGAACTAGGCCTATATTAAATATTGAAATAGATTTGGTTGATATAACTTTTTCACGACCAATTAAGTATATTTAAACTCTACAACTCTTCGCAGCTTTTTAAACCAAAATCTATTGATTTGATTAGAATACAAATCGGTAGGGCACATATTTTAAGCGACAGATGTTCCAAATTGTTTCAAAATAATGTGCATCACAATTTTAAACCCTATTCAGTTTTACTTGAGGATGATTTTGGCACGTTAGGATAACATTTTTAACCCTTTTGATAGGTCAATACAATGAACAAATAAAATGCAGATTTAATGCAGTAACCCCTACTGTTAGTCTGTTTTCTTTGTTACAATTAAATAAGTGATAGTAAAATAGGATCAGCAGTTAAATCCATTTTATACATATCAGTTCATTAAATCCAATTCCAGTACGAGCTTAATGCAGTAAAATATAATTTGATAAGGGTTGATTATTTTTAGGGTTCCGTACCTCTCCTACTTGTAAAGAAAGCACGTTAAGCCGTTGGTCCTGCGCCTGATTTGCGGTCATGGCGGATTGCCATCTTACCGAACTATGAGATCGAAGGAACAGAGAGTGGACCTGTGTATTGTGCACACATATGTGCACTTTAATACCACCCACTTTAGCTGATCTCTGTTGAGATTTACCGGCGTCGAGATTTACTTATGTAATTCGGCTAGGAGGATAAAAAATCGACGTTGTGCAATATCGAATTATTCCGTAACTCGAATCATACAGACTATTTTATAAGTAAGTACTAATTCTTTTACTAGAGAAAAAAATATTCTTTCATAAATTTATTCCAAAAACTACACGCATAAACAAACCTCGTAACATACAACAGTTCAACGGAGACGTCTAAAAAGCACTGCAATAGGTACAACGGAACAAGATTTACGTCAAAACTTTCTCGAAATTTCCCTGAGACGCCGTAGAAGTTGGCAGAACAAAAAAAGTAGTTCTAACATCAGTTTTATCAGGGCATGTGAGGAGTTGAAACATCACTTCTGCCGGGTGCAAACTGGCTAACTTTGCGGGTGTGGTGCGAGGAATAGAAATGAGTGGATAAACCAACAGTGTACAAGATCGATGTTTTCAGGTAAATTTGAAGTACCGAGGGTTAAGAATTATTTTGGAATTACATCCGTCGAGAAAGAGCAAAAGAGATACGACTAAATTTAAACATAAATAAATTAAATATATTTTGTAAAGAATATTAAGTGAGACTCACTTGATCCTACAGACACACTGTGTAAACAGCCTGATCTCTCTACGGTCATGTCGGACTGCCGTCTCACCGAATTCTGAGAGTGAAGGAACAGAGAGTGCACCTGTGTATTGCGCACACACTTGTGCACTATATAAATCTCCCGCGCAGTTGGCTAATCTCCGCTGTAGCCGGAATTCGGCTAGGTAGGACATTTTTATTTATTATTATAAACAATTTTGTAGGGATTCTGTTTATAAAAAATTTAATAGTGTTATATGCATAATAAATAAATAATAATAAGGTATCAGTTCGTAGCCGATCACACGTGGCAGCAGCAGACGACGTGTCGACGCGACACTTCTGGTTTGTATTTCTAAGAAATACCATTCGCAGCTAGCGACACGAAGCTTGCATACAATACATAGAAACCAGAAGTGTCGCGGCAACATGTCGTCTGCTGCTTTCGCGTGTGATCGGCTAAGAACTTAAACCTTAAAGGTACAATCAAGTCCGAAATGGACCACAGTCCGCCAACTGCACGCGGCACGACTAGGGTTCTATGAATCTCTATGAAAGTTATTTCAAACGTAGCAGCACTTCGGCCAACAGCCGCGGCGGGCAGCGACTGCTAAGCGCGGCACCACCAGTTGTGTCGCGATTGCAAGATTCAACACGTACTAAAATAGCGACTTTTCGAAAGATGATGAAGTAAAAATTAATTCTTCCTAGCTGTGTTTCTTTATTTCTTAAATCAGTTTTTTGGCCATTGTTGTGATTGTGTGGTAGAAAAATCTTATCATGATACTAATATGCTTCAAATGAAGAACCAATGAAGTAAAAGTGAGAAACAGAGTAAGGCGCTCCAATCTGATCCGGATCGCTGTTCCCGCTCAAAAATCCCTTGAGTTAGTTTAGTTAGTAGTTAAGAGGTGTAACTGCAGCACTCAGAGACGTCAAACAAGTTAATCCTTCATTAAATTTCGTTCTGACACTTTCCTTGTCCACGAAATAGAAAAGGACTGATGAGAGTTAATGAGACTTAATGAAGAATTAACTTTTAATTGACGTCTTTGAGTACGGCAGGAAATGTAGTAGTAAGTAATAATGAGAAAATGAAACAAATTATACTAAAGACTTGGCTACATGGACGCGATCCTTTGCTTACCCAGAATGGATGAATTTAACTAATAAAACCGCTCCAATGTAAGTCTTTGCACCACAACCCCGTTGTCCTGCAAACTTCTCCCTAAATCGAATTTGCAGCGTTCGCCACTTCCTTCGCGTGCCTTTCATAAACCTGCACCTTAACTCACTTTGTTGTAAGGTCAATGGAACGCAGACTTTATTAAGCGAACTTTGTTTATAATAATGGATTTTATGGTTATTGTGTCTTTAGATTTATAGTACAACTTAAATAACATGGCTCTTCTGAGGTTTTCTATGAGAACGTAGTTTATGTGAGGATACAAACTGAACATTGATGTGTTGTTCTTTGTAAAGGCCGCCTTAGGGGTGAAAACGTCACTTATCTTATTTGTTACCTTCGGAAAGTACGTTCAGCTTTTTCGAAGATATGGCTGTTTAACGGTGAAGGAACATATTGTGAGGAAACATGTACAATGGTGGATAATTGACTAGTGTGAGAAATAGAGAACGCAATAGGCAATGATATACTGCTTCACTGAAATTGGCTATTTGACACTACAAATCGTTGACGTACTTTTAATGACCTGTCAAAACGCTCTTTTCCATAGATTTTGCACGGGAATAGTAAACTATGACGTCACATTTCACTATACTCAACCATTTTTCTTTTTATCGAGCTTAGTTTAATTAAAAATCAAATACTGCATGTAGGTAGTTAAAAAATGAATGTTTTTTTTAAATATGTTATTTTCAAGAAATACGTTTCCGAATTACATGTGGGTGGTGTCTAATACCCGATTGCAAAGTCGATATGAAAAGAGAAGAAAAGACCTTCCTAAATGAAAAGAGATAAATATGAGCAGTACTAGTAAAAACGGTGTTCGCCGAAAAAACCGGAAAAACATAATGTTACTGACCCTAGAAAACTTCCACTCAAAGGCTTGTTTTTAGCAACCCAAAGTATTTTTCCTTCCATCAAAAACCCAAGTTCCAAACCCCAAGAAAGAAAATATAAAAACCATTTCCCTACACAGTATAGGATTGTTGCGAAGAATCGAAAGGCGAGATGAGCTAAAGATTCGTGGCCAAGTTTCCAAGATGACAGTTTGATTGTCTCCAGTAACTCTCTTAGGACATCGATGAATTCGCCATGAAAGGAAAACTGGGTCAGGTGGGGTGACCAGCTTGGAGATATTTTGGAGACATATTAAAATCATTTTTTAATTTTATTGTCACGCTTCATTTATTGGTTTAACGCCTCGAGGATCATAAGACCGCGGGCCGATAAGAATGACTTTCTATTGTGTCTGATACGTGAAAGATTAATATAGGTTTAAGAACTTGGACAGGGTCCATACAGTCCAATTCTTAAGATTTTATTTTTATTTTCTTAGAACTACGCTAAATCTAAAAACTACAAACTAACATGCGAGGAGAGTTCACATTTCAATGCTCCAGGAACAATTCCAATCCTTTTGAAAATTTCCGACTTACCAATCGACAAGGCTTTAAAACACAGTGACTTTTTTGGAATATCACCGACATTGATAAGGACTTATATGAAAATGATTACTGGTTTGAAAGACCAAAGCGAATACGAGCGTACTCGCAGAATCAAAGATTATATAATAGTTACTACGTAACAGATAAATCACTCCATACACATGTCTATACCTACTTTTATAATAGCCTAGAGTTTTTTGTAGCAGACCGCTGCGCACGAAAATGTAACTTAAGAATCAAACATTACGTTATTTTTCATCTGCATCTACGGTATATACATCTGGTTGCATTTGTACAGTAAATGACCGGATACGTAAACTATATTACTTATTTAGTTCGCTTAAAGGAATCGACCGTAACAAAAAAAAAACTGTTGGTGGCAGCCTACTGATTTACGCACCGACGTCGGTGCGCTCGAGAGTAGGCTATTAACGCGCGCAAGTACATCTAGTGAGAGATGCCTGGCAGAATTATGCAAGTGTGTCATATTTAACAAAATGTTTGTCACTCTACAAGTCTTGCTAGTTGAACTGTTGTTACAAGGCTTTGTTTGGATCCCGCATCTTTGATATAAATATGAATAAGATGCGAAAAATTTGGGTCCGCCGATTTGCCGGTCGCTTTCTTCTTCTGATTGGCTGTTTTGTGGGTGTTTTAGTGTTATTTTAGATGTAGTTTGTTAGTGACCTTGAGAAGACGGTAGTTGAAGAAGTAGTTTTGCCACGGGATGTGTCAACAATGGATGAGTTTATCAGTGCTCACTGATGTATTCGTATCTTTGGATTCTTTTCTACAAAATTCGGTTTATGACGGTTGGGATGGTGAAGGATCTACCTCCTGGTAGTCCACCCCGGACAACGACTGAAGTTTGTGATGGCGGCTAAACCATCCTAAGCTGTGGCTCTGTTAGGTGCCGCCTAGTAGTAACCACCATTTTACCGGAGACCGGCGCCAAGCAGCTTGCTGTGTTCCATCGAAAGTTCGCGTCACCGTCGAACGTCTACGCCATATCTGGTTTAGTCTAGAGTCAAGAGCAAACCCACTACAAATAAAAAAGACTTAGAAGATCTATCGTATTAAAAGTAGCACCTAACAAATTTTAACCTTGTCCGATCCGTCACAGGTTGTTCCCACTCGATATCCTTAAGTGACCCACTTACGGACAAACGGCCAACCGCTTTACGTATTCATTTTTCACTCAGTTTAGTGGTAAACTAGTTACGATCTTGCGGACCCGGCTGGCGAGTCTTTGTAACATCTATCCGAATCGAATTATGCGGGTCGCCTTGAGGCGGAACGGGGTGTAAGCGACCGAGTGCACATATTTTTGGTCTCAAGACTTTAGATAAATAATAATAATGTCATCCTAGCCGAATTTCGACTAAAGTAAAGTCAGCCTATTAGATCCCACTGCTGGGAAAAGGCCTCACCTCAACTATGAGGACGTACGAGCCATACTCCACCACGCGGGCTCAGTGCGGATTGGTGGAGCGGTGTATGTAAGGCAAGTGACATACCTTACTGTCAGAAGTTATCAAGCCGCCCTAGGGCCTCTGACTAGGCTTAACGACTAATACCACAGATATTAGCCGGGACCAACTGCTTAACGTGCCTTCCGAAGCACGGAGATGCTTGTCATGGACGTCACTTAAATGGTCGAATGGTCACCCATCCAATCACGACCGCGCCGTGGGTTGCTTAACTTTGGTATCGCTACCAAAGCGCTGCCGCCACTGCGCCACAAGCACCTTTTCGACTGCAGTGGCCAATCTCAACAGAGATTAGCCGACTGCGCGGGAGATAATATAGTGCACAAGTGTGTGCGCAATACACAGGTGCACTCTCCGTTCCTTCACTCTCACAATTCGGTGAGACGGCAGTCTGACATTATTTCTTTAGGACCTCGTGGATAATACAGCGTGCTGACCACTACACCAACGAGGCAGTCAGTCAGTCAGATGAATAAACACTAGGTAGGTACTAGGTACATACACCTTACAAAACAAAAACATTCGTTGGTATAAAACATGTGTTCTTCTGCTTAAATGCAACAACTTGTTCTATGGAACCAACAAAATGTGGCCAAAAAAATTTTTGAGACCCCTATACTAATTGACAGATATTATAAAGGGGCTCGAATTTGTTTTAATCTTACTATCTTTAAAGTTCCATTGAAAAGTTATAGGATTTTAAACAGAACACTTTTTACATTAACATAGTATCTTTTAAATTAGCTTATTTATTTGTTACAAAAGGATAATTTATTTCTACTTTTCCCTTGTGTCTTGGCCCTCAACGGAACTGTGTTTGCGGCAACACTTGTAAAGCTATTTTCATTATATCTTCGGTGTAACGTAAATTTCCGTATTCTGTCCACCGCGTGAGGGTCTAACCACAGCCTGGAGTAAACAGCTATGCCATTAAAAAATAAACAAAGACAAACTAACAACAAAAGAAAATTATCGGCTGCTGATTAACAAAAACAATTGTTCCATTATATCACCTATTAACTTATTACATGACTATGTTGCTATATTGTAGTATTTGTTAAGATTATAAGTTGTCACATTAGCATTGGCAAGTTTTGTAAAAATAAACGATGTCCAGCATTTGTTAGGCTTTTTACATTTCGGAAATGAGCTAGCGCCGAGCGTGGCAATTTTCTTTCGTACCTATTAATACTGAGACAATATTCTTAAAAATATATCTGGCCTTTCTACCCAAATGTCCGACCAAACTGGTTGGTCCGTCCGGATATTAGATTTAGCGATCTGGCAACCCTACTCGCGAACGTATCGTATTAAAAGTCTGTTCTATTTTAGCTACGAGAGTTTGTCGGTTAGTTTTAATTAACAAAGGGATGTTACAGATGTGGATCATTGGCGCTCGGGCCGATACAGCTCGTGACATGACGTTTAGTTGGGTTAACTTAAAAGTTACCCCATTGATTAATGTAGGTTGTAGACAAATAGGTTAATTTAATTTGTTTGTTTGTTGCATTTCACTAATTTTTAGGGTCGAGTCACTTTAGTTTATTAAAAGTGTGTTTTATTCGTGAATTGACTTATTTTTATTGATTTTTTTCATTAAGCTGGCATATGTAGCTAAGCAAATTGACTTAGTCAGTTTTTCTTTGCTTGGCAGCAATCTTGACATTCCTTTTTTTACGTAAGTGTCATTTAAAAATAAGATACCATATCGCTTCCCGGCAAGAAAAGAGTCACAACACATATTGGGTACACAATGAAATTTTTGCTGTTATATTTAAAGCTCTATAAATATCATATAAATAAGTTATTTACTTAAAAGTACTGAGTTATCTGACTGTTTTAGTTTTAAATTATTGACGATTAAATGAACGAAATCTATTAAAATTACATTTTCTCGAAACAGCTATTTTTGTATTGTGACTCTTTTCTTGCCGGGAAGCGATATAATAACAACCTAGTATGGTATTGTGTGCTTTTATAGTTAATAGTTTTTTTTTATTATTTCACTAGTATTATTTTAAAAGACATATGAATGATTGTTTACTATGTTTGCCAAACAAAGCAAATCGGACTTTAGGTGTAGGTAATAATTGAGTATTTATTATTTAAAGTGTTACATTTACTAAGATTGTATAAATTGTGAACGCCAACGAATAGCGCTCTTTACTTGTCAACTTGTACCTAATTTATGTATTACGATTCGTCTCGAACACAGTTTTCTTACTTTTAAAAGCTGAGAAATATCGTGAGTGAAGGTAAATCGAGTCAGCAAAATATAACAACATTTTGTGAAAACCCCTCACAAAAAACTTAAGTATATAGCAAAAATGTCTGCCTAAAGAATTAATCAGGCATTCTGAGTGCTTGACTTGACAATTTCTCATTGAATTTGTTATACTTACATAAATCTGATTTGTAATAATGTTGAGACAGGATTAGAAAATGATTCGAGACAAGTTTAGTGTATGAGTTAGACAGGTTTTAGATTTTAAAAGTTCAGAATTCGTAAGGAGATGTAAAAAATGTGAATGATACACTTTTAAAATTAGACTTTATGTGATGTTGAATTATAATTAAATAGAGCACAATTAATCAGTCAAAAACGGTTATTTTGTCCTATAAGCCTGGAGTTCACCATAACATGTTAATTTTTTAATCAGCCGGGTTAGAATAATTTGACATATTTTGTATGGGAACATTGTTTAATTAACCCACAATCGACGTTTACCGGCTGTTTAAAGATTGGTGAACTCGGGTCTAAGTAGGTATGCTAACATCTACTATGCCTCAGTAAGTATGCTTCTTCAAGGTTCCATTTCAATATTAAAAGTCATCAAAATCGGTGCCTATGCGGCGTGAAAAATTACCTAACAGACAGAGCTACTTACCGATTCATGATTTGTAAAAATCGTAGTTTGTATAAAATAATTAAGTTTATTTGCTAACTAGTGGTACCCCACGACTAGGCCCGCAAGAGTTTGATTTTCCATATAAACTTTCATCCCCCATTTCACCCCCTTAATGTTTTTATATCGCGACAAAATGTAAATTATGTCCTTTCCAGGGTCTCGAAGTGTCTCCATACCAAATTTTATCTTAATCGGTTTAGTGGTTTAAGCGTCAAAAGGTAACAGACAGACAGACACACTTTCGCATTTATAATAATAGTATGGATTCCCTGTCAGAGGTAGCGTCACTAACTACGAAAACAGCTTTTATTACGTAGAGAATAGAGGCGGTCTCAAGATCAAAGTGGGGTAGTCTGACATGCGCCCGTGTGTACACACTGACAGCATCAATCACTCCGAAAGCCAACAAATGCATAGATATGGCACTTTTTACAGCATCAGGCCTGTGTATCTTCCCGCGTAGGTAGCAAAAATGTACCTACGCGCGGCGACCCCTTGGTAAGGGACTAAACAAGTTGGGTGTCGCTAGCCGGCAGCGACACGCTCCCGCGTTTTATTCATCGGCGGTGCGCGACACTAGGTTGCTGGTTAGACGACCATGAGTAAAGTCCTAGAAAGATGCGCTAGATGGCGTAAGTAGCTTCTTGTGGCAGTCAACCCTATCGCGATGCGTGATAGTACGTCACTGAATAGGTTTAGTGTATTATGAATCATATTCCAGAGTTATAAGAATGAAATTATCTTGCAAAGTATTTCTGTAGGTGTCTACACGAAAATGTGCTTGAGTCAGAGGCGAACTGAATTACACCATATCGTTAACAGCATTGAGTAGATATTTCTTTGAATTTCATTGCAAAGTCATACTTCTGTACGGAGTACTAGTACTTATTCTGTGACAGCATTTAATCTGACTATCGAAACTGAACACAACCTAATTAACGAAATTAGAAACCAAATCGTCAGATAACACAATAAACCCTCAAACGCCAATCTATTTCCCCAAGATTAAAAACCTCTCTGCCGCCAACAAAATTATTTCCGAATCACGAAATCAAACGCCTACCCAAAGGTAAAAAAACGTATTTCCTCTATTAACTCCAATCTCACCTCCCGAGTTCGCTGGGAGAATAATTCAATTGAAAAGAGAAAAAAAACCGATACTTTCGATTTGTATTCCTCTTACCACTAAGGCTTCCGTTGTTTTTTTACATTCTGCCTCTTTCCACTCCTAATACGACTTTAGGAGGTTGGCGTAAGTTACAAGATTTTCCCTCATCATCTTATAAAATTCATTTATTTCTACATTTAGACCCAACAAGGGGCAAATGTGGGCTAGTGCTGAGAAGAAGCAGCAATAAACTCAGTCACTATTGTCATAGCCTCTTTTCAAAGTTTTACAATTGTTTCTTTCATACATTAAATATTAGCCGCAGGACGTCTGTGCTGTGTGTAGTGCTGTACAGTCACGAGCAGCAATATGTATACATCTGCATTCGATTTGAGACATTATCACAATGGCATAAAAACTTATTTGTATACATAGGCCTCTTCATAGTCCCCATAGGTTTTCAACGTGACTTGTTACAAGTAGCCCGCATCCAGTGCGAACCTGCGACCTTTACAAGGTCGTCTGTCCATCTTGCCGGTGGGTTCGTCTTGCTTGTGATCCGTTGTGCGTTAGATAAGTTTTGTAGTGCACAAGTATGTGCGCAATACACAGGTGCACACTCTATTCCTTCACTCTCTAAGTTTGGTGGACGGCAACTTGACATGATCGGAGAGATGCCTCAGTACTTACACTTTGCGATGGTGACGGAATCCTGAATACGCGAAACAACCTTGTCCTGGTTGAAGAGTTTAAAGCTTTTCAACATGAGCACAAGTTAACTATTCCGGGAGCCAAATAAAAAGTGTGCATTTCTTTAATAATAAAAATGTTTGTTTTAAAAAAAATGGGTTAAAGAAACACGTTTGTGATAATAAGGAGACTAAGATAAAGAATAGACAAACTTATAGATATACTTTACTTTTAATATACATCTATGACTTAGGAAAACATGTTCACAAACATTTGCCTCCTTGCGGGATTTGAACCCGCTGGCATTGAAGTCCGGATCTGTCAATCTGTCAGTGAAGTGACAAATACCTGAAAAACTCTATTATAACATGTCATTCCCGCTCAGAAATATCTATTTTTATTGAGCCGCATTCTCTTATACTTTGGACCACACAACAAATCTTCCTCGGTCAATGTTTATAGAGGAAAAACTGGGTTCCGTTGAGGCCATCGCGTCGGTAAATAAGCGCCAAACTGATAGTTTGGATCGGGCGAATTGCTGGATCGTGTTTGTAAATATGCGTCTTCTGTCTGCAACGGTAGTGGGTTTAGGGAAAACGCGGCTGGGGGCCGAAAGGTTAAATTAACTTGGATGAGGAGATACAATGAATGTATCCTTATAGTTAAGATTTCAGTTTAACACTTTCGTTGACAGTATCCCAGACAAAATATAACCTTTACCTATAGGCGTCAATGTCTCAGACAGTGTTAAACAAAACGACCATTGGAACACTTTCAATCTCATAATGAGTCTTTACCTATTATTATTATTATCGTATTTTTACACAAAACATTACACCGGCTTTTAGTATGAACGACATAGATGCATGCTCTGAAAATGAACGGTTATTAAAAGCATCATACTTCTTATTTTTATTTCCATCCCAGATTTTAAATCCTTTAAAAGTCCAATTACTATTTCTAAAACAATGCTTAAATCTTCTTTCTCTACTAAGTTACTTGTTCATACAGTTAATGTTGAGACATTTAAAATATTTTTGACAACCAGACTTCCATCTCGAGATTCGTGACAATATCTTGCGCGTGAGTTCAACTCTGCATATTACGTGTTAAGAATTAAAAAAGGGTTTAACGAACAAGCTTTAACACCACTATAACCTGAGCTTTCACTAGATAGATTATCGGTAGGACGGAAAGTTCAGCATAAAATAGCTATCAAGTATAACCTGAACTCTATTCAAAGCTGCTCATTTTGCAATGAAAGGTCAACACAAAATGGGCGTGTTTGTGTACTCCGTGACCGATGCGAGATATGTGTATGAATGTGTTAAATTTCTTAGGATTTAGAAATTCGGGCCGCTTTTCAAAGTGTCAAAATTAAAGCTGTGTTGTAAGTTGACCAATAAAGACAAACTGTTTAATTTGAAGACTGTCCTGAACTCGATTGTCTGGAAAAAGTTAAGAAGCAATAAGACCGCCTAAATTGAACAACTTTATGAAATTGTAAACGTCTACTATGTTTGAGGTGTGCAATAAAGAGTAAGTATCTTATTTATTTATTATTATTTATTTGTTCATTACACCTATTATATGATTTTGCACCAAACTCCTCCTTCCTGTGAATGAGTATGTTCCTTTACCTAAAGGTTGTCTGGAAGAGATCGCTCATAGCGATAAGACCGCCTACACTGTACATTTTTCTGTATAAATCGCTGTACTTACTGTATTTTCTGTTATGATGTGCAATAAAGAGTTATCTATCTATCTATCTTATCGTAAGTTTTGTACTATTTTGAGCTGCAGTAATACATTAAATCATGCCTCTACATTTATAAATTTATTTAAGCTTTATTGCACAATTAAAACTTTGTACAAAAGGCGGACTTAATGCCAAGAGGTTTTTTCTACCAGTCATAACTTTTGGCTAAGCAGAAATAAAAAGTGAGAATTGCGAAAAAGATTATAATAACAAAATTGTTGAATATAAAGCAAAAAGTAGATAATACTAATGTTACTGCACTTTAATTAATTACCTATTAAATTTAACCATACATGTGTCTATAAAAGTGCCCCTCGAATAGCTTACAAAGAAACTTATCGCTCCTCCTTTTCCAGCTTAAATTTAACACACCGACAAGTTTCCATTTTTTGTTGTCAGTGAACCAAATAAATTACTTTTCTTTCTTTCTTTCATTACAGTTAATCCTCCTTCCTGACCTTTAAAATATGTAACTAATATTGGTATTATATGAAATAACAATAACTCCTAAACAAGTTCATTAAGAACATGCAACAAGTACCATCAATAAGGAGCGGTGTCTGCCGAGCGTCAAACCCGCACCCTTAGAGAAAACATACGGAAAGAAAGTCCACTTATAACCGTGACGTTTATAGAGATCTTGAATAATTTTATAACTGCGAAAGACACTGTCTGTCTTTACGTTTTCACAACTACACCACAGAACCGATTTAGATAACATTTGGTAGGGACACAGTTCGAGAGCCTCGAAAGGACACACCCAGGTGTTTGGAAATCATTATTAAAATGGGGGAAAGATGAAAGAATGATTGTATTGAAAATCTATATAAACGTGGACGAATTCGCGGGAGATCAGGATTAGGCGAGCAGTATTTGACACACCTTATTTTATTGTTTTTATGATAAAACATCAGTTTTCGACAGTATAAAAACGATATGTTGTCATAAATTAAGGTAAGAAGTAAGTTCCACCAATAATTTCAGTCATGAGTATGTCGCATATTATCTTCAACAAGCAATTTTCAGCTTAGGAAGGACATCACAGGTGAACCACTGTTACAGTACTTACAGTTTGCCCGGTTAGCCGAATTTGAATTTTGTGTATAGCTATGCTTCAACTGTGTGACCGTACTTTTTATGTTACCTTGGCAATGTGATGTTCATTTATTAGTAAATGAATTTTCTTTCTTTCAAAGGAGCGCTACTGTTTTTGTCACGCGTTCATCAAAAATCAAACGCTGCAGACTCGTCCCAACTTCATCCCGTATGTTTCCGCCCTAACGCAACCACAGCCACGCCTTGCCATGTCGTGATGAGGGTAGCAGGCGCAAGTCACAAACGGGGTTTATTATAGAATCGAAATAGCGGCCATTTTAATTAATGTACGGTAAGCACGGAAGGATCTTCTTCTTTTTCTTTCTTTGTTAATGGCAACGTGCGTTTCCGCAATTATTATTCCGCCAATGTCACGTGCGTAGCTTTTGCAGAGGAGCGGAATTTAAAACAGATTTGAGGTTTAAAAAAGCAGATTTATGCTATAACAAACAAACATCACAAATAAGACAACACAGAATATAGTAGGTATAACAAAAAAGTATCATAGTAAAAGGGTATATGTATATTTAAAGTTTGATATTATATTTTACAATAAACTTAGATAAAATGTCCACAACTGGGGAGTAAATTAGGGAAAGGATATTATTGATATTACAAGGGAGGGGGAGAACATCAGGAAGGAGGTCATAAAGTGACCCACCTACATTCGGGCAACTGAACAATAAGTGGTCAGCCGAACCTTCATCCAAGCCACATTCGCAAATTGAGCTATCTTTTACTCTGATTTTGGCCAAGTGAACTGGCGTGGAGGCATGACCTAGCCGAAGACGGCAAATAACTGAAATAACGCGCTTCGAAAGTTGTTTGTGTTTGAAAAACCAAGGTTTAGTTGGGATTTGATCTTGAATGTTAAAGTAATGTTTTCCAGTTGAGCGTCTTGTGTTTTGCCAATCAGTGTTCCATGATTTTAAGAGGTGAACATGAGCTAGAGAGGCAAGGTCGTGAGAGAAGAGATTAAAGTGTTCAAGAGAACCGTTCGAAATGGCATTCTTTGCAAAGGAATCTGCAGTTTCGTTACCAGGGATTCCGTTGTGGCTAGGGACCTAGGCAAGGATCACATGCAAGCCACTAGTTTTGCACTTCCAAAGGGTTTCTCGAATTTTAAGAATGATTGGGAATTTTAATTTGGATCTGAAAGGATTGGACAATATTGCCTGAAGGCAGCTTAACGAGTCAGAAAAAAATATTGCCTTTTTAATGTTGTGCGAATGAATAAAGAGAACTGCTTCAAGAATGGCTATGGATTCACCAGTAAATGTATAAGTAAGGGGAGGCGATTTAAACATTAGAGATATCCTATAAAATGGGATCCAAACGGCAGAGCCCACTTCTCCGTGATCAGTGAGTTTGGACGCATCTGTATATACAGAGAGGTAATCTTTCCAGTGAGTTGAAAGCTCGTTTAAGAAAATTTGAGGAGCGCCTGGGGAATTCTTATTAATACCAAAGTTAAGGTAGACATTGGGAGTAAAAATCAGAGATTCAAAACTATTCTGGAAGAGGGGATTAGACAGGGATTTATGAATAGGGTAAGGAAGCTGATTAATCTTGTGGTAAGAAATAAGGATACAGGGAGGTTTTTGAGCCGAATCAGCGGGATCTATCAGAGTAGATAGAAGACGAAGTTTGTCTACTAATGGATGGGAGGAATTTTGGGTGACTTTAGTAAAAAAGCGGTCACTGAGGAATTGTCTGCGAAGATAAAGGGGGGGATCAACACATTCTATTTGAAGCCCGTTGATCGGGGACGATTTCATTGCACCCAATATAATGCGCAGACACTTCGACTGAATTTTATTAAATTTATCCAATGCTGATTTGGTGCTAGGGTCAATGAGGAAAGATGCATAGTCCAGGTGACTTCGGACTAGAGCGTTATACAGAAGCTTCTGACAATATGGGTGGGCCCCCCACCAGACACCGGAAAGAGCGCGTAACACGTTTACGCCTTGCTCTGCTTTCTGTATTACTTGTTTGGAGTGGGGAATGCCTGAAAGTCTTGAGTCCAAAATTAGACCCAGAAATCTAGTTTCGAATTTATATAGTTACTATTATGTTCGGGTTAGGAATAACATGCTTTTTCGTAAAGACCACAGAGCAGCTTTTTTCCGTTGCTACTGACAGACCATGACTTTCTAACCAGTCGCTTAGGTATTCTAGCGCTGAATTTAATCGAGTTGAAGCGTCGGAAATAGTTTTAGATGTTGTATAGAGGGCAATGTCATCAGCATACTGAAGGGTATTGACGAAAGGGAGTACGGTCCTTTTAAGGTCATAAGTGTAAATGCTGTATAGAAGCGGGCTAAGTACTGACCCTTGAGGGAGGCCTTTCCAAACCAAGGAGGGTGAAAGTTGAATAGTCTGGCATCTAACCACTAAAAATCTAGACATTAACGTATTAGATATGAATCTGACTAACTTCTCTGGAACACTCAGCTGTAGCAATTTCTGCTTGAGTATAGGAAGGAGGACATTGTCATATGCAGAAGCTACATCGAGGAATAACCCAACGAGATATTGTTTGCTTTTATGAGCTATACGAATGTCAGTTGTTAGAATTGCCAAGCTATCTAGAGTGCTAAAACCTTTTCTAAACCCATATTGAGATTTAGCTAGGATCTTATTGGATTCCATATGCCACTCGAGACGGTTTCTGATCATATGTTCTGTGATCTTAAGGAGAACTGAGGAGAGTGCAATAGGGCGATAAGACTTGTGGTTGAGGGAGTCTTTGCCAGGTTTCAGGATCGGTATAACGATTTGATGTTTCCAAGAATCTGGAACTGAACCCTGTTCATAGAAGGAATTGACTAAGTTTAAAAATAATAATTTAGAGCGATCAGATAATTTAGTGATAAAGGAATAAGGAACGCCATCTAGACCTGGGGAGGAGTCAGATAGTCCATTTAGAGCAGTGAGGAGTTCTTCAAAGGTGAAAGAGTCGTCAGGAGGGTTTGATGGGGGAGAAGAGAGAAGAGCATTTGATAGGAAACAGTCGATATAAGGAACAAACGGGGGGGCTAATTTTTTAGAAAAGTCATGGATCCAGCTTGAGGGATCATTGGATGATATATTTTCAAAATTTTGGGAATTACGGAAGCGTTTGATTTGTTTCCAAACAAGCGAAGGGGGGGATCTAGGGGACATACTTTCGCAGAACCTTATCCAGCCCATTTTTTTCTTATTTGAGAGTATCCTCCTAGTACTGGCTGCTGTCCGTTTATACAATAGAATTTTTTCCAGGGACATACAGGAACTATATATTTTCTCAACATCCTTGCGTTTACGGATAGCTGCAGTACATTCTTCATCCCACCAAGGGGGGGAGAGTTTTCTGCGAGCACAATTTTTTTGGGGGATATGGGCATCTGCTGAAGATCTTAAAATTTCAACAAATTTATCATAAACTGGTAATGAATTATCCAAGCTAAGAGTGGGAAGAGAGCTAATTGTGTGGGAAGAGGGCTAAGGCCAGTCAGCTTTATTGAGTTTGTATTTCAAGAGGGGAGGAGGGGGAGGGTGCGGAGATGAACCACTAGGCATGTTTATCAGGATTGGGAAGTGATCGCTGTCAAATGTGCTCTTCAGAACATTCCAGGAAAGAAGAGATGAAAGGTTTGGAGAACAAATAGTTAAATCCACTGCAGAAGCAGGGTTTTGGGAAGGTTAGCATCTTCTTGTTGGGTTGCCGTCGTTTAAGATGCACAGATTGAGGTCATCTAGAAGATCCATGATGGATGAGCCCGATGAGTCACAGTAGTAGCAACCATGAAATATGGTGGGAATTAAAATCGCCCATTACGAGGACAGGAGGAGGGAGAGAAGAGATTATAAGAGCTAAATTCATTAATTAAAACAGTATTGAGATGGGGAATATACACAGACAGAAATGAAATATCAAATATCCTCATAGCCACAACATTGATGTCCCGGCTATGAGGAGGAAGAGTGATTTGGGTATAAGAGAGCGAGCGCCTTACCAGCAAGGCGCTACCTGCGTACCTGTCGTCTCTGTCGTCTCGAAGACATGAAAATCCTGGAACACGGAAACGAGAACCAGGAGAGAGCCATGTCTCCGAGACAGCAAAGACAGACGGGGAATATTTATTGATTATATGTAATATTTCATGTTTCCTTCGTCTGATGCTCTGACAATTCCATTGCACTATTGCCAGCGCGAATGTGAATGTCTAAGGGGATCTGGGTAAGTTTTTCAGCAACGTTGTTCGGTAAGGAAGATCTATGAGTGGTAAGGAACTCTAATAACATAGAGAAGAGGCTATCTTATAGATAGTCCCTTGAAGTGGAAGATGGGGGAGGATTAAGGTTAAGTGCACAACCATTGGGAAGGGATGAAGGAACATTGCCAATTAAGGATTGGTGAGCCTGACGGTCATACCCTTTCCCAATGGGAGCATGGGTTCGAGGGGAACGAGAAACCGTCTTTCTGTATGTAACGGACTGATGTTGAGGGGGAGTAGAGGACTTTTGTGAGTAAGTTTGTGGCTGAGACCAAGAGACCTTAGTAGAGTCAGCATATGACCGTCGCACCAATGGGAACTGCGATGCAGCCTCCTCGTAGGATATATTATCCTGGGACATAACTATTTTTATTGATCTCTGTCTGGAGTGCTCCGGACAGGACTTGGACTTGAGTGCAAAGTGAAGTCCTGAGCAATGTATGCAAGTGGCTTTATATTCATTTATGTCACAAGAATCAGCAGAATGGGGTTGGGAGCAGCGAAAGCACCTAGGCTTAGATCTGCACTGAGCTTTCACGTGGCCGAACCTACAGCAATTTATGCATTGAATAGTTGGCAACTGGTACGTCTAAACTGGAAGAGATGTAGGTAACAAAAAACTCTTTGAGGGAGGATTTGACCTTTGAATGTTACAACTACTGCTTGAGTTGGTGTCCAGGAGGGCTGTCCATCAGTATTTTTTTTCTTATTGAGGCGCCGGGCTTTGAGAAGGATACCGCAACCTTCAGGGACTTCTAAGGAACTTGCGAGTTCGTCCATAGTCCAATCAGTTGAAATGCCCTTAATAAGGCCGATACGGGTGACATTGTAGGAGGGTATTGAGGCAGTGTAATTGTTCTTCTGTAAGATTTCGTTAGCCAAAAAGTTATTGGCTTCAGCTGAGGAATTGAACTCAACAGAGATACGAATACGACCAATTTTTTTTAATTCCATCTTTCACAACATTATATATTTTGTTTTTAAAAAGGAACTGACCAAATTTGATGGCCTGGAGGAAAGAACCATCAGAGGGGTTATTTTACACTCGAGAAACGTGGACAATGAACGGTCCCTTGTCAGTGTCGGTATATGTCTTGGGGGATATGACAATAGATGGGTGGGTATATACTGACTGATTTCGAGAAAGATCAGTGTGGTGGCTCTTTTGGAGGGTTCACATGGGTCAGAATCTGAGACAAGATGTCTTTTAGTAGCCGTTTGGGAGAATAAAGGCGGAGAGAGAACATCCATTGGGGAGGATGGTCTATCTATAGGGTCAGGAGGATCGGGAGGTTCAGGTGGAGATATTTCCATTGTTAGTGTTCTACTTACCAAGGTTAGTTTATATCCACCACAACAAAAGTATAAAAATGCTTAATATAAACAGAAAGAGTGCAAAAACACTTAGAATTTATCGCAAAACACTCGAATTCCTTTCACCACGTGCAATCACTATCACTCGCAAACCGGAATCTGCACGGAAGGATCCTCCTTGATAATTATGCATTTTGATCGCTTCTGTGGTCGCTGGGAATTGTTAATATTTTAAACGCAAAATACCTAATTTAATACTGATAAAAAATACTCGTCGAATAATATAGTGACTGAATTGTCATAGATGTATTTTAAAATCAGCCGTACTGTATTTTCGAACCTACCCAACACCCAAAAATGAAACGACTTTGCCATCGTCGGTTTTTCCATATAATCTTTCTTCCCTTATTTCATTTCCCCATAAGGTATACTTTCATAGAGTATTATAAAATCTCCTAGGTCCTTTCCCGAGACGAAAACTATTTATCTAAATCGGTTGAGCAGTTTCAGCGTGAAGAGCTAACAGATAGACACACTTTGCATTTATAATATCAGTATGGATCTGACTATTAAAAATTATCTGCCTTCAAAGAAAAAAGAATTAGGCAGATTATAAAAAATCTTCAGAATTCTCTAGCCAACACATAAAAGACATTACTTACGCCACTCGCTATCTCCTATGAGCTAAGTCCAAAGTCTCCAACTTTATTCATCGGTGGTTTGATGCCAATCGAAGTTTAGGAGGCCTCACCTGACCACAGGGATGGAGAAACCCTTTGGTATACAACCCTAGTAATATGTGTCAGCCCTTGAACAAGTAGGTAAAATAGTTGAGCAGCCCTTCAGACAGTTGATAAGGATTTTAAGTGGACTAAAGTATCGAAGACACGTATATTCGTCTTCGTCTTCTGCCTCGTCAGTCTCGTGGTCAGGGTTCGAATTCCGGGTCGGACTGGAAGTTTCTGGATTTTTCTATCTTGAAATAACTTAGACACGGAGTCAGGAAATTAGTTGTGTTGACACCGCGGTGCCTCGAAACGTTAAGCCGTTTTTGCCCTACGCCAGATCTCTATCCGGTTATGTCGTACCTACTGCTGTCTTACCGAACTATAAGAGTAAAAAATCAGAGAATGCACCTGTGGATTGCGCACACACTTTTTAGTTGGCTAATATCTGTCCGCGTGCCGCCGTGTGCGGTGCAAAACGCGCGCGTGTGTCACTGCTCGCCTGCGCGGTCCACCTTGACTAGCCGCCGCCGTTTCGCCGGGCGTAGATACGGTTTTCCTACCTATACGCGGGGAGTTAGAGAGGCCTGGATCGGTCGCCACGAATAATGTTGAACAGATGCCTCTTCGGCATTCACCATTGTAGTAATTTCGTCTTGTAATATGTGTTTGTAAACCTTGTGTGTATTATCTTTTCTTTCTTTCTCAGTACAAACACCGCTAAAATCATAACTATCCTCTTTGTTTTTCCATAGTCAGGTAACCGTGTACAATGGCTTGCTACAGACGCTACTTATCGGCGTTAAGGCCACAGGTCCTACTATGCACACCATGTCCATAATTTCGACTCATGTCGTACTCCTCACTTCAGCATGCAACCCATCGTGAGCGAGCAAGACGCCTAATGCCAAAATACAGACGATTTGATGCTTAGAGTAGGCGTCTCAGAAGTTAGAACTTGAGATCTCTTGGGACCACTAAGAGACGAGTGATGTGACCTTTACAAGTACGCATTGTGCCCTAAGGACCGATTTTTAGTCACGTCAGAAGAAGTTTGGTGCCTCGATATTTTATAGGTATCGATTTTTTACATAAGCACGTATTTCATTATTGATATTTTTTTATTGGAAATGGGTTTGCTTTTGACTCTAGAGTCAGAAGCAAACCCAATTCGCTCGCTCCACCGTTGACTGTCTGACTAGACATGGCGCAGACAGAGTCAACGGTAGAGTGAGCTCACCCAGAAGAAGCCTGTTCACTCTGACTTTGAAGGTCTTTGGGTAGTAATCCGTTGGAAACACTGAAGCGGGTAGTGAGTTCCACAACTTAGCTGTGCGCATTATAAATGTTGATGAAAAGTGCTTAATAGTTTTTATATTTTTAACACTCAGTGTTATTTCTTATTTATATAAGTTTGAGTAAAGAACAAAATTGCGCACACCGGTAAGATTAGAACCCACGACCTTTGGCTAACCGGGCCAACGCTCTTACCAACTGATCTACCGTGCAGTCCATCCACCCTTGCGGAATTTTTAAGTCTCTTTTGAATACGTCATTGCGTGACGTCAGCGACATCTACCCGAGCTGTATTGCAACACCAGAGGGCCAAGCAGTTGAGTTTTCGAATTTTTGGTTTCTTATTAAAACGTACATAGAGAAGCGCTTAGTTCGTATCGTTGGGATATCAACGCGATACGGATGGTATTCCGCGGTGCGTCTAAAAGCGCGATGGTAGAAAGGAGCCGGTGATATAATATTAAAATAACGCTAAGCCGTTGGTCCTGCGCTAGATATCTCTCAGGTCATGTCGGATTGCCGTCTCACTGAACATTGAGAGTAAACAAGCAGAGATTGCACCCGTGCATTTACCTACGTTTGCATTATGGTATCTCCTGCGTTGCTAGTTAATCTCGGCTGAGATTATGTACCGTGGTTGAAAGTCAGCTAGGAGCGCATTATGACTATTTTTAACTCGGGTACGGAAGGCATGGATTAGATAAAAAATCCTGTTATCCAGTTTATCGCAGAACTAGCAGTTCCCCGCGACTTCGCCCGCGCCAAAAGTCAGATTTTCCATACAAATTTTCATCCCCCATATCACCCCCCTTATGATTTTGTATCGCGACAAAAAGTCCAGTAGTTTCGGAGCCTATTCGATGCAAATAAACAAACAAACAAACAAATCTTTCCTCTTTATAATATTAGTATAGATTCGTGTATTGCTCACAAAAAATAATGTCTGGTTTCGTACCTGAAACAAAAAAAGAGAAAAATTAATATTAAAAACAAAAAATATCTTCTTAAGAGCAACTTTTCAATATTATAATACTAGCAACTCCAAATTATGTCTCAGAGATTTCCAACTAACGGTAAACAAAAAATCTTAATAGCATTATCAAACCAAAACATAATTCCAAACTGCAAAAACAATCAAGATCATATCAAACACCAACGCACTATATAAGTTAGTAGCAAACATCCAATTCCGTGTTATAAAAACCACAGCTAATGGGAATCCGTTGAAAAAATGGCCAACCTGAGAAATCTAATCAGAAATAGCGTTATACGCCCAGCGTCTATACTCAACCTCTTTAGTCGATGTTACCGCCCCGCCAACACAGTGAATGTGGTGCAAGTCATAAACGATTAGGGATATTCCCAATTCTGACTGGCAGACATTTGACCGCAATCTCGCTTGATAGTAAGCGACGACCAAGGATATATGATATGTGGCTAATCAGACACGACCCACGTCTCAATAACAGCCTAGCAGAGTTGTATCAACAGAGATCATCAAAGTGTAAGGCCGTTGGAAATCGGAATTCAGACGCCTATGTCGACCCAGGCTGGGATAATTAGGAAGAATAATCTAGACATCTTACAGCATCATCTCAACATTATTTCCTGATCATCTGTCAATCGTTCTGGATTAGTTTGGATAACCTTTTTTCTATTTTGTCCTATATTCGAAAAAGGGAATGGATTGCTCACGGATTGTAAAATTATCTACTCATATTGCCAACAAACGATATTTAACCATGTTGCATTTTTACTACGAAGGACAAATTACTATAAGGTGAGCACACAAAGGACCATATTATAGCTAAAGACTTATTAGCTATTTGAGTGGTGCTAGTGATCAATAATAATAATAATTAACAAATCATTCAAACATTAAATATGGCCGGACAATACGTAGACTTATGTATTATAGAATCTTACCAACAGATTAAGGATACCGCAAAAATCGCTGTGTCTTATAACTTACACTTCAAAACCCACTGTACCATAAAATATGGTCGAAAACTGTAACCGATGGTAATTACAAGCAAGACATGTGAACCCATTATATATAGATTAGGTCAGCTTTATTAACACAAAGATGGTTCCAGATAAAGCAAAGGTATCAACTCGTGCGCACGTCGGAACGACCGCCATTACGATTTCGGTTATTATTTTGACGTTTTGCTATAGTGTAATATTATAGAGAAGGCTCAGAGTAACACTGGCAGACATTATTTGTCCCAGGTCTATCTGAAATCGCTTTCAAACTGGACGTCTTGAAGATTTTTTGAAAACGATTTAGTTAGACGGAAGGCCTGAAGGTTTACGCAGAAAGTCTTCAGAGTGATCAGAAGAGGAATAAGAATATCCAAATGTTATCACTTTTTCTAAACCTTTGTTTGGCATCAATACCTAGAATAAAATCTTTTTAAGTAAAGTCAGGTGTATCTTCCCGCATAGGTAGCAAAAACGTACGCGCGCGGCGACCCCTAGGTAAGGGCCTAAACAAGTTGGGTGTCGCAAGCCGGTGACGACACGCTCCCGCGTTTTATTCACCGGCGGTGCGCGACACTAGGTTGCTGGTTGGACAAGCGTGAATAAAGTCCTAGAAAGATGCGCTAGATGGCGTAAGTAGCTTCTTGTGGCAGTCAACCCTATCGCGTTGCGTGATAGTACGTCACTGAATAGGTTTAGTGTATTATGAATCATATTCCAGAGTTATAAGAATGAAATCATCTTGCAATGTATTTTTGTAGGTGTCTACACGAAAATGTGCTTGAATCTGAGGCGAACTGAATTACACCATATCGTTGACAACATTGAGTAGATATTTCTTTGAATTTCATTGCAAAGTCATACTTCTGTACGGAGTACTAGTACTTATTCTGTGGTAAAGTGGATGAATATCTTTTGTACCAAGACATTAGTCACTTAGCGAATTCTTGGAAGTACACTTCCAAAAATTCATTCTGCCTTCTGCTATAAACTGGGAGCGATGTTGATGTGAAGCTATCAAAGTACTCCTATATAATTTCTGATTTAGGTTTCTTCTAGGACCACATAGCCTTTACTGGAGGCCCATCATTGCAGTCTGTAGATCTAAGCCAAGATCTGGCAGTGGGCAGTGGTGTGATGAGCCCAATAGTTCTACCAATATGAAATCAATCTTCTTTATATACAGATGCTGGTCACAACGCAGTCGCAGTTGTTCCCGATAATGCCGCTGGCGCTGGCGTCGCCGCGGCTGCGCGCAAAAGACTTCAGTTGCTATAGAAACGAATCAACAGATTTCGTCAAATTATATTTTTTCAAACTACTTCATTATACTTACAATAAAAGTTTCTTCTCAAGGAAAAATACTTTAATTCCAGAAGAACCATTGGTGACCTGTCGACGTGATTGAATATGCTGTGGTAAAGGTTGGGTGTCGAGTGAGGTGCCAGGGTCGTGGTGTGTCGGTGCCGGATTAGGGTGGCTAGCTTCATAGTTCATACTCCTCTAACTGATTCAATATCCCCAAACCTTACTCCCTTTCTTGCAGTTGCCTACCTACCTATCATTCACATTCATAACATTCACATTCCTATTAAAACATTCACGTTCCTATTATAACATTAATGTTCCTAGCATTCTTTAATTGTACATCCAGATGTCTAACTCTTGTCTGTATACTTTTCAGGTTGTCGTTATAACGTTTGACTTCTTGATTCCGTCGAGTTCAAGTGAGAAAGTTCATCGCCGAAATACAGACGCAACGCGTTCGATTGGCAGCAATACTTTTCCGCTTCGCAGTGAGTTGCGAGCGGACTGCACGGTCAGATAAACGTTTCCTTTTATTTATATTGATATTCAGTGTTATTCAGTACTGGCTCCTATTATTTTCTTTGTGTTAACAGCAATAATGGCCGAATCCGAGCCAAGTGAACTTAAAGAGCTAAATCATGAACGTGGTACTATAAAAGCTCGCCTTACAAACTTTCAAAAATATGTCGACAAACTTGATCCTAAGAGTTTTGATAGTATCGCGATTAATGAACTGCAAATAAAATTGACTCGCGTACAAGAATTGTATACTGTCTTTGACAATGTTCAGAGCAAAATCGAACGGTTGATAACAGATATAGATGCACAAAGCGAAGAACACGACTTAATTGAAACTAGATTTTGCAAACTTATAGCCGTTGCACAAAACATGATTGAAAATTATGTTAAAAAATCTAGTTCTCCAAAGGACAGTGACGCAGGTTCTTGTCATAGCGCAATGTCATATCATAGTCCTAAGCAATTGAATGTTGTAAGATTGCCGACTATAAACTTACCAACATTCGATGGTAACCATTTAAAATGGTTAGAGTTTAGAGATACGTTTGAATCCCTGATACACAGCAATGAATCTTTGCCAGCAATAAGTAAGTTTCATTATCTTCGTAACTCATTGGAAGGTGGCGCTTCTGTCGTGATTAAGTCCATTAGTTTCACCTCGTCCAACTATGAGATAGCTTGGTCAATGTTATGTGATCGTTTCAATAATAAAAGAATTCTCATAAATAATCATACAAAAGCGTTATTTAATTTTGAAGCCGTATCCAAGGAATCGTTTAAGTCCATCAGATACTTAATTGACTATTATTCTAAAAACTTACGGGCGCTCGAAGAGTTGGGTGAGTCAGTGCAACACTGGCATTCAATCATCATTTACATTATGTCTTCAAAACTAGATAGCGCTACGTGTCAAAAATGGGAAGAACATAGGAATAACTTAGATGTGTCACCTAAACTCACGGATTTCTTCGAATTCCTTCGCGGTCGAGCTGACGTGCTTGAAACCATGCAGTACAGTCGATATGATTCGTCAGCAAAATCCAATAAGGATCTAAACATGAGTAAGTCTACTAAGTCGTTTCTTAACACCAATAACGATAATAACAATTCAACTTTCAAAAAATGTGTGTCATGTAATCAAAATCATCTCCTTCATCAATGCGACTTATTTCACAACATGTCCGTAAAGGATAGAATCGCTTTTGTAAACAAGACTAGAGTGTGTCCTAACTGTCTTCGCACTGGTCATAGTGTTGCTCAGTGTCGTCTGGGTTCATGTAAAACCTGTAAGAAGAGACATAATTCGTTATTGCATCAAAAAAGTGATGAGGATAATAGCGGACATAATAACACTTCATCTAACGTCCCTTCGTCGTCTACTTCTACAAATCAGGCATCGTCTTCAACTTTAGCGATGTCTGCTATGGTGCCGCGTCAAGTTTTGTTGTGCACTGCTGAAGTCATCTTAGTCGACATCAACACAAATAAATCGGTTCCTGCTAAGGCTTTACTCGACAGTGGAAGTCAGTCGTCTTTCATTGCTGAAACAATGCAAAATAAATTGAATTTGATGAGTTCTCGAGTCAATCCTATCACAGTTATAGGCGTTAATAATACAGTCACAAATATAGTGAAAACTTGTGATCTTCAAGTTAAGTCTCGTGTTAATGATTTTTCTATAAATGTCAGTTGCTTGGTAGTTCCTCAAGTTACTAGTAATATGCCAAACGTCCCTGTCGATGTATCCAAACTTAATTTCCCGTCTCACATTCAGCTCGCGGATTCTACGTTCTTCAAACCGTCAGAGATTCATATCTTGTTAGGAGCGGACGTGTTTTGGGACATTGTTTTGTCCAATCAAATAAAGTTGAATCAGAATCAACCAACATTGCAAGAATCTCAGTTTGGCTGGCTTGTTGCTGGTCCTATTGAAACGAGATTTGCTTCCAGTCCTAAGGTCAAATGCAACTTTTCTCAGGAAATAAGAGACTCTCTCGCTAAGTTTTGGGATATTGAAGAGCTTCCACAATCATTCAAATTGTTGTCTAAAGACGAGGAAGAGTGTGAAGCTCACTTTGTTGAAAATCATAAGCGGCTGCCAAATGGAAGATTTTGTGTGAAACTTCCACTACGTGAAAATCTTGAATCAGCACTAGGCGAGTCCTATTCTATGGTTCGTAAACAATTTTTCGGCTTAGAGAAACGTTTAACTAAAAATAACATGAAACGTGGTTACTCTGACTTTTTAAAAGAATACGAGGAGCTGGGGCACTTGTCTGAGGTGTCTCGTCCTTATTTTGGTTATTTTATACCACATCATGCGGTCATACGCGAACAAAGTGAAACTACCAAACTAAGAGTTGTATTCAACGCTTCATTTAAGACGTCTTCTGGAAAATCACTTAATGACATCATGCTTGTAGGCCCAAGAGTCCAAGATGATTTGTTCTCCATTCTTTTAAGGTTCCGTCAAAACATTTATGTCGTCACTGGGGATATCGAAAAAATGTATAGACAAATCGTGGTTGATGAGTCTCAGCGTCACTTGCAAATGATTTTATGGCGCGAAGAGGAGTCACAGCCGTTAAAGGTTCTTCAATTGAATACGGTTACTTATGGAACTGCAGCGGCTCCTTTTTTGAGCACACGTTGTTTAGTTCAACTTGCTAATGAATGTCCTGATGAAAAAATTGCCGACATCATACATAGTGATTTTTATGTCGATGATTTAAATACAGGGTGTAGTTCCAAAGATGAATTAAAAACCATCATAAAGGGTGTAATTGAAACGCTGAATAAAGGCTGTTTTCCATTAAGAAAATTTCGAACTAATGTTCCAGAAATTTTTGATGAATTTTCTATTGAGAATCAAGCTCAGGAGTTTTCGAAAGACTCAACTGTTCTGGGTTTGAAATGGTCTCCTAAGAGTGATTTGCTTCATTTTTCAACACAATCTAATTTACCGACTAAGACGACCAAGCGAAATATTTTGTCTACATCCAGTAAATTGTTTGACCCGCTTGGGTTGTTGTCGGCATGTACTATTACATCAAAAATTATTTTGCAAGATTTATCGTCCTTGAAATTGGATTGGGATGATCCTATTCCAGGAGAAATAAAAACTTTGTGGGAATCATTTTTTGGTAACTTGTCTTATTTGTCAAATATCCAGATACCTCGTTGTGTTCTTACGCCTAATTCACATGATATTCACATCATTGCTTCACAGATGCATCCCAAAAGGCATATGCTGCTTGTATTTATATGAAATCGAATGGCAAAGTTCATTTGCTTTGTGCGAAATCTAAAGTAGCACCATTAAAACCACAAATGACTGTTCCAAGACTAGAGTTGTTAGGAGCATTGTTAGGTGCAAGACTTTATTTTAAAGTTGTAGAGTCGCAAAAAATCGCAGTTTCTACATCTGTTTTTTGGTCAGATTCGACAATTGTGTTGGGATGGTTGAAGACTGAACCTAAAACGCTTCAAACATTTGTTTGTAACAGAATTCAGGAAGTTCGCCAATTAACTGATCCATTATCTTGGCGTCATATACCCACCAGTGTCAATCCAGCAGATTTGGCTTCTCGTGGTGTCACGCCACAGCAGCTTCATGACAATGCCCTCTGGTGGCATGGTCCTAATTTTTTAGCGAAGCCCCAAGAGTATTGGCCCCCTTACAACCCTGCTCACGTCGAATTACCTGAAACAAAATTTTGTCTTAAATTACAAAGTCATGAAAATATCGTGCCTTTCGAAAGATTTTCAAAGTTTACAAAGTTACAGAAGATTATAGCATATGTTTTAAGATTCATAAAAAACTGTAAAGAAAACAAGAAAAATAAATTGAAGGGCGTACTTACCGCCGATGAATTATACGCATCGTTAGTTGTTCTTGTAAAACAATCTCAAATTGATTCCTTTCTTACAGACATACACTCACTGTCAACAACAAAGTCAGTTAGTTCAAAATCTAACATTTTGTCTCTAACTCCGTTTCTAGATGACCATGGTATCCTTCGAGTAGGAGGTCGTATTCAAAATGCACCACATTGCTCGTTTAATAAAATTCACCCAATGTTGTTGGATTCAAAACATATATTAACTAAACTTTTGTTCGAAAGGGAACATCTTCGTTTACTTCATTGTGGGCCACAACAATTGTTAAGTTCCATTCGTGAAAATTTTTGGCCTATAGGTGGCAGAACACTTAGTTCATCAACAGTGTTTAAATGTTTAACGTGTAAAAGGTTTAAGGCGAAAACGATGCAACCGCTAATGGGTAACTTGCCACATTTACGCGTTAGCCCAGCGCCACCTTTCGAAGCGTGTGGAACCGATTTTGCTGGTCCGTTCTTAATTTCAAATAAAAAAGGTCGTGGTGCACGAACTACAAAATGTTACTTATGTATATTCATTTGTTTGTGTACTAAAGCAGTTCATTTAGAGGTTGTAAGTGACCTGAGCACTAATGCTTTTATCTTATGCTTGCGAAGATTTATCGCTCGTCGTGGAAAACCTCGTGTTATTTACTGTGATAATGGAAAGAACTTTGTAGGAGCAAGTAACGAATTAGCCAGATTAATTAAAAAATGTGATCAATCTGTCGCGTTCGCGTCTAGTGAAGGAATTAGCTTTAAGTTTAGTCCTCCTTATAGCCCCAACTTCGGCGGAATTTGGGAGTCGAACGTTAAAGCGGCAAAATTCCATTTAAAACGTATTATTGGCAACACTAGCCTCACGTTCGAAGAATTGTCTACATTGTTTGCCCAAATTGAGGCCATTTTAAATTCTCGTCCCATCTCATGCTTGTCACCTGATCCGTCCGATTTAGCACCTCTCACCCCTGGGCATTTCCTTATTGGGCGCCCGCTAACGGCGTTGCCTAATCCCAACCTAACTACCGGAATACCCAGCATCAATCGGTACCAGTTGTTGGAAAGGCTGCGGTTACAATTTTGGAAGAGATGGACACAAGAAGTACTCTCGAATTTACAACAGCGAGGGAAGTGGCGTACAAAGGGTCATCTCATTAAGATCGACGACATTGTGCTGGTTAAGGATGACCAGTTGCCGCCGCTGCAGTGGATAATGGGACGAGTCACAAAGCTTTACCCTGGAGCAGACGGCATCACCAGGGTAGTAGATGTAACAACTAAAAAGGGTGTATTGCGAAGGGCACTTTCAAAACTATGCCCTCTGATCGGAGAATCCCAAGAGCTCCTTGAAAGCACTTAGTTCTTTCAAGGGGGGGAGAATGGTCACAACGCAGTCGCAGTTGTTCCCGATAATGCCGCTGGCGCTGGCGTCGCCGCGGCTGCGCGCAAAAGACTTCAGTTGCTATAGAAACGAATCAACAGATTTCGTCAAATTATATTTTTTCAAACTACTTCATTATACTTACAATAAAAGTTTCTTCTCAAGGAAAAATACTTTAATTCCAGAAGAACCAGATGCTACTGTTGTATTCTTTACTGTGTTTTTATTAAGGTAACGTTGAATGAAGATATTAATGTGAGCGGGACATTATCAAAAAGTGACCAGTCATTGTTGGTTTATTATTACTAACTCTACATTTGAGTAGCTTGTCTATTAGAGGTTGCGTCAGATCGCTTAAAATTTCTTATCTTTTAAGTTCAACAAATCTTCTTCAGAAAAGCTCTCATATTTACTTAATAAACATTGCCTTTAGTCAGCCGTCTACAACAAATAATCTAGGTTTTTTAAATAGACGCTGCTAGAAGAGGATATAACAAATACCTACTGCGTCTGTTGTCAACCAAAATAATTATATTTTTATAACTTAAGCAATTATTTTTCAAGTTTTTACGAAATTAAATCAAATTTCACTTGCAAAATTCGTCGACTGAGTAACGTCCTCCGTAGCTTAGTTGGTAAGAGCACTCGCCCGGATAGCGAAGGGACGTGGTTTCGAGTCCCACCGGATGACACAGTCGATTAATTTTTGTAAGTGAAATTTGATTTATTAACCAAAATAATTTCTACTGTTTAATTTTCAGAACTTCCGTCTACTAACCGAATGTTGACATAATGTACATATTTTTGATTTCCGGTAACTTGTGTGTCTACTTTTTAAAAATCTACGTACTACGAGTATGTCTGTAACTTACTCATTTCATTTTTGAATATGTAGCTTGCAGTTGTAGCATTATTTAACGAAATATCACACAACCTAAGGAGTCATTCAGATATGATGGTTACAGAATATAAGAAAAAATATTCATATGTATTACCTATGTTGCGACATCTTACCACTGTCGCCACACTAGCAAGCAACTTCAAGACGCGACGCCCTGACTCAGCTCCTACAGGCTAGATGGCGCTATTAGCCCGCTCCATACAACACAAACCGCGATATGTAAGATTTAGCACGAGCTTGACTACATATAGATAAACCAAGACGGTGACCATTGGACCTTGGTCCCCGACCATAACAACCGGTCGGTAGGAAGCGCTTCCCTTTGCCTTCCTAACCCAGTTGCGCCAAACCTATATTCCTGAATGTGCATTTCCTCGCATGCAAAATACAAGTCCGAGAACAGAAAGTGCCTCAAGAACTCTTGTCCAGCTCACTCCGAACAATCGAGCCTCTTGACTCCAACGAGACGCTGACTGGCCAGTTTTTCAATTGTGCCATGACATAGGTAGGTCTGAGCCACTTCAGGTGAATATGCGGAATCGTGCAATTCTGCACTCAAGTCTAGGTTTTATAACATACTCGTATGTATGCATGATTTGATTGACAAACCGAGTAAGACATATGTTGATTAATATTGATGTGATAACGTAATAGTACTAAATAAAAGGCGTGAAGGTTCACATAAGCAAAAATGTTGGTGGATGTTTCTTGATTGCTGTCAGGATATTGTACCTTCTTTAATAAACTTGAAGTGTTCCGAGTAATCTAAGAAATATTTGTATGAGGTTACAGATTCATTACGTTCTGTGGTATGAGGCTTTACGTTCTTACTCTAACCTGTTTGACACCAGAAATAGGTAGAAAAGTAGGCGAAATATTTTTTCTGGTTTCAGATAGTTTTAAATTGCAATGTTAATGTTATAAGTGTAATTAGCATACTGTGTGTGTAATACTAATTAAATGGACAATGTCCAAATACAGAAGTAGAAATTAACGAAAACATACATTTGTGACGACTAAGCCCACATCCGTTCCCGGGTGAGACAAAAACTTAATGGCATCATCAGGCTTAGATTGGACGAGGTTATTAGCTAGATTCGGAGGCATGCATTAGTTGGGACGGCGGTATGCAAAACTAACCAGCTTCGTAATTAAATTATTTGATTCCCGTTTTCTCAGGTTATTTGTGGTCGACAATTTTTTTAATAAATAAAATAAGTTAAAATCTTACTAATGTAGCATCAAATGTTCTTTTCGATCTTGCAATAAAAATATAAAGACAGAACGTCAACTACTTGCAATGATAACGAGAGTTCAGAAAAATAAAAATTGTGTTTATTCTGTTTATTCAATGATTAACGACAAATTATTGTTTTTTTTTTATTATTTAAGTTAAAAGCATTGACTTTTCGAACTAAACATAAGACTAATTCAAGTAACTAAACCGTTCTTTGAGAGAAGCTGAGAAAACAGTTGAAGACATTTTCACATATAAAATGAAAGATATATCAAGTACTTAATAAAAACATCTCTTATTGTCAAGAAAAGGCGATTCATAAATTGGAGTAGGTAATTAAAAAAATAATCAAAAACGTAGTAAGGTACTACCTACTGCATAATCCCGTCCCGTAGTTATGCATTTTTCACGGTAGCCGGCATACGGAATAAGTAATTTGTTAAACCACATGTACAATTATACGTACAAAAGTAACCACAAATACAGTATAAAGTAAAATCTTATTTCTTCAGTTCCAAGGTCTATAATGAAACACGTGTTGTTTCAACTGTACATCTGTTATTCCAACACCTATGTTTTGTTTCCCACAATTTGCCCTGTTTGTATTCAAATAACAATATTTTTCTACAGATTCAAAAATAATCGTGGTTTTTTAATCAATTTGTGAGTTAGGTACATTCGCAGAATTGTAATTTTTGGCGGAAAATAAAATGGCGGATAGGTACATGTCATTGTGAGTGACACTGACAGAGATTCAAAAGATTAGAAGGAGGGTTATGTTTTTCGAGAGTATGTAATGTATGTATAATTGTTTGTCACGCCCTACAGCCCAAACGGCTGGACAGTTTTAGACATATGAGGTGTCGTTGAATTTGTCAAAATTGTGAGAGTGACAAAGGCTATATGCATTTTTAAAATGGCGCCCGCAAATGGAAAGAAAGGGGGGAGGGGGGATTGATTTTTTGTTTACTATAGTAATATGAGTATCAAATGAAGCCAGTAAAAAGACCATTACAAAAATATAAAATTTTTTGCAGTCGGGTGTTTTTTTTTTCAAAAATTATGTTTACTACTTGCCTATACACTTTCTACATGTCCGTGCCCACACAATAGGTTTTTTATACTGTACTAAAGGTTGGTTATATTTTTGGAGTTTTCAACCTGGAAATAACATGACAATCTTTACCATCAAATGGTAACTATGTTATAAAACGTATACCTCGCTGGTTTTATGGCAAAACACTATACATAACCTTTAAACAACGTTTAAGTATAGGCCTCATAGCCTCAGTAAACGATTGCGACACTTTTGGATACAAATTGTTATACCTGCCAATGTAAGCCTCGAAAAGCCTTACTACCTAACAATAAGGTCTAAAATAGCTTAATAGATCGAAAGTTGTAGGCACTTGTTTAGGGTCTCGTGACATTTCACTCTCAATTTTACGTCCTCTTTTAGTATCGTCTGGAGTGTTGGGTAAATTCGCAGGTTACACTTACGGGGGTTGCTAGTGTGGGAAATTTTACCCAGTTTTAGGGAAACTTGCCTACTATGTATCATAACGCGCCATTCTAAATATAATAATCCACATACCTTCTTACTGATAGTAATTTTGACATTTCTATAACACTTGTATAAACATGAGAAGACTAAATAAAAATGTATGTATCCGCTATGTCATGTCACCTACTTATCTGTCATTAATTCAAATCTAGCCGTTTCATATTCATACAAGTGTATTCATTATTAGTGTTAGGGGGATAGTATACTTAATTCTTTTAGAAGATAGAGAGGTCAAATATCAAAAGGATTGTTTTTAATATCTTGGGCTTTAGTTTAGTCGGTGCCTTCTTGTTGTAGTAAAAAACCATCTAATTACAAAATCTGGACTCACTATAAAAATCGGGGCACATGGGGTTACTAATCCGTGTGGTTATTTCCGTTACGTTAGTTTTTCTACATAAGCGTCTTATCTAATTTGACCCCATAGAGCACACCAATAGCTATTTCCACAACTCTGTGTGACCTTGAGAAAAACTTACAGCACGTTTTCTTTTTTTTGGGAGTTCTAAATAAGATTACTGGCAACACTCACCGTTTCTTTCGGCAGTAAGGCGGTATATTTACGGTGAAGTTGAGCCGCAATCACGGAGACACGCGCCTTTTTATCGCGGGTCGGATTATTGCGGCCCGGAGCCGTTTGTGGCCGTTTTAGAGTACTCTGGAACGGTTGAGTCGATTGAAACAATGTCTGTCCGTCTGTTTGTCCTGCTATTTCACGTTACATAGCAATCCCTATCTAGCAAGTACAACGTAGATGACAGGTAATGAAAGTACACCGTGTAGGTAGCAAAAGACACCGAAAACGAAAGACCGACGACTTCACGCTATCCCTGGGAGATAACGTAACGTAAGTGACGTTACTTTTATGTCAATCTGACGACCGTCTTTGTGTAGTCGTTCGCGCACCGGACTTCTAAACCAGGCGGTTGCGGGTTCTAATCCCGCAAGGGGCAAATGTTTGTGCGATGAGCACGAGCATTTGTACCTTAGTCATGGATGTTTATATTTATTTAAGTATTTCTATCCGTTATCCTAGTCACCATAGCACAAGCTCACGCTTAGTTTGGGGCTAGGTAATTGGTGTGTTTGTTGAAACAATTTATTATTTATTTATTTAATCTATATATAGATACCTACATAAATAAAGCTAGACAAAGTTTATGGCTCAAAACTGGCAAAACAGGCCCTTAGGCCCGAACTGAAGGAAAGAGATGTTCAGCATTTCAACATTAAAAAGATTTGATTCACTTGGCGCTTCGAAAATTCCATATAACCAGTCAACAGCACTTTTGCCAAAATCGGTCGGGCCAAACATTGTTTGACCAATGCCCTTACTTGATATTAATCTTTATGTCAAATGAGGTTTTGGACAATAATGACTTTTGTCTGGAACATAACACCGCTTATCTCTCTTCTCTGCTTGGTGCTTAATCTTCTTATTTCGACGCCGATACCGATATAGCCAAGAATACAAAGTTATACAATTTGCTTACATACATTGTTGTATTGGTGTTAGCTCCGTATTTATATCTTTGTTTTTATTTAGTTTGAATTGTTTCGATATCCCCAGCTGGTTTGACGATCTTCGTTTCAACTAGAGGCAGACAATGTTGAATGAATTTTGTGAAACTGTTTATTGACCTAACTTTTTACAAATAGCACTATTCAAACAGAAACTCATAATGTGAAGGCATTTAATAATATTTTGATGTACCTTGTAGGCCAAAACTGGCCTAAAGATCCTTCAGAATTGGAAGGGGTATGATAAAATGCATATCATGTGATATTAGCTGGCTCTGTATCGAATCAATCGCAGTTACATCCTTCCTACCTACAGATCAGGTCACTAAGCACAGTGGCCAGCACATTAGACTACATTTTTTTCGTTGCAAAATAGCCCATATTTCAAATCGATTCCACTGTGTTTTTTTTTAACGCGGTGCTGCCGTCTGTACGTACTACCCTAACCAAGCTATCCAGACATCTATACCAGCCAGAAGCTTGGCAAGCCGCACTAAACTGCCATAGCAAAGCTGTTTAAGAACTCAAACGAATAAAAGCAGTTTCCCGTACCATTGACCGTGTCATAAAACCAACGATAAAACTTTCAAAATCATTTCCATACGCGAAATAATAAAGTTACCGTCTCCAAAACTAGCATGTTCCAATCTTGAGGCTATAAAATCGCATCGGTTTTGGCACAGTGCAAGTGCAAACAGAAATAATATTGTCCTCCTAGCCGAATTTTGACTACAGTGGCCAATCGCAACAGAGATTAGCCGACTGCGCGGGAGATTTATAGTGCGGAAGTGTGTGCGCAATACACAGGTGGCTATCTGTACCTTCGCTCTCATAATTCGGTGAGACGGCAGTCCGACATGACCGTAAAGAGATCAGGCGCAGGGTCAACGGCTTTCCGAGGCACGAGGATGTTAACACAATCAACTCCCTGACTCCGGAGCTGTGTCTGAGTTATTCCAAGACAGAAAAACCCAACACTTTCGGCCTGACCCGGGATTCGAACTCGGGACCTCGTGAATAGTACCCAGAGTGCTGACCACTAGACCAACGAGGCAGTCAAAACACACAGTAATAGTGGTTACTTTAGTGGACAATCAAGAAAAGAAAAGTATAGAAGAACCTCCACAGGCAATAGCACAAATACTACTTTTTAGATAAGCACGCGTTCACACACATGTACACACACGCGAGCACGCCCATACCTATATACACACACACACACACACACACACACACACACACACACACACACACACACACACACACACACACACACACACACACACACACACACACACACACACACACACACACACACCGAAGTATTATAACGATATAGGTGCATATTTTTTTTCTTAACTGTACTCTGTTAACTGCAACAAGTTCAGTGCAACCTATCCATACATATTTTTCTTTTTTTTTCTACCTAGTTTATTAGTATACTACAGTGTTAAATATATTTATTGTTAATGATAAGGAAGAGCGAGGCTATCCCTACACAAGTATCATTTAGACAACTTTATGGGAAGCCCCGGCAATATATTTGTTAAAGATTTTAAGAAATAAATGCATTTATTATTATATTATTAGATTAGAGCTCTAGCTGCTTATCTTTACTTTAGAAGTAGATAGAGTAAAAATGACGAATTTAAAAGACAAACCTATCCTATTTTAAAAATAACATTCGTTAAAACACCCATATAAATAATTGGCCAGAGTGATCCAAGAGGAAGGTTCATATGTATAATACATATATTTTGTAGCCGTGCGAAGCCGGGGGGTTCGCTAGACCTTCATAAAAAGGTTTTTTTTAATCAACAAGCCCAAGCGACTATACATGGTTTAAGTAATTAAATTTTCGTAGGCTGGTTGAGCTTTTAGGCTAATAATTCTCATAGCAATGCGAATAATCGAAGTTGCAGTGGTCAGAAATCATCAGGTCGGAAAGAAAAATGGGCAACGATCTATTTGTGGCAAAACCTTTATCGCAGGATGAGTAAAAGAATCCCTTCTTGGACACCTGGGTACAGCTTGGTTACTGCTTTTACATCGACTGTGGTTCAGAGCCGAAGCCAGACAGTAAAAACCTGATAGAATACGACCCCGTTTTCAAATTTTGCTGTCATCTACAGTTTACGTTTTCGTTTTATTTTTCACTAGCAGTTCCCCGTGACTTCGCCCGCGCCAAAAGTCGGATTTTCCATACAAATTTTCATCCTCCATTTCACCCCCCTGGTGATTTTATATCGCGACAAAAAGTAGCCTATGTCCTTCCCAGTGTCTCAAACTATCTCTGTGCCAAATTTCATTTGATTTGGTCCAGTAGTTTTGGAGCCTATTCGATGCAAATAAACAAATAAACCTTTCCTCTTTATAATATTATTAGTATAGATGAATCACAATATGGATTTTGGATTAAACAGTGTGTCCGGGTTTGGACTATCGATAATTTATGGGCTATTAGTTCATCAAATGTCATCGACAAAAAACCCCCATGTTGGGTTCTTCAATCAAGATGGCTGCCATTTCAAGAAGGGGGTTCTTGAAATGGCAGCCATTTTAATTATTAAAAAAAATACTATTTCTGTGGATCTGAAGGTCCTGAAAGTTATGAAAATGATTTGAAAGGTAACGCTGTCGCCTATCAAGTGAAATACGAGTAAAGATCAACTCAAAATTATTAACCGTCATAGCGGAAAACATTTTTTTAAAAGAAAAATTGCTAAAAAACATTTAAATACTTTTTTAAACCTATTACAAAACTAAACACAAAAACTAAACTTTTTGAAACAACAATAGAAAGTATTTCGTCATAAAAATTTGAAAGAGCTGAATACTATTGTTTGAGAGTTTAGGCAGTGGATTACACGTGAAGGGCGACAATGATAGGAAAATCAGTCAGGTCTGAGCACTTATAGCTAGGTACTTGCCGGAACAGCTTTTGAGGGTTCAGGTATCACTTTACAGGCCACAATCACTCGAAATGTCTGTAAGGAGCTTCACAGGATACACACGCGGCGAAAGCACTCTGGTCAGTCTAGTACATGTTTCATAGGGAACGTCTCGATGTCGACTCGATCTTCGGGGTTCTCACGGTACGTTTTAAACAAATAAAAATAAGGCAGGTATGCGTGTGAGTGTGCGCGGCGTAGTATCAATAGGGTACACAAACAAATTAAAATATTCTAGTAAACAACTATTCAGATATAAAAAAGCCTGATTACAAAATGTCATCACTTCATTTGTGATAATCATTTGAACGAAATTTAAAAATTAGTCCTAACAAGAAGAAGAACATGTATACTTTATCGGCCAGATTTTTTTTTTGTCCGCAGTAAAATTAGTCCTAAAACAAAATTACCTAAATTTTCCCAATTCATTGTTAGTCGACTCATGAAAAATTATGTATTTCTTCTGCTGTATCGAAGTTGCAATCATTGAAACGCTTAAGGCACAAGGCAACATTTTTATGAAATCGGTAAAAAGTGGGCTATAAAACATGAAACCCATTAATATCTCATGTCGCTCTGGGTTGGTCCGTCAAGAGGTGTTCTCATTATCCCCTGATTAAATCTTACACCTTAGGGTTACACCCCATTACATGCACTTAAATTGCGTCCTGAACTGAGGTACTTAGATACTAAAGGTAATCTAACCAACTCAATTACTCTCACAGACTGCACGGACAACTTAAAACCATCTATGCGAGATTAATAATAATAATTATTTATTTATTGACAGATTACATAGATCCACTGATTTATAACATTGTTAAATAATTTAAATTGGTATTAATAACAAAAGGTACTTAGGATTAGTGCCTACCAACACAATGGTTTTCATACTGACGACGTCTCATTGCTTTTCAGACGTAAGGTTGAACATCATCGTGTGGTAGGCACTAATCTCCTTACGGTGAGGGAAAACATCATGAGGAAACCTGCACATTTAGGCAACTGAATGTGTAACCATGATCCAAAAACTGATCAGGTTCCCCTTAGCAATGTCACGGACGTCAGATGAGTCAGTCGCTCCACTGTAATTACCTGATCTGCCGTGCGAGTGCACAACCGGGATAACGCGAGGATGATGATGAGGAGGAGCCTTTTTGAAAGCCGTCAGGCGGTAGTCAGCTGATGTCAAGGAAAAGTCAGCTGATGTTAGCACCCCATATAAATAAGCAGCAGAAACGTATAGAGTATTATGCTTCGCTTAAAAAAACGGCTTACACGTGTTGAATATTGTATTTGTCTTCGTAAACAAATACGAGTAAATCCATGTAAAAAAATCACTACTTGGCCCACTGCTGTTGCAATGCAGCTCGGGTAGTTGTCGCTTCCGTCACGCAATGACGTGAATGACCGTGTGAAATTCTTGATCTCTTTTGTCATCAAAAGAGACCAAGAATTTCACACGGTTGGATGAACTGCACAGTAGCTCAGTTGGTAAGAGCGTTGGCCCGGTAAGCTAAAGGTCGTAGGTTCAAATCCTGTGTGCGAATTTTTGGTTTCTTATTTAAATCCATGTTAAATAAACTGGCCGTGTAAATGTACTAAAACGTTATGAGATGTAATCTGTGGTCTCACACTCTCTGCAAATCTGGCTATCTGACTGTAACCGTGTCTTTGATTGCTTTGTTTCCACTTTAGAAGCAACACACGTATAAACGGGAAACGCCTGAGGTTTCCTATACTTTCTAAAGTGCCTTTCGAAAATAGCAATTATTTATTCGAATCAGCTGAAAATAGTAACTGCTTGTGCTTTCGAACAAACCTTTCATATATGATTTTGTCTAATCATAAAGAACTGCAAACTGCAGCTAGAAAGCTTGGAGTTCTCTCTAAGGTCAGGCGGTATTTTACATCGAAGCAGCTTCTACATCTATACCAAGCTGAAGTTAGATCTTGTATGGAGTACTGCTGCCACCTTTAAGATGGATCTGCCAAATACCAACTGGCTGCATTAGACTCAATGGAAAAAAGAGCAATGCCAATTATTGGAGACACTGAACTTTGTGAAACTAAGCTGCAAAGCCTCGAACATAGGCGTAAGGTGGCGTGCCTTTCAGTGTTCTACAGGCTACATTTCGGCGAGTGTGCGAAGGAATTGCACGAACTGATTCCACCGGCCCCTTTCTACTATCGGGACATAAGACGCAGGCGGGGGTTCCACCCTTATGTCGTTGATGATCATACCACTAAAACGCACCAAACGTTTTAAATCTTCGTTCCTCTTGCGTACAGCTAGAGAGTGGAATTCGTTGCCAGCTGAAGTGTTCCCTAAACACTACGATTTGGATTCCTTAAAGAAAAGAGTGAATAGGCTGCTTCTAGACAGACATGTCCCATCATCGGGCCGCATCGTCGCTTACAATCAGGTGAGATTGCGGTCAAATGTCTGCCTATTAAATTTAAAAAAAAACTATGCCAAATTCTATCTGGGGGAAGGATCTGTATATTAACACCTAGGTACATAAAAAAAACACTGCAATGTGGCCTTACCAAGCACCTACCCTCCACCACGCACTAGGTTAAGTCCATGATGTCGGTCCTACTAATGCCCACAGGCATTTTTGTTGCCAAGGCTTAGAGTGAATGTTCCCTTACGGGACCTTAACCAAATTAAATTCCCGATCCTACCCTCGTTAGGAAGTTTTAGGAATCCCTGCATGTTTCTAATAGTACTTGATACTAAGCTTTATGTTTTTAAAACGAGTACATATAACCTACTAGGGGATTTACGCAATTTCGCCATAGAAATGGAAACATTTGTTTGTTGTGTGTTGTGCCAAATTATTTGACAAAAGAAAATTAAACCGGAAACCCAGAATCAGAAACACGAAGCTCAGTGAGTGTACGAGTCATCGTATCATGTGGGAAAAATAAGATACAATTATTTTGCTTTAAATTTCCGCTAAGAGACGCTAGCGCAGGCAACAAAACCACACCAACCGCAACCGCTTTGAGTACCAGTTCAGGCAAATGCAGAATGCACCGCCCTCCCTCCCTCAATACGCATGCACTACAGCTAATGCAGTTGTTAGTTACCAACACCAACGTGCAAAAAACCTCGACGCGTTTCGCCACTCCACGCGGCATCCTCAGGAGATGTTGTCGCCTCGGCTGAGCACGGACGACTGAAATGAGTCGCTGGCGAACAGGCCTTTTATACTCATTCTTATTATTCATTTTTGTCCGTGCTCAGCCGAGGCGACAACATCTCCTGAGGATGCCGCGTGGAGTGGCGAAACGCGTCGAGGTTTTTTGCACGTTGGTGTTGGTAACTAACAACTGCATTAGCTGTAGTGCATGCGTATTGAGGGAGGGAGGGCGGTGCATTCTGCATTTGCCTGAACTGGTACTCAAAGCGGTTGCGGTTGGTGTGGTTTTGTTGCCTGCGCTAGCGTCTCTTAGCGGAAATTTAAAGCAAAATAATTGTATCTTATTTTTCCCATCTGATAATGGATTTCCGCAAAGTAACGCCTGATTCTATTAATTATATCATCGTATCATGTTACGACATTATAATTAATAAATTAGTGCGAATCAGCCACTCGGCGGAATCGGACGTTTTCATGAACTTCCTTTCCCCTATATCATGACATTTTGACAGTCTACCTATCATTAAATGTAGATCGCACTACATTTATGGTCCTTCGAAAAAACTTTGAACCAGTTATCATTCACTTGTACCCTGTTCGTGTGACATCGTCTCGGTACCTGGACTTTGACATTATCATCGACATTTCTTCGGAAAACTTCAGTGACATTTAATTTGGTGCATCAGTGACAAGCAAGTGGGGTGCAGTATTCTGTTTTTTCTAGTGTAGTAGCGAATCGGTTTGGCTGGCCTCTCAGAAGCGACAATCCCCAGTCGAATTGAGACAAGGGCGCACATACTGCATAAGAATTACAGGCACGAAAGCCCATCGACATACTAGCACCATAATCAAGCATCATCGACATCGATTTATCACCGTATTCCTGATACTATCATCATCGACATGGAATCCCTACTTCAGCGTCAAAACGAACTGATTCAGGAGATCAACAAGGTTGGAATCAACTTCGCTAAGGACAGCGCCAACCGTAAAAGCAAGGAATACATTGACAAACGCGTAGCCTCATTAGATCAATATTGGGGTGAGTTTGATCAAAACAAAACAAAACTATTGGCTCATGAAGATGAGTCAGAGTACTTTGTCAAGAATATTTATAAACAGACGAAAGAATTCTACGAGAATCAACGTAATATAATAGCTACTTATCCTCCGTTTAAGCAGCTTGCCTCTCTGTCCGTTCCCGGTTCAAGCAAAATGGAATTGAACATTTCATCCCGCGAAGAGCAAGCTACACACGGCGGCCCCGTAGACGAACTTCTTTCGCATCAAAGAATATATTTCAGAGCTTTATTTCGTGTAATAAAGCGACCCGACATTAAGGACATCGAGGAAAAGTGGGAAATTGAAGACCTACTTAAAGACCTTCGGCATCGTTGGCGTACAATCGACGAACTGCATATGCGCATCGACAACATTTTAGAAGGTGGCGACCAGGTCTACGAAGACGAGTTTATGACATATGAAACAATGTACAACAAAATAAAACGACAATTAAACCGCAAACTGAGTTCTACGACACATCTTCAGCAATCGACACCCAAAATCGACATCCCTGTGTTTTCTGGGAAGTATAGTCAGTGGCCAACATTTATCGATCTTTTTAATGAGACTATACATAACAACAACAGTCTTAGTAACGCACAGAAGATGCAATACCTAAAGGGGAAATTACGTGGCGAAGCCGAACGTCTCATCCAACATCTTAGTATATCGGCTGAAAACTACGAGACAGCAAGAGACCTCCTTGTGCATCGCTATAACAACACCCAAGTATTATTTACAAATCAGATCGAAACATTCGTATCACAACCTTCTGTGCATCGACAGTCATCATTTGAATTAAAACGCCTGTATGATACTACTATGGAGTGTATACACGTGATTCATAATCTCGGGGTCGATACGACGTCATGGGATCCACTTATAGTTCATTTCCACTTATAGTTCAAGCTCAAGCAAGATCTCAAGTCTCAACCCCTACATAGACAAGATCAACAATATCGCACTTTGCGAAACATCCAGTGATAATATCAGGAAAAAATCGACTGACAGAACTTATCGTAAATCAAGCTCATATTACGACTTTACACGGCGGTCCCCAGCTGACATTATCATATATTAGACACAATTATTGGATTATTGGGGGCATTCGCGCCGTAAAGAAAATCATCAGACAGTGCATCAAGTGTATACGCTTCAGCCAAGAGACCAGCAAGCAGATCATGGCTGACCTACCTCGGCCAAGAGTCAACCCTTCGCGACCGTTCACCAACACAGGCGTGGACTTTACCGGACATGTCGAGGTCAAGGCCAACAAGAGGCGAGGCATCAAGACTACGAAAGGGTACATTGCCGTATTCGTTTGTCTAGCGACAAAGGCCGTGCATCTTGAGCTGGTAGCTGACTTGAGGACACCTGCATTTCTGGCGGCATTCCGGCGTATGTGTGCCCGCCGTGGAACTCCTCGACACGTTTACTCCGACAACGGTACTAACTTCCTTGGAGCCGATAAGATACTGAGACAAGAATACAAAGCAATACTTGACACGATTGACATATCATTTATCAAAGACATCAACGAACTTGGCGTCACCTGGCACTTCAACGCCCCTGCCTGGCCCAGCGCTGGAGGTTTATGGGAGGGTGCCGTAAAAAGCATGAAGTTTCACCTCAAGCGCGTCCTGGGAGACCAAAAGCTGACATATGAAGAGTTCATTACGCTATTGCATCAAATCGAGGCGTGCATGAACTCGCGACCGTTATGCTCGTTGTCTGAAGACCCTGACGATGAAATTCTCACTCCAGGACATTTTTTGGTGGGTGACTCGCTGTTATCAAGACCACAAACTGACCCTGATGTTATAAACTTACCAGCTAGATGGCATCTTGTGCAAACTATGAACAAGCATTTTTGGAGAAAGTGGTCCAACGCGTATCTGCAACACCTGCAAACCAGATCAAAGTGGAGACATCCCAGTGAGAATATGAAGGTCGACGACATTGTCATCATCAAGGAACACAATATGCCGCCTGGGAAATGGGCTATTGGTCCCATTCTGGAAGTCCACCCCGGGAAGGACGGCTTCGTGAGAGTTGTAACCCTGAAAACTCACCGCAACGTTATCAAACGCCCTATAAACAAACTCATCAAACTGCCGTACGCCGTAAAACCATACGGACGCAGAAGATCAGCAACCAAAAAGACACCCTCGACTTGGTGGCGGTACTAAGAAGACATTCATGAGTCAATTCATGACCTTGACATTGCTTACATTCATGGCAATATTATCACCGAGTATCCAGCAGGACATGATGCCATTCAATATCACCGCCATCGATGAAAGCCAAAACCTATACTTTGATAAAATAACAGATTTACCACACATCAAAGACGAGTGGAAGTTCGTCATTTATAACAACATGACTACCTATTGGCATGGGCTTTCAGAAATAAAACAGTACGTCACACATATTAAATCATTATGTAACGTGAATACTCCTTACGACAGTACAGTGAACCAACTGCAATATGAGATCAACGAAATAGAGCATTACAATAACTTACTACGTTATCAAAACAAACGAGTGAAGAGAGGACTTGTAAATGGTGTTGGTTACTTGGCAAATTCATTATTTGGAGTCCTTGACGAAAGATTCGCTGATCAGTATAAAAACGACATTAAAGCTATCGCACGAAATGAGAATCATCTTCAAACTCTAATCAAGATCAAACACTTGTCATAGAATCTGAATACAATATCATCAAACGCAATGCAGAAATTATGACAACCCAAATCAACTTTATCAAGCAATCACTGAAGAGTCTCTCCTTAGAAGTTGGTCAAGTGAAACTAAACAATCAAAACAGCAACTACTTTCTAACTTTCTCATCATCATTGGCTGCAAGTATCATCCTGGCAAACGTGTGACGTATGCTTCACATCACCATCCTAGTCATCTGCAATCTGTGGTATCCTCATTGGTTAATAGAGCGCATAACTTATGTGACCCTGAACATCTGGAAGGAGAACTTAACCATGTAATGCGGGTATTAGAAAGGAACGGTTACGGTTAGTTTGAACAAAAGACAAATGGAAAAGAGGCCCAAGAGAGAAAAACAAGCAATGGTGAACAGAGAACCTGCTTTTCTCCCATACGTGAAAGGGATAACGGATAAAATTGGAACATTACTCCACAAATACTCCATTAAGACTGTATATAGTCCGTTGTCAAAAGTAACGAAATACCTACGTTCACCAAAGGATGTCATACCTCTGCAGAAGCCGGGTGTTTATAAGATAGATTGCAGCTGTGGTAGTTCCTATATTGGGCAGACGAAGCGATCAATCGCTGAAAGAGTCAAAGAACACATTGCAGCTGTAAAAAATCTACAGACGGGCAAATCTGCGATAGCTGAACATCTGCTCAACTCAGGCGCTAATCATTGGATGGAGCTACATGACCCAAAGATCCTCTCCACTGAACGTTATTATCATTCAAGAATAATACCTGAAGCAATTGAAATTAAGAAATATAAAAATTTCAATCGGGATGATGGTTTTCATTTGTCATCAACATGGAATCCAGTGATAACAAAATGCAAATCGCGTATTATGCCGTCAACAAGAAACCTGAATACTGTTAGTGTGGTTTGTCGAGCTGACTGTACAAGTTCAACAAATAATCAAAGTGTGCTGGTAGAAAGACATTTAAACTCAGAGTGAACAGGCTTCTTCTGGGTGAGCTCGCTCCAACATCGACTATGTCTGTGCCACGTCTGGCTTAGTCTAGAGTCAAGAGCAAACCCATTTCAAATAATTAAAAAAAAAAGAAAAAAAAAATTCAACGCGCACGAGCAGACGACGCCGAGCTACTACAGTCAACCCGCGACCATGATTCGTGCAACCGAATCGAAACGTCGGGAAGGTAAATACAAATTTGCCTTTTAAAAAAGTATTAACTAGTTGCAATAAATCCCGTCAATGTAAGACAGTTTTACAAACTCTTAAAAGTATTCGGAAGAGTCATTGAAAATTACCTTATCATTAAAATCAGAATACCGCTCGTTAGCAACGAAGTGTACGAGTTGGACAAGATTATCACTGTACCCCAGAGATAGGGAGAGAAGATACACTATGTCATTTCTTCTTATCAATACATAGCCTCTGACCTTCAGAAAGACACCGCTTTTCTTCAGTCAGATCTACATTTACAAACATGTATCTATTCCCAAAGGGGCTCCATCCTCTGCTTACTGGACGAACCAATTTATGTCATGAAAATAAAGAGTTCGAGTTGTAACATAAAATTAATAGTCAATGACGTCACTACAAATGAATCACCGCGTTCGTCACACGTAGCGCCGTGCGCCTCCGATAAGTGGATCAAGTTGCATCGGCGAAACAGCTGGCTGTACTCATGTTGCGACAAATGCACGGTGCGCATATTTTGTAATACGGGAACAGCTGTCCGTAGTATTACGGGCACTGGTATTATCACTCTAGGTCAAGGTTGCGTCATCAAGGGCGAAACCTTTACTATACGATCACACAACCAATTCTTGAGTGAAATGCATCACCAAATTGACAATGTGGAAGTCCCAAAGCCATCTATATAAAACACCATCATCAACAGCAGTTACACTGACTCCTCCATCCCAATCAAAGATCACCAGTTAATATTCAATCAGCTGCGAACTGACATTGAACAATTAAAAGAAAAATCGTCTGAAGAAATCAATGCTCACGACATTCATCACTATTCTACCACGTATATCTTGCTGGCAATAATACTCCTGATTATTTGTTGCGCTGTTTACTACTGGAGATGTCATAGACACCAACCCCCGGCGCCAGCTACTGAGGAAGCGATCGAGAGCATCCCACACGCAGTCAGCAGTCAGCATCGACCGAGGGACATCAACTTCTCCCGTGGCAACGCGACGCTTCATAGTGCCTAATATTATTGTTTAATTCAATCTATGATGTATTTTCAATTAATAATTAGCTTTATTTTAAATTATTTGTTTCTTCCTTTTTTTTAAATGGGCAAGATGTACGAGTCATCGTATCATGTTACGACATTATAATGAATAAATTAGTGCAAATCAGCCACTCGGCGGAATCGGTCGTTTTCATGAACTTCCTTTCCCCTATATCATGACATTTTGACATCATTAAATGTAGATCGCACTACAGTGAGAAAAACAAGTTTTGCCACTGATTTTCAGCGGGAACCTCAGGGCATAGCGCAAACAAATCACACAAACACACACACACAAATATTATACAAAAACGAAATACACAACATAAGGATGAACATTACAAAGAAAGTAAAATATTCTGACGAATAGTGAATAACGGTTCCTGTGGAAATGAGCCCTAAATCAGTTAAGCGTTTTACATTGTGCGAACAGACAGACAGGGCTTTTTTCGCATTTTTAATCAAGGAATACGCCTTTTATTTTTAAAACATGTACCTATAGTATACGCGGTAGAACGTAATGTGCGAAAATCCATTTAGCAATTAAGTAATAGATTGTAATAAATTAGATAATTGTTAATTATTCTGTTAATTGCTAAAATTAATTAGCCATCTTGAAGCATCTAAAATAAAATGCATGTTGAAGCATTTACGATAAAATATCGATTAAATTTTGATGTTAAATGCAGCTGTTAAAACGAGATAATGATTAACAACATTACCTATAAACTAAAGAAAAATTACAACTAGGTATTTGAAACCAAGAAATTAATTAATACGCTTGACCCTGCCAGACCCTTGAGACTGGGAGAGTCTTGTTTATTTCAAAGTACCACTTGTGGGATACTTACAGCTATAGAACATCAATCCCTTGTACTCGTATCATTTAAAGGTTCGATAGGCAGTGTACAATCAGCATTAAAAGTCGTATTTAGATTTCAAAATCACTAACGCAATATCATACAAAAAATAAATAAGTAAAAAGGAAAACTACACTAGGATTAAAAACTTGAAATTTAGAATCATGCTTATTTTCGGTGTATGTCAGCATTAAGAACGGGTTTTTGGTATTTCGCCCCATTTTGGGGGGGCTAAGTTTGTATGAAACTCGGTTAGTTTTGAAGCTAAATCGATACAAATTAGAATAAATAATTATTTTTACAAAAGAAATGTTTACACACAAAAATTCATCGACCGGGGATAGTAAGGGCGGCAGACGCTTGTAATTCGATTGGGTAAATTGAATTTCGAAAAGAATGCTAATTTCGAAATTCAAATCCGTCAATCAAAAGCGCCCGCCGCCCGCACCGCTCATGGTCCCCGTTCTCGTCTACCCCGCTCCCCCGTACCCCGCAGGCGAGGACTCAGGCGGTCGGGCAACACTATCAATATCGTGATTGATTTTAACCGTAGAATCAACTATTAGTTATTGGCTTCAGAGATACTCGGAATCAATCAGAAACGTAATATTAACCAAACAAACACATGAAACAAATACTATCTGCCGGTGAATTTACAATGAAATTTTGATTGCATTAGCATTAATTGAGAACAACATATTGAATCATGATATCCAAAATTGAATCGGCAGGTAATGTATTAGTGAAACAACATCTAGGTAAAATACATTTGAGCGAGGTTCAGTGACATGACATCATCCCTTAAAAACAATATAATGACTAAGGAGCTAAAACGTTGATATATACTGTTTTAAACTTTCATAGTCATTATCATTAGAATATTTAGTTATTTACGGGATTGCTACCATGTACCTTTTTATTTTCGAGTTTCCGATATTTCGGCGCTGTTGCAAGCAAATAAAAAGGTACATGGTAGCAATCCCGTAAATAACTATTCTAACTTTGATATAATTGAATTTTGGGTAGGCGTCGATTTAAACCTAAGGAATATTTTCTTTAGAGACTTCTCTTAGAGTGATCACTATATAGTTCTTAATTTATTACACTTAATATATTTTACACACTTAATATATTTCTATTTCAGAATTCAGGTACTCGTTAGTACAAATACTCTAACTAACCACTTTATTACAAGATATTATTTACTTTATTAAAAGGTTTTATTATTTAAAATTTTAAGCAATTATTTTGCAAGTTTTTACGAAATTAAATTAAATTACGCTCACAAAAATGAATCGACTGTGCCATCCGATGGGACTTGAACCAACGTCAACGGCGAATGGTCTTACCACATATGAGCAAGTACTTACAAAAATTCGTCGACTCACTAACGTCCTCCGCAGCTCAGTTGGTAAAAGCATTCGCCCGGATAGCAAAGGGACATGTGTTCGAGTCTCACCGGATGACATAGGTAATAAATTTTTGAGAGCAAAATTTAGTTTACTAAAAGAAAACGCAAAGGTTAACCCTCTTTTAAACGCAATCGGGTGAACACTGAGTCCCACACGATACAGAACGGTACTAAATTATGAAATGTTAACCTTATCCTTTCTCATCAAAAATTGAAAAGCGGAGAGCCTCAATTATACTAGAACCGGTTTGCTGAGCTTGTGGGGTGGCCACGATTGCAGCTTTTGGGAGGAATCTGGTTTTAGTTTGCTTTTAAATAAGGTTCTCCTCTAACTCGACTACGGCGACCAATTACAACATTTTAGATTAACCAGAAGTTGGAGATATTATAGGGCACAAAAGTGTGCGCAATACACCAGGTGCACTCTAGTACGGTGTCATGCCCGAAGAGATTAGGTGCAGGACCAACGGCTTAACATTATTTTCGTGGCACGGGGAACTAAAACCACCAGCTTCCTCACTTCAGAGCTGTTTTTGAGTTATTTAAAGGCAGAAAAAACCTGTGAAAAAACCCAGATCCGATGCCGACTACTAGACCAAGGCAGTCACTTTTATTCTACTAAGTAATTCAACTCCTTGCAAAACGTGTGAGGTCATCTCAGTAAATAATTGAGAGCATGGGCCGCCCATTTCCATTACTAGCCAGGCCGGTTTCGATCGGCTAGCCGATAACTGAGGCGCCCAGTGGGACGTGGCATTATTTAAGACATTTATAGGTACACGGAGCTATCCGTCCGTCGTTACCTTCGGTCAATTTTTGATACATGGATGTCTAAACTATATTTTGAATTCAAAATCGTAAACGATTTAGGTACCTTGTGCAATCTAATATCACGATATCGTTTAAGATATCGCATGCCATAGTTGTAACGATAAGTAGTCCCGTGTATTTTGGAGGAGGCCTTTATTTCTAACATCGACTACGACCAAATCGGCAGAGTATTGTTGGTATTCACTACATAGTACCTACTTAAACAAAGTCCTTCAGCGCGTCTGTATGTTTGTACGCAATAATCTCAAAAACTAGTGAAACCAAACCAAATTGTTTAACTATTTACTTTAATAGAAGGTTAACTAATTATAATGGTGATTATCGTCAGTATTTGATTGATTTCATTTGTAAGAAAATACACACCATTTTGGATTCAGGATTTAACCAAAAAATCGTACTTATCCTGCATTATCTTCAAAGTGTTGTCACAGTACTTGTGGCGAAGTAACAAAGCGATGACTTGTCGAGATATAGTTCATATTAATTCAATAACTTGTACACCAGATGTTCTCCAACATTGAGTGCTATACAAAATACTTTCTAGCTGTATTCCCTTTGGTACTGTGTTGCATTCAGGCAAGAAATTACTGTTATTAACTTGCTTTATTGTTCTGAGGTTAATACAGAACTTTTTGAACAAGTGAAAATTGGATCTGTTGTCCTTAATATTTCTTTTTCTGTTGTTTTTTTAACAATTAGTCTGTGGCAAACCACGTGATTAAAATTACCTGAAGACAGAAGGCGTGTTTCATTCATTCTTTCTTCAGTAGAGAGAGCATTATTAAAACTTATGCCACCTTATTACAAAAAAGTTAGACTAAGTTTGAACCAGGACTAAATATTAAGGGTGTTATTACAAAAACTTAGTACCGGGTATAAGCCAGGACTAAGCTATTAGCTGGCCAAATAAAAAAGCGTTTCTTTATTAGTTTATGTCACAAATGTGTCATTCATTCCTCTGTTGCCGGCTAATATTTAGACCTATTTTAAAACTGGTCTATTTTTTTTGTAATAACACCGTAATAGACTAATAAATTTGAAATGAATGACACATAGGTGTCATGATCTTAAAGAGAAATGCTTTTCTCATTGGTCGGCTAATACTTAGTCCTGATTCAAACCTAGTCTAACTTTTTTTGTAATACGGCGTATGGGATTAAAAAGTTACGAGAGTAGCAAAAATTATAAGTACATACTTACTAGTAAAGACTCGTAAGTACACGTAGACAACCAGGTGACTTTTCAACGCAAAGGGCGAAATTAGAAATACGAAAAGGTGCACGCAAAAACGCCATAACTTCAAATTTACCACAAAATATGACTGCACTTTAAAAGGCTATTTCCTAACTTGTTAATCCGGTTGCCGCATGCTGAATCAAAAATTAGTCTGTGATTTTATTTTGGTCGTTTGGGCGTGTCGCGATGTGAAGTGTCAAAAGCGTGAGCCGAATGCGAAATTGTGAAATTAATTTACTTGAGCACAGGGGTGAATTCAGGGCTTGTAATACTAGTATCAAATGTACTAGTATTTCAAATTATTAGTATTTCAAAGAAAGTTGTTATTTTTGGCAAATAAATAGGCAGATGAAGCATTATACTGTTTATTTGTTTAATACTCGGCAACAGTCACAAACTATCTAATTAGACTTTCCACTCAGAATTAACTAGAAGCAGTGACGATTTTGACAGGTGACAAGCCTTTATTTATAACATTAATACTAACCAGAAAACAAGGACAATCTGGGCACTTTTTTATTATTTTTATAAAGATTCTTGAACTTTTGCCTAGTACAGTACCTGGTTTTTTTTTAATTTATTAATTTAGTACCCAGTTACTCAAGTAACATGAAGTTAACTGGCGCGATAGTTGAGCGGAGAAAACTTCACTTCTCATTCACGAGGTCGTGAGTACGATCCCTGTACATCTGGGTCAGTAATAAAACCTAGTCTTTTTCAAAGATATCGCTGCCTAAGAAAACATGAGGAAACCTGCACACTATTAGTTGGCTAGTGTGTGAAATGGAGAAGACATTAATTATTACATTGAAGGCAGATGAATTATGGCAAACCACTCCATTAAAACTGCCAAGAACGTCGTTGAGTGTTACACAACATAATGATCACGACCCTCAGTCATGCATGAGGTATACGCCTGTGAAGAAGAAGATTTGAATAACCATAAAAAAAATTTATGGAAGTATTTTCTAATTTTTTTTGATCTCAGGCCTTTTACATAACGCCCTGGTTCCAACCCTGGCAGTCGGCCTGAATCGCAGAATTAGCCGCGATGTCGGAGGAATGGAGGTGAGAATTTGTCACAGGGCGAATAACCCCCAATTTGGACGGAATCGTTTCCGATCGGAATGGGGGTTGAAGCGGCGATGTTTTAGTTACTAATTCTTGATAGCTGTTCTTACGTTAAGTGAGGCTTTAAGAGATTTAGGAAGTAGTTTCTTCCTAGTGAATCAAATGCAGTTCGAATACAATTATATTTTTTTCTTATTACAAAAACTTAGTACCGGGTTTAACCCAAGACTAAGTATTAACCGACCAATTAGAAAAGCATATCTCTTTAAGGTCATGTCATCGATGTGTCATTCATTTCTAATATGTCAGTTAATATTGAGTCCTGTTTTAAACTTGGTCTTACTTTTTTTTGTAATAAGACGGATTGTGTTTTTACCGGACCAAATATTGCAGAGAATTTTTTTTGTAGAAAAAAAAGTAAAAAGTAAAGTCAGCCTTTATAGATCCGACTGCTGGGTAAAGGCCTCACCTCAACTATGAGGAGGTACGAGCCATACTCCACCACGCGGACTCAGTGCGTATTGGTGGAGCGGTGTCTGTAAGGCAAGTGACCAACCTTACTGTTAGATGTTATCAAGCCTCCCTAGGGCCTCTGACTAGGCTTAACGACTAATATCAACAGATATCAGCCGGGACCAACTACTTAACGTGCCTTCCGAAGCACGGAGATGCTTGTCATGGACGTCACTTAAATAGTCGGAATGGTCACCCATCCAATCACGACCGCGCCCAGGGTTGCTTAACTTTGGTATCACTACCAAAGCGCTGCCGCCACTGCGCCACAAGCATCTCGGCATTTTTTTTGTATTATTTCTTAATTAAATTAAATTACGTTTACAAAAATTAATCGACTGTGTCATCCGGGTATTATTTCTTTTCAATCGACCTTAAAAGAGGTTATCAAATCGACTGATGTTTCTTAGGTTTTTTTTAGTGTATTTGCTATTATCCGATTATTTATCTAATGTTCGTATCATACACAAAAGCAGATTTTTTATTTAATCTCCATTTAAAATGAATTAAATAAGTATAAGGACATACATAATAAATTGCGCTTTTCTAACAGAACTTTATAGTATTTGTTGGTTGCTTACCAAATATAAAACCTTAACTGTCTAAAATCATTAGGAAAACGCTATTTTGCCTCGATTTCACTTGACACTATTTCAACACATCTGGGATTTTGTAATAAAATCTTACTTCGTGTCCAATCTATTAATACCCTAGTCTGACTGTACAATAAAAATTTAAACCTTAAATCAATCTAATAAGGTTGAAAATCTAATGGCCTTTTTACGTTAACTCCAGAATACAGTCGCTCTTTCTAAATATGAATAAGGTTTAAAATCTTATGACTTTTGTGGTTGAGTGTACAAGCTGACAGTCTTATGGGACCTAATTAGGTATTTCCTATTCATATTCAGCCCTAATTAGCTGTCAAATGATCACACGCATGGCTAGAGACAGCGTTAAGTAAGTATATTTTGAGAAACATATTTTGATCATTTAATATAAATTTACTATTACTTCCACAATTTTGAGACCGCACACGAATGAGCTGATCAAATGACATGCAGTCTTATTTCTTAGAATATTAAGATTTCTTTTTAAATTAAAACAGGAATCGCTATATAGGTACGGTCGGCCGCACGTCAGGTTACCCATGTGAACTACGAAAACGTATTACGTTGGGAATAGGGGCGGTCTCAAAGTCAAAAGTGGGGTAGTTTAACGTGCGGCCGTGTGAACATGTACCTATTGCTACGTGTTAAACTTGATAACGGCTGGGTTAATTCGGTTTTTAGGGTTCCGTAGTCCGACAAGGAACCCTTATAAGATTGTTCAGTCCGTCCGTCCTAGTCACAGCAGAATATCTTCTACGTTTATGGACTGATTTGCATGTAACTTGGTTCGAGGATACTTCACATATAGATCTCATTTTTAAAATAAAAAAAATTAAAATTACCCCTTCTTAAGGGTATCTCCCCATACATGTAAAGGGGGGGGGTAAATAATTTTTTGAGTGCATCCCCTTGTGTGAGGTATCGTTGAAAAGGACTATAAAAATAAGGTAGGGTTTCCATACAACACTTTTTTTATCAGCTTTACCATTAGCGAGATATAGCCCGCCAAAATCGTTTACACGGTCCCCCCCTCCCCCCCCCCAAATTACTAAAGTCTTGGACCTATAAACTTCAAATCACTCACGTAAAGAAACAGGCGCGGAAATTCTTATTTAAAATTGTTTCGGGTATCCTGTGATGAATACTTTTGAAATTATAAATAAAAATACCTTTTTTTCGCTATACTGTCTTATGTTTTAAGTTAATAGTACGGAACCCTTCGCGCGCGAGTCCGACTCGCACTTGGCCGGTTTTTTTTATTTTCCAAATATTCCTTCAAATTCGAGGAAGTTTTTTGTAAAGAGAAAAATTTAAAAAAGAGAGTGAGAAAACTTCAAAAACTGTCTTCCGTGTGTGTATGATATTATGTTAAATCTTAACTATCCCACGCCTTAGCTTTTGAAGAACACCACTTGTATCCACCAAAGCAGACCGCTCACCTCATCAACGCTCAGTCCTATAACGATACCCGTCTCTACCTATATTCCTATAACGAGCTCGATGCATATCTTGTTCATTGTGGCCGATGGGCTCCTGCTAGTCCGTCTTCCTCTCCCATCCCAGAGCGTGTCTTTCCTTATAAAAATCGTGCTATTTGGTGTGCCGGTTTTACCGGATCAGGCTTGGATCCTGGCTGAATAGCATATCGTATTATATCGTATCTTAACTATCCCACGCTTTTGCTCAAAGCTGGTAGTGTGATGCGCTTTTGAACAAACAACTAAATAAGGTGGTACGAAGTTTGGGCTTTAGGGTTATAGGCTCGGAACTACTGGACCGATTTAAATGAAATTTGGTACAGAGATAGTTTAAACCCCTGGCTACTTTTTGTCGCAATATAAAATCTTCAGGGGGGGTGAAATGGGGAATCCAATTTTGTATGGAAAATCCGACTTTTGGAGCGGGCAATGTCGCAGGGAACTGCCAGTTTTTAATATTTTCAGAAAGGCAGTACCATAGCAGTGCGTCAAATTTTAATCAGCAAAAGATAAAGACATAAAACCGGTAATTATTCATAGACGATGGCAAAAAGTATATGTCAGAGATTGAGGTTATATCACGAGATATTAGATCGTGATCCATGTTTGACGTTACGATTGTACTGCGATCCCAAGGATTGCGATCTAAGTTCTATGTTCTGTTATATCACGATATTGCAGAGATCACGGATTGAGATCCTGTATCATATCGCAGCACGGTCTATGATGATAGTCTATGGTGCTTGTATCTGTCAGTTGTGCGTTGGGCCGAGAACGTCACTTGCTCCCGAGACATCGCCTGCGCCGGGTGTGCGCACTGACCGATATTAATTCAACATGGCGGACACTAACGACGATTATGCGGATTCAAATCCGTTTGAATCTGCGACATATATTTTTTTTATAATAATTTAGAACAATTGTACGTCACATGATCACGCCGTTTTCTAACACTTTAAAAATCTATTATTTCAGCAGAGGCAGTTTTTGATTGAGAATTTAGCTAGGTAACGGTAAAACGATCCATAATTTGATTATAGGAAAGAACTCACCATTAATTTGTTTTCAATCCAGGCTTTTTTTATTTGTTGATGTCTCGTTTTCAAAGTAATAAATCTCAAATATAGAGTTACACCGCGTTATTCCAAAAACTTAGTACCGGGTTTAAGACAGAACTAAGCTGTTAGCTAGCCAATTAGAAAAGCGCTTCTCTATTGGGTTATGTCACGAATGTGTCATTCATTCCTCTGTTGTCGGCTAATATTTAGACCCATTTTAAACCTGGTCTATTTTTTTGTAATAACACCGACAAAGTTTTCTTTTTATTTAAGGAGCTTCACATCAGTCACAATTGACCAAGTCACTCATCAAGTGGTTCTAAGCCCTAAAATCAAGTGCGACCTTACTGAACACCGCCATCTTGGTTTACTACAGGCCACTTGAGAGTTGGAACATGTCTTCAGAGTAGGCAAGTGGCCTGCTCCAATTACCAACCAGGTTGAGATGTCCAGAGCACTAGGCTATGTTGAGAGCCGTGTGATTTGGTTAGTGTCAAGAGCTTCAAGGAATTTGTTCGAGTAAACCTTGTTGAATAATAAAAAAAATCTTCCTATTAATATTACGCAACGGATAAAGTAGATTGAAATAGCGTTATTTATGTGTTTAATTCAGAGCCGGTATGGTATGGTAAAGCATTTTCTAGACGATAAAAAAACCTAACCAGCTTATTTGAAAGCCATCGCGATCACGATTTTAATACCAAACAATGTCATGACTTGGCATTTACTAATTATTTTGAAAGCTATATTTGTTTTCCAACCGTCACTTTGAAAGCTACATACACCTATAGTAATTTAGAAGCAATGAAGTAGGATTGCAGCAAGTTTAGACAAAAAGATACTCTACATAGAAAAATCTTAGAATAACATAAAAAAACTATCCAGATCTAGACAGGTACATATTTACTAGGCTTACAATTACACCAACTATTAATAAAAGCTCCGTAACTGCCGTCGTGTTTTTCAACGCCGCGTGAGTGAGACCCACTATTTCCCTCTAAATGAGTTGAATTAGGCCGTCGCTCGTTATTAAGCTGAGCTGAGCTATTTTTAGTTCGCTCTGTTACAAGCTCCCCGTGTAACTTGTTTGCATCTTTTTACTCTACTTTGTGACAAGATGGCGTGTGCTGGAAGAATGTAAGTAGGTTTTACACCAGATTAAAGTTGGTGGAACTACTCTTTCTATTTGCGATTGCAGCCGTCCCTGTCACACATACATAAACAAACCTATTTTATTACTGGAATTATTGGACGCATTAATTATCTTGCACTCTTGCTTAAAAAAATTGCTAATTATGTTAAGCAATCCTCAAAAATAAGAAACTCTAGTAACTAAAAATTAGCCAAGTTACGACTCAAAATCTGTCTTAACGAAACAAGACGTGTCAGTCTGCACTGAATAAAATGATTGGTTAACAATAACCAAAATTTGGCTAACTTGTAAGCCGTAATCTAGTGACTTGCGAACTTCTGGTTAGCAAAACTAGTTTGTTATGTTACTGACAATCAGAAGATTGTTTATATTTAACAAAAATTGACTTCCCTACAACGAAACCTCAACTCAATAAACAAAACTAGTTTGGTTAATCCTTCTTTTTTTTTTCAGTTACACTGGAGCCTGCCTGGAGTTCACCAACACATGTTAATTTTTATCAGCCGGTTAAGCATTATTTGACATTTTTGTATGGGAATTCGATGTTCAAATCGAGATGTACCGTCTGTTAAAAAATAGTGAACTTGGGTTTAAATTGTATTTGTATGACCTTAAAATTAAAGTTTTATTAGACCAATTCATAAAGACATATCATTCCTCTTTAAAACAGATTTTAACATCCCACAGCTAGCATTAAACATCTCCCTCACCCGCACAAGTAATTTAATTATCCGCAATAAAATAACGAAATTACGCGTCAAACACATTTCGCAGTAATGGCCGCCGGCTGCTTTGCATAATCACAAAATATGCGATGGTTGACGCGGTGCTAATTTCTCCTGTCATGTTCCGTGGCGGAGTTCTAAGAAGAGATGGGAATGGTTTTATTCAATGTTGAGATCTGCTTATTGCGTTACATGTTTTAGAGAAATAAACTTACTGATTCGTGTACCCTCGTGTGAGTGGTTCGATTCTGTTATTCTAATTGACTTAATTTTCGATAATTAATTATCATTACAATTCATTGACGACCAACATCATTTTGATAGATAGATATAGCTCTTTATTTGACACCAAAAAAAAATTAGGCGCCTTTATCACTAAAAGCGATCTCTTCCAGACAAACAAACTTTAATGCGGGAATTTAACTGTTTTTTTAATACGTATGCCTACGTATTGCCTTGAGCGACTAGCTTACAGAGAGAATATGAAATTCCGGGATACAGTGAACACAGTAGTTTACAATACAACTAAATATTAAAAAAAACTCAAAATTACGCTGATTAAATCGATTATGTTATTGTCTGTTACATCAGCTTTCAAATATTGTAATTTTTCAAAGTTAGCTATTGGTGAACTAATCACATCAGTGACATTTTTCGAATAACGATTGCTCTAATAAACGTTTTAAAAATAGTAACGGAATTGTTACCGTAATCCGTTATCCATCTTTTTTCGTAATTTAAACCCATTGAAATCCGCTAGAAATAACAAAAGCATTTAGGTACTATTAATAGGAATAGCATCACAAGGACATCGTTTGTTGACCCTTGACTAATGGAGGAAAGTGATGGATGTAGCAAAAAGAAAGAGACTTTTTGCACTTGACCTTCGGTTTCGGTGACTCAACAATAACAAACAACAAAAATAAAGACTATTTTCCAAGCAAAAATGCTACCGAAAGTAAAACGAGAACACTTTGTTTGAGTGCACAACTTGGCTCCCTTTCAGTCGTGCCCCAAATCCTAAATTGTGCGAATTAGGGTCGCTATGAATTGTACTGCTATTGAGACAATATCGAGTATCGATATTACACTAAAACGTTTATTTTTTTCAAAAATATATAAAGAGAAAGAGACGTATAGCACTCGTAACTATTAAGTAAGAATATCCATCTTATAAATTTGCGTTTCATGTAGGTACACATACCTATGTAAATTTTATCAGATTATATGTACTTAATTAATTATTTAAATTCTGACGCAGGTCGTTGACAGTAAAAGTTTTAAGATGCAAGAATTGCTTCTCGACCTTAAATGAATGAATAAACATTTAGTCCGATAACTACGGTTGCGACTTGCGACCTTCCTGCGGTCGCCAGAGGTGCGGGGGGCGAGACACGCTAGACGTCAGCGGGCGGCGAGTGATGTAGCGGGGAATGGATTTGCTTCGACAATAGCGTGTGATTGGCTCATCCTCATTCTTGAGTTCGTTATCCCGGTTGTACACTCGCACGCGAGGAGGGCCCAGATTCCTCACGATGTTTTCCCTCACCGTAAAATCATCGGTTAGTACAACTATAGTACTTACTAAACTTAAAAAAAAGTTGTTGGTACATGGCCGCACGTGGGGCCGAACTGTTGTTTCCCGCATGAAAGGCAACCCGCTAGCCACTGCGCCACCGACGCTCCTCGCAAACGGCGCAGCATTGGATACAATATCTTGTTGTGCAATAAAACTTTTAAAAAAATCATAAAAAAGTCATAAAAGTCATTTATTGTGCATGTAGGCCCACTGGGGCCACTTATACACGTCCCAACATATATTTTTCACCTACCACTGCGTCGGGACAAATTCTGGGCTAGTGCTGAGCTGAGTTAATCGATCGAACTAGAACAATACCTTATATCGATAAGACGAGCACGTCTCTATCGCGAATCGTAGGTTCGGGGTGTTGTAACGTTCTTTTGTTTGCGCCATGTTAATCACAGATTGAATATTTAAAGCTGAAATCGCGAATTTTGGCGGCAAACGTTTGCACAGAAAATTCAAACACCCTAATCGTTTTATTGTTAGCCCAAAACGTTACACAGTGAAGTAGAAATTATTTTTACACGTTATAAGCTGTAATAAAAATGATAATTCGGTAAGTAAAGTTCGTAAATGTATTTTAGATCTGATTAACGAATTTAAACGCATAAATCATCGTAAATTGTAATTTTTCGATTGCATTTACTTTCAAGAACCTAAGAATTTGAATATTAAGTGAATGGGTTCTTTTTCGTATAAAAAATAAGGTCGAAACCCTTAACTTCGCCTGTGAACCATATCTTCGCCTATTTCTAAAAACAATTGAATTTTATAATTTTACTTTGTCTAACAATGCTCAAAACTACCAATTTCAAATACATTTTTATTTCTGGCAACATTTTTGCAACCAAAGCGTAGCTAACTTCACCTCTTTTACTGACAGAGGAATTTTTTAGTTGAAAAAAGTGGTGTTTATTTTGTGTTAAAGAAGAAACTTTGCTGTGTGTGCATCATAAAGTGAAGGTAAGGTTGTTGTTTTTAGTTCATTATGATCAATTTATATCCCTTATTGAGACAAAGCCATTGCTTTCGATAAAAGTTGTGTAATTAAAGGATAATCAAATGAAATAGTTCTTAGAGAACCGCGGAGGCCATTTTGATGCCTATCTTCGCCTACCCATAGGGTTGTCACTTGAAATGTACGATTATATGTCAGTATTTACTTTAAATAAAAAGTGACTCATAACTCTTCATAAATCTAACGTGTTATTACTTTGTATCAAAATTATATAAAACCTTATTGAACGGATTAATATAGCTACACAAAATTGCAGGCGGCGTTGCGGTGCAATAGAAGTTATGATTACTTTAACTGATCTAATCTACACTATAATAATAATAATATATATATCTACACTAATATTATAAAGAGGAAAGATTTGATTGTTTGTTTGTTTGTATGTTTGTTTGTATTGAATAGGCTCCGAAACTACTGGACCGATTTGAAAAATTCTTTTACCATTAGAAGCCGACATTATCCCTGATGAACATAGGCTACTTTTTACCGCGGGAAAATGCTTCATTCCTACGGGGAAACGGGTAATAGGACAACGGGTAGTAAGAAATTATCCTTGCGTACTCACATAACTTCACATAACTTCTAAACTGCTGAACCGATTGGGTTGAAATTTTATATGGGTATTTCGATGGTTTCCTGGATGGTTTAAAAATACAATTGGACCCGGTAGGTGGCTCTGCTGTCGGTTTGTCAACTACTAAACGGCTTGACCGAAGCTTGGGGTAGTGGTAGGGTTGCGGTAAGGTAGTGATAGGGTAGTGGTGAGGTAGTGAAAATGGGAAAATCACTTAAGCGCGGGCGAAGCCGCAGGGCGGAAAGCTAGTAATATTATAAAGAGGAAATATTTGATTGTTTGTTTGTTTGTATTGAATAGGCTCCGAAACTACTGGACCGATTTTTATGAAATTTGGCAAAGTGATAGTTTGAAACCCAAGGAAGGACATAGGCTACTTTTTACCGCGAGAAAATATCTCATTCCCCTGGGAAAATTAGTTTTAGCACGTGCGAAGTAATGTTTTTTCACGTCAAAACGTCTGAACCGATTTTGTCAAAATTTGGTATATGCTGGGAGGGATATAGGGAGGGGAAGGTAGGGGAAGGGAGGGGAAGGGAGGGGATGGTAGGGGAAGGGAGGGGGAGGGAGAGAAAGTGAGGGGAAAGGTTTCGTTATATACCCGAGTTAAGCCGGGGCGAACTGCTATAACTAATAAATTACCTTCATTAATCGACGCCAAGATCTATTTAACCGTCGGACTGGGTAGCGTCACTTATGGCAATATATTTCAAATCTCATACTTGACCAACTAATATCACATGTTATTATGCAGAAATAGGCACACACATACGTACATACTCAAATACACATACAACATAATATAAATACGCGTGCTCTCTAACTCACATATATACACACACACACACACAAACACACAAAGTTGGTGCAATAGTTCATATTAAAAAACAGCTCAGCTTTGCTCCATAGAACAAAACGCTGATTTTTATTTTTAAGTACCTATTGCAATTCTTTTTATTGTTTCCTCGCAAGTGTGTTGAAAAACGTCGTACGATATTCGTGCATACTACATTGGTTAAACACACTCGGCTCTATTACGCCCTCGCCTTCGGCTCGGGCTGAAAAACCGCCTCGTATATTATAACCAACTTGATGCACTCATATCTTAATGTACTATTACTAAACCAAATGAAACATTTGCTATTTCAATTTTTTACACTGATAGTATTATAGTTTAAGTTAAGTTAGATTTAATTTTAAACAATTAGAACTAAATATTAATATTTTATTCACAGGTGTGGTTTTGTCAAAATGGCAAAACCAAAATCGAATGTGCCAGTAAAAAAGAAAAAAAGGAGCTATACACTAAAACATAGCTCAGAAATGATAGAAAATGCAGTCAAATTATTAAAAGAGAAAAAAATGTCTTCATATGAAGCACAAAAAAAATTTGGTATTCCACGACGAACACTTCTAGATAAACTTCACGGAAAACACCTAGGAACTCCAGGCTGTCCAACAAGACTTACAACTGATGAAGAACAAAATATACTAAAAGTCCTTATAGTTGCTGCAGATTTCGGCAGTCCCCTGACTCTGCTGGATTTAAGAATTGTTGTGCAGATTTACTTACAAGCTAATGGAAGAGCAGAAATTTTTAATAACAATCTACCAGGAAAAAAATGGGCTTATTCATTTCTAAAACGCCACAAAAATGAATTAACTCAGCGGGTAACAGCAAACATAAAAAGAGGCAGAGCAGAAAAAAGCCCCGAAGAAATGGGTAACTATTTCAATAATTTGAAACAATCCTTGGATGGCGTACCAAAGGAAAACATTCTGAATTATGACGAAACAAACTTAACCGATAACCCTGGTTCAAAAAAATGTTTGTTTCGCCGAGGCGTGAAATACCCGGAACGTGTGTTAAATTATACAAAAGGCGCCATTTCCATCATGTTTGCAATTACGGCAGGAGGTGAATGCCTACCACCATACGTAGTATACAAGGCTGAACATCTTTATCAACAATGGAGGATAAATGGACCAAAGGGTGCCAGGTATAATCGGTCAAGATCAGGTTGGTTCGACAGTACCTTATTTGAAGATTGGTTTGAGACCATTATTTTGCCTTGGGCTAAAACAAAAACAGGACCAAAACTTTTAATCGGCGACAATTTAGCGTCACACATAAATTGTCGTATTGTAGCACTGTGCGAAGAAAACAATATTAAATTTGTATTTCTACCGCCCAATTCGTCGCATTTGACGCAACCACTAGATGTTTGCTATTTTGGTCCCTTGAAAAAATTGTGGCGAGCAATCCTTCTTAATTACAAAATAAAAAATCCGAGAGAAGCCACCATCAACAAATCTCACTTTCCTGAATTACTGAAGCGGTTAATGCACGAACTAAATGAAAAAACATCAAACATTTTAAGCGCCTTTAAAAGTACCGGCATTCAACCTTTTAATCCTGAAAGAGTGATCAACAAACTGCCTGGCTCCAAACCATGCACAGAATACAGCGTTGACAGTGCGCTTTTACAATTCTTAAAAGACAATCGAGCCCCAGATCCTATGAAGAAAGTTCGAAATAAGAAACTAAATGTCCCTCCCGGTAAATCTGTAACAAGTATTGACTTCGAAGACACAGTGACAGAAAATGTTCCAAAACAGAAACCTATAAAAACAACACCCACCGTTGGTAATGCTGGACCATCAGGAACGAACAAAACAAAAAAAGCAAAGAAAAGACGCATCGTTCGTAAAGATTCTTCATCGTCAGAGTGCAGTGACCAAAGAATGAGCCTTGCTTCCTCAACTGAAGACCTAATAGCAGCTAACCATGTACTCATTTCTGAGGATGAAAATTCTGAAGAAGACATACCATTGGCGAAAATTCAAAAGTCCAATCACCAAAGCTGTGTGACGCAACAACAAAGAAATTACACTGTCGGTGATCACGTTATAGTGAAATGTGGTTCTTTTTATTATCCAGCCCAAATTACCTCTCAAAATGCTGAAGGAGTTATGGTCAATTGTATGAAAAAAATAAAAAAGTTTTGGAAATGGCCACTCATCAAAGATGAGCAAGTATACTCCTGGGAAAATGTGATACAAAAGATTCAATTCCCAAATTTTGTAAAAAAAGGTTTCTTTACCATCCCTGAGCTTGATATTCTTCAGAGTACCACAGGTAGCAACCTACCTGTCGATGACCATTTAACTGACAAACTACCTGAGACTATTTCTTCTACCCGTAGTTGCGATGATGTAGCTGAAACTGAAGACAAACCCGTTGAAGACCACTTACCTAACAAACTCTCTGAGAATATTTCTTCTGTCCGTAGTTGCGATGATGTACCTGAAACTGAAGACAAACCTGTTGACGACCTCTTACCTGACGAGCTGCCTGAGACTATTTCTTCTGTCCGTAGTTGCGATAATGTACCTGAAACTGAAGATAAACCCGTTGAAGACCACTTACCTGACAAACTCCCTGAGAATATTTCTTCTGACCGTTGTTGTGATGATGTACCTGAAAATGAAGACAAACCTGTTGAAGACCACTTACCTGACAAACTACCTGATGCTATTTCTTATACCCGTAGTTGCAATAATGTACCTGAAACAAAAGACAAACCTGATAAGGACCACTTACCTGACGAGCTGCCTGAGACTATTTCTTCTGTCCGTAGTTGCGATAATGTACCTGAAACTGAAGACAAACCCGTTGAAGACCACTTACCTGACAAACTCCCTGAGAATATTTCTTCTGTCCGTTGTTGTGATGATGTACCTGAAACTGAAGACAAACCCGTTGAAGACCACTTACCTGACAAACTACCTGACGCTATTTCTTATACCCATAGTTGCAATGATGTACCTGAAACAAAAGACAAACCTGATAAGGACCACTTACCTGACGAGCTGCCTGAGACTATTTCTTCTGTCCGTAGTTGCGATGGTGTACCTGAAACTGATGACAACCCCGTTAAAGACCACTTACCTGACAAACTCCCTGAGAATATTTCTTCTGTCCGTAGTTGTGATGATGTACCTGAAACTGAAGACAACCCCGTTAAAGACCACTTACCTGACCAACTCCCTGAGAATATTTCTTCTGTCCGTAGTTGTGATGATGTACCTAAATCAAAAGTTAAATCTGTTAAGGACCACTTACCTGACAAACTCCCTGAGAGTATTTTTTCTGTCCGTTGTTGCGATGATGTACCTGAAACTGAAGACAAACCTGTTAACGACCTCTTACCTGACGAGCTGCCTGAGACTATTTCTTCTGTCCGTAGTTGCGATGATGTAGCTGAAACTAAAGACAAACCTGTTGAGGACCACTTACCTGACAAAGTTCCCGATTTTAGTTTTCACAAATGGGATGATAAGAAAAAGGTGTTAAAAAAAACAAATTACACTATCGGTGATCACGTTATTGTAAGATGGAATCGTTCTTATTATCCGGGCCAAATTACGTCACAAAATGCTGAAGGTATATCAGTGAAATGCATGAAGAAAGGAAAGAGTTACTGGAAATGGCCACTCATCAAAGATGAGCAAATATACTCCCAGGAAAATGTGATACAAAAGATTCAACCTCCAAATATTGTCAAAAAAGGTTTTTTTACAATTCCTGAGCTAAACAGTCTTCAAACTTCTAGTTTCGATGATGTACCTAAAGATAAGCCTATTAACGACCAATTAATATCAGACAAGCTGCCCGAAACCATTCCTTCATCTACTAGTAAAGCCGAATCTTTTATGGACCCGTTTAAATTGGAACAACTTCAAGATTGCGATGTTAATAAAAAGGTGTCGAAAAAAATAAATTGTACTATAGGTGATTATGTTATCGTAAGATGGAATTCTACTTACTATCCGGGCCAAATCACTGCACAAAATGCTGAAGGTATTACTGTAAATTGCATGAAAAAAGGAAAGAATTTTTGGAGATGGCCCCTTATTAAAGATGAGCAACTATATTCCACCGATGATGTGTTGCAAAAAATTCAGGTACCTATATGTATTAAAAAAGGTTATTATGCCATTCGTGAACTAGATATATAGTATAGTGAGTAATGTATCTGCCTATTTATCTTTAAGTTTAAAGTTAAGTAATTGGTCTAAAGTTATCATAAAAACAAAATGTGATTGATGACAATTAATAGTTCCTCAAATAAATATTATTTTCATAGAATTTCTTGTTCTTATTTTTGGTTAGTGGCAACCCTTGTCGGGATTAGAAAAATGTATGGAGACAACTTCAGACTGGTGCCCAACTTCGCCTACCGACGTTTTATACAGAAATCAACTCTGTGTTAATGCGCATAAGGTTCAATTTTACATACCATAAAACTCAGTATTATGAGAAATACACCTGCATACAGTTTGGACATCATGTTCACTGGAAAATATAAGGCAGGCGAAGATAGGAAACAATGTCCAAACTTCGCCTACTTCATTTGAATCGGTATTTCAGTTATTTTTACAGGTTATTGTAAACTATGGATATTGTGTATCTGTTGCCTTAAATAAATAAAAAAGTTTTTTTGTAAGTATGATTTAAAATATTTCACAATTAAAGAACTTTTTAGAAAAATGTGTCAAAAACCAGGCGAAGTTAGGGGTTTCGACGGTACTTAGGAGTTATAAACTCAAGAAGAAAATCTATTACTATAATAAAACTGTAAAACCGATGCGTCTGTACATTGAGTATTTTTACAAAAAACTAATTGAGGGTGATGTTAAAATAGTAACAGAATAGGAATCTACAACTTTTAATTTTTTTTTCTGTTTGTACACGCTAATCTCCGGAACTACAGAACGGATTTGAATGAAACTTTTTTATTATGTAGCTATTAAGTCTGGGCAAATACTAGGCTATAACTTATTTTGAAGATCGAAGTACCTGACGTGGAACCTTAGCAGTACACTTGAACTAAGAGAGATATGAAAGCAGCGCCTTTAGAAAAGTTATTTGGCGTGATGGGCATTTTCTATTGACGTACACAAATTGAAGGTCCGGATCAACTGATATGGAACCCTAGCAGCTCAGCTCAACTATAAGAGATATGAATAGAGCGCCTCAGGGAACATTGTTCAGCGTAATGGGCACCTTCTATTGTCGTACATAAATTCAAGGTCCGGAGCAACTGATACGGAACCCTAGCAGCTCAGCTCAACTATAAGAGATATGAATAGAGCACCTTAGGGAAGATTGTTCAGCGCGATTAGCACTTTCTATTGACGTATACAAATTAAAGGTCTAAAGAAACTGATATAGAACCCTAGCAGCTCGGCTCAACTATAAGAGTTATAAATAGAGCGCCTTAAGGAACATTGTTCAGCGTGATGAGCATTTTCTATTGACGTACACAAATAGCAGTTCTTGAGCAACTGATATAGAACCCTGCTGTTGGTGCCGAGCTTACCGCTAAGTAGTTCGTAGATACTTTCACCACAGACAGTTTGTCTAATTCTAAATAGTCTTATTTACTCACTTTACGATAGTAGTAACTTACAAACCGACCCTTGAGTAGGCTAGGGACATCACAGGAACACAAAAAATAGATGCTAAACCACATTCATCTATTGTGGTAGGGAAGTTTGAGTCTGAATTATTCTGAGCACTAAAACCTAAACTTACATATTATATTTTATTACAAACGAATAAAGCTGCCTTCAATAAAGAAAACGAAAAAGTAAAAACATTTCCTTTCCACTTTTACTAAGAAAGATATCCGACAAAATTTAGTTTTGGGGTCGGTGTCTCTGCCATGCGAAATTTTCTTACCAGAGGAGGAGGATGGCAAGGTGTAGTGTATAGTAACCTATCAAAAAGAAAGTGCCCATTTACCTTGATTTTTTATTCCTCTCATCTCCTTACGACATGGTAAACTAAGAGATCATGATAGCTGGATGGCTGAGTATAAAATATTTTGTATCATGTAGTCCACGCGTACGAAGTCGCAGGGAACAGCTAGTGTTAAATATAATTGTTGTTTAGATGACAGCTGTCAACTAATTAAATAGCTGTTTCAACTGAGGTACCAACACGCATTGTTTAAAATACAAGTGGCAACTTTCTTATAATTTTAAGACCAAATAATATACAGAATTATGCCGTGGTTAGTAGAGTAAGACTAGGTACGTTAAATGTCTCAGGTAATCTTGACATTTAGATTCAGGTGTCGTATCAAAATACGCCTCTAGCTCAAAGACTAGAAAACGTGGTAAATACTGGAATAGGTTAACATTTCTTAGTAGATTAGTGTTGGGAAATGCTCCGAGAGAAATGAGTCCTGGGTGGGATTTAGTTTAAGTGACACAACTTAACTACATTTTGAAGACCGAATCATTTCGCTAATGGATCGTGAAAGATAAATATACATCGTACCTCTCTCTACTGCCAAGGTAATTCCATCTTTATACTTAGTAATTTTGACGAACTTTTTGGGGTTTCATATCTATCTGTTATCATCATCATCATCTTAGTGTTATCCCAGCTAAGATGGTAACATTGAATAGTGACATTTTAGCGACGGTCATCTTAGATTAAATAAGACTAGCATGAGTCGACCTAATAAACAGAGAAACCGTACTAAGTGAGACATATGAAATATAAATATCACTTTATTGGCGGGCTTCTGTATGATTTTATTATTAACAAAGCAGAGAATTAAAAATAAAAATATTTCAGAATGTACAAATGAATAGCAACAAAACTTTTTTACAAATGCAAAAACGCACGATGTGAACTTTGATGTGTCAGTCAAACATGAAGTTTATGTTTTATATCCAATGTCAATGTTGACAGGTTCATATATTGTTTTAATGTCAGTTCGACATAATGCATCAATTGTACATTTTTCGTCTATTCAGTTTTAGGCTTTTCACAAAAACTTAAAACCCGGCCAAGTGCGAGTCGGACTCGCGCGCGAAGGGTTCCGTACCATTACCTTAAAACATTAGACAGTATAGCCAAAAAAAGTATATATTTTCATTTTATTTATAATTTCAAAAGTATTCATTACAGGATACCCCAGAACAATTTTAAATAAGAGTTTCCGCGCTTGTTTCTTTACGTGAGTGATTTGAAGTTTATAGGTCCAAGACTTTAGAAATTACAGGGGGGGGGGGACCGTGTAAACGACTTTGGCGGGCTATATCTCGCAAATGGTAAAGCTGATAAAAAAAAAGTTGTATGAAAACCCTACCTTATTTTCAGAGTCCTTTTCAACGATACCCCACACAAGGGGGTGCACTCAAAAAAATGATTCACCCCCCACTTTACATATATGGGGAGGTACACTTAAAAAGGGGTAATTTTATTTTTTTGTATTTTTAAAAATTAGATCTATATGTGAAGTTTCCTCGAACCAAGTTACATGCACATCAGTTCATAAACGTAGAAGATATTCTGCTGTGACAGACTAGGACGGACGGACTGAACGATCCTAAAAATTTCCCGTTCTTCTTTAAGTTCAGTCGCTTTCTTTCTCTGCCAAACAGATTAAAAGCGACCGTCTACATTAATTTAGAAACGTCAGGCGAAGCAGCTGTCAGTTGCTAAGTAAATTAAAGAACAGACAATTTACATAGTAGGGATGTCATTTGATGACGACTAAAGTTAGACGAAAACACGCAATATTCCATAAAAAGACGTAAGAAATCGCATCACATAATTTGACGTTTCTAAATTATTGTAGTCTATTCCTTTTTGTTTGTTTAGCAGTGAAAGAGAGAGACTAAACTTTTTAATCTTAGACAGCAGGGCACATTGGAATCGAGTCCACTGTATACGTTTACTTGGATTTAAAGTCCCCCAAACATTGTCAAAAACCGGCCAAGTGCGAGTCGGACTCGCGCACGAAGTGTTCCGTACCATTATTCATAACATTAGGTTTATATTTACATTTACCTACCTGTTGCCGTCAAACCACCAAAAAAATCAGGTTTGGTGTATAGGAGCCCATCTTGAATATTATTTTTATTCTGCTTTTAGTACTTGCTATTATAGCGGCAACAGGAATACATCATCTGTAAAAAAATAACTGTGTAGCTATTACGGTTCATGATATACGGCCTGGTGACAGACAGACAGCGGAGGCTTAGTAATAGGGTCCCGTTTTTACCCTTTGGGTACGGAACCCTAAAAAGAACTTGAAAATAAAGGATATTTTCATCTAAAGATATGGTTCGTCTAAGTTCTTAGCAGTGAACGCCCTACAGCTAATATACTTGTGCCTTGGTTGGTTTCATGGTCACCAGAGTTTCACCTAATCTAGCATTTTCCCATCACTATGTTAAGCCTCTAGAGAAGTAAATCTCGTAAATATACTTTACTTAGGTACATAATTCACCCATGACATATCATAAGTCCTACAAGCTCTGTCTCGCGGGAAATATGATGAACATTGAAATTTATTATTAACGAAGAATTTCAGTTGAAAACGACGCCCTGGGTACGTAAGTAACACGAATGTGATATTTCGAAATCCTAAACTATGATACTAAACGTGGTGAGTGGATAAAGGGTATGGAGGCCTTTGCCCTGCAGAGGGACTCGACAGGCTCCTAAAATTAATATATAAAAAGACAAGATGCAGAAAGTGGTGGTGCTTGAAATCTCACGAATCATCCGCCAATTTCTCTCTCTCTCTTGACCCCAGCCGACTGTGCCTGTGCCAAACTGAACCAACACACGTTTAATTTTTAATCTGCCGATTCAGCATTATTTGATATGTTGTATTCTATATATATATTCTTCTGGGGTTCTGTCAAATTCACCGTCAATTCATGTTTACGGGCAGTTTAAATATTGGTGAACACGGGTCTTAGTACTCTGTCATGTTTTTCGACGACGTTTAGTATTTTTTTTTCGATGCCGCTTTGAGATTATACCTAATCTCAAAGCGGCATCGAAAAAAAATGTTACTGTCGTATTGCCGATAAAATACTGCCAAAACTTATTCGTGCAAGATAACAACGTAGAAATATTAAAAATAAATATGAGGATTAGGAAATTAAATCACATCGGATGACACAGTCGATAAATAATTGTGAGCGAAATTTGATTTAATTTTGTAAAAACTTGCAAAATAATTGCTTAAGTTATAAAAATATTATAAGGATTAGGTTTCATAAGCTATTTTCTATGTTTATCTATACTGTACAAGAGATGGCCAAAGCCCCATACAAAACTGAAACATCTATACTAAAAGCTAACCAAGCAGGCCTTAACAATCTTACCAATGAAACTAATTCGCAACTAATAAAGACTTCAACTAAACCGCTTTGGAGAACTTAACGAAACCCGTGCCCTTCTGAAAGTAGGCGTCTTTGACATGCAAATTTCGTTCTACCGTCAAATTTAATATACACCATGCGTTCCGTACGATAAGGGTCCCCAGTGGGAATTGACACGTGCGGGAAAGCACAGACGGCTGTGAATTTTTAATTTTAAACAGAACATTGCCTATTCAGGTTTTGAAAGATAGAACTGTTATTCTGCCGGACATTCAAAGAAAATTACAAAAAACCGGCCAAGTGCGAGTCGGACTCGCGCGCGAAGGGTTCCGTACCATTAACTTAAAACATTAGACAGTATAGCCAAAAAAAGTATATATTTTCATTTTATTTATAATTTCAAAAGTATTCATCACATGATACCCGAAACAATTTTAAATAAGAGTTTCCGCGCCTGATTCTTTACGTGAGTGATTTGAAGTTTATAGGTCCAAGACTTTAGAAATTACAGGGGGGGGGACACCGTGTAAACGACTTTGGCGGGCTATATCTCGCAAATTGTAAAGCTGATAAAAAAGTGTTGTATGGAAACCCTACGTTATTTTCATAGTCCTTTTCAACGATACCCCACACAAGGGGGTGCACTCTAAAAAATAATTCACTCCCTCCTTTACATGGGGAGGTACCCTTAAAAAGAGGTAATTTTATTTTTTTGTATTTTAAAAAATGAGATCTATATGTGAAGTATCCTCGAACCAAGTTACATGCCAATCAGTCCATAAACGTAGAAGATATTCTGCTTTGACAGACTAGGACGGACGGACTGAACGATCTTATAAGGGTTCCTTGTCGGACTACGGAACCCTAAAAAACCATGCTAATTGGCCTTGGTGCTTGATCGAACCCATAAACGATGCAAAGAAATGCTTTTTAGGGTTCTGCAGCCGAATGGCATAAAACGGAACCCTTATAGTTTCGTCAAGTCTGTCCGTCCGTCCGTCCGTCCGTATGTCACAGCCACTTTATTCTGAAACTATTGGCATTACACAGTTGAAACTTGGTAGGTAGATAAAATACATGATGTAGATCGTAACAAATTCTTTCAACGAAAATTGGTTTGAACGAGATCGAACTAGTAGTTTTTGAGATAAAGCACATTTTCAACAACCACAAACATAACTTTGTTCTTCATACAAACACTATGAAAAATAGTTATATTTGCTGTCAATAAATTATTGCGGTATTTTGGCTAAGTGGAAGTAAGTGGATCCTAATTCAGTTAAAGTTGGCTCGGGACCTTTAGTGCACAAGTCCGACTCGACTTCGCCGGTTTTTTTCTACGATGTAACCATGGGGGTTTTTGCATTTTTGCCTTTACTCGTACTGTATGACTTTTCATGATTTTAGTTAAAAAGCAGTTTATGGTTTTTAATCTCCTGAGAAATGTAAGAAATAATGTATAAAGAATAAAGCCCAAAGTAGTATTTTATGTAAATTTTGATTTGAAATCTCCAGTCGTTCCTGATAAAAAAAAAATATATCATAGACGAATAGACAGAAAACAAAGTGAAGGTTCATTGTTTTTTTCCTTCTGAGGCACGAACCTCTAAAAAACAACAAAAAAACCCCTATTAATTGTTTAAATGTCCTTGTATTCGAAACAGTTGAAAGACGAATTTTTTTTCTTTGTGATAAAGTTATATATCGATACAATGTAAGGTCACTAAATGCACGGTATTAACTAATTGTAAGGATAAGGTGGTCATACAGCCACACACGCGCAACCCCAAAGAAAAAAAAACCGGCCAAGTGCGAGTCGGGCTCGCGCACGAACGGTTCCGTACCTATACAACATAAGACACTATATGATGATATTTTTTTGGTTTAAAACGATTAAAAAAAACACGTTTGTATTATTTTTATTTATTTTTAAGTTCATACATATTGATATTCTGTGGAAATGTCAAACATCTACCTGTTGCAGTTATAAATATAGAGCAAAAACCGCCAAAGAAATCACGTTTGTTGTATGGGAGCCCCCCTCAAATATTATTATTATTCTGTATTTAGTATTTGTTGTTATAATAAATAAATTTCAACTGTCTATTACAGTTCATGAGATACAGCCTGTTGACAGTCAGACAGACAGCGGAGGCTTAGTATTAGCGTCCCGTTTTCACCCTTCGGGTACGGAACCCTTAAACAAGTTAAAACCGCTCGCATAAAAAAAACTATGTACCTGCGGCCTCCAATCCACCGGTCGTATTATTAAAGAGCATGTGTTCTATAAAACCAGTAATTTTCTCCCCGATACTCCTCATTACTTCCCTCATTTTACGCCTTTGCTATACCATTAAGAGCACGATATAATTTTTACAATCTGTGTATTCTCGGTCCCACAGGTAAGGAAAGGAATCCCACAAAATAGGTTTTTACTAATTATTTTCTGCTATGGATATTAAGATGTATCGGTTGGCCGCTTTGTAAAAATACTTTGTGCATATTTTCTGATTCACTATGAAGATTCTAGATAAAAAAGCCTTGTAAAAGCTTATTTTAACCTACCCTGATCTGTCTATTTTCCGCTTCCATATCTCAACCTTATGTGGATCACATAGAGTTCCATATCATTTAAGATTTTTGTCAGATTTTGGTGTGTTGATGCGGCCCGTTGTACAGTCGGAAGCACTTCAAATTATACATTTAAACAACGAAAACAGCTTTTATTTCGTAGGGAATAGATGCGGTCTCAAGGTCTACATGTAAGTCTGACCTGTGACCGTGAGTACAAAGGCGGCTATGTCTGGGGTTCACCAACACATGTTTAATTTTAAATCGGCTTTAGGTTTAACACACATCAACCGTCAATCGACGTTAACCGGCTGTTTAAGAATTGGTGAACTCGGGTCTAAAAGTTAGAAATTTTAAACATGAGGCGGCTAATTTGGAATGTAAGTCTCCATTGCGCAATGTCAACTATATGTCAATAATTAGTTTTTTACTATAATATAAAAAAAAAATCATATTTTATTTTTTATAATCAGTTTACATCTAGGCAAAGGTTGAACGCAGTCTTTTTGTGCTAAAAAGGCTGTCAGGTTAACGCACTATCGAGGTCAAGTACGCCTTACCACTTTGCAGAGAGATTCGCTTGGCTCAGATGATTTAAAAATTCGATGCACCGGTCATTATACTTCAAAAAATATGATGTCAGTGTAACTGCGTGCGAGTTGTTTATATCTTTACATTATTTATTTCATTGTTACGTCGCTAGAACAGCTGCATGGTTTTATTTGTCCATAGAGAAAAATATAACGCGATGTGCAAACGGTTTTGGCCCTAAGACTGGAAATCGCATTTGTCCTTGATAGCACACGCTGGTTTCCAGAAAAAGTTTCTAAGCGTACTTACTATAGTCAGCCCAACGAGCACACAAGCAGCTTTCACCGCCATTATAGAGCTTCTTAGCGATACAATTGCCGTAGAAAAGCTCCAACCAACTCCTCAGCCTGTATAGCAATGTATTCTAAAGTCATTATACAGGTATGCGATACAGTGGCCATACAATCGTAATCATTTACACTAACGGAGTTACAATGGTATCCTTGTTCCGTCATTCTACAGGTAAAGGAGGTATAGTAGAGTTGTGAACACTCCTGTACCACTAGTAGAGGTATAACTGATGTTTTGGAAGGTATGAGTGTTTGGAAGGCGCTATAGGATGCTACTTAATAACTTTAAGTGGAAAAGAGCGTCTCTATAGATTCTTAAGGTCTATTATAGAGTTTATCACCACTCTTGTAGCGTCATTACCTACAGTAGAGTAAAAGTTACTCTGTAGTAGCGCTAAAGGCGCTATATTTGAGGAAATGAACTCTTTTGTAGCGCTAAAGGCGTTATAGTAGTGATTTTAATTACTTAAGACGATGAGGAATACGTTTATTGCGTTACTATAGCGCTTTGAGTGGGACAGGAGCGGTTTCAAAGCTTTGATTAGCAAACGTTGTCGTCCATTTTTTGTTAAAATCTTCGATCATATGAATAGAACAAAAACTTGAAATTAATAAGATATACTACAACTATATGGTTTAGTTTCATTATTATTTATTCATAGATGACTTAAACATCTATTGGGAAGTTTTGATAAGTGGTTTTAATAAATAAAAAACTATGTCACCAATATTATTAAAGTATTATAACACTAAAAACGTATTATCTTGTGGGCGCGTTAAAATCTAAGCGAAAATACATGTATATATTTACAGTAAACTGATACTCGCAATAAATATGGCACAGTAATAATATGTTAAAACTTCAACTTTTGAGTTTATGTATTTGGAAAACTTCTGACAGACACCTTGTGTCATTTGCACTGATTTAAAGTCACAATTATTATTTTTTCATAAGTATTTAGTTTTTAGTCACACAATCGAGATCAAATACGACAAGAGCTGCAGAATAGCGCTACAAAACATAATTTTACTCTTCCAGCGTACGCTACACCTTTTCAAGCGTCATTGTATATCCGTTAGCGTGCACAACCACTCTTATAACGTCATTGTACAGCACTTTACGTACATTACCACTCTTGTAGCGTCATTATATGGCTGGTTCTAACTCTTGTTTCGCTACTTTAGCGCAATTGTAGAGCTTATATCGTTATAAAAAGTGCCTATTTTGGGGTTAGAGTAGCGCTATAGCAGGATATACAGCTGCTGTACGGCTTATCGATAAAGCAAACGCCGTAATCGACAACCTCTTAACGGCCACTGTAGAGCTTCTTATAGCGCTTGTGTACTAGTTGGGAGGCGTGTGTATCTTCCCGCGTAGGTAGCAAAAACGTACCTACGCGCGGCGGTAAGGGACTAAACAAGTTGGGTGTCGCTAGCCGGCAGCGACCCGCTCCCGCGTTTTATTCACCGGCGGTGCGCGACACTAGGTTGCTGGTTGGACGAACGTGAATAAAGTCCTAGAAAGATGCGCTAGATGGCGTAAGTAGCTTATTGTGGCAGTCAATCCTATCGCGTTGCGTGATAGTACGTCACTGAATAGGTTTAGAGTATTATGAATCATATTCCAGAGTTATAAGAATAAAATTATCTTGCAATGTATTACTGTAGGTGTCTACACGAAAATGTGCATGAGTCTGAGGCGAACTGAATTACACCATATCGTTACCAAAATTGAGTAGACATTTCTTTGAATTTCATTGCAAAGTCATACTTCTGTACGGAGTACTAGTACTTATTCTGTGCTTTAGTCCAACCGCTTATCTGAGACCTCGCCTGCGGGGTACAGGGATGCGGGGAAGGTGAGTAATGGAGGTGCTGAGCGGTGCGTGGCGGCAGGCAGTTGTTGTTTGAAGCATCATAATCATATTGCAGTCCACTGCTAGACATAGGCCTCTCCAAGACTGCGCTAAATTTCACGGTCCTCCGCTTCTCCCATCCAGTCACCACCTACCACCTTCCTCAGGTCATCGGTCCATCTAGCAGGGGAGCGTCTAACACTACGTTTCGCGAGACGTGGTCTTCATTCGGTTGTTTGAATGGGTGATTTGAATTTGGAAATTCGCATTCTTTTCAATATTTAAATTACCCAATCAAATCCCTGTAGTTGTCTACCGCCTCCAGGCCTGTGTATCTCCCCGCGTAAGTAGCAAAAACGTACCTACGCGCGGCGACCCTTAGTTAGGGGCTAAAACAAGTTGCGTGTCGCTACCGGCCAGCGACACGCTCGCGCGTTTTATTCACCGGCGGCCGCGCGGCTACGTTGCTGGCTGGACGAGAATGAATAAAATACTAGAAAGATGCGGTAGATGGCGTAAGTAGCTTCTTGTGGCAGTCAACCCTATCGCGTTGCGTGATAGTACGTCACTGAATAGGTTTAGTGTATTATGAATCATATTCCAGAGTTATAAGAATGAAATTATCTTGCAATTTATTTCTGTAGGTGTCTACACGAAAATGTGCTTGAGTCTGAGGCGAACTGAATTACACCATATCGTTAACAACATTGAGTAGATATTTCTTTGAATTTCATTGCAAAGTCATACTTCTGTACGGAGTACTAGTACTTATGCTGTGCTATAGTCCAACCGCTTATCTGAGACCTCGCCTGCGGGGTACAGGGATGCGGGGAAGGTAAGTAATGGAGGTCCTGAGCGGTGCGTGGCGGCAGGCAGTTGCTGTTTGAATCATCATCATATCAGCTTATTGCAGTCCACTGCTAGACATAGGCCTCTCCAAGACGGCGCCAACTTTCATAGTCCTCCGCTTCTCGCATCCAGCCACCACCGGCCACCTTCCTCAGGTCATCGGTCCATCTAGCAGGGGAGCGTCTAACACTACGTTTCCCGAGACGTGGTCTACATTCGGTTGTTTGAATTTGGAAATTCGCATTCTTTTCAATATTTAAATCACCCAATCAAATCCCTGTAGTTGTCTACCGCCGCACCTTTGTACACCGCAGGCGAGGTCTTAGATAAGCGGTCGGACTAGACATACTTTTCAATCAATTATGTCGCTAGATACTTGGCAAAACTATTCCCTCATGTACCGACAAGGTAAAGTATTCAGTAGACGGTGAGAATTATTCCGAACTATCTGATATGCTTCGCAGGAATGGAAATACTTTGTGTAGGCAGAATTCTGCATAATCGCTTTTTTTTTTATTTAAAACTGAAGATAGCAGAATTAATTTGCAATACTATACCTACTTCATATCACTTTTGTTGTTATTAGTTAGTTGCCAGACTTAAATGACTATTAGTAACCTGAACCACAGATAAACTATACACCCTGAACTTGCACGAGTATACTCGTACATTCCCAAAGTCTTTAAAAATATTATCTCTAGAAGAAACATCGAGCCGTCTTTGTCTTTACGTTCGTTTATTCATTTAGTTTTAGTACCATCATAAATGACATTCATTTATACTTACATACGATCGATAGGGTTGGCTAGAATACAAAAATGATATCGATAATTTGTTATCGATTTCCCACATTACTCAGCGCCAATACCAATATCGGTGTCCAAATATTCACAAGCACACAACTATAACAGAAATATATACACATTGAACAATTTCTTAGAAGCGATAGGCTGTGTTTACCTCAAGATAAGCCTGGACAAGAAAAATACATGAAGATAGCAAATCGTTTCTTAGTATCGAACCTTGTAGTTTGTTTGATAATAAAAGTGTATTACTACGGAATGGAAGTCAATTATTTAATAGATTAAATGGCAAAAAGTAATAATAAAAAGAAAAGACAACCCACTACTCTACCCCTTTCAATTTGAGCACATATTTACCGCATCAAAGCTTAGCTAAGTATTTAAATTAAGTTATAGAACAATATTAATGTAATACAGTTATGCACTTGTGCTGTAAGACCTTCCTTCTTGGCAAATTTCATGATTCTAGGTCTAGGGAACCCCTCGATAGGTTTCGAGCCCCTGCGTAATGTTAGAAAATAAGGCTCAACTTATCTTTGGATTGCGTTAACTTCTCTTTCTGGTCGTTCCCTCAATGATAAGGATCGTGACTGTATGTCAATCTTCTCCACTCGGTCCGGTTCTGCGCCATATGTAACGCTCCCTGTATCTGGCCTGTCACCTCCTTGAGTTGGTCCACCCATCTAGCTGGCGCTCTTTCTCTAGCGCGCTTCCCCTCCATTTGTCCGAGAATGATGAGTTTCTCCGGGCTGTGCAATGGGGATCGCATTAAGTGCCCAAAGAAACTCCGGATCCTTTCCTGGCACGTAGTCAGCAGGCGCTTGGTGACCGTTAGCTCTTCGAGAATGGAGACATAGGGTTTCATAGCTGTCCAAGGAATGCGCAGCAACTTTCTCCAGCACCACATTTCAAAGGCATGAATCTTGTTGCGTTCTTTTTGCCTGAGACACCAAGTCTCCACCGCGTACAGGAAGATAGAGAAGACCAACGACGTACGAACCAAACGCATCTTAGTTACTCGGCGAACATTACGGTCTTTCCAGATTTTATCGAGGCTAGTCATGGTACTTTTAGCCATCCCGATACGGCGTCCGATTTCTTTCCCGCAGTTGCCACTGTTAGAGATCAGCGACCCAAAGCGTTAACTTAGGAGCTTGATTTTTTCATAGCTTCAATGGACCGCAGACATAAGTATTTGAAGTTAATGTTAACTTGATACCTCCACGGGTGCCTGAGAAAAGAGGTCTTGACAGATAGAAGGACAACAAAGGGAAAATGATCCTATGAGAGTACCGTTTTTATTCCTTTTTAGGAACGGAATCCTTAAAATGACACCATAATACCACATTCCCGCGCAACCACGCTGTATGTTTACATTACCTCAATAAACGATCTCGATTTTATTACAGCATTCGGTTCAAATCTGACGTTACGCGGTCAAACCGATGAGCATTAGCAGCCGTCAAACTGGTTTGACAGCTGTCACCGCGGCTTATCAACTAATTCGTGAGCAAATGTTTGAACAATTTTTACGCGTGGGCCCAAATGGTTGGCCACCTTATCTCTGTGAGTCAGACCCGTTTGTTTGCTAGTAATAGTGATAAAACTAAGCTTTTACACCCTTTTTTATGGTGACAGCGTGTTTTTACGGTAAAAAATACGGCCCCGTAAAGTGGTGCTCGCTTCATAAACATAGATTTGTTCGCAAACATACCACACTAATTGAAGAAAGTCAAAATCTGTAAAATTACTTCGCACGAGTAAAACATAGCTACCTAAAAAGTTTAAAATGTTTTAATGAACCCAAAGCTACACAATGTGATATGTAACGAAGTTCTGATAAATTCCCTAGTACTACACTTCGTAACATTACATATCCTATTACATTGTGTTAGGTAGGTAGGTTTATGAATTTTATTTATGGAAGATAACTACACCAGCACAAGGAGTGGAAATTTAAACGATTATGAGCATTATTATTGCGTACGCAAAATTTCTAGTATTGCCCTCCCCGCCTTTCTCTTCTCTCTTCATAGCACTGCTGGTCTTGTAGACAAAATCTTTAAGCACCCTCGCCAGCTAACTGTTGAGAAAGGCGGAGAAATGTTGGCAAAGTCTCTGTACTAGTGAAGACATCCCAAAGGAAACACACAACTAAAAACTCTGGAATGTCCCTCTAGCAACAGAAACTTTCAATACCCTTCTTCAAAATAAGTTCACCCTCCCATCCAAAAATATAGGTACACTTTTTGACAGCGAGACATTCCGGGTGTGTGGGTTTGCGAATCGGGGCTCCGGTTTGTGAACCATTTGCGTGTCCCTGTGGCAAGGAGGTCGACAAATTAGGTCTTCATAGCAATCTAGCTTCCTTGCCTCATGGACACGGTTACATTTTGGAATAAGTAGATTTTTAAGTTTGTTTAAGTGTACATATTAAGTTAATTGTTCTTTTTTATGTGAAACTGAATTGAATAAATAATTTGGAGTGTTTATTAGTGTCAATTTCGATTCAAATATAATCGATTTGGTATATAGTGTAAGTCTTAAAAGTTATGAGCACGTAAAACTTAAGGTTTGATTTCAAGAACGGCGAATGATATCGACTTCATAAAACGTTAACTTCTGCGCGTGCCAGCAAAATTCATATTTAAACTAAAGTTAAACTAATACAGTAATACAGACAGACGTGAGGAATATCGCAGCACAACTTCGCATGTGTAACTAAAGATTTTCGCGCGAAACTCGTCGTAAGCTAAGTAAATCACGACGCCAAAGCGGCCATTTTGTTTACAAACGCCGTCTCACTAGAAGCAATAATCCTGGCTTATGCCCCATATTAGTTTCTCGCCTTTCAAAAGTTTCGAATTTCATCGAATGAGAAAGTTGGGAGGAACAGATGTTATGACATGCCATTACGGCGCCTCGATACGACATTGAAGTGGAAATAATTCTGGAGTTTTCTAAAATAAAAACTGGTATTATTCTTTGTATTACCAAGCCCCAAAAATCGGTGCTAAGAGACGTAAGTACCTCAAAAACTAATAATAAGCGCATTGCAGACAGCCTGTTGCAAAGTCTCAAAGTAAAGTTTGACGACCGTCTTGGTGTAGTGGTTCGCGCCACGGACTTCTAAACCAGGCGGTTGCGGGTTCGAATCCCGCAAGGGGAAAATGTTTGCGTGATGAGCACGAGCATTTGTACCTAAGTCATGGATGTTTATAAAAGTATTTAAGTATGTCTATCTGTTATCCTAGTCACCATAGCACAAGCTCACGCTTAGTATGAGGCTAGGTAATTGGTGTGTTTGTTGGAACAATAAAAAAAACACGTATTTTTTACACTATCCGATTTGTAGGACACTTAATTAGGAAATCGGTAGAAGTTATCGTAGTTAGGAACAAATTGGATCCGATTTAGTTGCCATTTTAGTAGCCGGCCACTCTTCCCAAATTGTCCCTCATTTAGATTCCCTAAAAACCAGATAGGTAGTGTAAATAAATGTTTTGTGGGTTTTTGAGGACGTATAGATAAAAAAACAAAGTACAAGTTCTGCATGTTGAATTCAGTTTTCCATGCCAGTATTTCAGAATGCAGTCTTTACCGGAATATACATTTTAAAAAAGAAACGATCAAGATAAATGGACTTCTCTCTGCCATTAATAAAACACGACGGTGGTGTATTCATTTATTTATCAAAGTTCCCGACTAAAATTAATGCAAGAGTTCACAAGTTACACGGCTCGGTGGGTTTGTTAAATGTACCGCGTTAGGGCAAATCTGTATATCCCTAAAAGTGTCACTATCCGAATTCCCCTAAGATATTCCCACAAATAAACATTTTAGCTGTCAAAGGGCACCTACTATTTTTAGGATTGAAGGGGCGTGTAGAGATGCGTTCGTATGACAGCGGGGCGTCAAATTCTTTAGTTTCGACTAGAAAACAATATTTTAAAAGAATAACTGTTTTATCTGGTATTGAATTTGAAATTCAATTAAATTGTCTTAGGCCTACTTGTGCACGTCCGGATTAGTTAATCTGGATTTGTTCAAGGCTTATTATATGAGTTGAAAGCCCACTTGCACTAGTCCGGATTAGCTAATCCAGACTTGAAAGCTTTCCACTCAGATAATAGGCCTTGAACAAATCCAGATTAACTAATCCGGACGTGCACAAGTAGGCCAAACTGTTTTATTTCTTACCTATTCCTAAAACAATCGAACAAAGTGTCTTACGGTACGAACGTCTAAGGTTCAACATTTTATCATTGAATCACTTACAGGGTTCCGTACCTCTATAGAAAACAATGGAACCCTCATAGAATCACTCTGTTGTAGACCCTTTTTCACAGGAACGCGTGGAGTCAAGTTCAAATGAACATCAAATACTTATGGCTGCGGTCATCAAACGTTTTCGTCAACGCCATCCAATGTATGGCCATTTTAGCCTTATTTCTACTATATTTTACTACTACACTTCTCAGAGGAATCAAAACCTATGTTATTCCCATAGACCTAGTTACTTGTCTGTTTTTTCGTAAGAGTCGTAACATAACATGACCCACACGATGGGACTCGAACCCACGTCCCTTCGCTATCCGGGCGAATGCTCTTACCAACTGAGCTACGGAGGACGTTAGTCATTCAAATAATTTTTGTAAGTGCTTGCTACGCCCGTGAGCCGGCGAGCGTTTTGTGAGCAAAATTTAATATAATTTCGTAAAAACTTGCAACAATAGTTATAAAAATAACTATAACCCACACAATTTAGATTGGTTTTCATCCCCGCTGCCATCAAGCCCCGGCCTTACCCAGACATTTAACGCTACCATTATTCACCGATACGGGACGGATGTGTCAAACGTTGGTTTAAAAACGTAAAACACACTTATACTCGAAGATTAACTCCTCGTCTTACTCGGGCTTAATGGTTTGTGTAATGAACGGCTTTCAAGTTTCTTTAATCTCATGTTTAGTTTTGAGAATTTTTAGGTTAACATTTTGCCGCCATTTTGGTTGGAGTCCGTTTGCTCGGTTGATTTATTTTGTTGGATGTTTATTTATTTAAGAAATTATAGGACGCGTAGACAGATATTTAATTTGTTATGATCTTCACACGAAAGAACGAACTCATCAAAAACACATAGCTACTCTACCTGTGACAACGTCAGGTTTTAAATAAAATGTACATAAATTGCGAAGTTATCCGTAAATATGTGTTTTAGACTCGCAGATAGAATAATGTTAGGATCTATCGCGGTAGTAGAAAATAGTTCTTTCATAAAATGTAAAAACCCACCTCACACAGTGTTAACAGTATTAGACCAGAATCCCGACCGGATAGTATACTCTAGCACAGAATAAGTACTAGTACTTCGTACAGAAGTATGACTTAGCAATTGTATTCAAAAAAATGTCTACTCAATGTCGTCAACAATATGGCGTAATTTAGTTCGCCTCAGAGTCAAGCACATTTTCGTGTAGACACCTACAAAAATCCATTGCAAGATAATTTCATACTTATTGCTCTGGAATATGATTCATAATACACTAAACCTATTCAATGACGTAAAATCACGCGACGTGATAGGGTTCACTGCTACGAGAAGCTTCTAACGCCATCTAGCGCCTCTTTCTAGTACTTTATTCATTCTCGTCCAGCCAGCAACGTAGCCGCGCGGCCGCCGGTGAATAAAACGCGCGAGCGTGTCGCTGGCCGGTAGCGACACGCAACTTGTTTTAGTCCCTAAGTAAGGGTCGCCGCGCGTAGGTACGTTTTTGCTACCTACGCGGGGAGATACACAGGCCTGACTCTAGTCAAATTTTGTTTCTCTTCTGAAGAATCTGAAAGAGACAGACTAATTTGACTTAGAATTGTTAAGCTAAGCATTTATCAGTTTTAAGTTAATTTAATAATCCATAGATAATTTAGTACCTATTTCAAGCAATCACAAATAAAACTAGACAAAAACACGCAGAAACGTGGAGTCCACATAAGCTAACCAAGGAACAGTTAGTCAAAACCAAGTCCGTATTTCAAATATCATTTACAAGTTAGTAAATAAACACGTAACATTATCTAAACAATAAATAATACCATGATTACTCTTCCGGAATGCAATTACATGGACTTTTAAGGGGAGTTCAGATAGCGGACTAATCGGTCGGACGGCCGGACGAACCGTAAGGAAATACTTGACACAGCCAGGAAGCCACGGAAATGTATGCGGTGAAGTTATTAAATATTCATTCGTGTGGTCGCGCCTTTATGTTTTTAGTGCAATGGGTTACGAGTTCATTCGATATCTACAGAGGGATAAGAATTGTTTATCTAATTTATAGGATTAGTCTGTGTTTTACAAAAGTATGTAGGTATTTACTACTATTTAGTGGTCTAACTAAATTACTTACCTATATATTATAGGCACATGTACGAGAAAATTACCTGATCTCCCATCCTGGATCATGGTCCAGACCCTGGGCACCCGGGACAGCGCTAAGATGATTATATTTATATAATATATCTTAATCATTTAATAAGGGATTTTGATAAGGGACCGCTTTTCTAAAAACATTTTAATAGTCATTGTTTGAGAGTTTAGGCAGTGGATTACACGTGGAGGGCGACAATGATAGGTGGAAAATCAGTCAGGTCTGAGCACTTATAGCTCGGTACTTGCCACTTCAGCTTTCTGGGTTCAGGTATCATTTCACAGGCCACAATCACTCGAAATGTCTGTAAGGAGCTTCACAGCATACACACGCGGCGAAAGCGCTCTGGTCAGTCTAGTACATGTGTCATAGGGAACGTCTCGATGTCGACTCGATCTTCGGGGTTCTCACGGTACGTTTTAAACAAATAAAAATAAGGCAGGTATGCGTGTGAGTGTGCGCGGCGTAGTATCAATAGGGTACACAAACAAATCAAAATATTGTAGTAAACAGTCATCCAATGAAATTAACTACTCAGTATCATTACCACTAAAATAATGTTTATAATCGTCAACACCTACTTCAACAGTTAATGCAATTAAAATAATAAAATAAATATTATGATTCGATATTAACAATTCAATTGACATCCAAATCCATTGTCCTAAGATTCAAAACGCCGTACTATTTAAAATGCTATAATAAAATTACGAACATCCATCAAAGATATAGGTCTAGTGAAGTTCTTTCAAACTCTTCAACGAAATGTGCTCTTGAACCTTAGTAATTTAAAATTGACCTTACCTTTCAGTTTATAAAGTTGGTAATGGCCTGTCTATGAGTCGATAGCGGTATCGCCGGCCTATGACCTGGGCATGGCATCCGAGCCACGATGGCCAAGATAAGAACTATACTAATAACTTTGGGATAATATCGGTATTTGGTCATTTTCCCGCTGCAAGACAAAAGGGTACAGGTTTCTCATAGTAAATTGGTGGTTACTTGATCATTAGTTCATTACCTACAAGATCAGGTAAATTTACAACATCTAGGGGTTTTGAAAATGTAAAGATACTAAAGAAATTCAGTTTTCGTAAGAAAGAACTGATAAAAAACTTTTAGCATTACTTATAAGATCTGAAGTAGGTAAAGAAAGGAGGTACTAAATAAAAGTGTTCCCGTGTAGTTTATTAATAGTAATAATTGAAAAAGTGAATGTTATGATATGAGGCACCTTTTAATTCATTTTTATTTTTTATAAAAATATCCAAAATTCATTAGGAATGAGATGTCAATGAAAGGACAATTTAGGTTTAATAACAGCTGTAGATTGTTGTTTGGGGTATGAATTAATTCATGAGTGGTTTGAGGTCATTGGTGTCAATTTGATTAGTATCTCACACAAACTTGATTTAAACTAATTGCCTATTCAACATGTAAGACTAGATTAGATTGAGTGAGAGAGTACCTAAACTAATTCAAAGATTAATTAATGCTAGAATATGAACTTATGTGCCTATTTCACAATCACATAAATTACACTAGGTTATACTGTTAGCCAGGATCTGTTGATCCATTGATATTAGTCGTTAAGCCTAGTCAGAGGCCTTAGGGCGGCTTAATAACATCTGACAGTAAGGTTGGTCACTTGCCTTTCAGACACCCTTCCACCAATCCGCACTGAGCCCGCGTGGTGGAGTATGGCTCGTACCTTCTTATAGTAGAGGTGAGGCCTTTGCCCAGCAGTGGGATCTATATAGACTAACTAAACTATTCTATTCAGAGCAATGACGCTTATTAGACAGTTCCGGGGGATACCCGGATGGCTCACGGTATTTGAGCTCCTGAAGTATTGCGGGAGAATGTGAATTTCGAACTGGGCAAACTTGGACTGAGTCGGAAATAGGGGCCCGTTAACCACAGGGGGATGGAATTTCATGGTAAAGGGATGGCATATAAGACTCATAACCCAATTCCAACAGATTTCAATTATTTTAAAGGGCAATTTTACTTAGAAATGTTGCACTAAAAATAATTGTACAGCCAGGCCCCGCATCAACTTGCACAAATCTGTCAAAATATCTTATAAGTATGATATGGAACTCTGAGTAAGTAATCAACATAAAGTTGAAAATTATTGCGGAAATATAACAGATCAGGGTAGGTAGGTTGCTAGGGCCGTGTATGAAAATTGTACTGTAACATAATTAGGTATTATGTATTTTACAAGACAGTGGAAACAACATTAGTATAGTAATAGTTATTACTTTTCAGTAATGAATAAGTAATTAAATCCGACTGTACAACAGAAATTCCGTTGTACAGTCGGATTTAATAACTCCTTCACTTATTGCAGGTTACTAAAGTTGTAGAAAGGTCTTATTAAGTTCGGTTAAAATGTTAAGCGGGAGGAAGGCACTAATTAATTATTGCGAACGTCTAACTAATAGCTCGTGCAATTAGGACAAAAGAGATTAAACATAGAGTAAGTAACTCTTTGTTCTTTAGTGTTCATATTTTGGTGGTGTTTTTCGTTATTTTTACAGTTCCATATTTCCTAAAAGAAAAACCGGACAAGTGCGAGTCCGACTTACGCACGAAGGTTCCTTAGCCCTTACCACATTACCAATGCTGTTCCTGTAATAATGATTATATCATTGCTATAACACTGAGACTGACTGCCTCGTTGGTCTAGTGGTCAGCACGCTGGGTACTATCCACGAGGTCCCGGGTTCGAATCCCGGGTCGGATTGAGAGTGTTGGGTTTTTCTGTCTTGAAATAACTCTGACACAGCTCCGGAGTCAGGAAGTTGGTGGTGTTATACCCCCGTGCCTCGGAAAGCACGTTAAGCCGTTGGTCCTGCGCCTGATCTCTCTACGGTCATGTCGGACTGCCGTCTCACCGAATTAGGAGAGTGAAGGAATAGAGAGTGCGCCTGTGTATTGCGCACACACTTGTGCACTATAATATTTCCCGCGCAGTTGGCTAATCTCTGTTGAGATAGGCCGCCGTAGTCGAAATTCGGCTAGGAGGACATTATAACACTTAACTAAATATGAGACGTCCAATTTGAAATGTTTGTCTCCATTATGTCATGACACTTATCTGTCGTTAATTAGTAAGGGGGTAAAACAACTTTGCTGAAAAACTGCACGTGCCAAATTAGTCTCCATATTGTAGAATTTTTTATTCAACAACAATACACATTCCATATCCAAGATCTAATCTTCCAAATTGAAATAACGAGAACATGAAAAGTATTCTATACAGGCTAGCACGAAATCGTACAGCATATTTCATCCGATTTTAATATCACAATATCAAAGCAACTGTTGACGTGTTTTTTTCACGACTGAACAAAGAATAAAAACCAATTTATCGCCAAATGTAAACCTAAGTAGATAATTTACGAGCCGACGACAAAGGGTTCTACGAGTAGAGACGGCCTGCGTAGCCCGTTTCGCAAATAGTTTCTAAGCCGACAGATATAAAGTAGCAAATTGCATTTTTCATTTGCTGTTCATTTCATGCGTGTAAAATGTAATAAGCAACATAAATCTAGTGCCCTTAACAAAGGCTTTCCAAAACGGAACCTTGCTACATAGGCATTAAGTCGTTTATTGTCCCGGGAGATTGATTCGCAATTTCTGGCCATATTATGAATAGAAACAACCCCTGTGCAGTAGCAAGGGGGTTCCGAGTTGGCAAATAGCGTGCTGTTACCCCATAGCATACAATATTTATTGCACTATCCGTCTCAGCTTTGGGGGCAAGAGATTATGAAAATGTTACTCATACACAGAATCCAAACCTATAAATTATGCAGCGGTAGGCGAGCCGGCTTTGAAGTTTTCAACATGTTAGCATCAGGATTAAAGTTGTTTCAAACATAATAAATAATGCCTAATTAGGAGTTTGGAATTTGCTTGTATATGCGAAAGTTAGCAAATAACCTTCTTCGTAAAGTAACTCCGCAGTTAATAACAGTGTTGCCAGATTTCCAGATTTTACAGAAGATTTCCTGTATGAATGCGTCACTCGAGTCCCCTATGCTTTGGCTTTCCGTTTTCGCCATTGATAATGTATAGACATAGACCATAAGAGTAAATCAATAAATAATAGATTTTTATAACAAAAAACGAAACAAGGATACCAGTTTTTGCATGTATTATGAATACCAAGTTGAGAGAGCTTACATATTTTAGGACATCTTGTACAAAATCTGAACTCTTAAAATAAACGTGTAATTTTTAATGGTGTTGTAATATTGAATACAATTGTGTTTAAACAATTGATTGCGTTCCTTTTCGGCTGAGCTTTCAGTAAGGATTTTTTAGAATTTAGTTAGTTAGCTACTAGAATTATCAGAATAAAGCACCATTAAAGAAGAGAAAGTCGAATGAAAAAAGAATTTAAAAATATTGTTTTTTTAATCAGGTTTACTTCTGTAGGTCTGTACTTCTTCTTCTTCCATACGACGTTACAGAAAACAAAACAGAACGCCACCCGATTTTTGAAATTCAGATCTGGCAACAATGGAATAAAGTTTTTCACCGTGTAAGGTAGAAGAAACTTCTGCCGACACGCTGGAAATCTACGCCGAAATTCATGCGTAGTGTCCGATATATTGGTGTCCATTACTCCAACAGGAAAGGGTGATCTACAGCAAATTGAAATATGCAGAAAAATTGTGCGTAATCTGCTATTAATGTGCGCCAAATAAAAAATTAGTGGGGGTTTTAGTTTGCCAATAAAAGCGAAAAAACGGATTCTGCTGGAGAAATGTCTCTCCAGCAGGAAGATTTTGAAATAGTGGTCTGACAGTAAAACAAAGTATATGGGCGTGTAGATCTTACTTTTCTACGAATGTGACACCGAAAATCAAAACTGTGGGCCATACCTCGATAGAGATATTCCATTTTCTGCTGGAGTGACGTTTCGCAAAATCTTCTACCTCGGATCCCATCGCATGTGCGACCGTAGAGTAAACGGATATGGATAGGCTGTAACTAGTGACGATAAGCCCAACGATTAATTTTCAGGAAATATATACAGTAAAAAAGCTATGAAGACTTCTTGAAAAACATAAAATACGAGATACCGCTTCAATTAGAGAACCAGTGAGTTCTTTGATGACAGTATTTGAATGGTCTTGTTCTTCTTAACAACTGTGAACCGTTGAAAGACCATGTACACGTCTTTTCTTGAATAAAATAACTTTTGACTCCTAACTGATAATGCATAAATATGACGTGAAAATGCGAAAAACTGAATCAACTAAAAATATTCTAGTATAAACGAATAACTAGTGAGTAAATCAAAGCGTACATGCTGTAAATATCAGCTTGAAATATGGCCTATTGAAGAAGATATCCACCAAAACCCAAAACAACAGCTAATGACTGGTTGTCCGACCAAATTGGAATGGTCACAAAAAAGCGACCGTTTCATACATATGGGTGACCTACTTAACTATGCATTACAATTAGTTGTCAAATATTGGGCCAAGTACACTTATGTAGGAAAAAAATAATTAATAATAAAGAAATCTGTAACAACGCTGGTAGCATACGCCCAGACCCCAGGAAATAAAGAAAATTTGGATTTCTATATTAGACCCGACCGGAGATCGAATCCGGGACCTCAAAGACAGTGACACTAGAAACCTGTCTTCGAGCCGAATGGAGATATCATACAAAGCTATGCTTTAGGTATGTATACTTTGATTTATTAATTTTAGGAAGAGGTAATCCTATCTAAAATATTTTTATCTAAAATGCACCCAAGACGAGGCCATATGACTCACACAATCAAAAAGTTATCAGATCTTATGTAGAGCCAAGCTTCTAACTCTACACGCCCTAACTGGACAAGCCCTTATACCTATTAAAAATATGTGGGTTGGCCGTTCGGCTACCGTGATATAAATTGAAGTCCCTAAATATAATATGCCTCATTTCTGTCCTATTTACTGTCGTAAGGGTGCATATGAGATGTCTGCGGGTAGGTCTTGGCATGGGTCTTGGCCAGGCAAATAATATTGCCGAACAAAACATACAGGTGAACGAACAAAATTTTTCAATATTACTGATAAACTTATTTTTTTTAATTTAAGTTTTAATTATTTTTCTAGTGGACTAAACATCGGAGCGCGTTGCAGACAACGTTATGCTTAAAATAAAGGATACTTTAATGCTATTTAAATTTCTTTTCAAAATCGATCAACGAGAAAACAGAAAAAAAGGAGATTGGGCAAATTAGTATAGAGCTTGGACAAAGAAAAAAACAGGCGGCCGCTTCTGAAATAAAGTTCTATTTATGAGCAATGATATATGCTTACATTTTTTAAAAACATTACTTCGCTGTCAGGCTTCTATGATTTTGTACTATGTCACATTTTCCTGTTTTAAGCGTTTGCGAACTTACTCTTATCATTAAAAACAACAAAAAATATATTGAAAGTATAAAATGAACATTATCTCCTAAACTATCCCTGAAAGTTATGCTCTGAAGGAAAAAATAAGCATATATTTATAGCTGTAATTTAAAATTCGATTCTAAAGTGGCCGCTCACTTTCATTTTTCAACCTTTGGTCCAGAAGTGCCCAGTCTCTTTTTGATTGAATTTTGTATGGAGATCGTACGTCGCGCTTTTACGTTTACGTCGTGTACGTATAATATAAAAATATTTTACAATTTAAATTAGGTCTGTTACAAAAAATATTCACAGATAATTCGTCTCATTTACCAACTCATAAGGGTTCCGACATTGTAAGCAAACACCAGTTACTTGATAATAGATTATTACTAGACCATGATCGCTATTAAATTATTAGCGCGACTGTACGAAAATCAGCTTCACTTAACATAATTATATTAGGTAGGTCATCCATATGTATGAAACGGTCGCTTTTTTGTGACCATTCCAATTTGGTCGGACAACCAGTCATTAGCTGTTGTTTTGGGTTTTGGTGGATATCTTCTTCAATAGGCCATATTTCAAGCTGATATTTACAGCATGTACGCTTTGATTTACTCACTAGTTATTCGTTTATACTAGAATATTTTTAGTTGATTCAGTTTTTCGCATTTTCACGTCATATTTATGCATTATCAGTTAGGAGTCAAAAGTTATTTTATTCAAGAAAAGACGTGTACATGGTCTTTCAACGGTTCACAGTTGTTAAGAAGAACAAGACCATTCAAATACTGTCATCAAAGAACTCACTGGTTCTCTAATTGAAGCGGTATCTCGTATTTTATGTTTTTCAAGAAGTCTTCATAGCTTTTTTACTGTATATATTTCCTGAAAATTAATCGTTGGGCTTATCGTCACTAGTTACAGCCTATCCATATCCGTTTACTCTACGGTCGCACATGCGATGGGATCCGAGGTAGAAGATTTTGCGAAACGTCACTCCAGCAGAAAATGGAATATCTCTATCGAGGTATGGCCCACAGTTTTGATTTTCGGTGTCACATTCGTAGAAAAGTAAGATCTACACGCCCATATACTTTGTTTTACTGTCAGACCACTATTTCAAAATCTTCCTGCTGGAGAGACATTTCTCCAGCAGAATCCGTTTTTTCGCTTTTATTGGCAAACTAAAACCCCCACTAATTTTTTATTTGGCGCACATTAATAGCAGATTACGCACAATTTTTCTGCATATTTCAATTTGCTGTAGATCACCCTTTCCTGTTGGAGTAATGGACACGCTATATTGATAGAAGAACTCTTTTTAATAGGTATCCATGTTATTTGTTTGCGAAGAAAATTTTCGTGATGAAGGTACGAAAGACGACAGGAGTGACTGGCAGGGTCAAATATTCCATTATTTATTCGACCTTACTCAAGCTATTCAGTATCTACGTATAATCTTTTGAATAGTTTTAGTTTCGGTCATAACTTGAATAGGCAGGCGTACTGTCCAAAAATCTTATTCGATGTCATTTTTTCTATCTTATGCTCGAGTAAAAGCTTCCAATTTTAAAAACTCGAACACGATTATGCAGCAAATGACTTTGCAACTTATTTCTAAAAATTTCCATATCAAATAGGTAACAGCATTTGGAGAAATTTAATCGCCTGTGAGATTCGAGATTTGATGCTCGAAATTGAGCAATTTTCAATGACCTGAAAACGTGGATTTGCGTTTGAAGACGTTTGAATCTGATACAGAATCGAAATATTAGTTTCCATTGAATTTTTAAAAGGAATTCAAAGCCGTCACATTTCATTTATGGTAGCCATAGAGCGTCGGGATATTACGGGCGTTCGAGAAACAATCCCGGCCACAATAAGCTCATTGTTCAGCAAACCCACACGGTAATAAAAGTACATGGGCTCTCAAAAGAACACATACGAATGACAGAAGCACACTGACCTCTATAATACAAGTACGCTGGACAAAACATTCTTTAAGAAATGACAGATAATTTTTGTGCCAAATCAAACCGAGTGTCCAGAAAACTAAAATAGAGTAACTTGCATATGTTTATGTCAACTCTCATTAGTTCCGTGGACACCACACGCTCTCTACAGCCGCCAGCGCCAAAATAGCGATAATCAAATGGCTTCATCTTTACGTTGACAGTATGCAGTCCAGCGTACTAGTATTATAGAGGTCAGTACAGAAGCACGATAAATCCATTGGGATCCGTAGTTCCGGCGCTTTCGTTCTAAAATCGGCAGCATCGTAGCACTTGTGTAATCCTTTGACAAATCTAGAAAGTTCCAAAGAAGTTGACAGAGAACAGATGCTCAGGACACTTTCGAGTCGGGACTAGTATAGAGTTTAAAAACTTGTAAGCAACTGATGCTGGCGCGAATCGTTCGGAACCATCAACAAAAAATCGTAGGCGGAGTTAAGTGGTTAGGTTTAACTTTTAACGATTGAATCATTGGCTGGTGTTGTCATTTGATAGCACTTTGAAACTGGTATTGACTGAATACTAATTTTATGAGAAAAATAAAGAGTCATCACTTTTTCCAAAGTGTGTATGTATTACTTAACTACTTAGTTCTGTTGGATAACATGCTCATGTAGTCCATGTGTTTTTATTTTGTCGATGTTACTCCGAATGTAACCAATCTTTCGCGTGTTTTGTGGTACTTACTTTTAATACCAAATGATTTAGTGTGTACTGCAGAATTTCAAGAATCAATGAAATCAAGTCATGTAACAAGACCCTATAGTGTCGATATAGGGTGTAGGGTCTTGTTACATGTAACAAGACCCTAAACTTATTAAGTAATGAAAACCACTCTTCTAGACACTAAAGACTAAGTCGCTAAATCTAAAGACTTCAGTTGGTCATAGCAGCATCTGAGCCACATTGAAATTGAAGGGGACGACGCGTCGTAGGGTTGCCGTGCAGTCAGTACCAATATTTTTTTTCGTATTTCCAATTAAAACTGTTCTTGTCACACATGTTGGGTTATTCGCTTGGGAGAGCAGGATATAAAGAGGCTCTGACGTCGAAAACACGGACGTAAGGTTACATAGTAAGTTAGAAAATGTTTATTAGTGAAATAGTTATGGATAGTTAAACACTGACCGGCCTGATTTTTATTCTTTTGTCCCGTTTATGAATGACAAACTAGCACTTTATTTTACGCAATAACGCGCCACAACAAGCAGTTATGTTCACTCTAATTATACATACGTTTTAATGACACATGCCTTTTTCCGTCACAATGTCACACAAAGCTTATGATTTAATTACAATCTCACCGAACAAGAGATGATGGAGTATTCACGAAATCTGCCTTAAAGGTAATAAAAAAAATACCTACTTACTTTATATTAACGCAATAATGACTTTAGGTTTAAGTGTAATTTAGTCAGAGGTTTATAACTGTCAGTCTTTTGCCTCTAGTGTTTAATGTTAGTGTTTAATTCGACATCTACAGCCAAAGGCTAGACCTTTTAATAACAGGCCGAGACTTTACTGGCAAGTGGCAACCCTATACGTGGCAAGTCAACATTTGCTCTTTGGCCATTCGGTTATGTTTGCCTCAGCACTCATTAGACAGTTTGGCTTCGCGGCTCGAGTTCTCGTTTTCCATGTATAAATAGTTTTCTGTAGTTTTGTACGAATTTTTAATTTTCAGAAATGTTTTTATAATTTTTATTTAAGAAAACGCATGTCGACCAATGATTACGATATTGATTCTGCTACGATTCGGGTACAAGAAAAAAAAAACAAGTACCTTACATTTGCCTATAATACATAATAGTTGTAACCGAGACGTCGTCCAGCTAAAAGAAAAAAAAACATATCTTATTTACATAATGAAGTAATTAAATTAGTGTACATACGCAGATTTGTCTAAAATACATTCACCCAAATAAGCAACAATTTATTCTACAGCGAGATCCCCTATCGTTTACAAAATGTTATTCTTGCATACATATTTTGACATTTCATTCGTTGGCGATGAAGTTCGCTGTAAAAAAGAAATTCAATTTTGTCTAGTAGGCCTTCATAGTTTTATGAATTCTATAAGTAAAGGTAATATTGTTGCCTTACAAATTTGGTTATAATTTCCAAAAATGACGGTTTTTTTTTATCCATTTTTTTAGTATTATTGCTGATCACTTGTACTTAGTACTCCATTCGTTTTTTTTTTTTACAAACTGAATTTAATAAAAAAAATTAAGTTTCTTTCAAAATTCAATACTCACTGCTAGCAAATCGTTTGACTTTCAATGCTTTTGGTGCAAAAAAAATGTACCACACTGTCAGTGCCCATTGTTTAAAAAAAATGCCCATCTTTTGCAGATTCTAAAATGGTGCAACAATAAGTGTTACGACTTACAGGAAAAAAGTTATTGCTTTTCGAAACAAAAAGGAGCCCAATTCAGAAAAACAATTTATTTGAAGTTCAAGGGTTTACAAGGGTTGTAATTTTTTTCTGTGTGGTCCAAAGCAAAAGTGTGGATACACTGTACACTGAAGCACCACATACCAGTATTTAAAAAAAAATTATGTACAGGGTTTTCAGGGTTTTTTTATTAAATTCAGTTTGTAAAAAAAAAAACGAATGGAGTACTAAGTACAAGTGATCAGCAATAATAATAAAAAAAATGGATAAAAAAAACCGTCATTTTTGGAAATTATAACCAAATTTGTAAGGCAAGGTAACGATTTCTAAAAAAATTAAAAAAAAATTTTTTTTTGAAAACCCTGTACATAATTTTTTTTTAAATACTGGTATGTGGTGCTTCAGTGTACAGTGTATCCACACCTTTGCTTTGGACCACACAGAAAAAAATTACAACCCTTGTAAACCCTTGAACTTCAAATAAATTGTTTTTCTGAATTGGGCTCCTTTTTGTTTCGAAAAGCAATAACTTTTTTCCTGTAAGTCGTAACACTTATTGTTGCACCATTTTAGAATCTGCAAAAGATGGGCATTTTTTTTAAACAATGGGCACTGACAGTGTGGTACATTTTTTTTGCACCAAAAGCATTGAAAGTCAAACGATTTGCTAGCAGTGAGTATTGAATTTTGAAAGAAACTTAATTTTTTTTATTAAATTCAGTTTGTAAAAAAAAAAAAAAGAATGGATTACTAAGTACAAGTGATTAGCAATAATAATAAAAAAAATGGATAAAAAAAACCGTCATTTTTGGAAATTATAACCAAATTTGTAAGGCAAGGTAACGATTTCTAAAAAAATTAATTTTTTTTTTTTTTGAAAACCCTGTACATATTTTTTTTTTAAATACTGGTATGTGGTGCTTCAGTGTACAGTGTATCCACACCTTTGCTTTGGACCACTATTTACGCCACACCCTGTATGTATTTCTACAGTAGGTAGGTTCCAGAATACAGTCCACAAGGAAAATCACAGTATATCATTTAATTAACTCATAATATAGCTCTTAACCTCTAAACAAATAATACTTACTTAGAAGCACAAAAGGGTTCCAGGGAGGTATCAAATACGTAAATAGCTGCCTCACCTATTGGGGTTGCAAGGGTGAAGTGTCAAGATATTTGCTCTCTGCCCCGTCAGTCAAGCAGTCAAACAAAGGGTGCCTTAGGCTCGTTTGTGAGGGATTCCTGCTGTGTAATCCGACCACCTTAGTAATTGGACCGTGAGAGGAGTGATGTATTTGACGTGGCTTTTGAGCAAGTTAGAACGTATATTCTTAGTACAATCAGGCCTGTGTGTCTCCCCGCGTAGGTAGCAAAAACGTACCTATGCGCGGCGACCCTTACTTAGGGGCTTAAACAAGTTGCGTGTCGCTACCGGCCAGCGACACGCTCGCGCGTTTTATTCACCGGCGGCCGCGCGGCTACGTTGCTGGCTGGACGAGAATGAATAAGAAAGAGGCGCTAGGTGGCGTTCGTAGCAGTCAACCCTATCGCGTCGCGTGATATTACGTCACTGAATAGGTTTAGTGTATTATGAATCATATTCCAGAGCAATAAGTATGAAATTATCTTGCAATGGATTTTTGTAGGTGTCTACACGAAAATGTGCTTGACTCTGAGGCGAACTAAATTACGCCATATTGTTGACGACATTGAGTAGACATTTCTTTGAATACAATTGCCAAGTCATACTTCTGTACAAAGTACTACTTAGTACTTATTCTGTGGTATAATCGTAAGGTGAGTTGCAATACGCTACTGTAACCTAAGCATAACCCTTCTTTTTCTTTTGGTGTTTTTTGTGTTTGTTATAGCAACCAAGAGCAAAGCCCGTAGCCAAGTGGCAATTTATTCTGAATCAAAGTTCGTTATCGCTAACAAAATGTATGAAACTGACATGAGCCATCGAAACATCACGTGACTTTTGCATACATTTTTCGACATTTCGTTGGCGATAGCGAAGTTCGCTCCAGAAAGAATGCCCAGAATAGACATTATGACGTTTGGTTACGTTAAAGTTGATGCGACGCTATAACAGTTAAAAATGATAACATTGGGCTGCTGAAACGTATGTATTATTAACTCTGAAACGTTCATTAATTTTACACATTTCTGAAGGCTACGAGCTACAATCAATACAATTAACAAGATGTTAACTCAAATTAGCTGCCACGCATACCTTTTAATTGAATTACTTCCAACCGGCATGCAGTGCGTGAGAAACCGGGAACATTCCCCTCACTCCTCATTCATTAAGGTTAACTAATTGTTTAATAACCGACTAATCACGATTCGTAACGTTGTACAGTGATAGTGAAGAGCCGACGAAAATTTTTTTGTTTCGTTTTTAGGGTTCCGTGTCTGTCGGTTGATGGCCAACGGGACCTACATATTATATTTTAACACAAAAATTGATCAACGTGTCCTCCGATTGGTCATTATAATTGCTGCTATAACACGAAAAACTAAAGTTTAAAATTAGATGTCATCCTTATTGATACGAAATTTTTTTTACGAAGGTTTACAATTCGTTCTTATACAATGGTACAAAGCTGGATCATGATTGTACATATAATGGTACAAAACCTTATTGTGGGAATCCGATTCTCGCTTGGCCGGTTTTTGTCGAAGTTACATATTTGTTAATGGCAAAAGGTGTTTATACTGGAAGAAATAGCTCGTCAATAATGGCTATATTGTTGAGAATTCGACATATGAGTGGCTATAGAAACGGATTGTGTAACACTAGCCTTTTAAATATAATGATGATAAATTATTGCCATAGGCATGTGCCTATGGCAATTTTTATGTATGTCTATGTAGACATAGGAGGTATTCATTTCTAGGCATCTGGCCAGTATGATACTAACCGGTTTGGTGCTAAAAATTACCTGCACTGTATTGGTTTGTGTTCAAGAGTTATACGAGTCAACTTTTGTTACGGATGTCCATCTATGTGAAGCCATCTCTGGTAGCCATAGTTATAAAGCCCTTCTTGGCAGAACCATGCCTATGTAATCGGATCTCTTGGTCTCTCTCATATATACCAATAAAGCTGTGCGAGTGACATGGACCGAAAACAATACGAAAATAGGGACTTCCTAAGAAGTGCTTTGAATCTATTGACTAATTTTTAATAGAAGGTGAGGTTTCAATCGCTTCTAAGATGGAATTCGTTACCGGCTGAGTGTTTCCTAAACACTTGGATCTGGATTCCTTTTAAAAAAAGAAGTGAATAGGCTGTTACTAGCCAGACATACTCATCCTCAGCCACATTCGATAGTCGCTTACCGCAGTTAAGATTGCGGTCAAATGCCTAAAAAAAATATTAACCAAGAACATTACGTACCTACCCAAAAGTGTCATGGAAGAAGAAAGCCCACTGCTTTCTTCAGTAAATAAACAGCAAAACGAGTAAAACCCTGAGATCCTTATCTGTATTAGTAACGACTAATCTTCCGAAATCCCGAAGCTAAAGCTTCGCTTGCACTAAGTTACTTCTGCACTTCTTCAACTTGGCGTTTATGTCAAAACGGCGCTCTTCACGCCTTAGTAAGAATCAGCGCTTGTTTGAACTAACATCAGAGAAACCTTGTTTTTACGTAAACACTTACCGAAGCTCTGTTTACTTGTCTTGAGTGGCGTTTAAGACTGTTTACCCGTGCGGAGTGATTGTTTGATTTTTGGACATGTTGTCTTGTGTTTAGAAGCTTTTTTCGATGCCACTAACTTCGTAAACAACAAGTACTTATCTAATGCATTGTGGTATGATTGACTCGCCCCGGATTCGCACTGGTGTAATTTTAAATATAGCCTAATATTCTTACTTATCAAATTTTAGCTTCAGCGGCAAATCATCCAGGTTATCATCATCATCATTTTCAGCCGTAGGACGTCCACTGCTGAACATAGGCCTCCCCCACGGTTTTTCACAGCGACCGGTTGCAAGCGGTCTCCATCCAGTTTGATCCTGCGATCTTTACAAGGTCGTCTGTCTATCTTGCCGGTGGACGTCCTACACTTCGCCTTTGATCACTTCGCCGTTGTCTCCACTCTAGAACCTTTCTTCCCCAACGGCCATCAGATCTTCGCGCTATGTACCCTGCCCATTGCCACTTGAGCTTACTAATTGTTTTAACAAACACACCAATTACCTAGCCCCAAACTAAGCGTGAGCTTGTGCTTTGGTGACTAGGATAACGGATAGACTTGATATTGACCTGACTAGATATTTGTAAACATCCATGACTTAGGTACAAATGCTCGTGCTCATCACACAAACATTTGCCCCTTGCGGGATTTGAACCCGCAACCGCCTGGTTTAGAAGTCCGCGGCACGAACCACTACACCAAGGCGGTCGTCGGTAATTCGCAGGGCTATGCCCGTTACCTTAGTTAATACACAGGAGAAATTATAGGCACAAGTGTGTGCGCACCGGAAATTCAGTAGATAGTTTTTACGTGTATCAATCCGTTATCATTAGCCTATCCTATTATGTTAAGTAAGATATAAGGCATGTTAACATGTAACGTTATCCCATTGGCTTCAGTTAATAACCAGTTAATGTTAATGGCCACTTGCAATAACACTCAGCCTATCATCGGTACATTATTCTGTAATGCATTACTATTGCTAATACCTTGAAAGCGCAATAAAGATCTCACATTATCGCTTAATGTTCGACTGACGATAAAACAATACATATTCAATTGACGTCCACGCTTACAATATTAAATTATTCGTCTGGTATCACAAAAGAATATACGCAACGTAACTGTCGCGCATAAAAATTAACCATTCGTATCGAGTAGGGTTGCCACACGTGAAAAATGCAGGATTAACACTAGGTCAAGTCAAATTCAAATTAAAGAATCTTTTCGTCTTCTGCCTTCCGTCTTTATCACTACATAGACTGGCAACTTATTTTCGTATAGAAATAAGTCTTTGACGAATAACATTATTTAAACTGTGTGAGTATATTTCTGAACTCTTTGAGAAAAAGTAACTGTCCACTCTGTCTGGTTTAGTCGTCAGTTACAAAATGTCACTTTGCCACCGAGACGAATAGCATTATACTATAAGAATCTACATAAGTATAAGACCCTTTTATTAATAAAACTTATCAGACCTCTAACTAAATGTGGTTAGTTGTCCCTTTCTTGATAAAACAAATATTAAATATGACAAACAAATACATACGAAATTTATAGTCAAATCCGCTATAACAGTAATGTTGGACGTTTATGAATAAGAATATGAGAGTTTAACAGGTACTACTTGAAAGAATCCAAGGGATAAGGCCAACATGCGTTAAATTGAACTATGACTTAAAAGTATTTGATATTTTTTTTACACTCGCAGTGTTCTTTCTTATCTATACAAGTTTAAATAAGAAACCAAAAATCTCGAGCCAAAGGTCGTAGGTTCAAATCCTAACAGTGTGCGAATTTTTGGTGTCTTATTTAAACCTATGAATTAAGGGCATTAGATACTGAGAGCCTATTTATCCTATCCAATCACTATCCATCCATATTGCTCTTACAACAAGCGTAGGTAGTCAATGCGGGTCAGTAGGTTTGTGAGCTGGTAGCCAACCTAACTGTCGAGTTATTATAGCGATAGCCATACAGGCATGGAATGGCTTAACGACCATCATCACTGTGATTTGTCGACGATGCGTGGCCGTTTCGTTGATGTAGACACGGCCGCACATCAACATACCGTGATCTGTCAAATTTCTGCAACCAAATTTGAACCTTATGTTGATCAATGAAACGTCATTATCATCATCATTTTATCAGTCGCAGTACGTCCCCTGCTAAATATGTTTAGCCTATGCCTATGGGCCTCCCCTATAGATGTGGCCTAAGTTGTGTTCCAAAGTAGCCTATTACAAGCGGCCTGCATCTAGTGTGATCCTGCATTTATAAAATCGTCTGTTCATCTTGCCCGTGGACGCCCAACGCAACTTTTTAAAATGGGCATATAACAGCGTTCTGACCGATCACTTATCTGTCAGTTTTTTAAGTTGCCAGACTGTGCTTTACTCATTGACCTCCATAATACAAGTACGCTGGACTCAACATTCTCTAAGAAATGACATAATGTCCCCACCGAGTGTCTAGGGAACTAAAAAAGAGTAACTTGCATAAGTTTATATCAACTGTCATTAGTTCCGTGGACGGTCACCACACACTCACTACAGCCGTCAGCGCCAAAATGGCGATAATCAAATGGCTACATTTTTACGTTGACAGTATGCAGTCCAGCGTACTTGTATTATAGAGGTCAGTGGCTTTACTATACGACTCTTGCCTACGAGTCACAATGAGGTCGACATTAGAATCTTTAAAAAAACATACAAATAAATTAGATTGGATCCTATTCTTTCCGAGACTGGAGTCGGTCGGGGTAAGAATGCCCCCCCTATAGCTACTTCATATTTATTTTTTATTAAAACAGTACAGTAATATCCCTCCTGAATCCGTAAAAAGAGGATCGCTTGGAAAACCCAGGTGCATGAATCGACAATTACCGCGAAATACTGTGACGAATACTGATATCACCACTATGTCGTATTTCGATGCTTTAACAGTATGCAAAGCGAGCTTCGTTGGATTCTTTTATACAGTAAATCGGTCCGTTGCGGAATGAAACAACTTTCAGAAATGAAATTTATTGAAATCACATATAGTTGCTATTTCCTTGAAAAGGTTTTAATGAATTTCATTCAAATGTCCCGAATCGATTAACGAATTATATTTTTATAACTTAAGCAATTATTTTGATGGTTAAATATTTGTAAAAATATTTCCATTGGATACATGCGGGTACATTCCCCAAGTATTGATGAAATCGAACGCCGGCTCACTGGCGTAGCAAGCACTTGCAAAAATTCGTGGACTGACTAACGTCCTCCGTAGCTTAGTTGGTAAGAGCACTCGCCCGGATAGCGAAGGGACGTGGGTTCGAGTCCCATCGGATGACACAGTCGATTAATTTTTGTAAGTGAAATTTGATTTTAATCGAAGTTTGACGATTCTGCTACGTATTGTTTTCAAAAACTTTGTTCTTGCGATCTAGCAACACAATTGTGATTTGAGAGGACTTAACAGGTTGCTAAGTTTAATAATAAGTGCTTAATCTCCTATTAAATTAAGTTAATATCTAAGTACAAATTGCACTCAAAACTCATCGACCGTCTGCAGGTGGGGCTCGAACCCACGACCCTTTGCTATCCGGCGAATGCTCTCCCAACTGAGCTACCGAGGACGTTATAGTTACTCAACGATTTTTTACAAATGCTTGTACAAACTTGCAAAGAAGTAAAATAAAATAATTATTATCCGAGTTTTTAATGCAAAGGAACCAATGATAGTGCATTAAAAAAAGGTAGATATGTCATGTCCTACTGCGCGGCGATTCGAATTTGATGCGACGAGCACACGTTCGTTTACGTGTCAAATGCCATATTTATACGAAATTTCAATGGAAAATTGAGCGAATTGCTCAATTTGAGGCAAGCGATTTCCGTGCGCTAATGACATGTCTACCTCTTTTTTTAATACACTGTCGTTGAAAGGAACAGTAAAAACGGAAGGGAACTGGAAAGAGTCTGGAGGATAAGGAGAGGATCATCTTGATAGGACTCGAAAGCGTGATCATCAATCAGGTAGGATTCAGGAAATCTGTGGAGCAGTAAAAAGTTAATAAACAACTACGTTGATTAGTACAGTCGCCACCACATCAGTCAATACATTTTGTGATGTATAATGGTTAAACAAATATAATTTTGATCTAATTGATTGATTTCGTAGCAACACTGTTTCTGTGAAGATAGACTTCGGATATCTTGTACTATAAGAGTGTATGGAACCCTTTCCTATTGATGAGTTATGGCCGCATACGGTCATTGCATACACTTCTATAGTTTCAAGGTAGCCGCGCGGCCACCGTCAAGCCGCATTGCTCCGAAGTGAACCTTTACAACTGCAGTAGAAGCCACAGTGTTAAAAAAGTTTGATGTTATGCATTTTGTATAAAATAACCCCTTGTGTAAGGTAACGAACAATATAATCAGATAAATTACCCAGCAAACATTTGGGTACAAGAGTTTTCGCTGGGAACTAATTCGATAGCGCTCGTTCAAAGGCGAAAATGCCAATAGTTCGTCGTAACATAATAAAATAATCGCTAGCCAACTAAAATGTACTTTATTCCATCTTAATGGACTTTTCCACTTTTAGTTTTATTGAAAATAGCAGAGGACACAATTTATTAATTTAACATTAAGTTAGCTTAATACAGAACAATGGTTTGAGCGAAGACCGCATTTAAAATGCACCATGAAATTTAAATGCAGATTCAATATCGATTCGGCTTGGATTCAATGTATGTAAGGTTCGTGTAATAAACAGCTTAGCTAGGTATTATCTATGGTATTGTAGACTTTATTACTTGGTAAGGATTGAAAAAGAACTTAATTAAATCGTTGCCTAAAAAAAGAAAGACATATGACATTTCTAAATCCTTGACTCTACGTGATCATATTGTGAACTTACATGTGAACAAAGCTTTTCCTTAAAAATACGTGGCCTCCGAAAGTTTGAGAATACAATAAAAATTGTTAAATACTCTATTTCGATTGTCGCTTCGAGTATCCCCAAATTCCCTTATAATGATTCAATCGATTACTTTGACTGCACCAAATTAGCTAATTAGTCGCTCCCCTGTAATTACCTGATCTGCCACATCCTGGATCATAGTCGAAAGCGGACCCTGGGCCTTCGCGCGAGCGCACAACCAGGATAACGCTAGGGTGATGATGATCTTGCTACTAACATTCAAAATTTCTCTAGAAAGATACTATTTTGAAGTAATACTACAAATACATTCGAAGTATTAATTGACAATGCATTCTTCATTTGTTTTGTTATTGGCAACCTCATTGTCTGCACCGGTTTATTACGATACACCTGCATTGCATTGAGCATGTTAATGACATGTAGATGAAACTAGGTTAGCTTGCATTCAGTCCGCTTGTAAGTTGTATGATGTCGGGAAATAAATTAATGAGTCTCGTAATACAAGCTTTCGATAATAGAAACAAAATGTCGCCCCTATTATTCGCCTTAGATCATTGCCTAAGATGAGCTAAGCCACGGAGCGAGTTAAATACATGTATCAGCACCTACATGTAAACTTTTTTTTGCAAGTATTGCGTATTTGCGTAGTATATTTAAAACGGGAGCTTGCCATACGTACCATCATTACCTCTTTGATTTAATCAAAAAAGGTAGATAGATACGGAATTAGCGCCTTATGAAGAGGTAAGTATAGTCTAAGGAAATTAGCACAATTACAATTACAACAAAACCTTTTTGCACAGTGCAATTCTAATCTTTATATTACCTTGTACAATTATTTATTCTGTGATATTACCTAGTGGTTTAGGTATGCTTGATCGAAGAGTTCGCCGCATATAGGAAGGTACCTAGTTAGAAGAAGCCGGTTGTCAAGTTGAGTAGGACTATTTTCTAATTGTTGCAATTTTGAGAATGCAGCATATTCCATTTTTTGTACTAATCTAAGTACATATTATCCGGTAATTATACGTATTAGTATGTACTTATTATATGCTTACTTACTTGTCTAGGTACTTACCTTTAATCAAAAGATATTACCACCTACGTAACAGCTGTGGTAACAAACTTCGCAAGTTTAGTTTTATTGAAAAAACTTTCGTTCACACCTCAACTTACTATCTACTTAGCCTACCTCCTAGTTTGTTTCGATAAACTCCGTTTTCAAGCTTTGAGAAGTTGTGAGTAAACTTTGCGGCGACAAAACAAATAACTGCCTAGTTGGCTGATAAAGTACCTATAAGTAAAGTAAGAATGTACCTAAATTCAGTAGGTAGGTATGTTTACTTAAAGCAGCCGTGCCATCGTTTTCAACCTTAAATAAGGAAAGAAACAGACATTTAAGATAATACACCTATAACCTAGATAGGTACCCACCATACCATAATAAATAAATCATTCTGTAGAAAATATTTTACCCTTAAAAGACCTACTTACATGTTTGCATGTTTCAAAAACCTCACATCAATAAACCTACAGACCAGAAAAAAGCACAAGCAGTTACACAACATACTGCCTTCTTGAATCACTAATTAGAACACAATAGAATGTGTGGAGCACAATCGAAAATGATTTCTTGGCCAAGACACGGGGCCACGGAGGCTGTATATATGTATACCTACTTTTATAAATGTTGAATCACGACTCGAGTTCTCAACTGCCCGGTTCAACGACCAACGAAAAAGAAACAAAATGATAAAGATACCCGTAACCAGTACTTACGCATGGATACTAGACTAACGTTTTGTTATAAAACATAACTGGTTTAATTCACAAGTCGGACAGTAGGTATTTCGAATGCCTACCTATACGTTACAGTATTTGCATGCCAAAAGCTCATGTAGGCAAGTGCCTTCTACTTTGGTTTATTTTTGACAAAAAATGCTCTAGAAATCTCCTTATCAGATGTCTTGCGATCTTATAAGATTACAATATAAAAAAAAATAAAGTAGACCTACCTAAACTACCTAGGTAGGTACTGTAAGAAGTTGGTAAAATTCGTAGAAAGAATGAAAACCTAGGTACGTCCACCAAAAACTTTACTGATCATGCGCGGTAGGATGTAAACAAACTTCAAGTTTCTAAAAGTTTACTACAAGTAAAAACACCAACCTTTTGCAATGAATACGGCTGATCCAAGTCCAAAGCTCCGGTAACAAGACACAATCCACTTGGATTCACAACATTCCTAAAAAACACTCACTCGAAAACTAGTAGCTTCGCTCACACTATCGTTGCCGCACTTTTTGAGATAAAATTTCCACGAAACATCAATAAAACCCACTTATAATCACAATGGTAGTTAGATAAATCAGTTTAGTTGTTGTTTATAGGGTAATGAATACGATATTCACAATAAAAACTTAAAAATTCGCCGTAAACAACCAGAGCAACACTCGGCACGCGACGGCCATCTTCCGCCAACGCGAAGTTTGAGGTTATTTACGGCAGGGGGCGCTACGTTACGGCTAGCTAACTAGAACTTTAGATTTAAAAAAGCTCTCGGTCAGAGAAATATATTGTTTGTAGGGATGTTTTGTTATTATATCGTCAAGAGGTTTTTGGTTAAATGAATAATTCATTTTATAACATTCGAAAGTTTTTGATATAAGTAAAAATAAAACTGAATCCAAGCAAAATCTCATTTGATTTTTTTAAGTAGCAACACAACTTTTACAGTGCTGCCATACGTGTAGGTTATCTACTATTTAGAATTAATTCACGTATTTTGAGAAGGTCCGGATGGGAAGGTTTTTTTTATTTTATCCGGAAAGTTAACTTAAATGTTAACAAAATGATATTTCCAGTTAAATACTACTTATTACTTCATGATCGAATAGAATGATAAGTTTTACTTACTACATTGTACTTCCTAAACGCATTAACAAAACAGAAAAAGTTCCCTACTCATACGTAAAAATAATAATTCTTAATAGCACAAGTATAATATATTGTAACGCTTTTTTTAATGAAGAAAAACAGATTTTTTTTTAATAATAGTAGTAACTTCACATTTTTTTAGATTTGGTAGCACTGACCGATTTGGCAGCTGTCAAGAAGATAGGATTTCTCATTGTCATTGATTGAATGGTTTGTTTGTTTCTTTTGTTTGATTGAAAGATTGAATTTATTATTGTTTGGATTTGTTTCATTTGTTTGTTTTATAAAACTCGGTACCAGAAAAGTTAATTTACACCTTATGGTTTTGTAATGAAAGCATACACGATCGTTGTAAGCTCTGTCTAAATTATTCAAAACAAGTCAGTACTATTTTCTTTACTTCAACAAGAATTTACCAATTTCAATGAAAAGATTAAAGCAGTATATTATTTACCTATCTCTTAATAATATATATGCTCCAACAATAACACTGAGCTTGGAAAGAAAAACAGGTCAAAGCGTATTCCTATGTGGAAAACCTACTTATTTAATGTATGGTTTTCATGTGAATGCTCTTCTTTAAGGTAAGCACATTTGTGTCTTTTGTTACATGTAGATATACCTTAAATACCTACAGGGAAGACAAGAATAGAGAACCAGTTTGTCAAGCAAATGCTTCTGTCCGAGACACTAAAATGAATAATCAAAAACCCCAGCCTTAATTTACTATATGGTAGTGTGTATGAGCCATATTCCTCCATGCAGGTTTCTATTCCCTTATTTTGTTTCAATTACCTCTGGATATACATGCCGTTCATCAATGTTCTATCTCGGCCAAAGTTGCTAATATGAGAATGAGTAGGAATTAACATTTTAGACATCTTTGACAGCATTACTGTAACTTCACTGTGGTAAAAGGTTATAGGAGAGATTGTAGGATCATCAGATTGAGGGAACAGAGAGTGCACCTGTGTATTACGCACACACTTGTGCAATAAAGTATCTCCATTGCTCTTGGCTAATCTCATTTGAGATTGGCCGCTGTAGTTGAAATTTCGCTAGGAGGATATTATCATTAGGTCTTGAGAGCCCACGTGAAAACTATTTTTTTTTTTTTTCCCACTATCAAAAGCATGGATGAATTCAAAGTCAACACTAGTATTAAAGGAATTGTTTAAGGAGTGATTATTCAACACAATTTTTTTTTAGTCAGATGCGCCTTCAAAGTACCATTATTTTCAGAATTCTGTCTCTGAATTGATTACACAAAATCACTTATTCTCTTATAACAAGAGTCCTTATTACTTGTAGACATATTAGTAATAGCACAGAATAAGTACTAGTACTTCTAGTAGAGTATTTAGTGACGTCAACCTTGCAGATCTTCAACAAAGGAAGCCGTTTGGCACAGACGTATCTGAGCTGATGTACCCACGTGGCACCTCCCTGCAGGTAGGTAGGGGGAGGGGGGAAAAAGCCCATCTACCTTGCTGCACTCTGACGTCCATATCTCCAAAAGTTTAGCAAATAGGTCGTGTTTAGTATCATTTCCGTATAATTCAAGGACGAGAAATTCATTTCTGGAACAAAATTTGCAATCGATCATAGAAAAATAACGAGTATAGCGCGAAAATAAAAAAAACTTTAAAAATTATTTTTTACAAAATCGATTTTTACAATTTAACTACGAGATTATGTTTTATAAAAAAATACGATTGAATAGCCCTGTTTATCTAGAATATATGAACATAAACTTTATAAACAGTTTTGACTTATATGCGTGTCAAAAAAAAACATTTACGTCGCGCGGCGGAGCTGCGAGCGGCGGGAAAAGTTTGTAATTTGGATAGGAATTGTCACATATTGTTTAATTATGACACTGATTAATTAGTAAAAGTTATTTTATACCTCAAGATGGTATTATTAAAGGATTATTTAGTAATAATTTGTTTATAATATTAGAACACTGACAACCATAATTCTGGCATATTTTAATTATTTTATGCATAAAAATTGGTACCTACTCGTATAAGAGTCAAAAGTAAGGTTAGCTAAATACTTTAAAAGCTAAGTAATAAGAGTTTTTTATTTTATTAAAATATTTATAGTTTTTTTTTATATTATAACTAAATACCTATAAAAAATACATTGTTTTTAAAGGTAGGTAATGGTGGCTTATGATTTAAAGTGAAGATGATTATGATTTATTGGAATGCGTATCGTATCGTATAGATTTAGCATATAAATTAAAAAACAGAAATTGGTGTCAAAATCAACTACTATTTGAATACGGAAAATGTCAGACAGCTGGTGAACCTAGTATCTTCCGCAGAAGAAATGTATTAAACACACTTGTTGCTCTATTATAGCCCGCCCTATGAATGGGAACAGGTTAGGTAGGGCGAGTTGGCGAGTGACCAAGTACCACTAAAATCTCTGCGAAGTCTCTCTCATTCAGGCCGCTGAAGGAATCTGCACCCTTCGGATCGTTCCCGTATTTGAATGACAAAACCTTCTTTCCGAACGGATTCAAAAACCCTATTGACAAACGCCGTCGATGGGATCAGATACGATTTGACATTCCGATTCGAATTCGGAAAGGATCCGACACGGAAACTTTCCGAGTGTTTGTGAATCAGGGTGCTGAACGACGAAAAATCGCTGTTCGCATGCACTTGCCGTCCCAGCGGTTAACCGCACCTAATAATGCAGGCACAGCACTCGAGAGGATGCCTCGCAACCATGAAGCATACCTTTCGCCCTTGCGACTGCCAAGATTCCCAGCCCATTGATTCTAGGTCTACTAGTTGGCAGGAGTCGCTTATAGCGCCACCGCCTTGCTCTAAGGTATATGCATCAAAGCGAGTCAGCCTAAGCATCTTTTTGCCTAGCCCGATTCCATGCCTGTCCTTGCAGGATTGATTTAAATTCTTGAACAAGAAAGCCAGTCAGTGGTGGATGTGAGGTGGCGGTCGTTGGCCTTAATCAGGCCATGTGTCTACGCAGCCGTTGTGTAGCATAGATGGGAGGGAGCCATGAACTGACCCGGTAACTTTCATAACAAGAGATGGACCACTGAAAAGAGCGATTTGCTCTAAAAAATGCCTTTGCGCATTTTTTCACCCCCATTCATTATAAGGATTGGCAAAGCATCAGGCCAGCTAGAGAATCTATCGACCTTTAAAGACAATTTTGAAAACCTTGCCGCAAGGAAGTGGGCCGGTACTGTCTGTGTATTGTGGATATGTCGGAAACGCTTGGTTAGAGTAGGGAACTTCGTGCCGTTCCAAATGAATCGCTCAGCAACCAAAGGTTTGGGGGTGGCCAAGTGCGGGCAGCAAAACGATGGTGTCTGGTAAGTAGAGACGATTTCCTCTTGTTAATGCTTCTCGACTGATGGAGATGTCTACGGCCCTAGAGATGTTAATTGTCTCCAGTAAGACGCCATGCGAAACCGCAGATAATTTGCAAGCGATTGTATTGAGAGCATTAAATGGGAACTTTAGAACCGATATCTACTATTAAGCTTTCCACCCATGTTCTATTGACTGCGTTTAGACTAATAATAATGACCTGATAAAGTTGGTGTAATTTTTTTGTAAGGTATAATACTTATTTTTTCAAGGTGTACCGAATTGTGTAGTTGCAGCGGATAAAAATCATTCGATATTGTAATAAAATTTGATATTGTTGTACGGGCACAGTACGGGCGACAACACTTTGCAAGGTAGACACTGTAGTATCTGTTATAGTATTGTAATATGTTATGTTATAATATAGTATGCTGTTATAATATGGTCAGTTTTGTAATAAAAATTTTGGTAGGTAAATTGGTGTGTTTGTTAGTACAATTTATTATTTTTAGTAGAGTACTTTGTTACCTACTTTATTTTGATGTCATATTATGTGAAAACTACGAGTAAATACCAATTTGTACTAAAAAAAATAATACAGAATTATAGTTGTCAGTGATTAATAAAACATTTGTTCGAATATTATTAAATATATATTCTGTGATATTATGTACAAATATTTACTAGGTATACCTTTAATAATACCATCTTGAGGTATAAAATAACTTTTATTATTCTATCAGTGTCATAATTAAACAGTATGTGACAAATCCTATCCAAATTACAAACTTTTCCCGCCGCTAGCAGTTCCGCTGCGCGACGTAAATGTTTTTTTTTGACACGCATATAAGTCAAAACTGTTTATAAAGTTTATGTTCATATATTCTAGATAAACAGGGCTATTCAATCGTATTTTTTTATAAACATAATCTCGTAGTTAAATTGTAAGAATCGATTTTGTAAAAAATAATTTTTAAACTTTTTTTTATTTTCGCGCTATACTCGTTATTTTTCTATGAACGAGTGCAAATGTTGTTCAAGAAATGAATTCCTCGTCCTTGAATTATATGGAAATGAAACTAAACACGACCTATTTGCTTAACTTTTAGAGATATGGACGTGAGAGTGCAGCAAGGTAAATGGGTCTTCCCCCCCTCCCCCCAGCTACCTGCAGGGAGGTACCACGTGGGTACCGGGCTAAATCAGCTCAGATGACCACCAGGCACGTCTGTGCTAAGCGGCTGCCTTTGTTGAAGATCTGCAAGGTTCTCCATACAAACCATGTCACTAAATACTCTACTATTCGTACAGAAGTATGACTTAGCAATTGTAATCAAAGAAATGTCTACTCAATGTCGTCAACAATATGGCGTAATTTAGTTCGCCTCAGAATCAAGCACATTTTCGTGTAGACACCTACAAAAATCCATTGCAAGATAATTTCATACTTATTGCTCTGGAATATGATTCATAATACACTAAACTTATTCAGTGACGTAATATCACGCGACGCGATAGGGTTGACTGCTACGAGAAGCTTCTAACGCCATCTAGCGCCTCTTTCTAGTACTTTATTCATTCTCGTCCAGCCAGCAACGTAGCCGCGCGGCTGCCGGTGAATAAAACGCGCGAGCGTGTCGATGGGCGGTAGCGACACGCAACTTGTTTTAGCCCCTAAGTAAGGGTCGCCGCGCGTAGGTACGTTTTTGCTACCTACGCGGGGAGATACACAGGCCTGGTAATAGTTACTCTTGTTTATAGGTACTTAATTGTATGGTAAAGACAGTTTACCCTGTATCTCTACTTATACTTACTTATCCTATTGGAATTAAACATAGCCCAGATTAAACATGCTTATACAGTATGCATGCACATCAAAATTAGGTATTATAATTAAGCAGACTGTGTTCTGGAACATACATAATAACAAAAAAAAATTAAAACACATTTTTGTACACTCAGCCGCAAGTGGCCGTTTTCGTGCGCAGTGGTGTGCTACAAAAAATTGTAGGCTATTATAAATGGAGGTATGGACGATTTTGTATGGAGTGATTTATCTGTTACTTAGTAACTATTATATAATCTGTGGTCAGACTACCCCACTTTGACCTTGAGACCTCTATTTCTACGCAATAAAAGCTGTTTTCGTAGTTCACATAGGTAACCTAACGTGCTGCCGACCGTACTTTATAACCTAAGCAGGCCTGGGGTATTTTAATTTGAATTATTATTTTTTAACAGTTTAACTATTATTATGTATATATGTATAGTTTGGTTAGTGATCTTAAAAACTTGACACGCGCGCGAAGAGTTCCGTACTATTAACTTAAAACATAAGACAGTATAGCCAAAAAAAGGTATTTTTATTTATAATTTCAAAAGTATTCATCACAGGATACCCGAAACAATTTTAAATAAGAATTTCCGCGCCTGTTTTTTTACGTGAGTGATTTGAAGTTGATATGTCCAAGACTTTAGTAATTTGGGGGGGGGGGGGGGGCGTGTAAACGACTTTGGCGGGCTATATCTCGCTAATGGTAAAGCTGATAAAAAAAAGTGTTGTATGGAAACCCTACCTTATTTTCATAGTTCTTTTCAACGATACCACACAAGGGGGTGCACTCAAAAAAGTAATTCACCCCCCCCCCCCCCCCCTTACATGTATGGGGAGGTACCCTTAAAAAGGAGTAATTGTAATTTTTTGTATTTCTAAAAAATAGATCTATTATGTGAAGTATCCTCGAACCAAGTTACATGCAAATCAGTCCAGAAACGAAGAAGATATTCTGCGGTGACAGACTAGGACGGACGGACTGAACGATCTTATAAGGGTTCCTTGTCGGACCACGGAACCCTAAAAAAGAGGTAGATAATAAAATCATCTCCAAATGAGGGGCGATTCAAAGTCATACTTGTAAAAAATTTAAATGCAAAATTTAGCAATTTGCCTAATTTGAGGCAAGCCATTTCCGCGCACTAATGACATGTCTACCTCTTTTCTTATTACACTGTCACTGTCCGACAAGTTCTTGCGCGACCCTCCTTGTACCCGCAACTTTATTAAATTGCAAAAACTGTTTTTAATTGATCATGCTCTTAATTGCTACAAAAAACTTATACGTTAAAAAACTAGGTAATAACATCGCACAATGCCCGAAAAAAATCGACAACGCGAATAACATCGAAACGATTCGAAAAGTTGGATAATAACGGAACTCAATATAAAAACGTTTTCCCGAATAACTTGTAATGAGTGCGAACTTTTCAAGGTGCCGACCGGGGCCGGGGCTCTTTGTATAGGATGGTATAGGTAATTTTAGAGAGTTCAGGATACTTTAGTAACTTATCAGAGCACACTGCCGGCTTGCATGTCGGCTGTTTTTTTTTCTATTATTTTACGGGTAAATCCTTTTTAGGGTCCCGTAGCCCTGATGAGGAACCTTTATAGTTTCGTCATGTCCGTCTGTTTGTCCGACGTTCCCTCCCCCTCCCCCCTCCTCTAAAAGCTTAACTGCTAGCTCGAAAAATCTGAAAAATCATGATTATAGTGCATTTCATAAACTTTAAAACTATAGCGGTTGAGATTACATTAAGTATTAGTGTATCAGTAATAGTTGTTTTATTTTATTATTATTTGGAAAACATACAGTTCTTATGGCATAAATACAAATAAACAACACATACTGAACTTTCGTGGTTTTTTTACTAAATACAATGTTTAGAATAAGTTATTTTAAGTGATTAAGATGGAGTAGTTGCTTGTTTAAACTAAAAAAAGGTTTAAATAATATATTGTCTAAATGTTGTTTAAAGATGATGGTACGGAACCCTTCGTGCGAGATTCTGACTCGCACTTGGCTTGTTTTTTGTAGGTAATCTTTGAAAGATGAATATAGGATACTTTAGTAATTTACTGATAAATTACTAAAGTATTCTAGATTCATCTCTGTACCTACCGACTTTGCTTCGGCCGTCTACCTTTTCTTATTTTTTACGGGTAGGTACCTATACACTAAACTTTGTTTGTATTAGTTATCAACTTTAATTGATAGGCTTTGCTGCCTGCAAACATACACACACACACAATATTATTTACTAGTACAAAAATTGTGCTCGTTATTCGCTTCAATTTTATCTTTGAATTATTTTTTAACACAGCCTTACTAATAATAATTTGTAGCACTCAAGTTATTATATGTTGCTTAATGCTGTTTAATGTGACCTATTCGTAATTAATTCAAAAATTATCAGTCCCATATTTATTCAACTGGTTTACCAGTCAGTGCTATAATTATTATAAGTAAAGCAAAGCATTATGTAGATTCTCCTTATTGTTATGAAATTAGATAAGATAGATATACAATTTTAATCGAATCCGGCTATTGGCTAAAACTACAGTCGCTTTCAACAATTGTCATGCTTCAACAGTGTCGTATCTTTCCCACTGACCGGTTTTTTTCCTCCTAAATTACTTTCGATCTCCAACAACGTCTTGTCTTTGGTTTCCGGCAAAATAAAATACAATATGAGGAAACAAACAATTAAACCCGACCCAAAAATAACATACGCACCTTCTATGCCAATACTCTCCATCAGAACTGGCGTCAATTTCAACACTGTAGCATATGATGCTGTTAAAACTACCCCACTCATACTAGAACCTAAACCTTTCAAACGAAGAGGAAATATTTCCCCAATAATAGCAAAAGCCACAGGGCTTACACCTATGTGGACTATGAAATTCATTAACAAAATCAAGCAAGGACTCACCCACGATGAAACATTTGCATAGTATTTGTTTTTTAAAAACAAAACAAGACTTATCGTGTAAAGAATCAAAACTGATAAAGCACCGGCTGTAAAAAGAAGTCTTCGTCTCTTAAAACACTTCACAACAAAGCTTGACAACAGCAAAGCTGCTATGACTATACAATCAGACACCAAGGAAATGTACACTCCAATTGTTTTGTTGCCGGTTAAATCAGTCATTATCAGGACAATGTAAGCTTTGAAATAGTTTCGGCCACACAAATCTATTGTTATAGACAAGGTCGCTACGATCACGAAGGCTCTTATGAATTCCTTGCTTGAACCCAATTTCCACAACTTTCTCAAATTCGTATGTCCTTCGCGTTTTTCGGTTTCAGCCCTCTCTTTCTGAGTGGTTATCAACTCTTTCAGTTCATTGTTTCTGGTGAGCGTCCCGTTCAACCAATGGAATGACCTTTCACATTCTTCGTAACGACCCTTCATGGCTAAAAAGAAAGGTGATTCTGTCCAGAAATGTCAGAAGCATACTTGATATAGATGGAATTAGTGCGATTGCAGCCACTTGTCTCCATGTCATCAGTAAAGCCATTGAATGGCAGAAAAGCGTACCAGATGACAATGCCGCTTTCTGGACCGCTGTGAAGTAACCTCTTCGGTCTGGATCAGAGTATTCTCCGATCAGGATAACGTTGATGAATATTCCTCCCATAGTCAAACCTTGGACTGCCCTAGCGATGTATAAACTGGGCAAAGATTGAGCGTAATAGAAAAGAACCCATCCAACTGTCGTTAATACATTCTTGAAGATGTGTACCGCTTTGCGTCCGAATTTTTGCATAATTGATGACAGAATGAAAAAGCCCACTAGTCCAGCGTATCCAAGAATCGATGCTAAAAACAAACGATTCAGTTAGTGTAGCAATAAGTAAGCCTTCAACATAAACTTATTACTATGGGACTATCTTCAGGTAGAGCGCTAGATGTAGAGATAATCGCTTACAGAATCCAGTAGAGGAATTAAGTTCAAAAACGTGGTTTTGAGATAATTACGGGTACTTTTCTGTCAGTTGTCAAATTTAAAAAATAAGATTTATCGATTGTATATATTTATCTAGGTTTCGAATTTTTCGAATAAAATTTACGGAAATAAATAGAGAAATAACGCAAATATTGCGCGGCCATAATGAATGTTAATGTATTGCACTTTTCAGATGATAGTTACATATAATATTAGGTTGGGGCTAAAGTCTTTTCGCATTGTAGTATGGCTGGTTTTGGTATCATTTAAAGTTTAAATTTTAAAGAAGATTATTCCAAATTCAAATTAGGAAAATGTGTATTTTTCATTTGTTTTTAATACTGTCAAGATGAGTGAATCTAATGAAGAAATTCTATACATTTTAAAATTTCACTACAAAAAAGGAAAAATGCAATGCAAGCCGCGAAAAAAAATTGCGATGTTTATGGGACTAGTGCAGTGTCTGTGAGAGTAGCACAAAGGCTTAAGCGTTTTCAATCCCGAAATTTTGATGTCAAAGATGCACGTCGCTCTGGTCGCCCTATTACGGATAAAATTGATGCCATTTTTGAAAACGTAGAGCATGATCGGCATATCAGTAGTTACGACGTAGCTAAAGAACTGAGAATTGACCAAAAAACAGTTATGGCGCATTTGAAAAAAAAAACGGGTTCACAGAAAAGCTCGATATTTGGGTACCCCACGACCTCACTGAAAGAAACTTAATGAACCGTGTTACTCATTTGTGATTCTTTATTACAACGTAATGAAACCGAACCATTTTTGAAGAAGCTGATAACTGGTGATGAAAAGTGGATCACGAACGACAAGAACGTGTAAAAAAGGTCGTGGTCAAAGGCCGGTCAGGCTTCACAGACAGTGGCAAAACCCGGGTTAACTCGCAACAAGGTGATGGTGTGTGTGTGGTGGGATTGGAAGGGCATTATTCATTATGAGCTGTTACCACCAGGCAGGACCATCGATTCTGAACTCTACTGCGAACAACTGATGAGATTAAAGCAAGAAGTTGAGAGAAAGCGGCCGGAATTAATCAACAGAAGGGGTGTGTTTTTTGATCATGATAACGCTAGACCTCACACATCTTTAGCCACTCAGCAAAAAATAAACAGAGCTTGGCTGGGAGGTGTTAATGCATCCTCCGTATAGTTCTGACCGTGCACCTTCAGATTTCCACCTGTTACGCTTTTTTCAGAATTCATTAGGCAGTGTCAGGTTAACATCACGAGAGGACTGCCGAAACCACTTGTCGCGGTATATTGATCAGAAGCCCCAAAATTTTTAAAGCAATGGGATCATCATGTCCCTACCTACAAGATGGCAAAACGTTGTCGAATAAAATGGTACCTACATACTTTAGTTAAATGAAAATAAACTATAGTATTAAAAAATGTTTGGAATTTTCTTAAAAAATGCGAAGTAACTTTTCTCTCAACCTATTACATCGTGTGTGCGTATTTTTCCACGAATATGTAAAATTAACTATGTTTACGATGTTTTAACAGCGGATAGGAATAATTAAAATGTAAAAACATTTTCTTTTCTTTCCATATATTAATCATTAGGAGCCGTTCCCGAAAAGGCAAATCCTTGCAATGTAACCCGTATCAGGCGCTAACTCAAACTCCGACATAAAGTTTTATTAGAATGCAATCAAGAAAATCCTGAACGTGCCTTACCAAGCCATGATGCGTCGCTGGACGTAGCTTTAATATCCTTGGAGTTGGGATCCAAGATGGCGGGGTTGAGAATGGCGGGAAAGCCCAAATTAATGCCAATACTCACTGACTGGACCATAATTGTTAAAAGGATAAAAATCTGGAAGAAAAAGGAAATAGACATTTCTAACTAGTTAAAATGGAGGTAGTATCTAGACAGTAATAAGTAGGTAGGTAGGTAATTAGCGATCAATAATTATCTACCTATCTGTTAAATTTAATGTTTTACTTGAAAGAACTTATGAACACTTGGCATGGGAATTTGTAACGCGAACATTATATTTTCAAGATTCAAGTCAGTAAGTAATTTCCTTTTCAATTGTACTTCAATTAAAGTGTACTTACTTACCTGTCTATAAAAATAAATTCTTCCTTCAAGATTTGGTGGCATTGCAACTTTACAAGCAATCACCCGAGACACTACGAAGTTCTTCAAAATTCACTCAACTAATGCTGGAAAACGTGCGACCGAGTAATTTCGCGTGCAATAAAAGTTACAGGTAACAATGTAGGTATGAATTTATATGTTAAATATCCACCGTACCTACATCTGGCTATCAACATTATGCAGTTTCAACATCCTCTCACTTTTATTTCACTTAGCAAAAAAAGTTATTGCCATCATTTAGTGCGATTTTTAAGGCAGTTGTTTTTTGTTGGAAAAAAATTATCTAAGCTCTTTTTCTACCATGGTGGTATACCACTATGGCCTCCTTCAACTTTCTCCACTCTGTTCTGTATTAGGCCACACATTGGTGCCTACCATCCTTACAATGTCGCCCGTAAACCGCGTCTGTGGTCTCCTGACGGGTTTTTTCGTTCCCATGGTCTCCGTTCCAGGATAGCTTCGCACCATGCTCCATTTTTTATAGATACTTATAGGTAGGTATTTTGTACACATGACACGCTAACGAGACGGCGAGGTTTCGGAGTAAACAAAATTAGAAAATAAATATCTTCGTAATACATACAATTGAGGGATTTTAGTTGAATTTCCAAAAACTGCTGTAATTTAAATGGGACCATCTGGAAAGTGTCTACATTTTAAAAACAAAAAGATATTTTTCATATCGGTCGTCAAGTAAACAACCTTCTAAGAAAATATTTCCATGAGTTGAGCGCTCTTTTTTTGACGTTGGTTACAAATACTTAAATTCGTCCTTTACGATTTGACGACTTGCAAGCAATCACTCAACACATAAAGCACTTCTAAATTCATGTAGATAACTAATGCTTTAAACGTGAGACCTAGTAATTTCGCGTGCAATAAAAGTTTTTGTATTAGTAACATGATATTTAATGTTAAGTATCTATGCAATGTACAGTTATAATACAAATGCAATTTCAACATATGTGCTGCATAACTTAAATGGTCGTAGGTATATGATGATTTTCATGTTAAGCGTGTGAATCAATGAAACGTACCTACCTACTCTCACTAAATTAAATTGTCTTTTCTTTGCTTAATAATAATGACATAGTTTTTAAGGTTAATTTTTACTAATAACACTATTTGGACTAAGTTGTCTGAAAATAAATGAAGATCTAAGATCTCGGGCTAAGATAAAAAACAAAGAGTTAATATTTTACCCATACAAATGTTTTTTATTTATTTATTATTTTTAAATTCGGACGAAGCACGTTAAGCCTGCCTGGTGCTGCGCCTGATCTCTCCAAGGTTATGTAGGACTGCCGTCTTACCGAATTATGAGAGTGAAGGACCAGAGAGTGTACCTGTGTATTGCGCACACACTTGTGCACTATAATATCTCCCGCGCAGTCGGATATACTCTGTTGAGATTGGCCACTGTAGTCGATATTCGGCTAGGAGAACATTATTATTTATAAATCATAACTACTTTGTCTATGTGGCTACTGGCTAGGGATTAGTTCGTATTGCAGGTCCGTAACAATAATTGTCTGGTTCGGGAATCGAATACCAGTCAGATAGATCAGATCCGGTAGTCAACGAGCTCAGACGTTTCCGGGGGCCGATATGGCTCCATTACCGGTCCCCGATCGTCGTGTTTACAGCAAACAGTGTGTTTGAGGGAATACAAAATGTAGGTACGGAGTACGGACACAGAATATGGTACGGAATACGTTTGCAAAATAACCAAACACATCAACTTACCCAAATCTGTCAGAATATTTCAAATGATAAGGAACTGATGTGATCAACATGAGGTTAAATTATGGCTGCGGAAATTTGACAGATCAGGGTCGGTGGGTGTGAGGCCGTGTTTACATAAAAAAAATACATACAGTAGAACATAGGACCTCCTTTTTTAAGTCGGTTAAAAAAAAGTCGGGCAGGAAAGTGGTTTACCCGTTTTGACAAAATGTTACGTGTAGGTAATTTGATTTGAAATTTGACAAAATGATAATTGTGTAAGTAAATAAAATAGCGATAAGGTTGAACTCACTCATAGACTTATTACCTTGTTAACAATGAAAGAGATGCACATGACGTATTATTTGTAGTAGCTGTCAGAATATTTTTGCATGGGAAAATCAACCCTGTTATTCCATGGTGCGCGAATGATTTAAGGTGGTAAGAAAACCACTTTCTTGGCCGACTGTACGAACACCTAATAATTTAAAATTTATACGGTCAAGGCAAGGATTAGCAGATTAAAGGTAACACAAAAAAGACCCCCCTCCCCCCCTAACTTCTCATTTGTTTAATTATTGTATAAAAGTTGTAAAGCGGTTTACAGAACACACGTACCTAGCCTACTAAGTTTCAACTGTGTAATACTGAATAATACCTATCAGAATAAAATGTCTGTGACATAATGACGGACAGACATAATAAATTAATAAATATATATAGAAAATCACTCACGTCACACACCTCCATGGTCACAAATAACCTGCTTAGTCCCTATCAGTGCAGCCGTTCTAAAGATGAGTTTTAAAATCGACCGTCAATTCATTTTGGCACGGAATATTTCCTCAACCCCGCGAATGGCGTAACGACTAACGATCATCAATATTGCCATATTCCGCCGAACAAGCAAATAAAACAATTTCTCAACGGGGGCTGTAAACTCTTCCTCGCGAATCCGGAACGCATAAGTCAAATTTTGTGCTAAGCTCGTAAAATTGTTGCGACTGCTGTAACTATGGACATAGGACGATGTAATGTAACGTACAGGAAAATTTAAATTGCTTATGGTAACTGATTATTTTTCAAGTATGTAACCAAGGTACCCAATTAAGAAGACGAAATATGCTTGATGCATTCAAATAAATATATGAGAAGCTCAGTTAGGAAGGAGCGAGTTGATAAAGTTTATTTTTATGATTGGAATTCAATTGTGATAGTTTTAAACCTATATTATCTAGAATCTTCAAAATATCGGTATGAAATAATTAATAAATAATAATAAATAAATAAATTGTTTCAACAAACACACCAATTACCAATTGTTCTTAAAACACGATTAGAGGAATTTAGCGCAATAAAAAATCCTCCTGAAGACGGTCTAGCATTACCCATTTTTGCATGTTTAATATTTTTTAAATGTTTGCTGGTGCCAAATTTTCGAAGCATTGTCTTTTATTTTGTTTCTTAGTACACAAAGACGAAAACTATGGGAATGCATTTTTTTTTTAATGTTCATTCATGAAATTGCCAAAACCACATTTTCATGTGCGAAATGTGTGCAGGGACGACGCAATGGGACAGTTGGGTTGGGCCTTAAGCCATACGCTGGCCTGTAATGTCTAGGGTTGAAATACGCGGTCGGTTCAAAAGTTTTTAGGCTTTTTTCTATCTTCGGCCTAAGAGTTTTTGGGTCTTTCTTCCTTTAAATGACTGAGACTGAGAAATAAATACACCTCATAGTCATGAACGGCGCTATGCCTCAGAAAATTACTTCTGTTAGATGTTTTCTGTGGACTGTTAATGTCGGGTTTCTCTCTCACTGGACTGTTAACAAAGGAAAGGTGCACCTGTGTATTGCGCGCACACTTGTGCACTATAATACCTCATGCGTAATTGGCTAGTCTCTGTTGAAGTTGGTCGCCACTTCCGTGATTCGGTAGGACTGTATCTACACTAACCTGCTTTCCGAAGCACGGGGGTGTTAACACCACCAACTTCCTGACTCCGGAGCTGTGTCTGAGTAATTTCAAGACAGAAAAACCCAAACACTCTCGGCCCGACCCGGGATTCGAACCCGGGACCTCGTGGATAGTATTTATTTATTTGCAAGTACACAGGTTGTATAACTTAAAAAGTAACACTATATGTGCACACCCGGCAGGGCACAGCAACAAACATGTAACCTATGACGACTTCTTGGTGTAGTGGTTCACGCCACGGACTTCTGACGACCGTCTTGGTGTAGTGGTTCACGCCACGGACTGTTAAACCAGGCGGTTGCGGGTTCGAATCCCGCAAGGGGCAAATGTTTGTGTGATGAGCACGAGCATTTGTACCTAAGTCATGGATGTTTATAAATGTATATAAGTAAGTGTTTACTACAATATTTTGATTTGTTTGTGTACCCTATTGATACTACGCCGCGCACACTCACACGCCTACCTGCCTTATTTTTATTTGTTTAAAACGTACCGTGAGAACCCCGGAGCCCCAGTCGACATCGAGACGTTACCTATGACACATGTACTAGACCGACCAGAGCGCTTTCGCCGCGTGTGTATCCTGTGAAGCTCCTTACAGACATTTCGAGTGATTGTGGCCTGTGAAGTGATACCTGAAAGCTGATGTGGCAAGTACCTAGCTATAAGCGCTAAGACCTGACGAATTTTCCACCTATCATTGCCGCCCTCCACGTGTAATCCACTGCCTAAACTCTCAAACATTCTGGTAGCAGAGCGTAGTTTCTTATTAGGACCCCTTATTAGTAACGTAATTTGTTTAATTGAGAGTTATTTATTTGCTACCTTCCTTTGTAATTTAAAGAAAACGTCTCGTCATATACCTAACCTATTTACAGTAAATTCCTTAATAACATTCGAGTATAACCCCTTTTACATAAGTGTCGATTAAATCGATTAGCGCGTTAATTACCTACCCTTTGAGTGCAAGTGAGGTGCGCGAGCGCTTTGTTTCCCTATTGATCACGCCATTACCGCGTGACCGCGTGCAAGTTGTTTACGAGTTACGTTTGCCATACCCGGTGCCGTCCCTTACTATTTGTTCCTTTACGCATCGTATTGAAATCTTTTGTGAGTTTAATTTACCTACCTTGTTTCTTGCGATTTAAAGTAAATAAAATGTCGGATACCGAAACCGGCAACGAGACCGTAAGGGCCGTACTTTACACGGATACAGCTGAATACCGTGAAGCTATAGGTGAACTCCGTTATATTAGTGAGTGGGTTGATGATTCCCACCGAGTTCTTGAGACCTTTTCCTCCAATCGTATGCGAGCGCGTCTTTCCGACCTGCCACTTATATGCGACAAGTTTTCCGCCGCTTGTTCCAAGCTGTTAGGTAATCTCGATCCTGCTATTTATGAACAAGAATATGTGCAAGTTAAGAACGAGATACGCGTAGTAAGGGACAAAGTAGACGACTTAAAAAATAAGTTAGACGAAATACGACCTCACCAATTTGAGACGTCCCGTACTAGCACCCCCTTCAAGGAGAATAAATCCCTGGCTATTGATAGCCCGGCTAGTAAATTGCCTGACCTACCTATACCTAAGTTTGATGGCCGTCCCGATAGTTGGATCAGTTTTATAGACCAGTTCGATAGCGTGGTGGACAACCAGCCTAGCCTTACCCCGACATTGAAGCTACACTATTTAGTAGGAGCCTTATCGGATCAACCTCGTCGATTGATACAACACCTCAAGATTGAGGCGGGCAATTACACCGTGGCCCGTGACCTCCTAAAACGTAGGTACCATAACCTTCGTGTTTTAGCGGATACCCACATAGCTCAAATAATGATGCTCCCTATTATAACGCCTAAACTTTCCGGGTTACGTGTGTCGTTCCTGAACCCGCTGCTTTCGACTTATCGATGCTTAGAAAGATTGGAACTTCCTGTTAAACATTGGTCGTACCTATTAGTTCACTTATGCCTTGCTAAACTGCCTTCAGAGTTAAAATCGAGATTTGAACGTCGTTATGGCGATAATCCTAATCACCTCCCATATCCCATATCCCATATACCACCACCAATACTTTTGATCATCTTATTACCTTTCTTGAGGATGAATGTAGGCACCACGACAATGTAGGTAGTGCTTCTGTCGTTGACACTACTACCCCCCCCCTACTGTGAGCTCCCCTCGTTTGCCTAAACCTAACGCGCGTTCCCCACCTCCTGCGAGAGCCTTTGTTACTTTTGCGACGACATCTAAATGTCACCTTTGTAATAGTACTTCGCATTATTTACGCGAGTGTCCCGATTTTATTCGCCTTCCTACACGTCAACGTGTTACCTTTGTAAAAGAAGCCCGACTGTGCTATCGATGCCTGAATAAACACTGCATATCCCAATGCACGCGAAATTATCGCTGTCGCACGTGCCGCCGTTCCAGTCATCACACGTCACTGTGTTATGATGACTCCTCTCCTGTGAATTACGATCGCGAGCGCTCATACCGAGACGTCGCGGCCTTAGCTTCTAACCAACCGCGGCAATCTCTACAAAGTCACTTAACGGACCGTGTGTCACCCCCATGTACTGAATGGCACCGTGTTCGTACCCCGCCACCTCGTGATTCCCGTAGAGCATCACCTCCCCGTTCGGGCGGGCGATCCCCACCTGCACCCAATGGTAACCGTACTTATAATGCCCCTCTAGGTCAAAGAACCCAGGATGAACGTGCATTTCATCGTAAGTACAATGAGGGCCCGCAATTCTGACTAGATAGCCCCCCGTTCCATACCCGCTTTTACATCTTTACCTCGCAATTCTCTCGTTCTTTTACCTACGGCCTTGATTCATGTTAAAACCTCGTCTGGATATTATGTGGAAGCGCGTGCCTTATGTGACACTGGTGCTCAGGGCTGCCTTCTTACTACTGAGTTAGTTGTTGACCACATGAACTTACCTATCATTCCTTCTCCAGTTCCTGTTCGTGGAATAGGTAATGTTCAAGCGATTAATTCCCCGGGCATTGTATCCTTTTCATTTAAGCCAGTTAATTCTGCCTTTCCAAAAATCTCCACCAGTGCAATAGTTGTTGATGTTATTGCTGGTACCCTCCCAGAGGTAGACTTACCTAAAAGTGTAACTACCTGTACTAAGCACCTCCCTCTTGCTGACCCTTTATTTTACAAACCTGGTACTATAAGTGTACTTCTTGGAGCTGACGTCATTGGTCGCCTTTTAAGGTCCGAGTTGTTTGTGTCCCCTGATGGCCTTACTGCTATCTCGACGATATTTGGTTATGTCCTGTGTGGTCCTGTTTATGGAGATTTTACTGATTTGGAACCCCCCATGACTGGAGTCTCGCTGTCCCAAATAGTTGAAAAATTCTAGAAAATCGAAGAGGCCCCCCAATCTCCATTTGCGAACCCCTTGGATATAGAGTGTGAAACCTTTTTTAAGGCAAGTACCACTCGTGAAAGCGATGGTCAATTTATGGTTAGACTCCCTTTTCTTCATGATCGTCTACCTCTCGGTGATTCTAAAACCAAAGCCTTACGGCGATTCCACAATCTTGAAAAGCGTTTGCAAGCCAATCCTAATTTTCGAGAGAAATATATTTCCTTTATGCGCGAGTACCTTGACCTAAACCATATGTCCCTTTCTTCATATGACTCGACCCGGGAACATTATTTTATCCCTCATCATGGATTTTTTAAGTCCGGATAGTAAAATCGTGTTGTGTTGGAAGCCACTCCTCACCTCCTTCAGACTTTTGAGGCTAATCTCCCAGATTAATAATAGTCCTACATCTTGTAAATGGAGGCACGTCCCAGGCTACATGAACCCTAGTGACTGTGCATCGAGAGTTATGTCAGTTACCCGCCTGATCGACCACTCTCTTTGGTTTTCACCTTTGTGGTTGACGCAGTCTCCTGACACCTGGCCCGGTATTTCGGAACCTAACCCAAGTAGTGATCTCCCTGGACTATGTTGTTTAGTAGTCTCTGCCGATGTTCCTACCCCGGATCCCTCATTCTTATTAGAGCGGTATAGTTCTTTCAACAAGCTAATAAACGTGACTTGTTACCTAAGGCGGTTTTTATTTCCTAAATCTTACTTGTCCTTCCTGAGCCCTGAGGAACGGAGAGATTCCCTTTTGTTTTTAGTGAAAATCGTTCAATTTACCTCCTTTTCTGATGAACTTGATCGCTTACGGCGTGGCGATCCTATCACTAACTCCCTTAGAAAGTTGAATTTATTTCTAGATGACAGAGGCCTGATTCGAGTTGGAGGTCGATTACGAAACTCCGATCTATCTTTTGATGCGCGCCATCCCCTCCTTCTGCCTAAGAATGGTAATTTCGTGAACATCCTTATTTCACATTACCATCGCGAGAATGCTCATGCTGGTGTTAATGCAATTCTTGCCATGTTAAATAGACAGTTTTGGATCTTGTCGGCACGCAGAGCTATTCAGCATGAGATTTTTAAATGCCTTCCCTGTTATCGTCTCAAGGCGGCTGTATCTCAACCCTTCATGGGTGACCTACCTGAGGACCGCGTCACGGCTGCTAGACCGTTTGACGGTGTAGGTACCGATTTTGCAGGACCCTTTTTTACCAAAGTCCAGGCCTATAGGAACAAAAGGTTAGTGAAAAGTTACCTGTGTGTATTTGTCTACTAAAGCCGTTCACCTTGAGGTTGTGTCGGACCTAACTACTGAAGCCTTTATTGCGGCCTTTTCCCGATTCGTGTCGCGTCGTGGTGTACCTCGCCTAATTCGATCCGATTGCGGTCGAAATTACATCGGTGCTAACAATTACCTGAAGGAGTTAGAGTGTTTCCTGTCTCAAAACCAGGCGGCTATTGGTTCTGAGCTTTCAAGGCGGAACATATCCTGGGTTTTAGATCCTCCTGTTTGCCTCATTGGGGCGGTCTTTTTGAAGCTGCGGTTAAATCGGCGAAATCGCACCTAAAACGAGTAGTAGGCGATACCCCCCTTACGTTTGAAGAGCTGACCACTGTTTTTGCTAAAATTGAAGCAGTTTTAAATTCACGCCCATTGTGCCCACTTTCTCCGGACCCTAATGATGTCGAAGTGTTAACTCCCGGCCATTTCTTAATTGGACAACCCTTAACTGCACTTCCGGAGTACCCTTATAAAGACGTAAAATTGCATCGCCTTACACGGTTTCAGCTAATCCAACAAATTACCCAGCACTTTTGGTCTCGTTGGCATTTAGAATACTTAAATACATTACAAATTAGAAATAAATGGACCTCTCCTTGTGATCCTCCTAAAGTAGGTGAGCTAGTACTCATAAAAGATGACAACCTTCCCCCTTTGCAGTGGCGTCGTGGACGCATTATTAATTTATACCCTGGCCAAGACCAAGTTGTTCGTGTGGTAGATGTTAAAACTCCTACCGGTAGCCTAAAAAGATCTTTGACGAAATTAGTTCGTCTTCCTGTCCAGTGAACTTCCTTTCCTTAGCTTCCTAACCTTCTCGTAAACACTTGACGTGTTTAGGGCGGGCGATATGTTTACTACAATATTTTGATTTGTTTGTGTACCCTATTGATACTACGCCGCGCACACTCACACGCCTACCTGCCTTATTTTTATTTGTTTAAAACGTACCGTGAGAACCCCGGAGCCCCAGTCGACATCGAGTGTATCCTGTGAAGCTCCTTACAGACATTTCGAGTGATTGTGGCCTGTGAAGTGATACCTCAAAGCTGATGTGGCAAGTACCTAGCTATAAGCGCTAAGACCTGACGAATTTTCCACCTATAATTGTCGCCCTCCACGTGTAATCCACTGCCTAAACTCTCAAACAGTAAGAAAGAAAGAAAGAAAATACATTTATTAATGAATGGACATCACATAACACACGAAAACAAACAACGTAACGGGCACGGTTATAAAACAGGGAACACAACAAAATTACAATTTATGTGGGTAAGCCAGTCGGACTGTGCAGTTGTGCGTCTGTGTAAGTATGTCTATCCGTTATCCTAGTCACCACAGCACAAGCTCACGCTTAGTTTGGGGCTAGGTAATTGGTATGTTTGTTGAAACAATATATTTATAAAGGTCTATTTTTTTACCAAGTTAATAATTTTAGCAGTGTTCCTATACCAGCGGGTAGCTTGTAACGACCCCAATTCGGTCAGTGACCGCGACTGCAAATTAGCGAATCTATTTGATTCAATGCCGTAGTAAATCACTAACTGACGTCTCTATTACGTCTACCTAATTTAAATAATTAATTGCAACTTTCATGTGATAAGCATTTAGCACATGTTTAATTTAAAATCAGGGTTAGCAATATTTGACATAAGTTTTCATGGGTATTCTGACAACTTAAACATCAATCAAGGTTTATCGGTTGTGTAACGCCAAGCCTTAGCCAAAGCCAGCCTAACCCAGCCAAGCCACCCAAGCCAGCCGAAGCCAGCCTAGTCAAGGCCAGCCATAGCCACCGCACAGCCAGCCAACACCAAGCCACCGCTTGCCACCCGTCCCCACCGCCAATATACCTATAGTGGAGGGGTAAAGCCTTTATAAGCGACGGATAGCTCAGTCTAGCCGACTTGTACACAGCAGTCACTGAGTAAGCTGAAACTCTGCCAGTTTGAGTACCTATAATCATTATTCTTTGTAAGTGTGTGATCCGGCGATTAAATCTGTGTGCTTAAGCTATTGTGCGTTTTTTATTTATGCCACTCGTTTACAGTTGTTTAAAATTTAAAATTTTAATTATCATAATGAAAAATCAAGCTGTCAAATGAGTATACTTATAACTACCTACCCTTAAATCTAGGTTAGCCTAGAACTTATTATAAAAAACCGGCCAAGTGCGAGTCGGACTGGCGCACATAGGGTTCCGTACATGATCTGTACAACATAAAACATTAAACACTATATTATAACCATTTTAAAGTTTAAAAAGTAACTATATATATTTAGGTATTTATAATTTTAAAAGTATTTATCGCAGGATATCCGAAACAATTTTAAATAAGAGTTTCCGCGTCTGTTTCTTTACGTGAGTGATTTGAAGTTTATAGGTCCAAGACTTTAGAAATTACAGGGGGGGGACACCGTGTAAACGACTTTGGCGGGCTATATCTCGCAAATAGTAAAAAATCATTTCCCCCCCCCCCCCTTTATATGTATGGGGAGGTCCCCTAAATCTAAATTTTTTGTATTTTTCTTGTTTTTTTTTAAGAAAATCTCCCTACTTCTAACTTTCTAGTCCTAAAAATTGTATGTGGCCTAATCCGGCCCAAACAATCTTTGTTTACACAAAAAAACACGCTGTGTTGAAAAGTGGAAATTAAAATTATACATATTCAGGGAAACAAACGACAGATTTATATGAAAACACCTCCACATATATCTTCAGAGGCAATGTGCCGCCGCGGCATCGTATTTTGCGTTCAGAACGATAAAATATAAGGATACGCCATTATAATTAATCTTATTTATAATATCGGGATCCTTTACTTGATGAAATCATAAATCGTTTTTCTACTTTAGTTACGACGGATTGACAATTTTTTTTAACGATTTTAAAAGCTTTAATAGACGACGATGCTGCATAGTTAGGGGGATATCATCTACCATATTTTTTTATTTGGTAACACACAACAACATCCACAAGGTAAATTGGCAGTAAATATTAATATTTAATCTTCTCTTATTCACCGGCTAGCCTGACCGTCAGCATGGCGAGGCGAGCGGTGCCCATGTCAGGACTTTTTACTAGAAATCAGGCTTTTGATCAGGATTTTATAGGTATGCCATATGGCAACTCTAGCCGCGCACGATCTTGTCTCATAATCCTAGTGTGTATTCATAAGTAGAGTCTATAATAGCACCTCACTCGGCAGGAGCCTACTAAAAACCAGCGTCAGATCCTCGAGAGGATCTGGACAGACATTATATTTTTTGTTTTTTTTATTTGTGTTCTCCTTCTTTTGTTTGTTTTGGTTATCTATACGTAATTGATTCTTTGTTTTATTACCTGTACACACGCGTGTATGTGGGTGTGTGTGTGTTTGTGATTTCCCAATGCAATAAATGCTTTTTCTTTCATTCTCTCATTCTAATATTAGTAAGTAGGTAAAATGTCTACAAACAAAATAATAGGTCATATCCTGTACATGCTAACGCTCGTACGTAAGACATTACCGCCCAAGCGTGATTTATACATCTCACAGAATTATAACTCATTGTACAATATTTCTTTGCGTTAACAGAATTTAGCGGGAAACGAGAAAATAATGCCCACTGAATTCGCATGGATGGATACCTACTCGCGTTTTATCTAGGTAATTTATATTGTTTATGGCATTTTCATTTGAGATTTAAGTACTCGTAATGTTAGCCTATTAGTTTCCCTCTGCTGGGCTAAGGCCTCACTTCAACTATGAGGAGGTATATGAGCCGAACTCCATCACGCGGGCTCAGTGCGGATTGATGGAGGGGTGTTTGATCAGATGCTTGTGATGGAAGTCACTTAAATGGTCGGAATGGTCACCCATCCAATCACGACCACGTCGTAGGTTGCTTAACATTTGGTATCATTACCAAAGCTCTGCCGCCACTACGTTACAAGCCTCAATGGGGTGCCTATGTATTTTTTTTATTGGAATGGGTTAGCTCTTGACTACTAAACCAGACATGGCGTAGGCAGAGTCGATGGTGGAAGAGGATAGAGGCGTCTCAAGGTTACCGAGTAGGTCTGATTTTCAGTATTAAAAGTGTGTAGGTAGGTACTACCTAATCGTACCTTTAAGGATGACCAAAAGGAACTATAATAAAGTACTTATATTATTACATTTCCGCCAGGCGTCTTAATTTTTTATTTTTATAGAAGACTTCATTAAGCAATACTTACCTTAATACCAAAAGGATGCACAAATCGAAAGCTACACAATGTCTAAAGGAAAGGAATATTATAGGTAGTGTAGCTAATCAGAATAAACATTACCGTCTAGCCGTGAATCCATTCGTACTTTCTATGGTTCTTTTGAACAAAAGCAAAAGCACTCAGCTTCATAAGCAGTAGGTTTTTTTTTCATTTTTATGTCAATTGTAAATGACTTCTATTTTCTTCGTGTTGTTTTCCAGCTTAGCATGCCAGCCGCCATGTTTTACAAGATTAGATGACCTGTTTACTTGGATACTAGTTTATGATGTGATCGAGTTTATTTTATGTCTAGTGATTTTCAAATAAGTGTGCTAAATTGAAGTAGAAAAAGCGCCTGCAAGTAATTAAACAAACAAGTTTCTTTTGTATGTTTTGCTAGTCGTTTTTTAAAGGCGCTTGTTTTTTTTTTTCTTCTGACAAACTGAAAAAGTTTCATTTTAATGTAGGTAAGTAATTAAATATGTAACATTTATTTAGTTTTTACGAAATAGGTAATTAATATTTAATTAAGTAAATCCTTCACTTAGTTAAATAGTCTACGTTTAGAATTATTTTCGAGCCGTATACGAAGGAAAGCAAAATATTATATGCTCAGAGTCACAAGATATCTCGATTTACTTCTATTTTATTTATCTATCTTACCTACCAATTTAAGGGCTATCAGATATTTCAGATTCCGCTTCAGTGTCTCCAGTGGATTACAACAAAAATAAATAAATAAAAAATAACAAATAACTCAAAGACCTTCAAAGTCAGAGTGAACAGGCTTGTTCTGGGTGAGCTCGCTCCACCGTCGACTTTGTTGCGCCACGTCTGGCTTAGTCTAGAGTCGAGAGCAAACCCATTTGGAAAAAAATATTGTCAGGGTGTGTTTTTAAAAATAATCTGAATGGTTTTTACAACCTCCTATGGGCCCTTGGCTTGGAATCATACGAAGTTATTTTCTGGCGCAATAATCTTCGCCGCCCCGAAAAGTTTAAATTAGAGACGTCACGGTAATTCGATTCCCGATTCGATCAAGCTTTAATTGGTTCGACGACCTTGGAGAGTTCTGTGACTTTGTGAAATATCAGCTTTTGAAATTATGATGATGTATTTGTTATCCCATTGCGACAAAAAATTGTTGTTTTTACCCGACTGCGGAAGGAGGGTTATGTTTTTCGTGATTATGTATAATTGTTTGGCACGCCCTATAGCCTCTAGCCATAGCGACTGGACAGTTTTTGTAGTAGTTGTAGTAGTTTTAGAGTAGTGATATAGGCTATTATGGGTATCAAATGAAAGCCAGTGAGAAGATCATTTAAAAAAAAAATTGCAGTCGAATGTTTTCTATTCTTTCTTTTTGACTTTTTCACCAGCGAATTTTTTTATGGTAAGGTATTGCATTGGAATAGAACTGTGCCGCGGAATATTTTCAAGTCCCCTTAGAAGAAATTTAGGGGACTTTGACTTAATTATGCGTTCGCTATTAAACACAATGTTTAATAAATTATTGTCTGTTGCCTTGCTGTTTCACGGAATGCTATTATTAAATCATCTTTTGGCATTTTGTTGGTGTTCAGTACAGACAGGATTAGGGCTCATTCACACGTATCCTTCATTGACGATTCGTCAAAATACAGGATACGTCATGTCGGATGGACGTTCATATTGCATACGGAATCGTGTTTTTCACGATTCGTCAAAATATCCGAATTGGTGGCATCAGCGGATCCGTCACAACAAATTCACGATTCGTGTATTTTAACGAGACGTGATTTCTAAAAAACACGATACTAGATTAAAGACGTATCGTCATTTTTCACGATTCGTGATCCGTGTGAACATGGGCATTCAAAAAGCAATTCCGCCGTCAAAAAAAGAACGAATCGTGAAAAAAGACGAATCGTCAAAAATAACGAATCTTCCTCGTGTGAATGAGCTCTTATTAATATAAGGTTCGCGATTTATTTCGTGAGCTATAAGTACCTATACTTACCTGGCTGGTGAACATTTGCGTCAAAATATCCGGGAGGCATTTTATAGCGTCGAAACCAAATTATCCAGCCCCAAAAAAGAGGGTAATGTGTTTAGCGAAAGTTTTTAACTGTCTAATTGCGGTGGGATGGGCGTTGAATTTTTAACAACCTCGGTGCCGCATATTGTGATGATGGCTCTTTGAATTTTTGTTGACTTTTTGGGCCACGTTGTTATTGTTTGTCTGGTACCTACTGGTTAGGCTGAATTCCTGAATTTTGTTTAAGTATTTATATCAAACAGGGCATTATATCTTCTACTATGATTACGGTTGCAAAATTACGTAATTTTACCGAAAACACTGGTAAAATACGGGTATTTTACGGTAACTTATATCAATTACGATAAAATTACCGGCTTTTTATGTATGGTGAATGGTGGTATGACGGCATCTGTCCATTCTGTAAAAAGTTGTATTTTTAATGAATTGTAAAAAATAAAATATTTTCAAACATAAACATGACAAAAGCATTAAGTAATCCAACCTGCTTCCATTACTTGATTCCTCATCGCCATTGGAATTATGTAGTTAGTTACTAAGTAGTGTAGCTATTATTAATTAAACACAAACAAACTTAGGTTAGATAGATTGAATATGGTGCCCTGCTGACAAACAGACCGTCTCGCCCCAAACAACCCAATTAACTAAAGCCTGGACCGCGGTCGGTGACGAACGTTCGCAATGAGTGACTGGCTCCATCTGTTGCACGGACTCGGAACTTTTCTTAGTAGTAGTTCAATAAGTTTTTTACCCAATCTTACCGTAAAATATAATATTTTACGTAAAATATCGTATTTTACCGAATTTTACGAAAGTAATTTTACCGCTTTACATCCCTAACTATGATGCTATTAGCAAAACACCAACTACCATATATCCGAGTATCCGAGAAGCATGATCCTCAAGTTTGAGCAAAGTAGATTTAAAATTAAAATATTCTTTATTACTTATGACGACCGTCTAAGCCCGACTTGCGCCAAGACGGGTTAATCTCTAACCCGAGAATAGTTCATACAATAATGACAGGGTTAAGGGGTTAACCCGGGGTTAGCGCCATGGCGCAAGTGGGCCTTAGTGTAGGTTGTACGCGCCTCGGACTACAGAACCAGCGGCTGCGCGTCCAAAACCCACAAGGGGCATTTGTACATATAATGGATGTTTGTAAACGTATACACAAGTATGTCTATCCGCTCACGCTTAGTTTGGGGCTAGGTAATGGGTGTGAGTGTGATTGTTGAATTTATAAAAAAATATCTTTACTACTTTATTCTTTAATAAGTGACTATAATTGTTACAAATGTTTAAAAATTTCTATTTCAATAAAAATAATCAATTAATTAAATATGTACACTTAACAAAACTTAAAAATCTACTTATTCGAAAATGTAACCGTGTCCATGAGGCAAGGAAGCGAGAATGCTAGCTGCGTTTCCGCGTTGGATAGCCAAACTTAGCCTCTAAGCGAGAAATGAGCCAGCTTTTTGGTTTTCCAGAATTGTATTTAATTTAGGGGCTATTTTTCTAAAAAGTAATTTGGCGTTAGGTCCCCATGGTCCAAAAGTTTCAACGCCAAACGGTGCAAACACATAATCACCTGCAAGAGACTCGTATTTGCACCGCTTGGCGTTTTCTGCCGACTCAGCGGCAGACCCAGCTTTAAGAGCTGATTCCCTGAGATGAGAAGGGGCCAAAGTATCAACACAAGTTGCGTCCCATACCAAGGCCCGTCCCCGCTCCCAGGGAATGAGCGTGAGGCCATCAGGTCTCTTGCCATCATCACGGACCAACCCACGAGGTTCTAATGTGGAAGGAACGTTAATGCTGGCAAGAGCTCTTCTGATAGCGTCATTAAGTGCTGCATGGCGGGCAAGACGCCCCGCACTTTGCTGGCAACAAAGACTATGAAGACCTAATTTGTCGACCTCCTTGCCACAGGGACACGTAAATGGTTCACAAACCGGGGCCCCGATTCGCAAACCCACACACACCCGGAATGTCTCGCTGTCAAAAAGTGTACCTATATTTTTGGAAGGGAGGGCGTGAAGCCAGTGACCTGATTCCTTGCAGGAAACTGCCAAGAGCCTTGCACGATGACAATCACTGACTGAATTTTGAAGCAGGGTATTGAAAGTCTCTCTTGCTAGAGGGACATCCCAGAGTTTTTGGTTGTGTGTTTCCTTTGGGATGTCTTCACTAGTACAGAGACTTTGCCAACATTCCTCCGCCTCTCTCAATTCAGTTAGCTGGCGAGGGTGTTTAAGGATTTTGTCTACAAGACCAGCAGTGCTATGAAGAGAGGAGAGAAAGGCGGGAAGGGCAATACTAGAAATTTTGCGAACGCCGATACCACCAAACCGAATAGGAAGCGTTGCTTGTAACCAAGAGTCGTTTTTTAGCTGCAAATTCAGAATTTTTTCAAGATATGTTCTAAGAGTGGTATCGATAAGTTCTACAAGTTGTAGTTTTTTCCAGATTGGACTTGCGCGAAGGTAATATGTAAATTTTGGAACGAAAAGGCAGAATGGTGTAGGCAATATGAGAGTTAAGATGTTCCAATCTGGGGGCTAACAGGGTGAAATGATTCAATTTTTTATCAAGAAAAGGTTGGATGCTGGCATCTAGAAGAGGAGCTCCTAAAAGGCAAAGTGATTCAGAATTTAGAATTTTGATGTGCTTTACTACTTGCTTATTAGAAAAAAACAACATTTTGAATACTGCTTCATAAATTTAAAAAGCTATTTCATATCGACAAAAAACAACACAGATTATTGATATCGATAAATAAACGTAAAAACTCCAATATCGTATCAGCCTAATATTTAATTTCCTATTTTTGATGGATTCAGGTGGGCTTCCAAGTTATTTGATGCTTCGCTTAATCAAAAAACGTTTTTTATTAAAGTACCTAGTTGGGATCGAGATTATTTCGCATTTATGAAATTTGTAGGTACTTTATTTATTTAGGTATACTTTACCCGCAGATCTCTAAAAATGGCGGGCGAGTTTAGCCGGGCAAACTTCTAATAACCAATATCGAAAGTTGTTCAGATCAATTGGAAAATGGCGTTATGTGGAATGGACTTTGGACTAGTTCTATACCGGACCCACGAGACGGGAACTGAAAATTGTGTTATCGGAGTTATTCCGGCGGGAATGGAGATTATTGGCAACACTTACAACTCTTTAAAGTTTCAACAGACCTATCTGTTCGCCTAATAAGTTACAGTAAGACTCGAGTTCACCAATTTTGAAACAGTCGGTAAACCTCGACGGTTAATTTGATAGAATTCCAATACAAAATATGACAAATTTTTTTTGGTTTATTTTTATTCTTTTTGGTTTTTTGTTTTATTTTTGTACATTGTGTTACATTGTGAATTATTGTCCACTGTTACCTAGTTAGATTTACTATAACTATATCTGTTTGTTTCTTAACATAGATTATAAATAGGACAGCTGACTTAGTAACAGGGTCCTGTTGCTCACCATTCATGTACGATACGACACACGGAACCCTAAAAAGCAAGTCAATGCGTAGGCCATACCATACCTAATACCGAAAAATTAGAATGCCTTGTGGAATACTAAATGTTTTACAATATCTGTGCAAATTGCAAATAACTCTTACAAAACAGATGAACAATAAACAAGAAATCATTATACTCGTCGGTATAGTCGGCAGTCATGTTGCCCATGTGAATTGCGAAAACAGCTTTTATTACGTAGGGAATAGAGGTCAAGGTCAAAGTGGTGTAGTCTAATGTACATACCTAATTTAAGTTAATTTATTTTGAAACATTCAAAACTCAACAAGTGTCTAGTTGTAACTATTTACTAATATTACAAGAGATAGGTACTTACAGTATGTACGTTTGTTTGTTGGGAGTAATATCTCTAACTACTTAACCGATTTTGATAAATCTTTCCCAAGTAGGAAGTGGCGATAGGCGATTGTTCGAAAAAAAAATTATTGAATGAATCGACAATCGAGCATTCGCGCTATCGAATGTCGATTTAGTAATTCGGAAGAAAATATATCGAATAATAATCGACAAACGAATGATAATCTATACTCGGCCCTTCGATGCATTCGATTGAATTGCCGCGACAGGACAGGCAGCGAACGAATGATTAATCGACGCGACGAATGACGATTTATGATTCATTTCATTCGTTAGTTAGCACCGCACGCTCTGGTACTACTCGCTGCATAATCGAATGACAGCGGTTGCTTATCGAATACATTCGATTACAGGGACCATTCGAATAATTCGATTAATTTTGTGATAATCGCCCATCGCTAGTAGGAAGCAACATTATTCCTGCCTGAGTGAAATAGACCTAGGCTATTTTATATTTCCCGTCTTAAAAGGAGTGTTATGTTTTTTTTTAAAAAGAGTGTCACAATTTAAAGATTTAACACTAGATAAGGTATTAAAATTTTCTGTAGACCGTGCTACTATACCATAGAACAAGGATATAATGTTACTACTGTTAGATACGACTAGTTATTTAACAGGGTGTATGGTACAGGGCCCTACATCAACATACCCTAATCTGTCGAAATATCTCAAATAATATGGAACTCTATGTGATCAATCCAAGGTTGAAGTTCGCTATCCCAAAAATCATCATCGAAATATCACGTGACCGTTGCATACATTTTGTTGGCGATAGCGAAGTTCGTTATAGAAAGATGGCATATTGTCTAAGGGTCCAGGGCCCGTAGCCAAATGGCAATGATATTTCGATGGGTTATGTCAGTTTCATACATTTTGTTAGCGATAACGAACTTCGCTTTAGAATAGCTTGCATGTTGTCTACGGGCTCAGAACGCGTATCTAACGTTGACTTAATAACGATAGTAAGCCCCGTGTCCACTAATTTCTAAACAGCCGGTTATCTTCGATCGAAAGTTAATTAGACAGAACTCCCATGCAAAATACACACATCAACACTGTCTAGCGATATACAAAACATAGTATTATTATATCCAAAATATCCCTAGACAGTGTTGATTAGTATATGCCAAATGTAGTGTGTTAGTATATGCCAATGCGTTCTAAATAGCCAAAAAATGATTCCGTGATTGGGTACGCACCTTACAGGGATAGACATACAGACTGCTGGGGAGCGCATCCTACATCCTAGTTGGGTTGTTATACGCCAACACCAATATTTTTCGGATCAAAGGATGAGCCTTGGCTTACTTGTTCCTTAGGTGGACTAGTGTGGAAAACGCCCGAGAGTCAGCGGCTCACACCCTGCTGGGGGGCTGGGGGAGGGGGTGAAGTTCCCTTACTCCGCACGCACTGTGACTCGTCATAACTGCTAATTTATACCTACTGGGACAAGTTTGATATCGTTTTCAGCTAAATCAAAGATGGCCAATTGATTTTTGAAACAAAAACTAAGCATTTTCATACAAAAAACACGGAATTACGGCCAAAAATTAAAAAAATAAATTCAATATTTTTTTTGGTAATGGCCATAAACTTCAAACGTGTACCAATATCTGCTTTAAAAAAATATAAGTTAATAGCCGCATTCATACAGATTCTTAAAATATTAATAATAAAAATGTTAAAAATATATTTTACTCCACGCGGCAGATACAAAAATTCTTAGAAAAATACAGGACTGCAAAAAACAACTTTTATAATTATGTTGCTAAGGACCTGTAACTAGTGAGAATAGAATATGGTGTTTATAGAACAGGACGAAATTTTAATGCTACTTTGATAAAAATATATTGTATGAACCCTGTGTATAGGTTTACCGTCGTATTTAGCAACTTTTTGCTCAACTAGCTAGATTTAGTGACAATGTCGGGTGACTTGAAGGTCTTTAATTAATCGATCTACATAGATATGTGCTTAAAACACCCACATATATTTATATACTGTCTCTTATGTACATTTGCCCTCGGAATCGCTCAACACCGTGCACTTATGTTGCCGCTGCAAGCACCTGCATCTGTGGCCGCCACACTTCATTTTGCAACTGCACCTGAGAATTTCAATACATACATACAATACATGCTTCGGCTGTCACTGGCAAGTCTGTAGTAGGTTTCCAGCTGTCACCGACTTTGGTCCATCATTCCCAATTACATGGATCTTTTTGTAAATAAATGCTTTCATGCATCGTTTTCCGTAGAAAATGAACAAGACCTAAAGAAAAAAGTATTTACGAATACACTATTCATGGAATCGATAGTAGTCAGCGGCAAGACGCTCAAAGTTGTCCAGGAATACGTTTACCTCGGACAATTAGTGTTGCAACTGGGTAGAGACAATTTCGAGCGCGAAATCACCAGAAGGGTGCAGCTAGGTTGGGCAGCATTTGGAAAGTTGCGTCACATTTCGTCGTGGCGACGCAATGCCTGAATAGCAGGGTGTATAACCAGTGCGTCCTACCTGTCATGACCTACGGGGCCGACACGTGGAACTTGACAGTCAAGCTGGCCCACCGACTGCATGTCGCTCAGCGAGCTATGGAACGGTCTATGCTGGGGATCTCGCTAAGGAATAGCATCCAGAACGAGATCAAAAGACTAAAGTCATTGATATCGTTCAGAGGTGCAGTAAGCTGAAGTGGCAGTGGGCTGGTCATGTCTGGTTGGCGCAGTCTTGGAGAGGCCTATGTCCAGCAGTGGACTGCAATAGGCTGATATAAATACACTATTGAGTGATTGGTTTATTACGTGATTTCATAGTGTTAATACTCAATATCTACCTGTCATATAAAACGGCCACAATCTTTTCGATTATGGAAAATGCAGCGCTGTTCCTGCTCTTATAAGCTGTCATAGCACTTTCTGTGGCATTGGGGAAAGCATTTAGTGTCCATCGCAATTACAATTAAAGATATAAGCAGTATCACATTTGCCCCATTAAGGCATGGAACAGCGGAAGGACTTACTTTTTGTTGGTTTCTGTAAAAAGGACAAGATCTTTGTTGACTACTGGACGTGTAAATTCAAAAGTATTTGCTACCACATATTAAGGTTAGTACTGGTGTTTTCCAGTATCTACGTGTAGGTACCTATAGCTCATATAACCCAGGTACTTACTTCGAACGAAGAAATTTAATTGGCTCTCTACTTTTTGCTATTCATACAAATTTGGCCTAAATAAGGACGTGTATGAAACAGACTAATCCAATATACCTAATATCAAAACGCACTCCAAATACGCAAAGATGAGCTCCATGTAACTATGAAGTGGTGGAGACAAGAATGATGGTACATGTTTGATGCAGTAATAACCACGGCTGTACACGAATCAGCATTCGAACCGTAGACGCTGACGACCTAAGTCGTGGTGCTAGCTGTCGCTGTTGTGCAACGAGTGCCTAGAGGAGCTATGGGTACTCATGGATACACATAGGTACTGTAGAACACCACCATGTCATGAGATAGCAAATAATCTTGGTGAAAATTATTACGATTACCTGGATATTTACTTTCCTCTAAATTAACACGTCTCGGTAGGCAATATGGATTTTTTGCTTTTTACAGGACCACAAAGCAAAATAGCTCTTTCGCTGTTCCATGCCATCATGGGCTTGTGTGACCGTGTGATACTGTTTCCAGCTTCAATTGTAAAGGTGAAAAATTACGGTGGACACTGAATGCTTTCCCCAATGCCACAGAAGGTGTTATGACAGCTTATGTGAGCAGGAACAGCGGTGCATTTTCCATAATCGAAAAGATTGTGGTCGTTTTATATGACAGGTAGATATTGAGTATTAACACTATGAAATCACGTAACTAACCAATCACTCAATAGTGTATTCGTAAATACTTTTTACTTTTTGCGACAGACATGACAAGCCCACTGCCACTTCAGCTTACTGCACCTCTGAACGATATCAATGACTTTAGTCTTTTGGTCTCGTTCTGGATTCTATTCCTTAGCGAGATCCCCAGCATAGACCGTTCCATAGCTCGCTGAGCGACATGCAGTCAGTGGGCCAGCTTGACTGTCAAGTTCCACGTCTCGTCCCTGTAGGTCATGACAGGTAGGACGCACTGGTTATACACTCTGCTATTCAGGCATTGCGTCGCCACGACGAGACGTGACGCAACTTCCCAAATGCTGCCCAACCTAGCTGCATCCTTCTGGCGATTTCGCGCTCGAAGTTGTCTCTACCCAGTTGCAACACTTGTCCGAGGTAAACGTATTACTGGACAACTTTGAGCGTCTTGCCGCTGACTACTATCGATTCCAGGAATAGTGTATTCGTAAATACTTTTTCTTTAGGTCTTGTTCATTTTCTACGGTGAACGATGCATGAAAGCATTTATTTACAAAAAGATCCATCTAATTGGGAATGATGGACCAAAGTCTGTGACAGCTGGAAACCTACGTGTACAGACTTGCCAGTGGCAGCCGAAGCATGTATTGTATGTAAAATGAAGTGTGGCGGCAACAGATGCAGGTGCTTGCAGCGGCAACATAAGTGCACGGAGTTGAGCGATTCCGAGGGCAAATGTACATAAGAGACAGTATATAAATATGTGTGGGTGTTTTAAGCACATATCTATGTAGATCGATTAATTAAAGACCTTCAAGTCACCCGACATTGTCACTAAATCTAGCTAGTTGAGCAAAAAGTTGCTAAATACGACGGTAAACCTATACACAGGGTTCATACAATATATTTTTATCAAAGTAGCATTAAAATTACGTCCTATTCTATAAACACCATATTCTATTCTCACTAGTTACAGGTCCTTAGCAACATATAAAAGTTGTTTTTTTGCTGTCCTGTATTTTCTAAGAATTTTTGTGTCTGCCGCGTGGCGTTAAATATTTTTTTAAACATTTTTATTATTAATATTTTTAACAAAGCTTATATTTTTGGAATCTTTATGAATGCGGCTATTAACCTATATTTTTTTTAAAGCAGATGTTGGTACACGTTTAAAGTTTATGGCCATTACAAAAAAAAATATTATTTTAAATTTTTTTTTTTTAATTTTTGGCCGTATTTCCATTTTTTGTATGAAAATGCTTAGTTTTTGTTTCAAAAATCAATTGGCCATCTTTGATTTAGCTGAAAACGATACCAAACTTGTCCTAGTAGGTATAAATTAGCAGTTATTACGAGTCACAATGCGTGCGGAGTATGGGAACTTCACCCCCTCCCCCAGCCCCCCAGCGGGGAGTGAGCCGCTGACTCCCGGGCGTTTTCCATACTAGTTTACCTAAGGAACAAGTATGTCAAGGCTCATTCTTTGATCAGAAAAATATTGGTTCCCATACATTGAATGCGTATAATGACTCCGCTATCCACCACCTTGGTCGCGGGAACAATCGTTGATGCATGAATCTCATCCTTCTCCCGAGGTCATGATCGCTCGTCGATGTCAATCTAGGATAATTTCGATGAGTAGGTAAGTAGGTTATACATATGTATGTATACAATAAATTGATTTTAAATATTATTCTCGTAGGGACTCACCTGCCATGGCCAAATAATGATAAATTGGCAGATAAAAATGAAATACTTACCCTATTCAAAACCTAAGTTGTATATGATACTCGTAGTACCTTCTATTCTATGTAACAATAATTTTACAATGTCAAAAGTTACGCAGGGCCTATCGCTTTGATATACACTTAAGATTACTAAGTACTTAAGTATGTTTGTATGCATGTTAAATAATCTCTCAATTAATAAAACTAATAATAGTTCGTGAAATAAACTTTACATGAATTTGTTTGGGTGATCAATAACAAATACTTAATCAGTGGTGAGAACGTGGAGCTAGGCTTGTTTAAAATATCAGACATTCATTTATTCAGTAAAAGTACGCGTATCTCCTAAGTGTAAGAAATAGACGTGAAATTTATTATAATGTATTTTTTTCGAAACTGTTTCTGAAGTCTTTTAACATTATTTGGAACAATGTCACGAAATGAACGTGTATATTTATTGAGACAGGTATGTATTATTATGTACTTATGGTATTTTAGCAAAACTTAAGTGGGAATAGGCGCAAACATGACTCCAGGGGCCCAATACTCGCGCCTTCGATATTATATCACATACGATATTCATCGAAAAAACATGGCGGATATCACAAAATGTGATTAATATCCGAAATATTCATACTTCGAGAATACAGAACATCTAAATTTTGTGCTATCCGCTATGTTTTTTCGATATTATGTCGTATTCGACATAATATCGAAGGTGTGAGAATTGGGCTCCTGGTGTAAGACGGTTATTGAGTGTAGACCATGGGGAGAGAAACGTCCGGTGGGAAGATGGAGTGACGGCATAAAGAGAGAAGCCGGATCGATGTAGATACAGGTGGCTCAGGAATACTCAGGATAGAAGAGACTGGCATGAAAGAAAGGAGGCCTACACCAAGAAAATGGTAGAAGAAGGCAAAGAAGAAGAAGAAGATAGTATTTTCAGTTTTTTTACATTTATATGCAAGAATATTTTGTTAAACAAACATTAGGCAGCTAATATGAGCGAATAAGTGTTTTGTTGATTTTTTTTTTTTATAACACTACCAGCCTTGGTATCAGCTTTGACAATGGTATCAGCGACTTGGCGGATGGGTTGATTGAATTGGCGTTTTCTTTTTCTTTTATATTTATATGAACTTTTTTTTCTTGAGTTAGTTTAATCTTGAGTTTCAGTTTATATATTATGTTATATTAGCTATTATATGTTTATAAATTTAAGTTTAAAGTTTAACCTTTTTTTCAGGGGTTCATTGTATTTACCATAATGATCCAGTCCTTAAGTGCTGGCGTTATGTTGGGTTATCCCGCCATTCTCAATCCGGCCATCTTGGATCCTAACTCAACTGACATTCGAGCCACGTCCGATGAAGCTTCTTGGATTGGTAAGTGATCTCTATAAATAGTTTTTACGATAATAAATTAAATTTCGCTCAAAAAAATTAATCAACTGTCTGTGTCATCCAGTGGGATCCGGTCCTTTTGTGAGCGAAATTAATTTCGTCAAAACTTGCATAATAATTGCTTAAGTTGTAAAAATAATTTTACATAATTTTTGTACGAGCCTTTAAAAGTACCGACACTCACATAGGTTTTCAACTGTGAAATAACTAACAACAGTAAATAGAGCTTTATTTATTACTAGCTGTTGCCCGCTACTTCGTACGCGTGGAATCGATGATACAAAATATTTTATAATCCCGTCGCCATCCAGCTGTCATGATCTCTTAGTCTACAATGTCGTAAGAAGAAGAATGAAGAATCAAGGCATTTAGGCACTCTTTTTTAGATGGGTTACTATTTTAAAAAAAAATAGGTAACTTTAGGTTTAAGTATTCAGAAAAAAGTCAGACTCAAACCCTCTACCGCAATGGATGAATGTGGTTTAGCATCTATTTATTGTGTCCCTTTCCTTCTTAGGGGTCTTTCATTTGATACCCATATTGAAGGAGTTTAAATAAATTATGTAATCCGCCATTTTGTTACGGCGGCCATTTTGGACCAATTTTCATCAAACATAGCTAAGAACACTCCCGACTAATTTATAAAATAGGAATCTACAACTTTATATTTTTTTGTCTGTTTGTCCGTTTGTCTGTTTGTACACGCTAATCTCCGGAATTCCTGAATGGATTTGAATGAAACTTTTATTGTGTAGCTATTGAGTCTGGGCAAATACTAGGCTATAATTTATTTAAAAGATCGGAGTAGCAGTACAATTAAACTAAGAGAGATATGAAAGCAGCGCCTTAAGAAAAGTTAGTTAGCGGTATGAGCATTTTCTATTGACGTACACAAATTGAAAGTCTCGAGCAACTGATATGAAACCCTAGCAGCTCAGCTTAACTATAAAAGATATGAATAGAGCGCCTTAATGAACATTGTTCAGGGTGATAAAAACTTTCTATTGACGTACACGAATTGAAGGTCTGGAGCAACTGATATGGAACCTTAGCAGCTCAGCACAAATATAAGAGATATAAATAGAGCCTTAGCGAACATTGTTCAGCGTGATGAGCATTTTTTATTGACTTACACAAATTGAAGGTCTGGAGCAACTGATATGCTAAATTACTTTAGACTGATTTTTAAACTCCCAAGGTAATAGTAACAGTCTCTAAGTTACGATCTGAGAAATCGAGAGAATCCCTCAGATTTTATAGGCATGTATACCATATATGCTACAGGACTAATTTCGGTATTTAAGCGTTACATTCAGGAGTCCTAATTTTTATGGTGCTGACCTTAACGCTAAGTAGTTCGTGGATACTTTTGCCACAGATAGTTTGTCGAAATTTTGTTGAATAAGTGTATTATTGATGAAAGATCAAAGTCATTTGGCACAATTTTATATACTACTTATCACTTACTAACGGAAATTGAACTATAAGAATTTAATTCTTACTTACTTTACGATAGTAGTAACTTACAAACCGACCCCTGAGAAGGCAAGGGACACAATAAATAGATGCTAAACCACATTCATCCATTGCATTAAAGGGTTTGAGTCTGACTTTTTTCTGAATACTTAAACCTAAAGTTACCTATATTTTTTTAAAATAGTAACCCATCTAAAAAAGAGTGCCTAATGGCCTTGATTCTTTATTTTTCTTCTTACGACATGGTAGTCTTAGAGATCAGGATGGCGACGGGATTATGAAATATTTTGTATTATCGATTCCACGCGTACGAAGTCGCGGGCAACAGCTAGTTAAAAATATACATATATATAGTAGGTAAGTGTATCTATAATGGCCATAAACATATATATTTTATATTGGATAATGTCACATACTGTTTTTTACTCAAAGTAGCCAAATCACTTTATGAAAATCAGAAACAACGGTAGTATGTACCACGAAACCCATGCAGACCTAAGAAATTAATAAAAATATTATGGATTTCTTTCTAACTCGACGGGGAATCAAATCCGAGATCTTAGAGATGGCGACACCTTGAAAACCGGCGAGCTATTGACAGACCCAACCACGGAGGTCGTCAAGATGTCACAGTGCTTACCTTGACGGGCTGTAGTACATACCTTTTACTTTGTTGGCCTTAGATAATTCCAGTTTTCTCTTCCTTTTTCAGCTTCAATCCTTGGATATTCAGGACTAGCAGGTTTCTTCATCCTTCCACTAACGATGCAATGGTACGGCCGGAAAGCTGTTCACATCCTTATAAATGTTTTGTCAATCATTGGCTGGATCATGTTATACTTCGCCCAATCCACATCAATTCTGTTCGCTGCCAGAGCAATTAAGGGTTTGACAATGGCAGGGATCTACATCAACGTCATTTTGATAGGAGAATACTCGGATCCAAAAAGAAGAGGTTACTTCACGGCGGTCCAGAAAGCATCTTTAACATTCGGCACGTTATTCTGCCATGCCATGGCACTATGCTCAACGTGGAGAATAGTTGCTCTTACTGCTTTCGTTGTGACAGTATTGTCAGCTTTTCTGACAATGTTGTGGCCAGAATCGCCATTCTTTCTTGCCATGAAAGGAAGGTTCGAAGAGTGTGAGCGATCGTTCCATTGGTTAAACGGAACGTTGGCAAGAAATAAAGAATTGAAGGACCTGATCTGCGCACAGAAGGAGATGATTAAAAATGGAGAATCCGAACGTATGAGTTTCAGAAGATTGTGGAAATTAGGTTCCACTAGACAGTTTGTAAGAGCCTTTTTAATTGTTGCTATTCTGTCATTAATGATAGATCTGAGTGGTCGAAACTTCTTCAAAGCCTACATCGTTCAAATGATGACTGATTTGACTGGTAACAAAACAACTGGAGTGTACATTTCATTGCTAGCTGATTGTTTAGTGATAGCAGCTTTGTTGTTGTCAACGTTTGCTGTAAAGAAGTTCAAGAGAAGACCACTTCTGTTTAGTGGTGGTGCTTTGACAGTTCTGACCCTGTACATGATTTGTCTTGTTCTATTTCTGAGAAATAGTCATGGAGTTAGCATTTCATCATGGGTTAGTCCATTTCTTATTTTGTTAGAGAATTTCATCGTCCATTTTGCAGTCACTCCTGTGGCTTTTGCCGTCATCGGTGAGATATTTCCTTTGGATGCTAAAGGGTTGGGTTCTTGCATGGGTGGGGTAGTTCTAACTGCGTCTTACGGTACAGTGTTAAAATTAACGCCCGTTTTAATGGAGAGTATTGGTATAGAAGGTGCATTTGTCATTTATAGTTCTGGTCTGGTTGTCTGCTTTATTATATTGCACTTTATTTTACCAGAAACCAAAGATAAGACGTTGTTGGAGATAGAGAGGAATTTAAAAGGGAAAACGAAAGTAATTGGGGAAAATGATTCTGGTTTACTAAATGCTAATACATGATATTTTTGACTAAATAAGACAGGAGTACTTAGTTAGTTTTTTTAATATTCAAGGATTCGTGAATGAAAATAACCATAGTAAAACAAAAGTAATTCATTTTCATAACAGATAATCACTAGACGACTAGTAAACTTAGACTTAATTCAAAATGGAAGACGATTTAACATTTTCTGTGTCAGTGACGCCCACAGGCGTTAAAACAATGAAAGTTCTGTGTCTGGAGTCCTGTCAGCGAAAGTGTTAAGCGCCGCATTCGGTAGCGGTCCGATTCGGTTAGGTCCAGGTTCACAATTTCGCTTATAGTGTACCTATCCTTCGCTTTAATATTTATTCTGTCTGAGAAGTTGATGCGCGACCCTGCAGACCAAGACGTGCGGGGGGTGAGGTAGCGCCAATCGCAAGCGATGACGCGACTGTTATAGGAAAACAATCCTTTGCCCGCAAAACCACGTCTCCGCTGACATACTCGTATAGCATGCCTCGCCCGCCACACCTCTGGCGACTGCATGAAGGTCGCGAATGATTTTGTCGTACTTATATTGATCACCTGTATCCAGTGCGTTCCCGCGACCTTAATAAGGTCGTCTGTCTAAATTTAATCAAATTTTACTTACAAAAATTAATTGACTGTGTCATCCGGTGGGACTCGAACCCACGTCCCTCGGCGAGTGCTCTTACCAACTAAGCTACGGAGGACGTTAGTCAGTCGACGAATTTTTGCAAGTGCTTGCTACGCCAGTGAGCCGGCGTTCGATTTCATCAATACTTGGGGAATGTACCCGCATGTATCCGATGGAAATATTTTTACAAATATTTAACCATCAGTTTAGATGAAATCAGCTTAACTTATAATTATTTTTATAATTGTACATGCGGGTACATTCACTGGCGTAGCAAGCACTTGCAAAAATTCGTCGACTGACTAACGTCCTCCGTAGCTTAGTTGGTAAGAGCACTCACCCGGATAGCGAAGGGACGTGGATTCGAGTCCCACCGGATGACACAGACGATTAATTTTTGTAAGTGAAATTTGATTTAATTTTATAGAAATATAATAAGTCGTCTGTCTACTGTCTATCTTGTCGGTGGACGCCCAACGCTACGCTTTCGATTCAATGGTCTCCCATCAAGCACCTTTCTGTCTCAGCGGCCATCAATTCTTCGCGCAATGTTCCCTGCCCACTGCTGATGATAATTGATGTACCTACTTATGGTTCGTCACTATTGGAACGTTGGTTTATTGAGTCTGATTATTTGATGATATATGATACTCGTATAAGACGACCCTCTTGGTGTAGTCGTTTGCGCACCGGACTTCTAAACCAGGCGGTTGCGGGTTCGAATCTCGCAAGGGGCAAATGTTTGTGTGATGAGCACGAGCATTTGTACCTAGTAAGTCATGGATGTTTATATGTATTTAAGTATTTCTATCCGTTATCCTAGTCACCATAGCACAAGCTTTCAAGCTTAGTTTGGGGCTAGGTTATTGGTGTGTTTGTTGAAACAATTTATTATTATTGTTATTTCAATCTATACCGAATTTGGCCTTATTATAACCAAGGAGATTATCATAGTTCTTTACCAATGAAATTGTATTTTTTTATTTTCGTATTGTTAAATATTTTTCTTTCTTTCTTTGGATATTTTTATTGTAACATCTTTTAGATTGTGTAATAAGATTAAAAAACTGAATGACTAGTGCATATTATTTATAGGGAAGACATTTAAAACTAATGATTCAATGTGTAGCCATTATACTTCAAAAAGGTATTTTTTAAATATATTTATGTATTAGTTCTTCGATTTAGAGAAGTTAAATACCTATTGGATAACTTTTTTACATCTGACTACGCTTTGTAATGGCATCAAAATAATTTAACTATAAAACATTGATTTATTGTACAATAAATCAATGATTTAATAAAATAAAAACCTATTGTAGTAATAGTTAAATTATGTACCTACCTATCGTTTACATTTTAGAAAATTGTATAGCTAGAGTGTGTATTTTTATAGAGAAGTCATTGAAAACACCTTAGATTTCAAGTCTTTCTCTATCTAACTTTAGTTTGTTATTGCATCAAAATCGGTACCAACGTTTTACAAAAACATTAATTTTTTTTTGTTTTTTTGTTTGTTCATACAAATCTTAAATTTATTAGGTAAATCGATTATTCACATGAAAAAAGATCCCTTTGTACATAATATTATTTGAAAGCTAAGTCTTATTTATTTATTTAAACTTTTTGCACACAGTTTATTGTACAAATAGCGGACTTAACGCTAAAAGCATTCTCTACCAGTCAACCATAGGTCCAAACAGAGAAATACAGGCGGTGCAAGATATCGTAAACTAGCTGTTGCCCGCGACTTCGCCCGCGTAAACTACTATGTCTGTATCCTGCAGCAACTGTGTTTTTTTTTCGGGATAATAAGTAGCCTATATGTTATTCCAGACTATAATCTATCTCTGTGCCAAATTTCATCCATATCCGTTCGGTAGTTTTTGCGTGAAGAAGTAACAAACATACACACTCACACACTCACAAACTTGCGCATTTATAATATTAGTGGGATTAGGAAAAAGATGAAACCGAGAAAACCACTGCAAAATACTCTTAAGCATAGCAATGAAGAAAAATGAACATAGCAATAGACATACAAATACTACGTACATAAATAAAATAGATGATATACATATTGATACATAAACATACACATGATACACATAGTAATACACAGAACACATTTCTTCCATTAAGACAGAACAGAGAGTTTTTCCTGGTAATGAATTCTCGAAGTCTTCTTGAAGAAAAATTTTGAGGTAGACTTCTGGATATTTGTGGGGAGCCCGTTCCAGAGACGAGTGGCCGTAAGGGTGAAAGAATTGGACATAATGCCAGAAATATGATGCGGGGTGAGAAGACGGAGGGAGTTACTAGAGCGTCTAGAAGTCTTAATTGTTATCTATTTCTACACAAGATTCGAGAGATTGTTTAGGGTGCCTAGCCTAACTGGTGTATGAAATAAAAAACGCGTACTGAGTATGCTAATGTGATTTATTTCCACGGCCAGACAAATCCTATATCTCGGAAGGAGCAGCGGTAAGAAATACTAAACTTTCAGAAACGAATTATCCTACGTAACGTATGTCGGGAGCCCGAGCGTATGCGTCTAATGCGGAGTCGTGGCCGGGAGTGATTTCAGGTGGTCGCGCAGCCCTCTGGTCGCTCGGAGGAACCAGTCGACCGCTGCGCCTGCGGCGCGCGGTGCGCGCGGGGTATGGTGCACCAGGGCCCCGCTAAGGAAGGCAGGGCCGCATTCTAATGTTGTGGTTAACGCCACAATTGGATTCCGCAAACACCCTAACCCCCGAACTTGTTGTTTATCGATAAATCAAATGCTTCCGGTCTTTATCTTAAGTTGCCAAGCTATTATTTATGTTAATAAAGTGTATGTAATATATTGCACTACTAGTTTATTGGTTATCAGTTCCTAATCGAATTCTAGAAGTATGAAGTCAACTGTCAAGCAAGAGCAAACCTATTCCAGATAAAAGTGTTATTGGCTAACTAAAAAACAGTCAGTCAGTGTTATTTGCTATGTTTATCAATTAATATAAATGAATTAATTAATATTCAATTTAACGGTAGACAGTGCTCTAAGCTAGTAAGTCTACCAACCATTTGTATGACTTTTACTGCAATTAAGGCTGTATGTATTGTTAATAAATATTTTTTATTTTTTTAAACCTATTTTCATAATTGTTTTTTAAAATCGCAAAACCTATTTTTTTTTTTAAATAAATAACCAGCTGTCTTGTATTTCTTTCAATTAAAATATTTTATTTTATTCATTTATATTTAAGTCTACTGTATATTGTATGCAATAAAGAGTATCTATCTCCATTCTATCTATTTTAGTTATTTTTTAGTTTTATCGCAATAATACTTACAGCACTAAGCGTAACTTGTAAACTAGAATGATTTCGTTAGTAACGTCTCATTCTAAATAGTTTTGGTAACTATTGTAACCCTTTTAGTTCTTGTTAAATTCACAGCTTTGTTGCGATAAATTGAAACATGACTCGAACTTGTTGACGCAATGGTACATTTTGTGTTATCAATCTATCGATGTTTATTGTCGCCTTTTGTTGTCATAGGTATCTTTACTGTGTTAAAAAGTGTAACTGCGATATTGTTGCATCAACCAAATGAGGATATGATGAGTGTAGTTATCAATTGTAAAATCTTATAGTGGTGGTTTATTTGTTGTTTTTAGGGTTCCGTAGTCCGACAAGGAACCCTTATAAGATCGTTCAGTCAGTCCGTCCTAGTCTGTCACAGCAGAATATCTTCTACGTTTATGGACTGATTTGCATGTAACTTGGTTCGAGGATACTTTACATATAGATCTCATTTTTAAAAAAACGAAACATTAAAATTATCCCTTTTTAAGGGTACCTGTTACATGTTAAGGGGGGTGAATTATTTTTTTGAGTGCACCTCCTTCTGTAGGGTATCCTTGAAAAGGACTATGAAAATAAGGTAGAGTTTCTATCAACACTTTTTTATCAGCTTTACCATTTGCGAGATATAGCCCGCCAAAGTAGTTTATACGGTTCCCCCCCCCCCTGTAATTTCTAAAGTCTTGGACCTATAAACTTCAAATCACTCACGTAAAGAAACAGGCGCGGGAACTCTTATTTAAAATTGTTTCGGGTATCCTGTGATGAATACTTTTGAAATTATAAATAAAATATATTTTTTTGCCTATACTGTCTAATGTTTTAAAGTTAATGGTACGGAACCCTTCGCGCGCGAGTCCGACTCGTACTTGGCCGGTTTTTTGTATATGTACTGAAAAGGAAGATTTGAATGAAACTTTTTTTATTGTGTGGCTATTGAGTCTGGGCAAATACTAGGCTATAATTTATTTTGAAGATCGGAGTACCTGACGTGGATCCTAAGCAGTACACTTAAACTAAGAGAGATATGAAAGCACCGCCTTAAGAAAAGTTATTAAGTGTAATAAGCATTTTCTATTGACGAACACAAATTGAAGGTCTGGAGCAACTGATACGAAACCCTAGCAGCTCGGCTCAACTAAAAGAGATATGAATAGAGCGCCTTAGGAAACATTGTTCAGCGTGATGAGCATTTTCTATTGACTTACACTTACAAACTACTTTAGACTGATTTTCACACTCCCAAGGTAATTCTATACTGTCTCCAAGTTACGATCTGATGACGGAAACCTCGAGAATCCTTCAGATTTTATAGGTATGTATACCATATATGCTACGGAAATTGAACTATAACAATAGTCTAACTTACTATACGATATAGGAGAAAGGGGCCTCTGCCCTGCACTAGGACACGACAGGCTCCTAATAATAATAATAACTTTACGATAGTAGTAACTTACAAACTGACCTTTAAGTAGGCTAGGGGCACAATAATTAGATGCTAGACCACATTCATCTATTGCAGTAGGGAGGTTTGAGTTTGACTTTTATCTGAACACTAAAGTTACCTATATTTTTTATACAAACGAAAAAAACTGCCTTCAATAAAGTAAACTAAAAAGTAAAGAAAAATCCTTTACACTTTTACTTAGAAAGATATACTCACGACAAAATTTAGATTTGGAGTCGGTGTCACTGCCATGGGAAATTTTCTTACCAGAGGAGAATGGCGAGGTGATATTAACCTATCTAAAAAAAAGTGCCTATATTATCCTTGATTTTACATTCCTTTCTCCTTGCGGCATGGTAGACTAAGAGATCGTGATAGCTGGTTGACATCGGGAGTATAAAATATTTTGTCCACGCGTACGAAGTCGCGGGCAACAGCTAGTATCAAATAATACTGTTAAACTGGCTTATTGAAAATTCAACACGCGTCGTATTATTTTTGACTTTTTAAATGTTCGCTTTTTATGTCAGACAGACGGACAAAACTATAAGGAGTTTTGTCATGTCCGTTCTGTCTGTCTGTCTGTCCGAGGTTTTGCTAAGAGACCGTTAGTACTAGAAAGCTGGTATTTTGTATATAAACCAATTACGACGACAAAGTAATGAAGTAAATTTTTTTAGGGTGAGAAGTGTGGGGTATCTTTGAGTAGGTATTTGAAAATGTATTGGAGGTTTCTAAAACAATTTTTCGATTTATTGCTACATTTGGAATGGACTTCTAAACCAGGCGGTTGCGGGTTCGAATCCCGCAAGGGGCAAATGTTTGTGTGATGAGCACGAGCATTTGTACATTAGTCATGGATGTTTATATGTATTTATGTATTTCTATCCGTTATCCTAGTCACCATAGCACAAGCTCACGCTTAGTTTGGGGCTAGGTAATTGGTGTGTTTGTTGAAACAATTTATTTATTTATTTACGAAATATTAAACTTTGAAGTGCAACTTTTTGGTCCAGTAGGGCGTCCTAAAAAGTTTTAAAAAATCATGATGATAGTGCATTTAATAACCTTTAAAGGAAAACTATAGCGATTAAGATAACTTTATTAATTTAGCAGTAATATTCGTAGAACTTGTGTGTTGGATAATTTTGTACTAAATTCAAAATCCTTAAATTCTCTAAAGTGACTAAGACGAAGTAGATAATAGTTGGGTTGTTATACGCCAACACCAATATTTTTTCGGATCAAAGGATGAACCTTGGCATACTTGTTCCTTAGGTAGACTAGTGTAGAAAACTCCCGGGAGTCAGCGGCTCACTCTCCGCTGGGGGGCTGGGGGAGGGGGTGAAGTTCCCTTACTCCGCACGCACTGTGACTCGTCATAACTGCTAATTTATATCGATACCTTCAGGTTCAATTGTCGTATAAACCAAAACCGTACTTTTCAGGAGAGCCGAAAAACGTTTTATCTTTTAATAAAAAAAATCATAACTTTTATATTTCAGAAGTTAATAATTAAAATGTCCAAGATAAAACATTCTTGAAATTTTGCCATGAATAAGTCTAAATATTCAATACATACCCGTCTTCGTTAGTTTAAAAGTTAGCTTGGATTTACGTCTTTGAAAAATACACTCGGTCGTTTATACGACCCACTATAATGGATCTAAAAATATCTCTTTACGTCGTATTTGAATTTTTGGTAAACGAAATTGCAATTCCTGACGTAAAGACCGATAGATGCAAAATTTTTGGTTTTTACAATCATTGGTTCGAGTGATTAATTTTAATGTATTAATAAACCATTGCATAAAATAAATGTTGACTATAAACATTTTATTTTGAAACTCAAAACACAAAAATAAATTAGTTCTTTTATGCAATTATGGCAAAAAATTAAGACTTCTTTTCCGGTTCGAGGCTGCCGCCAGTAAAATTGATTTCGATTGGTTGTCATGAATGTAAGACTAGAACAGGGAAGGAATTTGTAGTTTTTGAGAAGTTCTATGGTGAATTCATCTTTTGACAAGTAACCCAACTTGATTATTACTAAAAGTAACCATTTGTGAATATAATTAAAAGATTGGATGCTTTTAAAAAATAAATTCAGTAGAGAGCATCTCAAAAACTTATAAATTTCTTTCTTGAGTACACTGTGGCTCGTTTTCTTTGTTTAAAAGTCTTAAATTCATCACATTTTACGATGTCGATAGGCATTTACGTCCTGGCTTAAAAAAAATATGGTCTTTACAAAAATATCAAAAACAACCGTACGGCTTTTACACTATTTTTATGGAATTTGTTTAATTTTACGGGAATTTTTTTTAGCGAATTTCAACATTTCGGATATACAGATCGATAGAAAAAAAAATTCTGATCAAAATGGTTTATTTAACTCGATTTGGCCAAAATGGTTTATACGCCAATTGAACCTGAAGGTATCGATATCTAGTAGGGCAAGTTTGCAAGTTTGGTATCGTTTTCAGCTAAATTAAATATGGCCAATTGATTTTTGAAACAAATGAAAATGCTTTTCATACAAAAAAATGGAATTACGGCCAAAAATTAAAAAAAAAAGACAATATTTTTTTTGGTAATGGCCATAAACTTAAAACGTGTGCGAATATCTGCTTTAAAAAAATATAAGTAAATAGCCGCATTCATACAGATTCCTAAAATATAAGCTTTGTTGAAAATATTAATAATAAAAATGTTAAAAAAATATTTTACTCCACGCGGCAGACACGAAAATTCTTAGAAAAATACAGGACAGCAAAAAACAGCTTTTATATGTTGCTAAGGTCCTGTAACTAGTGAGAATTGAATATGGTGTTTATAGGATAGGACGCAATTTTAATGTTATTTTGATAAAAAGATATTGTATAAACCTTTGTGTATAGGTTTACGGTCGTATTTAAAAACTTATTGCTCAACTAGATTAAGTGAAAATGTCGGGTGACTTGAAGGTCTTTAATTAATCGATTTACATATATATGTGCTTACAACACCCTCATATATTTATATACTGTCTCTTATGTACATTTGCTATCGGAATGGCTCAACTCGGTGCACTTATGTTGCCGCTGCAAGCACCTGCATCTGTAACCGCCACACTTCATTTTGCAACTGCACCTGAGAATTTTGAATACATACATACAATACATGCTTCGGCTGCCGCTGGCAAGTCTGTACATATAGGTTTCCAGCTGTCATCGACTTTGGTCCATCATTCCCAATTAAATAGATCTTTTTCTAAATAAATGCTTTCATGCATCGTTCACCGTAGAAAAAAAACAAGACCTAAAGAAAAAAGTAGTGACGAATACACTATTCCCGGAACCGATAGCAGTCATCGTTCGTTTACTGTGTACCAATCATCGTTTACTGCGGGCAAGTGTCGCAACTGGGTAGAGACAACTTCGAGCGCGAAATTGCCAGAAGAATGCAGCTAGGTTGGGCAGCATTTGGGAAGTTGCGTCACATCTTCTCGTCGTGCTGAAGAGCAGGGTGTAAAACCAGTGCGTCCTACCTATCATGACCTTGTGGCTACCATAGCCAGCCACTCTTCCACTCTTCACAGAAACACTGAAGAAAACAGCCCCGAAAAGGGCTATCCCTCAGCACAGAAACAGAATTGAATCAGCCCTCAACAGGGCTATCATAGAAACAGGATGGTATAACAGAAACAAGATATCAGCCCTGAGAAGAGCTTTTGTTTGTTTGTATGCAGCGCCGTCCTCCGGTCGTCGTGACAGGCAACGCCCCGTGGCGCGCCCGATGCGGGCGTCTTGTCCGCTCGATCGCCGCAGCAAATGAGCGAGCGCCGATCCGCGGGTTCTATTTATAACCTCCACACGCGATCGGTTGACGACGCGCACGCAAGACATAACAGCCAACGTGCTCGGCACGTGTCGGCCGGCGCCGGAGCCAAAACGGGCAGTGAGGTGTAACAAAGATAGATAGTGTTTAGTTCGTAAGTTGTTCTTATTGGTTGTAATGTAAATTTTCCTATTGGTCGTCATTGTTATTGTTTTGATATAAATTTATGCTATTTTTTATGTAAATACATTCAGTACTCAACCTTCTATGGAGTCTTACTACCTACTCACCTCTACTGGCCTACCTTCGCCAAACCTCAAAAGCTGTGATCAGCTGTTCATTTTTTTTGGATTTCAATGTTGGTCCCATAGTAAAAGTTGTTCTATTAGATGAGCAGAATGACCCCTTAAAGGAATGTAATCGATTTTGTTAGACCCTGTATAGGTTTTTCCTTGGTTGTCCAATGCTGATTATTTTAAGATGTTTGTTTTCACGCAGCGTTAAACGATTTCGCCGATATTGTGTCACCCTGACGGACATTACACATTCATTTATTCAGGCAAAGAACGCATCCAAGTACCAACATCAGTGGCCAGCACATGATTTTAACAATTTTTGTTGCAATACCACTATTACAACTAAATGAGATATCACAGTGTTTAGCTTGATGGGCTTTCGTCCGTTCGGTAAGTAAGAAAAACCGGTCAAAGGCGTGCGTGGCCAAGACTTGCATTTCGGACTACCGAATCATCAATGCAAGTCTTTACGCATTATAAACAACTAACAAATTTATCTAAGTCACTATAAATAATTTATTTTAAGGAAGTATCTATTTGGTACAAAATTATCTTAAACTAATGAAGTTATCTTAACTACCTACTGTAATTTTCCTTTCAAGTTTAAGAAATGCACTAACATGATGTTTTTAATACTATACTACAGGCACAGAATTCGGCCCGACCCGAGATTCGAACCCGGGACCTCGTGGATAGTACCTAGCGTGCTGACCACGAGACCAACGAGGCAGTCAGCGATTTGGTGTCACCCTGGCGGACATTACATATTCATTTAATCAAAGAACTAGTATCCAAGTACCAGTATTATCGTCAACCTAATGACTCGTGGCAGTCGGGGCCATAAAACAATCATGTAACAGACATGCGCACGCGCGAATTACTGGACTATCGATAATACAAAATCATCGATGCATTACCACAGGCTCATTAAATTATTAATTGTTCGTTACTGATGATTGCTATATATACTTAATTACATATCATGTATTGAGGGTAGTGAGAAATAAATAAATAAAAGGTAATCCTCGAGTTGAGTGATTGTTTTGTATAAAACACCAAGTTGCTGGAGCGTCATAATCATTTTAGTCGATATTTTCTTTTGAATTGGAGTCTGCCAATTTAAAGGAACTCAACTTCGACAAGCTTAGCGAACTAACTGCAATGATTTGTGGAATTAGAAGAATGGTTACGGCAGCAAAATATATATTTTGCAGTCTGCTTTTAAATATGAACTTCTTCTAAAGATAAAAGCAAATCGAGGAGAAAAGGCTTTTCATTTGGACCAGTTAGCAAACAATTACGGATACGAAGTTATTCGTTTACCGCCATATCATTGTCAATACAATCCGATCGAGCTAATTTGGGCGCAAGTAAAAGGAGAAGTGGCACAAAAAAAACAAAACGTTTCAAATAGCTGATGTAAAAACATTATTAAATGAAGCAATCGAAAACGTTTTAGTAGAAAATTGGAAAAAATGTGTGCGACACGCTAAAAGTTTGCAAGAACATGACTTAGCAAAATCATTTTTACATTTATTTTTAGCCGTTAATAATAAATGTTGACGATAGCGATAGTGAGACAGACGATGATGATGACTATTAACCTTAACTACTTTTGTAAGATTAATTAATTAAACTAAATTAACACTACCAATAAATAGTTTTTATCACGTTTCAAATACTGCATTACACTCCTTTTGTTATTGATAAACGCACAATACAAACAACGCGCATCGCTGTATTATCCATAAACAGAGTGCGAGGGAAATAGCGTGTGCTGTCTCTATTGCACGTTTTATTGTTAAGCTTGATGGGTTGTCAACCATACAATAAGCTAGAAATAGGCGTGAAGTTGATTAAAATGTACATATTCATTTTTCTTCACGGTCTCTGAAGTCTTGTAGAGCCTGTTATTTGGAACAATGTCACGTAACGAACGTGTCTTTTTCTTAAGACAGGTATTACTCAATTCTTTTTATTTTAGCTTTTCACTTTACCTAATGCAAGAACCTTAAATAGTCGGCTTATAATAACTGCACGTAGTAACTTTTTTTAAATGAATATTTGGAAAGCACACTTATACTTATATATTTTCTAGAACCTATAACCCTATTTTTAGGGATTCGTCGTTTTAACCATAATTATCCAGTCAATGTGTGCCGGCACCATGTTGGCGTTTCCCGCCATTCTCAATCCGGCCATCTTGGATCCTGATTCATCTGACATTAGAGCAAATTCCGACGAAGCTTCTTGGGTTGGTAAGTAGACCATCAATATAATTTTTGTAAAAGTATTGAGTTTTCGATTGTGGATTATTTAAGGTAACGTGTACAGGTAGGAAGACTAAGAATATCCTAGTTAAACCTTCTTATCATCTTCTTATAGTTGGTACAATGGCCATTAACAAATATGTATTCAGATATTGAATATGTTATATGGAAATTTAAAAACAATCGTGGTACAGCCAAGAGTCAAAATTCAATAACTACATTCAGACTTTCCAAATGACACACAAAATCATAGACACATCGCCATCAAAGCGTTGAATGGACATCTTTGAAGTTCAGTTAACTGTTGAAGTATAAAAGTAAGGTAACTATAATAATAGTTAATAGCGATTTAAACATCTGAATATGATCATCGACTTTTGATGCTGACTGTACCACGACACTCAGACTCGTGACGATGTAGAAAATATGGATTTCTTTTTAACCCGACCTGGGATTGAATTTGGGACCTAAAAGATGGCGACACCTTGAAATCGGTGGGCGAGTCACTCGACCATAAAGGTCGCTAAGATACCACCGTATTAACATTGACATGCTGTCGCATTTACCTTTACTTTGTTGGCGATAAACAATAACTCTCTTTTCCAGCATCAGTTCTTGGATACTCAGGACTAGCAGGCTTCTTCATCCTTCCACTAGCGATGGAAGCGTACGGACGGAAAGTTTTCCACATCTTCTTAAATGTCTTGTCAGCAGTTGGATGGATTATGTTATACTTCGCCCAAACCTTATCAGTTCTGTACACTGCTAGAGCCATTCAGGGCTTGACAGCGGTAGGGATTGCCATCAACCTGATTTTAATAGGAGAATACGTGCATCCAAGAAGAAGAGGTTACTTCACGGCGCTCCAGAAGGCATCTTTATCATTCGGCACGTTATTCTGCCATGCCATGATTCTATGCTCAACGTGGAGAATAGTTGCTCTAACAGCTTTCGTTGTGAATGTGTTGTCTGCTTTTCTGACAATGTTGTGGCCAGAATCGCCATTCTTTCTTGCCATGAAAGGAAGGTACGAAGAGTGTGAGCAATCGTTCCATTGGTTAAACGGAACGTTGGCAAGAAATAAAGAACTGAAGGACCTGGTTTGCACACAGCAGGAGAGGATTGAAAATAGGGCATCAGAACGTATGAGTTTTAGAAGATTTTGGAAATTGAGTTCCACTAGAGAGTTTGTCAGAGCGTTTTTAATAGTAGCCATTCTGTCTATAACGATAGATCTGAGTGGTCGAAACTTCTTCAAAGCCTACATCGTCCAGATAATGACTGATTTGACTGGTAACATAACAACCGGAGTGTACATTTCATTGCTGGCTGATTGCTTAGTAGTAGCAGCATTGCTGTTATCTACTCTTGCTATAAAAAAAATAAATAGAAGAACACTTCTGTTTAGTGGTGGTGCTTTGACAGTTCTAACTCTGTACATGATTTGTCTAGTTCTGTATCTGAGAAATAGTCATGGAGTTAGCATTTCATCATGGGTTACTCCGTGTCTGATTTTGTTAGAGAATTTTGTTATTAATTTCGCTGTTACTCCTGTGTCTTTTACCATTATGGGTGAGATATTTCCTTTGGATTCCAAAGGGTTGGGTTCTTGTATGGGTGGGGTACTTCTGACAGCAACCTATTCTACAGTGTTAAAATTAACACCAGTTTTTATAGAGAGTATTGGTATAGAAGGTGCATTTGTCATTTATAGTTCTGGTCTGGTTGTCTGTTTTATTATATTGCACTTTATTTTACCAGAAACCAAAGACAAGACCTTGTTGGAGATAGAAAGGACTTTAAAAGGTAAAACAGAGACGACTGGTGAAAATGAATCCAGTTTACTGAATGTTAATACATGATAATTTTGGCTAAATAGATTTAGATTCTAGATACCCTACATTACAGGTTCCTTCCTAGTTAAAGGCTGTCTTGTCTAATTTTGATGAACTGTACGTTATTTGAATACTAAGCAGTATTTTTAGGGTTCCGTACCTCAAGAGGAAAATAGGAACCCTTATAGCCCTTTTATTTATTTATTTTAATAATTCTAAACAATGCTTTTAAAAACGTTCATCTTAATATAAAAACTAAACATGTGCCAGATTTCATTATATAATATTTTAATTTATTTTTACAAAATTTTGTCCCGTTTTGTGTGTAATTTTAAATTAATATTCTGTAATTGTGTATGGGTGTATTATGCCTGAAATAAAGATTATTATTATTATTATAGGATCACTTTGTTGTCCGTCTGTCTGTCAAGACACTTTTTCTCAGGAACGCGTGGAGGTATAAGGTCGAAATTAATATCAAATACTTATGTCTATGGTCCCTTAAAGCTGTAAAAGAATCAAGCTTTTATGTTAAAGCAAACAAAAGATACGGCCAATTAAGTCCTATTTTCTAACATTTTTCCCCATTTCTCAGGGGAATCAAAACCTATAGGGTACTTCCCATAGATCTAGAACCATGAAATTTGGCAAGAAGGAAGGTCTTACATCATTAGTTGAGGAAAAAGTCCGAAAATCCTTAACTTGTCGTTAAATCAAATACAAAAAGAATTTTTTGCGAAGTTATCGCAAAGAACAAACAATTTTGGTTCAAAAAATCTCAATAGATGGCGTTGTTGGGTTTTAATTCGCGATAAGATGCGATATTTCTGAAAAAGGGAAGGTCAAGCTGCAAGTTTAATATAACTTTCGGCGGCATTAAGTATGACTGGTAAATTAAGTATGCTGGTAGCTTTTGTTGATTTTTTCGAGAATTATATTTCTTTACTAAGACGCTTTTATATAAAAAAGGTCGACCTGTAGTCCTGTACGTAACTATATAATGGAATCTAAGTTAACTAATTTAACCATCTTCCAAGGATCGTAGCGTCATGAAAAATAGCAGCTGTATGTAGTTCTGATGACAATACAATACTATGGCACTGTCAAACTGATCTGATGATGGAACCGGAAAATATGAACTATAACTTCATGAAGGAACATCGTATCATAGCTGTGTTTGGACTTGTTAGAAAGGTCTTGTGATGCACTTTGACCACGATTTAGTTTTAAGGTCTGATGTTAAAGCCGGAAGATAGGCACTGGTATTCCATGATAGAACGTCGTATCAGAGCCGTGTTTGGAATTGTTAGAAAGGTCTTGTGGTGCACTTTGACCACGATTAAGTTTCAAGGTCTGATGATGTAGCCGGAAGATAGGCACTGGCACTCTATGATGGAATATCGTATTATAGCCGTGTTTGCACTTGTAAGTAGTTCTAATGACATTACAATAATATGGTACTGTCGAACTGATCTGTTGATGGAGTCGGAAGATATGAACTTTAACTTCATGATGGATGGAACAGCGTATCCTAGCTGTGTTTGAACTTGTTAGAAAAGTCTTGTAATGAACCCTGACCTCTATTAAGTTTCAAGGGCTGATGATAAAGCCGGAAGATAGGCACTGGTATTCCATGATAGAATATCGTATCATATCGGTCTTGAAATGAACAATTAATTTTTATTATTCATACTTCTACGAACTGCTGACCTGGCGAACGTTGTTTTGGCTTTTTTTTTTGCAGTGGATACTTATCACTTGAGCGCTTTCACATTTAGACCACTTGAGCAGCGTGTCTGACGCGCTGCTGATAATTTCATACTATACACGGAGCGCAACAGCCGCGCGGAATAGCTGCGCGATATTCGCATGCGCTGCATTCAATCAAGGCGCTGAGCTAGTGTTGTTTTATTATGGGACAATAACAACATTGGATTATAGGACAAGATAGGATAGGACAAGATTATAGGACAATAATAACCATTTTGGAGGCACTTTTAAAAAGCTTTGACAGCGCACCTTTATACGCCATAGTCGTGCTGCTAAAGTCGCCTAAATGTGAAAGCGTTTTAACACATTGAATGCCAAATATATGTTCAGTTGGGCTAAGATATACAACATCGTTAAATTGTCGTTAGACATAAGAAAATTTGTCATCGTGTCTTATTTTATAATTTTTCCTAACATGGCAACCACTTACGATAGAAATACTTCCCACGAGAAGCCTTTATCCACACGACCACAGATTATATACAACATTTCGTTGATATTCAATCATTCGTTCAATTTTACTACCGATTTGGCTTAAACACTTAATCCCAAGCACGACTATCGATTTAAAACTAAATTACTTACATCTGTTTTTGACATGACATTGACAGTTTTGACAGCCGAGTCCCTACTCTAGTTGACGATGTCCGATAGCCATCTCGCTCGGTAGCGATGTCATTCTGGCGTGAGTGACAGGGATGGCTAAAGTCGACAATACGGACAACGTCAATCGGAGTAGGGCCTCTGTTTTATAAATCAAAGTCAAATGCGTACCCATTAATATTTTCCAACAAATTGTGTTATTAAACTTACAAATGGAAAAGAAACTAATATGATCATTTACTTTTAGAAAACTGTGATGTAATATAGGTACAGATTACTTATCATACATGAAAGCGCACCTGGGTTTTGCTACCTTCCTGACTCCTCAAGGAGCTGCTAAGTTCGAGCAACCAGTAGGATTACCTTAGGCCTATATTGGTTGGACGAACTGGGTCCATATCGCTCAGTAGAGCAGTGAAAAACAGTAAGTATTGAAGCATTTAAGCAGACATGCAACATTTTGTCATAGAGTGTTTTCTTTGGTATTTGAAAATTTGGTAGTAACTAAACCAACTATACCTACATACTTAGACGTTTAAGTATGCACAGAAAGAAAATACATATTAGTTTATTAAATAATAATATGTGTTTACATTGTATTTCAGGATTTAATTTTGGAAGGTACGCTGGAACAGAACAAAATTGGATTCAAATGTAAGGAAAAGTTTATTTCACAGAATACTTGTAGTAGTACCAACATGCATCACTTTGATAGTAATTGTGAATAATTTTTGATCCCTTCAAGCTTGTGATATTTTAGTAAATATGCAGGTTCTATTGACATGTTCATTTGATAGTTCATAATTATTATGATTTAATTGCTTTCAACATTTTCCACCTTTAATAGATACCTTGAGTCACCTGTAACAAAATGAAAAGATATCATGAAAATCATAGTATTAAAGAGTATGTATTATTTTTCAGAAAATGTCATCGCAGTCAACGTTGACTTGTAAGAAGCAGTGGAGACTATGGTGATAAGACTTATCGTATTAAAATTTTAAGAAGAGGTTTATCGTTTGTAATACCTTATTATTATTCTATAAAATTACATATTATTGTTTATTAGACTAATGATTTTTCTACTTCAATTAATTTTACTTTTATCCACCTTTATGTATAATAAGGTATATAAGTATATGGCACGTCGGTAAAAGTAGGCTCCCCATAAGTTATTCAAAAGCAAGTTAGGCACAGATATTGACTGGAATACTTTTTAGTGCACAAAGCTACATTAAGGAAGTTTACATATCTAAGATATTTTAGTGTGCAAGTTTTCACAATTTATTTCACCGATTTACATACACTTAATATATGCTTCCTACTACTGGTCCTAGACTGTAGACACTGCTTACAGTAGTTTGGGCTTAGCACAGAGAGCGGTGTTGTCCAATTTGCTGTTGTTTTCATGGTTCAAAAGGAGGCAACATAGGTAGACCCTAAGAAACAAAAATAATGATTACCTAACCTATCCTACCTATGTAAAATAACATACATTATAAAAGGTTAGGTTCTGTTTTCAATACAGTATTTTGTAAGTTTATAAAACACAACAATAACAGCTATTCTTTGCTTTTGTGTAGGTGAAAGAGCTCTTTGTGATAAATGATTTACGTAAGTGTTTATATTGGAGATCTCACCTTCAAATAGGCTAGATTCTATAAGCCTTCTAGCCGCTAGAAGGCTTATAGACTCTAGCTGGGGCCAAGCTAATCCTGTCAATGATGTGAAATATCAGTATCCATGGGCTTAAATATTCGCCAAAGCGACTGAAATACACTCTCAGAAATCGACTTGATCGCAAATATCACCGATGCGTTTCTGTCGTATTTCTTACACTGGTCGTTCGTCAGATGCGTTTAACACAAAATATATAATGGTATTATGGTACGGACATATTTTTCGCATTTTACACAGTTTTTCACCGACTTTAATCAAGTTTTTTCCTTTGTCGTTAGCACCAAGTGACCACGATAATATGTCATGCGAAAATGTCAAAAATAGATTAAAATAGACAAATAAAAGATACTCATGTTAGAGTGTGTAGACAATTTTATCGTTTTCTATCGTATTTCGTATTTTGACAGTTAGACATGACATAAATGGCATGACATGTTAGCAGCGGTAGGCTAATGATATAACGCTGTCAAAATACGATAAACGGCCGCAATAATGATATGTTGTTTGGCTCATGCTAGGGCCACAGGTCATTATTGGTTCCCACCATACAAATGGTCTTCTACGTAATACTACGTACTCGGCACCCTGTTTAAAAATGGCATGTGTGGTGCCTACTACGCAATATTACGTAGATTGGCATAACACATTGACATTTTTAAACGGGGTGCCGAGTACGTAGTGCTACGTAGCAGACCATTTCATCTTCTGTCCCTTTCCCACCTAGATCACGCCACCCGATCGAATTATTGCGTCATCCTTAGTGTGACGCGCTACGTGCGGTGAAATACACGTTGAATTAGGTTGATTTTTCGCCATGCCACGTGGATGCGGACCAAACCGACGTATTTTACATGGTCGTCGAAATATACGTTCAGGGCGACAGCTACAAGAACATCAAATTTAAAAAAAAAAAAGAAGAATCGTCAGATGCAATACAATACTTACCTTAATACCAAAAGGATGCACAAATCGAAAGCTACACAATGTCTAAAGGAAAGGAATATTATAGGAAGTGTAGCTAATCAGAATAAACATTACCGTCTAGCCGTGAATCCATTCGTACTTTCTATGGTTCTTTTGAACAAAAGCAAAAGCACTCAGCTTCATAAGCAGTAGGTTTTTTTTCATTTTTATGTCCATTGTAAATGACTTCTATTTTCTTCGTGTTGTTTTCCAGCTTAGCATGCCAGCCGCCATGTTTTACAAGATTAGATGACCTGTTTACTTGGATACTAGTTTATGATGTGATCGAGTTTATTTTATGTCTAGTGATTTTCAAATAAGTGTGCTAAATTGAAGTAGAAAAAGCGCCTGCAAGTACAAACAAGTTTCTTTTGTATGTTTTGCTAGTCGTTTTTTAAAGGCGCTTGTGTTTTTTTTTCTGACAAACTGAAAAAGTTTCATTTTAATGTAGGTAAGTAATTAAATATGTAACATTTATTTAGTTTTTACGAAATAGGTAATTAATATTTAATGAAGTAAATCCTTCACTTAGTTAAATAGTCTACGTTTAGATTTATTTTCGAGCCGTATACGAAGGAAAGCAAAATATTATATGCTCTGAGTCACAAGATATCTCGATTTACTTCTATTTTATTTATCTATCTTACCTACCAATTTAAGGGCTATCAGATATTTCAGATTCCGCTTCAGTGTCTCCAGTGGATTACAACAAAAATAAATAAATAAAAAATAACAAATAACTCAAAGACCTTCAAAGTCAGAGTGAACAGGCTTGTTCTGGGTGAGCTCGCTCCACCGTCGACTTTGTTGCGCCACGTCTGGCTTAGTCTAGAGTCGAGAGCAAACCCATTTGGAAAAAAATATTGTCAGGGTGTGTTTTTAAAAATAATCTGAATGGTTTTTACAACCTCCTATGGGCCCTTGGCTTGGAATCATACGAAGTTATTTTCTGGCGCAATAATCTTCGCCGCCCCGAAAAGTTTAAATTAGAGACGTCACGGTAATTCGATTCCCGATTCGATCAAGCTTTAATTGGTTCGACGACCTTGGAGAGTTCTGTGACTTTGTGAAATATCAGCTTTTGAAATTACGATGATGTATTTGTTACCCCATTGCGACAAAAAATGGTTGTTTTTTCCCGACTGCGGAAGGAGGGTTATGTTTTTCGTGAGTATGTATAATTGTTTGGCACGCCCTATAGCCTCTAGCCATAACGACTGGACAGTTTTAGTAGTAGTTGTAGTAGTTTTAGAGTAGTGATATAGGCTATTATGGGTATTAAATGAGAGCCAGTGAAAGGACCATTTAAAAAAAATGTTTGCAGTCGAATGTATTCTATTCTTTCTTTTTGACTTTTTCACCAGCGAAATTTTTTATGGTAAGGTATTGCATTCGAATAAAACTATGCCGCGGAATATTTTCAAGTCCCCTTAGAAGAAAGGACTTGTCCTCTTTTTGTATGGAGGCTGGTTTTTTATTCCAAGATATCACCAACCACCAATAACCTATATTTATCTTTAAGCTACAAAAATATGAAACACGTAACCATAGAAATCAGAATTTTAAACGCCTCCATTTCATCATTCATCCATTGATCACTTACTTGTATTTCCTGGCTGTATGGCTATGTACCATTGCCTTTTCACTAGTGGAGAAACACTACTAGGTGCTACCACAGATTATATAATAGGTACTACTGTCAATGGAATGACAATTTTGCTGTCAATTTTTTCATGCGGTAATTGATATAGGCGAAGGTGCGGTTTATGTACAGACAAAGAGAAAAATTAATTTAATTTTTTCTGTAAATCGGAGGCCTTAAAAAATATATAAATTATGTAGAAAGGCTAGTTTTTGTGAACTCTCATATAATATTTAGTTTATTCTGGTTAGAAATATTGATGAATAAAAAACCATTAATGGACAAGTCCTTTGGGGGACTTTAACTTAATTATGCGTTCGCTATTAAACACAATGTTTAATAAATTATTATCTGTTGCCTTGCTGTTTCACGGAATGCTATTATTAAATCATCTTTTGGCATTTTGTTGGTGTTCAGTACAGACAGGATTAGGGCTCATTCACACGTATCCGTCATTGACGATTCGTCAAAATACAGGATACGTCATGTCGGATGGACGTTCATATTGCATGCGGAATCGTGTTTTTCACGATTCGTCAAAATATCCGAATTGGTGGCATCAGCGGATCCGTCACAATAAATTCACGATTCGTGTATTTTAACGAGACGTGATTTCTAAAAAAACACGATACTAGATTAAAGACGTATCGTCATTTTTCACGATTCGTGATCCGTGTGAACATGGGCATTCAAAAAGCATTTCCGCCGTCAAAAAAAGAACGAATCGTGAAAAAAGACGAATCGTCAAAAATAACGAATCTTCCTCGTGTGAATGAGCTCTTATTAATATAAGGTTCGCGATTTATTTCGTGAGCTATAAGTACCTATACTTACCTGGCTGGTGAACATTTGCGTCAAAATATCCGGGAGGCATTTTATAGCGTCGAAACCAAATTATCCAGCCCCAAAAAAGAGGGTAATGTGTTTAGCGAAAGTTTTTAACTGTCTAATTGCGGTGGGATGGGCGTTGAATTTTTAACAACCTCGGTGCCGCATATTGTGATGAAGGCTCTCTGAATTTTTGTTGACTTTTTTGGGCCACGTTGTTATTGTTTGTCTGGTACCTACTGGTTAGGCTGATATTCCTGAATTTTGTTTTAGTATTTATATAAATTAGGGCATTATATCTTCTACTATGATTACGGTTGCAAAATTACGTAATTTTACCGAAAACCCTGGTAAAATACGGGTATTTTACGGTAACTTATATCAATTACGATAAAATTACCGGCTTTTTATGTATGGTGAATGGTGGTATGACGGCATCTGTCCATTCTGTAAAAAGTTGTATTTTTAATGAATTGTAAAAAAAAATATTTTCAAACATAAACATGACAAAAACATTAAGTAAACAAACCTGCTCCCATTACTTGATTCCTCATCGCCATTGGAATTATGTAGTTAGTTACTAAGTAGTGTAGCTTTTATTAATTAAACACAAACAAACTTAGGTTAGGTAGATTGAATATCCGCCGGCACCTCAGACCACGAAAGAGGGTGGGTGGTCAACGGTTGTGAGGCGCGGAAAGAGGAGGGGAATGGCTGCGGCGTCGGCCATACCTGCGGCATCGGCCATACCTGCGGCGGCCAAGCCGCAACCGCAGAAAACCCAGCCCCCGAAACTGCGGGCCCCTCGCTCAACAGCGGTGGTACTCACATTGCAGCCGGGCGCTGCAGAGAAGGGAGCTTCATATGCGTCAGTGGTGGCGCATATGAAAGAAAAGATCGGCGGGTTAAGTGCCTTCGGCATCCCCGCCGTACGGATAAGGAAGACGGCAGCTGGGGCTTGCATGCTGGAGGTCCCGGGAGCAACCAGCGGCGAAAAGGCTGACGCCCTCGCCGCTAAGATCAGAGAGGTGCTCCCTGAGGACGTGGCAAAGGTGACCAGGCCCTCGAAATGCGCTGAACTGCGCATCTCGGGCCTGGACGAGTCGGTCGCCAAGGAGGAGGTGGTCGCAACCGTAGCGGTGAAAGGCAAGTGCTCGCCCGATCAAATCAGGGCGAGCGAAGTAAAGATACTGCCATCGTCAGGCCTGGGCACAATCTGGGTCAGCTGCCCGGTAGCGGCTGCCCAGGCAGTGATGCAGGGGGGACGCCTGCTAGTCGGGTGGGTGTCCGCCCAGGTCCAACTCCTAGAGCCCAGGCCCACGAGATGCTACAGGTGCCTGGAGGCCGGGCACATGCGCGCCCAGTGCATCTCCGAGGTGGACCGCAGCGACCTCTGCTACCGCTGCAGTCGCCCCGGCCACAAGGCCGCAACCTGTAGCGCCCCTCCGCACTGCGTGTTATGTGCGGAGGCCAAGAAGAAGGCGGACCACGTCGCGGGTGGCAAAGCCTGCACCGCGATTACTGTCAGGCGGCGACGTCGCCCAAAGGGGAAGGCGGGGGCTAGTGATGCCCCCAGCCAGCCAACTTAGCTGCCGGGTAGTGCCGGCGAGCTAATGGAGGCGGAGACGGTACCACCATCCCAGGACGCGGGCTAAATGGCGCTTCGGTTCCTTCAGGGCAACCTGAACCACTGCGTCGCGGCCTAGGACCTCCTGGTCCAATCCGTGGCGCAGTGGTCTATTGACGTTGCAGTGGTCGCCGAGCCCTACAATGTCCCTCCCAGGGATAACTGGGTGGGAGACGCCGGGGGCACGGTGGCCGTTGTCATCCGCGGCGGCGCGCACTCCCGGTCCCTGGTCTCATTAGCCAGCCGACCGGGTTGTGTGTTAGCGTTGGTGGGTGACACTGCCGTAGTCGGGGCATATTGCCCTCCCAGCAGGTCCCGCGCCGAGTTCGAGGAGTTCCTCGACGACGTCGGGGCCCTGGTGAGACAGGGCCACCCCCACCCAGTCCTGGTGTTGGGGGACTTCAACGCCCACAGCGTGGCTTGGGGGTGCCCGTCGACGGACGTCCGTGGCGAAGAGCTCCAGGAGTGGGCTTTGCGGATGGGGCTAGTGCTCCTGAATCGCGGATCGGTGCCGACCTGCGTGCGCCAGCAGGGCGAGTCGATAATCGACGTATCGTTCGCTGGCCCGGCGTTGTCGCACCGAATTCGCGGTTGGAGGGTAGAGGAGGGGGTGGAGACAATGTCGGATCACCGATACATTCGGTTCGATGTGTCTCCCCTCTCCGCAACGAGGCCCCGGGTTTTGCCCCGAGGCCCCAGATGGTCCTTAAAGCAGCTGGACAGGGACCTCCTACTGGCAGCGGCCCTGGCCGAGGAATGGGTTTCTGTGCCCGAAAGCGGCGCACCAGTGGACGTGGATGGCGAGGCGGTCCGAGTCGCCATGACGTCCATCTGCGACGCGGCGATGCCCCGGGTTGGCCCACGGAAGCCGGCGAACCAGGTGTACTGGTGGTCGCAAGAGCTCTCCCAACTTCGGGAGGAGTGCGTGACCAGGCGACGCCAGTACACCAGACACCGCAGACGGCGGTGCAGAATAAGTCTTCTTATCACTAGTCTCCACTGCTTCTTACAAGTCAATGTTGACTGTGGTGACATTTTCTGAAAAATAATACATACTCTTTAATACTATGTTTTTCATATCTTTTGATTTTGTTACAGGTGACTCAAGGTATCTATTAAAGGTGGAAAATGTTGAAAGCAATAAATTCATAATAATTATGAACAATCAAATGAACATGTCAATAGAACCTGCATATTTACTAAAAGTGATGCATGTTGGTACTACTACAAGTATTCTGTGAAATAAACTTCTCCTTACATTTGAATCCAATTTTGTTCTGTTCCAGCATACCTCCCAAAATTAAATCCTAAAATACAATGTAAACACATATTATTATTTAATAAACTAATATGTATTTTCTTTCTGTGCATACTTATACATCTAAGTATGTAGGTAAGTAGGTATAGTTGGTTTAGTTACTACCAAATTTTCAAATACCAAAGAAAACACTCTATGGCAAAATGTTGCATGTCTGCTTAAATGCTTTAATACTTGCCGTTTTTCACTGCTGTACTGAGCGATATGGACCCAGTTCGTCCAACCAATATAGGCCTAAGGTACTTCTACTGGTTGCTCCACCTTAGCAGCTCCTTGAGGAGTAAGGAAGGTAGCAAAACCCAGGTGCGCTTTCATGTATGATAAGTAATCTGTACTTATATTACATCACAGTTTTCTAAAAGTAAATGATCATATTAGTTTCTTTTCCATTTGTATTGTTAGTTTGATAACACAATTATACAAGGAAAATATTTATTGGAACGCCTTTGACTTTGATTTTATTGATTTCTAAAACAGAGGCCCTACTCCGATTGACGTTGTCCGTATTGTCGACTTTAGCCGTCCCTGTCACTCACGCCAGAATGACATCGCAACCGAGCGAGATGGCTATCGGACATCGTCAACCGGAGTAGGGACTCGGCTGTCAAAACTGTCAATGTCATGTCAAAAACAGATGTAAGTAATTTAGTTTTAAATCGATAGTCGTGCTTGGGATTAAGTGTTTAAGCCAAATCGGTAGTAAAATTTAACGAATGATTGAACATCAACGAAATGTTGCCACCCCTAATAATGAATTAATTTTGGAATATGGCTATATCCCGTTATCTTGTCTATATAATCTGTGGTCGTGTGGATAAAGGCTTCTCGTGGGAAGTATTTTTATCGTGAGTGGTTGCCATGTTAGGAAAAATGATAAAATAAGTCACGATGACAAATTTTCTCATGTCTAACGACAATTTATCGATGTTGTACATCTTAGCCCAACAGATCATTGATATCGATAAATAAACGTAAAAACTCCAATATCGTATCAGCCTAATATTTAATTTCCTATTTTTGATGGATTCAGGTGGGCTTCCAAGTTATTTGATGCTCGATTCGCTTAATCAAAAAACGTTTTTTATTAAAGTACCTAGTTGGGATCGAGATTATTTCGCATTTATGAAATTTGTAGGTACTTTATTTATTTAGGTATACTTCACCCGCAGATCTCTAAAAATGGCGGGCGAGATTAGCCGGGCAAACTTCTAATAACCAATATCGAAAGTTGTTCAGATCAATTGGAAAATGGCGTTATGTGGAATGGACTTTGGACTAGTTCTATACCGGACCCACGAGACGGGAACTGAAAATTGTGTTATCGGAGTTATTCCGGCGGGAATGGAGATTATTGGCAACACTTACAACTCTTTAAAGTTTCAACAGACCTATCTGTTCGCCTAATAAGTTACAGTAAGACTCGAGTTCACCAATTTTGAAACAGCCGGTAAACCTCGACGGTTAATTTGATAGAATTCCAATACAAAATATGACAAATCATAAATTTTTTTTTTTTGGTTTTTTGGTTTATTTTTATTCTTTTTGGTTTTTTGTTTTATTTTTGTACATTGTGTTACTTTGTGAATTATTGTCCACTGTTACCTAGTTAGATTTACTATAACTATATCTGTTTGTTTCTTAACATAGATTATAAATAGGACAGCTGACTTAGTAACAGGGTCCTGTTGCTCACCATTCATGTACGATACGACACACGGAACCCTAAAAAGCAAGTCAATGCGTAGGCCATACCATACCTAATACCGAAAAATTAGAATGCCTTGTGGAATACTAATATGTATTACAATATCTGTGCAAATTGCAAATAACTCTTACAAAACAGATGAACAATAAACAAGAAATTATTATACTCGTCGGTACAGTCGGCAGCGTGTTACCCATGTGAATTGCGAAAACAGCTTTTATTACGTAGGGAATAGAGGTCAAGGTCAAAGTGGTGTAGTCTAATGTACATACCTAATTTAAGTTAATTTATTTTGAAACATTCAAAACTCAACAAGTGTCTAGTTGTAACTATTTACTAATATTAAAAGAGATAGGTACTTACAGTATGTACGTTTGTTTGTTGGGAGTAATATCTCTAACTACTTAACCGATTTTGATAAATCTTTCCCAAGTAGGAAGTGGCGATAGGCGATTGTTCGAAAAAAAAAATGATTGAATGAATCGACAATCGAGCATTCGCGCTATCGAATGTCGATTTAGTAATTCGGAAAAAAAAATATCGAATAATAATCGACAAACGAATGATAATCTATACTCGGCCCTTCGATGCATTCGATTGAATTGCCGCGACAGGACAGGCAGCAAACGAATGATTAATCGACGCGACGAATGACGATTCATTTCATTCGTTAGTTAGCACCACACGCTCTGGTACTACTCGCTGCATAATCGAATGATAGCGGTTGCTTATCGAATACATTCGATTACAGGGACCATTCGAATAATTCGATTAATTTTGTGATAATCGCCCATCGCTAGTAGGAAGCAACATTATTCCTGCCTGAGTGAAATAGACCTAGGCTATTTTATATTTCCCGTCTTAAAAGGAGTGTTATGTTTTTTTTTTAAAAAAAAGAGTGTCACAATTTAAAGATTTAACACTAGATAAGGTATTAACATTTTCTGTAGACCGTGCTACTATACCATAGAACAAGGATATAATGTTACTACTGTTAGATACGAGTAGTTATTTAACAGGGTGTATGGTACAGGGCCCTACATCAACATACCCGTATCTGTCGAAATATCTCAAATAATATGGAACTCTATGTGATCAATCCAAGGTTGAAGTTCGCTATCCCAAAAATCATCATCGAAATATCACGTGACCGTTGCATACATTTTGTTGGCGATAGCGAAGTTCGTTATAGAAAGATGGCATATTGTCTAAGGGTCCAGGGCCCGTAGCCAAATGGCAATGATATTTCGATGGGTTATGTCAGTTTCATACATTTTGTTAGCGATAACGAACTTCGCTTTAGAATAGCTTGCATGTTGTCTACGGGCTCAGAACGCGTATCTAACGTTGACTTAACAACGATAGTAAGCCCCGTGTCCACTAATTTCTAAACAGCCGGTTATCTTCGATCGAAAGTTAATTAGACAGAACTCCCATGCAAAATACACACATCAACACTGTCTAGCGATATACAAAACATAGTATTATTATATCCAAAATATCCCTAGACAGTGTTGATTAGTATATGCCAAATGTAGTGTGTTAGTATATGCCAATGCGTTCTAAATAGCCAAAAAATGATTCCGTGATTGGGTACGCACCTTACAGGGATAGACATACAGACTGCTGGGGAGCGCATCCTACATCCTAGTTGGGTTGTTATACGCCAACACCAATATTTTTCGGATCAAAGGATGAGCCTTGGCTTACTTGTTCCTTAGGTAGACTAGTGTGGAAAACGCCCGAGAGTCAGCGGCTCACACCCTGCTGGGGGGCTGGGGGAGGGGGTGAAGTTCCCTTACTCCGCACGCACTGTGACTCGTCATAACTGCTAATTTATACCTACTGGGACAAGCTTGGTATCGTTTTCAGCTAAATCAAAGATGGCCAATTGATTTTTGAAACAAAAACTAAGCATTTTCATACAAAAAACACGGAATTACGGCCAAAAATTAAAAAAATAAATTCAATATTTTTTTTGGTAATGGCCATAAACTTCAAACGTGTACCAATATCTGCTTTAAAAAAATATAAGTTAATAGCCGCATTCATACAGATTCTTAAAATATTAATAATAAAAATGTTAAAAATATATTTTACTCCACGCGGCAGATACAAAAATTCTTAGAAAAATACAGGACAGCAAAAAACAACTTTTATAATTATGTTGCTAAGGACCTGTAACTAGTGAGAATAGAATATGGTGTTTATAGAATAGGACGCATTTTAATGCTACTTTGATAAAAATATATTGTATGAACCCTGTGTATAGGTTTACCGTCGTATTTAAAAACTTATTGCTCAACTAGATTTAGTGACAATGTCGGGTGACTTGAAGGTCTTTAATTAATCGATCTACATAGATATGTGCTTAAAACACCCACATATATTTATATACTGTCTCTTATGTACATTTGCCCTCGGAATCATTCAACACCGTGCACTTATGTTGCCGCTGCAAGCACCTGCATCTGTGGCCGCCACACTTCATTTTGCAACTGCACCTGAGAATTTCAATACATACATACAATACATGCTTCGGCTGTCACTGGCAAGTCTGTAGTAGGTTTCCAGCTGTCACCGACTTTGGTCCATCATTCCCAATTACATGGATCTTTTTGTAAATAAATGCTTTCATGCATCGTTTTCCGTAGAAAATGAACAAGACCTAAAGAAAAAAGTATTTACGAATACACTATTCATGGAATCGATAGTAGTCAGCGGCAAGACGCTCAAAGTTGTCCAGGAATACGTTTACCTCGGACAATTAGTGTTGCAACTGGGTAGAGACAATTTCGAGCGCGAAATCACCAGAAGGGTGCAGCTAGGTTGGGCAGCATTTGGAAAGTTGCGTCACATTTCGTCGTGGCGACGCAATGCCTGAATAGCAGGGTGTATAACCAGTGCGTCCTACCTGTCATGACCTACGGGGCCGACACGTGGAACTTGACAGTCAAGCTGGCCCACCGACTGCATGTCGCTCAGCGAGCTATGGAACGGTCTATGCTGGGGATCTCGCTAAGGAATAGCATCCAGAACGAGATCAAAAGACTAAAGTCATTGATATCGTTCAGAGGTGCAGTAAGCTGAAGTGGCAGTGGGCTGGTCATGTCTGGTTGGCGCAGTCTTGGAGAGGCCTATGTCCAGCAGTGGACTGCAATAGGCTGATATAAATACACTATTGAGTGATTGGTTTATTACGTGATTTCATAGTGTTAATACTCAATATCTACCTGTCATATAAAACGGCCACAATCTTTTCGATTATGGAAAATGCAGCGCTGTTCCTGCTCTTATAAGCTGTCATAGCACTTTCTGTGGCATTGGGGAAAGCATTTAGTGTCCATCGCAATTACAATTAAAGATAGAAGCAGTATCACATTTGCCCCATTAAGGCATGGAACAGCGGAAGGACTTACTTTTTGTTGGTTTCTGTAAAAAGGACAAGATCTTTGTTGACTACTGGACGTGTAAATTCAAAAGTATTTGCTACCACATATTAAGGTTAGTACTGGTGTTTTCCAGTATCTACGTGTAGGTACCTATAGCTCATATAACCCAGGTACTTACTTCGAACGAAGAAATTTAATTGGCTCTCTACTTTTTGCTATTCATACAAATTTGGCCTAAATAAGGACGTGTATGAAACAGACTAATCCAATATACCTAATATCAAAACGCACTCCAAATACGCAAAGATGAGCTCCATGTAACTATGAAGTGGTGGAGACAAGAATGATGGTACATTTTTGATGCAGTAATAACCACGGCTGTACACGAATCAGCATTCGAACCGTAGACGCTGACGACCTAAGTCGTGGTGCTAGCTGTCGCTGTTGTGCAACGAGTGCCTAGAGGAGCTATGGGTACTCATGGATACACATAGGTACTGTAGAACACCACCATGTCATGAGATAGCAAATAATCTTGGTGAAAATTATTACGATTACCTGGATATTTACTTTCCTCTTAATTAACACGTCTCGGTAGGCAATATGGATTTTTTGCTTTTTACAGGACCACAAAGCAAAATAGCTCTTTCGCTGTTCCATGCCATCATGGGCTTGTGTGACCGTGTGATACTGTTTCCAGCTTCAATTGTAAAGGTGAAAAATTACGGTGGACACTGAATGCTTTCCCCAATGCCACAGAAGGTGTTATGACAGCTTATGTGAGCAGGAACAGCGGTGCATTTTCCATAATCGAAAAGATTGTGGTCGTTTTATATGACAGGTAGATATTGAGTATTAACACTATGAAATCACGTAACTAACCAATCACTCAATAGTGTATTCGTAAATACTTTTTACTTTTTGCGACAGACATGACAAGCCCACTGCCACTTCAGCTTACTGCACCTCTGAACGATATCAATGACTTTAGTCTTTTGGTCTCGTTCTGGATTCTATTCCTTAGCGAGATCCCCAGCATAGACCGTTCCATAGCTCGCTGAGCGACATGCAGTCAGTGGGCCAGCTTGACTGTCAAGTTCCACGTCTCGTCCCTGTAGGTCATGACAGGTAGGACGCACTGGTTATACACTCTGCTATTCAGGCATTGCGTCGCCACGACGAGACGTGACGCAACTTCCCAAATGCTGCCCAACCTAGCTGCATCCTTCTGGCGATTTCGCGCTCGAAGTTGTCTCTACCCAGTTGCAACACTTGTCCGAGGTAAACGTATTACTGGACAACTTTGAGCGTCTTGCCGCTGACTACTATCGATTCCAGGAATAGTGTATTCGTAAATACTTTTTCTTTAGGTCTTGTTCATTTTCTACGGTGAACGATGCATGAAAGCATTTATTTACAAAAAGATCCATCTAATTGGGAATGATGGACCAAAGTCTGTGACAGCTGGAAACCTACGTGTACAGACTTGCCAGTGGCAGCCGAAGCATGTATTGTATGTAAAATGAAGTGTGGCGGCAACAGATGCAGGTGCTTGCAGCGGCAACATAAGTGCACGGAGTTGAGCGATTCCGAGGGCAAATGTACATAAGAGACAGTATATAAATATGTGTGGGTGTTTTAAGCACATATCTATGTAGATCGATTAATTAAAGACCTTCAAGTCACCCGACATTGTCACTAAATCTAGCTAGTTGAGCAAAAAGTTGCTAAATACGACGGTAAACCTATACACAGGGTTCATACAATATATTTTTATCAAAGTAGCATTAAAATTACGTCCTATTCTATAAACACCATATTCTATTCTCACTAGTTACAGGTCCTTAGCAACATATAATAGTTGTTTTTTTGCTGTCCTGTATTTTCTAAGAATTTTTGTGTCTGCCGCGTGGCGTTAAATATTTTTTTAAACATTTTTATTATTAATATTTTTAACAAAGCTTATATTTTTGGAATCTTTATGAATGCGGCTATTAACCTATATTTTTTTAAAGCAGATGTTGGTACACGTTTAAAGTTTATGGCCATTACAAAAAAAAATATTAAATTTTTTTTTTTAATTTTTGGCCGTATTTCCATTTTTTGTATGAAAATGCTTAGTTTTTGTTTCAAAAATCAATTGGCCATCTTTGATTTAGCTGAAAACGATACCAAACTTGTCCTAGTAGGTATAAATTAGCAGTTATTACGAGTCACAATGCGTGCGGAGTATGGGAACTTCACCCCCTCCCCCAGCCCCCCAGCGGGGAGTGAGCCGCCGACTCCCGGGCGTTTTTTTATACTAGTCTACCTAAGGAACAAGTAAGCCAAGGCTCATCCTTTGATCAGAAAAATATTGGTTCCAATACATTGAATGCGTATAATGACTCCGCTATCCACCACCTTGGTCGCGGGAACAATCGTTGATGCATGAATCTCATCCTTCTCCCGAGGTCATGATCGCTCGTCGATGTCAATCTAGGATAATTTCGATGAGTAGGTAAGTAGGTTATACATATGTATGTATACAATAAATTGATTTTAAATATTATTCTCGTAGGGACTCACCTGCCATGGCCAAATAATGATAAATTGGCAGATAAAAATGAAATACTTACCCTATTCAAAACCTAAGTTGTATATGATACTCGTAGTACCTTCTATTCTATGTAACAATAATTTTACAATGTCAAAAGTTACGCAGGGCCTATCGCTTTGATATACACTTAAGATTACTAAGTACTTAAGTATGTTTGTATGCATGTTAAATAATCTCTCAATTAATAAAACTAATAATAGTTCGTGAAATAAACTTTACATGAATTTGTTTGGATGATCAATAACAAATACTTAATCAGTGGTGAGAACGTGGAGCTAGGCTTGTTTAAAATATCAGACATTCATTTATTCAGTAAAAGTACGCGTATCTCCTAAGTGTAAGAAATAGACGTGAAATTTATTATAATGTATTTTTTTCGAAACTGTTTCTGAAGTCTTTTAACATTATTTGGAACAATGTCACGAAATGAACGTGTATATTTATTGAGACAGGTATGTATTATTATGTACTTATGGTATTTTAGCAAAACTTAAGTGGGAATAGGCGCAAACATGACTCCAGGGGCCCAATACTCGCGCCTTCGATATTATATCACATACGATATTCATCGAAAAAACATGGCGGATATCACAAAATGTGATTAATATCCGAAATATTCATACTTCGAGAATACAGAACATCTAAATTTTGTGCTATCCGCTATGTTTTTTCGATATTATGTCGTATTCGACATAATATCGAAGGTGTGAGAATTGGGCTCCTGTGTTTAAGCCAAATCGGTAGTAAAATTAAACGAATGATTGAATATCAACGAAATGTTGTATATAATCTGTGGTCGTGTGGATAAAGGCTTCTCGTGGGAAGTATTTCTATCGTAAGTGGTTGCCATGTTAGGAAAAATGATAAAATAAGACACGATGACAAATTTTCTTACGTCTAACGACAATTTAACGATGTTGTGCATCTTAGCCCAACTGGTGTAAGACGGTTATTGAGTGTAGACCATGGGGAGAGAAACGTCCGGTGGGAAGATGGAGTGACGGCATAAAGAGAGAAGCCGGATCGATGTAGATACAGGTGGCTCAGGAATACTCAGGATAGAAGAGACTGGCATGAAAGAAAGGAGGCCTACACCAAGAAAATGGTAGAAGAAGGCAAAGAAGAAGAAGAAGATAGTATTTTCAGTTTTTTTACATTTATATGCAAGAATATTTTTTTAAACAAACATTAGGCAGCTAATATGAGCGAATAAGTGTTTTGTTGATTTATTTTTTGTTTATAACACTACCAGCCTTGGTATCAGCTTTGACAATGGTATCAGCGACTTGGCGGATGGGTTGATTGAATTGGCGTTTTCTTTTTCTTTTATATTTATATGAACTTTTTTTTCTTGAGTTAGTTTAGTCTTGAGTTTCAGTTTATATTTTATGTTATATTAGCTATTATATGTTTATAAACTTAAGTTTAAAGTTTAACCTTTTTTTTCAGGGGTTCATTGTATTTACCATAATGATCCAGTCCTTAAGTGCTGGCGTTATGTTGGGTTATCCCGCCATTCTCAATCCGGCCATCTTGGATCCTAACTCAACTGACATTCGAGCCACGTCCGACGAAGCTTCTTGGATTGGTAAGTGATCTCTATAAATAGTTTTTACGATAATAAATTAAATTTCGCTCAAAAAAATTAATCAACTGTCTGTGTCATCCAGTGGGATCCGGTCCTTTTGTGAGCGAAATTAATTTCGTCAAAACTTGCATAATAATTGCTTAAGTTGTAAAAATAATTTTACATAATTTTTGTACGAGCCTTTAAAACTGTGAAATAACTAACAACAGTAAATAGAGCTTTATTTATTACTAGCTGTTGCCCGCTACTTCGTACGCGTGGAATCGATGATACAAAATATTTTATAATCCCGTCACCATCCAGCTATCATGATCTCTTAGTCTACAATGTCGTAAGAAGAAGAATGAAGAATCAAGGCCATTAGGCACTCTTTTTTAGATGGGTTACTATTTAAAAAAAAATAGGTGACTTTAGGTTTAAGTATTCAGAAAAAAGTCAGACTCAAACCCTCTACCGCAATGGATGAATGTGGTTTAGCATCTATTTATTGTGTCCCTTGCCTTCTCAGGGGTCTTTCATTTGATACCCATATTAAAGGAGTTTAAATAAATTATGTAATCCGCCATTTTGTTACGGCGGCCATTTTGGACCAATTTTCATCAAACATATCTAAGAACACTCCCGACTAATTTATAAAATAGGAATCTACAACTTTATATTTTTTTGTCTGTCCGTTTGTCTGTTTGTACACGCTAATCTCCGGAACTCCTGAACGGATTTGAATGAAACTTTTATTGTGTAGCTATTGAGTCTGGGCAAATACTAGGCTATAATTTATTTAAAAGATCGGAGTAGCAGTACAATTAAACTAAGAGAGATATGAAAGCAGCGCCTTAAGAAAAGTTAGTTAGCGGTATGAGCATTTTGACGTACACAAATTGAAAGTCTTGAGCAACTGATATGAAACCCTAGCAGCTCAGCTTAACTATAAAAGATATGAATAGAGCGCTTTAATGAACATTGTTCAGGGTGATTAAAACCTTCTATTGACGTACACAAATTGAAGGTCTGGAGCAACTGATATAGAACCCTAGCAGCTCGGCTCAACTATAAGATATAGAAATAGATCGCCTTAGGGAACATAATTCAGCGTGATGAGCATTTTCTATTGACGTACACAAATTGAAGGTCTGGAGCAACTGATATAGAACCCTAGCAGCTCAGCTCAACTTTAAGAGATATAAATAGAGCCTTAGGGAACATTGTTCAGCGTGATGAGCATTTTTTATTGACTTACACAAATTGAAGGTCTGGAGCAACTGATATGCTAAATTACTTTAGACTGATTTTTAAACTCCCAAGGTAATCCTACAGTCTCTAAGTTACGATCTAAGAAATCGAGAGAATCCCTCAGATTTTATAGGCATGTATACCATATATGCTACAGGACTAATTTCGGTATTTAAGCGTTACATTCAGAAGTCCTAATTTTTATGGTGCTGACCTTAACGCTAAGTAGTTCGTGGATACTTTTGCCACAGATAGTTTGTCGAAATTTTGTTGAATAAGTGTATTATTGATGAAAGATCAAAGTCATTTGGCACAATTTCATATCCTACTTATCACTTACTAACGGAAATTGAACTATAAGAATTTAATTCTTACTTACTTTACGATAGTAGTAACTTACAAACCGACCCCTGAGAAGGCAAGGGACACAATAAATAGATGCTAAACCACATTCATCCATTGCATTAAAGGGTTTGAGTCTGACTTTTTTCTGAATACTAAAACCTAAAGTTACCTATATTTTTTTAAAATAGTAACCCATCTAAAAAAGAGTGCCTAATGGCCTTGATTCTTTATTCTTCTTCTTACGACATGGTAGTCTTAGAGATCATGATAGCTGGATGGCGACGGGATTATGAAATATTTTGTAGTATCGATTCCACGCGTACGAAGTCGCGGGCAACAGCTAGTTAAAAATATACATATATATAGTAGGTAAGTGTATCTATAATGGCCATAAACAAATATATTTTATATTGGATAATGTCACATACTGTTTTTTACTCAAAGTAGCCAAATCACTTTATGAAAATCAGAAACAACGGTAGTATGTACCACGAAACCCATGCAGACCTAAGAAATTAATAAAAATATTATGGATTTTTTTCTAACTCGACGGGGAATCAAATCCGAGATCTTAGAGATGGCGACACCTTGAAAACCGGCGAGCTATTGACAGACCCAACCACGGAGGTCGTCAAGATGTCACAGTGCTTACCTTGACGGGCTGTAGTACATACCTTTTACTTTGTTGGCCTTAGATAATTCCAGTTTTCTCTTCCTTTTTCAGCTTCAATCCTTGGATATTCAGGACTAGCAGGTTTCTTCATCCTTCCACTAACGATGCAAGGGTACGGCCGGAAAGCTGTTCACATCCTTATAAATGTTTTGTCAATCATTGGCTGGATCATGTTATACTTCGCCCAATCCACATCAATTCTGTTCGCTGCCAGAGCAATTAAGGGTTTGACAATGGCAGGGATCTACATCAACGTCATTTTGATAGGAGAATACTCGGATCCAAAAAGAAGAGGTTACTTCACGGCGGTCCAGAAAGCATCTTTAACATTCGGCACGTTATTCTGCCATGCCGTGGCACTATGCTCAACGTGGAGAATAGTTGCTCTTACTGCTTTCGTTGTGACAGTATTGTCAGCTTTTCTGACAATGTTGTGGCCAGAATCGCCATTCTTTCTTGCCATGAAAGGAAGGTTCGAAGAGTGTGAGCGATCGTTCCATTGGTTAAATGGAACGTTGGCAAGAAATAAAGAATTGAAGGACCTGATCTGCGCACAGAAGGAGATGATTAAAAATGGAGAATCCGAACGTATGAGTTTCAAAAGATTGTGGAAATTAGGTTCCACTAGACAGTTTGTAAGAGCCTTTTTAATTGTTGCTATTCTGTCATTAATGATAGATCTGAGTGGTCGAAACTTCTTCAAAGCCTACATCGTTCAAATGATGACTGATTTGACTGGTAACAAAACAACTGGAGTGTACATTTCATTGCTAGCTGATTGTTTAGTGATAGCAGCTTTGTTGTTGTCAACGTTTGCTGTAAAGAAGTTCAAGAGAAGACCACTTCTGTTTAGTGGTGGTGCTTTGACAGTTCTGACCTTGTACATGATTTGTCTTGTTCTATTTCTGAGAAATAGTCATGGAGTTAGCATTTCATCATGGGTTAGTCCATTTCTTATTTTGTTAGAGAATTTCATCGTCCATTTTGCAGTCACTCCTGTGGCTTTTGCCGTCATCGGTGAGATATTTCCTTTGGATGCTAAAGGGTTGGGTTCTTGCATGGGTGGGGTAGTTCTAACTGCGTCTTACGGTACAGTGTTAAAATTAACGCCCGTTTTAATGGAGAGTATTGGTATAGAAGGTGCATTTGTCATTTATAGTTCTGGTCTGGTTGTCTGCTTTATTATATTGCACTTTATTTTACCAGAAACCAAAGATAAGACGTTGTTGGAGATAGAGAGGAATTTAAAAGGGAAAACGAATGTAATTGGGGAAAATGATTCTGGTTTACTAAATGCTAATACATGATATTTTTGACTAAATAAGACAGGAGTACTTAGTTAGTTTTTTTAATATTCAAGGATTCGTGAATGAAAATAACCATAGTAAAACAAAAGTAATTCATTTTCATAACAGATAATCACTAGACGACTTGTAAACTTAGACTTAATTCAAAATGGAAGACGACTTAACATTTTCTGTGTCAGTGACGCCTACAGGCGTTAAAACAATGAAAGTTCTGTGTCTGGAGTCCTGTCAGCGAAAGTGTTAAGCGCCGCATTCGGTAGCGGTCCGATTCGGTTAGGTCCAGGTTCACAATTTCGCTTATAGTGTACCTATCCTTCGCTTTAATATTTATTCTGTCTGAGAAGTTGATGCGCGACCCTGCAGACCAAGACGTGCGGGGGTGAGGTAGCGCCAATCGCAAGCGATGACGCGACTGTTATAGGAAAACAATCCTTTGCCCGCAAAACCACGTCTCCGCTGACATACTCGTATAGCATGCCTCGCCCGCCACACCTCTGGCGACTGCATGAAGGTCGCGAATGATTTTGTCGTACTTATATTGATCACCTGTATCCAGTGCGTTCCCGCGACCTTTATAAGGTCGTCTGTCTAAATTTAATCAAATTTTACTTACAAAAATTAATTGACTGTGTCATCCGGTGGGACTCGAACCTACGTCCCTCGGCGAGTGCTCTTACCAACTAAGCTACGGAGGACGTTAGTCAGTCGACGAATTTTTGCAAGTGCTTGCTACGCCAGTGAGCCGGCGTTCGATTTCATCAATACTTGGGGAATGTACCTGCATGTATCCGATGGAAATATTTTTACAAATATTCAACCATCAGTTTAGATGAAATCAGCTTAACTTATAATTATTTTTATAATTGTACATGCGGGTACATTCACTGGCGTAGCAAGCACTTGCAAAAATTCGTCGACTGACTAACGTCCTCCGTAGCTTAGTTGGTAAGAGCACTCACCCGGATAGCGAAGGGACGTGGGTTCGAGTCCCACCGGATGACACAGACGATTAATTTTTGTAAGTGAAATTTGATTTAATTTTATAGAAATATAATAAGTCGTCTGTCTACTGTCTATCTTGTCGGTGGACGCCCAACGCTACGCTTTCGATTCAATGGTCTCCAATCAAGCACCTTTCTGTCTCACCGGCCATCAGTTCTTCGCGCAATGTTCCCTGCCCACTGCTGATGATAATTGATGTACCTACTTATGGTTCGTCACTATTGGAACGTTGGTTTATTGAGTCTGATTATTTGATGATATATGATACTCGTATAAGACGACCCTCTTGGTGTAGTCGTTTGCGCACCGGACTTCTAAACCAGGCGGTTGCGGGTTCGAATCTCGCAAGGGGCATATGTTTGTGTGATGAGCACGAGCATTTGTACCTAGTAAGTCATGGATGTTTATATGTATTTAAGTATTTCTATCCGTTATCCTAGTCACCATAGCACAAGCTTTCAAGCTTAGTTTGGGGCTAGGTTATTGGTGTGTTTGTTGAAACAATTTATTATTATTGTTATTTCAATCCATACCGAATTTGGCCTTATTATAACCAAGGAGATTATCATAGTTCTTTACCAATGAAATTGTATTTTTTTATTTTTGTATTGTTAAATATTTTTCTTTCTTTCTTTGGATATTTTTATTGTAACATCTTTAAGATTGTGTAATAAGATTAAAAAACTGAATTACTAGTGCATATTATTTATAGGGAAGACATTTAAAACTAATGATTCAATGTGTCGCCATTATACTTCAAAAAGGTATTTTTTAAATATGTTTATGTATTAGTTCTTCGATTTAGAGAAGTTAAATACCTATTGGATAACTTTTTTACATCTGACTACGCTTTGTAATGGCATCAAAATAATTTAACTATAAAACATTGATTTATTATACAATAAATCAATGATTTAATAAAATAAAAACCTATTGTAGTAATAGTTAAATTATGTACCTACCTATCGTTTACATTTTAGAAAATTGTATAGCTAGAGTGTATATTTTTATAGAGAAGTCATTGAAAACACCTTAGATTTCAAGTCTTTCTCTATCTAACTTTAGTTTGTTATTGCATCAAAATCGGTACCAACGTTTTACAAAAACATTTTTTTTTTGTTTTTTTGTTTGTTCATACAAATCTTAAATTTATTAGGTAAATCGATTATTCACATGAAAAAAGATCCCTTTGTACATAATATTATTTGAAAGCTAAGTCTTATTTATTTATTTAAACTTTTTGCACACAGTTTATTGTACAAATAGCGGACTTAACGCTAAAAGCATTCTCTACCAGTCAACCATAGGTCCAAACAGAGAAATACAGGCGGTGCAAGATATCGTAAACTAGCTGTTGCCCGCGACTTCGCCCGCGTAAACTACTATTTCTGTATCCTGCAGCAACTGTGTTTTTTTTTCGGGATAATAAGTAGCCTATATGTTATTCCAGACTATAATCTATCTCTGTGCCAAATTTGGTAGTTTTTGCGTGAAGAAGTAACAAACATACACACTCACAAACTTGCGCATTTATCATATTAGTGGGATTAGGAAAAAGATGAAACCGAGAAAACCACTGCAAAATACTCTTAAGCATAGCAATGAAGAAAAATGAACATAGCAATAGACATACAAATACTACGTACATAAATAAAATAGATGATATACATATTGATACATAAACATACACATTATACACATAGTAATACACAGAACTCATTTCTTCCATTAAGACAGAACAGAGAGTTTTTCCTGGTAATGAATTCTCGAAGTCTTCTTGAGGAAAAATTTTGAGGTAGTCTTCTGGATATTAGTGGGGAGCCCGTTCCAGAGACGAGTGGCCGTAAGGGTGAAAGAATTGGACATAAAGCCAGAAATATGATGCGGGGTGAGAAGTCGGAGGGAGTTACTAGAGCGTCTAGAAGTCTTAATTGTTATCTATTTCTAGACAAGATTCGAGAGATTGGATTCCGCAAACACCCTAACCCCCGAACTTGTTGTTTATCGATAAATCAAATGCTTCCGGTCTTTATCTTAAGTTGTCAAGCTATTATTTATGTTAATAAAGTGTATGTAATATATTGCACTACTAGTTTATTGGTTATCAGTTCCTAATCGAATTCTAGAAGTGTGAAGTCACACTTCTAGAATTCGATTAGGAATTGTCAAGCAAGAGCAAACCTATTCCAAATAAAAGTGTTATTGGCTAACCAAAGAACAGTCAGTCAGTGTTATTTGCTATGTTTATTAATTAATATAAATGAATTAATTAATTTTCAATTGAACGGTAGACAGTGCTCTAAGCCAGTAAGTCTACCAACCATTTGGATGACTTTTAGTGCAATTAAGGCTGTATGTATTGTTAATAATTGTTTTTTATTTTTTTAAACCTATTTTCATAATTGTTTTTTAAAATCGCAAAACCTATTTTTTTTTAAATAAATAACCAGCTGTCTTGTATTTCTTTCAATTAAAATATTTTATTTTATTCATTTATATTTAAGTCTACTGTATATTGTATGCAATAAAGAGTATCTTTTTTAGTTATTTTTTAGTTTTATCGCAAAAGCACTAAGCGTAACTTGTAAACTAGAATGATTTCGTTAGTAACGTCTCATTCTAAATAGTTTTGGTAACTATTGTAACCCTTTTAGTTCTTGTTAAATTCACAGCTTTGTTGCGATAAATTGAAACATGACTCGAACTTGTTGACGCAATGGTACATTTTGTGTTATCAATCTATCGATGTTTATTGTCGCCTTTTGTTGTCATAGGTATCTTTACTGTGTTAAAAAGTGTAACTGCGATATTGTTGCATCAACCAAATGAGGATATGATGAGTGTAGTTATCAATTTATCAATATTTGTTGTTTTTAGGGTTCCGTAGTCCGACAAGGAACCCTTATAAGATCGTTCAGTCAGTCCGTCCTAGTCTGTCACAGCAGAATATCTTCTACGTTTATGGACTGATTTGCATGTAACTTGGTTCGAGGATACTTCACATATAGATCTCATTTTTAAAAATACGAAACATTAAAATTATCCCTTTTTAAGGGTACCTCCCCATACATGTTAAGGGGGGTGAATTATTTTTTTGAGTGCACCCCCTTCTGTAGGGTATCCTTGAAAAGGACTATGAAAATAAGGTAGGGTTTCTATCAACACTTTTTTATCAGCTTTATCATTTGCGAGATATAGCCCGCCAAAGTAGTTTACACGGTGCCCACGGTTTTTTTTTGCCTATACTCTCTAATGTTTTAAAGTTAATGGTACGGAACCCTTCACGCGCGAGTCCGACTCGTACTTGGCCGGTTTTTTTGTTAATGTACTGAAAAGGAAGCCAATTTACATTAATTCATATTTTTATGATCAGGGTATTTAACTACTCTAAATGACTTTTAACTAATTATTGCAATATGTGTACCTTATAAGTTCTAGGTAAACCTATTTTATTCTATCTACATTAAAATTACTTAACTTGGAGACTGATCGGCTGTGACAGGTAGGTATGCAATTTTATTTTTATTTTTTTAAGTAAGATATGAGAAGATATACTAAGACCCGTGTTTACCAATTTCCAAACAGCCGATGGGCGTCAATTGACGTCTTCGACAGAAATCCCATACAAAATATCTATAATAATAAAACAGTAAAATCAGTGCGTCTGTACATTGAGTATTTTTACAAAAAACTAATTGAGGGTGATGTTAAAATAGTAACAGAACAGGAATCTACTTTAATTTTTTTTGTCTGTTGTCTGTTTATCTGTTTGTCTGCTTGTACACGCTAATTTCCGGAACTACTGAACGGATTTGAATGAAACTTTTTTTATTGTGTAGCTATTGAGTCTGGGCAAATACTAGGCTATAATTTATTTTGAAGATCGGCGTACGTGGATCCTAAGCAGTACACTTAAACTAAGAGAGATATAAAAGCAGCGCCTTAAGAAAAGTTATTAAGTGTAATAAGCATTTTCTATTGACGAACCCAAATTGAAGGTCTGGAGCAACTGATACGAAACCCTAGCAGCTCGGCTCAACTAAAAGAGATATGAATGAGCATTTTCTATTGACTTACACTTACAAACTACTTTAGACTGATTTTCACACTCCCAAGGTAATTCTATACTGTCTCCAAGTTACGATCTGATGACGGAAACCTCGAGAATCCTTCAGATTTTATAGGTATGTATACCATATATGCTACGGAAATTGAACTATAAGAATAGTCTTACTTACTATACGATATAGGAGAAAGGGGCCTCTGCCCTGCACTAGGACACGACAGGCTCCTAATAATAATAATAACTTTACGATAGTAGTAACTTACAAACTGACCTTTGAGTAGGCTAGGGGCACAATAATTCGATGCTAAACCACATTCATCTACTGCAGTAGGGAGGTTTGAGTTTGACTTTTATCTGAACACTAAAGTTACCTATATTTTTTATACAAACGAAAAAAACTGCCTTCAATAAAGTAAACTAAAAAGTAAAGAAAAATCTTTTACACTTTTACTTAGAAAGATATACTCAAGACAAAATTTAGATTTGGAGTCGGTGTCACTGCCATGGGAAATTTTCTTACCAGAGGTGAATGGCGAGGTGATATAAACCTATCTAAAAAAAAGTGCCTATATTAACCTTGATTTTACATTCCTTTCTCCTTGCGGCATGGTAGACTAAGAGATCGTGATAGCTGGTTGACATCGGGAGTATAAAATATTTTGTCCACGCGTACGAAGTCGCGGGCAACAGCTAGTATCAAATAATACTGTTAAACTGGCTTATTGAAAATTCAACACGCGTCGTATTATTTTTGACTTTTTAAATGTTCGCTTTTTATGTCAGACAGACGGACAAAACTATAAGGAGTTTTGTCATGTCCGTTCTGTCTGTCTGTCTGTCCGAGGTTTTGCTAAGAGACCGTTAGTACTAGAAAGCTGGTATTTTGTATATAAACCAATTAAGACGACAAAGTAATGAAGTAATTTTTTTTAGGGTGAGAAGTGTGGGGTATCTTTGAGTAGGTATTTGAAAATGTATTGGAGGTTTCTAAAACAATTTTTCGATTTATTGCTACATTTGGAATGGACTTCTAAACCAGGCGGTTGCGGGTTCGAATCCCGCAAGGGGCAAATGTTTGTGTGATGAGCACGAGCATTTGTACATTAGTCATGGATGTTTATATGTATTTAAGTATTTCTATCCGTTATCCTAGTCACCATAGCACAAGCTCACGCTTAGTTTGGGGCTAGGTAATTGGTGTGTTTGTTGAAACAATTTATTTATTTATTTATTTATTTACGAAATATTAAACTTTGAAGTGCAACTTTTTGGTCCAGTAGGGCGTCCTAAAAAGTTTTAAAAAATCATGATGATAGTGCATTTAATAACCTTTAAAGGAAAACTATAGCGATTAAGATGACTTTATTAATTTAGCAGTAATATTCGTAGAACTTGTGTGTTGGATAATTTTGTATTAAATTCAAAATCCTTAAATTCTCTAAAGTGACTAAGACGAAGTAGATAATAGTTGGGTTGTTATACGCCAACACCAATATTTTTCGGATCAAAGGATGAACCTTGGCATACTTGTTCCTTAGGTAGACTAGTGTAGAAAACTTCCGAGAGTCAGCGGCTCACTCTCCGCTGGGAGGCTGGGGGAGGGGGTGAAGTTCCCTTACTCCGCACGCACTGTGACTCGTCATAACTGCTAATTTATATCGATACCTTCAGGTTCAATTGTCGTATAAACCAAAACTGTACTTTTCAGGAGAGCCGAAAAACGTTTTATCTTTTAATAAAAAAAATCATAACTTTTATATTTCAGAAGTTAATAATTAAAATGTCCAAGATAAAACATTCTTGAAATTTTGCCATGAATAAGTCTAAATATTCAATACATACCCGTCTTCGTTAGTTTAAAAGTTAGCTTGGATTTACGTCTTTGAAAAATACACTCGGTCGTTTATACGACCCACTATAATGGTTCTAAAAATATCTCTTTACGTCGTATTTCAATTTTTGGTAAACGAAATTGCAATTCCTGACGTAAAGACCGATAGATGCAAAATTTTTGGTTTTTACAATCATTGGTTCGAGTGATTCATTTTAATGTATTAATAAACCATTGCATAAAATAAATGTTGACTATAAACATTTTATTTTGAAACTCAAAACACAAAAATAAATTAGTTCTTTTATGCAATTATGGCAAAAAATTAAGACTTCTTTTCCGGTTCGAGGCTGCCGCCAGTAAAATTGATTTCGATTGGTTGTCATGAATGTAAGACTAGAACAGGGAAGGAATTTGTAGTTTTTGAGAAGTTCTATGGTGAATTCATCTTTTGACAAGTAACCCAACTTGATTATTACTAAAAGTAACCATTTGTGAATATAATTAAAAGTTTGGATGCTTTTAAAAAATAAATTCAGTAGAGAGCATCTCAAAAACGTATAAATTTCTTTCTTGAGTACACTGTGGCTCGTTTTCTTTGTTTAAAAGTCTTAAATTCATCACATTTTACGATGTCGATAGGCATTTACGTCCTGGCTTAAAAAAAATATGGTCTTTACAAAAATATCAAAAACAACCGTACGGCTTTTACACTGTTTTTATGGAATTTGTTTAATTTTACGGGAATTTTTTTAACGAATTTCAACATTTCGGATATACAGATCGATAGAAAAAAAAAACTGATCGAAATGGTTTATTTAACTCGATTTGGCCAAAATGGCTTATGCGCCAATTGAACCTGAAGGTATCGATATCTAGTAGGGCAAGTTTGGTATCGTTTTCAGCTAAATTAAATATGGCCAATTGATTTTTGAAACAAATGAAAATGCTTTTCATACAAAAAAATGGAATTACGGCCAAAAATAAAAAAAAAAAACAATATTTTTTTTGGTAATGGCCATAAACTTAAAACGTGTGCGAATATCTGCTTTAAAAAAATATAAGTAAATAGCCGCATTCATACAGATTCTTAAAATATAAGCTTTGTTGAAAATATTAATAATAAAAATGTTAAAAAAATATTTTACTCCACGCGGCAGACACGAAAATTCTTAGAAAAATACAGGACAGCAAAAAACAGCTTTTATATGTTGCTAAGGTCCTGTAACTAGTGAGAATTGAATATGGTGTTTATAGGATAGGACGCAATTTTAATGTTATTTTGATAAAAAGATATTGTATGAACCTTTGTGTATAGGTTTACCGTCGTATTTAAAAACTTATTGCTCAACTAGATTTAGTGAAAATGTCGGGTGACTTGAAGGTCTTTAATTAATCGATTTACATATATATGTGCTTAAAACACCCTCATATATTTATATACTGTCTCTTATGTACATTTGCTATCGGAATGGCTCAACTCGGTGCACTTATGTTGCCGCTGCAAGCACCTGCATCTGTAACCGCCACACTTCATTTTGCAACTGCACCTGAGAATTTTGAATACATACATACAATACAAGCTTCGGCTGCCGCTGGCAAGTCTGTACATATAGGTTTCCAGCTGTCATCGACTTTGGTCCATCATTCCCAATTAAATAGATCTTTTTCTAAATAAATGCTTTCATGCATCGTTCACCGCAGAAAAAAAACAAGACCTAAAGAAAAAAGTAGTGACGAATACACTATTCCCGGAACCGATAGCAGTCATCGTTCGTTTACTGTGTACCAATCATCGTTTACTGCGGGCAAGTGTCGCAACTGGGTAGAGACAACTTCGAGCGCGAAATTGCCAGAAGAATGCAGCTAGGTTGGGCAGCATTTGGGAAGTTGCGTCACATCTTCTCGTCGTGCTGAAGAGCAGGGTGTATAACCAGTGCGTCCTACTTATCATGACCTTGTGGCTACCATAGCCAGCACTCTTCACAGAAACACTGAAGAAAACAGCCCCGAAAAGGGCTATCCCTCAGCACAGAAACAGAATTGAATCAGCCCTCAAAAGGGCTATCATAGAAACAGGATAGTATAACAGAAACAAGATATCAGCCCTGAGAAGAGCTTTTGTTTGTTTGTATGCAGCGCCGTCCTCCGGTCGTCGTGACAGGCAACGCCCCGTGGCGCGCCCGATGCGCGCGTCTTGTCCGCTCGATCGCCGCAGCAAATGATCGAGCGCCGATCCGCGGGTTCTATTTATATCCTCCACACGCGATCGGTTGACGACGCGCACGCAAGACATAACAGCCAACGTGCTCGGCACGTGTCGGCCGGCGCCGGAGCCAAAACGGGCAGTGAGGTGTAACAAAGATAGATAGTGTTTAGTTCGTAAGTTGTTCTTATTGGTTGTAATGTAAATTTTCCTATTGGTCGTCATTGTTATTGTTTTGATATAAATTTATGCTATTTTTTTTATGTAAATACATTCAGTACTCAACCTTCTATGGAGTCTTACTACCTACTCACCTCTACTGGCCTACCTTCGCCAAACCTCAAAAGCTGTGATCAGCTGTTCATTTTTTTTTGGATTTCAATGTTGGTCCCATAGTAAAAGTTGTTCTATTAGATGAGCAGAATGACCCCTTAAAGGAATTCGATTTTGTTAGACCCTGTATAGGTTTTTCCTTGGTTGTCCAATGCTGATTATTTTAAGATGTTTGTTTTCACGCAGCGTTAAACGATTTCGCCGATATAGTGTCACCCTGACGGACATTACACATTCATTTATTCAGGCAAAGAACGCATCCAAGTACCAACATCAGTGGCCAGCACATGATTTTAACAATTTTTGTTGCAATACCACTATTACAACTAAATGAGATATCACAGTGTTTAGCTTGATGGGCTTTCGTCCGTTCGGTAAGTAAGAAAAACCGGTCAAAGGTGTGCGTGGCCAAGACTTGCATTTCGGACTACCGAATCATCAATGCAAGTCTTTACGCATTATAAACAACTAACAAATTTATCTAAGTCACTATAAATAATTTATTTTAAGGAAGTATCTATTTGGTACAAAATTATCTTAAACTAATGAAGTTATCTTAACTACCTACTGTAATTTTCCTTTCAAGTTTAAGAAATGCACTAACATGATGTTTTTAATACTATACTACAGGCACAGAATAAGTACTAGTACTGCGTACAGAAGTATGACTTAGCAATTGTATTCAAAGAAATGTCTACTCAATGTCGTCAACAATATGGCGTAATTTAGTTCGCCTCAGAGTCAAGCACATTTTCGTGTAGACACCTACAAAAAATCCATTGCAAGATAATTTCATACTTATTGCTCAGGAATATGATTCATAATACACTAAACCTATTCAGTGACGTAATATCACGCGACGCGATAGGGTTGACTGCTACGAGAAGCTTCTAACGCCATCTAGCGCCTCTTTCTAGTACTTTATACATTCTCGTCCAGCCAGCAACGTAGCCGCGCGGCCGCCGGTGAATAAAACGCGCAAGCGTGTCGCTGGCCGGTAGCGACACGCAGCTTGTTTGAGCCCCTAAGTAAGGGTCGCCGCGCGTAGGTACGTTTTTGCTACCTACGCGGGGAGATACACAGGCCTGCTATAGGTAAGCTTGGGGTCGCCCTACACAAAAACAAAGAATTGCACTTTAAAGTTTAATATTTTGTAAATGGAGCATCAAATCGAAAAACAGCAATAGAAAACCCCATGTCATTTCAAAAGACCTACTCAACGATAAAAAACATCCTCATTTTACTCACAAGTAGGGGAGCTAAGTACCCAAAAAAAAATTTCTTCTACCACTTTGTCGGCGTAATTAGTATATATACTCATAGAACATTACAGCTTTCTAACAGTATATAAGCAAAACCTTGGACAGACAGACGGATAGGACGAAACTATAAGGGTTCCTTGTCAGGGCTACGGAACTCTAAAAAGGCTAGAAATTGATTAAAATGTAAATATATTTTTCTTAACGAGACCGTTAAGAAAAATAAAGTCTTGTAGTAAATATTATTTGAAACAATGTCACGAAATGAACGTGTGTTTTTCTTTAGACAGGTAATAAACAATAAATTTGTTTTTATTTTAGCTTTTCACTGTATCTTAGATGGAAGAACCTTATAGTCGGCTAATACCTGCGAGTACTAAAGTTTTTTTTATTATTATTTTTAAAACGTATTTGACTTAAATAATTTACTAGTTATAACCCTGATTCCAGGGATTCGTCGTATTTACTATAATGATCCAGTCCATGTGTGCTGGCGCCATGTTGGCGTTTCCCGCCATTCTTAATCCGGCCATCTTGGATCCTGACTCAGCTGACATCAGAGCAACTTCTGACGAAGCTTCTTGGATTGGTAAGTAGTCCATCAATGTTTTTTTGGAAGAGCCTTGTAAAAGTACCTAGTATATTAAGTTTTCGATTGTGAATTGACTAAGGTAACGTGCACAGGCAAGACTCTACTTATCGCATTGGCTAAAGTAACAAAACAACGGTGATGTCTGGGTTCATAAAACTGTCATCGATATCTGGATGAATACTTGACGTAGGGACTTCCTTAGCATGGGCGTCTAAGTTTTTTTTAACGTCTAAGTTTTATTTCTTCTTGGTTTAATATCTAGTAAAGGTACGTAAGAAAGAATTTTCTACTTACACCTTCTTATAGTTGATACAGTGGCCATAAACAAATATATCAACTATTGGACAGCACATACTTTCCTATGATACCAAATAAAGTAGCCAAAGCACTAGTGTTATGGAAATCATAAGCCATCGTGGTATGTAACATAACATCCAGACCCGAGACTATGTAGAACATCTAGATTTCTTATTGGTGGATCTGGGACCTCAGAAATGGCGACACCTTAAAAACTAGTGTGCAAGCCATACGGCTACAAATGTCGTCAAGATGTCACTGTGCTTACCTTGACGTGCTGTCGTCCATACTTTTCATTTTGTTGGCGTTAGATAATTTTAGTTTACTCTCTCTTTTCCAGCATCAATCCTTGGATATTCAGGATTAGCAGGCTTCTTAATCCTTCCACTAGCGATGCAAGCGTACGGTCGGAAAGCTGTTCACATCCTTATAAATGTCTTGGCATTAATCGGCTGGATCATGCTATATTTCGCCCAATCCATATCAATTTTATACGCAGCCAGAGCCATTAAGGGTTTGACAACGGCGGGGATCTACATCAACGTCATTTTGATAGGAGAATACTCGGATCCAAGAAGAAGAGGTTACTTCACGGCGGTTCAGAAAGCATCTTTATCATTTGGTACGTTATTCTGCCATGCCATGGCTCTATGCTCAACGTGGAGAATAGTTGCTTTAATAGCTTTCGTTGTATCAGTATTGTCTGCTTTTCTGACAATGTTGTGGCCAGAATCGCCATTCTTTCTTGCAATGAAAGGAAGGTACGAAGAGTGTGAGCGATCATTCCATTGGTTAAACGGAACGTTGGCAAGAAATAAAGAACTGAGGGACCTGATTTGCACCCAGAAGGAGAGGATTGAAAATAGAGCATCGGAACGTATGAGTTTCAGAAGAGTGTGGAAATTGGGTTCCACTAGAGAGTTTGTTAGAGCCTTTTTAATAGTGGCCATTCTGTCCACAACGATAGATCTGACTGGTCGAAACTTCTTCAAAGCCTACATCGTCCAGATAATGACTGATTTGACTGGTAACAAAACAACTGGAGTGTACATTTCATTGCTGGCTGATTGTTTAGTAATAGCAGCTTTGTTGTTGTCATCGTTTGCTGTAAAGAACTTCAAGAGAAGACCACTTCTATTTAGTGGCGGTGCTTTGACAGTTTTAACCCTGTACATGATTTGTCTTGTCCTATTTCTGAGAAATAGTCGTGGATTTAGCATTTCATCATGGGTTAGTCCGTGTCTGATTTTATTAGAAAATTTCGTCGTTCATTTCGCAGTCACTCCTGTGGCTTTTGCCGTCATCGGTGAGATATTTCCTTTGGATGCTAAAGAATTGGGTTCTTGCATGGGTGGGGTAGTTCTAACTGCGTCTTACGGTACAGTGTTAAAATTGACGCCCGTTTTAATGGAGAGTATTGGTATAGAAGGTGCATTTGTCATTTATAGTTCTGGTTTGGTTGTCTGCTTTATAATATTGCACTTTATTCTACCAGAAACCAAAGACAAAACCTTGTTGGAGATAGAAAGAAATTTGAAAGGGAAAACGGAAGGAATTAGAGAAAATGAATTACTAAATACAAATACGTAATTTTTTGTACTTAATAAGTTAGATAGTAAGTATCTACATTGAAACACTCGTGAGCTGGAGCAAATTTTTATGGTGAAATTTCTAAAATTGTAGAGTCAACTGTCAAGCAAAAGCAAACCCATTCCAAATAAAAGTGTTATTGGCTAACCAAAGAACAGTCAGACGGTTGTGATTTTCAAAGTCAAAAATAAATTTATTAATTTAGAACAAAAAATGCCACTTATGAACGTCAAAATAAAAAATAATAATTTAAAAAAAAACATTAATTCAGCAGGCTTAAACGTCTTAGACCATTTGTATGACTTTTAGTGTAATTGTATTTATTGTAAATAATATTGTTTGTTTGTTTAATAAAATACTTTCATAAATATATTCTTAAATTTGCATAATGTAGTTTTTTTTAATTAGCTGTCATGTATTTTTTTATTAGAAGATTTTTTAATTATTTATATTTAAGTCTATCTACTAGGTTGTGTGCAATAAAGAGTATTTATCTTTTAAATATAGTTTTTAGTTTCATCGTATTAATACTTACAGTACTAAGCGAGACTTGTAAACTAGAATGATTCACAGCAGAACACACTGATTGACCTTGGTCTTTAGGTGTTGAGGAGTTTTCTTGAAGCACAGAATGCTGCCCAAGCTTGCCCGATGCGTCTTCCTATTGCCGCAACTTGATCTTCGAAACCAAGAGTGACTTTGTAGCTCTAGCCAGGTTTTATGCTTAGACGCAGTGGTCGATCTACATACAGGTATGATGTGATTTTTCGCGTTTTTAATGTTCGTCATGATTTTACTTTGTAACATATTTATTTTTTAACCTATATTTGCTGATTCACGTTGCAGTTGGTCAACCATATCAATCATATCTTTAATGCTTTTGCTGACCACTGCCATATCGTCGGTAGTTTAGCCTTTCTCCATTGATTGATGATTGATGATGATATCATCATATAATGTAGCCTCTTAAAGATGTTTTCACGCGCAGCGTTGAACAATTTAATTTAAATAATGTCCTCCTAGCCGAATTTCAACTACGGCGGCCTATCTCAATAGAGATTAGCCAACTGCGCGGGACATATATATAGTGCACAATTGTGTGCGCAATACACAGGTGCACTCTCTGTTCCTTCACTCTCATAATTCGGTGAGACGGCAGTCCGACACGACCGTAGAGAGATCAGGCGCAGGATCAACGGCTTAACGTGCTTTCCGAGGCACGGGGGTGTTAACACCACCAACTTCTCGACTCCGGACCTGTCTCTGAGTAATTTCAAGACAGAAAAACCCAAAGACTCTCGGCCCGACCCGTGATTCGAACCCGGGACCTCGTGGATAGTACCTAGCGTGCTGACCACGAGACCAACGAGGCAGTCAGCGATTTGGTGTCACCCTGGCGGACATTACATATTCATTTATTCAAAGAACTAGTATCCAAGTACCAGTATTATCGTCAACCTAATGACTCGTGGCAGTCGGGGCCATAAAACAATCATGTAACAGAGATGCGCACGCGCGAATTACTGGACTATCGATAATACAAAATGCCTGTTATTCATCGATGCATTACCACAGGCTCAGTAAATTATTAATTGTTCGTTACTGATGATTGCTATATATACTTAATTACATATCATGTATTGAGGGTAGTGAGAAATAAATAGATAAAAGGTAATCCTCGAGTTGAGTGATTGTTTTGTATAAAACACCAAGTTGCTGGAGCGTCATAATCATTTTAGTCGATATTTTCTTTTAAATTGGAGTCTGCAAATTTAAAGGAACTCAACTTCGACAAGCTTAGCGAACTAACTGCAATAATTTGTGGAATTAGAAGAATGGTTACGGCAGCAAAATATATATTTTGCAGTCTGCTTTTAAATATGAACTTCTTCTAAAGATAAAAGCAAATCAAGGAGAAAAGGCATTTCATTTGGACCAGTTAGCAAACAATTACGGATACGAAGTTATTCGTTTACCGCCATATCATTGTTAATACAATCCGATCGAGCTAATTTGGGCGCAAGTAAAAGGAGAAGTGGCACAAAAAAACAAAACGTTTCAAATAGCAGATGTAAAAACATTATTAAATGAAGCAATCGAAAACGTTTTAGTAGAAAATTGGAAAAAATGTGTGCGACACGCTAAAAGTTTGCAAGAACATGACTTAGCAAAATCATTTTTACATTTATTATTAGCCGTTAATAATAAATGTTTACGATAGCGATAGTGAGACAGACGATGATGATGACTATTAACCTTAAGTACTTTTGTAAGATTAATTAATTAATCTAAATTAACACTACCAATAAATAGTTTTTATCACGTTTCAAATACTGCATTACACTCCTTTTGTTATCGATAAACGCACAATACAAACAACGCGCATCACTGTATTATCCATAAGCAGTGTGCGAGGGAAATAGCGTGTGCTGTCTCTATTGCACGTTTTATTGTTAAGCTTGATGGGTTGTCAACCATACAATAAGCTAGAAATAGGCGTGAAGTTGATTAAAATGTACATATACATTTTTCTTCACGGTCTCTGAAGTCTTGTAGGGCCTGTTATTTGGAACAATGTCACGTAACGAACGTGTCTTTTTCTTAAGACAGGTATTACTCAATTCTTTTTATTTTAGCTTTTCACTTTACCTAATGCAAGAACCTTAAATAGTCGGCTTATAATAACTGCACTTAGTAACTTTTTTTAAATGAATATTTGGAAAGCACACTTGACTTATATATTTTCTAGAACCTATAACCCTATTTTCAGGGATTCGTCGTTTTAACCATAATTATCCAGTCAATGTGTGCCGGCACCATGTTGGCATTTCCCGCCATTCTCAATCCGGCCATCTTGGATCCTAATTCATCTGACATTAGAGCAAATTCCGACGAAGCTTCTTGGGTTGGTAAGTAGACCATCAATATAATTTTTGTAAAAGTATTGAGTTTTCGATTGTGGATTATTTAAGGTAGTAAAGTAGGTAGGAAGACTAAGATAAGAAGGTTTAAATCATCTTCTTATAGTTGGTACAATGGCCATTAACAAATATGTATTCAGATATTGAATATGTTATATGGAAATTTAAAAACAATCGTGGTACAGCCAAGAGTCAAAATTCAATAACTACATTCAGACTTTCCAAATGACACACAAAATCATAGACACATCGCCATCAAAGCGTTGAATGGACATCTTTGAAGTTCAGTTAACTGTTGAAGTATAAAAGTAAGGTAACTATAATAATAGTTAATAGCGATTTAAACATCTGAATATGATCATCGACTTTTGATGCTGACTGTACCACGACACTCAGACTCGTGACGATGTAGAAAATATGGATTTCTTTTTAACCCGACCTGGGATTGAATTTGGGACCTAAAAGATGGCGACACCTTGAAATCGGTGGGCGAGTCACTCGACCATAAAGGTCGCTAAGATACCACCGTATTAACATTGACATGCTGTCGCATTTACCTTTACTTTGTTGGCGATAAACAATAACTCTCTTTTCCAGCATCAGTTCTTGGATACTCAGGACTAGCAGGCTTCTTCATCCTTCCACTAGCGATGGAAGCGTACGGACGGAAAGTTTTCCACATCTTCTTAAATGTCTTGTCAGCAGTTGGATGGATTATGTTATACTTCGCCCAAACCTTATCAGTTCTGTACACTGCTAGAGCCATTCAGGGCTTGACAGCGGTAGGGATTGCCATCAACCTGATTTTAATAGGAGAATACGTGCATCCAAGAAGAAGAGGTTACTTCACGGCGCTCCAGAAGGCATCTTTATCATTCGGCACGTTATTCTGCCATGCCATGATTCTATGCTCAACGTGGAGAATAGTTGCTCTAACAGCTTTCGTTGTGAATGTGTTGTCTGCTTTTCTGACAATGTTGTGGCCAGAATCGCCATTCTTTCTTGCCATGAAAGGAAGGTACGAAGAGTGTGAGCAATCGTTCCATTGGTTAAACGGAACGTTGGCAAGAAATAAAGAACTGAAGGACCTGGTTTGCACACAGCAGGAGAGGATTGAAAATAGGGCATCAGAACGTATGAGTTTTAGAAGATTTTGGAAATTGAGTTCCACTAGAGAGTTTGTCAGAGCGTTTTTAATAGTAGCCATTCTGTCTATAACGATAGATCTGAGTGGTCGAAACTTCTTCAAAGCCTACATCGTCCAGATAATGACTGATTTGACTGGTAACATAACAACCGGAGTGTACATTTCATTGCTGGCTGATTGCTTAGTAGTAGCAGCATTGCTGTTATCTACTCTTGCTATAAAAAAAATAAATAGAAGAACACTTCTGTTTAGTGGTGGTGCTTTGACAGTTCTAACTCTGTACATGATTTGTCTAGTTCTGTATCTGAGAAATAGTCATGGAGTTAGCATTTCATCATGGGTTACTCCGTGTCTGATTTTGTTAGAGAATTTTGTTATTAATTTCGCTGTTACTCCTGTGTCTTTTACCATTATGGGTGAGATATTTCCTTTGGATTCCAAAGGGTTGGGTTCTTGTATGGGTGGGGTACTTCTGACAGCAACCTATTCTACAGTGTTAAAATTAACACCAGTTTTTATAGAGAGTATTGGTATAGAAGGTGCATTTGTCATTTATAGTTCTGGTCTGGTTGTCTGTTTTATTATATTGCACTTTATTTTACCAGAAACCAAAGACAAGACCTTGTTGGAGATAGAAAGGACTTTAAAAGGTAAAACAGAGACGACTGGTGAAAATGAATCCAGTTTACTGAATGTTAATACATGATAATTTTGGCTAAATAGATTTAGATTCTAGATACCCTACATTACAGGTTCCTTCCTAGTTAAAGGCTGTCTTGTCTAATTTTGATGAACTGTACGTTATTTGAATACTAAGCAGTATTTTTAGGGTTCCGTACCTCAAGAGGAAAATAGGAACCCTTATAGCCCTTTTATTTATTTATTTTAATAATTCTAAACAATGCTTTTAAAAACGTTCATCTTAATATAAAAACTAAACATGTGCCAGATTTCATTATATAATATTTTAATTTATTTTTACAAAATTTTGTCCCGTTTTGTGTGTAATTTTAAATTAATATTCTGTAATTGTGTATGGGTGTATTATGCCTGAAATAAAGATTATTATTATTATTATAGGATCACTTTGTTGTCCGTCTGTCTGTCAAGACACTTTTTCTCAGGAACGCGTGGAGGTATAAGGTCGAAATTAATATCAAATACTTATGTCTATGGTCCCTTAAAGCTGTAAAAGAATCAAGCTTTTATGTTAAAGCAAACAAAAGATACGGCCAATTAAGTCCTATTTTCTAACATTTTTCCCCATTTCTCAGGGGAATCAAAACCTATAGGGTACTTCCCATAGATCTAGAACCATGAAATTTGGCAAGAAGGAAGGTCTTACATCATTAGTTGAGGAAAAAGTCCGAAAATCCTTAACTTGTCGTTAAATCAAATACAAAAAGAATTTTTTGCGAAGTTATCGCAAAGAACAAACAATTTTGGTTCAAAAAATCTCAATAGATGGCGTTGTTGGGTTTTAATTCGCGATAAGATGCGATATTTCTGAAAAAGGGAAGGTCAAGCTGCAAGTTTAATATAACTTTCGGCGGCATTAAGTATGACTGGTAAATTAAGTATGCTGGTAGCTTTTGTTGATTTTTTCGAGAATTATATTTCTTTACTAAGACGCTTTTATATAAAAAAGGTCGACCTGTAGTCCTGTACGTAACTATATAATGGAATCTAAGTTAACTAATTTAACCATCTTCCAAGGATCGTAGCGTCATGAAAAATAGCAGCTGTATGTAGTTCTGATGACAATACAATACTATGGCACTGTCAAACTGATCTGATGATGGAACCGGAAAATATGAACTATAACTTCATGAAGGAACATCGTATCATAGCTGTGTTTGGACTTGTTAGAAAGGTCTTGTGATGCACTTTGACCACGATTTAGTTTTAAGGTCTGATGTTAAAGCCGGAAGATAGGCACTGGTATTCCATGATAGAACGTCGTATCAGAGCCGTGTTTGGAATTGTTAGAAAGGTCTTGTGGTGCACTTTGACCACGATTAAGTTTCAAGGTCTGATGATGTAGCCGGAAGATAGGCACTGGCACTCTATGATGGAATATCGTATTATAGCCGTGTTTGCACTTGTAAGTAGTTCTAATGACATTACAATAATATGGTACTGTCGAACTGATCTGTTGATGGAGTCGGAAGATATGAACTTTAACTTCATGATGGATGGAACAGCGTATCCTAGCTGTGTTTGAACTTGTTAGAAAAGTCTTGTAATGAACCCTGACCTCTATTAAGTTTCAAGGGCTGATGATAAAGCCGGAAGATAGGCACTGGTATTCCATGATAGAATATCGTATCATATCGGTCTTGAAATGAACAATTAATTTTTATTATTCATACTTCTACGAACTGCTGACCTGGCGAACGTTGTTTTGGCTTTTTTTTTTGCAGTGGATACTTATCACTTGAGCGCTTTCACATTTAGACCACTTGAGCAGCGTGTCTGACGCGCTGCTGATAATTTCATACTATACACGGAGCGCAACAGCCGCGCGGAATAGCTGCGCGATATTCGCATGCGCTGCATTCAATCAAGGCGCTGAGCTAGTGTTGTTTTATTATGGGACAATAACAACATTGGATTATAGGACAAGATAGGATAGGACAAGATTATAGGACAATAATAACCATTTTGGAGGCACTTTTAAAAAGCTTTGACAGCGCACCTTTATACGCCATAGTCGTGCTGCTAAAGTCGCCTAAATGTGAAAGCGTTTTAACACATTGAATGCCAAATATATGTTCAGTTGGGCTAAGATATACAACATCGTTAAATTGTCGTTAGACATAAGAAAATTTGTCATCGTGTCTTATTTTATAATTTTTCCTAACATGGCAACCACTTACGATAGAAATACTTCCCACGAGAAGCCTTTATCCACACGACCACAGATTATATACAACATTTCGTTGATATTCAATCATTCGTTCAATTTTACTACCGATTTGGCTTAAACACTTAATCCCAAGCACGACTATCGATTTAAAACTAAATTACTTACATCTGTTTTTGACATGACATTGACAGTTTTGACAGCCGAGTCCCTACTCTAGTTGACGATGTCCGATAGCCATCTCGCTCGGTAGCGATGTCATTCTGGCGTGAGTGACAGGGATGGCTAAAGTCGACAATACGGACAACGTCAATCGGAGTAGGGCCTCTGTTTTATAAATCAAAGTCAAATGCGTACCCATTAATATTTTCCAACAAATTGTGTTATTAAACTTACAAATGGAAAAGAAACTAATATGATCATTTACTTTTAGAAAACTGTGATGTAATATAGGTACAGATTACTTATCATACATGAAAGCGCACCTGGGTTTTGCTACCTTCCTGACTCCTCAAGGAGCTGCTAAGTTCGAGCAACCAGTAGGATTACCTTAGGCCTATATTGGTTGGACGAACTGGGTCCATATCGCTCAGTAGAGCAGTGAAAAACAGTAAGTATTGAAGCATTTAAGCAGACATGCAACATTTTGTCATAGAGTGTTTTCTTTGGTATTTGAAAATTTGGTAGTAACTAAACCAACTATACCTACATACTTAGACGTTTAAGTATGCACAGAAAGAAAATACATATTAGTTTATTAAATAATAATATGTGTTTACATTGTATTTCAGGATTTAATTTTGGAAGGTACGCTGGAACAGAACAAAATTGGATTCAAATGTAAGGAAAAGTTTATTTCACAGAATACTTGTAGTAGTACCAACATGCATCACTTTGATAGTAATTGTGAATAATTTTTGATCCCTTCAAGCTTGTGATATTTTAGTAAATATGCAGGTTCTATTGACATGTTCATTTGATAGTTCATAATTATTATGATTTAATTGCTTTCAACATTTTCCACCTTTAATAGATACCTTGAGTCACCTGTAACAAAATGAAAAGATATCATGAAAATCATAGTATTAAAGAGTATGTATTATTTTTCAGAAAATGTCATCGCAGTCAACGTTGACTTGTAAGAAGCAGTGGAGACTATGGTGATAAGACTTATCGTATTAAAATTTTAAGAAGAGGTTTATCGTTTGTAATACCTTATTATTATTCTATAAAATTACATATTATTGTTTATTAGACTAATGATTTTTCTACTTCAATTAATTTTACTTTTATCCACCTTTATGTATAATAAGGTATATAAGTATATGGCACGTCGGTAAAAGTAGGCTCCCCATAAGTTATTCAAAAGCAAGTTAGGCACAGATATTGACTGGAATACTTTTTAGTGCACAAAGCTACATTAAGGAAGTTTACATATCTAAGATATTTTAGTGTGCAAGTTTTCACAATTTATTTCACCGATTTACATACACTTAATATATGCTTCCTACTACTGGTCCTAGACTGTAGACACTGCTTACAGTAGTTTGGGCTTAGCACAGAGAGCGGTGTTGTCCAATTTGCTGTTGTTTTCATGGTTCAAAAGGAGGCAACATAGGTAGACCCTAAGAAACAAAAATAATGATTACCTAACCTATCCTACCTATGTAAAATAACATACATTATAAAAGGTTAGGTTCTGTTTTCAATACAGTATTTTGTAAGTTTATAAAACACAACAATAACAGCTATTCTTTGCTTTTGTGTAGGTGAAAGAGCTCTTTGTGATAAATGATTTACGTAAGTGTTTATATTGGAGATCTCACCTTCAAATAGGCTAGATTCTATAAGCCTTCTAGCCGCTAGAAGGCTTATAGACTCTAGCTGGGGCCAAGCTAATCCTGTCAATGATGTGAAATATCAGTATCCATGGGCTTAAATATTCGCCAAAGCGACTGAAATACACTCTCAGAAATCGACTTGATCGCAAATATCACCGATGCGTTTCTGTCGTATTTCTTACACTGGTCGTTCGTCAGATGCGTTTAACACAAAATATATAATGGTATTATGGTACGGACATATTTTTCGCATTTTACACAGTTTTTCACCGACTTTAATCAAGTTTTTTCCTTTGTCGTTAGCACCAAGTGACCACGATAATATGTCATGCGAAAATGTCAAAAATAGATTAAAATAGACAAATAAAAGATACTCATGTTAGAGTGTGTAGACAATTTTATCGTTTTCTATCGTATTTCGTATTTTGACAGTTAGACATGACATAAATGGCATGACATGTTAGCAGCGGTAGGCTAATGATATAACGCTGTCAAAATACGATAAACGGCCGCAATAATGATATGTTGTTTGGCTCATGCTAGGGCCACAGGTCATTATTGGTTCCCACCATACAAATGGTCTTCTACGTAATACTACGTACTCGGCACCCTGTTTAAAAATGGCATGTGTGGTGCCTACTACGCAATATTACGTAGATTGGCATAACACATTGACATTTTTAAACGGGGTGCCGAGTACGTAGTGCTACGTAGCAGACCATTTCATCTTCTGTCCCTTTCCCACCTAGATCACGCCACCCGATCGAATTATTGCGTCATCCTTAGTGTGACGCGCTACGTGCGGTGAAATACACGTTGAATTAGGTTGATTTTTCGCCATGCCACGTGGATGCGGACCAAACCGACGTATTTTACATGGTCGTCGAAATATACGTTCAGGGCGACAGCTACAAGAACATCAAATTTAAAAAAAAAAAAGAAGAATCGTCAGATGCAATACAATACTTACCTTAATACCAAAAGGATGCACAAATCGAAAGCTACACAATGTCTAAAGGAAAGGAATATTATAGGAAGTGTAGCTAATCAGAATAAACATTACCGTCTAGCCGTGAATCCATTCGTACTTTCTATGGTTCTTTTGAACAAAAGCAAAAGCACTCAGCTTCATAAGCAGTAGGTTTTTTTTCATTTTTATGTCCATTGTAAATGACTTCTATTTTCTTCGTGTTGTTTTCCAGCTTAGCATGCCAGCCGCCATGTTTTACAAGATTAGATGACCTGTTTACTTGGATACTAGTTTATGATGTGATCGAGTTTATTTTATGTCTAGTGATTTTCAAATAAGTGTGCTAAATTGAAGTAGAAAAAGCGCCTGCAAGTACAAACAAGTTTCTTTTGTATGTTTTGCTAGTCGTTTTTTAAAGGCGCTTGTGTTTTTTTTTCTGACAAACTGAAAAAGTTTCATTTTAATGTAGGTAAGTAATTAAATATGTAACATTTATTTAGTTTTTACGAAATAGGTAATTAATATTTAATGAAGTAAATCCTTCACTTAGTTAAATAGTCTACGTTTAGATTTATTTTCGAGCCGTATACGAAGGAAAGCAAAATATTATATGCTCTGAGTCACAAGATATCTCGATTTACTTCTATTTTATTTATCTATCTTACCTACCAATTTAAGGGCTATCAGATATTTCAGATTCCGCTTCAGTGTCTCCAGTGGATTACAACAAAAATAAATAAATAAAAAATAACAAATAACTCAAAGACCTTCAAAGTCAGAGTGAACAGGCTTGTTCTGGGTGAGCTCGCTCCACCGTCGACTTTGTTGCGCCACGTCTGGCTTAGTCTAGAGTCGAGAGCAAACCCATTTGGAAAAAAATATTGTCAGGGTGTGTTTTTAAAAATAATCTGAATGGTTTTTACAACCTCCTATGGGCCCTTGGCTTGGAATCATACGAAGTTATTTTCTGGCGCAATAATCTTCGCCGCCCCGAAAAGTTTAAATTAGAGACGTCACGGTAATTCGATTCCCGATTCGATCAAGCTTTAATTGGTTCGACGACCTTGGAGAGTTCTGTGACTTTGTGAAATATCAGCTTTTGAAATTACGATGATGTATTTGTTACCCCATTGCGACAAAAAATGGTTGTTTTTTCCCGACTGCGGAAGGAGGGTTATGTTTTTCGTGAGTATGTATAATTGTTTGGCACGCCCTATAGCCTCTAGCCATAACGACTGGACAGTTTTAGTAGTAGTTGTAGTAGTTTTAGAGTAGTGATATAGGCTATTATGGGTATTAAATGAGAGCCAGTGAAAGGACCATTTAAAAAAAATGTTTGCAGTCGAATGTATTCTATTCTTTCTTTTTGACTTTTTCACCAGCGAAATTTTTTATGGTAAGGTATTGCATTCGAATAAAACTATGCCGCGGAATATTTTCAAGTCCCCTTAGAAGAAAGGACTTGTCCTCTTTTTGTATGGAGGCTGGTTTTTTATTCCAAGATATCACCAACCACCAATAACCTATATTTATCTTTAAGCTACAAAAATATGAAACACGTAACCATAGAAATCAGAATTTTAAACGCCTCCATTTCATCATTCATCCATTGATCACTTACTTGTATTTCCTGGCTGTATGGCTATGTACCATTGCCTTTTCACTAGTGGAGAAACACTACTAGGTGCTACCACAGATTATATAATAGGTACTACTGTCAATGGAATGACAATTTTGCTGTCAATTTTTTCATGCGGTAATTGATATAGGCGAAGGTGCGGTTTATGTACAGACAAAGAGAAAAATTAATTTAATTTTTTCTGTAAATCGGAGGCCTTAAAAAATATATAAATTATGTAGAAAGGCTAGTTTTTGTGAACTCTCATATAATATTTAGTTTATTCTGGTTAGAAATATTGATGAATAAAAAACCATTAATGGACAAGTCCTTTGGGGGACTTTAACTTAATTATGCGTTCGCTATTAAACACAATGTTTAATAAATTATTATCTGTTGCCTTGCTGTTTCACGGAATGCTATTATTAAATCATCTTTTGGCATTTTGTTGGTGTTCAGTACAGACAGGATTAGGGCTCATTCACACGTATCCGTCATTGACGATTCGTCAAAATACAGGATACGTCATGTCGGATGGACGTTCATATTGCATGCGGAATCGTGTTTTTCACGATTCGTCAAAATATCCGAATTGGTGGCATCAGCGGATCCGTCACAATAAATTCACGATTCGTGTATTTTAACGAGACGTGATTTCTAAAAAAACACGATACTAGATTAAAGACGTATCGTCATTTTTCACGATTCGTGATCCGTGTGAACATGGGCATTCAAAAAGCATTTCCGCCGTCAAAAAAAGAACGAATCGTGAAAAAAGACGAATCGTCAAAAATAACGAATCTTCCTCGTGTGAATGAGCTCTTATTAATATAAGGTTCGCGATTTATTTCGTGAGCTATAAGTACCTATACTTACCTGGCTGGTGAACATTTGCGTCAAAATATCCGGGAGGCATTTTATAGCGTCGAAACCAAATTATCCAGCCCCAAAAAAGAGGGTAATGTGTTTAGCGAAAGTTTTTAACTGTCTAATTGCGGTGGGATGGGCGTTGAATTTTTAACAACCTCGGTGCCGCATATTGTGATGAAGGCTCTCTGAATTTTTGTTGACTTTTTTGGGCCACGTTGTTATTGTTTGTCTGGTACCTACTGGTTAGGCTGATATTCCTGAATTTTGTTTTAGTATTTATATAAATTAGGGCATTATATCTTCTACTATGATTACGGTTGCAAAATTACGTAATTTTACCGAAAACCCTGGTAAAATACGGGTATTTTACGGTAACTTATATCAATTACGATAAAATTACCGGCTTTTTATGTATGGTGAATGGTGGTATGACGGCATCTGTCCATTCTGTAAAAAGTTGTATTTTTAATGAATTGTAAAAAAATATATTTTCAAACATAAACATGACAAAAACATTAAGTAAACCAACCTGCTTCCATTACTTGATTCCTCATCGCCATTGGAATTATGTAGTTAGTTACTAAGTAGTGTAGCTTTTATTAATTAAACACAAACAAACTTAGGTTAGGTAGATTGAATATCCGCCGGCACCTCAGACCACGAAAGAGGGTGGGTGGTCAACGGTTGTGAGGCGCGGAAAGAGGAGGGGAATGGCTGCGGCGTCGGCCATACCTGCGGCATCGGCCATACCTGCGGCGGCCAAGCCGCAACCGCAGAAAACCCAGCCCCCGAAACTGCGGGCCCCTCGCTCAACAGCGGTGGTACTCACATTGCAGCCGGGCGCTGCAGAGAAGGGAGCTTCATATGCGTCAGTGGTGGCGCATATGAAAGAAAAGATCGGCGGGTTAAGTGCCTTCGGCATCCCCGCCGTACGGATAAGGAAGACGGCAGCTGGGGCTTGCATGCTGGAGGTCCCGGGAGCAACCAGCGGCGAAAAGGCTGACGCCCTCGCCGCTAAGATCAGAGAGGTGCTCCCTGAGGACGTGGCAAAGGTGACCAGGCCCTCGAAATGCGCTGAACTGCGCATCTCGGGCCTGGACGAGTCGGTCGCCAAGGAGGAGGTGGTCGCAACCGTAGCGGTGAAAGGCAAGTGCTCGCCCGATCAAATCAGGGCGAGCGAAGTAAAGATACTGCCATCGTCAGGCCTGGGCACAATCTGGGTCAGCTGCCCGGTAGCGGCTGCCCAGGCAGTGATGCAGGGGGGACGCCTGCTAGTCGGGTGGGTGTCCGCCCAGGTCCAACTCCTAGAGCCCAGGCCCACGAGATGCTACAGGTGCCTGGAGGCCGGGCACATGCGCGCCCAGTGCATCTCCGAGGTGGACCGCAGCGACCTCTGCTACCGCTGCAGTCGCCCCGGCCACAAGGCCGCAACCTGTAGCGCCCCTCCGCACTGCGTGTTATGTGCGGAGGCCAAGAAGAAGGCGGACCACGTCGCGGGTGGCAAAGCCTGCACCGCGATTACTGTCAGGCGGCGACGTCGCCCAAAGGGGAAGGCGGGGGCTAGTGATGCCCCCAGCCAGCCAACTTAGCTGCCGGGTAGTGCCGGCGAGCTAATGGAGGCGGAGACGGTACCACCATCCCAGGACGCGGGCTAAATGGCGCTTCGGTTCCTTCAGGGCAACCTGAACCACTGCGTCGCGGCCTAGGACCTCCTGGTCCAATCCGTGGCGCAGTGGTCTATTGACGTTGCAGTGGTCGCCGAGCCCTACAATGTCCCTCCCAGGGATAACTGGGTGGGAGACGCCGGGGGCACGGTGGCCGTTGTCATCCGCGGCGGCGCGCACTCCCGGTCCCTGGTCTCATTAGCCAGCCGACCGGGTTGTGTGTTAGCGTTGGTGGGTGACACTGCCGTAGTCGGGGCATATTGCCCTCCCAGCAGGTCCCGCGCCGAGTTCGAGGAGTTCCTCGACGACGTCGGGGCCCTGGTGAGACAGGGCCACCCCCACCCAGTCCTGGTGTTGGGGGACTTCAACGCCCACAGCGTGGCTTGGGGGTGCCCGTCGACGGACGTCCGTGGCGAAGAGCTCCAGGAGTGGGCTTTGCGGATGGGGCTAGTGCTCCTGAATCGCGGATCGGTGCCGACCTGCGTGCGCCAGCAGGGCGAGTCGATAATCGACGTATCGTTCGCTGGCCCGGCGTTGTCGCACCGAATTCGCGGTTGGAGGGTAGAGGAGGGGGTGGAGACAATGTCGGATCACCGATACATTCGGTTCGATGTGTCTCCCCTCTCCGCAACGAGGCCCCGGGTTTTGCCCCGAGGCCCCAGATGGTCCTTAAAGCAGCTGGACAGGGACCTCCTACTGGCAGCGGCCCTGGCCGAGGAATGGGTTTCTGTGCCCGAAAGCGGCGCACCAGTGGACGTGGATGGCGAGGCGGTCCGAGTCGCCATGACGTCCATCTGCGACGCGGCGATGCCCCGGGTTGGCCCACGGAAGCCGGCGAACCAGGTGTACTGGTGGTCGCAAGAGCTCTCCCAACTTCGGGAGGAGTGCGTGACCAGGCGACGCCAGTACACCAGACACCGCAGACGGCGGTGCAGAATAAGTCTTCTTATCACTAGTCTCCACTGCTTCTTACAAGTCAATGTTGACTGTGGTGACATTTTCTGAAAAATAATACATACTCTTTAATACTATGTTTTTCATATCTTTTGATTTTGTTACAGGTGACTCAAGGTATCTATTAAAGGTGGAAAATGTTGAAAGCAATAAATTCATAATAATTATGAACAATCAAATGAACATGTCAATAGAACCTGCATATTTACTAAAAGTGATGCATGTTGGTACTACTACAAGTATTCTGTGAAATAAACTTCTCCTTACATTTGAATCCAATTTTGTTCTGTTCCAGCATACCTCCCAAAATTAAATCCTAAAATACAATGTAAACACATATTATTATTTAATAAACTAATATGTATTTTCTTTCTGTGCATACTTATACATCTAAGTATGTAGGTAAGTAGGTATAGTTGGTTTAGTTACTACCAAATTTTCAAATACCAAAGAAAACACTCTATGGCAAAATGTTGCATGTCTGCTTAAATGCTTTAATACTTGCCGTTTTTCACTGCTGTACTGAGCGATATGGACCCAGTTCGTCCAACCAATATAGGCCTAAGGTACTTCTACTGGTTGCTCCACCTTAGCAGCTCCTTGAGGAGTAAGGAAGGTAGCAAAACCCAGGTGCGCTTTCATGTATGATAAGTAATCTGTACTTATATTACATCACAGTTTTCTAAAAGTAAATGATCATATTAGTTTCTTTTCCATTTGTATTGTTAGTTTGATAACACAATTATACAAGGAAAATATTTATTGGAACGCCTTTGACTTTGATTTTATTGATTTCTAAAACAGAGGCCCTACTCCGATTGACGTTGTCCGTATTGTCGACTTTAGCCGTCCCTGTCACTCACGCCAGAATGACATCGCAACCGAGCGAGATGGCTATCGGACATCGTCAACCGGAGTAGGGACTCGGCTGTCAAAACTGTCAATGTCATGTCAAAAACAGATGTAAGTAATTTAGTTTTAAATCGATAGTCGTGCTTGGGATTAAGTGTTTAAGCCAAATCGGTAGTAAAATTTAACGAATGATTGAACATCAACGAAATGTTGCCACCCCTAATAATGAATTAATTTTGGAATATGGCTATATCCCGTTATCTTGTCTATATAATCTGTGGTCGTGTGGATAAAGGCTTCTCGTGGGAAGTATTTTTATCGTGAGTGGTTGCCATGTTAGGAAAAATGATAAAATAAGTCACGATGACAAATTTTCTCATGTCTAACGACAATTTATCGATGTTGTACATCTTAGCCCAACAGATCATTGATATCGATAAATAAACGTAAAAACTCCAATATCGTATCAGCCTAATATTTAATTTCCTATTTTTGATGGATTCAGGTGGGCTTCCAAGTTATTTGATGCTCGATTCGCTTAATCAAAAAACGTTTTTTATTAAAGTACCTAGTTGGGATCGAGATTATTTCGCATTTATGAAATTTGTAGGTACTTTATTTATTTAGGTATACTTCACCCGCAGATCTCTAAAAATGGCGGGCGAGATTAGCCGGGCAAACTTCTAATAACCAATATCGAAAGTTGTTCAGATCAATTGGAAAATGGCGTTATGTGGAATGGACTTTGGACTAGTTCTATACCGGACCCACGAGACGGGAACTGAAAATTGTGTTATCGGAGTTATTCCGGCGGGAATGGAGATTATTGGCAACACTTACAACTCTTTAAAGTTTCAACAGACCTATCTGTTCGCCTAATAAGTTACAGTAAGACTCGAGTTCACCAATTTTGAAACAGCCGGTAAACCTCGACGGTTAATTTGATAGAATTCCAATACAAAATATGACAAATCATAAAATTTTTTTTTTTGGTTTTTTGGTTTATTTTTATTCTTTTTGGTTTTTTGTTTTATTTTTGTACATTGTGTTACTTTGTGAATTATTGTCCACTGTTACCTAGTTAGATTTACTATAACTATATCTGTTTGTTTCTTAACATAGATTATAAATAGGACAGCTGACTTAGTAACAGGGTCCTGTTGCTCACCATTCATGTACGATACGACACACGGAACCCTAAAAAGCAAGTCAATGCGTAGGCCATACCATACCTAATACCGAAAAATTAGAATGCCTTGTGGAATACTAATATGTATTACAATATCTGTGCAAATTGCAAATAACTCTTACAAAACAGATGAACAATAAACAAGAAATTATTATACTCGTCGGTACAGTCGGCAGCGTGTTACCCATGTGAATTGCGAAAACAGCTTTTATTACGTAGGGAATAGAGGTCAAGGTCAAAGTGGTGTAGTCTAATGTACATACCTAATTTAAGTTAATTTATTTTGAAACATTCAAAACTCAACAAGTGTCTAGTTGTAACTATTTACTAATATTAAAAGAGATAGGTACTTACAGTATGTACGTTTGTTTGTTGGGAGTAATATCTCTAACTACTTAACCGATTTTGATAAATCTTTCCCAAGTAGGAAGTGGCGATAGGCGATTGTTCGAAAAAAAAAATGATTGAATGAATCGACAATCGAGCATTCGCGCTATCGAATGTCGATTTAGTAATTCGGAAAAAAAAATATCGAATAATAATCGACAAACGAATGATAATCTATACTCGGCCCTTCGATGCATTCGATTGAATTGCCGCGACAGGACAGGCAGCAAACGAATGATTAATCGACGCGACGAATGACGATTCATTTCATTCGTTAGTTAGCACCACACGCTCTGGTACTACTCGCTGCATAATCGAATGATAGCGGTTGCTTATCGAATACATTCGATTACAGGGACCATTCGAATAATTCGATTAATTTTGTGATAATCGCCCATCGCTAGTAGGAAGCAACATTATTCCTGCCTGAGTGAAATAGACCTAGGCTATTTTATATTTCCCGTCTTAAAAGGAGTGTTATGTTTTTTTTTTAAAAAAAAGAGTGTCACAATTTAAAGATTTAACACTAGATAAGGTATTAACATTTTCTGTAGACCGTGCTACTATACCATAGAACAAGGATATAATGTTACTACTGTTAGATACGAGTAGTTATTTAACAGGGTGTATGGTACAGGGCCCTACATCAACATACCCGTATCTGTCGAAATATCTCAAATAATATGGAACTCTATGTGATCAATCCAAGGTTGAAGTTCGCTATCCCAAAAATCATCATCGAAATATCACGTGACCGTTGCATACATTTTGTTGGCGATAGCGAAGTTCGTTATAGAAAGATGGCATATTGTCTAAGGGTCCAGGGCCCGTAGCCAAATGGCAATGATATTTCGATGGGTTATGTCAGTTTCATACATTTTGTTAGCGATAACGAACTTCGCTTTAGAATAGCTTGCATGTTGTCTACGGGCTCAGAACGCGTATCTAACGTTGACTTAACAACGATAGTAAGCCCCGTGTCCACTAATTTCTAAACAGCCGGTTATCTTCGATCGAAAGTTAATTAGACAGAACTCCCATGCAAAATACACACATCAACACTGTCTAGCGATATACAAAACATAGTATTATGATATCCAAAATATCCCTAGACAGTGTTGATTAGTATATGCCAAATGTAGTGTGTTAGTATATGCCAATGCGTTCTAAATAGCCAAAAAATGATTCCGTGATTGGGTACGCACCTTACAGGGATAGACATACAGACTGCTGGGGAGCGCATCCTACATCCTAGTTGGGTTGTTATACGCCAACACCAATATTTTTCGGATCAAAGGATGAGCCTTGGCTTACTTGTTCCTTAGGTAGACTAGTGTGGAAAACGCCCGAGAGTCAGCGGCTCACACCCTGCTGGGGGGCTGGGGGAGGGGGTGAAGTTCCCTTACTCCGCACGCACTGTGACTCGTCATAACTGCTAATTTATACCTACTGGGACAAGCTTGGTATCGTTTTCAGCTAAATCAAAGATGGCCAATTGATTTTTGAAACAAAAACTAAGCATTTTCATACAAAAAACACGGAATTACGGCCAAAAATTAAAAAAATAAATTCAATATTTTTTTTGGTAATGGCCATAAACTTCAAACGTGTACCAATATCTGCTTTAAAAAAATATAAGTTAATAGCCGCATTCATACAGATTCTTAAAATATTAATAATAAAAATGTTAAAAATATATTTTACTCCACGCGGCAGATACAAAAATTCTTAGAAAAATACAGGACAGCAAAAAACAACTTTTATAATTATGTTGCTAAGGACCTGTAACTAGTGAGAATAGAATATGGTGTTTATAGAATAGGACGCATTTTAATGCTACTTTGATAAAAATATATTGTATGAACCCTGTGTATAGGTTTACCGTCGTATTTAAAAACTTATTGCTCAACTAGATTTAGTGACAATGTCGGGTGACTTGAAGGTCTTTAATTAATCGATCTACATAGATATGTGCTTAAAACACCCACATATATTTATATACTGTCTCTTATGTACATTTGCCCTCGGAATCATTCAACACCGTGCACTTATGTTGCCGCTGCAAGCACCTGCATCTGTGGCCGCCACACTTCATTTTGCAACTGCACCTGAGAATTTCAATACATACATACAATACATGCTTCGGCTGTCACTGGCAAGTCTGTAGTAGGTTTCCAGCTGTCACCGACTTTGGTCCATCATTCCCAATTACATGGATCTTTTTGTAAATAAATGCTTTCATGCATCGTTTTCCGTAGAAAATGAACAAGACCTAAAGAAAAAAGTATTTACGAATACACTATTCATGGAATCGATAGTAGTCAGCGGCAAGACGCTCAAAGTTGTCCAGGAATACGTTTACCTCGGACAATTAGTGTTGCAACTGGGTAGAGACAATTTCGAGCGCGAAATCACCAGAAGGGTGCAGCTAGGTTGGGCAGCATTTGGAAAGTTGCGTCACATTTCGTCGTGGCGACGCAATGCCTGAATAGCAGGGTGTATAACCAGTGCGTCCTACCTGTCATGACCTACGGGGCCGACACGTGGAACTTGACAGTCAAGCTGGCCCACCGACTGCATGTCGCTCAGCGAGCTATGGAACGGTCTATGCTGGGGATCTCGCTAAGGAATAGCATCCAGAACGAGATCAAAAGACTAAAGTCATTGATATCGTTCAGAGGTGCAGTAAGCTGAAGTGGCAGTGGGCTGGTCATGTCTGGTTGGCGCAGTCTTGGAGAGGCCTATGTCCAGCAGTGGACTGCAATAGGCTGATATAAATACACTATTGAGTGATTGGTTTATTACGTGATTTCATAGTGTTAATACTCAATATCTACCTGTCATATAAAACGGCCACAATCTTTTCGATTATGGAAAATGCAGCGCTGTTCCTGCTCTTATAAGCTGTCATAGCACTTTCTGTGGCATTGGGGAAAGCATTTAGTGTCCATCGCAATTACAATTAAAGATAGAAGCAGTATCACATTTGCCCCATTAAGGCATGGAACAGCGGAAGGACTTACTTTTTGTTGGTTTCTGTAAAAAGGACAAGATCTTTGTTGACTACTGGACGTGTAAATTCAAAAGTATTTGCTACCACATATTAAGGTTAGTACTGGTGTTTTCCAGTATCTACGTGTAGGTACCTATAGCTCATATAACCCAGGTACTTACTTCGAACGAAGAAATTTAATTGGCTCTCTACTTTTTGCTATTCATACAAATTTGGCCTAAATAAGGACGTGTATGAAACAGACTAATCCAATATACCTAATATCAAAACGCACTCCAAATACGCAAAGATGAGCTCCATGTAACTATGAAGTGGTGGAGACAAGAATGATGGTACATTTTTGATGCAGTAATAACCACGGCTGTACACGAATCAGCATTCGAACCGTAGACGCTGACGACCTAAGTCGTGGTGCTAGCTGTCGCTGTTGTGCAACGAGTGCCTAGAGGAGCTATGGGTACTCATGGATACACATAGGTACTGTAGAACACCACCATGTCATGAGATAGCAAATAATCTTGGTGAAAATTATTACGATTACCTGGATATTTACTTTCCTCTTAATTAACACGTCTCGGTAGGCAATATGGATTTTTTGCTTTTTACAGGACCACAAAGCAAAATAGCTCTTTCGCTGTTCCATGCCATCATGGGCTTGTGTGACCGTGTGATACTGTTTCCAGCTTCAATTGTAAAGGTGAAAAATTACGGTGGACACTGAATGCTTTCCCCAATGCCACAGAAGGTGTTATGACAGCTTATGTGAGCAGGAACAGCGGTGCATTTTCCATAATCGAAAAGATTGTGGTCGTTTTATATGACAGGTAGATATTGAGTATTAACACTATGAAATCACGTAACTAACCAATCACTCAATAGTGTATTCGTAAATACTTTTTACTTTTTGCGACAGACATGACAAGCCCACTGCCACTTCAGCTTACTGCACCTCTGAACGATATCAATGACTTTAGTCTTTTGGTCTCGTTCTGGATTCTATTCCTTAGCGAGATCCCCAGCATAGACCGTTCCATAGCTCGCTGAGCGACATGCAGTCAGTGGGCCAGCTTGACTGTCAAGTTCCACGTCTCGTCCCTGTAGGTCATGACAGGTAGGACGCACTGGTTATACACTCTGCTATTCAGGCATTGCGTCGCCACGACGAGACGTGACGCAACTTCCCAAATGCTGCCCAACCTAGCTGCATCCTTCTGGCGATTTCGCGCTCGAAGTTGTCTCTACCCAGTTGCAACACTTGTCCGAGGTAAACGTATTACTGGACAACTTTGAGCGTCTTGCCGCTGACTACTATCGATTCCAGGAATAGTGTATTCGTAAATACTTTTTCTTTAGGTCTTGTTCATTTTCTACGGTGAACGATGCATGAAAGCATTTATTTACAAAAAGATCCATCTAATTGGGAATGATGGACCAAAGTCTGTGACAGCTGGAAACCTACGTGTACAGACTTGCCAGTGGCAGCCGAAGCATGTATTGTATGTAAAATGAAGTGTGGCGGCAACAGATGCAGGTGCTTGCAGCGGCAACATAAGTGCACGGAGTTGAGCGATTCCGAGGGCAAATGTACATAAGAGACAGTATATAAATATGTGTGGGTGTTTTAAGCACATATCTATGTAGATCGATTAATTAAAGACCTTCAAGTCACCCGACATTGTCACTAAATCTAGCTAGTTGAGCAAAAAGTTGCTAAATACGACGGTAAACCTATACACAGGGTTCATACAATATATTTTTATCAAAGTAGCATTAAAATTACGTCCTATTCTATAAACACCATATTCTATTCTCACTAGTTACAGGTCCTTAGCAACATATAATAGTTGTTTTTTTGCTGTCCTGTATTTTCTAAGAATTTTTGTGTCTGCCGCGTGGCGTTAAATATTTTTTTAAACATTTTTATTATTAATATTTTTAACAAAGCTTATATTTTTGGAATCTTTATGAATGCGGCTATTAACCTATATTTTTTTAAAGCAGATGTTGGTACACGTTTAAAGTTTATGGCCATTACAAAAAAAAATATTAAATTTTTTTTTTTAATTTTTGGCCGTATTTCCATTTTTTGTATGAAAATGCTTAGTTTTTGTTTCAAAAATCAATTGGCCATCTTTGATTTAGCTGAAAACGATACCAAACTTGTCCTAGTAGGTATAAATTAGCAGTTATTACGAGTCACAATGCGTGCGGAGTATGGGAACTTTACCCCCTCCCCCAGCCCCCCAGCGGGGAGTGAGCCGCCGACTCCCGGGCGTTTTTTTATACTAGTCTACCTAAGGAACAAGTAAGCCAAGGCTCATCCTTTGATCAGAAAAATATTGGTTCCAATACATTGAATGCGTATAATGACTCCGCTATCCACCACCTTGGTCGCGGGAACAATCGTTGATGCATGAATCTCATCCTTCTCCCGAGGTCATGATCGCTCGTCGATGTCAATCTAGGATAATTTCGATGAGTAGGTAAGTAGGTTATACATATGTATGTATACAATAAATTGATTTTAAATATTATTCTCGTAGGGACTCACCTGCCATGGCCAAATAATGATAAATTGGCAGATAAAAATGAAATACTTACCCTATTCAAAACCTAAGTTGTATATGATACTCGTAGTACCTTCTATTCTATGTAACAATAATTTTACAATGTCAAAAGTTACGCAGGGCCTATCGCTTTGATATACACTTAAGATTACTAAGTACTTAAGTATGTTTGTATGCATGTTAAATAATCTCTCAATTAATAAAACTAATAATAGTTCGTGAAATAAACTTTACATGAATTTGTTTGGATGATCAATAACAAATACTTAATCAGTGGTGAGAACGTGGAGCTAGGCTTGTTTAAAATATCAGACATTCATTTATTCAGTAAAAGTACGCGTATCTCCTAAGTGTAAGAAATAGACGTGAAATTTATTATAATGTATTTTTTTCGAAACTGTTTCTGAAGTCTTTTAACATTATTTGGAACAATGTCACGAAATGAACGTGTATATTTATTGAGACAGGTATGTATTATTATGTACTTATGGTATTTTAGCAAAACTTAAGTGGGAATAGGCGCCCGCAAACATGACTCCAGGGGCCCAATACTCGCGCCTTCGATATTATATCACATACGATATTCATCGAAAAAACATGGCGGATATCACAAAATGTGATTAATATCCGAAATATTCATACTTCGAGAATACAGAACATCTAAATTTTGTGCTATCCGCTATGTTTTTTCGATATTATGTCGTATTCGACATAATATCGAAGGTGTGAGAATTGGGCTCCTGTGTTTAAGCCAAATCGGTAGTAAAATTAAACGAATGATTGAATATCAACGAAATGTTGTATATAATCTGTGGTCGTGTGGATAAAGGCTTCTCGTGGGAAGTATTTCTATCGTAAGTGGTTGCCATGTTAGGAAAAATGATAAAATAAGACACGATGACAAATTTTCTTACGTCTAACGACAATTTAACGATGTTGTGCATCTTAGCCCAACTGGTGTAAGACGGTTATTGAGTGTAGACCATGGGGAGAGAAACGTCCGGTGGGAAGATGGAGTGACGGCATAAAGAGAGAAGCCGGATCGATGTAGATACAGGTGGCTCAGGAATACTCAGGATAGAAGAGACTGGCATGAAAGAAAGGAGGCCTACACCAAGAAAATGGTAGAAGAAGGCAAAGAAGAAGAAGAAGATAGTATTTTCAGTTTTTTTACATTTATATGCAAGAATATTTTTTTAAACAAACATTAGGCAGCTAATATGAGCGAATAAGTGTTTTGTTGATTTATTTTTTGTTTATAACACTACCAGCCTTGGTATCAGCTTTGACAATGGTATCAGCGACTTGGCGGATGGGTTGATTGAATTGGCGTTTTCTTTTTCTTTTATATTTATATGAACTTTTTTTTCTTGAGTTAGTTTAGTCTTGAGTTTCAGTTTATATTTTATGTTATATTAGCTATTATATGTTTATAAACTTAAGTTTAAAGTTTAACCTTTTTTTTCAGGGGTTCATTGTATTTACCATAATGATCCAGTCCTTAAGTGCTGGCGTTATGTTGGGTTATCCCGCCATTCTCAATCCGGCCATCTTGGATCCTAACTCAACTGACATTCGAGCCACGTCCGACGAAGCTTCTTGGATTGGTAAGTGATCTCTATAAATAGTTTTTACGATAATAAATTAAATTTCGCTCAAAAAAATTAATCAACTGTCTGTGTCATCCAGTGGGATCCGGTCCTTTTGTGAGCGAAATTAATTTCGTCAAAACTTGCATAATAATTGCTTAAGTTGTAAAAATAATTTTACATAATTTTTGTACGAGCCTTTAAAACTGTGAAATAACTAACAACAGTAAATAGAGCTTTATTTATTACTAGCTGTTGCCCGCTACTTCGTACGCGTGGAATCGATGATACAAAATATTTTATAATCCCGTCACCATCCAGCTATCATGATCTCTTAGTCTACAATGTCGTAAGAAGAAGAATGAAGAATCAAGGCCATTAGGCACTCTTTTTTAGATGGGTTACTATTTAAAAAAAAATAGGTGACTTTAGGTTTAAGTATTCAGAAAAAAGTCAGACTCAAACCCTCTACCGCAATGGATGAATGTGGTTTAGCATCTATTTATTGTGTCCCTTGCCTTCTCAGGGGTCTTTCATTTGATACCCATATTAAAGGAGTTTAAATAAATTATGTAATCCGCCATTTTGTTACGGCGGCCATTTTGGACCAATTTTCATCAAACATATCTAAGAACACTCCCGACTAATTTATAAAATAGGAATCTACAACTTTATATTTTTTTGTCTGTCCGTTTGTCTGTTTGTACACGCTAATCTCCGGAACTCCTGAACGGATTTGAATGAAACTTTTATTGTGTAGCTATTGAGTCTGGGCAAATACTAGGCTATAATTTATTTAAAAGATCGGAGTAGCAGTACAATTAAACTAAGAGAGATATGAAAGCAGCGCCTTAAGAAAAGTTAGTTAGCGGTATGAGCATTTTGACGTACACAAATTGAAAGTCTTGAGCAACTGATATGAAACCCTAGCAGCTCAGCTTAACTATAAAAGATATGAATAGAGCGCTTTAATGAACATTGTTCAGGGTGATTAAAACCTTCTATTGACGTACACAAATTGAAGGTCTGGAGCAACTGATATAGAACCCTAGCAGCTCGGCTCAACTATAAGATATAGAAATAGATCGCCTTAGGGAACATAATTCAGCGTGATGAGCATTTTCTATTGACGTACACAAATTGAAGGTCTGGAGCAACTGATATAGAACCCTAGCAGCTCAGCTCAACTTTAAGAGATATAAATAGAGCCTTAGGGAACATTGTTCAGCGTGATGAGCATTTTTTATTGACTTACACAAATTGAAGGTCTGGAGCAACTGATATGCTAAATTACTTTAGACTGATTTTTAAACTCCCAAGGTAATCCTACAGTCTCTAAGTTACGATCTAAGAAATCGAGAGAATCCCTCAGATTTTATAGGCATGTATACCATATATGCTACAGGACTAATTTCGGTATTTAAGCGTTACATTCAGAAGTCCTAATTTTTATGGTGCTGACCTTAACGCTAAGTAGTTCGTGGATACTTTTGCCACAGATAGTTTGTCGAAATTTTGTTGAATAAGTGTATTATTGATGAAAGATCAAAGTCATTTGGCACAATTTTATATCCTACTTATCACTTACTAACGGAAATTGAACTATAAGAATTTAATTCTTACTTACTTTACGATAGTAGTAACTTACAAACCGACCCCTGAGAAGGCAAGGGACACAATAAATAGATGCTAAACCACATTCATCCATTGCATTAAAGGGTTTGAGTCTGACTTTTTTCTGAATACTAAAACCTAAAGTTACCTATATTTTTTTAAAATAGTAACCCATCTAAAAAAGAGTGCCTAATGGCCTTGATTCTTTATTCTTCTTCTTACGACATGGTAGTCTTAGAGATCATGATAGCTGGATGGCGACGGGATTATGAAATATTTTGTATTATCGATTCCACGCGTACGAAGTCGCGGGCAACAGCTAGTTAAAAATATACATATATATAGTAGGTAAGTGTATCTATAATGGCCATAAACAAATATATTTTATATTGGATAATGTCACATACTGTTTTTTACTCAAAGTAGCCAAATCACTTTATGAAAATCAGAAACAACGGTAGTATGTACCACGAAACCCATGCAGACCTAAGAAATTAATAAAAATATTATGGATTTTTTTCTAACTCGACGGGGAATCAAATCCGAGATCTTAGAGATGGCGACACCTTGAAAACCGGCGAGCTATTGACAGACCCAACCACGGAGGTCGTCAAGATGTCACAGTGCTTACCTTGACGGGCTGTAGTACATACCTTTTACTTTGTTGGCCTTAGATAATTCCAGTTTTCTCTTCCTTTTTCAGCTTCAATCCTTGGATATTCAGGACTAGCAGGTTTCTTCATCCTTCCACTAACGATGCAAGGGTACGGCCGGAAAGCTGTTCACATCCTTATAAATGTTTTGTCAATCATTGGCTGGATCATGTTATACTTCGCCCAATCCACATCAATTCTGTTCGCTGCCAGAGCAATTAAGGGTTTGACAATGGCAGGGATCTACATCAACGTCATTTTGATAGGAGAATACTCGGATCCAAAAAGAAGAGGTTACTTCACGGCGGTCCAGAAAGCATCTTTAACATTCGGCACGTTATTCTGCCATGCCGTGGCACTATGCTCAACGTGGAGAATAGTTGCTCTTACTGCTTTCGTTGTGACAGTATTGTCAGCTTTTCTGACAATGTTGTGGCCAGAATCGCCATTCTTTCTTGCCATGAAAGGAAGGTTCGAAGAGTGTGAGCGATCGTTCCATTGGTTAAATGGAACGTTGGCAAGAAATAAAGAATTGAAGGACCTGATCTGCGCACAGAAGGAGATGATTAAAAATGGAGAATCCGAACGTATGAGTTTCAAAAGATTGTGGAAATTAGGTTCCACTAGACAGTTTGTAAGAGCCTTTTTAATTGTTGCTATTCTGTCATTAATGATAGATCTGAGTGGTCGAAACTTCTTCAAAGCCTACATCGTTCAAATGATGACTGATTTGACTGGTAACAAAACAACTGGAGTGTACATTTCATTGCTAGCTGATTGTTTAGTGATAGCAGCTTTGTTGTTGTCAACGTTTGCTGTAAAGAAGTTCAAGAGAAGACCACTTCTGTTTAGTGGTGGTGCTTTGACAGTTCTGACCTTGTACATGATTTGTCTTGTTCTATTTCTGAGAAATAGTCATGGAGTTAGCATTTCATCATGGGTTAGTCCATTTCTTATTTTGTTAGAGAATTTCATCGTCCATTTTGCAGTCACTCCTGTGGCTTTTGCCGTCATCGGTGAGATATTTCCTTTGGATGCTAAAGGGTTGGGTTCTTGCATGGGTGGGGTAGTTCTAACTGCGTCTTACGGTACAGTGTTAAAATTAACGCCCGTTTTAATGGAGAGTATTGGTATAGAAGGTGCATTTGTCATTTATAGTTCTGGTCTGGTTGTCTGCTTTATTATATTGCACTTTATTTTACCAGAAACCAAAGATAAGACGTTGTTGGAGATAGAGAGGAATTTAAAAGGGAAAACGAATGTAATTGGGGAAAATGATTCTGGTTTACTAAATGCTAATACATGATATTTTTGACTAAATAAGACAGGAGTACTTAGTTAGTTTTTTTAATATTCAAGGATTCGTGAATGAAAATAACCATAGTAAAACAAAAGTAATTCATTTTCATAACAGATAATCACTAGACGACTTGTAAACTTAGACTTAATTCAAAATGGAAGACGACTTAACATTTTCTGTGTCAGTGACGCCTACAGGCGTTAAAACAATGAAAGTTCTGTGTCTGGAGTCCTGTCAGCGAAAGTGTTAAGCGCCGCATTCGGTAGCGGTCCGATTCGGTTAGGTCCAGGTTCACAATTTCGCTTATAGTGTACCTATCCTTCGCTTTAATATTTATTCTGTCTGAGAAGTTGATGCGCGACCCTGCAGACCAAGACGTGCGGGGGTGAGGTAGCGCCAATCGCAAGCGATGACGCGACTGTTATAGGAAAACAATCCTTTGCCCGCAAAACCACGTCTCCGCTGACATACTCGTATAGCATGCCTCGCCCGCCACACCTCTGGCGACTGCATGAAGGTCGCGAATGATTTTGTCGTACTTATATTGATCACCTGTATCCAGTGCGTTCCCGCGACCTTTATAAGGTCGTCTGTCTAAATTTAATTAAATTTTACTTACAAAAATTAATTGACTGTGTCATCCGGTGGGACTCGAACCTACGTCCCTCGGCGAGTGCTCTTACCAACTAAGCTACGGAGGACGTTAGTCAGTCGACGAATTTTTGCAAGTGCTTGCTACGCCAGTGAGCCGGCGTTCGATTTCATCAATACTTGGGGAATGTACCTGCATGTATCCGATGGAAATATTTTTACAAATATTTAACCATCAGTTTAGATGAAATCAGCTTAACTTATAATTATTTTTATAATTGTACATGCGGGTACATTCACTGGCGTAGCAAGCACTTGCAAAAATTCGTCGACTGACTAACGTCCTCCGTAGCTTAGTTGGTAAGAGCACTCACCCGGATAGCGAAGGGACGTGGGTTCGAGTCCCACCGGATGACACAGACGATTAATTTTTGTAAGTGAAATTTGATTTAATTTTATAGAAATATAATAAGTCGTCTGTCTACTGTCTATCTTGTCGGTGGACGCCCAACGCTACGCTTTCGATTCAATGGTCTCCAATCAAGCACCTTTCTGTCTCACCGGCCATCAGTTCTTCGCGCAATGTTCCCTGCCCACTGCTGATGATAATTGATGTACCTACTTATGGTTCGTCACTATTGGAACGTTGGTTTATTGAGTCTGATTATTTGATGATATATGATACTAGTATAAGACGACCCTCTTGGTGTAGTCGTTTGCGCACCGGACTTCTAAACCAGGCGGTTGCGGGTTCGAATCTCGCAAGGGGCATATGTTTGTGTGATGAGCACGAGCATTTGTACCTAGTAAGTCATGGATGTTTATATGTATTTAAGTATTTCTATCCGTTATCCTAGTCACCATAGCACAAGCTTTCAAGCTTAGTTTGGGGCTAGGTTATTGGTGTGTTTGTTGAAACAATTTATTATTATTGTTATTTCAATCCATACCGAATTTGGCCTTATTATAACCAAGGAGATTATCATAGTTCTTTACCAATGAAATTGTATTTTTTTATTTTTGTATTGTTAAATATTTTTCTTTCTTTCTTTGGATATTTTTATTGTTACATCTTTTAGATTGTGTAATAAGATTAAAAAACTGAATTACTAGTGCATATTATTTATAGGGAAGACATTTAAAACTAATGATTCAATGTGTAGCCATTATACTTCAAAAAGGTATTTTTTATATATATTTATGTATTAGTTCTTCGATTTAGAGAACTTTTTTACATCTGACCACGCTTTGTAATGGCATCAAAATAATTTAACTATAAAACATTGATTTATTATACAATAAATCAATGATTTAATAAAATCAAAAGCTTTTGTAGTAATAGTTAAATTATGTACCTACCTACCGTTTACATTTTAGAAAATTGTATAGCTAGAGTGTATATTTTTATAGAGAAGTCATTGAAAACACCTTAGATTTCAAGTCTTTCTCTATCTAACTTTAGTTTGTTATTGCATCAAAATCGGTACCAACGTTTTACAAAAACATTTTTTTTTTGTTTTTTTGTTTGTTCATACAAATCTTAAATTTATTAGGTAAATCGATTATTCACATGAAAAAAGATCCCTTTGTACATAATATTATTTGAAAGCTAAGTCTTATTTATTTATTTAAACTTTTTGCACACAGTTTATTGTACAAATAGCGGACTTAACGCTAAAAGCATTCTCTACCAGTCAACCATAGGTCCAAACAGAGAAATACAGGTGCAATTTGCGGTGCAAGATATCGTAAACTAGCTGTTGCCCGCGACTTCGCCCGCGTAAACTACTATTTCTGTATCCTGCAGCAACTGTGTTTTTTTTTTCGGGATAATAAGTAGCCTATATGTTATTCCAGACTATAATCTATCTCTGTGCCAAATTTCATCCATATCCGTTCGGTAGTTTTTGCGTGAAGAAGTAACAAACATACACACTAACACACTCACAAACTTGCGCATTTATAATATTAGTGGGATTAGGAAAAAGATGAAACCGAGAAAACCACTGCAAAATACTCTTAAGCATAGCAATGAAGAAAAAAGAACATAGCAATAGACATACAAATACTACGACAGAAGACAGAACAGAGAGTTTTTCCTGGTAATGAATTCTCGAAGTCTTCTTGAAGAAAAATTTTGAGGTAGACTTCTGGATATTTGTGGGGAGCCCGTTCCAGAGACGAGTGGCCGTAAGGGTGAAAGAATTGGACATAAAGCCAGAAATATGATGCGGGGTTCTCACCCCCACCGACTCACTCCCTCCGACTTCTCAGTCGGAGGGAGTTACTAGAGCGTCTAGAAGTCTTAATTGTTATCTATTTCTAGACAAGATTCGAGAGATTGGATTCCGCAAACACCCTAACCCCCGAACTTGTTGTTTATCGATAAATCAAATGCTTCCGGTCTGTATCTTAAGTTGCCAAGCTATTATTTATGTTAATAAAGTGTATGTAATATATTGCACTACTAGTTTATTGGTTATCAGTTCCTAATCGAATTCTAGAAGTGTGAAGTCACACTTCTAGAATTCGATTAGGAATTGTCAAGCAAGAGCAAACCTATTCCAAATAAAAGTGTTATTGGCTAACCAAAGAACAGTCAGTCAGTGTTATTTGCTATGTTTATTAATTAATATAAATGAATTAATTAATTTTCAATTGAACGGTAGACAGTGCTCTAAGCCAGTAAGTCTACCAACCATTTGGATGACTTTTAGTGCAATTAAGGCTGTATGTATTGTTAATAATTGTTTTTTATTTTTTTAAACCTATTTTCATAATTGTTTTTTAAAATCGCAAAACCTATTTTTTTTTAAATAAATAACCAGCTGTCTTGTATTTCTTTCAATTAAAATATTTTATTTTATTCATTTATATTTAAGTCCACTGTATGTTGTATGCAATAAAGAGTATCTATCTATCTATTTTAGTTATTTTTTAGTTTTATCGCAAAAGCACTAAGCGTAACTTGTAAACTAGAATGATTTCGTTAGTAACGTCTCATTCTAAATAGTTTTGGTAACTATTGTAACCCTTGTAGTTCTTGTTAAATTCACAGCTTTGTTGCGATAAATTGAAACATGACTCGAACTTGTTGACGCAATGGTACATTTTGTGTTATCAATCTATCGATGTTTATTGTCGCCTTTTGTTGTCATAGGTATCTTTACTGTGTTAAAAAGTGTAACTGCGATATTGTTGCATCAACCAAATGAGGATATGATGAGTGTAGTTATCAATTGTAAAATCTAATAGTGGTGGTTTATTTGTTGTTTTTAGGGTTCCGTAGTCCGACAAGGAACCCTTATAAGATCGTTCAGTCCGTCCGTCCTAATCTGTCACAGCAGAATATCTTCTACGTTTATGGACTGATTTGCATGTAACTTGGTTCGAGGATACTTCACATATAGATCTCATTTTTAAAAATACGAAACATTAAAATTATCCCTTTTTAAGGGTACCTCCCCATACATGTTAAGGGGGGTGAATTATTTTTTTGAGTGCACCCCCTTCTGTAGGGTATCCTTGAAAAGGACTATGAAAATAAGGTAGGGTTTCTATCAACACTTTTTTATCAGCTTTATCATTTGCGAGATATAGCCCGCCAAAGTAGTTTACACGGTGCCCACGGTTTTTTTTTGCCTATACTCTCTAATGTTTTAAAGTTAATGGTACGGAACCCTTCACGCGCGAGTCCGACTCGTACTTGGCCGGTTTTTTTGTTAATGTACTGAAAAGGAAGCCAATTTACATTAATTCATATTTTTATGATCAGGGTATTTAACTACTCTAAATGACTTTTAACTAATTATTGCAATATGTGTACCTTATAAGTTCTAGGTAAACCTATTTTATTCTATCTACATTAAAATTACTTAACTTGGAGACTGATCGGCTGTGACAGGTAGGTATGCAATTTTATTTTTATTTTTTTAAGTAAGATATGAGAAGATATACTAAGACCCGTGTTTACCAATTTCCAAACAGCCGATGGGCGTCAATTGACGTCTTCGACAGAAATCCCATACAAAATATCTATAATAATAAAACAGTAAAATCAGTGCGTCTGTACATTGAGTATTTTTACAAAAAACTAATTGAGGGTGATGTTAAAATAGTAACAGAACAGGAATCTACTTTAATTTTTTTTGTCTGTTGTCTGTTTATCTGTTTGTCTGCTTGTACACGCTAATTTCCGGAACTACTGAACGGATTTGAATGAAACTTTTTTTATTGTGTAGCTATTGAGTCTGGGCAAATACTAGGCTATAATTTATTTTGAAGATCGGCGTACGTGGATCCTAAGCAGTACACTTAAACTAAGAGAGATATAAAAGCAGCGCCTTAAGAAAAGTTATTAAGTGTAATAAGCATTTTCTATTGACGAACCCAAATTGAAGGTCTGGAGCAACTGATACGAAACCCTAGCAGCTCGGCTCAACTAAAAGAGATATGAATGAGCATTTTCTATTGACTTACACTTACAAACTACTTTAGACTGATTTTCACACTCCCAAGGTAATTCTATACTGTCTCCAAGTTACGATCTGATGACGGAAACCTCGAGAATCCTTCAGATTTTATAGGTATGTATACCATATATGCTACGGAAATTGAACTATAAGAATAGTCTTACTTACTATACGATATAGGAGAAAGGGGCCTCTGCCCTGCACTAGGACACGACAGGCTCCTAATAATAATAATAACTTTACGATAGTAGTAACTTACAAACTGACCTTTGAGTAGGCTAGGGGCACAATAATTCGATGCTAAACCACATTCATCTACTGCAGTAGGGAGGTTTGAGTTTGACTTTTATCTGAACACTAAAGTTACCTATATTTTTTATACAAACGAAAAAAACTGCCTTCAATAAAGTAAACTAAAAAGTAAAGAAAAATCTTTTACACTTTTACTTAGAAAGATATACTCAAGACAAAATTTAGATTTGGAGTCGGTGTCACTGCCATGGGAAATTTTCTTACCAGAGGTGAATGGCGAGGTGATATAAACCTATCTAAAAAAAAGTGCCTATATTAACCTTGATTTTACATTCCTTTCTCCTTGCGGCATGGTAGACTAAGAGATCGTGATAGCTGGTTGACATCGGGAGTATAAAATATTTTGTCCACGCGTACGAAGTCGCGGGCAACAGCTAGTATCAAATAATACTGTTAAACTGGCTTATTGAAAATTCAACACGCGTCGTATTATTTTTGACTTTTTAAATGTTCGCTTTTTATGTCAGACAGACGGACAAAACTATAAGGAGTTTTGTCATGTCCGTTCTGTCTGTCTGTCTGTCCGAGGTTTTGCTAAGAGACCGTTAGTACTAGAAAGCTGGTATTTTGTATATAAACCAATTAAGACGACAAAGTAATGAAGTAATTTTTTTTAGGGTGAGAAGTGTGGGGTATCTTTGAGTAGGTATTTGAAAATGTATTGGAGGTTTCTAAAACAATTTTTCGATTTATTGCTACATTTGGAATGGACTTCTAAACCAGGCGGTTGCGGGTTCGAATCCCGCAAGGGGCAAATGTTTGTGTGATGAGCACGAGCATTTGTACATTAGTCATGGATGTTTATATGTATTTAAGTATTTCTATCCGTTATCCTAGTCACCATAGCACAAGCTCACGCTTAGTTTGGGGCTAGGTAATTGGTGTGTTTGTTGAAACAATTTATTTATTTATTTATTTATTTACGAAATATTAAACTTTGAAGTGCAACTTTTTGGTCCAGTAGGGCGTCCTAAAAAGTTTTAAAAAATCATGATGATAGTGCATTTAATAACCTTTAAAGGAAAACTATAGCGATTAAGATGACTTTATTAATTTAGCAGTAATATTCGTAGAACTTGTGTGTTGGATAATTTTGTATTAAATTCAAAATCCTTAAATTCTCTAAAGTGACTAAGACGAAGTAGATAATAGTTGGGTTGTTATACGCCAACACCAATATTTTTCGGATCAAAGGATGAACCTTGGCATACTTGTTCCTTAGGTAGACTAGTGTAGAAAACTTCCGAGAGTCAGCGGCTCACTCTCCGCTGGGAGGCTGGGGGAGGGGGTGAAGTTCCCTTACTCCGCACGCACTGTGACTCGTCATAACTGCTAATTTATATCGATACCTTCAGGTTCAATTGTCGTATAAACCAAAACTGTACTTTTCAGGAGAGCCGAAAAACGTTTTATCTTTTAATAAAAAAAATCATAACTTTTATATTTCAGAAGTTAATAATTAAAATGTCCAAGATAAAACATTCTTGAAATTTTGCCATGAATAAGTCTAAATATTCAATACATACCCGTCTTCGTTAGTTTAAAAGTTAGCTTGGATTTACGTCTTTGAAAAATACACTCGGTCGTTTATACGACCCACTATAATGGTTCTAAAAATATCTCTTTACGTCGTATTTCAATTTTTGGTAAACGAAATTGCAATTCCTGACGTAAAGACCGATAGATGCAAAATTTTTGGTTTTTACAATCATTGGTTCGAGTGATTCATTTTAATGTATTAATAAACCATTGCATAAAATAAATGTTGACTATAAACATTTTATTTTGAAACTCAAAACACAAAAATAAATTAGTTCTTTTATGCAATTATGGCAAAAAATTAAGACTTCTTTTCCGGTTCGAGGCTGCCGCCAGTAAAATTGATTTCGATTGGTTGTCATGAATGTAAGACTAGAACAGGGAAGGAATTTGTAGTTTTTGAGAAGTTCTATGGTGAATTCATCTTTTGACAAGTAACCCAACTTGATTATTACTAAAAGTAACCATTTGTGAATATAATTAAAAGTTTGGATGCTTTTAAAAAATAAATTCAGTAGAGAGCATCTCAAAAACGTATAAATTTCTTTCTTGAGTACACTGTGGCTCGTTTTCTTTGTTTAAAAGTCTTAAATTCATCACATTTTACGATGTCGATAGGCATTTACGTCCTGGCTTAAAAAAAATATGGTCTTTACAAAAATATCAAAAACAACCGTACGGCTTTTACACTGTTTTTATGGAATTTGTTTAATTTTACGGGAATTTTTTTAACGAATTTCAACATTTCGGATATACAGATCGATAGAAAAAAAAAACTGATCGAAATGGTTTATTTAACTCGATTTGGCCAAAATGGCTTATGCGCCAATTGAACCTGAAGGTATCGATATCTAGTAGGGCAAGTTTGGTATCGTTTTCAGCTAAATTAAATATGGCCAATTGATTTTTGAAACAAATGAAAATGCTTTTCATACAAAAAAATGGAATTACGGCCAAAAATAAAAAAAAAAAACAATATTTTTTTTGGTAATGGCCATAAACTTAAAACGTGTGCGAATATCTGCTTTAAAAAAATATAAGTAAATAGCCGCATTCATACAGATTCTTAAAATATAAGCTTTGTTGAAAATATTAATAATAAAAATGTTAAAAAAATATTTTACTCCACGCGGCAGACACGAAAATTCTTAGAAAAATACAGGACAGCAAAAAACAGCTTTTATATGTTGCTAAGGTCCTGTAACTAGTGAGAATTGAATATGGTGTTTATAGGATAGGACGCAATTTTAATGTTATTTTGATAAAAAGATATTGTATGAACCTTTGTGTATAGGTTTACCGTCGTATTTAAAAACTTATTGCTCAACTAGATTTAGTGAAAATGTCGGGTGACTTGAAGGTCTTTAATTAATCGATTTACATATATATGTGCTTAAAACACCCTCATATATTTATATACTGTCTCTTATGTACATTTGCTATCGGAATGGCTCAACTCGGTGCACTTATGTTGCCGCTGCAAGCACCTGCATCTGTAACCGCCACACTTCATTTTGCAACTGCACCTGAGAATTTTGAATACATACATACAATACAAGCTTCGGCTGCCGCTGGCAAGTCTGTACATATAGGTTTCCAGCTGTCATCGACTTTGGTCCATCATTCCCAATTAAATAGATCTTTTTCTAAATAAATGCTTTCATGCATCGTTCACCGCAGAAAAAAAACAAGACCTAAAGAAAAAAGTAGTGACGAATACACTATTCCCGGAACCGATAGCAGTCATCGTTCGTTTACTGTGTACCAATCATCGTTTACTGCGGGCAAGTGTCGCAACTGGGTAGAGACAACTTCGAGCGCGAAATTGCCAGAAGAATGCAGCTAGGTTGGGCAGCATTTGGGAAGTTGCGTCACATCTTCTCGTCGTGCTGAAGAGCAGGGTGTATAACCAGTGCGTCCTACTTATCATGACCTTGTGGCTACCATAGCCAGCACTCTTCACAGAAACACTGAAGAAAACAGCCCCGAAAAGGGCTATCCCTCAGCACAGAAACAGAATTGAATCAGCCCTCAAAAGGGCTATCATAGAAACAGGATAGTATAACAGAAACAAGATATCAGCCCTGAGAAGAGCTTTTGTTTGTTTGTATGCAGCGCCGTCCTCCGGTCGTCGTGACAGGCAACGCCCCGTGGCGCGCCCGATGCGCGCGTCTTGTCCGCTCGATCGCCGCAGCAAATGATCGAGCGCCGATCCGCGGGTTCTATTTATATCCTCCACACGCGATCGGTTGACGACGCGCACGCAAGACATAACAGCCAACGTGCTCGGCACGTGTCGGCCGGCGCCGGAGCCAAAACGGGCAGTGAGGTGTAACAAAGATAGATAGTGTTTAGTTCGTAAGTTGTTCTTATTGGTTGTAATGTAAATTTTCCTATTGGTCGTCATTGTTATTGTTTTGATATAAATTTATGCTATTTTTTTTATGTAAATACATTCAGTACTCAACCTTCTATGGAGTCTTACTACCTACTCACCTCTACTGGCCTACCTTCGCCAAACCTCAAAAGCTGTGATCAGCTGTTCATTTTTTTTTGGATTTCAATGTTGGTCCCATAGTAAAAGTTGTTCTATTAGATGAGCAGAATGACCCCTTAAAGGAATTCGATTTTGTTAGACCCTGTATAGGTTTTTCCTTGGTTGTCCAATGCTGATTATTTTAAGATGTTTGTTTTCACGCAGCGTTAAACGATTTCGCCGATATAGTGTCACCCTGACGGACATTACACATTCATTTATTCAGGCAAAGAACGCATCCAAGTACCAACATCAGTGGCCAGCACATGATTTTAACAATTTTTGTTGCAATACCACTATTACAACTAAATGAGATATCACAGTGTTTAGCTTGATGGGCTTTCGTCCGTTCGGTAAGTAAGAAAAACCGGTCAAAGGTGTGCGTGGCCAAGACTTGCATTTCGGACTACCGAATCATCAATGCAAGTCTTTACGCATTATAAACAACTAACAAATTTATCTAAGTCACTATAAATAATTTATTTTAAGGAAGTATCTATTTGGTACAAAATTATCTTAAACTAATGAAGTTATCTTAACTACCTACTGTAATTTTCCTTTCAAGTTTAAGAAATGCACTAACATGATGTTTTTAATACTATACTACAGGCACAGAATAAGTACTAGTACTGCGTACAGAAGTATGACTTAGCAATTGTATTCAAAGAAATGTCTACTCAATGTCGTCAACAATATGGCGTAATTTAGTTCGCCTCAGAGTCAAGCACATTTTCGTGTAGACACCTACAAAAAATCCATTGCAAGATAATTTCATACTTATTGCTCAGGAATATGATTCATAATACACTAAACCTATTCAGTGACGTAATATCACGCGACGCGATAGGGTTGACTGCTACGAGAAGCTTCTAACGCCATCTAGCGCCTCTTTCTAGTACTTTATACATTCTCGTCCAGCCAGCAACGTAGCCGCGCGGCCGCCGGTGAATAAAACGCGCAAGCGTGTCGCTGGCCGGTAGCGACACGCAGCTTGTTTGAGCCCCTAAGTAAGGGTCGCCGCGCGTAGGTACGTTTTTGCTACCTACGCGGGGAGATACACAGGCCTGCTATAGGTAAGCTTGGGGTCGCCCTACACAAAAACAAAGAATTGCACTTTAAAGTTTAATATTTTGTAAATGGAGCATCAAATCGAAAAACAGCAATAGAAAACCCCATGTCATTTCAAAAGACCTACTCAACGATAAAAAACATCCTCATTTTACTCACAAGTAGGGGAGCTAAGTACCCAAAAAAAAATTTCTTCTACCACTTTGTCGGCGTAATTAGTATATATACTCATAGAACATTACAGCTTTCTAACAGTATATAAGCAAAACCTTGGACAGACAGACGGATAGGACGAAACTATAAGGGTTCCTTGTCAGGGCTACGGAACTCTAAAAAGGCTAGAAATTGATTAAAATGTAAATATATTTTTCTTAACGAGACCGTTAAGAAAAATAAAGTCTTGTAGTAAATATTATTTGAAACAATGTCACGAAATGAACGTGTGTTTTTCTTTAGACAGGTAATAAACAATAAATTTGTTTTTATTTTAGCTTTTCACTGTATCTTAGATGGAAGAACCTTATAGTCGGCTAATACCTGCGAGTACTAAAGTTTTTTTTATTATTATTTTTAAAACGTATTTGACTTAAATAATTTACTAGTTATAACCCTGATTCCAGGGATTCGTCGTATTTACTATAATGATCCAGTCCATGTGTGCTGGCGCCATGTTGGCGTTTCCCGCCATTCTTAATCCGGCCATCTTGGATCCTGACTCAGCTGACATCAGAGCAACTTCTGACGAAGCTTCTTGGATTGGTAAGTAGTCCATCAATGTTTTTTTGGAAGAGCCTTGTAAAAGTACCTAGTATATTAAGTTTTCGATTGTGAATTGACTAAGGTAACGTGCACAGGCAAGACTCTACTTATCGCATTGGCTAAAGTAACAAAACAACGGTGATGTCTGGGTTCATAAAACTGTCATCGATATCTGGATGAATACTTGACGTAGGGACTTCCTTAGCATGGGCGTCTAAGTTTTTTTTAACGTCTAAGTTTTATTTCTTCTTGGTTTAATATCTAGTAAAGGTACGTAAGAAAGAATTTTCTACTTACACCTTCTTATAGTTGATACAGTGGCCATAAACAAATATATCAACTATTGGACAGCACATACTTTCCTATGATACCAAATAAAGTAGCCAAAGCACTAGTGTTATGGAAATCATAAGCCATCGTGGTATGTAACATAACATCCAGACCCGAGACTATGTAGAACATCTAGATTTCTTATTGGTGGATCTGGGACCTCAGAAATGGCGACACCTTAAAAACTAGTGTGCAAGCCATACGGCTACAAATGTCGTCAAGATGTCACTGTGCTTACCTTGACGTGCTGTCGTCCATACTTTTCATTTTGTTGGCATTAGATAATTTTAGTTTACTCTCTCTTTTCCAGCATCAATCCTTGGATATTCAGGATTAGCAGGCTTCTTAATCCTTCCACTAGCGATGCAAGCGTACGGTCGGAAAGCTGTTCACATCCTTATAAATGTCTTGGCATTAATCGGCTGGATCATGCTATATTTCGCCCAATCCATATCAATTTTATACGCAGCCAGAGCCATTAAGGGTTTGACAACGGCGGGGATCTACATCAACGTCATTTTGATAGGAGAATACTCGGATCCAAGAAGAAGAGGTTACTTCACGGCGGTTCAGAAAGCATCTTTATCATTTGGTACGTTATTCTGCCATGCCATGGCTCTATGCTCAACGTGGAGAATAGTTGCTTTAATAGCTTTCGTTGTATCAGTATTGTCTGCTTTTCTGACAATGTTGTGGCCAGAATCGCCATTCTTTCTTGCAATGAAAGGAAGGTACGAAGAGTGTGAGCGATCATTCCATTGGTTAAACGGAACGTTGGCAAGAAATAAAGAACTGAGGGACCTGATTTGCACCCAGAAGGAGAGGATTGAAAATAGAGCATCGGAACGTATGAGTTTCAGAAGAGTGTGGAAATTGGGTTCCACTAGAGAGTTTGTTAGAGCCTTTTTAATAGTGGCCATTCTGTCCACAACGATAGATCTGACTGGTCGAAACTTCTTCAAAGCCTACATCGTCCAGATAATGACTGATTTGACTGGTAACAAAACAACTGGAGTGTACATTTCATTGCTGGCTGATTGTTTAGTAATAGCAGCTTTGTTGTTGTCATCGTTTGCTGTAAAGAACTTCAAGAGAAGACCACTTCTATTTAGTGGCGGTGCTTTGACAGTTTTAACCCTGTACATGATTTGTCTTGTCCTATTTCTGAGAAATAGTCGTGGATTTAGCATTTCATCATGGGTTAGTCCGTGTCTGATTTTATTAGAAAATTTCGTCGTTCATTTCGCAGTCACTCCTGTGGCTTTTGCCGTCATCGGTGAGATATTTCCTTTGGATGCTAAAGAATTGGGTTCTTGCATGGGTGGGGTAGTTCTAACTGCGTCTTACGGTACAGTGTTAAAATTGACGCCCGTTTTAATGGAGAGTATTGGTATAGAAGGTGCATTTGTCATTTATAGTTCTGGTTTGGTTGTCTGCTTTATAATATTGCACTTTATTCTACCAGAAACCAAAGACAAAACCTTGTTGGAGATAGAAAGAAATTTGAAAGGGAAAACGGAAGGAATTAGAGAAAATGAATTACTAAATACAAATACGTAATTTTTTGTACTTAATAAGTTAGATAGTAAGTATCTACATTGAAACACTCGTGAGCTGGAGCAAATTTTTATGGTGAAATTTCTAAAATTGTAGAGTCAACTGTCAAGCAAAAGCAAACCCATTCCAAATAAAAGTGTTATTGGCTAACCAAAGAACAGTCAGACGGTTGTGATTTTCAAAGTCAAAAATAAATTTATTAATTTAGAACAAAAAATGCCACTTATGAACGTCAAAATAAAAAATAATAATTTAAAAAAAAACATTAATTCAGCAGGCTTAAACGTCTTAGACCATTTGTATGACTTTTAGTGTAATTGTATTTATTGTAAATAATATTGTTTGTTTGTTTAATAAAATACTTTCATAAATATATTCTTAAATTTGCATAATGTAGTTTTTTTTAATTAGCTGTCATGTATTTTTTTATTAGAAGATTTTTTAATTATTTATATTTAAGTCTATCTACTAGGTTGTGTGCAATAAAGAGTATTTATCTTTTAAATATAGTTTTTAGTTTCATCGTATTAATACTTACAGTACTAAGCGAGACTTGTAAACTAGAATGATTCACAGCAGAACACACTGATTGACCTTGGTCTTTAGGTGTTGAGGAGTTTTCTTGAAGCACAGAATGCTGCCCAAGCTTGCCCGATGCGTCTTCCTATTGCCGCAACTTGATCTTCGAAACCAAGAGTGACTTTGTAGCTCTAGCCAGGTTTTATGCTTAGACGCAGTGGTCGATCTACATACAGGTATGATGTGATTTTTCGCGTTTTTAATGTTCGTCATGATTTTACTTTGTAACATATTTATTTTTTAACCTATATTTGCTGATTCACGTTGCAGTTGGTCAACCATATCAATCATATCTTTAATGCTTTTGCTGACCACTGCCATATCGTCGGTAGTTTAGCCTTTCTCCATTGATTGATGATTGATGATGATATCATCATATAATGTAGCCTCTTAAAGATGTTTTCACGCGCAGCGTTGAACAATTTAATTTAAATAATGTCCTCCTAGCCGAATTTCAACTACGGCGGCCTATCTCAATAGAGATTAGCCAACTGCGCGGGACATATATATAGTGCACAATTGTGTGCGCAATACACAGGTGCACTCTCTGTTCCTTCACTCTCATAATTCGGTGAGACGGCAGTCCGACACGACCGTAGAGAGATCAGGCGCAGGATCAACGGCTTAACGTGCTTTCCGAGGCACGGGGGTGTTAACACCACCAACTTCTCGACTCCGGACCTGTCTCTGAGTAATTTCAAGACAGAAAAACCCAAAGACTCTCGGCCCGACCCGTGATTCGAACCCGGGACCTCGTGGATAGTACCTAGCGTGCTGACCACGAGACCAACGAGGCAGTCAGCGATTTGGTGTCACCCTGGCGGACATTACATATTCATTTATTCAAAGAACTAGTATCCAAGTACCAGTATTATCGTCAACCTAATGACTCGTGGCAGTCGGGGCCATAAAACAATCATGTAACAGAGATGCGCACGCGCGAATTACTGGACTATCGATAATACAAAATGCCTGTTATTCATCGATGCATTACCACAGGCTCAGTAAATTATTAATTGTTCGTTACTGATGATTGCTATATATACTTAATTACATATCATGTATTGAGGGTAGTGAGAAATAAATAGATAAAAGGTAATCCTCGAGTTGAGTGATTGTTTTGTATAAAACACCAAGTTGCTGGAGCGTCATAATCATTTTAGTCGATATTTTCTTTTAAATTGGAGTCTGCAAATTTAAAGGAACTCAACTTCGACAAGCTTAGCGAACTAACTGCAATAATTTGTGGAATTAGAAGAATGGTTACGGCAGCAAAATATATATTTTGCAGTCTGCTTTTAAATATGAACTTCTTCTAAAGATAAAAGCAAATCAAGGAGAAAAGGCATTTCATTTGGACCAGTTAGCAAACAATTACGGATACGAAGTTATTCGTTTACCGCCATATCATTGTTAATACAATCCGATCGAGCTAATTTGGGCGCAAGTAAAAGGAGAAGTGGCACAAAAAAACAAAACGTTTCAAATAGCAGATGTAAAAACATTATTAAATGAAGCAATCGAAAACGTTTTAGTAGAAAATTGGAAAAAATGTGTGCGACACGCTAAAAGTTTGCAAGAACATGACTTAGCAAAATCATTTTTACATTTATTATTAGCCGTTAATAATAAATGTTTACGATAGCGATAGTGAGACAGACGATGATGATGACTATTAACCTTAAGTACTTTTGTAAGATTAATTAATTAATCTAAATTAACACTACCAATAAATAGTTTTTATCACGTTTCAAATACTGCATTACACTCCTTTTGTTATCGATAAACGCACAATACAAACAACGCGCATCACTGTATTATCCATAAGCAGTGTGCGAGGGAAATAGCGTGTGCTGTCTCTATTGCACGTTTTATTGTTAAGCTTGATGGGTTGTCAACCATACAATAAGCTAGAAATAGGCGTGAAGTTGATTAAAATGTACATATACATTTTTCTTCACGGTCTCTGAAGTCTTGTAGGGCCTGTTATTTGGAACAATGTCACGTAACGAACGTGTCTTTTTCTTAAGACAGGTATTACTCAATTCTTTTTATTTTAGCTTTTCACTTTACCTAATGCAAGAACCTTAAATAGTCGGCTTATAATAACTGCACTTAGTAACTTTTTTTAAATGAATATTTGGAAAGCACACTTGACTTATATATTTTCTAGAACCTATAACCCTATTTTCAGGGATTCGTCGTTTTAACCATAATTATCCAGTCAATGTGTGCCGGCACCATGTTGGCATTTCCCGCCATTCTCAATCCGGCCATCTTGGATCCTGATTCATCTGACATTAGAGCAAATTCCGACGAAGCTTCTTGGGTTGGTAAGTAGACCATCAATATAATTTTTGTAAAAGTATTGAGTTTTCGATTGTGGATTATTTAAGGTAGTAAAGTAGGTAGGAAGACTAAGATAAGAAGGTTTAAATCATCTTCTTATAGTTGGTACAATGGCCATTAACAAATATGTATTCAGATATTGAATATGTTATATGGAAATTTAAAAACAATCGTGGTACAGCCAAGAGTCAAAATTCAATAACTACATTCAGACTTTCCAAATGACACACAAAATCATAGACACATCGCCATCAAAGCGTTGAATGGACATCTTTGAAGTTCAGTTAACTGTTGAAGTATAAAAGTAAGGTAACTATAATAATAGTTAATAGCGATTTAAACATCTGAATATGATCATCAACTTTTGATGCTGACTGTACCACGACACTCAGACTCGTAACGATGTAGAAAATATGGATTTCTTTTTAACCCGACCTGGGATTGAATTTGGGACCTAAAAGATGGCGACACCTTGAAATCGGTGGGCGAGTCACTCGACCATAAAGGTCGCTAAGATACCACCGTATTAACATTGACATGCTGTCGCATTTACCTTTACTTTGTTGGCGATAAACAATAACTCTCTTTTCCAGCATCAGTTCTTGGATACTCAGGACTAGCAGGCTTCTTCATCCTTCCACTAGCGATGGAAGCGTACGGACGGAAAGTTTTCCACATCTTCTTAAATGTCTTGTCAGCAGTTGGATGGATTATGTTATACTTCGCCCAAACCTTATCAGTTCTGTACACTGCTAGAGCCATTCAGGGCTTGACAGCGGTAGGGATTGCCATCAACCTGATTTTAATAGGAGAATACGTGCATCCAAGAAGAAGAGGTTACTTCACGGCGCTCCAGAAGGCATCTTTATCATTCGGCACGTTATTTTGCCATGCCATGATTCTATGCTCAACGTGGAGAATAGTTGCTCTAACAGCTTTCGTTGTGAATGTGTTGTCTGCTTTTCTGACAATGTTGTGGCCAGAATCGCCATTCTTTCTTGCCATGAAAGGAAGGTACGAAGAGTGTGAGCAATCGTTCCATTGGTTAAACGGAACGTTGGCAAGAAATAAAGAACTGAAGGACCTGGTTTGCACACAGCAGGAGAGGATTGAAAATAGGGCATCAGAACGTATGAGTTTTAGAAGATTTTGGAAATTGAGTTCCACTAGAGAGTTTGTCAGAGCGTTTTTAATAGTAGCCATTCTGTCTATAACGATAGATCTGAGTGGTCGAAACTTCTTCAAAGCCTACATCGTCCAGATAATGACTGATTTGACTGGTAACATAACAACCGGAGTGTACATTTCATTGCTGGCTGATTGCTTAGTAGTAGCAGCATTGCTGTTATCTACTCTTGCTATAAAAAAAATAAATAGAAGAACACTTCTGTTTAGTGGTGGTGCTTTGACAGTTCTAACTCTGTACATGATTTGTCTAGTTCTGTATCTGAGAAATAGTCATGGAGTTAGCATTTCATCATGGGTTACTCCGTGTCTGATTTTGTTAGAGAATTTTGTTATTAATTTCGCTGTTACTCCTGTGTCTTTTACCATTATGGGTGAGATATTTCCTTTGGATTCCAAAGGGTTGGGTTCTTGTATGGGTGGGGTACTTCTGACAGCAACCTATTCTACAGTGTTAAAATTAACACCAGTTTTTATAAAGAGTATTGGTATAGAAGGTGCATTTGTCATTTATAGTTCTGGTCTGGTTGTCTGTTTTATTATATTGCACTTTATTTTACCAGAAACCAAAGACAAGACCTTGTTGGAGATAGAAAGGACTTTAAAAGGTAAAACAGAGACGACTGGTGAAAATGAATCCAGTTTACTGAATGTTAATACATGATAATTTTGGCTAAATAGATTTAGATTCTAGATACCCTACATTACAGGTTCCGTACCTCAAGAAGAAAATAGGAACCCTAATAGCCCTTTTATTAATTAATTTTATTAATTCTAAACAATGCTTTTAAAAACGTTCATCTTAATATAAAAACTATACATGTGCCGGATTTTATTATATAATATTTTAATTTATTTTTACAAAATTTTGTCCCGTTTTGTGTGTAATTTTAAATTAATATTCTGTAATTGTGTATGGGTGTATTATGCCTGAAATAAAGATTATTATTATTATTATAGGATCACTTTGTTGTCCGTCTGTCTGTCAATACACTTTTTCTCAGGAACGCGTGGAGGTATAAGGTCGAAATTAATATCAAATACTTATGTCTATGGTCCCTTAAAGCTGTAAAAGAATCAAGCTTTTATGTTAAAGCAAACAAAAGATACGGCCAATTAAGTCCTATTTTCTAACATTTTTCCCCATTTCTCAGGGGAATCAAAACCTATAGGGTACGTCCCATAGATCTAGAACCATGAAATTTGGCAAGAAGGAAGGTCTTACATTATTAGTTGAGGAAAATGTCCGAAAATCCTTAATTTGTCGTTAAATCAAATACAAAAAGAATTTTTTGCGAAGTTATCGCAAAGAACAAACAATTCTGGTTCAAAAAATCTCAATAGATGGCGTTGTTGGGTTTTAATTCGCGATAAGATGCGATATTTCTGAAAAAGGGAAGGTCAAGCTGCAAGTTTAAAATAATTTTCGGCGGCATTAAGTATGACTGGTAAATTATGTATGCTGGTCGCCTTTGTTGATTTTTTCGAGAATTCTATTTCTTTACTAAGACGGTCGACCTGTAGTCCTGTTCGTAACTATATAATGGAATCTAAGTTAACTAATTTAACCATCTTCCAAGGATCGTAGCGTCATGAAAAATAGCAGCTGTATGTAGTTCTGATGACAATACAATACTATGGCACTGTCAAACTGATCTGATGATGGAACCGGAAAATATGAACTATAACTTCATGAAGGAACATCGTATCATAGCTGTGTTTGGACTTGTTAGAAAGGTCTTGTGATGCACTTTGACCACGATTTAGTTTTATGGTCTGATGTTAAAGCCGGAAGATAGGCACTGGTATTCCATGATAGAACGTCGTATCATAGCCGTGTTTGGAATTGTTAGAAAGGTCTTGTGGTGCACTTTGACCACGATTAAGTTTCAAGGTCTGATGATGTAGCCGGAAGATAGGCACTGGCACTCTATGATGGAATATCGTATTATAGCCGTGTTTGCACTTGTAAGTAGTTCTAATGACATTACAATAATATGGTACTGTCGAACTGATCTGTTGATGGAGCCGGAAGATATGAACTTTAACTTCATGATGGATGGAACAGCGTATCCTAGCTGTGTTTGAACTTGTTAGAAAAGTCTTGTAATGAACCCTGCTGGCCTACGATGACCAACATCGATAAATTGTCGAACGACATGAGAAAATTTGTCATCGTGTCTTATTTTATCATTTTTCCTAACATGGCAACCACTCACGATAGAAATCCTTCCCACGAGAAGCCTTTATCCACACGACCACAGATTATTTAGACACGATAACGGGATATAGCCATATTACAAAATTAAACCATTATTAGGGGTGGCAACATTTCGTTGATGTTTAATCATTCGTTCAATTTTACTACCGATTTGGCTTAAACACTTAATCCCAAGCAGGACTATCGATTTAAAACTAAATTACTAACATCTGTTTTTGACATGACATTGACAGTTTTGACAGCCATTGATAGACGAGTCCCTACTCCGGTTGACGATGTCCGTTAGCCATCTCGCTCGGTTGCGTTGTCATTCTGGCGTGAGTAACAGGGACGGCTACAGTCGACAATACTGACATCGTCAATCGGAGTAGGGCCTCTGTTTTATAATCAAAGTCAAAGGTGTACCTATAAATATTTTTCAACAAATTGTATTATCAAACTAACAACAAATGGAAGAGAAACTAATATAATTATTTACTTTTAGAAAACTGTGATGTGATATAGGTACAGATTACTTATCATACATGAAAGCGCACCTGGGTTTTGCTACCTTCCTTATCCTTACTCCTCAAGTAGCTGCTAAGGTAGAGCAACCAGTAGGAGTACCTTAGGCCTATATTGGTTGGACAAACTGGGTCCATATCGTTAAAAACGGTAAGTATTGAAGCATTTAAGCAGACATGCAACATTTTGTCGTAGAGTGTTTTCTTTGGTATTTGAATCGAAATTTGGCAGTAACTAAACCAACTACACCTACTAAACTACCTATTTAGACGTCTAAGTATGTACAGAAAGAAAATACATATTAGTAAATTAAATAATAATATGTGTTTACATTTCATTTCAGGATTTAATTTTGGTAGGTATGCTGGAACAGAACAAAATTGGATTCAATTGTAAGGAAAAGTTTATTTTACAGAATACTTGTAGTAGTACCAACATGAATCCCGTTGAAAGTAATTGTGAATAATTTTTGATCCCTTCTAGCTTGTGATATTTTGGTAAATATGCAGGTTCTATTGACATGTTCATTCGATTGCTCATAATTTTTATGATTTTATTGTTATCCAAATTTTCTACCTCTAATGGATACCTTGAGTCACCCTGTAACAAAATCGAAAGATATAATGAAAAACATAGTTTTAAAGAGTATGTATTATTTTTCAGAAAATGTCATCGCAGTCAACATTGACTTGTAAGAAGCAGTGGAGACTATGGTGATAAGACTTATTATATTAAAATTTAAAAAAAAGGTTTATCGTTTGTTAATACCTTATTATTATTCTGTAAAATTACATATTATTGTTTATTTAACTAATGATTTTTCTACTCCAAATTAATTTTACTTATATCCACCTTTATGTATAATAAAGTATATAAGTATGTAGTAGGTAGGTAATAGTAGGCTCCCCATAAGTTATTCAAAAGCAAGTTAGGCGCAGATATTGACTGGAATACTTTTTAGTGCACAAAGCTACATTAAGGAAGTTTACATATCTAAGATAAGTGTGCAAGTTCTCACAATTTATTTCACCGATTTACATACACTTAATATATGCTTTCTACCACTGGTCCTAGACTGAAGACACTGCTTACAGTAGTTTGGGCTTAGCACAGAGAGCGGTGTTGTCCAATTTGCTGTTGGTTTCCATGGGTCAAAAGGAGGCAACATAGGTAGACCCTAAGAAACAAAAATCATGATTACCTAACCTATGCTACCTATGTAAAATAACATACATTATAAAAGGTTAGGTTCTGTTTTCAATACAGTATTTTGTAAGTTTATAAAACACAACAATAACAGCTATTCTTTGCTTTTGTGTAGGTGAAAGAGCTCTTTGTGATAGATGATTTAAGTAAGTGTTTATTTTGGAGATCTCACCTTCAAATAGGCTAGAAGGCTTATAGACTCTAGCTGGGGCCAAGCTAAGCCTGTCTATGATGTGAAATATCAGTATCCATGGGCTTAAATATTCGCCAAAGCGACTGAAATACACTCTCAGAAATCGACTTGATCGCAAATATCACCGATGCGTTTCTGTCGTATTTCTTACACTGGTCGTTCGTCATATGCGTTTAACACACAATATATAACGGTACGGACATATTTTTCGCGTTTTACACAGTTTTTCACCGACTTTAATGAAGTTTTTTCCTTTGTCGTTAGCACCAAGTGATCACGATAATATGTTATGCGAAAATGTCAAAAAACGATTAAAATAGACAAATAAAAGAGGCTCATGTTAGAGTATGTAGACTCTTTTATCGTTTTTAATCATATTTCGTATTTTGACAGTTAGACATGACATAAATGGCATGACATGTTAGCAGCGGTAGACAAATGACATAACGCTGTCAAAATACGATAAACGGCCGCGATAATGATATGTTGTTTGGCTTATGCTAGGGCCACTGACCTCTATTAAGTTTCAAGGGCTGACGATAAAGCCGGAAGATAGGCACTGGTATTCCATGATGGAATATCGTATCATATCGGTATTGAAATGAAAAATTAATTTTTATTATTCATACTTCTACGAACTGCTGACCTGGCGAACGTTGTTTTGGCTTTTTTTTTGCAGTGGATACTTATCACTTGAGCGCTTTCACATTTAGACCACTTGAGCAGCGTGTCTGACGCGCTGCTGATAATTTCATACTATACACGGAGCGCAACAGCCGCGCGGAATAGCAGCGCGATATTCGCATGCGCTCTCTGCATTCAATCAAGGCGCTGAGCTAGTGTTGTTTTATTATGGGACAATAACAACATTGGATTATAGGACAAAATAGGATAGGACAAGATTATAGGACAATAATAACCATTTTGGAGGCACTTTTAAAAAGCTTTGACAGCGCACCTGTATACGCCATAGTCGCGCTGCTAAAGTCGCCTAAATGTGAAAGCGTTTTAACACATTGAATGCCAAATATATGTTCAGGTCATTATTGGTTCCCACCATACAAATGGTCTTCTACGTAATACTACGTACTCGGCACCCTGTTTAAAAATGGCATGTGTGGTGCCTACTACGCAATATTACGTAGATTGGCATAACACATTGACATTTTTAAACGGGGTGCCGAGTACGTAGTGCTACGTAGCAGACCATTTCATCTTCTGTCCCTTTCCCACCTAGATCACGCCACCCGATCGAATTATTGCGTCATCCTTAGTGTGACGCGCTACGTGCGGTGAAATACACGTTGAATTAGGTTGATTTTAGCCATGCCACGTGGATGCGGACCAAACCGACGTATTTTACATGGTCGTCGAAATATACGTTCAGGGCGACAGCTACAAGAACATCAAATTTCAAAAAAAAAAAAGAAGAATCGTCAGATGCAATACAATACTTACCTTAATACCAAAAGGATGCACAAATCGAAAGCTACACAATGTCTAAAGGAAAGGAATATTATAGGAAGTGTAGCTAATCAGAATAAACATTACCGTCTAGCCGTGAATCCATTCGTACTTTCTATGGTTCTTTTGAACAAAAGCAAAAGCACTCAGCTTCATAAGCAGTAGGTTTTTTTTCATTTTTATGTCCATTGTAAATGACTTCTATTTTCTTCGTGTTGTTTTCCAGCTTAGCATGCCAGCCGCCATGTTTTACAAGATTAGATGACCTGTTTACTTGGATACTAGTTTATGATGTGATCGAGTTTATTTTATGTCTAGTGATTTTCAATTAAGTGTGCTAAATTGAAGTAGAAAAAGCGCCTGCAAGTAATTAAACAAACAAGTTTCTTTTGTATGTTTTGCTAGTCGTTTTTTAAAGGCGCTTGTGTTTTTTTTTCTGACAAACTGAAAAAGTTTCATTTTAATGTAGGTAAGTAATTAAATATGTAACATTTATTTAGTTTTTACGAAATAGGTAATTAATATTTAATGAAGTGAATCCTTCACTTAGTTAAATAGTCTACGTTTAGATTTATTTTCGAGCCGTATACGAAGGAAAGCAAAATATTATATGCTCAGAGTCACAAGATATCTCGATTTACTTCTATTTTATTTATCTATCTTACCTACCAATTTAAGGGCTATCAGATATTTCAGATTCCGCTTCAGTGTCTCCAGTGGATTACAACAAAAATAAATAAATAAAAAATAACAAATAACTCAAAGACCTTCAAAGTCAGAGTGAACAGGCTTCTTCTGGGTGAGCTCGCTCCACCGTCGACTTTGTTGCGCCACGTCTGGCTTAGTCTAGAGTCAAGAGCAAACCCATTTGGAAAAAAATATTGTCAGGGTGTGTTTTTAAAAATAATCTGAATGGTTTTTACAACCTCCTATGGGCCCTTGGCTTGGAATCATACGAAGTTATTTTCTGGCGCAATAATCTTCGCCGTCCCGAAAAGTTTAAATTAGAGACGTCACGGTAATTCGATTCCCGATTCGATCAAGCTTTAATTGGTTCGACGACCTTGGAGATTTCTGTGACTTTGTGAAATATCAGCTTTTGAAATTATGATGATGTATTTGTTACCCCATTGCGACAAAAAATGGTTGTTTTTACCCGACTGCGAAAGGAGGGTTATGTTTTTCGTGAGTATGTATAATTGTTTGGCACGCCCTATAGCCTCTAGCCATAGCGACTGGACAGTTTTAGTAGTAGTTGTAGTAGTTTTAGAGTAGTGATATAGGCTATTATGGGTATCAAATGAAAGCCAGTGAGAAGACCATTTAAAAAAAAATGTTTGCAGTCGAATGTTTTCTATTCTTTCTTTTTGACTTTTTCACCAGCGAATTTTTTTATGGTAAGGTATAGCATTCGAATAAAACTGTGCCGCGGAATATTTTCAAGTCCCCTTAGAAGAAAGGACCTGTCCTCTTTTTGTATGGAGGCTGGTTTTTTATTCCAAGATATCACCAACGACCAATAACCTATATTTATCTTTAAGCTACAAAAATATGAAACACGTAACCATAGAAATCAGAATTTTAAACGCCTCAATTTCATCATTCATCCATTGATCACTTACTTGTATTTCCTGGCTGTATGGCTATGTACCATTGCCTTTTCACTAGTGGATAAATACTACTAGGTGCTACCACAGATTACATAATAGGTACTACTGTCAATTGAATGACAATTTTGTTGTCAATTTTTTTCATGCGTTAATTGATATAGGCGAAGGTGCGGTTTATGTACAGACAAAGAGAAAAATTAATTTAAATTTTTCTGTAAATCGGAGGCCTTAAAAAATATATTAATTATGTAGAAAGGCTAGTTTTTGTGAACTCTTTCATATAATATTTAGTTTATTCTGGTTAGAAATATTGATGAATAAAAAACCATTAATGGACAAGTCCTTTAGGGGACTTTAACTTAATTATGCGTTCGCTATTAAACACAATGTTTAATAAATTATTGTCTGTTGCCTTGCGGTTTCACGGAATGCTATTATTAAATCATCTTTTGGCATTTTGTTGGTGTTAAGTACAGACAGGATTAGGGCTCATTCACACGTATCCGTCATTGATGATTCGTCAAAATACAGGATACGTCATGTCGGATGGACGTTCATATTGCATACGGAATCGTGTTTTTCACGATTCGTCAAAATATCCGAATTGGTGGCATCAGCGGATCCGTCACAATAAATTCACGATTCGTGTATTTTAACGAGACGTGATTTCTAAAAAACACGATCCTAGATTAAAGACGTATCGTCATTTTTCACGATTCGTGATCCGTGTGAACATGGGCATTCAAAAAGCACTTCCGCCGTCAAAAAAAGAACGAATCGTGAAAAAAGACGAATCGTCAAAAATAACGAATCTTCCTCGTGTGAATGAGCTCTTATTAATATAAGGTTCGCGATTTATTTCGTGAGCTATAAGTACCTATACTTACCTGGCTGGTGAACATTTGCGTCAAAATATCCGGGAGGCATTTTATAGCGTCGAAACCAAATTATCCAGCCCCAAAAAAGAGGGTAATGTGTTTAGCGAAAGTTTTTAACTGTCTAATTGCGGTGGGATGGGCGTTGAATTTTTAACAACCTCGGTGCCGCATATTGTGATGAAGGCTCTCTGAATTTTTGTTGACTTTTTTGGGCCACGTTGTTATTGTTTGTCTGGTACCTACTGGTAAGGCTGATATTCCTGAATTTTGTTTAAGTATTTATATCAAACAGGGCATTATATCTCCTACTATGATTACGGTTGCAAAATTACGTAATTTTACCGAAAACACTGGTAAAATACGGGTATTTTACGGTAACTTATATCAATTACGGTAAAATTACCGGCTTCTTATGTATGGTGAATGGTGGTATGACGGCATCTGTCCATTCTGTAAAAAAATGTATTTTTAATGGATTGTAAAAAAATATATATTTTCAAACATAAACATGACAAAAGCATTAAGTAAACCAACCTGCTTCCATTACTTGATTCCTCATCGCCATTGGAATTATGTAGTTAGTTACTAAGTAGTGTAGCTATTATTAATTAAACACAAACAAACTTAGGTTAGGTAGATTGAATATGGTGCCCTGCTGACAAACAGACCGTCTCGCCCCAAACAACCCAATTAACTAAAGCCTGGACCGCGGTCGGTGACGAACGTTCGCAATGAGTGACTGGCTCCATCTGTTGCACGGACTCGGAACTTTTCTTAGTAGTAGTTCAATAAGTTTTTTACCCAATCTTACCGTAAAATATAAAATTTTACGTAAAATATCGTATTTTACCGAATTTTACGAAAGTAATTTTACCGCTTTACACCCCTAACTATGATGCTATTAGCAAAACACCAACTACCATATATCCGAGTATCCGAGAAGCATGATCCTCAAGTTTGAGCAAAGTAGATTTAAAATTAAAATATTCTTTATTACTTATGACGACCGTCTAAGCCCGAATTGCGCCAACTAATCTCTAACCCGAGAATAGTTCATACAAAAATGACAGGGTTAAGGGGTTAACCCGGGGTTAGCGCCATGGCGCAAGTGGGCCTTAGTGTAGGTTGTACGCGCCTCGGACTACAGAACCAGCGGCTGCGGGTCTAAAACCCACAAGGGGCATTTGTACATATAATGGATGTTTGTAAACGTATACACAAGTATGTCTATCCGCTCACGCTTAGTTTGGGGCTAGGTAATGGGTGTGAGTGTGATTGTTGAATTTATAAAAAAATATCTTTACTACTTGCTTATTAGAAAAAAACAACATTTTGAATACTGCTTCATAAATTTATAAAGCTATTTCATATCGACAAAAAACAACACAGATTATTGATATCGATAAATAAACGTAAAAACTCCAATATCGTATCAGCCTAATATTTAATTTCCTATTTTTTGATGGATTCAGGTGGGCTTCCAAGTTATTTGATGCTCGATTCGCTTAATCAAAAAACGTTTTTTATTAAAGTACCTAGTTGGGATCGAGATTATTTCGCATTTATGAAATTTGTAGGTACTTTATTTATTTAGGTATACTTCACCCGCAGATCTCTAAAAATGGCGGGCGAGTTTAGCCGGGCAAACTTCTAATAACCAATATCGAAAGTTGTTCAGATCAATTGGAAAATGGCGTTATGTGGAATGGACTTTGGACTAGTTCTATACCGGACCCACGAGACGGGAACTGAAAATTGTGTTATCGGAGTTATTCCGGCGGGAATGGAGATTATTGGCAACACTTACAACTCTTTAAAGTTTCAACAGACCTATCTGTTCGCCTAATAAGTTACAGTAAGACTCGAGTTCACCAATTTTGAAACAGCCGGTAAACCTCGACGGTTAATTTGAAAGAATTCCAATACAAAATATGACAAATCATGAAAATTTTTTTTTTGGTTTATTTTTATTCTTTTTGGTTTTTTGTTTTATTTTTGTACATTGTGTTACATTGTGAATTATTGTCCACTGTTACCTAGTTAGATTTACTATAACTATATCTGTTTGTTTCTTAACATAGATTATAAATAGGACAGCTGACTTAGTAACAGGGTCCTGTTGCTCACCATTCATGTACGATACGACACACGGAACCCTAAAAAGCAAGTCAATGCGTAGGCCATACCATACCTAATAAAATTAGAATGCCTTGTGGAATACTAATATGTATTACAATATCTGTGCAAATTGCAAATAACTCTTACAAAACAGATGAACAATAAACAAGAAATTATTATGGGTAACAGTCGGCAGCGTGTTACCCATGTGAATTGCGAAAACAGCTTTTATTACGTAGGGAATAGAGGTCAAGGTCAAAGTGGTGTAATCTGATGTACATACCTAATTTAAGTTAATTTATTTTGAAACATTCAAAACTCAACAAGTGTCTAGTTGTAACTATTTACTAATATTAAAAGAGATAGGTACTTACAGTATGTACGTTTGTTTGTTGGGAGTAATATCTCTAACTACTTAACCGATTTTGATAAATCTTTCCCAAGTAGGAAGTGGCGATAGGCGATTGTTCGAAAAAAAATATGATCGAATGAATCGACAATCGAGCATTCGAGCTATCGAATGTCGATTTAGTAACGAATGATAACCTATACTCGGCCCTTCGATGCATTCGATTGAATTGCCGCAACAGGACAGGCAGCGAACGAATGATTAATCGACGCGACGAATGACGATTCATTTCATTCGTTAGTTAGCACCGCACGCTCTGGTACTACTCGCTGCATAATCGAATGACAGCGGTTGCTTATCGAATACATTCGATTACAGGGACCATTCGAATAATTCGATTAATTTTGTGATAATCGCCCATCGCTAGTAGGAAGCAACATTATTCCTGCCTGAGTGAAATAGACCTAGGCTATTTCATATTTCCCGTCTTAAAAGGAGTGTTATGTTTTTTTTTTTAAAAAAGCGTGTCACAATTTAAAGATTTAACACTAGATAAGGTATTAAAATTTTCTGTAGACCGTGCTACTATACCATAGAACAAGGATATAATGTTACTACTGTTAGATACGAGTAGTTATTTAACAGGGTGTATGGTACAGGGCCCTACATCAACATACCCGTATCTGTCGAAATATCTCAAATAATATGGAACTCTATGTGATCAATCCAAGGTTGAAGTTCGCTATCCCAAAAATCATCATCGAAATATCACGTGACCGTTGCATACATTTTGTTGGCGATAGCGAAGTTCGTTATAGAAGATGGCATATTGTCTAAGGGTCCAGGGCCCGTAGCCAAATGGCAATGATATTTCGATGGGTTATGTCAGTTTCATACATTTTGTTAGCGATAACGAACTTCGCTTTAGAATAGCTTGCATGTTGTCTACGGGCTCAGAACGCGTATCTAACGTTGACTTAACAACGATAGTACTAATTTCTAAACAGCCGGTTATCTTCGATCGTAAGTTAATTAGACAGAACTCCCATGCAAAATACACACATCAACACTGTCTAGCGATATACAAAACATAGTATTATTATATCCAAAATATCCCTAGACAGTGTTGATTAGTATATGCCAAATGTAGTGTGTTAGTATATGCCAATGCGTTCTAAATAGCCAAAAAATGATTCCGTGATTGGGTACGCACCTTACAGGGATAGACATACAGACTGCTGGGGAGCGCATCCTACATCCTAGTTGGGTTGTTATACGCCAACACCAATATTTTTCGGATCAAAGGATGAGCCTTGGCTTACTTGTTCCTTAGGTAGACTAGTGTGGAAAACGCCCGAGAGTCAGCGGCTCACACCCTGCTGGGGGGCTGGGGGAGGGGGTGAAGTTCCCTTACTCCGCACGCACTGTGACTCGTCATAACTGCTAATTTATACCTACTGGGACAAGCTTGGTATCGTTTTCAACTAAATCAAAGATGGCCAATTGATTTTTGAAACAAAAACTAAGCATTTTCATACAAAAAACACGGAATTACGGCCAAAAATTAAAAAAATAAATTCAATATTTTTTTTGGTAATGGCCATAAACTTCAAACGTGTATCAATATCTGCTTTAAAAAAATATAAGTTAATAGCCGCATTCATACAGATTCTTAAAATATTAATAATAAAAATGTTAAAAATATATTTTACTCCACGCGGCAGATACAAAAATTCTTAGAAAAATACAGGACAGCAAAAAACAACTTTTATAATTATGTTGCTAAGGACCTGTAACTAGTGAGAATAGAATATGGTGTTTATAGAATAGGACGTAATTTTAATGCTACTTTGATAAAAATATATTGTATGAACCCTGTGTATAGGTTTACCGTCGTATTTAGCAACTTTTTGCTCAACTAGCTAGATTTAGTGACAATGTCGGGTGACTTGAAGGTCTTTAATTAATCGATCTACATAGGTATGTGCTTAAAACACCCACATATATTTATATACTGTCTCTTATGTACATTTGCCCTCGGAATCATTCAACACCGTGCACTTATGTTGCCGCTGCAAGCACCTGCATCTGTGGCCGCCACACTTCATTTTGCAACTGCACCTGAGAATTTCAATACATACATACAATACATGCTTCGGCTGTCACTGGCAAGTCTGTAGTAGGTTTCCAGCTGTCACCAACTTTGGTCCATCATTCCCAATTACATGGATCTTTTTGTAAATAAATGCTTTCATGCATCGTTCACCGTAGAAAATGAACAAGACCTAAAGAAAAAAGTATTTACGAATACACTATTCATGGAATCGATAGTAGTCAGCGGCAAGACGCTCAAAGTTGTCCAGGAATACGTTTACCTCGGACAATTAGTGTTGCAACTGGGTAGAGACAATTTCGAGCGCGAAATCACCAGAAGGGTGCAGCTAGGTTAGGCAGCTATTTGGAAAGTTGCGTCACATTTCGTCGTGGCGACGCAATGCCTGAATAGCAGGGTGTATAACCAGTGCGTCCTACCTGTCATGACCTACGGGGCCGACACGTGGAACTTGACAGTCAAGCTGGCCCACCGACTGCATGTCGCTCAGCGAGCTATGGAACGGTCTATGCTGGGGATCTCGCTAAGGAATAGCATCCAGAACGAGATCAAAAGACTAAAGTCATTGATATCGTTCAGAGGTGCAGTAAGCTGAAGTGGCAGTGGGCTGGTCATGTCTGGTTGGCGCAGTCTTGGAGAGGCCTATGTCCAGCAGTGGACTGCAATAGGCTAATATAAATACACTATTGAGTGATTGGTTTATTACGTGATTTCATAGTGTTAATACTCAATATCTACCTGTCATATAAAACGGCCACAATCTTTTCGATTATGGAAAATGCAGCGCTGTTCCTGCTCTTATAAGCTGTCATAGCACTTTCTGTGGCATTGGGGAAAGCATTTAGTGTCCATCGCAATTACAATTAAAGATATAAGCAGTATCACATTTGCCCCATTAAGGCATGGAACAGCGGAAGGACTTACTTTTTGTTGGTTTCTGTAAAAAGGACAAGATCTTTGTTGACTACTGGACGTGTAAATTCAAAAGTATTTGCTACCACATATCAAGGTTAGTACTGGTGTTTTCCAGTATCTACGTGTAGGTACCTATAGCTCATATAACCCAGGTACTTACTTCGAACGAAGAAATTTAATTGGCTCTCTACTTTTTGCTATTCATACAAATTTGGCCTAAATAAGGACGTGTATGAAACAGACTAATCCAATATACCTAATATCAAAACGCACTCCAAATACGCAAAGATGAGCTCCATGTAACTATGAAGTGGTGGAGACAAGAATGATGGTACATGTTTGATGCAGTAATAACCACGGCTGTACACGAATCAGCATTCGAACCGTAGACGCTGACGACCTAAGTCGTGGTGCTAGCTGTCGCTGTTGTGCAACGAGTGCCTAGAGGGGTACTCATGGATACACATAGGTACTGTAGAACACCACCATGTCATGAGATAGCAAATAATCTTGGTGAAAATTATTACGATTACCTGGATATTTACTTTCCTCTTAATTAACACGTCTCGGTAGGCAATATGGATTTTTTGCTTTTTACAGGACCACAAAGCAAAATAGCTCTTTCGCTGTTCCATGCCATCATGGGCTTGTGTGACCGTGTGATACTGTTTCCAGCTTCAATTGTAAAGGTGAAAAATTACGGTGGACACTGAATGCTTTCCCCAATGCCACAGAAGGTGTTATGACAGCTTATGTGAGCAGGAACAGCGGTGCATTTTCCATAATCGAAAAGATTGTGGTCGTTTTATATGACAGGTAGATATTGAGTATTAACACTATGAAATCACGTAACTAACCAATCACTCAATAGTGTATTCGTAAATACTTTTTACTTTTTGCGACAGACATGACAAGCCCACTGCCACTTCAGCTTACTGCACCTCTGAACGATATCAATGACTTTAGTCTTTTGGTCTCGTTCTGGATTCTATTCCTTAGCGAGATCCCCAGCATAGACCGTTCCATAGCTCGCTGAGCGACATGCAGTCAGTGGGCCAGCTTGACTGTCAAGTTCCACGTCTCGTCCCTGTAGGTCATGACAGGTAGGACGCACTGGTTATACACTCTGCTATTCAGGCATTGCGTCGCCACGACGAGACGTGACGCAACTTCCCAAATGCTGCCCAACCTAGCTGCATCCTTCTGGCGATTTCGCGCTCGAAGTTGTCTCTACCCAGTTGCAACACTTGTCCGAGGTAAACGTATTACTGGACAACTTTGAGCGTCTTGCCGCTGACTACTATCGATTCCAGGAATAGTGTATTCGTAAATACTTTTTCTTTAGGTCTTGTTCATTTTCTACGGTGAACGATGCATGAAAGCATTTATTTACAAAAAGATCCATCTAATTGGGAATGATGGACCAAAGTCTGTGACAGCTGGAAACCTACGTGTACAGACTTGCCAGTGGCAGCCGAAGCATGTATTGTATGTAAAATGAAGTGTGGCGGCAACAGATGCAGGTGCTTGCAGCGGCAACATAAGTGCACGGAGTTGAGCGATTCCGAGGGCAAATGTACATAAGAGACAGTATATAAATATGTGTGGGTGTTTTAAGCACATATCTATGTAGATCGATTAATTAAAGACCTTCAAGTCACCCGACATTGTCACTAAATCTAGCTAGTTGAGCAAAAAGTTGCTAAATACGACGGTAAACCTATACACAGGGTTCATACAATATATTTTTATCAAAGTAGCATTAAAATTACGTCCTATTCTATAAACACCATATTCTATTCTCACTAGTTACAGGTCCTTAGCAACATATAAAAGTTGTTTTTTTGCTGTCCTGTATTTTCTAAGAATTTTTGTGTCTGCCGCGTGGCGTTAAATATTTTTTTAAACATTTTTATTATTAATATTTTTAACAAAGCTTATATTTTTGGAATCTTTATGAATGCGGCTATTAACCTATATTTTTTTAAAGCAGATGTTGGTACACGTTTAAAGTTTATGGCCATTACAAAAAAAAATATTATTTTTTTTTTTTTAATTTTTGGCCGTATTTCCATTTTTTGTATGAAAATGCTTAGTTTTTGTTTCAAAAATCAATTGGCCATCTTTGATTTAGCTGAAAACGATACCAAACTTGTCCTAGTAGGTATAAATTAGCAGTTATTGCGAGTCACAATGCGTGCGGAGTATGGGAACTTCACCCCCTCCCCCAGCCCCCCAGCGGGGAGTGAGCCGCTGACTCCCGGGCGTTTTCCATACTAGTTTACCTAAGGAACAAGTATGCCAAGGCTCATCCTTTGATCAGAAAAATATTGGTTCCCATACATTGAATGCGTATAATGACTCCGCTATCCACCACCTTGGTCGCGGCAACAATCGTTGATGCATGAATCTCATCCTTCTCCCGAGGTCATGATCGCTCGTCGATGTCAATCTAGGATAATTTCGATGAGTAGGTAAGTAGGTTATACATATGTATGTATACAATAAATTGATTTTAAATATTATTCTCGTAGGGACTCACCTGCCATGGCCAAATAATGATAAATTGGCAGATAAAAATGAAATACTTACCCTATTCAAAACCTAAGTTGTATATGATACTCGTAGTACCTTCTATTCTATGTAACAATAATTTTACAATGTCAAAAGTTACGCAGGGCCTATCGCTTTGATATACACTTAAGATTACTAAGTACTTAAGTATGTTTGTATGCATGTTAAATAATCTCTCAATTAATAAAACTAATAATAGTTCGTGAAATAAACTTTACATGAATTTGTTTGGGTGATCAATAACAAATACTTAATCAGTGGTGAGAACGTGGAGCTAGGCTTGTTTAAAATATCAGACATTCATTTATTCAGTAAAAGTACGCGTATCTCCTAAGTGTAAGAAATAGACGTGAAATTTATTATAATGTATTTTTTTCGAAACTGTTTCTGAAGTCTTTTAACATTATTTGGAACAATGTCACGAAATGAACGTGTATATTTATTGAGACAGGTATGTATTATTATGTTCTTATGGTATTTTAGCAAAACTTAAGTGGGAATAGGCGCCCGCAAACATGACTCCAGGGGCCCAATACTCGCGCCTTCGATATTATATCACATACGATATTCATCGAAAAAACATGGCGGATATCACAAAATGTGATTAATATCCGAAATATTCATACTTCGAGAATACAGAACATCTAAATTTTGTGCTATCCGCTATGTTTTTTCGATATTATGTCGTATTCGACATAATATCGAAGGTGTGAGAATTGGGCTCCTGGTGTAAGACGGTTATTGAGTGTAGACCATGGGGAGAGAAACGTCCGGTGGGAAGATGGAGTGACGGCATAAAGAGAGAAGCCGGATCGATGTAGATACAGGTGGCTCAGGAATACTCAGGATAGAAGAGACTGGCATGAAAGAAAGGAGGCCTACACCAAGAAAATGGTAGAAGAAGGCAAAGAAGAAGAAGAAGATAGTATTTTCAGTTTTTTTACATTTATATGCAAGAATATTTTTTTAAACAAACATTAGGCAGCTAATATGAGCGAATAAGTGTTTTGTTGATTTATTTTTTGTTCATAACACTACCAGCCTTGGTATCAGCTTTGACAATGGTATCAGCGACTTGGCAGATGGGTTGATTGAATTGGCGTTTTCTTTTTCTTTTATATTTATATGAACTTTTTTTTCTTGAGTTAGTTTAGTCTTGAGTTTCAGTTTATATATTATGTTATATTAGCTATTATATGTTTATAAACTTAAGTTTAAAGTTTAACCTTTTTTTTCAGGGGTTCATTGTATTTACCATAATGATCCAGTCCTTAAGTGCTGGCGTTATGTTGGGTTATCCCGCCATTCTCAATCCGGCCATCTTGGATCCTAACTCAACTGACATTCGAGCCACGTCCGACGAAGCTTCTTGGATTGGTAAGTGATCTCTATAAATAGTTTTTACGATAATAAATTAAATTTCGCTCAAAAAAATTAATCAACTGTCTGTGTCATCCAGTGGGATCCGGTCCTTTTGTGAGCGAAATTAATTTCGTCAAAACTTGCATAATAATTGCTTAAGTTGTAAAAATAATTTTACATAATTTTTGTACGAGCCTTTAAAAGTACCGACACTCACATAGGTTTTCAACTGTGAAATAACTAACAACAGTAAATAGAGCTTTATTTATTACTAGCTGTTGCCCGCTACTTCGTACGCGTGGAATCGATGATACAAAATATTTTATAATCCCGTCACCATCCAGCTATCATGATCTCTTAGTCTACAATGTCGTAAGAAGAAGAATGAAGAATCAAGGCATTTAGGCACTCTTTTTTAGATGGGTTACTATTTAAAAAAAAAATAGGTAACTTTAGGTTTAAGTATTCAGAAAAAAGTCAGACTCAAACCCTCTACCGCAATGGATGAATGTGGTTTAGCATCTATTTATTGTGTCCCTTTCCTTCTTAGGGGTCTTTCATTTGATACCCATATTGAAGGAGTTTAAATAAATTATGTAATCCGCCATTTTGTTACGGCGGCCATTTTGGACCAATTTTCATCAAACATAGCTAAGAACACTCCCGACTAATTTATAAAATAGGAATCTACAACTTTATATTTTTTTGTCTGTTTGTCCGTTTGTCTGTTTGTACACGCTAATCTCCGGAACTCCTGAACGGATTTGAATGAAACTTTTTTTATTGTGTAGCTATTGAGTCTGGGCAAATACTAGGCTATAATTTATTTAAAAGATCGGAGTAGCAGTACAATTAAACTAAGAGAGATATGAAAGCAGCGCCTTAAGAAAAGTTAGTTAGCGGTATGAGCATTTTCTATTGACGTACACAAATTGAAAGTCTCGAGCAACTGATATGAAACCCTAGCAGCTCAGCTTAACTATAAAAGATATGAATAGAGCGCCTTAATGAACATTGTTCAGGGTGATAAAAACTTTCTATTGACGTACACAAATTGAAGGTCTGGAGCAACTGATATGGAACCTTAGCAGCTCAGCACAAATATAAGAGATATAAATAGAGCCTTAGGGAACATTGTTCAGCGTGATGAGCATTTTTTATTGACTTACACAAATTGAAGGTCTGGAGCAACTGATATGCTAAATTACTTTAGACTGATTTTTAAACTCCCAAGGTAATAGTAACAGTCTCTAAGTTACGATCTGAGAAATCGAGAGAATCCCTCAGATTTTATAGGCATGTATACCATATATGCTACAGGACTAATTTCGGTATTTAAGCGTTACATTCAGGAGTCCTAATTTTTATGGTGCTGACCTTAACGCTAAGTAGTTCGTGGATACTTTTGCCACAGATAGTTTGTCGAAATTTTGTTGAATAAGTGTATTATTGATGAAAGATCAAAGTCATTTGGCACAATTTTATATACTACTTATCACTTACTAACGGAAATTGAACTATAAGAATTTAATTCTTACTTACTTTACGATAGTAGTAACTTACAAACCGACCCCTGAGAAGGCAAGGGACACAATAAATAGATGCTAAACCACATTCATCCATTGCATTAAAGGGTTTGAGTCTGACTTTTTTCTGAATACTTAAACCTAAAGTTACCTATATTTTTTTAAAATAGTAACCCATCTAAAAAAGAGTGCCTAATGGCCTTGATTCTTTATTTTTCTTCTTACGACATGGTAGTCTTAAAGATCAGGATGGCGACGGGATTATGAAATATTTTGTATTATCGATTCCACGCGTACGAAGTCGCGGGCAACATCTAGTTAAAAATATACATATATATAGTAGGTAAGTGTATCTATAATGGCCATAAACAAATATATTTTATATTGGATAATGTCACATACTGTTTTTTACTCAAAGTAGCCAAATCACTTTATGAAAATCAGAAACAACGGTAGTATGTACCACGAAACCCATGCAGACCTAAGAAATTAATAAAAATATTATGGATTTATTTCTAACTCGACGGGGAATCAAATCCGAGATCTTAGAGATGGCGACACCTTGAAAACCGGCGAGCTATTGACAGACCCAACCACGGAGGTCGTCAAGATGTCACAGTGCTTACCTTGACGGGCTGTAGTACATACCTTTTACTTTGTTGGCCTTAGATAATTCCAGTTTTCTCTTCCTTTTTCAGCTTCAATCCTTGGATATTCAGGACTAGCAGGTTTCTTCATCCTTCCACTAACGATGCAATGGTACGGCCGGAAAGCTGTTCACATCCTTATAAATGTTTTGTCAATCATTGGCTGGATCATGTTATACTTCGCCCAATCCACATCAATTCTGTTCGCTGCCAGAGCAATTAAGGGTTTGACAATGGCAGGGATCTACATCAACGTCATTTTGATAGGAGAATACTCGGATCCAAAAAGAAGAGGTTACTTCACGGCGGTCCAGAAAGCATCTTTAACATTCGGCACGTTATTCTGCCATGCCATGGCACTATGCTCAACGTGGAGAATAGTTGCTCTTACTGCTTTCGTTGTGACAGTATTGTCAGCTTTTCTGACAATGTTGTGGCCAGAATCGCCATTCTTTCTTGCCATGAAAGGAAGGTTCGAAGAGTGTGAGCGATCGTTCCATTGGTTAAACGGAACGTTGGCAAGAAATAAAGAATTGAAGGACCTGATCTGCGCACAGAAGGAGATGATTAAAAATGGAGAATCCGAACGTATGAGTTTCAGAAGATTGTGGAAATTAGGTTCCACTAGACAGTTTGTAAGAGCCTTTTTAATTGTTGCTATTCTGTCATTAATGATAGATCTGAGTGGTCGAAACTTCTTTAAAGCCTACATCGTTCAAATGATGACTGATTTGACTGGTAACAAAACAACTGGAGTGTACATTTCATTGCTAGCTGATTGTTTAGTGATAGCAGCTTTGTTGTTGTCAACGTTTGCTGTAAAGAAGTTCAAGAGAAGACCACTTCTGTTTAGTGGTGGTGCTTTGACAGTTCTGACCCTGTACATGATTTGTCTTGTTCTATTTCTGAGAAATAGTCATGGAGTTAGCATTTCATCATGGGTTAGTCCATTTCTTATTTTGTTAGAGAATTTCATCGTCCATTTTGCAGTCACTCCTGTGGCTTTTGCCGTCATCGGTGAGATATTTCCTTTGGATGCTAAAGGGTTGGGTTCTTGCATGGGTGGGGTAGTTCTAACTGCGTCTTACGGTACAGTGTTAAAATTGACGCCCGTTTTAATGGAGAGTATTGGTATAGAAGGTGCATTTGTCATTTATAGTTCTGGTCTGGTTGTCTGCTTTATTATATTGCACTTTATTTTACCAGAAACCAAAGATAAGACGTTGTTGGAGATAGAGAGGATTTTAAAAGGGAAAACGAAAGTAATTGGGGAAAATGAATCTGGTTTACTAAATGCTAATACATGATATTTTTGACTAAATAAGACAGGAGTACTTAGTTAGTTTTTTTAATATTCAAGGATTCGTGAATGAAAATAACCATAGTAAAACAAAAGTAATTCATTTTCATAACAGATAATCACTAGACGACTTGTAAACTTAAACTTAATTCAAAATGGAAGACGACTTAACATTTTCTGTGTCAGTGACGCCTATAGGCGTTAAAACAATGAAAGTTCTGTGTCTGGAGTCCTGTGAGCGAAAGTGTTAAGCGCTGCATTCGGTAGCGGTCCGATTCGGTTAGGTCCAGGTTCACAATTTCGCTTATAGTGTACCTATCCTTCGCTTTAATATTTATTCTGTCTGAGAAGTTGATGTGCGACCCTGCAGACCAAGACGTGCGGGGGGTGAGGTAGCGCCAATCGCAAGCGATGACGCGACTGTTATAGGAAAACAATCCTTTGCTCGCAAAACCACGTCTCCGCTGACATACTCGTATAGCATGCCTCGCCCGCCACACCTCTGGCGACTGCATGAAGGTCGCGAATGATTTTGTCGTACTTATATTGATCACCTGTATCCAGTGCGTTCCCGCGACCTTTATAAGGTCGTCTGTCTAAATTTAATCAAGTTTTACTTACAAAAATTAATTGACTGTGTCATCCGGTGGGACTCGAACCCACGTCCCTCGGCGAGTGCTCTTACCAACTAAGCTACGGAGGACGTTAGTCAGTCGACGAATTTTTGCAAGTGCTTGCTACGCCAGTGAGCCGGCGTTCGATTTCATCAATACTTGGGGAATGTACCCGCATGTATCCGATGGAAATATTTTTACAAATATTTAACCATCAGTTAAGATGAAATCAGCTTAACTTATAATTATTTTTATAATTGTACATGCGGGTATATTCACTGGCGTAGCAAGCACTTGCAAAAATTCGTCGACTGACTAACGTCCTCCGTAGCTTAGTTGGTAAGAGCACTCACCCGGATAGCGAAGGAACGTGGGTTCGAGTCCCACCGGATGACACAGACGATTAATTTTTGTAAGTGAAATTTAATTTAATTTTATAGAAATATAATAAGTCGTCTGTCTACTGTCTATCTTGTCGGTGGACGCCCAACGCTACGCTTTCGATTCAATGGTCTCCAATCAAGCACCTTTCTGTCTCAGCGGCCATCAGTTCTTCGCGCAATGTTCCCTTCCCACTGCTGTTGATAATTGATGTACCTACCTATGGTTCGTCACTATTGGAACGTTGGTTTATTGAGTCTGATTATTTGATGATATATGATACTCGTATAAGACGACCCTCTTAGTGTAGTCGTTCGCGCACCGGACTTTTAAACCAGGCGGTTGCGGGCTCGAATCCCGCAAGGGGCAAATGTTTGTGTGATGAGCACGAGCATTTGTACCTAGTAAGTCATGGATGTTTATATGTATTTAAGTATTTCTATCCGTTATCCTAGTCACCATAGCACAAGCTTTCAAGCTTAGTTTGGGGTTAGGTTATTGGTGTGTTTGTTGAAACAATTTATTATTATTGTTATTTCAATCCATACCGAATTTGGCCTTATTATAACCAAGGAGATTATCATAGTTCTTTACCAATGAAATTGTATTTTTTTATTTTCGTATTGTTAAATATTTTTCTTTCTTTCTTTGGATATTTTTATTGTTACATCTTTTAGATTGTGTAATAAGATTAAAAAACTGAATTACTAGTGCATATTATTTATAGGGAAGACATTTAAAACTAATGATTCAATGTGTAGCCATTATACTTCAAAAAGGTATTTTTTAAATATATTTATGTATTAGTTCTTCGATTTAGAGAACTTTTTTACATCTGACCACGCTTTGTAATGGCATCAAAATAATTTAACTATAAAACATTGATTTATTATACAATAAATCAATGATTTAATAAAATCAAAAGCTTTTGTAGTAATAGTTAAATTATGTACCTACCTACCGTTTACATTTTAGAAAATTGTATAGCTAGAGTGTATATTTTTATAGAGAAGTCATTGAAAACACCTTAGATTTCAAGTCTTTCTCTATCTAACTTTAGTTTGTTATTGCATCAAAATCGGTACCAACGTTTTACAAAAACATTTTTTTTTGTTTTTTTGTTTGTTCATACAAATCTTAAATTTATTAGGTAAATCGATTATTCACATGAAAAAAGATCCCTTTGTACATAATATTATTTGAAAGCTAAGTCTTATTTATTTATTTAAACTTTTTGCACACAGTTTATTGTACAAATAGCGGACTTAACGCTAAAAGCATTCTCTACCAGTCAACCATAGGTCCAAACAGAGAAATACAGGTGCAATTTGCGGTGCAAGATATCGTAAACTAGCTGTTGCCCGCGACTTCGCCCGCGTAAACTACTATTTCTGTATCCTGCAGCAACTGTGTTTTTTTTTTCGGGATACTAAGTAGCCTATATGTTATTCCAGACTATAATCTATCTCTGTGCCAAATTTGGTAGTTTTTGCGTGAAGAAGTAACAAACATACACACTCACAAACTTGCGCATTTATCATATTAGTGGGATTAGGAAAAAGATGAAACCGAGAAAACCACTGCAAAATACTCTTAAGCATAGCAATGAAGAAAAATGAACATAGCAATAGACATACAAATAATACGTACATAAATAAAATAGATGATATACATATTGATACATAAACATACACATGATACACATAGTAATACACAGAACTAATTTCTTCCATTAAGACAGAACAGAGAGTTTTTCCTGGTAATGAATTCTCGAAGTCTTCTTGAGGAAAAATTTTGAGGTAGACTTCTGGATATTAGTGGGGAGCCCGTTCCAGAGACGAGTGGCCGTAAGGGTGAAAGAATTGGACATACAGCCAGAAATATGATGCGGGGTGAGAAGTCGGAGGGAGTTACTAGAGCGTCTAGAAGTCTTAATTGTTATCTATTTCTAGACAAGATTCGAGAGATTGGATTCCGCAAACACCCTAACCCCCGAACTTGTTGTTTATCGATAAATCAAATGCTTCCGGTCTTTATCTTAAGTTGTCAAGCTATTATTTATGTTAATAAAGTGTATGTAATATATTGCACTACTAGTTTATTGGTTATCAGTTCCTAATCGAATTCTAGAAGTGTGAAGTCACACTTCTAGAATTCGATTAGGAATTGTCAAGCAAGAGCAAACCTATTCCAAATAAAAGTGTTATTGGCTAACCAAAGAACAGTCAGTCAGTGTTATTTGCTATGTTTATTAATTAATATAAATGAATTAATTAATTTTCAATTGAACGGTAGACAGTGCTCTAAGCCAGTAAGTCTACCAACCATTTGGATGACTTTTAGTGCAATTAAGGCTGTATGTATTGTTAATAATTGTTTTTTATTTTTTTAAACCTATTTTCATAATTGTTTTTTAAAATCGCAACACCATTTTTTTTAAATAAATAATCAGCTGTCTTGTATTTCTTTCAATTAAAATATTTTATTTTATTCATTTATATTTAAGTCTACTGTATGTTGTATGCAATAAAGAGTATCTATCTATCTATTTTAGTTATTTTTTAGTTTTATCGCAAAAGCACTAAGCGTAACTTGTAAACTAGAATGATTTCGTTAGTAACGTCTCATTCTAAATAGTTTTGGTAACTATTGTAACCCTTGTAGTTCTTGTTAAATTCACAGCTTTGTTGCGATAAATTGAAACATAACGAACTTGTTGACGCAATGGTACATTTTGTGTTATCAATCTATCGATGTTTATTGTCGCCTTTTGTTGTCATAGGTATCTTTACTGTGTTAAAAAGTGTAACTGCGATATTGTTGCATCAACCAAATGAGGATATGATGAGTGTAGTTATCAATTGTAAAATCTTATAGTGGTGGTTTATTTGTTGTTTTTAGGGTTCCGTAGTCCGACAAGGAACCCTTATAAGATCGTTCAGTCCGTCCGTCCTAGTCTGTCACAGCAGAATATCTTCTACGTTTATGAACTGATTTGCATGTAACTTGGTTCGAGGATACTTCACATATAGATCTCATTTTTAAAAATAAGAAACATTACAATTACCCCTTTTTAAGGGTACCTCCCCATACATGTTAAGGGGGGTGAATTATTTTTTTGAGTGCACCCCCTTCTGTAGGGTATCCTTGAAAAGGACTATGAAAATAAGGTAGGGTTTCTATCAACACTTTTTTATCAGCTTTACCATTTGCGAGATATAGCCCGCCAAAGTAGTTTACACGGTTCCCCCCCCACCCCTGTAATTTCTAAAGTCTTGGACCTATAAACTTCAAATCACTCACGTAAAGAAACAGGCGCGGAAACTCTTATTTAAAATTGTTTCGGGTATCCTGTGATGCATACTTTTGAAATTATAAATAAAATATATTTTTTTGCCTATACTGTCTAATGTTTTAAAGTTAATGGTACGGAACCCTTCGCGCGCGAGTCCGACTCGTACTTGGCCGGTTTTTTGTAAATGTACTGAAAAGGAAGATTTGAATGAAACTTTTTTTATTGTGTGGCTATTGAGTCTGGGCAAATACTAGGCTATAATTTATTTTGAAGATCGGAGTACCTGACGTGGATCCTAAGCAGTACACTTAAACTAAGAGAGATATGAAAGCACCGCCTTAAGAAAAGTTATTAAGTGTAATAAGCATTTTCTATTGACGAACCCAAATTGAAGGTCTGGAGCAACTGATACGAAACCCTAGCAGCTCGGCTCAACTAAAAGAGATATGAATAGAGCGCCTTAGGGAACATTGTTCAGCGTGATGAGCATTTTCTATTGACTTACACTTACAAACTACTTTAGACTGATTTTCACACTCCCAAGGTAATTCTATACTGTCTCCAAGTTACGATCTGATGACGGAAACCTTGAGAATCCTTCAGATTTTATAGGTATGTATACCATATATGCTACGGAAATTGAACTATAACAATAGTCTTACTTAATATACGATATAGGAGAAAGGGGCCTCTGCCCTGCACTAGGACACGACAGGCTCCTAATAATAATAATAACTTTACGATAGAAGTAACTTACAAACTGACCTTTAAGTAGGCAAGGGGCACAATAATTAGATGCTAAACCACATTCATCTATTGCCGTAGGGAGGTTTGAGTTTGACTTTTATCTGAACACTAAAGTTACCTATATTTTTTATACAAACGAAAAAAACTGCCTTCAATAAAGTAAACTAAAAAGTAAAGAAAAATCCTTCACACTTTTACTTAGAAAGATATACTCACGACAAAATTTAGATTTGGAGTCGGTGTCACTGCCATGGGAAATTTTCTTACCAGAGGAGAATGGCGAGGTGATATTAACCTATCTAAAAAAAAGTGCCTATATTAACCTTGATTTTACATTCCTTTCTCCTTGCGGCATGGTAGACTAAGAGATCGTGATAGCTGGTTGACATCGGGAGTATAAAATATTTTGTCCACGCGTACGAAGTCGCGGGCAACAGCTAGTATCAAATAATACTGTTAAACTGGCTTATTGAAAATTCAACACGCGTCGTATTATTTTTGACTTTTTAAATGTTCGCTTTTTATGTCAGACAGACGGACAAAACTATAAGGAGTTTTGTCATGTCCGTTCTGTCTGTCTGTCTGTCCGAGGTTTTGCTAAGAGACCGTTAGTACTAGAAAGCTGGTATTTTGTATATAAACCAATTACGACGACAAAGTAATGAAGTAAATTTTTTTAGGGTGAGAAGTGTGGGGTATCTTTGAGTAGGTATTTGAAAATGTATTGGAGGTTTCTAAAACAATTTTTCGATTTATTGCTACATTTGGAATGGACTTCTAAACCAGGCGGTTGCGGGTTCGAATCCCGCAAGGGGCAAATGTTTGTGTGATGAGCACGAGCATTTGTACATTAGTCATGGATGTTTATATGTATTTATGTATTTCTATCCGTTATCCTAGTCACCATAGCACAAGCTCACGCTTAGTTTGGGGCTAGGTAATTGGTGTGTTTGTTGAAACAATTTATTTATTTATTTACGAAATATTAAACTTTGAAGTGCAACTTTTTGGTCCAGTAGGGCGTCCTAAAAAGTTTTAAAAAATCATGATGATAGTGCATTTAATAACCTTTAAAGGAAAACTATAGCGATTAAGATAACTTTATTAATTTAGCAGTAATATTCGTAGAACTTGTGTGTTGGATAATTTTGTACTAAATTCAAAATCCTTAAATTCTCTAAAGTGACTAAGACGAAGTAGATAATAGTTGGGTTGTTATACGCCAACACCAATATTTTTTCGGATCAAAGGATGAACCTTGGCATACTTGTTCCTTAGGTAGACTAGTGTAGAAAACTCCCGGGAGTCAGCGGCTCACTCTCCGCTGGGGGGCTGGGGGAGGGGGTGAAGTTCCCTTACTCCGCACGCACTGTGACTCGTCATAACTGCTAATTTATATCGATACCTTCAGGTTCAATTGTCGTATAAACCAAAACCGTACTTTTCAGGAGAGCCGAAAAACGTTTTATCTTTTAATAAAAAAAATCATAACTTTTATATTTCAGAAGTTAATAATTAAAATGTCCAAGATAAAACATTCTTGAAATTTTGCCATGAATAAGTCTAAATATTCAATACATACCCGTCTTCGTTAGTTTAAAAGTTAGCTTGGATTTACGTCTTTGAAAAATACACTCGGTCGTTTATACGACCCACTATAATGGATCTAAAAATATCTCTTTACGTCGTATTTGAATTTTTGGTAAACGAAATTGCAATTCCTGACGTAAAGACCGATAGATGCAAAATTTTTGGTTTTTACAATCATTGGTTCGAGTGATTAATTTTAATGTATTAATAAACCATTGCATAAAATAAATGTTGACTATAAACATTTTATTTTGAAACTCAAAACACAAAAATAAATTAGTTCTTTTATGCAATTATGGCAAAACATTAAGACTTCTTTTCCGGTTCGAGGCTGCCGCCAGTAAAATTGATTTCGATTGGTTGTCATGAATGTAAGACTAGAACAGGGAAGGAATTTGTAGTTTTTGAGAAGTTCTATGGTGAATTCATCTTTTGACAAGTAACCCAACTTGATTATTACTAAAAGTAACCATTTGTGAATATAATTAAAAGATTGGATGCTTTTAAAAAATAAATTCAGTAGAGAGCATCTCAAAAACTTATAAATTTCTTTCTTGAGTACACTGTGGCTCGTTTTCATTGTTTAAAAGTCTTAAATTCATCACATTTTACGATGTCGATAGGCATTTACGTCCTGGCTTAAAAAAAATATGGTCTTTACAAAAATATCAAAAACAACCGTACGGCTTTTACACTATTTTTATGGAATTTGTTTAATTTTACGGGAATTTTTTTTAGCGAATTTCAACATTTCGGATATACAGATCGATAGAAAAAAAAATTCTGATCAAAATGGTTTATTTAACTCGATTTGGCCAAAATGGTTTATACGCCAATTGAACCTGAAGGTATCGATATCTAGTAGGGCAAGTTTGCAAGTTTGGTATCGTTTTCAGCTAAATTAAATATGGCCAATTGATTTTTGAAACAAATGAAAATGCTTTTCATACAAAAAAATGGAATTACGGCCAAAAATTAAAAAAAAAACAATATTTTTTTTGGTAATGGCCATAAACTTAAAACGTGTGCGAATATCTGCTTTAAAAAAATATAAGTAAATAGCCGCATTCATACAGATTCTTAAAATATAAGCTTTGTTGAAAATATTAATAATAAAAATGTTAAAAAAATATTTTACTCCACGCGGCAGACACGAAAATTCTTAGAAAAATACAGGACAGCAAAAAACAGCTTTTATATGTTGCTAAGGTCCTGTAACTAGTGAGAATTGAATATGGTGTTTATAGGATAGGACGCAATTTTAATGTTATTTTGATAAAAAGATATTGTATGAACCTTTGTGTATAGGTTTACGGTCGTATTTAAAAACTTATTGCTCAACTAGATTAAGTGAAAATGTCGGGTGACTTGAAGGTCTTTAATTAATCGATTTACATATATATGTGCTTACAACACCCTCATATATTTATATACTGTCTCTTATGTACATTTGCTATCGGAATGGCTCAACTCGGTGCACTTATGTTGCCGCTGCAAGCACCTGCATCTGTAACCGCCACACTTCATTTTGCAACTGCACCTGAGAATTTTGAATACATACATACAATACATGCTTCGGCTGCCGCTGGCAAGTCTGTACATATAGGTTTCCAGCTGTCATCGACTTTGGTCCATCATTCCCAATTAAATAGATCTTTTTCTAAATAAATGCTTTCATGCATCGTTCACCGTAGAAAAAAAACAAGACCTAAAGAAAAAAGTAGTGACGAATACACTATTCCCGGAACCGATAGCAGTCATCGTTCGTTTACTGTGTACCAATCATCGTTTACTGCGGGCAAGTGTCGCAACTGGGTAGAGACAACTTCGAGCGCGAAATTGCCAGAAGAATGCAGCTAGGTTGGGCAGCATTTGGGAAGTTGCGTCACATCTTCTCGTCGTGCTGAAGAGCAGGGTGTAAAACCAGTGCGTCCTACCTATCATGACCTTGTGGCTACCATAGCCAGCCACTCTTCCACTCTTCACAGAAACACTGAAGAAAACAGCCCCGAAAAGGGCTATCCCTCAGCACAGAAACAGAATTGAATCAGCCCTCAACAGGGCTATCATAGAAACAGGATGGTATAACAGAAACAAGATATCAGCCCTGAGAAGAGCTTTTGTTTGTTTGTATGCAGCGCCGTCCTCCGGTCGTCGTGACAGGCAACGCCCCGTGGCGCGCCCGATGCGGGCGTCTTGTCCGCTCGATCGCCGCAGCAAATGAGCGAGCGCCGATCCGCGGGTTCTATTTATAACCTCCACACGCGATCGGTTGACGACGCGCACGCAAGACATAACAGCCAACGTGCTCGGCACGTGTCGGCCGGCGCCGGAGCCAAAACGGGCAGTGAGGTGTAACAAAGATAGATAGTGTTTAGTTCGTAAGTTGTTCTTATTGGTTGTAATGTAAATTTTCCTATTGGTCGTCATTGTTATTGTTTTGATATAAATTTATGCTATTTTTTATGTAAATACATTCAGTACTCAACCTTCTATGGAGTCTTACTACCTACTCACCTCTACTGGCCTACCTTCGCCAAACCTCAAAAGCTGTGATCAGCTGTTCATTTTTTTTTGGATTTCAATGTTGGTCCCATAGTAAAAGTTGTTCTATTAGATGAGCAGAATGACCCCTTAAAGGAATGTAATCGATTTTGTTAGACCCTGTATAGGTTTTTCCTTGGTTGTCCAATGCTGATTATTTTAAGATGTTTGTTTTCACGCAGCGTTAAACGATTTCGCCGATATTGTGTCACCCTGACGGACATTACACATTCATTTATTCAGGCAAAGAACGCATCCAAGTACCAACATCAGTGGCCAGCACATGATTTTAACAATTTTTGTTGCAATACCACTATTACAACTAAATGAGATATCACAGTGTTTAGCTTGATGGGCTTTCGTCCGTTCGGTAAGTAAGAAAAACCGGTCAAAGGCGTGCGTGGCCAAGACTTGCATTTCGGACTACCGAATCATCAATGCAAGTCTTTACGCATTATAAACAACTAACAAATTTATCTAAGTCACTATAAATAATTTATTTTAAGGAAGTATCTATTTGGTACAAAATTATCTTAAACTAATGAAGTTATCTTAACTACCTACTGTAATTTTCCTTTCAAGTTTAAGAAATGCACTAACATGATGTTTTTAATACTATACTACAGGCACAGAATAAGTACTAGTACTGCATACAGAAGTATGACTTAGCAATTGTATTCAAAGAAATGTCTACTCAATGTCGTCAACAATATGGCGTAATTTAGTTCGCCTCAGAGTCAAGCACATTTTCGTGTAGACACCTACAAAAAATCCATTGCAAGATAATTTCATACTTATTGCTCAGGAATATGATTCATAATACACTAAACCTATTCAGTGACGTAATATCACGCGACGCGATAGGGTTGACTGCTACGAGAAGCTTCTAACGCCATCTAGCGCCTCTTTCTAGTACTTTATTCATTCTCGTCCAGCCAGCAACGTAGCCGCGCGGCCGCCGGTGAATAAAACGCGCAAGCGTGTCGCTGGCCGGTAGCGACACGCAGCTTGTTTGAGCCCCTAAGTAAGGGTCGCCGCGCGTAGGTACGTTTTTGCTACCTACGCGGGGAGATACACAGGCCTGCTAAAGGTAAGCTTGGGGTCGCCCTACACAAAAACAAAGAATTGCACTTTTAAGTTTAATATTTTGTAAATGGAGCATCAAATCGAAAAACAGCAATAGAAAACCCCATGTCATTTCAAAAGACCTACTCAACGATACACCACAAGATAAAAAACATCCTCATTTTACTCACAAGTAGGGGAGTTAAGTACCCAAAAAAACATTTCTTGTACCACTTTGTCGGCGTAATTAGTATATATACTCATAGAACATTACAGCTTTCTAACAGTATAATAGCAAAACCTTGGACAGACAGACGGATAGGACGAAACTATAAGGGTTCCTTGTCAGGGCTACGGAACTCTAAAAAGGCTTGAAATTGATTAAAATGTAAATATATTGTTCTTAACGAGACCTTTAAGAAAAATAAAGTCTTGTAGTAAATATTATTTAAAACAATGTCACGAAATGAACGTGTGTTTTTCTTTAGACAGGTAATAAACAATAAATTTGTTTTTATTTTAGCATTTCACTGTATCTTAGATGGAAGAACCTTATAGTCGGCTAATACCTGCGCGTACTATTTTTTTTTTATTATTATTTTTAAAACGTATTTGACTTAAATAATTTACTAGTTATAACCCTGATTCCAGGGATTCGTCGTATTTACTATAATGATCCAGTCCATGTGTGCTGGCGCCATGTTGGCGTTTCCCGCCATTCTTAATCCGGCCATCTTGGATCCTGACTCAGCTGACATCAGAGCAACTTCTGACGAAGCTTCTTGGATTGGTAAGTAGTCCATCAATGTTTTTTTGGAAGAGCCTTGTAAAAGTACCTAGTATATTGAGTTTTCGATTGTAAATTGACTAAGGTAACGTGCACAGGCAAGACTACTTATCGCATTGGCTAAAGTAACAAAACAACGGTGATGTCTGGGTTCATAAAACTGTCATCGATATCTGGATGACTACTTGACGTAGGGACTTCCTTAGCATGGGCGTCTAAGTTTTTTTTAACAAACTAGCTTTATTTCTTCTTGGTTTAATATCTAGTAAAGGTACGTAAGAAAGAATTTACTACTTACACCTTCTTATAGTTGATACGGCCACTGTATCAATAAACAAATATATCAACTATTGGACAGCACATACATTGCTATGATACCAAATAAAGTAGCCAAAGCACTAGTGTTATGGAAATCATAAGCCATCGTGGTATGTAACATAACATCCAGACCCGAGACTATGTAGAACATTTAGATTTCTTATTAAAACCAACTGGTGTTGGATCTGGGACCTCAGATATGGCGAAACCTTAAAAACTGGTGTGCAAAGCCATACGACTACAAATGTCGTCAAGATGTCACTGTGCTCACCTTGACGTGCTGTCGTCCATACTTTTCATTTTGTTGGCGTTAGATAATTTTAGTTTACTCTCTCTTTTCCAGCATCAATCCTTGGATATTCAGGATTAGCAGGCTTCTTCATCCTTCCACTAGCGATGCAAGCGTACGGTCGGAAAGCTGTTCACATCCTTATAAATGTCTTGGCATTAATCGGCTGGATCATGCTATATTTCGCCCAATCCATATCAATTTTATACGCTGCCAGAGCGATTAAGGGTTTGACAACGGCGGGGATCTACATCAACGTCATTTTGATAGGAGAATACTCGGATCCAAGAAGAAGAGGTTACTTCACGGCGGTTCAGAAAGCATCTTTATCATTTGGTACGTTATTCTGCCATGCCATGGCTCTATGCTCAACGTGGAGAATAGTTGCTTTGATAGCTTTCGTTGTATCAGTATTGTCTGCTTTTCTGACAATGTTGTGGCCAGAATCGCCATTCTTTCTTGCCATGAAAGGAAGGTACGAAAAGTGTGAGCGATCATTCTATTGGTTAAACGGAACGTTGGCAAGAAATAAAGAACTGAGGGACCTGATTTGCACCCAGAAGGAGAGGATTGAAAATAGAGCATCGGAACGTATGAGTTTCAGAAGATTGTGGAAATTGGGTTCCACTAGAGAGTTTGTTAGAGCCTTTTTAATAGTGGCCATTCTGTCCACAACGATAGATCTGACTGGTCGAAACTTCTTCAAAGCCTACATCGTCCAGATAATGACTGATTTGACTGGTAACAAAACAACTGGAGTGTACATTTCATTGCTGGCTGATTGGTTAGTAATAGCAGCTTTGTTGTTGTCATCGTTTGCTGTAAAGAACTTCAAGAGAAGACCACTTCTGTTTAGTGGCGGTGCTTTGACAGTTCTAACCCTGAACATGATTTGTCTTGTCCTATTTCTAAGAAATAGTCGTGGATTTAGCATTTCATCATGGGTTAGTCCGTGTCTGATTTTATTAGAAAATTTCGTCGTTCATTTCGCAGTCACTCCTGTGGCTTTTGCCGTCATCGGTGAGATATTTCCTTTGGATGCTAAAGAATTGGGTTCTTGCATGGGTGGGGTAGTTCTAACTGCGTCTTACGGTACAGTGTTAAAATTGACGCCCGTTTTAATGGAGAGTATTGGTATAGAAGGTGCATTTGTCATTTATAGTTCTGGTTTGGTTGTCTGCTTTATAATATTGCACTTTATTCTACCAGAAACCAAAGACAAAACCTTGTTGGAGATAGAAAGAAATTTAAAAGGGAAAACGGAAGCAATTAGAGAAAACGAATTGCTAAATACAAATACGTAATTTTTTGCACTTAATAAGTTAGATAGTAAGTATCTACATTGAAACACTCGTGAGCTGGAGCAAATTTTTATGGTGAAATTTCTAAAAGTGTAGAGTCAACTGTCAAGCAAAAGCAAACCCATCCCAAATAAAAGTGTTATTGGCTAACCAAAGAACAGTCAGACGGTTGTGATTTTCAAAGTCAAAAATAAATTTATTAATTTAGAACAAAAAATGCCACTTATGAACGTCAAAATAAAAAATAATAATTAAAGAAAAAAACATTAATTCAGCAGGCTTAAACGTCTTAGACCATTTGTATGACTTTTAGTGCAATTGAGGCTGTATTTATAGTAAATAAATATTGTTTGTTTGTTTAATAAAATACTTTCATAAATATATTCTTAAATTTGCATAATGTAGTTTTTTTAATTAGCTGTCATGTATTTTTTTATTAGAAGATTTTTTTTTTATTTATATTTAAGTCTATCTACTAGGTTGTGTGCAATAAAGAGTATTTATCTTTTAAATATAGTTTTTAGTTTCATCGTATTAATACTTACAGTACTAAGCGAGACTTGTAAACTAGAATGATTCACAGCAGAACACACTGATTGACCTTGGTCTTTAGGTGTTGAGGAGTTTTCTTGAAGCGCAGAACGTGGTGTTTGCCCCGAATGCTGCCCAAGCTTGCCCGATGCGTCTTCCTATTGCCGCAACTTGATCTTCGAAACCAAGAGTGACTTTGTAGCTCTAGCCAGGTTTTATGCTTAGACGCACTGCGTCTAAGCATAAAACCTGGCTGATTGACCTTGGTCTTTAGGTGTTGAGGAGTTTTCTTGAAGCACAGAATGCTGCCCAAGCTTGCCCGATGCGTCTTCCTATTGCCGCAACTTGATCTTCGAAACCAAGAGTGACTTTGTAGCTCTAGCCAGGTTTTATGCTTAGACGCAGTGGTCGATCTACATACAGGTATGATGTGATTTTTCGCGTTTTTAATGTTCGTCATGATTTTACTTTGTAACATATTTATTTTTTAACCTATATTTGCTGATTTACGTTGCAGTTGGTTAACCATATCAATCATATCTTTAATGCTTTTGCTGACCACTGCCATATCGTCGGTAGTTTAGCCTTTCTCCATTGATTGATGATTGATGATGATATCATCATATGATGTAGCCTCTTAAAGATGTTTTCACGCGCAGCGTTGAACAATTTAATTTAAATAATGTCCTCCTGGCCGAATTTCAACTACGGCGGCCTATCTCAATAGAGATTAGCCAACTGCGCGGGACATATATATAGTGCACAATTGTGTGCGCAATACACAGGTGCACTCTCTGTTCCTTCACTCTCATAATTCGGTGAGACGGCAGTCCGACACGACCGTAGAGAGATCAGGCGCAGGATCAACGGCTTAACGTGCTTTCCGAGGCACGGGGGTGTTAACACCACCAACTTCTCGACTCCGGACCTGTCTCTGAGTAATTTCAAGACAGAAAAACCCAAAGACTCTCGGCCCGACCCGAGATTCGAACCCGGGACCTCGTGGATAGTACCTAGCGTGCTGACCACGAGACCAACGAGGCAGTCAGCGATTTGGTGTCACCCTGGCGGACATTACATATTCATTTATTCAAAGAACTAGTATCCAAGTACCAGTATTATCGTCAACCTAATGACTCGTGGCAGTCGGGGCCATAAAACAATCATGTAACAGAGATGCGCACGCGCGAATTACTGGACTATCGATAATACAAAATCATCGATGCATTACCACAGGCTCATAATATTATTAATTGTTCGTTACTGATGATTGCTATATATACTTAATTACATATCATGTATTGAGGGTAGTGAGAAATAAATAGATAAAAGGTAATCCTCGAGTTGAGTGATTGTTTTGTATAAAACACCAAGTTGCTGGAGCGTCATAATCATTTTAGTCGATATTTTCTTTTAAATTAGAGTCTGCCAATTTAAAGAAACTCAACTTCGACAAGCTTAGCGAACTAACTGCAATGATTTGTGGAATTAGAAGAATGGTTACGGCAGCAAAATATATATTTTGCAGTCTGCTTTTAAATATGAACTTCTTCTAAAGATAAAAGCAAATCGAGGAGAAAAGGCTTTTCATTTGGACCAGTTAGCAAACAATTACGGATACGAAGTTATTCGTTTACCGCCATATCATTGTCAATACAATCCGATCGAGCTAATTTGGGCGCAAGTAAAAGGAGAAGTGGCACAAAAAAAAAAACAAAACGTTTCAAATAGCTGATGTAAAAACATTATTAAATGAAGCAATCGAAAACGTTTTAGTAGAAAATTGGAAAAAATGTGTGCGACACGCTAAAAGTTTGCAAGAACATGACTTAGCAAAATCATTTTTACATATATTATTAGCCGTTAATAATAAATGTTGACGATAGCGATAGTGAGACAGACGATGATGATGACTATTAACCTTAAGTACTTTTGTAAGATTAATTAATTAAACTAAATTAACACTACCAATAAATAGTTTTTATCACGTTTCAAATACTGCATTACACTCCTTTTGTTATCGATAAACGCACAATACAAACAACGCGCATCGCTGTATTATCCATAAACAGTGTGCGAGGGAAATAGCGTGTGCTGTCTCTATTGCACGTTTTATTGTTAAGCTTGATGGGTTGTCAACCATACAATAAGCTAGAAATAGGCGTGAAGTTGATTAAAATGTACATATACATTTTTCTTCACGGTCTCTGAAGTCTTGTAGGGCCTGTTATTTGGAACAATGTCACGTAACGAACGTGTCTTTTTCTTAAGACAGGTATTACTCAATTCTTTTTATTTTAGCTTTTCACTTTACCTAATGCAAGAACCTTAAATAGTCGGCTTATAATAACTGCACGTAGTAACTTTTTTAAATGAATATTTGGAAAGCACACTTGACTTATATATTTTCTAGAACCTATAACCCTATTTTCAGGGATTCGTCGTTTTAACCATAATCATCCAGTCAATGTGTGCCGGCACCATGTTGGCGTTTCCCGCCATTCTCAATCCGGCCATCTTGGATCCTGATTCATCTGACATTAGAGCAAATTCCGACGAAGCTTCTTGGGTTGGTAAGTAGACCATCAATATAATTTTTGTAAAAGTATTGAGTTTTCGATTGTGGATTATTTAAGGTAACGTGTACAGGTAGGAAGACTAAGAATATCCTAGTTAAACCTTCTTATCATCTTCTTATAGTTGGTACAATGGCCATTAACAAATATGTATTCAGATATTGAATATGTTATATGGAAATTTAAAAACAATCGTGGTACAGCCAAGAGTAAAAATTCAATAACTACATTCAGACTTTCCAAATGACACACAAAATCATAGACACATCGCCATCAAAGCGTTGAATGGACATCTTTGAAGTTCAGTTAACTGTTGAAGTATAAAAGTAAGGTAACTATAATAATAGTTAATAGCGATTTAAACATCTGAATATGATCATCGACTTTTGATGCTGACTGTACCACGACACTCAGACTCGTGACGATGTAGAAAATATGGATTTCTTTTTAACCCGACCTGGGATTGAATTTGGGACCTAAAAGATGGCGACACCTTGAAATCGGTGGGCGAGTCACTCGACCATAAAGGTCGCTAAGATACCACCGTATTAACATTGACATGCTGTCGCATTTACCTTTACTTTGTTGGCGATAAACAATAACTCTCTTTTCCAGCATCAGTTCTTGGATACTCAGGACTAGCAGGCTTCTTCATCCTTCCACTAGCGATGGAAGCGTACGGACGGAAAGTTTTCCACATCTTCTTAAATGTCTTGTCAGCAGTTGGATGGATTATGCTATACTTCGCCCAAACCTTATCAGTTCTGTACACTGCTAGAGCTATTCAGGGCTTGACAGCAGTAGGGATTTCCATCAACCTGATTTTAATAGGAGAATACGTGCATCCAAGAAGAAGAGGTTACTTCACGGCGCTCCAGAAGGCATCTTTATCACTCGGCACGTTATTTTGCCATGCCATGATTCTATGCTCAACGTGGAGAATAGTTGCTCTAACAGCTTTCGTTGTGAATGTGTTGTCTGCTTTTCTGACAATGTTGTGGCCAGAATCGCCATTCTTTCTTGCCATGAAAGGAAGGTACGAAGAGTGTGAGCAATCGTTCCATTGGTTAAACGGAACGTTGGCAAGAAATAAAGAACTGAAGGACCTGATTTGCACACAGCAGGAGAGGATTGAAAATAGGGCATCAGAACGTATGAGTTTTAGAAGATTTTGGAAATTGAGTTCCACTAGAGAGTTTGTCAGAGCGTTTTTAATAGTAGCCATTCTGTCTATAACGATAGATCTGAGTGGTCGAAACTTCTTTAAAGCCTACATCGTCCAGATAATGACTGATTTGACTGGTAACATAACAACCGGAGTGTACATTTCATTGCTGGCTGATTGCTTAGTAGTAGCAGCATTGCTGTTATCTACTCTTGCTATAAAAAAAATAAATAGAAGAACACTTCTGTTTTGTGGTGGTGCTTTGACAGTTCTAACTCTGTACATGATTTGTCTAGTTCTGTATCTGAGAAATAGTCATGGAGTTAGCATTTCATCATGGGTTACTCCGTGTCTGATTTTGTTAGAGAATTTTGTTATTAATTTCGCTGTTACTCCTGTGTCTTTTACCATTATGGGTGAGATATTTCCTTTGGATTCCAAAGGGTTGGGTTCTTGTATGGGTGGGGTACTTCTGACAGCAACCTATTCTACAGTGTTAAAATTAACACCAGTTTTTATAGAGAGTATTGGTATAGAAGGTGCATTTGTCATTTATAGTTCTGGTCTGGTTGTCTGTTTTATTATATTGCACTTTATTTTACCAGAAACCAAAGACAAGACCTTGTTGGAGATAGAAAGGACTTTAAAAGGTAAAACAGAGACGACTGGTGAAAATGAATCCAGTTTACTGAATGTTAATATATGATAATTTTGGCTAAATAGATTTAGATTCTAGATACCCTACATTACAGGTTCCTTCCTAGTTAAAGGCTGTTTTGTCTAATTTTGATGAACTGTACGTTATTTGAATACTAAGCAGTATTTTTAGGGTTCCGTACCTCAAGAAGAAAATAGGAACCCTTATAGCCCTTTTATTTATTAATTTTAATAATTCTAAACAATGCTTTTAAAAACGTTCATCTTAATATAAAAACTATACATGTGCCAGATTTTATTATATAATATTTTAATTTATTTTTACAAAATTTTGTCCCGTTTTGTGTGTAATTTTAAATTAATATTCTGTAATTGTGTATGGGTGTATTATGCCTGAAATAAAGATTATTATTATTATTATAGGATCACTTTGTTGTCCGTCTGTCTGTCAAGACACTTTTTCTCAGGAACGCGTGGAGGTATAAGGTCGAAATTAATATCAAATACTTATGTCTATGGTCCCTTAAAGCTGTAAAAGAATCAAGCTTTTATGTTAAAGCAAACAAAAGATACGGCCAATTAAGTCCTATTTTCTAACATTTTTCCCCATTTCTCAGGGGAATCAAAACCTATAGGGTACTTCCCATAGATCTAGAACCATGAAATTTGGCAAGAAGGAAAGTCTTACATCATTAGTTGAGGAAAAAGTCCGAAAATCCTTAATTTGTCGTTAAATCAAATACAAAAAGATTTTTTTGCGAAGTTATCGCAAAGAACAAACAATTCTGGTTTATAAAATCTCAATAGATGGCGTTGTTGGGTTTTAATTCGCGATAAGATGCGATATTTCTGAAAAAGGGAAGGTCAAGCTGCAAGTTTAATATAACTTTCGGCGGCATTAAGTATGACAGGTAAATTAAGTATGCTGGTCGCTTTTGTTGATTTTTTCGAGAATTATATTTCTTTACTAAGACGCTTTTATATAAAAAAGGTCGACCTGTAGTCCTGTACGTAACTATATAATGGAATCTAAGTTAACTAATTTAACCATCTTCCAAGGATCGTAGCGTCATGAAAAATAGCAGCTGTATGTAGTTCTGATGACAATACAATGCTATGGCACTGTCAAACTGATCTGATGATGGAACCGGAAAATATGAACTATAACTTCATGAAGGAACATCGTATCATAGCTGTGTTTGGACTTGTTAGAAAGGTCTTGTGATGCACTTTGACCACGATTTAGTTTTAAGGTCTGATGTTAAAGCCGGAAGATAGGCACTGGTATTCCATGATAGAACGTCGTATCATAGCCGTGTTTGGAATTGTTAGAAAGGTCTTGTGGTGCACTTTGACCACGATTAAGTTTCAAGGTCTGATGATGTAGCCGGAAGATAGGCACTGGCACTCTATGATGGAATATCGTATTATAGCCGTGTTTGCACTTGTAAGTAGTTCTAATGACATTACAATAATATGGTACTGTCGAACTGATCTGTTGATGGAGCCGGAAGATATGAACTTTAACTTCATGATGGATGGAACCGCGTATCCTAGCTGTGTTTGAACTTGTTAGAAAAGTCTTGTAATGAACCCTGACCTCTATTAAGTTTCAAGGGCTGACGATAAAGCCGGAAGATAGGCACTGGTATTCCATGATGGAATATAGTATCATATCGGTCTTGAAATGAAAAATTAATTTTTATTATTCATACTTCTACGAACTGCTGACCTGACGAACGTTGTTTTGGCTTTTTTTTTGCAGTGGATACTTATCACTTGAGCGCTTTCACATTTAGACCACTTGAGCAGCGTGTCTGACGCGCTGCTGATAATTTCATACTATACATAGAGCGCAACAGCCGCGCGGAATAGCAGCGCGATATTCGCATGCGCTCTCTGCATTCAATCAAGGCGCTGAGCTAGTGTTGTTTTATTATGGGACAATAACAACATTGGATTATAGGACAAAATAGGATAGGACAAGATTATAGGACAATAATAACCATTTTGGAGGCACTTTTAAAAAGCTTTGACAGCGCACCTGTATACGCCATAGTCGCGCTGCTAAAGTCGCCTAAATGTAAAAGCGTTATAACACATTGAATGCCAAATATATGTTCAAGTCATTATTGCGACGAAGTCGGGATGCGCGATGTCCACGGTGAGTCGGGATGAGTGCGCGATGTCCACACGATGAGTCGGGATGTACATGCGTGATATCCACAGTGAGTCGGGATGAGCATGTGTGATGTCCACGATGCGTGCGGGAGAGCTCGAAGTCCACAGTGAGTCGGGATGATGAGCTGGATGAGGCTGCCGAGGAACCAGGTAGAACCGGTGCGGTCTGCGGTGGTGTCCTTAAGGCTGGTGAGCTGGCTTGCAGGAGACTGCTGGCTGGATGCTGCTGGCTGGGTGCCTGTTGGCAAGGGAGAAGGCGACGATAATGATGACGACGGTGAGGCTCCACGCTCCAGTGTAGATCACGTCGGGGTCACCACTTTGGCGCAACTGGGTTAGGAAGGCAAAGGGAAGCGCTTCCTACCGACCGGTTGTTATGGTCGGGGACCAAGGTCCAATGGTCACCGTCTTGATTTATCTATATGTAGTCAAGCTCGTGCTAAACCTTACATATCGCGGTTTGTGTTGTATGGAGCGGGCTATCAGCGCCATCTAGCCTGTAGGAGCCGAGTCAGGGCGTCGCGTCTTGAAGTTGCTTGCTATTGTTAGCGACAGTGGTAAGATGTCGCTACACCACCATACAAATGGTCTTCTACGTAATACTACATACTCGGCACCCTGTTTAAAAATGGCATGTGTGGTGCCTACTACGCAATATTACGTAGATTGACATAACACATTGACATTTTTGAACGCGGTGCCGAGTACGTAGTGCTACGTAGCAGACCATTTCATCTTCTGTCCCTTTCCCACCTAGATCACGCCACCCGATCGAATTATTGCGTCATCCTTAGTGTGACGCGCTACGTGCGGTGAAATACACGTTGAATTAGGTTGATTTTTCGCCATGCCACGTGGATGCGAACCAAACCGACGTATTTTACATGGTCGTCGAAATATACGTTTAGGGCGACAGCTACAAGAACATCAAATTTCTGCCATTCTTTATGAAGAAGAATCGTCAGATGACGTAGATTTTTCTCCGGGGTCCGGCGACGATTACGATCCTGAGCTGGATGAAAATCAAAATACTTTAACGGAAATTGATTCGTCTGATGAACCCGATGAAGAGGTACCACCACCAGCGCCGTCGCCACCGCCTGGAGGCGACGGGCCGTCTAGTGATCCAGAATTTCAGTGGCATTACGTGAATTCAGCAAGACCGCAACGATTTCCGTTTTTAGGGGAACCAGGTATAAAGACCAATTTTACTTCTTCGGCGAGTGCTTTGGCTGATTTATTTTTTTCTAATGATTTTTTGGGTTCTATGGTAGCGATGGGCGATTATTCGAAATAAAATAATCGAATGAATTGACAATCGACCAACTATCGAATGTCGATTTAGTAATTCGGAAAAAAAAATAATCGAATGATAATCGACAATCGAATGATAATCTATACTCGGCCCTTCGATGCATTCGGTTGAATTGCCGCGACGCGACGAATGACGATCATTCGTTAGTAGTACGGCCTGCGCACCGCGCGCTCCGGTATTGCTCGCCGCATAATCGAAGGATAATCGAATGACTGCGGTTACTTATCGAATACATTCGATTACAGGGACCATTCGAATAATTCGATTAATTTAGTAATAATCGCCCATCGCTATTCTATGGTGCAAGCAACTAATAATTACGCTCATCGCATGGCTGGTCCCTTACAAAAACACGCACGGTTTAGATACTGGAAAGAAACCACTATAACGGAAATGCGCAAGTTTGTTGGTATGTTGCTATATATGGGATTGACTAAGTTGCCTACAATTGCTCATAACTGGAAGTTAGATCCACTTTATAACTTGCCACTTTTTAGACAAATCATGAGTAGAAATCGATTCCAATTATTGCTGCGATATTTACACTTTTCTGAGAACGACGACGCATCGACATCAAGACTTCATAAAATACAACCAATACTAGGCATATTTAACAATATTATGGCTGATCTTTACTACCCTGAAGCTAATTTGAGTATTGACGAGTCGATGGTTCTGTGGAGGGGTAGATTAGTTTTCCGGCAGTATATCAAGAATAAAAAACATAAATACGGCGTAAAATTGTACGAACTCTGCGAGTCATCGGGGATAGTCATGAAAATACGTGTTTATAAAGGGAAAAGTGAAAAGCCACCACCTGGCGTTCTGCACAGCACGGAAGTTATACTAGATCTAATGGAAGGGTATTTAGAAAAAGGTCACATAATATACGCAGACAATTTTTACAACTCCCCGGATTTGACAAGGCGTCTTAGCGAAAGAAAGACATATATATGTGGCACACTTCGAAAAATGCGCAAGAATCTTCCTAAGGATGTTATCAACGCCAAGCTGAAGCGTGGACAGTTAGCTGCTAAAAGTTGTAACGATATAACTGTTTGTAAATGGAAGGACAAACGTGACGTTCTGGTGATTTCAAATAAACACCAACTTCAGCTTGTGAACGTTAGGAACAAAAACGGAAAGTCTCAGTGAAACCTAACATTGTTGCGGACTATAATCTAGGCATGTCTGGTATTGACAGAGGGGACCAGATGGTCTCGTATTACTCTTGCCTCAGAAAGACACTCAGATGGCATAAAAAAATAGCACTGCACATCTTTGAGGTTTACGTACAAAACGCGCATAAGTTGCTACGTTTGAAAGACCGCACATCCAAAATATGGCTCTTGAAGTTTCGGGAAAATTTCGTGAAATATCTACTGGGACTGAATTGTGGCGATATTACTCCTACAGCTGCAGAAGTACTTGGACCACAAATACCGCCAGTACAGCCTGAACAAGATCAAGCAGACCCATCGCCGTTGCTGCCTGGGCCATCTGTACCACCTGCATCGCTAGTAGTTCAAAAAAGTCGTGTCCCGTTGAGTAATTTTCATTACCTAGAAAAGCTCCCACCTACTGCCAAGAAGGCTGTTCCAGCGAAGCCTTGTCGCGTCTGCCCAAAAAATAAAAAACGAAAGGAGTCATCTTTTGTATGTGCCACTTGCCCGGAAAAGCCTGCTTTGTGTGTTGTCAACTGTTTTCACACTTACCACACTGATCCTTGTTTTGCATAGTTTTATATAAAATTTCTATTGTTGATCTTAGAAGTTTCTGATTTTTTAAATATAATTATCGATCTCGTTAGTTATAAAACTAATTTTTGATCTCATTATAACTTTACTTTTTTGCCTCAAAGTGCCTTAGAAATTTTGTGATTTGAAAAGCTTTAAAATAATAAAGTTACTTTTTTTCCATGTCATGTCTTATTTGAGATGCCAACGAACCTAAAAACGTCCTTTCCAGGAGGCCTAATAATACAAACACCCATTTAAATTGTAAGAAAGTGCTACGTTGTATTACGTAGTTGGCCCCTAGCATCACTAGTGTCTACGCAATATTGCGTAGTCGGCATTCAATGTGTTAAGTGATAAGGGTGTAGCCACCCTACGGAATACGGAACCCTTCGTGCGCGAGTCCGCCTCGCACTTGGCCGGTTTTTCGTAATTGTCCTTCATGAGCGAAAATGGTAAATATTTCGAGTCAATGTCAATTTTATAAATATTTTTATTCAAATTTTCAGTATCTAATATCTATTTATTTCTTTCTTTCTGTAATGGAGAAAATCAAAAGCACCTTATTAACCATCCTTATTCTAGTTTCAATATTTGTAATTAAAAATAGCTCCCAGATGGGACATAAGTATAGCCAGGAAGACAGAGAGATTTTACATAATCAAGATATCAATGGATCGCGTTGCATTGCATGGGTAGAAGTGCGGTAAAGTGGTGAAACAAGATGTACCTACCCACCGATAGTGCATTTAAAAAGGGGTAGATGGGTCATCAGCGCGCGATAATCGATTTACTCAAATTGTGTAGATAATTTGCACAATTTTGCATTCAAATATGACATTTGACACTTAAAACGTGTGCTCGGAGCATCAAATTTGAATCGCCGCGCAGTACGAGATGACCCATCTACCTCTTTTTAAATGCACTATCAGTGTACCTACTAATTTATTTAGTAAGTCAATCCAAAATTTGGCAAAATAACTGCACACATCACTAAACAAAGTCGCTTTGTTATCTTTGCTATGAATTTCTAACCGAATACACCGCAGTTAATTAATATTAATGTATTTTAGTCTGTTAACGCATTTTCGCGTAAGCACGATTAGTTTATCGAGAAAGAAAAAAAGACCGAATAATGTTTAATGTTTAGGCACAGACATATCTAGGCAGATAGATAGATAATCTTCATTGCTAACCACACACAGTATCAATTCACTTAGATGCTCATATGGAATGGTACAATTGAGGCGGTCTTATTGCTAATTCTATCAGACAACCTTCGGGTAGAGAACAGATTAGGGTCGGCATTGAAAATGGGTAAATGAAATGAAATGGGTAAAGAATGAAATAGCACGATATTATAGACTATTAGGTAGACTGTTGAATTAATTAGATAGAGGGCAAACGATAACAATGACTTTCCTCATTGACAATGACATATCCAAGGTCTTCTTCATAGTCATATACCTCATAACTGCGGGTCGTGATCATTATGTGGAATGAAACACACAACGACTGTCTTGGCAAATTTTGATGGAGCGGTTTGCCATTGCCTTCTCCGTTTTACACACTAACCAACTGTTGTGCAGGTTTCCTCACGATGTTTTCCTTCACCGTTAGGCAGCGATATCTTTAAAAAAGACTTTACTTAAGTTTTTATTAAAACTCAGTGGTACAGGCCGAGATCGAACTTACGACTTCACGGATGAGAAGTGAAGTTTTCTCAAGGTAAGGTATCTAATAATATTAATGTCCTCTTAGTCGAATTTCGACTACAGCGGGCAATATCAACAGAAATTAGCCAACTGCGCGGGAGAAACGTACCTATTATCTAGTGCACAAGTATGTGCGCAATACACAAGACACAGGTGCACTCTCCGTTCTTAGGTAGAAAGACGGAAATCCGTCATGACCGGAGAGAGATCAGGCGTTGGACCAGCTTAACGTGCTTTCCGACGCACGCGGGTGTTAGCACCACCACTTCCTGATTCCGGAGCTGTGTCTCCAGAAACTTTCGACCTTACTCCGGATTCGAATCCGGTACATCGTGTATAATACCTACCTAGCGTGCTGACTACTAGACCAAGAGGCAGTCATATACTACCTAAAGTTTACCACATTGGGAAAAGTCTTTGTTAGCGGTTACCCATTTACATAATAAATTATTAGTATACAACAACAGCAGGGTACAAAAGTACCGTCCTCTACCTACATAAATAGGAATGGAGCATAGGCACTACAGGCTACAGGGTACAGGGTTCAATTCCCGTGCCTGGCCGAAATTTTGTCAAGGTTTTTCTAACTTGAAAAGTAATAAGTACCTAATACTAGGTACGGGTAGGCTTTGAAACAAAACAGACAATTTAACGACACTAAAAAGTGTTCCTCGTGACTATTACGGAATCGTTAAAACAAAAAATAGGCATGAGAAACGGAATTGATAATTTAATGCACTTTTCTTTGAATTGGTAGTATTTTCCAGTACCTATCAAGTTCCCACGACATTACAGCGTCCGATTTTTGATTTCCAAAAAACCGGATTCAGTCGAAATTTTGTGACTAGTCCCTTTAAAAATATTGACGCAATCGCCTCCTAATAACTTTGACAGGCTGTCAACTCGACCATGAATACCTACAAACTCCACACAAATCAGATTTCGATGCCGGTTGCTATACGCTCAGATTTTTGATCCAGGATTAAACAGCATCCCCAAGGGCCATTGTTTTGAGAGATCTCGACTTGAGACACTCGTCATTTTGTACAACCCAGTTGCGAGGAGTGTATACGGAAGGACGTATTCTGGAAGTAACTATCTCATCTCATATCATCCTATTGCAGTCCACTGCTGGACATAGGCCTCTCCAAGACTGCGCCAACATTCCTCCGCTTCTCGCATCCAGCCACTACCACTACCTTCTCAGGTCATCGGTTCACCTAGGTGAACGTATTGGAACGTGTGAAGGTGAACACTACGTTTCCCGAGACGTGGTCTCCATTCGAGAACCTTCCTACTCTAACGCCCGTCGGTACTGCGAACGAAGTAACTATCAAGACAAGTCTGTAATGGCTAGATGGCGTGACGATCTGCGCAAGATGCGCATAACCGAAGATAGGATAGAGTGGTAGTCGGCCTTAGCAAATAATATTAAACAAACTTAATAATAAGTTTGTTTTTTATTCTTTGGCCTAAGGTAGATAGGCCAAGTCTCTGTCTTTCAGCTACCTGGTGCTGCGGGTCGATGATGATTAAGTTTAGAAGTACTCAATGGATATTTGATCTAAATATTAGATATTTGCACTAGAAAAAATGTTATTTGATCCTCTTTAACACTTTGTGTAACAATTTTCCCACTATGAGTAAAATTACTCTGTGTAACAAGTTTTGTGGTCAACGCTCAAAGTGAACACACGGGCCATGTGTACACGTCGATATCAGCCTACCCTGATCTGTCAAATTTCCGCAACCATATTTCAACCTTACGTTTATCACATAGAGTTCCATATCACTAGAGATATTTTGACCGAATTGGGTAAGTTGATGCGGGCCTACTGTACATCATTTTCCATATAAAACAAGCCTTAGGAAGGCCTTTTTAATGCTCTTCGAGTTTTTGAAGTAAGTAGTATTAATAAAATTTTACCTGCGCTTTACGCAAATTTTATAAGACACTTCGTAAAATTGAGTGGGATCAAAAAATCATTAAGTTTTTTAAAGTTTCAAGCATATTAAATTACGTACATGCCTACTAATGTTTGTTATTTTATGTGTGCCAAATAAAAACTTTTTCTTTCTTTCTTTCTTTAATTAGTAAAAATATACATCTGCTATGCTGCTAAGTTGATCAGTCATAACTTTGTCGGTAAAGATAGTATATTTTGAATTTGTCTGAATATAATTTTTTCAAAAATAATGTCTTTCAAATTACCTACAACCCACGTCAGGTCTGGCGGTCGCAAAATCCACAGACCTACTAAAATTCCTCAATAGAAGCGACAAAATTTAATTGCAATTTAAGATGTCCAGATGAACAGCGGTAAAGAGAGTAACGTAATTACGCTGCCCTAATGAACTAACTCGCGTTTTTAGGGTTCCGTACCCGAAGAATAACCAATAGGACCCTATTGCTATAGGCCTTACCTATGAAATTAGAGATTTGTGAAAAATTATATTTTCATACAGACAAATGTATGGATTTGCAAACGATAGTTAGATTAGATGTGTTTAAATGACTTTCCTATAAATAATATGCACTACCTAACTACTAAACAAGTTTTTATGAATCTAAACGACAGATTATTACAGGAAGTAGCAAAAAATATAACTAACCGTAAAAGTTACAAACAGAATAAAATGTAAGAAACATTTTTGTACCATAAAATAATAAATACTAAAGTCATAGGTAAAGACTAAGAAAACAAATTGAGAAGACATATTATTATTAGCCACAACCTTTTACTGCTGTCTCTAACTGTCAGTCTATCCATCCTGTCCGTCCGTCAGTCTGTCTATCCATTGTCATGAACCGTAATAGCTGGATAACCTTCCTTCCGTAGTCTGGTAAAAATTAAAAATTTCTCAGATTGTATATTTCTGTTCCCGCTACATCAACTTCGCGTCCCGCACTTCTAAACCGGGTGGTTGCGGGTTCGAATCCCGCAAGGGGCAAATGTTTGTGTGCACGAGCATTTGTACCTAAGTCATGGATGTTTATTAATGTATATAAGTATGTCTATCCGTTATCTAGTCACCATAGCATAAGTTCACGCTTAGTTTGAGGCTAGGTAATTGGTGTGTTTAAAAAAAAACTAATATTAAATCTATAATGCGGCGGAATACCTATGACCACCCCGGCTGTATATGACAATCGCCTGTCTAATTTCTATATTGTTTTTGGTATTGTCAGGTAATAAAAAAGTTTTAAAAAATGGCAGCGTTATCGTTTTGGGTTCTCTTTGATATGAATAATATAAAATAAACTGAGCCCCACGTCATAAAACAAGTTAAAAATAAAAAAGTTCTGTAGGATGCCAAGTACGGAACCCCTTATGAGCATACGACTCAGCTTGGCTGGTTTTTTCCGAGCCCCGTCTTAATAATAAAATAATGACTCTGTACAGTTCTATTGTTTTTGATGGTATTTATGTCCATGCCTTTTGGGAATAGATTATTTTTTTTTTTTTTTTTTTAGGAAACAAACAGCTGTCTTATAGTTCATCTAATAAGGTAACTAATTAAGTTGAATTGTTACAATAAGATGTGATGTTGTTGTTAAGTTTGATTAGTAATACACATATATGTTTTAGCTATGCAAAGCGTTGTCTCCTGGCACAGGCAATTCAACGCCTGAAAGGAGGCTTTCGTCATCCAGATTCCAGATAAATATGTAAATGTTTGTTAAGAGATAAATAATTTTGAATTTTGAATAAGGTAACTAATCAGCCTATACACTTGCATTTAAAATTTCCAATGCCAACTTTTACAATTATAAGTGCCAATAAACAACTGCACAGTCCGACTGGTTTACCTGTATAAATTGTAATTTTACTGAGTTTTTTGTTTTATACCCGTGCCCTTTACGTTGTCTTTTTTCGTGTGTTATGTGATGTCCATTCATTAATAAATGTATTTTCTTTCTTTCTTTCTAAATAGACTTATTAAAAAAGTAAGGCAACATCACAAAAGTTGTTGTACACACCCCCACATCAACCTACCCTGATCTGTCAAATTTCGACAACCATATTTCGACCTTACTATGTTAATTACATAGAGTTTCATATCATATTAAATATTTTGACAGATTTGAGTAATTTGATGCGGGGCCCTCTGTACACCAAAGCTATCAGGAGTCAGGAAGTTGGCGGTGTTAACACCCCCGTGCCTCGGAAAACACGTTAAGCCTGCCTGTCCTGCCTGTCCTGCGCCTGATCTCTCTACGGTTATGTCGGACTGCCGTCTCACCGAATTATGAGAGTGAAGAAACAGAGAGTGCACCTGTGTATTGCGCACACACTTGTGCACTATAATATGTCCCGCGCAGTTGGCTAATCTCTGTTGAGATAAGCCGCCGTAGTCGAAATTCGGCTAGGACGACATTATTATTATTATTACACCAAAATTAAGTTGAAATCTTAGTCTGAAACTAATAATAAGTATTTTAAGTAGTTCTTAAGTTATCGAATAATCCGTATTTATGCCGTCTGAAAAGTTTACAACTTACAAGTGCATAGCAATGGTAATTTATGTTAAATTGTTTTACTAATTAATATTTTGTTGAGAGCTTTCACTTTATTATTTAGAAACTTAGAAGCATAACATTTATAGATTGTTTCTTAGCCGACTTGAAAATAGGAGAAAGACTATGATCCACTGAATGTAGGTATTTATTTAATACTAGTGGTACCCCGCGACTTCGCTCGCAAGAGTTGGATTTTCCATATAAACTTTCATCCCCCATTTCACCCCCTTAATGTTTTTATATCGCGACAAAATGTAGCCTATGTCCTTTCCAGGGTCTCGAACTGTCTCCACACCAAATTTCATCTCAATCGGTTCAGTGGTTTAAGCGTCAAGAGGTAACAGACAGACAGACACACTTTCGCATTTATAATATTATAGTATGGAAGTATGGATTTACCGGGGCTTCCTTACACACGGTCCGGTAGTTATAATTTGTGATATGTTGTGTAGGATTGTTAGGGAGAGTTAAAATATAAAATGCACGTATTCAATTAATTATACCTAATTAGAAATAAAGCGAAGTACTTTTATTTATTAATGGCAGTTCCCCGCGACTTTGCCAAAAGTAGGATTTTCCATACAAACTTACATCCCCAATTTTAACTCCCTAATGATTTTATATCGCGACAAAAAGTAGCCTATGTTCTTCTCAGAGTTTCAAACACTCTGTAACAAATTTTATTTGAAACAATTCAGTAGATTCAGAGCCTATTCAGTACTAACAAACAATCAAATCTTTACTCTTTCAATATTAGTGTAGATAAATTAAGTATTATTTCGGTAGAAATGTATTTATTTAACTTGATGATAGGGACTTTTATTTATCTATGTACCACACTTTTTATACTTATCCTCAAAAAACCGAGAAATTTCAGCTTGACTGAATAGTGGCTTGTGTTAATATCAAAAGAAAAACGTTGTTTCTCACACACACTTACATTTACATCCTTACAGCTGATTGTATATTTGGGATAGGAAAGAAAGGGTTATGAAAGTAGATACTATAAGTAAAATTGCTGTAATTTAGCTTCGTAATAAACTTTTAACACATTGAGCGCCATGGTGGTCACCGGTGACCCCCAAACAATAAAATTCTATTGGGGCCTAGTTCCGTGGCAGTCAAAGGCTTAAGGACTCTGGAATCGTTAACCAAACAGGGGTTTGATGATAAGTCTATGCATACAGGGGTATACATAGACTTATCATTAAACAGACATGACATAAAAATTCCCTGAGAACTTTCCATTTGCTTGCGTTCAATAAATCACAGACCGAAGTTCACTTTAAACTCAGATTTCTTTAGAATCTGCGTGTCACGATATCTTATGAACTGTCCATACGAGGCCCTCGATTTATCGTCGTACCGTGAATGGCAAGTCCTTAGATTTACATACAGCCATGAGTTTTATAAGTGTTCTTGAAAAATGGTTCTCTTCGTGCTAGCAACGGAGTAAGTGTACTTATTGAGTTAAAGTACATTTTAACTAAAGAGAGTGGATTTTTTTAGGCCTACTTGAGGATGCCTGCATCCAGCGCGAAGTCAATCATTTATTCATTACATGACGATAAAAATTTCAAAGTTATTATTAACTTAATGTCAATAGTTTTGACGACCGTCTTGGTATATTGGTTCGCGCCACGGACTTCTAAACCAGGCGGTTGCGGGTTCGAATCCCGCAAGGGGCAAATGTTTGTGTGATGAGCACGAGCTTTGTACCTAAGTCATGAATGTTTATATGTATTTAAGTATTTATATCCGTTATCCTAGTCACCATAGCACAAGCTCACGCTTAGTTTGGGGCTAGGTAATTGGTGTTTGTTGAAACAATTAAAAAAAAACTCACGATTGATTAATAGTTTGATCGGCTCGTTAATATGAAGATATTTACTTTTTAATGGCCGATCTGCGCGAGCATTCAAATTATGCTGGTGATTGTTAAAAGTCCGTCCATCTTTTTGGTGGTTAAAAGACAGATATATTTATGACGTTCCGTATTACCTAGGCCAGGCTTAATACTCAGGCCTAGCCCTTGAAGACACAGCAGAATCTGGACAGTTTCGATTGGACAGTTAATAACATAAGCCAACTGGTTTCCAGTAAAATATGTTGTTTTGTATTTAAAATAAAGAATAAAACTAACCAACTGGGATAGATATTCTTTATTGCAACAAGAAAACATATCACTTAAATACAATAATAATAAAGATAAGACGGCCGTCTTGGTGTAGTGGTTCGCGCCACAGACTTCTAAACCAGGCGGTTGCGGGTTCGAATCCCGCAAGGGGCAAATGTTTGTGTGATGAGCACGAGCATTTGTATCTAAGTCATGGATGTTTATATGTATTTAAGTATTTCTATCCGTTATTCTACTAGTCACCATAGCACAAGCTCACGCTTAGTTTGGGGCTAGGTAATTGGTGTGTTTGTTGAAACAATTTATGTGTGTTGTGGTTTGTGGTACCACCGTTTTCTCTGATTTTCATAACACATGTGCTTAAGCAACTTAGTTTGGAATCAGAGCAATGTATGTGAAATTGTTCAATATTGATTATTATTATAGTAAATTTAGCCTATATATATCCCACTGCTGTGAAAAGGCCTCCTCTCAACTATGAGGAGGAACGAGCCATACTTCACCACGAGGGCTCAGTGCGGATTGGTGGAGGGGTGTCTGTAAGGCAAATGACAAACCTTACTATCAGATGTTATCAAGCCGCCCTAGGGCCTCTGACTAGGCTTAGCGACTAATACCAACAGATATTAGCCGGGACCAACTGCTTAACGTGCCTTCCGAAGCACGGAGATGCTTGTCACGGACGTCACTTAAATAGTCGGAATGGTCACCCAACCGCGCCGTGGGTTGCTTAACTTTGGTATCACTACCAAAGCGCTGCCGCCACTTCGCCACATGATTATTATTATACCTAAGGAATAAGTACATAAACATTCCGCCATCATAACGATGCAATTTGGTCTCAAATTCGAGTTGACTTTGAAGTTCCAATAAAACACATTCACTTAACCCATCAAAGCTGAAATCTTGAAAACCGTTTTAAGAGCACTTTACATAGCAAATAACGTATGAATATACAACAAAATTAGAGCGGGATATACAGGGTGGTTGGAACTTAGCGGCCGTGGTACATCATATGAATTACCATATAAATGTGACGCGAGATCTCCCGGCTATATTGTGCTGAGGAACTAAGTTACTGGATGTGGTATAGAAAAAAAGGCCAAGTGCGAGTCGAACTCGCGCGCGAAGGGTTCTGTACCAATAACTTAAACATTAGACAGATATATTTTTATTTTATTTATAATTACAAAAGTATTCATCACAGGATACCCGAAACAAATTTAAATAAGAGTTTCCGCGCCTGTTTTTTTACGTAAGTGATTTGAAGTTTATAGGTCCAAGACTTTAGAAATTACAGGGGGGACACACACCGTGTAAACGACTTTGGCGGGCTATATCTCGCAAATGGTAAAGCTGATAAAAAAGTGTTGTACGGAAACCCTACCTTATTTTCATAGTCCTTTTTAACGATACCTCACACATGGGGGTGCACTTAAAAAAATAATTCACCCCCCCCCCCCTTTACATTTATGGGGAGGTACCCTTAAAAAGGGGTAATTTTATTTTTTTGTATTTTAAAAAATGAGATCTATATGTCGTAGATTCAAAAGGATTTGAATCCGCATGGTCGTCGTTAGTGTCCGCTATGTTGAATTAATATCGGTCAGTGCGCACACCCGGCGCAGGCGATGTCTCGAGAGCAAGTGACGTTCTCGGCCCAACGCACAACTGACAGATACCAGCACCATATGATACAGGATCTCAATCCGTGATCCCTGCAATTACGTGATATGACAGAACATAGAACTCAGATCGCAATCCTTGGGATCGCAGTATAATCGTAACGTCAAACATGGATCACGATCTAATATCTCGTGATATAACCTCAATCTCTGACACGGCCATTCTGATACCCAACGCGCTCTCGCGTTGTTGATCACGTTTCGCATTGGTGGTGTAGAGCACCATTCTGCAAAGCGTTGAGCTTTCAGCATCACCTGAAACTCAAATAAGCTAGGAATTCCGTTACTCAGCAAAGCGTACAGCTTTCAGCATTACTACGAAATTATTAGTTGACATTATTAACCACATCATTCCGTAAAGCGTTAAGCTTTCAACATAACTACGAAAATATTAGTTGATATTATTCACCACATCATTCCGTAAAGCGTTAAGCTTTCAACATTTCTTAAATCAATACCATTCCGCAAAGCGTGTAGCTTTCAGCATTACTTAGGTATCTTACTGCGACCGCAGCCGTTCGAGTCCACGTCGACGTTCGCGTGGTTGCAACAGCAATCAGGGACGCCAGGATCAAGATGCCAGTCAGTCTCGTCGCTGCTCAGGCGGCCAGTCTTCAACGTCGAATCTTAAGCCGGTTAGTGAGCCTGCAGCAGCTGCTTCTGCCATTAGTGATAGTAACGTTTTTGCCCAATTATTAAACGCATTAAAGGGAGTAGGTAAAGATAATGTAAATGAGAGGTTGTCTAATGTGAATACAATAGCAGAATTCGACCCCGCGCGTAAAGAACAAACTATAACTATGTGGCTACACAAAGTTAACGAGTGCTCAGTAATTTACAATTGGACAGACAGACAGACTGTGCATTTTGCTTTACTTACGCTAAAAGGCCTAGCCCAGAAATGGTATGAGGGTATATGAGATGGAACGGTAAACTTTATCGAAAAACCGATCTAGGTGAGAGGTGGGTGGTTCCGAAGGGTGTCCGATGGCAGTTGTTGAAGCAGTGTCATGATGACATAGGTCATTTTGCGTTTGATAAAACTTACGCTAAGGTAAAAGAAACCTACTGGTTTCCGAAAATGCGAAACTATGTAAAGAAGTATGTGTCTTCATGCTTAGAGTGTGCTTACGCTAAATCAACATCGACAAAAAAAACCACCATTGCACCCTATTCCTAAAGGGGTTACACCTTTCGAAACCATCCACATCGACCATGTGGGACCTTTTGTCAAGAATTCTAAGGGTAACACTCACTTGCTAGTTATAATTGACGCATATATAAGTTCATAGTTCTTAAAGCAGTTAGGAACACTAAAACTTCCGTCGCAATTGATAAGTTACGAGAGTATTTCAGTTTTTTTGGTATTCCTTAAAGGTTAGTGTCAGATAGAGGATCTTGTTTCACTAGCCATAAATTTAAAGATTATATGGACGGGTTGGGCGTCCGGCATGTACTCAACGCTGTCGCCACACCGCGCGCTAATGGGCAAGTGGAGCGTTATAACAGAACTCTACTGGATGCCTTGACTGCTAGACGGGGCGGGGGCGGACGAAAAGAAATGAGATGTACACGTGCCGGACATCCAACTAGGTCTCAATAACACAATGAACAAAGGGATAGGAAAATCACCGGCTCAGGTTTTGTTCGGCTTAAGTTTGACGGGGATCACAGAAGGCAGGATAAAGTTATACTTAGATAATGAGCACATAAATGATAAAGATACCATAGAATCTATACGAGATAAAGTTAACGAACATATTACTGAATATCAGGAGAAACAAAAGATAGCATATGATAAGAAGGCGTCTGATTCTAAACAATTCAAAGTAGGTGACTTGGTTAGTATAGAACGAGAGATCCCCTCAACAGGCCAAAGTAAAAAATTAGTGCCCAAGTATAAAGGTCCTTATAGAGTAGTGTCAGCGCTTGGGAATGAAAGATATCAGGTAGAAGATACGCCAATCACAAGGAAAGGAAATAGAAAGTACAATTCAGTGGTTGCTGTCGATAAAATTAAACCATGGTTATGTTTTGATAGATCTAAGATAGACACATCTGGTAGCAGCAGCGAAGATAGTGACGAGAACTGCTGATCGATTTTACTTGTTTTAAAGTTATTAATTATTGATAATGTTTAATTGATTTAACGATCTCATAGGATCACATCGACCTGGATTCTATTACTTTAACTGGATTATTGGGGTTGGTTGTTTAAGTTGAATGATTCCATTGTTGCGGTTTCAAGGTAAATGCGACTTGTACCGTAATCGCGTTAGAATGTAGGTATGTTATCTCTCAGTCACACACGGTTTCAAGGTAGAAGCGACTTGTACCGTATTCGTGTTTAAATGTATGTTCTCAGTCTAACACGGTTTCAAGGTAGAAGCGACTTGTACCGTATTCGAGTTTAAATGTATGTTCTCAGTCTAACACGGTTTCAAGGTAGAAGCGACTTGTACCGTATTCGAGTTTAAATGTATGTTCTCAGTCTAACACGGTTTCAAGGTAGAAAGGACTTGTACCGTGTATCTTTGTATTATCTTATGGTTTCAAGGTAGCAGCGACTTGTACCATAATGCAAACTAAGCGCTTTTGTTATAGAAGTGATATGAACATTATTTGGAATACTTGTTGCTTTATTATGATTCGTATGGTTTCAAGGTAGTAGCGACTTGTACCATGCTTGATTTTTGTGGTATCATTATTATAAGAGTTATTTGTAAAATTTTATTGTTATTATTGTCATTGTCCACAAATGGTTAGTTTCCTGAGACATAAATATTTCAAGCTACAAATAAATGATAGTAGAGACTTGTGCTGTAGTTATTGTTGATTGCTATACCTAAATATACATGAATTGTTTACTTTTATCACTTGTATAGTCGTAGTACTTACCTGCTAATTCATGATTTCAGTAATTACTTAATTTACCATATATACGCTGTATAACATAGATAGTAATACAGGTACTTACCTAGATTGTAACGTACTTGTTACACGAGGTCGTGTATTTTGGTGGATGGCCGAATGTTGGAGTTCAATAATATTGTAGTAGGTTTGATCAAATTCAATATTATGATGTAAAGAATCTGTTAATTAATTTAACTGGTATCGATTGTGATTTTTCTCAATCGATATTTGAAAATCACAATCGATATCGTACTCGGTGACATTTTCACTCTAAGGTTTATTGTCTACGATTAGTAGGGAAATTTTTCTGTGAATGTAACAGCAGTCTGTAATGTGAAGTTGAAAATTATAGTTGTTCTCAAGAATAATAGTCTTTTTATCAGCGATCGAACAATTAGGTGTTTCATTAGGTTTTAGTCGTTTTGGATGAAAAGGTTCCGATTCATTCTGCATTCTATCAAAAGGTCGCTTGAGATTTTTAAAGTTAGGATACGTACTCAAGTGCCTGTCAAGAGCAACAAAATCTTTAGGGGTATTCTTAAGTAACTCAGAACGTACCTGAACATCCACGATGACGGAGATTACTACCTCCATTTTGTTGGGTTCTCCCCAGCCAGTCTCCAGTCGGTCTATAAGCGCCAACTTGTTACTTGAATACTCGATGTACGTCGTCGCCTGGTCACTCTTGTACTTCACCATGTCACGAAACAGATCGTGAAACCTCTTCGTTGCTGCAAACTGTCCGAATCAAACGGGGGCAAGTCGATCTCGCTTGCCTTAAGCTTCCTGGGCTCGATGATGCTTGTTGAGGATTTCTGGTTGGAGCTCTGGAAGCCAATCATGTTCTGGAAAAATGTTGCCTATGTTTCGGGGGTAGGTGCAACATTTACTCGAGGTGCAAATCCGGGCGTGAAATATCCTTGATTTTGTGTAGCTGGCATCGCCGTGGACTCGTAGGAAGTTTGTGGAAGCGATCCCACCGCTGCTGTCGTAGATTCAAAAGGATTTGAATCCGCATGGTCGTCGTTAGTGTCCGCCATGTTAAATTAATATCGGTCAGTGCGCACACCCGGCGCAGGCGATGTCTCGAGAGCAAGTGACGTTCTCGGCCCAACGCACAACTGAGAGATACAAGCACCATAGACTATCATCATAGATCGTGCTGCGATATGATACAGGATCTCATTCCGTGATCCCTGCAATTACGTGATATGACAGAACATAGAACTCAGATCGCAATCCTCGGGATCGCAGTATAATCGTAACGTCAAACATGGATCACGATCTAATATCTCGTGATATAACCTCAATCTCTGACATATATGTGAAGTATCCTCGAACCAAGTTACATGCAAATCAGTCCATAAACGTAGAAGATATTCTGCTGTGACAGACTAGGACGGACGGACTGAACGATCTTATAAGGGTTCCTTTTCGGACTACGGAACCCTAAAAACGGTTATTTAAAAAAGTAAAAAACAAGACTGCGTTTCTTTGTAATTTGGTTGCGTTTCTGTAAAATTAAAAACCCTAAAAGAAGAAAGTGGTCATACCCTGGTACAATCGGTAGCAGTCGGGATCTAATTTAAAAGTCAGCTGTTTAGTCAGTAGATTGGAGTAATATGTTATGTCATATATAGGTATGTGCTCTCAATTTATTATTAAGGCATTAAGTCTTTATTCCTAAAATTGGTCCCGACTGCTACAATTTTTATATGGGTGCCGATTGTATCCGGGACCGGGTATATTGGCTGCCGAGGCAATTTTTTTATTTATCTAAACTTTATTGCAACAAAAAAATAAAGTACAATTGGCGGACTTAATGCCGGAGAGGAGAACAGTCAAAAAATTGTAATTGAGGCGAGGTTGAAACTATACAATTGGTAGCATTTAAATGTTAAATGTTGTGGCATTAAGCCACTTTTTACCCAACTGCGGAAGTAGAGTTATGTTTTTAGAGAGTATGTATAATTGTTTGGCACGCTCTACAGCCCAAACGGCACGACAGTTTTTGACATATGAGGTGTAGTTGAATTTGTCAAAATTGTGAGAGTGACATAGGCTATATACATTTAAAAAATGGGGGGATGGGGGATTGATTTTTTCCTTACCATAGCAATATGGGTATCATATAAAACCTAGTAAAATGACTATTTCAAAAATAGAATACATTTTGCAGTCGGGTATTTTGTTTTTAAAAATATTAGGCGTTACTTGTTGGGTTATTATTCCGTGTACATTCCGCGTAGACATTATGATCATGTTTAAATCATCGAAAGAGGCCTGCGGCGGTGTGTCGCTGATATTGCGTGCACAAATAGGAAAAGTTGACTGGGAGAGATCAGCTTTGGAGATAGGTCAACCTAATGCGTGACTTAAACATTCTCCAATTGCCAATTGATATTGTTGCGTACATTGAAGTTACGTGTAGTAATATAATTAATACAAGTGGCATTTTCTGTTCTTTACTTTTAAATGATTTTTAAATTTGACGATGATGAAGTACTTACCTACTCTTTACAAAATTCAATTTGTACATCGCACAAAAGCGCTACTTGGCAATTCATGATTATTTACCTAAACACAGAATAAATAATAGAATGATAAAATGTATGAAATAACTTTAAGTTCAACAACTGTAAAACTTTTAAAAAACGACTGACAACAGTCTTGGTGTAGCGGTCCGCGCTCTGGTCTTCAAAACCAGTGGTTGCGGCTTCAAATCCTGCAATGGACAAATGTTTGTATGATGAGCGCGAGCATTTTCAAGTCATGAATGCATAAACGTATACAAGTATGTCTATCCGTTATCTTAGTCGCCATAGCACAAGCTCACGCTTAGTTTGGGGCTAGGTAATTTGTTTCTTGTGATACTTCTTTTCAGCACTAGCCTTTATTTGTTCCGAAGCAGTGGTAGTGTCAATATTGTAAGTGCCCCTGATTGTGCCTATATGTAAAAATAAACCAATTTTAGACCAAAAATATCGATGCATTCAACCAACAAAACGATTGACTAGGAATAAAAAGTTAAAAGTTAAAATTGAACCGTCCGCGATCCCTTCCTAATACAAAGCGCGCGGACTACGGGCGGGCAAAAATCCTAAAATTGTCAGCCAGTTTCGGAATAACTCGAATTATCGTCACCTGCTCCTGGACTAGGGTTGCCATAAACTCAGGACAAATCCTGAGATCTCGGGATTCGGAGACTTCTTTACGTAACATCGGACAGTAGGGGACGGTAGCTCCCGCTATCTGTACGGTTCTTTTGATATTTTAAACGCAGCGGATTTAAATGCAGTTGTCAGAGGAAGGTGTTGTTTGGTTACCAATTTATTCCAAAATCATTTAAAAGCTTGAGCGTCTTTTTAATAACTGTTTCCGTTTCATCTTCGGCGTACGCAAGTAGGTATGACCAGATTTCTCCATACCGTTTTCAGCTCAAGTGGCTCACCATGCGACAGCGTAGAAATCTTCGAGTCGTTTGCACTCCCTTCAACATCCTTATCAGTCCTGTTTTACCCTTTGGCTACGGAACCCCTAATAAAAACTAAGGAATTTTCTAAGGATTGAGGCAGGAAATCTCAGGATTTTTTGAATTATTTAAATTGTCTTGCAATGTTATTGAAACTAGCTACTTAGTCAAAAGACTTTAAATAAAACAGTAGTTTCGTATTCCATAATTAGTAGTTATGAATAAAAATAAGGGAACCATTCCCCCTGTCAACGCATTCCCATTCTCAGCATTTTTTCCGTCTCGTATTTTCCGTCTGGTAACCCTATCCTGGATTGTTTAATGGCGGGAATTTCAAGCGACGTGTACCGGGTTTTTGCAACTTTTTAATTGGATATTACGCTGCGGCTTTGCGCGGCTTGTTTTGGCCGGGGACTGGTCCCGACGCGTTGTTGATGCGAGGGTCTATCGATGTTTTCAAAAAGTTTACGGGCGGGAAATTTCTGGTGGCAAAATAATTGGGGAGGTTTTCACGGCCTATGTTGGCGACAGATCTGGCAAACTTTGCTGGGCTGCTTTCTGTGGACTTGGCTAGCAACGAGGTGTTATTGCTCGATCAACTCAGAGATTCCCAAACTTATTTCATCCAACGCCCACTTTGAAAATCAGTTATTTAGTAGCGCCCCTATTTTGTTTTTCACCTTAAAACCTCGATAACATATTAACTAATTGTAAGTGAAACTTCACTCGGTGTTTAACTAAACGTGACTTTTCTTACTAGAGAAAGCTATATTTTATTTATTTATTTATTTAAATATACAAAGAATACATTTTGTTAGTAAATAGTGTCTTAAAGCCTATGTTAGGTATATAGGATATTTGTTATATAGTCTAAAAGATGAAGAAAGAAATTTGGTACAGAGAAAGTTTGAGACCCTGGGAAGGACATATGCATATTTTTGTCGCGATATATGGACCTGCTTAACAGGAGTTTCCTTTATCAAACGTGTATGTGACATTTATAATTATATTTAAATAAATTACTTGAAATATAAACTCATCAGGGGGGTGAAATGAGGGATGTAACTTTGTATGGAAAATACGACTTTTGGCGCGGGCGAAGTCGTGGGGAACTGCTAGTAACTTATTTAAATAGTTACTTTAATTCAAAAAACATTACGTCCGTTCCAGAATTTTCGACCACTCGAAAAAGCACACGAAATCTCTTGCAATGTTAAAATGCCGCGTCATTATGTTCGTCCTATGTAACCAGATTAAGTGGAACATTTACTTAGGACGACTCCTAATCATTTTCCTTTAAGGCAGCCTCATTAAATATTTCACGAAAACTCGCACATAGCGAAAAGAGATGCGTAAGATTAAGATTCCACTAGAATCAAGTAGGCTATTTAGTGGTACTTTCTGAATTCTAATCTGATTCTGATTCTGAAACCTAATTTGTTAGTAGTTTTCTATCAATAATATAATATTTTTATAACAACTTTTTGTAAGCTAATTGTATGAACTGACAAGCGGCCCGCAGTTTTCATAATGAACGATATATTATTAGCTTTCTCGACTAGGCTAGGACTCCTCATCCTTCACTGGATATAATAAATCTAGTAGGGCCCAAATATAAGAAAACACGTTACTGACCCAATGTAAGCCAGCATTTGTTATTATTGACGATTATAAGTGGCAATTTCTGTCCTTAATTGATATATATAGGATATTGATAGGTAATTTAAAAAATTGTACAGTAGTGGGACTCACTTTTTGTTGTCAACACAAGCTACTAAACTACTACTTTGAAAGTGCTTTAGTTACTTACTTTGGGATCTGAGCAATGTATTTAACGTTGTCCAATATTTATTTGTTTTTACTTAACTTAGAAATTTATTAAAACTTTTTTCAATTATAATTAAGCTTGGTTAGGTCTGTGTAAATACTTAGGCCATGCTGAACAATTTTTGCTATGACTAGAATGTAATGGACAAAAAAGGCCAACGAGTAAGTGGAGGGTTAGTGAGGTCATTAATCGAATTTGCCCGAAAAAGTCCCAAAGAGAAACCTTTTTTATTGATATTTGAACGGTTAAAGTAAAAAAATAGTATATAACTTCTTTTTTGGACCAAAATCTAAATTAATCAAATGACAGATCATCGATATCTTCATCTTTCAGATGGATTCATCTATAAATCTTAACCGCTATAATTTTCCTTTAAAGTTTATGAAATGCACTATAATTATGATTTTTTCCAGATTTTCAGGTCAGCAGTTAAGCTTTTTGATGGTGGGGGGGCATTTTGGACCAAAAAGTTGCACTTTAAAGATTAATATTCTGTGAATGGAGCTATGAATCGAAAAATTGTGTTAGAAACCCCTAAGTCATTTTAAAAGACCTAATCAACGATGCCCTGCACGATGGGGTAGATGACGAAAAAAAATCATCCCACTTAGCATGTTAGGGAACTTCCCCAAAAAAAAATTGTACATTAAAATACTCGAACCCGGGACCTCTTTTCGACCTCGAGTCTTTAAACTGATATAGAAGAAAGGACGTTAACTGGTAAATAATAATACATAAATAAATCAATCTTTGTATTCTTCAACACACTGGAGCATCTTATACTAATAATAAATGACTGCCGGTGTCTCCTTTTAAGCTCAAATTATTCTTAATTATGTATATGTATTATATTATAATAATAACTTGTTCAAAATAAATTAAGTCAGCCTATTAGATCCCACTGCTGGGAAAAGGCCTCACCTCAACTATGAGGAGGAACGAGCCATCCTCAGTCAGTGCGGATTGGTAGAGGGGTGTCTGTAAGGCAAGTGACAAACCTTACTGTCAGATGTTATCAAGCCGCCCTAGGGCCTCTGACTAGGCTTAACGACTAATACCAAGAAATATTAGCCGGGACCAACTGCTTAACGTGCCTTCCGAAGCACGGAGATGCTTGTCATGGTCGTCACTTTAATGGTCGGAATGGTCACCCATCCAATCACGACCGCGCCGTGGGTTGCTTAACTTTTGGTATCACTACCAAAGCGCTGCCGCCACTGCGCCACAAGCACCTCCAAAATAAATTGAGAAGTATCAAATATTTTGAATTTAATTTAAGTTTCATTTTATTACAGCCGATCCTTTCGCAAATAATTAAAAGCAGCAACAACAGTTTTCAATATTTCACAGCAATATAAAGACAATAACACTGCTTTGATTGCCTTGTAAAAGGCTTTTACTGCAGTCCTATTGCAAGAGTAGGCAATAATCGCTTTTAACAAGTTTATTCTCCAGAGATCTTTGTAGAAAGTAGCTGGAAAAGCGTAGAAACTAGATTTTAATTTAAGGTGTTTTCGGAGGCCCTACACTGGTTGACAATATCAGTATTTTCGAGTCTAGCGATCTCGGTCGTTTGCGTTGTCATTCTGGCGTGAGTGACAGGGACGGCTACACTCATTATACGAACATCGTCAACCGGAGTAAGGCCTACGAGTGGTGCATTTCTTCACGCGCGCAGAATTGAAATACATAATCTGTGACGCGTAGATCATGGTCCAAAGCGGACCCTGGGCTCTCGCGTGCGAGTGCATAACCGGGATAACGGTAGGATGCTGATAATGAATCTGTTACGCGTAGCATCCCCGACAGCGCAGTGACATGTGAAATGTTCCTTGACACCACAGATTATGTATCTCAATTCAGCGTGCGTGATCAAATCCGCGCGATCCTAAAAACGCCCTTACGCGACTATCTTGGTGACGACCGTCTTTTTTAGTGGTTCGCGCTCTGGACTACAAAACCAGCGTTTGCTGGTTCAAATCCCGCTAGGGGAAAATGTTCGTGTGATGACCACGAGCGTCATGGACCTAAGTCATGGATGTTTATGAACGTCTTGACGTAATGTCTATTTGTTATCCTAGTCACTAGCACAAGCTCACGCTTAGTTTGGGTCTAGGTAATTGGTGTGTTTGTTAACATAAATTATTTATCTTTAAATACACCTGACCAAGTCAACTAGACGAATGCCAAACGAAAAATGACGACGAATACACTGAAAAAAGGATCAACCGAACTAGTTTTCTTGCTGAAAATCAGTATCGTGACATGTGCTGTCACGATTTATGCTGAGCAGGGACCTTTTTGGCACACATTTGATCTTTAATTTACCTACTTATAGGCATGGAAATGATTGCTACTTTTAATTCATTTTCATTTGATGAAATGATGATTTTTTTTCATATGAAATCACATGTGAAATTTCATTGGCAATGATTTTTTTCGCAGTGTCATAATGTAACACTTTTTGCTATTTGCTACTTATAATGAAATATGAATTATTGTGAACGGTTGCTAATTTGCTACTTATATGAAATGTCATATTATTTAGGTTGTGATGAAAAATCATGGCAAACGAATCTAAACTTTATGGCCATATGTTTAAAGTTCTTTAAATGCCCACCCAGTATCAATCGTCACCTATGATCGCATAACTAGTGTGTTTGTCTTTTTCTAACACGCACCTAGGGCAAATCATTACTACTCGCTCGCTCGCGACTCGCTCTGCTACATGCAGTCATCAATGAATGAAATGAAATGAGCATTATCTATGATTTCGCAGAGTGCGATTTGTAGCAGTCTATATGATAAAAATTGCAGGTGTGAACAATGAAATTCATTTCATATGATTTTTCATCTGCTATTCATGAAATCTTCCATGCCTACCTACTTATAACCTAAGCATCCAAACATTTTCCGTGCCAAATAAATAAAATAATTAGAATTTCGGCCTACTAGTAGCCAAATTTTGGTTACTGTTAACCAATATTTTTTTAGTGTACAACGAAAATAACGATGGCAATTAAAAAGCAATGTTGTTAAAATTAACCTAGCATTTCATTAAAATTGTTTGTCGTTTGACATTCATCTTCAGTTGGCTTGGTCGGGTAGTAAACCACTCCAATTCCGTAAATGTTTGGCCCCTCTCCCGTCTTTGACACAGATGGTCACGTTTTGGGAGAATAGGTAATAGGTATATTGTACCTACCTACGTGTTCGACTATAAAAGGTGAGATCTTAATAATGTCGTCATATCACTTTGACAAATTGTATCGTATGTTATTATATTAATATTTATGTATGTGTATTATTTCACGTATATATGAGTATATTTATACATATGTATGCATCTAGTAGGTACGTTTATTTTTACAGTATTTGGTTAATTTTTCCTTAAAAGTGTATCAATACTGAATGTCCCGCCAATGATTATCTTTCTGCATTCCCACGCGGTTGACTGGTAGAGAATGCCTTAAGGCATTAAGTCCGCCAATTGTACTTTCTTTTTTGGTACAATAAAGTTTAAATAAATAAATCTTTTTTTAGGGTTCCGTACCCAAAGGGTAAAAACGGGACCCTATTACTGAGCCCCCGCTGTCTGTCGCTCATGAACCACGGTTCATGTTAAAGTTTCAACTATCTAGCTATCACGATAGCTAGATAGTTGAAACTTTAACAAATGATGTATTTCTGTTACCGCTATAACAATAAATACTAAAAACTGTATATAATAAATATTTAAGGGGGGCTACCATACAACAAACGTGTTTTTATTGCTGTATTTTGCTCAAAATTAAAAATAATGGCAACAGGTAAAGGCTTGAAATGTTCACAGAATATTGATAAGTATATTCAGTTTGATAAATATTTAAACATTTTTTTTTAAATTAAACTAAAACTAATGTTTTTTTAAATTTTAAATACGAAGCGTAGACAGAGTCGACGGTGGAGCAAGCTCACCCAGAAGGTTCTGGCACTCCCACTCACCGACGGAACACAGCAAGCTGCTAACCGGTGGCACCTAAAGTCTATCAATCACCGGATTGAATTAAGGGGGACTTTCTATGCTTTAATCATTTACCTTAGCAAATAGCACATGGATAAATGGGACGAACCGGACCCTGTTGTTTTGTAACAGAAACATATCGCTTTTAAGAGGAAAACATATAAAAATGAAAAAGTTTACGAATACCGACTGTGGCCTCGTTTTAGGCGGATTTATTTTCATACAAACTATATATATATTTTCAAATTAGATACTTATGGCGAGCTTATCATGTATAGATTTACAAGTGGAAAGTGTTTAAGCATGCATTGTAAAAACGTTTGTATTAAAATAAGGCCAGTGTTGTTTGGAAGAGATCGCTCCTAGCGATTAGACCACCTACCAACATTGTGCTTATATGTTTCTACCGATATTGTGCTAATACTCGTATGTTACCTAGGTTATGCTTAAGTATATGTTCTAAAATATATGTACCTACTATGTCTGTAATGTGTTTACTTGGTCCAATAAAGAATTAATGTCCTCCTAGCCGAGTTTCGACTACGGCGGCCTATCTCAACAGAGATTAGCCAACTGCGCGGGACATATTATAGTGCACAAGTGTGTGCGCAATACACAGGTGCACTCTCTGTTCCTTCACTCCCATAATTCGGTGAGACGGCAGTCCGACATGGCCGTAGAGACCAATAAAGAATATCTTTCTAACTATAAGACGAACAATGAATCACGAGGAAGCATTTACAAACTTTACAATATGGCACGGGATTCTTCTGTTGATCTATTGAAAATTATACATTTATGTCAGTGGTCTGCCGTGATATTTTTAATAACCTAAAATGAATCTTCGAGGAAAGTTTTACAAGCTATTCATAAAAAGTCCAAAATTAATGCCAAAAGCCGTCTTCTATCCATCACCTCACGAACTAACTCGTATCTCACCTGCACCAGCACTTTACAATGTTGAACTTAACAAAAAACCGCCCTTAAGGTGGAGGGTCAGCCTGATAAATGACCTGGGGGAGGTTATTAAGCGGCAATGGTTCTCAAACTATGAGTCTCAAAGGACCCCAGCTTGAATTTTAAGGTTGCGCAATTAAACATAAAACATTAAGAAATTGACATACACTAAAGTAAAGTAGATGTACAAGATGTTAGGTGTTTAGTTAATGAGAGATAATCATGTAACTACAGATAAGTTACAACTATTTTTCTTACTTATCATCATGATAATATTAGCGTTATCCCGACTGAGTGCACGCGAGGTCCCAGTGTCCGCTTTAGACCATGAATGACACAAGAGATGGCAGATCAGGTGATTAACTATATGCCAAACCTTTTAAAGTGTAAGTCTTACCATTACCTAAGCATTTTGATCATTTTAGTTAAAAAGAATATATTGTTTTTTTCTATAATTTCTTATTCATTCAGCAGAAATTGGAAGCTCCCTTTTAAAAATCCGTACTTTCTGGCGTGATACCTATATATTGGTGCAAAATAACCCCTATTGTTACTCCATGACGTGATGTCGTCCGTACAATAAAACAAAAAATTGAAGAATCTTTGTAAGTAGATTAGGTATTATATTGCACTTGAAAAAATGACAAACTGAGGCGGGAATCGAACCCACGTTCCTCGCATGCCAAGCGATTGCCTAGCTACTAGGCCACCTAGGCCTAGCGATGGGCTATTGTTCAAAAAAAATAATCGAATGAATCGACAATCGACCATTCGAACTATCGAATGTCGATTTAGTAATTCGGAAAAAAATAATCGTCAATCGAATGATAATCTATACTCGGCCCTTCGATGCATTCGATTAAATTGCCGCGACAGGACAGGCAGCGAACGAATGATTAATCGACGCGACGAATGACGATTCATTCGTTAGTAGTACGGCCTGCGCACCGCACGCTCCGGTATTGCTCGCTGCATAATCGAAGGATAATCAAATGACTGCGGTTGCTTATCGAATACATTCGATTACAGGGGCCATTCGAATAATTCGATTAATTTAGTAGTTATCGCCCATCGCTATAGGCCTTTGCAAAGCCTGTCGCAATTTTCAAGTGCTTCTTAACACTATAATATCGCGTTGCTTTCATCAATGATATTAGGATTACACCTTCAACACTCCAAAGAAATACTATTGCAAGTATTTAACAATCGAAAGATGAAGTTTGAGAACCGCTATGATAGGGGGTGTATCACCCTTATTCTTGGGAGATCACGCTTAATAGTTTTCTAAATTGACGCCTTTTATTTTTCTTCCTCGATGATTAATACTTTGGTTAATACTCGGGTTGTTTTTTTCTTTTGTTTTGTAAACAAAGTCCTGTGTTTACTTAGCTACAAATACCTACAGTTATATACATATATACAGTACATACATTAGGAAGATCATCATCATCCTAGATAGCGTTATCCTGGTTGTGCACTCGCACACGAGGGCCCAGGGTCCGCTTTGGACCATGATCCAGGTTGTGGGAGATCAGGTAACTACATTGGAGTGACTGCCATCTGACCTCCGTGACCCTGTTAAGAAGAACCTGACCAGTTTGGATCATGGTTACACATGCAGTCGCCTGAATGTGCAGGTTTCCTCACGATGTTTTCCCTAACCGTAAGAGCCTCGGTTAGTAAAACAACTAATGTACATAACTCAGAAAATGTCATTGGTCCATGGCGGCACTTGGGATCGAACCGGTACCTTCCGCATGAGAGGCAACCCGCTAGCCACTGCGCCATCGACGCTCGACATGGGGTAGATAAGCAAGGAAAAAAAACTGGTTTGCATTGCAACAAATTCGTTATGATATTTGGTTCGTCCACTGCTCAACAAAGGCCTCTTCTATGGTTTTCCACAACGACTGGTAGCAAGCTAAATTTTTGAACCTTTAAAAATTGTATGTAGGAAAAGTGAAATAATTAAGTGAGAAAAGTGCTAGCCGAAACCTCGAGCAGTAAGTATCTAATATGTATTCATTTTTTTTTATTAAGTACTGCTAAGACCCGTCTGTCTATTGTTTATTACGGATTTATATGAATACTTACATAAAGCGCGCGTTTTTAGCAAAAATATAATTTTTCGTAGCAATAACTCCCGGATTCTTATAAATAAATCCTATCCGAAATTCCCTCTGCATAAATTCATACGAACAAAACATGAATTTATGTAGAGTTTAGCGCTCAACCGATATTTTACGGTCTGACAAATAATACCTCAGGATAGGGCAGTTAAAAAATAAGGATGAATGGCACACTGAGATGTCACAAAAGACGCAGCGTTAATTAAAACGCTTTGAAGTATCCCTGGACTATACCTATATTATCTGTGACCTGGGCTAAGTATAAGCAACACAATCGAAATAAGGGCTTTTAGGCCCACTTTTACGAAATTTGTTAAATAGGTTTAACGGTAATTATGTTCAAAATATCATCTCGTTTCTGCCAACGTCAAATGACTGACAAAGACGAAAAATGATGATGAATGATGTTAATATTTTTTTCAAAGAATTAATTTTTTTTATAAGATTTTTTTTAAATAACAATAACAATTTAAAAATAGTACCTCTTTTTTATTGAAGCTAAAGAAAACGCGATTTTGAGAAGGTAGAATTTAGCTTAGCAGTGTAGTGTTTACTAACTTACAAGGCAAATATATTTAACAGTCCTGTAAGAAAATAATATTTGTTTGCCTAATATTGCAACGTGAAAGACACAATTACCTTTTAAGAATAAAAATTATGACTAAACCGGTTTTTAAACACCAAACAACGAATAGGTAACCTCATTTTCTTCAAGTTGATTGAATCGCTTTAAAGACGCGCGTTTCTCTAGCCCAGTGCGTCGACTTCCTCAAGGAACCTCGAAATAATGCCCCATCATTAATTACATTCCCGGAAAAACATCTCGTGGATGGTGCAAGGAAAATAGGGAAGGGCAAACTTGCCCAAACGCCCTGATGCCTTATTGTTCAGGAAAGGGCATCTTTAAATTTTAAGTGCGTGAAGGACTTTGACGGGGTTCTGACGAAGTAATTTCTCGCCAATTTTTTCCCAAAAATTGGCATTTTTAGAAGAGCGCGATGCAATTTGACAATATTTTGTTTGATGATGATGTCGGCAGCACGTCAGGTTACTCATGTGAACTAAAAATCTTTTATTACGTAGGGAATATAGAATATATATCACAAAATAGATAAACTGACGTGTATAAATATCTCTTTTGTTTACATTATTTTTGCCACATGGCCAGCATGTCAGACTACACATTTCGGTTGAAAAATCACACCACACTAAAAAACCTAGAAAAACTACATAAAAGTTATGTGGTCCGTACTGTAGTAGTTTGAAAATATACAGAGACCTAAATATATCGTTATTAAAATATACTTATAACCTACCTATTCTTTATAGGTAACTTTATAACACATAACACGAAACGTCGAATGTGTAGTAGTATCACAACAAACACAACGTTTAGTGACATCAAGAAATATTATTTATATGTTAACAAAAAACTGTAACTTTAAGTAAATAAATAAATATTGACAGTGGGTTTATTTTTTTCATTAAAAATAAGCTATTCGTTAAATATGACATTAAAATAAAACACAGCTTGAATTTTAAAGATGGAAGGTCATATCGCTTTTAGCAAAAATAATACTGTAGGTGGATAGAAATAGTTCTAATAATCACATCTGCTAATACACACACAATTATTTTCACCCTGTATTATTTCCTCTTACACGTAGCTTGCAGTCGGGAATCGTTTACCACCGTTTAGTGATAAGAGAAAGGTCTTCTGCCAATAGCAATAAACACCATTATGCAAATAGTATAGCCGCAATATGTTTCCGCTATCTCAATGCCCACAAACCGCCCGCCCACGTGTGTACGGATAGCAGAAAAAGGTTGTAAATAAGCAGAAAGTAATAGTCACATTTTCAGACTCAGATTAAATGCAAAATAAAATGAAATAGATGGTTATCTATTTGGAAGGGAGAGCATTTGCCCGGAGAGTGAAGGATCGTGCATGGGTTTAAGGTAGGCCCACTTGAGCAAGTCCGGATTAGCTAACCCGGATTTGCATAAATTAGGCTTTCAAATCAGATCATCGGCGTTGCGGTAGTCCAGATTAGCTAATCCAGACTGGCGCAAGTGGACTTTAAGCTAAGATAATTGCCCTTGAACTGGTCCGGATTTACTACTCCGGACTGGCACAAGTGGGCCTTAGTGTCCCAATTTCCAATGTCCAATTTCCATTGGATACTTATAAATACTCAATCCAAAAGACACTTAAGGAGTAATCGATTAGCAAAAGTTTTCAAGCTTTTTTACGACTTCCATTGCTGACTCTACTTATAAAATGTATGTATGTAAATGTCTTCTTCGAATAATGAGAGGTAGAGAGAAACATCACTTTATAAACCAGCCCTATTTTGAATTTGAATCTAAAAATACGAAAAGTAGCATTTTCTAAACCTTGAGACTTTTATTAGTAACATATTATTTTTATTTCAAAGATCTATGGCTAAGCTATGCCAGTGTCAGTCTGGCACATTCTTTACGGGACCTCCTGTATATAAAACGATCAACCTTCTAAAAAAAAGTAAAGTAAGCCTATATATATCCCACTGTTAGACAACGGCCTCCCCTAACTCAACTATGAGGAGGTAGGTACGAGCCATACTCCACCACGCGGGATCAGTGCGGATTGGTGGAAGGGTGTCTGTAAGGCAAGTGACCAACTTTACTGTCAGATGTTATCAAGCCTCCTTACGGCCTCTGCCTAGGCTTAACGACTAATATCAACCGATATAAGCCGGGACCAACTGCTTAAGCACGGATGATTGTATTTGACGTCACTTAATTGGTCAGTATGGTCACCCATCCAATCACGACCGCGCCATGGGTTTCTTAACTTTGGTATCACCAACCTTCTGAAGCCTGAATTTTGTAACGGCAAGATTATTTTTATATCCAGTGTTAAAATTGAGAATTGTGTGTCTTACATAATATGACCTCTGCATGATGGCCTCTGCAAACTTATTTCCTACATTTCTTTTGTTCTAAACATCGTGGCCGGTAGTTGTCGCGTCCGTGATAAATGGTGGATGTAAGAGTACAAAAAATGTAGTTTCCTATCTCAGCTCCTGTCAAAAGGGTTCCCTCGAGCTGCAGGGGTATTAGGGTGATTGTACACTTGTCTGACCGGGCGTTTCCCACTTGGTAGTCCTAGATTTGCCTGCTTCGCGGCACGATCTTCCTCCATTCTTTCTACATGGCCGAAACATTGGAGTCTGAAAGTTTTACTAATTAGTAGGCTGACCCACGCAGACCTATCGTAAATTCAATATTGATTTCAAATTGCAATCGTTTTAATTAGCTCTTTATTGCATACCACACAGTAGACATTTAGCACAAAATAAATAATAGTACCATTTACATAAATGTTCATACATAATCGTACAATTGAGGCGGTCTTTTTGCTTATAGCAATTTCTTCCAGACAACCTTAAAGTAGGTACACCTTTCATGAAATCTATTAACTAACAAACTGGCGTCTGCAATTATAGGTTTCAAAATAGTGCGAAAATGTTCAATCACTAATATTTATTAAGCTGAAAACATCTTTGGGCCACCCTGTATATCACACTATACTTTGCATAAAAATGTTACCTAATGATTCAGTGTGCATGCACCTTAACTGTGTTTTCATACCCCTCGCGATAGTGAGGGATGAGGAATGGAGGAAAACAATGCATAATGATACAAAATGGACTGCGACAACTGACAGTGGGTAAGATGCATTAATAACACAGAAATGTACTAGAAGTTGCTGTATTTAATATTTCTTTTGTATGGTTTTGTTGTTAGAGAATGTATAATTTTTATTATTTTTTAATTAAACCAATTTCCTTGTAAGCTTTTACGAAAGTTAGTTTTGCGCAATTTCCAAAAAATACAAAAATATACCTAGTTGAACTACTTAAATCAACGACACATTGAAACAGGTATTTTCAACGACTTTCCTATAAATAATATACACGAGTAATTCATAATTTAACTAAAAAAACAATAAATGTGGAAATGGAAGTAGGAAAAAACATAACCATACGTTAAGGTTATAAACAGAACAAAATAACAGGATAAAATCTCCAATTCCAGCGAAGACCTAATTACACCTTTTAGGTATTGTACATTTCATATCCATTCGCAGTTCAGCAAAAATGACACTAATAAGCTAAAATATCGAATTGCTCTTCTTATCAAAAGGGGCGAACACGGATCAAGTTTCTCGATGCATTGTCCCTGACAGACCAGTCTGTGAACAACCATGGGGTGGTTAGCTCATATAATATTCCTAACTATTCTCTACCAAATCAAATGCGATTGCATTCTCGATCATCGTACTCTAGAAGAAGTGTGGGAGAAGAAACTCCTCAAAGATTTGATGAAAGGCTACAAGTGGAGGGAACCCCCAAATCCTTGCAACGTCACAGACGTAAAAATCCAATTCATGATGAAAAACTTTAATTTGGATAGCGACACCGAAATTTTCACAATGCACAGTGTGATGATGCTTTTTTGGACTGACGAGAGACGCAAATGGAACCCGAAAGATTACGGAGGTTTGACCGACATTTATGCTTTCAGAATGAAACAGTGGTTACCTTTTGTGGAACTGCACAACAAACATGAAGACTCCAATGATGGGATGTTTAATTTTCCGTGCAAAGCAGAACATACTGGATTCATTACGTGCACGCCGAGAGCCGTATCGATAGCCGTATGTCAAACAAACATGGCTGACTGGCCGTTTGATACTCAATCGTGTACCCTCGAGTTCAGAGTGTATGAAAAACAAAAGAGTGTCCATCTTATTCCTCATCAATCGAGAGCAGTATCCATGTTGGGTGCAGATTATGGTCCCGAATTTACGATTGTTGATTACCATCAAGTTTCAAACACTAGTGACAAAGTACAGCTTCGAGTCACATTCGTTTTGGAGCGAAACGGTGAAGCTCTGGCTGCTATCGTAATATTTCCAGCAATACTTTTGTCTGTTCTAACTACTTCTTCTATAATTATGGATGTTAATCACTGGACTCGTTGGATTACGGTTTTGTTTTCCATGTTCTGCCATTGTTATTATATGTCAGAATTAGGATGGAAGATACCGAAACATAGTAGGAATCCTCCAAAGATTTTAATGTTTTACCGCGCGTCTTTGATTTTGACATTGCTTTTTATATTTGCAACAGTAATTTTACGTAAATTGAGGAATAAAATAACTACTCCGTCTTCTATCATCAGTTCACTGTATAGTATCGTTTTTAATTCACATGCTAAACATTTAGTTTGGCCTCGCTGGGAAACAAATATTGGTAGTTTGTCTTCAGAAGACATTGATGTGAAATGTGTAGAAGTTTGGAATGGTTTTGCAAATATTGTGAATAGTGTGTGTATTTTCATTAGTATTACTGTGTACTCTATAATGATTTCCGTATGGGTTCCTAGGCAACAGCTTTTTACATAAAGTCTTTAACTTCTGGTTCTTGGGCTTCAACTTCAATGATCAATCATCAATTGTCATGCTGTTGTCATTTTACATTATTTTGTCACGTCATATTTTTATATTGTTTTTTGTACTCAAGTATCGTTGTTAACTTTAGTTGTATAAACTAAAGAATTATGCTTCTTTATTTCTTATTTTAAAATAATATTTGGTTATTTATGTTATGAAATAACCTATTCTTGTCTATAATGAGTAAATATTTATATTTTTGTACGTTTGTAACGAATAAACGGAAAAAGGATTTGACTGTTTTAGAAAAGAAAGAAAGAAAAAGCATTTATTCGGAGATCGGTGAACAAGAAACAATTTACGAATTATAAAAATATGATCTACCGAAAATGTACCGAAAGTTTTCAAAAATTCTATCACCGTCACTTTGCTACATACTTACTTTCTGTGTGGCATGTATTATATTTTTTAAATAGCACCCGCAATTTAAATGCCATTTCTTCTCATTTTGATTTAATCTAAGTTATAAACTATAACATTATTCAGTGTGTCCGGGTTTTGAATGGCGATAATTATGAGCCAATTAATTCATCAAATGTTATCGACAAAAACCACCATTTTGGGTTCTAACTCTTGAAATGACAGCCATTTTAATTATTTAAAAAAATACTATTTATATGGATCTGGAGGCCCTAAATGTTGCGAAAATGATTCATTTGGAAAGTAACGCTATCCCCTATCAAGTGAAATAAAAATCAATTCAAAATTATTGTCATAGAGGAAAAAAATCAGTTATAAGAAATCGGTTAAAGAAGATGGTTGGAAAGTTCCACCGGCATGGGATCCTATTCTAGCAAAAACCAAAACAACACCTCGCACTGCAAGATCTCAAGACACGGTTAGCTCTTTCTGCGTAAATAGGAACGTAAATTAATATTTATGAGTGACGGTAGTTTAATTTTTCAAATCTTTTTAATTGACAAATAATACCTTAGTCTCCCTGTGACCACGAACGCTGTAAAGTGTTCGAAATGTAAATAAATCGCGAAGTAATCCGTAAAATTGTGTTTTAATGAGTTTTATAGTTTTTTAAACCTTTGACAAAGTATGTTTCTTTTTTTCTTTAGGATTATGTCTATAAAATTTTATAAATTTAATAAATTTCAGGCTCTTATTTCGCCAGTCGAAACTCGGTCACACTGTATAGCTATCCATCTAGCACGCTTCTAAAACTGTGTTTCTTAGATTTAGGAAGTGTCAAACAAAATCTCGACTGAACAACTTGGTATCTATCGACACGGTAAAGAGATTTATGTCGTCAACGGCGACCATAAATTTTGGGGCAAAAATGAATTTTGCAGATGATAAATGTATCCAATATCAGCTGACTGACTGCCCGGATAAATAGCTTGGCTAAATCTGCGAATAAGGGGCGACGTACAGTGCAATAATTAATTAACTAGTCGAATTACTGCGATAGTTTAATTCAGATAAGTATGAAAAAATCTCAATTACTTTGTCTAAATTACACCTCTAAGTACCTTCTTTTATCAATATCAAGTGAGTACAATGAAGATTTTTTAACTTATTAATGAAAATAAACATCTCAAAGTTTAAACGCTGATTGTCAAAGTTATCAAAAGATAATATTGTACTAAATGCAGAGCAAAGGGCAACTTATAGAATTACAGAAACTTTTAACTTTAAAAGATCGTTTTTAGCAATTTTATTTGTCCTAATTTCAATCGCTATTCTTATTTTTTCCTTGTCATTTTGTTTACTCCCTAGACACTTTCTTTTTGCAGAGCCCAGAGCACTGAATCTATTACGCCTATAGGTAGGACTTATAACTTTACTTAAAGTTATGAAAGACCCTAATACTCCCAATTTTCTTCTAACTGAATAACGATATTTATGGTCAAGTAAGCACTTAAGTAAGTATGTAGCAATTGAATTTGTTCGAAAGTGAGCTGTCGAATTGACGCTAATGTGAATTGGTTTGATAAGAACTTTTTATACGTTTTGCTTAGGTTTGATATTTACGAGTAATAAGTATACTTTTATAAGCAGCCGAGTCACTGAAATCAATCATATGAGTTGGTATTATGATTCACAATACTTTATCTGCATTTCTGTGATTGCATAACGTTATAAAGGTAAAAATGTTTTTCAAATTGCTTGGGAGACTTTCGAACATGGGGTTCGATATATTACTGAAAACATTTCCTATGCAAAAGAAAAAAGATAAGTAATTATTATTATGTCAAAGATCTTCAGAAAAGTGTCAGAAAAACCGTCAGGTGATGGACCTGCGTTTTATTTTACCAGTGTACAGCCAATACAAATTAGCGGCGTTTGTTACTCCAGCTATCTGTCAGTCTGTCCGTCCGATTGCATAGTACCAGATGCTCCACAGCGCTATCTATAACCAGACATTTTGCTTAAGTACCAGTACCAGTAAGTAGAATTTAACTTCAATTACAAACAGATTTAATTAGAAAATCTAGTAGCTCCGTAGCTTAAGTTGGTGAGACCACTCGCCCGGATAGCGAAGGGACGTGGGTTCGAGTCCCACCAGATGACACAGTCGATAAATTTTTGTGAGCGAAATTCAATTTGATTTCGTAAAAACTTGCAAAATAATTGCTTAAGTTTTAAAAATAATTATAAGTTAGGCTGATTTCATCTTAACTGATGGTTAAATATTTGTAAAAATATTTACATCAGATACATGCGGGTACATTCCCCAAGTATTGATGAAATCGAACGCCGGCTCACTGGCGTAGCAAGCACTTACAAAAATTCGTCGGCTGACTAACGTCCTCCGTAGCTTAGTTGGTGAGAGCACTCGGCCGGATAGCGAAGGGACGTGGGTTCGAGTCCCACCGGATGACACAGTCGATTAATTTTTGTGAGCGAAATTCAATTTGATTTAGTAAACCTACCAAAACTTGTGAAATAACTGATCACCAGTTTATTGAAATAGGAATTTATGTTTTAAAATTTAAAGGCTTTGTAGCTTATAAGAGTGCTGAAAGATACGATAAGAGCTCATTCAAACGGGATCCGTCAAAAACGATTGGTCAAAATACACGATACGTCATGACGGATGGACGTTCACGTTGCATACGGAATCGTATTTTATCACGATTCGTTAACATATCCGTATTGTTGGCATCAGCGGATCCGTCACAATAAATTCACGATTCGTATATTTTAACGAAACGTGATTTAAAAAAAAACACTATACTAGATTTAAGACGTATCGTCATTTTTCACGATTCGTGATCCGTGTGAACATGGGCATAAAAAAAAGCATTGCCGCCGTCAAAAAAAGAACGAATCGTGAAAAAAGACGAATCGTTAAAAATCACGAATCGTCCTCGTGTGAACGAGCTCTATTTCTGTGTTTCGGAAATCGCTGGGCTTTCTGAACTGATAGATTGTGTATTTTATTTAGCCTGGTATGACTCATTGACTATACTCAAATATAAAATTAATAAATTTACCAGAAACCCAGAGCCAGAACATTTCTTTTTAATTTTTGAGCCTTACTAAGTAGTTTTTCAAGACAAGACATTATTTGGACAAACCCCAGATGCCTACCACAAGACTAAAAGAAGCTTTAAAAGAATGATGTAAGACACAATAATGTAATTTGTTTATTGTAATGTATTTATTCTTAATTTATTTAAATGTATGAACCTATGAACCAAAATAATATTTATTTAATGTTACTTTAAATTATGAATAATTAATTAATATCGTGCTACAATTTAATTAAATAGGCAACAGTTGCCACTCATGTTTGCTGTGCCCTCGCATGGCGCCACTTGTATTTTATTTTAATATTATACATGTACCATCTTACGAACCACTTGTGACTTGCAATAAAGAATCTGAATATAATAGATAAGTTATTATTAATGTACTAAAACATATATACCCCTCGTACTAAAACATTTGGACTATCTACAGTCAATATTTAATCCTAAGCCCGTAATAATCGGTCTAAATCCGGCAAGATCCGTGGCCCAGCTAAGTGCAGTCCGGTGTACGGGTATGCACATCACGGATGTCAAAACCGACGAGTACCTCCATAATTGGAGAGCTCATCACAATAGAGACAGGCACAAAAGGCTCGTGGGCTTAAAATAGTTGTATCATGTATGGCGAAGAAATTCGGAGGCTGGAAGTTGGTGGAGGTGTTAATATATTGCAAAAGCCAAGCGATAGCGAAAATTGCGCAATATTTGCTCCAAAATCGCAAATTGTATTACGCATCAGCAAATACGAAGGCATAGCAAATTAGTAACAGTGATGTCTATAAGTGCATTCATTGTGTCTCTTTGACTTGAATAATTATTCTTAATAGCGATAGGCGATTGTTCGAAAAAAAATAATCGTATGAATCGACAATCGACCATTCGAACTATCGAATGTCGATTTAGTAATTCGGAAAAAAATAATCAAATAATAATCGACAATCGAATGATAATCTATACTCGGCCCTACTATGCATTCGATCGAATTGCCGCGACTGTGCGCACAGGACAGGCAGCGAACGAATGATTAATCGACGCTACGAATGAAGATTCATTCGTTAGTAGTGAGTAGTACGGCCTGCGCACCGCGCGCTCCGGTATTGCTCGCCGCATAATCGAAGGACAATCAAATGACTGCGGTTGCTTCTCAAATACATTCGATTACACAGACCATTCGAATAATTCGAATAATTTAGTAATCGCCATCGCTAATTTTTAATATACTATACGTGAGCGATTTGCCAGCGATCGCATACCTACGTAATACGTGTTTTTTTGACGCTAAGCAATCGATCGCGCTTCTGTCGCGCGATTCCTGCTAATTCGCTAATTGTTAACTATTAGATAGGTAATAAGCCTGCTAGTCTGTAAGGACGCAATATGCTGATTTTACTAGAGAAAAACCGGCTATGCACATACTCTGCTAATGCGGACCGCTTATAGGCAAAAGAAGTATTCATCTAGAGCAGAATATAGTGCACCCGGATAGCATTACAAAACTCTCTTGATTCCTGGATTCAACGGGCAAGTTGTGAACTATCAAACGGGCTGCTACAATAGACCAATCATTGGTCGAGATGGCTAACTTAAGGCCCGAAAAACAAATAATAATTATATTTCCCCATCACGTATTAGGCCATTGGTCCTGCGCCTGATCTCTGTCCGGTCATATCGGATACTGGCTCACCGAACTATGACAGCGAAGGAACAGAAAGAAATTTTGTGTATTGTGTACATACTTGTGCGTTATAATAATAGTACACATATTTTGTCGCCCTGCGTCATTGGTCATACTATCTTTGTTGAGATTTTCTGTCGTAGCGGAAGTTCGGCTAGAAGACATTACCTATCTATTAAATAAAGAAGACTGGATCTACTGTCCCAGTTTGAATTATAAGCAGACGGTGGATAAATCTACGGGTTCACTGTTTTATTGCATCAGCCAATAGATGAGTGACAATTTATGGAAGATATTTGTATCATAGCCTGGCGTTGCCGGATTTGCGGCCCAGACATGTCTGGCAGAACAGCCATTAACTTATTACAATCAGTTCATAAGATACACAAAGGAAAGTCAAGTTTGCAACTATTGTAGGAAACTGACGTTTACGAGTTTAGGGATAAACATTGTACCATCTTAAAATTGAGAACGGTGGTTCTAAGGTGCCTCTTGAACGGACCTGACCAGAAAACAATATGTTAAAGGTATATTTCATAGTTTTCTTCTAAAGATTTCAACATTACGCTAACTGATACTACTGTGATTAAAAGCTTGGCCAAAATATTTGCCACTGCCAAGTTGCCATTAGAATCCAGACAGGCAACCCGGACAGATTTTGGGCACCATTCCGTTTGGCAGCGCTGATTTTAAATGCAGTTAGTTTGTATTTAAGATTGTGTGTATTATTTCAAGAACTTCATTTTTCATCATATTTTAACTGAACAGACAAGTAAAAAAACTTATGTATTTTCTAGAACTTCAGTTTTTCCTTATTTTTAATATCCCGTTTCTAACTGAAGTTATTCGTTCTATTCGAAATCATAGCAGTCTCATCTACAATGTTTTTCTGAGGCACCCCTGGGTCTATTTCCTGTACTTCCGCCGGCGACAGTCAACTTCCGGTCTGAATTATTTACCGGCGGCACCGGTTCGAAGCTACTCAGACCAAACAAGGATTTTAAGGGGTTAACAGGAGGTATAAAAGGTAATATGTATGTGTTTATTTTGTTATGGTTTCATTAGATCTTAGATAGAATCCTGGCAGTAAATGAAAATCAAATAAATGTAGAATTTAGACCTAGAAAACTGCAGCAGGATTCGAACCTGCGACAAGTTTTAAACTCAATTAGGTACTTGGAAAAGCTGTAGGATTGTAATAAATTACATATGTATCTCTGTGTCAGTTTGTCTTAAAATAAACAAAAAAAAGGGCACTAGAGGTACAATAAAAAAATACATATAGGCTACCTACGTCACTACCTGACCAGGTTTGGATTATGGTTACACATGCAGTCGCCTGAATGTGCAGGTTTTCTCACGATGTTTCCCCTCACCGTAAGAGCATCGGTTAGTGAAACAACTAATGTACATAACTCAGAAAAAGTCATTGGTACATGGCGGCATGTGGGATCGAACCGGTACCTCCCGCATGAGAAGCAACCCGCTAGCCACTGCGCCAACGACGCTATTCTTTTATAATATTAGTATCGTATGGATTATTATTATATTAGTATTGCATAGATTATGAATTGTATGTATGTTATAATTTCATCAAAATTCAAAGCTGCAGGGCCCACAACGACAAGATGCAATCTATTCTCGAGGGAAGTTCGTTATCGCTAGCAAAATCTTTGAAACTGACATAATAAACCAATGAACTAACCAACATAAGACAAAATATCAAAAATTCAGAACTACCGGACCGTTTGTAAAGTAACCCCCTGTTTTAATAAGAATATAATTTATTTCAGACTTTTATCCCATATAGTTAGTAACAACCCTGTTAGTAAAACAGAAAAAAAAATCATAATAATAGTATTCATCAGTCACTGCTGGCTGCACCATTCCACTTGAAATAGCGCAACAGTGATTGACGTATGCACAATCCAATCTGCTATCGATCATACTCAGGATGCTGTTGTCTAAGTATCTATTCAATGAACTTTTAGCCCCGTGCTCACCAACTTTAAACAGTCGGTAAACATCGATTGCTGATTAACTTGACAAAATACCCATACAAAATATGTCAAATAATATATAAATATAAATTGTTTCAACAAACACACCAATTACCTAGCCCCAAACTAAGCGTGAGCTTGTGCTATAGTGACGTAGTGTAGTGGTGCTATACTTAAATACATATAAACATCTATGACTTAGGTACAAATGCTCGTGCTCATCACACTAACATTTGCCCCTTGCGGAATTCGAACCCGCAACCGCCTGGTTTAGAAGTCCGGTGCGCGAACGACTACACCAAGACGGTCGTCAAATAATGCTAAACCGCTTGATTACAAATTAAACATGTGTTGGTGAACTCCAGTTTTGCAAACATTTGACATTTCGTTGGCGATAGCGAAGTTCGCTGTAGAATAGCTTGCTTGTCTAAGGACCATATCTACTTATTACCCTAAAGAAAACCCGAAAACTTGTCAAGAAGTGCAAAAAAGCAGGTTAGTAAGAGCGTAGGGTTGTCACGAATGAGTGATTAATGTCTTGTGAAAAAGCACCTTTCGCTAGACAGTACCTTCGTCAGACCCAACCCAAGGGCTTTAAAAGTTTTTGGACATCCGCACTTCTTGCCTAGTTTGAGAAAAAAAAATACAAATGAACAATGGGCATATTTGAACTGACTAAATAAGTGGTAGTTAGTTGTCTGTTTTTTTCTGGCCTTTTAATTTACAAATACAAGGTTAGTCTAAAGTTCTCTGTTCCCTCTGGATTTGTTCAAGAAGTTGAAAGCCCACTTGCGGCAGTCCGGATTAGCTAATCCGGACTGACTCAAGTGGATCTTCCGGATCAGCTAATATAGACTTGAGCAAGTGGGCTTTCAACTCATACATTAGGCTTTCAAAAAGTCCGGAATAGCTAATCCGGACAGACTCAAGTGGATCTTCCGAATCAGCTAATATAGACTTGAGCAAGTGCGCTTTCAACTCAGATATTAGGCCTTGAAAAGGTCCGGATTAGCTAATCCGGACTCACTCAAGTGGATCTTCTGGATCAGCTAATATAGACTTGAGCAAGTGGGCTTTCAACTCAGATATTAGGTCTTGAAAAAGTCCGGAATAGTTAATCCGGACGTGCACAAGTGTGCCTAAGATACCCTATCTCGAACTCGCAATAGGTAAGCAATTTAATGTGTGTTTAGTTTCTGATATAAAAATAAAACTCCTACCCAAAGATTGTTGGTTATTGTTTTACACCGGCAAAATCGTAGACTTTAATAAACAAGAACTCTTATACAGGGTTAATTTAATTAAATTAGCTGGACACCTCTTGCAGGCCGCTTCTCCACAACAATCACAACAACATTTGTTCTACGACTTTTCAAAATTAATAGTTTTTAAATTTAAGTTTTCCCATACAAAAGTTATTTATTGACTCTAAACTTACGTTACTCTACTTACGCACCTTGCGTAGACAAAATAATCACCACGAGCAGCGGGGCGCGGGGTGACGGGGTGACGCAGCGTCGGCGATGCACATGTTAGTACCGAAACGTTGAATAAATGCAGAAGGGGCGAGGTAGGGGCACCTCGGTGTTGTTATTTTAGGTACATCATACAGAGTAGTAAATAACAGAGGGAACAAAAAATTTTAGTTTTTCTTTTTTTGTGTTATTTATCGAGATTTGTAAAAGGTCGTAGATCAAATGTTGTTCGGATTGATGTTGAGAGGCTGCCTGCAAGAGGTGTCCAGCTAATTACAATTAACCCTGTATAGATGGCGTGAATAATAGTTAATTTTATTAAGTCTACCTACTAACATTGTAACATTTATGTATCAAAATTAGCAATCTGAGCTCTTTGGAATTTTCTGTAAGCTCACTTGCAACTTTTAACATAACAAAAAAACATAATAAAATAAATAAAGGTAAATAATAATTTTATTGAACTGTGTACCGGAATACTAACGAACTTGGAAGAAAAGAAGGATATTGCATTTGAAAAAAATCGGGCAAGTGCGAGTCGGACTCGCGCACTGGGGGTTCCGTACAAACATAAGTTTTTTTACGATGCACTCACAGTTTTGCGGATTTCGGTCGTTTTCCTTTACTTGTGCTGTATGACCTTTCTTTTTGACAAATCTCATGATTCTGGGTATTGGGAAGTACTCTATAAGTTTTGATTCCCCTGCTGAATTTTAAAAATGTGGCTAAAATGGCCGTATCTTTAGATTACGTCAACTTAGAAGCTTGATTATTTTACAGCGTAAAGGGACCACAGTATTTTATGTTTATTACAATATTTGGTACCTCCACGTGGTTCTAAAAAAAGGTTCTTAACATACAGACGGACAACAAAGTGATCCTATAAGGCTTCCTTTTGAGTTCCTTTTTAGGTACGGGACCCTAAAACACGACAGTATGACGCAAATATCTTTATCTTTATCTCGACACTGAGAAAAATATCGCTATAAAGCAATTACATTTCCGTAAGCTTTTAAAAATCGTTTGAAACCGCTTTACGATCATAAAACATAAGTTGGGCGGCGCCAACACTGGTAAAGCTCGGAAAAGCTCGTAAAAATAAGGAATAACACGTTAAAATTAAACGTTAAGCACTTTAATGGTGTTAGAAACACTTTTAGCAGAAGCTTCTACTCGTAAGTATTACAAATTGTTTCCGCTGAACAGTCTGTCATCTGTGACTTTTTATCATTACCTATTATATGGATAAAGTTCAGCTATACCTACGAACTGATTCTGCATTACAGATGACAGTCAGAATACTCACCTAAAAGAAATGATAGTGCATTTAAAATTAAAAAGAGGTAAATGGGTCATTAGCGCGCGGATATTGATTGCCTCAAATTGTGCAATTTGCTCAATTTTGCATTCAAATATGACATTTGGCACGTAAAAGAACGTGTGCTCGGAGCATCAAATTCGAATCGCCACGTAATACGAGATGACAGGTCTCATCTTTAAATAAATACACTGTCAGTACCTAGACGTAAGTAAGAAATACTATATGCTATTGCCAAGTAGCAATTTTCTAGGAACATAATAGAAAACTAATATGCAACTACATCGAATAATAATAAAAAGTCGCCGTTTTCCTTAGATCGTCCACATATAATTGATCAACTTTATTATAATTGATCTAAGCCGTCTTCATAATAAAATATCAGATAGAAATAGCAAATTCATATTTAAGGATTTCGAAGTATAGCCATTAATAAAAGTTTATGTAAATTCGGTTCTAAATACGTTCCTAGAATATTGGTACCAGACACACTGTATCAAAGAAATCTTGTAGCTCCAAATATACAAATTGTATATTAAGGGAATGATAAAACTAAAATATTCAGGCGGTATTTTACATCGTAGCAGCTTCTACAACTATACCAAGCTCAAGTTAGGTCTTGAGTACTTCTGCCACCTTTGGGATGGATCTGCCAAATACCAACTGGCTGCATTAGACGCGAAGGAATCGCACGAATTGATTACACCGCCCCTTTCTACTATCGGGACATAAGACGCAGGCGGGGGTTCCACCCTTATGTCGTTAACATACCACTAATACGCACCAAACGATATAAATCTTCGTTCCTCTTGCGTACGGCTAGAGAGTGGAATTCGTTGCCAGCTGAAGTGTTCCCTAAACACTACGATTTGGATTCCTTTAAGAAAAGAGTGAATAGGCTGATTCTAGACAGACATGTCCCATCATCGGCCGCATCGTCGCTTACCATCAGGTGAGATTGCGGTCAAATATCTGCCTGTTAAAAAAATATTATACTGAAATTCAAGTAAAGTAAAGTTAGCTTATTAGATCCGGCATTGCCCAGTGGGCAGAGGCGTCACCTCAACTATGAGGAGGTACGAGTCATACCAGGCCCAGTGCGGATTGGTGGAGAGGTGTCTGTAAGGTAAGTGACCAACCTTACCACGCCACCCTAGGGCCTCTGACTAGGCTTAACGACTTATATCAACTGTATGTGACTATATTAGCCTGGACCATCTACTTAACTTGCCTTCCGAAGAACGGAGATGCTTGTATTAGAATTTAAGTCCCTTAAATTGTGGAAATCGTCACCCATCCAATAATGATCACACCGTGGGTTGCTTAACCTTTGGTATCACTACCAAAGCGCTGCCGCCACTATGCTACAAGCACTTCCAATTTTTCCACCCACCCCACCACCTCAAATTCAAAAGAGAATTGTTAAAATGATATAAGTAACATACTAAAATTAATTGGACAGACAGACATAAATAGCTTCGTGGTTAGAGAGTTTGACCTGTGTATTCGGAACATTGCTCTTTGATACCTGAGATACACTAATCTCGTACTCAGTCTAACTTAAAAGTTCGGCAACCCTTTTCATAAAGGTTACTTGGCAGTGGGACTGTGGGAGTGCCCCCGTGGGCGCTATAAGAGGCAGTAACTAGAAGGCCAGGCTAAAATTAAATAAAGGATTAAACTAGAAAGATGATCAGTCATTTTACAGACAGCGGCTTTTAAAAAATGGCTTTCTAACAACTACATAGTATTTATACATATTTTCCTAGCCGAATTTCGAATAAGCTGTGTCTGAGTTATTTCAAGATAGAAAAACCCAAAACTCTCGGCCCGACTCGGGTTCGAACCCGGGACCTCGTGGATAGTAACCAGCGTACTGACCACTAGACCAACGAGGCAGTCACATAGTATATATATTCCTTTCCTTGCAGACTACCGCCTTAAGGTACACTTCCGAGCAATGCGGCTAGCGGCTACGGTTTGCCGCAAGGGGCTCCGAGCAGCCGCGCGGCTATCATGGAACTATGGGAGTATATGAAACCCTTTTCGAGCGATGCGTCGTGGCCATTCTATACATTCCCTTTATTTAATGATAGCGGCTTATCGAAGCCGCAAGCGGCGAGCTGCAGCCGCTAGCCGCATTGCTTTGAAGTCTACCTTAACTGGAACTGTTTAAACTGACGTCTGGAAAGCTAAGAGACTGGTCGGCAGTTTAGGATAGGCAGGTCAGGTTACCCATGTGAACTACAAAATCAGCTTTTCAGGAATAGAAGCGGTTTCAAGGTCAAAGTGGGGTCTGACGTGCGGGTTGGGTCTATAAAAAAGTAAGTAAAGAAAAAGAGCGGTCAGGAACTCGAAATTTTAACTAAATCGGATCCAATTTGTTCTTACTCCAATGTTCTACAAACTGTACACTGTAAAAGATGTTATAATATAAAGTAATGTAAGAGGTACATACTTTTAAAGTTACCTAAGTATATTGTTAGTAATACTACGAGTAGCTGTATTAGTAGCTCAGTTACGTATATTTCAAATGAGCATTGATCTCTTTGTTTACTAAAAATAAACCATTTGACTAAAATGTTTCCAATTTCTGATCAGGTGATTCAGCCCTCATCCCTGTTATTTATAGTTATTACAGCAAAGCTTCGTCCAGCCAAAGAGCAGGGCGGTATTCAGGGATATTTTTATCTTAAGACACATTGTTTTGATGAACTAGACCACGAGCGTAGTACTAGTACTTATTCTGTGCCATGAGCAGGCCTGTGTTTCTCCCCGCGTAAGTAGCAAAACGTACCTACGCGCGGCGCCCCTACTTAGGGGCTAAAACAAGTTGCGTCTCGCTACCGGTCAGTGACACGCTCGCGCGTTTTATTTACCGGCGGCCGCGCGGCTACGTTGCGGGCTGGACGAGAATGAATAAAGTACTAGAAAGAGGCGCAAGATGGCGTTAGAAGCTTCTCGTAGCAGTCAACCCTATCGCGTCGCGTGATATTACGTCACTGAATAGGTTTAGTGTATTATGAATCATATTCCAGATCAGTAAGTAAAAAAATTATCTTGCAATGGATTTTTGTAGGTGTCTACACGAAAATGTGCTTGACTCTGAGGCGAACTAAATTACGCCATATTGTTGACGACATTGAGTAGACATTTCTTTGAATACAATTGCTAAGTCATACTTCTGTACGAAGTACTAGTATTCTGTGCCATGAGTCAAAGATTTTTTGAGACTAACTTATTTTACTTGCAAATAACGTCAAAAACCTTCTCATTTGAGGTATGACCTTTTCCCTGCAGAGTGGGATCTATAGGCTGACTTTTTAACGTCAAAATGTATATTTTATTATTTATAATTAAATCTTTTTGGCAAAATGTTACGTAGTAAAAGGTAATTATAGTGCAATATGAAGTTTAATACCAGTTTTCGAAACTACTGTTTATTTACCTATCTTTCACGTACACTCCTTAATGATCGGGGTATTTTTGGACAGTTCAACCCTTAGTACTGTCCTGGCAGAGACATTATTCCCTTCTCCGAAGAATAGGGGCAATGTTTATTTTATTTTCTCATTATTTCGTATTGGAATACTGTCTTTAATGGTGGCACTAACCTCATCTGGTGAATTAATTAAGTAGATTTTTTTTCAGAAATGCTTATAAAGGAAATAGTTTAAAGTAAAGTCGGATTTTCCATAGAAACTCATTTCACCCCTCTTATGGTTTTATATCGCGACAAAAAGAAGCCTATGTCCTTCCCAGGGTCTCAAACTATCGCTGTACCAATTTTATTTGAATCGGTCTAATAGTTTCAGAGCCTATTCAATACAAACAAACAAACAATCAAATCTTTCCTCTTTATAATTTTAGTATAGATAAAGATAAAACGACTGCGACTCGCACTTGGCTGGTTTTTTTCTCTATACAGGCTACATACCTACCTGTCAGGTTCCCTTTTAAAACCGTCCGATGAGACTCCTGTTAGTTTTTTTTAGACTTTTCCAGTTTCACGTTATTCTTGTTCTCTCGTTGTTATGTTGTTAAGACGAAAGAATAGCACCATTTCTCCATACAAACGTAGTCCCCTGTTTCCTCCCTGGATATAGACTAAGGTCAATAATATCCGCATTTACTACGGCTATGCTCCTGTTTCGTTTTTTCCCATATTCGAATTAACACAGGAAATATGGGCGTTCAAAAACTAAGAAAAAAACTTTAGACGCTCGCCAAATTAATCTAGGCACATTAAGTCAAAAACTAAAACATAGGAGCATGGTCCCATTCTTTTTTAAATTATTTATGAAAACAATATTATCATTGGTTAAGTTTTCGTCGAGAAAACAGGGGACTACGAAATGCTGTTTTGGTCAGTTTTCTGAAGCGAATTTCGGTCTGAGCTGCATTTGTCCCTTTCTTACTTTAAGAGGAGAGGTTTGGGGGGTGGGTCATGTCATAACAAATACGTATACGTATAGTGATGCTTCATAGTCGATAATTATATCGATACGCCATTGTTGGCCTAATCGACATTGATGTATTAAGTTAAATATTGTCTTGGTAGTTTGTCTTAATATTTTATATCATTAGCGGTCTACGACTCCTCAGTGGTGTTTCCATAGAAGAAAAAAGCAGGTAGATGTTCCGTTGCTGACTCCTAAAATTACTGTGCACGTACATGTGATTTAAGCACTTACTGAGGACATAACGTAAGTAGATTCATTTTAATTCGAGAGATTGAAGCCAAGCTGATTTCTGATATCGGTGGAAGCTAATTATATGAAATGGATTTTAATAGCGGTTGCCCACGACTTCGTCCGCGCACATGTCGAATTTAATATACAAACTTCCACTCCCATTTTCACCCCCTTAAAGGATGAGCTTCCAGAAATCATGTTACGTCATTCTCAATTTCTAACCAAAAATTTTATGGAGTTAGCTCCATAGCTGACCGAGTTGCATACAAACTTGCCCCTCCTTTTTTACCCCGTTAGGGGAAGAATTTCCGAAAAACCTATTTTAGTGCTCCCCTAGACCTCCTATGGAACCTTTAATTTAGAGTCTCTAGACCCAGCAGTTTAGGCTGTGGGTTAATAGGTCAGTCAGTCATTAAGTCAGTTTCATTTTTATATACATATTTAGAAGATCACTCACCTTAGTGAGGGCGTGTTGTAATATCCACCAAGACATTCTATAAATTACATTACCTATTGTATGGTTTATATTCACACTGTTATATAATATATATAAGTCAGCCTATTAGATCCCACTGCTGGGAAAAGGCCTCACCTCAACTATGAGGAGGAACGAGCCATACTTCACCACGCGGGCTCAGTGCGGATTGGTGGAGGGGTGTATGTAAGGCAAGTGACAAACCTTACTGTCAGAAGTTATCAAGCCGCCCTAGGGCCTCTGACTAGGCTTAACGACTAATACCACAGATATTAGCCGGGACCAACTGCTTAACGTGCCTTCCGAAGCACGGAGATGCTTGTCATGGACGTCACTTAAATGGTCGGAATGGTCACCCATCCAATCACGACCGCGCCGTGGGTTGCTTAACTTTTGGTATCACTACCAAAGCGCTGCCGCCACTGCGCCACAAGCACCTCACACACTGTAGACAATATGAAATGTTGAATGACAATGCATTAGACAATGCATTAGAAAAATACCTACATTTACTTTCTACAAGGAAGGAGGAAGGACACACTCATGCCAACTTCTTAAACCAATCAAACAAATTGTTTCATAATATTGTTTTTATTGCGCCAACTGCGAACCACTTGTTAGTATAATATACAAAAATCTTCAAAACTAGAGTTAGTTACAAAGAAAGAAAAACAATTTTATTGTTAGAACTATGAATGTCGTTAAACGAACACATTGAGACTGTAACAACATTCTGGGTAGACTGAGTCCGTCTTCTTGCGAATGATTGAGTAAAGATCATCAGTATTGCATGCTTCGCATACATCACGGATGCGCTACGGTAACGAAGAAGTCCAAACAGAGCCCTGAATCCGTTGTAGTAGGTGCTTCACACGCAGCATTATCCTGCACCTGATATGAAATTGTCCCAGGGTATTGTACCCACTTTCGTCAGTTCTCTTCGCCCAAGATCCATCTCCGACCTCTGTTATTAAAGGGATTCCGTCGTTTTCCTTCCACGCCAACATTTACAATAATTAGCCTCTTCTCTTGCTGCGATCGTATCGTGTAAAGCATATGATGTTTGTGCAGGTTGACCTATTTGTGTCGGGCATATGAAACATAAGTATTCATGAATCCTGCATTTTATACAAAAATGATGTTCTTCCGTTTAGCAATCATAAATAAACGACATTTACTTCAGTTTCTTTAAAAGATAGTGGATTTCAACTTGTTATTGTTGCACAATTAGATAATGTCTTGTTGAAATGTGTTGTCAATTAATCTTCATAAGTAAAAAGTTCCGTTCCACGTATGAACAAATTTTTAAAAGATAAATGATTCTTTAATTTCATAAATATTAAGCTTTTGCAAAATCATTCTTGTTGTTAAAGTAGGCTGTCGTGTCGGGTCTTAATAGTATGTCTGTAAAGATATAAATATTTTGTTATTTTTGTAAAATATTAATCTAGTTACCCACTCGTAGTATGAGTGAACCGGAAAATGTCATCTGTCACCTTTCCTTCGTATTTCTAGGTATATCTTTGATAAACTATATTAAAGGATATAATCATGAAACTGATAGCCACGGCACATATTTACATTTATTATTTTCTTTTAATTTAATTATATATCATGTTCAAGCTCCTATATAAATAGCAACGTATTTATATCTTGCTTAATGCCCTGCTATAAAGATATAATAACGTAAATATAGGAATCAAAACATGAATTTTATTCAATATTGACTCTACCATTACCTGAATTTGAAACCCTTTTTCTTCTTTGTTTTTATAGTTTTAATAAACTTTCCACCAAAAATAATTGCGTATACATAGACTTTATTTTGTATTGCGTACTGTGTCTTCGGTTATAGTTTATCAAAGAGTACATCATGTTTCTTGAAAATACTTTATTTTAGCGAGTTTTGCGCGAGGTCTATAGTTCGCACACACACTAACTTACGCTACTCACACATAGATAGAGCAGTGCGGGGCGCAGGGGCGGCCGCCAGAGCATGCGTCGAGCGAGACAGCATCATTTTATTCAAAAACCTATTTTTCAAATGTCACTTAGACCGCGTTTCCTCTTAAGCTATTGCTGTTGTGTATCACTGTACTGTACTGACTGCCTCGTTGGTCTAGTGGTCAGCACGCTGGGTATTATTCACGAGGCCCCGGGTTCGAATCCCGGGTCGGGCCGAGATTGTTGAGTTTTTCTGTCTTGAAAAAAACTCAGACACAGCTCCGGAGTCAGGAAGTTGGTGGTGTTATACCCCCGTGCCTCGGAAAGCACGTTAAGCCGTTGGTTCTGCGCCTGATCCCTCTACGGTCATGTCGGACTGCCGTCTCACCGAATTATTAGAGTGAAGGAATAGAGAATGCACCTGTGTATTGCGCATACACTTGTGCACTATAATATGTCCCGCGCAGTTGGCTAATCTCTGTTGAGATAGGCCGCCATGGTCGAAATTCAGCTAGGAGGACATTATTAGTATTATTACTGTACGTACTTTTGCCTTTCTTCTAAATTATTCTAGGGAGCCTTATCGAAGGGTTAAAATTGAGAACCATTTAATATTACCTGCGAGAGATTTCCATAGGGTTTATCAATCATTAGCATGGGCTTGTAGAACTTCAAATTGGACATTAAATATTTCTAATGAGGTAATTAATTTCTTAGTTAGTTATAATAAGAACGAACAACCGTTGGAATAATTCTATCACGGGGCTATTGGTGCTAAAAACATGCCAGATTGGGATGTGTAACATAAGTACCCCTTTGTTGGGTCTATGCAGAAATAAATGAATTTTATTGTATGTTATAATATTAAATTATAACATACAATATAATTCATTTTATGCTGACCTAGGATTCAAAAGAGCATTCCTGTCAAAAATGTAATGTACTCGTATGTACTTCTTCTTCTTCTTTGATATGGCGAGCGAACATAAGTCTACCGCATTGAGGCATACTGTTCCGCCAATGACACGTGTGCAGCATTTACACGGCGCGTGTGCTTATAAAAAGAGAAATCAATTTACAAAACTAAAACTTTATGCAGTTCTATCCATATAAAAAGACAAGACATTAGACAACAATATTAGTAATTTACAAAATACTTACATAAAGTGGGTAGGACTGAGGAAAAAAAAGGGGAAAGGAATGTTGAAACAAATAATTTACGATGTACCTGATTTATAGATTAGTATTTTTCGTGAAATGTAATGATGTAAGTAGCTAAGTAGTTGCTGATTTTAAAAGTACCCAATGTCAATGACGGTTTTCTAAAAAAAAATCTGTATCCGAAAAGGTACCTTCATAACTAACATAAGACCTCACCTTATCTCATTTGTCTGCAGACTAAGCTTTTAGCAGCACTTCCTCAGTTCTAATTGTTTCTCGCTTAGTTTAAAATAAATAGCTTAAAACTCGCACCGCTAACTAAACGCCGACTAAACCAAAATGAATTTACACTAGAAAACTAAACTCAGCGGTTCGAGACTTAGAATACCAATTGGAGTTGGTTGTAATGCACTCGATTCAAATGTGCTATGTCTAAGATAAGATTTAAGTTCAGTCTCTCTCTTATTCTGCTAAACAAACGAAAAGAGACAGACTAATACAATAATTTATAAACGTCAAATAAGTAATGATATTTCTTACGAATTTTACAAGGTTTTGTGTTTTCGTCTAACTTTAGTCATCATCGAATGACGTCCCTACTAAATTGTCTATGGATTCTGTGATTCCTAAGCCACTGACAGCTGTTTAGTCTGACGTTTTTAAATTATTAGTCTGTCTTTTCGTTTGTTTGGAAGAGAAAGAGAGAGACTTTAGGTACATATTAGAATTGCGTACAATTATCTGTGTAAATTGTGTTTTTTTCTTTGATTCTAAAACACTGTCAAAACAATTGAAGAATGCCCTAAACACGACGGTAATTATACTTAGTCTACCTTAAATGACGTGTAGGAGTCTCCATGGCCACTAACATTCTCCTCCAAGTTACCAAAATTACTTACTGCTTAGGTACTGCAAAATTGGCAACATATTTGAACGATTGCAAATACATGTTATGTACACATAAGTAATTATAATACACACTTCAACACTATCTAGGGATATCCCTACAAAACACAGTATTATTATATCCAAAATACCCCTAGACGGTGTTGATTAGTATATTATAGGTGGCATAGTACGGTAACTTTGGCAATACCAAAAATACTACTGAAACCGAGTCTAAGGACATTGGTGTAGCGGGTATTTTCACGATGTCACCTCTCATTCCAAAAGGCCAGCATTGCGCCAGACACAAACTCCGTGATAGGATGGCGCTATCCACGAATGGAATTCACTCCTAACTCAAAACAGTGAGTGCAGAGCTGAGTGAGCCGGGAACAGATAAATCGCATTTGTGCCTCCCTGACCGCTTTCTCAACTGTACACTCAATTAGGTTAGGCTATGGTGAAGGTTATGGGAAATAGCGTTTTTGGAATCATATCAGGTTGGAACCTTTCCACCACCACCACTGATTCTTCATCATTCCACAGTCTACTGCTGAACCTGCTCCTTTATCTATGGGTGGATTGGCCAGTCTGTAGCCACCATGCTTGGCAGACACGAATACTACCTAATTTTGGGGTAGTGAAAAATTTTGCTCCTAGTAGTCCACCCCAGGTAAAGCCATCACAAACTTCAGTCTATGGCGGCTGAACGATCCGCTAGTGGCACATCCTTTGGCCACACTAAAAAAAATATTGCTGCAGTTTCGTAGGCCGTCTTAGGGGACGCATAGTCTGATGAATGCAAATATATCATCCAGAAACAAACATAGACTCATCCAATTTACAAATCTGGGTAGGTTGATGTCTTGGAGTCTTGGGGCAACCCCCCAGCTCAAACGAACGACGGAACAGCTCGCGTTCGGCCAACGGAGAAAACTGCTTTAAATGAATTAAGATTTTAACTCGCTGCGGGCGCGCTACTTTTATAAATTACCGCCATTTTTATGCAGCTGGAAATAGAGATGTCAGGGCATAATTGTCGATAAATGGGGTGAGATGAGTTAAGAAGAAGGTGCTTGTAAAACCAACCCAACAGTGATGGTTGTAAGCAGATAAATACATGATTGCTTACTTTTTGTTACCCTAGTTAAAGTAGCATTTATTTTATCTAGTCTACATTTTTTAATTTACAAGCAAATGCAGAGATAGATAGGCATCACGTTAAGTTTATTGCACAATTGCACAATGCAAAAAAGTTTCCTGAGAATATTTTGACAAGATTCATGATACGAAGCATTAGGTAGGTATTCTTAATCTGTGAGTATGATAGTGCCCCTCGCTAAGACGAGCTTTATGTTATTATTATTGAGTTTGCGAGTTAGAAAAAAATACAATTACCTTTATCGTTGACGCGATAATTTCTTCTGTACCGTTACCATGAGTTTACGGCGGTTTTACTCGCTAGCGACGACGTAAAAAAAGTGTATGGAAAATTGCACAGCGCCTCTAGCGGTTACTTGGAGAACTCAAATTTTCCATACACTTTTTTTACGTCGTCGCTAGCGAGTAAAACCACCGTAAACTCATGGTAACGGTACTGTGTGCTGTAGGTCAATTAAACACAACATACTATGAAATCGATATTAGCAACGTCGAACGAATCTCATCTCTAGGGATACTGCCTTAGTTTAACCTGGACTTGAATGCGGACTGCAGCTTAAGAGCTGGTTTGAAAATAATTACTTAACGAGGCTGTTTAATATTTTTTACTAACTTTTTAAGTCCCTACTTTTAGGGAGTTTCGACATCTTTAAAATACATAGTAGAGACTAGTTTTATATTACCTATATGTAGTAGAGCTAATGTAGCTATATTTGTTTATTATTTATAAAAAGGTATGTGGAATACGGGGTTACGAAAGAATACACTGGATCTGGGGTAAATCTTACTATTTTATTCGACTATAATAAAAATATAAAAAATACATACACGCCTAGATACTACAGCCATCATCAAACTAACAAATTCAAAACAATCGTCTCGCTCGCACACATTCTTTTTTTAAAATTTAATAGACAGACATTTGACCGCAATCTCACCTGATGGTAAGCGACGATGCGGCCGATGATGGGACATGTCTGTCTAGAAGCAGCCTATTTACTCTTTTCTTAAAGGAATACAAATCGTAGTGTTTAGGGAACACATCAGCTGGCAACGTATTCCACTCTCTAGCCGTACGCAAGAGGAACGAAGATTTAAAACGTTTGGTGCGTATTAGTGGTATGTCAACGACATAAGGGTGGAACCCCCGCCTGCGTCTTATGTCCCGATAGTAGAAAGGGGCAGGTGGAATCAATTCATGCAATTCCTTCGCACACTCGCCGAAATGTAGCCTGTAGAACACTGAAAGGCACGCTAACTTAAGCCTATGTTCGAGGCTTTGCAGCTTAGTGTCACAAAGTTCAGTGTCTCCAATAATTCGTATTGCTCTTTTTTCCATTGAGTCTAATGCAGCCAGTTGGTATTTGGCAGATCCATCCCAAAGCTGGCAGCAGTACTCCATACAAGATCTAACTTGAGCTTGGTATAGTTGTAGAAGCTGCTTCGATGTAAAATACCGCCTGACCTTAAAGAGAACTCCAAGCTTTCTAGCTGCAGTTTGGGCTATGGACTCGATGTACTGGCCAAAACTCAAATTGGATGACCACTGGATACCTAGAAGCTGTAAGTTATCAGTGACGGAAACAGGCACACTCCGGAAAGTCGGAGCCAGATCAAAATTCTTTTATGACTTCGATTCTTCCATCATTTGTTCAAAACTAATCCTACATGTATTTCTATGGAATTATTAAATACTTTCGTCTGTTTTGATCTTCTCAAGATCCCTTATTTACGTGTCCATTACCCCAGTAGGAAAAGGTTTAAATTCAATAACAAATTTAAATATGCAGAAAAATAGTAGGCGATTTGCTTTATATGTACGCCAAATTAAAATCCCGCAAGAGGCAAACGTGTGTGTGATGAGCACGAGCAATTGTACCTAAGTCATGATGTTTATACACGTATATAAGTATGTCTATCCGTTATTATAGTCGCCATACCACAAGCTCACAAGTTAGGTGTGATTGTAGGAACAATTTAATAAAAAAAATTTTATTCAATTTTGTATAGAGTTCAAATGAAATAGCAAATCCACCTAGAATCATTGCAATTTGGAAGTGGTCTAAAGCTCTATATAGGCTGCCATGTTAGCCACGCCGCACCTGTTGTGCCCACGACGAATCCTGCAAAAGATATGAGTATCAAGTGAGTAGGTAATGTAAGCTTACCCAGGTTGTTAAATAATTATTTAAAAAAAAAACACTCGACAGCAACAATTATTATATTTTTGAAATGATCTTTTTACTGGCTTTCATTTGATACCCATATTGCTATGGTAAGAAAAAATCAATCTACCCTCCCTCCTTTATTTCATTTGCGGGCGCCAGTATTTAAATGCATAAAGCCTTTGTCACTCTCACAATTTTTCCAAATTCAACGACACCTCATATATCAAAAACAGTCCAGCCGTTTGGGCTCTAGGGCGTGCCAAACAATTATACATACATACATACTCTCGAAAAACATAACCCTCCTTCCGCAGTCGGATAAAAAGTACGAGCCTTAACTAATCTTTTTTAAATAATTTCCTGTAGTCTGTAGATTGTAGAACACAATATATTACATATACTCAAGTCGCTTCTACTGAAACACCCTCACCACAAATATAGGGTACGTGGCATGAGCCATACTACACGTGGGCTGGGGTATTTGTGGAGATATTGCATGTATGGGAAGTGACTATTACTGTTTGATCTTATCAAACCTAGGCCTTTGGGTAGACTTGACGACAAATATCAATGAATATTAGCCAGGATGAAGAGCTTAACGTGGCTTCCTTTCAAAGCACGAAGATTCTTCATGAAAACGGAACTTCTGATTTTTATTTATAGAAAATTAATTGTTGTCAACCCGCCCGCGATTCTTATGGGGTTTGACAGGTTATCATAAGTACCTGAACTGCGGAGTAAGCCAGTTCTGGTAATAGTCACCTATCCAATCACGACCAGCGCGTGTTGCTGAACTTTGGTTATCACTATCGTACTTATTTTAAGCTAAAGATTCCGAGCTGTTGAGTCCGCATGTTCAACTTCGAACTAGCGAAACACCAACGAATTTACGAGTGGAATTATCAAAATGCAGAACTGCCACTGATCGCCACCTGTTGCGCTTGCGACGGGGTCCTGCTAAGAGGATTAGGGATTACAAACATGTGTCCATTGCAAAGGGACTACTTAGTGAGTACTTTGTCAGGAATAACTGAGAATAGAGGGGATATTTGAAATTGGAATCTGTTTGTCTACTTTTACCCAAAGCCCAAAAAGACGTTTTTTAGTTGATGATTTATAGAGCGAGAAATTACAAAGCAAAATACACATAGGAGTACAGTGAAGGCGGTTTTACCGCTACATTTACCTTGGCGCTGTTTATTCAAGGTTTTATGACATAGTTTACTTTAGTCTTATCAGTAATTTTCTTAAAAGGAAATATTAGAGGTACGAGTATAATTATGTATGTGTCGTGATCGAATCAGGAATGAGGAGACACGTTAACTAAGGTAACGGATATAGCACAGCATGTCGGTAAGTGGTAGTGGACACATTGTCCGAGGAACTGATGGCTATTGGAGGCGAAAGGTTCTTGATTGGAGACCAGAATGGACCAGTTTGGACTTGGTTAAGACCTGCACCCTTATTCACAAACGTCGGAAACTACAGATTTAGAATCCGGGAGGAAGGCTTCCGAAGACGTCAAAAAAATGTGAATCTCAAACGTCGGAATCGAAAACTTTGACGTTTCCACTACAATATGCACAAATGATATCAGCTTTAGAAAACTCCGTTCGGAAAGGATGTTTGACATTCGAATTCGGAACAGGAATGAATCAGGACGCTGGACTTTATATTTATCCACTGAACTGTCAAGTGAACCAAATAGTCCTACCACCTCAATTCAGGTCAACTCTTCGACTGCTATCCCTTTCTTTTCACCTGATATACCCGTCCTCTCCCCACCGCCGGCCCCACCAGTTAAGCAGGATCCAGTATTGAGGAGTGTAGCCCACTAGCAGCATGGCGTGGTTCAGGTGCCAAGATACGCAGAATGGATCGTCGTATATGCCGCTCCTGGGAATAGGAATGGCCAGATTACTTTGCTTAAGCTTTACTTCGTCGATTGTATGTTTGTAACTAAAACGTAGTAAAAAAAAATGCTATAAAAAATTCATCCGTCTTTAGGTTAGACTCTAACCCATGACTCTTCGCTATCGGTCGAATACTCTCTCAACTGAGCTACCAAGGATATTGTCACTTGACTAACTTTTGTGAGTACTTGCATCGCCATGAGGCGCGTTCTCAGTAGCTCAATTGGAAAAGCTTCGCCCGGATAGTGAAGGATAGTGGGTTCGAGTCCCACCCTGAAGAATGTCGGTAAATATTTTAGTGCAATATTTCATTTGGGAATAAAACTTACAAATAAGAAATTATAAAATAAGGGTTAGTTTCCTTTATCATTAACTAACCCATCAACATCTCAACATCAAGGGTACCAGCATCATTCAGGGTTGCTATAAACACTTATTATAAACGTAAGTCAAATCGGCAGTGGATATTTGTTATTTAACAAAGCCGATCCTAAGCAATTACTGCCCTAGTTGAAGGAATGGAATCTGTTTGCCACCTTTTATTTGAAGTTCGAAAAGAGGCCTGGTTGTTCTTTAGTTGAATGATTGAGAGAGAAAGAAATTATAAAGCGATTTACACAAAGATGTACAATCAAGGCGGTTTTACGGAACCTTAAAACATGGACAGCTGTTTTATCAATAGGATCCCTTACCGATACAGTTGAAAGGTGAATGGTGCAGCGTTGACAGCAACAGCTAGTGGTCCGATCGTGGCCAAGGCCTTCTCCATGGCCCCCTCGTCTCCTGAGGGCAGCATGGCCCAGCGTTTCGGCCGCGTTCGGACTAAAGAGCTGCCGTATTTGCATTTGCCTTTCTGGAACAAATACAACGTGAATTAACGTGATCCTTTTAATACCCTACCTTAAGACAGTTGTTATTCTGTCTAGGTTCTAACTGCCGCACTCAGAGACGTCAATTAAATTTAATCTATAAATTAGTCTCATTCTGTCACTTTCTTTGTCAATAAAATGGAAAAGGACGGCATAAGTCTTAATGAAGGGTTAACTTTAATGGACGTCTCTGAGTACGGCAGTTTGAAATGCACCATAATAAGCTTTATTTAATAAGTTGTTGAACTTTTATAAAACCAATATGGTGCGGTTGAAAACATGTTTGAGAACAATAAGTTAATGTAGATAGCAAAGCAAATGCTTAACACATAAAAACAACATTTATTTATCTTATAATTTAATGCTTCATCTTCCGATTGTTGAAATACTTGCAATACTATTTTTTTCCGGTGTTGTTGGAATAATCCCAAACCATTGATGTAAGCAACTAAATATTACAGCGCTAAGAAGCACTTGACAATTTCGACAGGCTTTGCCAACGTCTGAGTGGTCAAGGAAATCATCGGATATACAATAGAAATGTGAGTGCTTATTTCTGAAAAACAATTATTTATATGGTTCTTAACCCACCTTCCCAGTGTAAGGGTATCGGTCCTCGGCGATCAAGCCTGCCCTGGCGGTGTACCGCATCGCCCCCCTGAGGGAGCCGCCATTGCAGCCCATGTTACCATCCGCGCTGCTGCAGTCCACAATCTGTTGGGGACTTTAAAGTGATCTTGTAAATTAAGAACACCCTGAAATATCATTGCGCGGAAAACTGATGGCCTTGGGGTAGAACAGTTCTTGATTGGAGATCAATTGATCAAAAGCGTAGCGTAGGGCACCGGCGAGTTGGATAGACTACTTGATGAAGGTCGCAGGATCGCACTGGATGCAGGCCGCTTGTAACAGGTCACTTTAAAAATCTACGGGGGAGGTGGCCTTGGGGTAGGATGTGGGGGACAGGAAAGGAAACCCCCAAAGAATAATAATAGGAAATATATTTATAAAAAAGACTGAGAAATCAGATATACAAACACAACTGAAAGACACTAGAATAGACAGACAAACAGAAAACTATAACTTATTGACACAATCAATAAATATATAAATCCTCATAGAGGTCTGTCCTCCGCATGATTATAGACCATCAAAAGCGTAGCTCGGGCATCCACGGGCAAGATAGACTAAGGTGACTTTATAAACGTCCCAGGATGGCACTGTATGCAGGCCGCTTGTAAAAAGGTCACTTTGGAATTCTATGGGAGGCGTATGTTCAGCACTGGATGTCCTGCAGCTGATAATAATGATAGCCTATCGGAGAAAACTTAACTTCTTATCTGTGAGGAAGTGAGTTTGGTCCCCGACCTGTATCTACCACTGAATTGGTATGTTCAAAATTAAGGAACAGTATTATTCAAAGATAACAGTAAAAGAAAGCATAATGTGTGGGAACCTGTTCACTAGTCCAGACTTGCCCAAGTAGGCTTTCAACTCAGATCATAGGCCTTGAACAAGTCCGGATAAGCTAATCCGGACTTGCGCAAGTGGGCCAAAGGCTACTAACCTAAGCTCCCCCCACTCCCCGTGCTTCTTGTACAACTGAGCCTGTAGTGCATGTGTGACAGCAAACGCGTAGCAGGCACCGCAGCGCCACTGCTCCTCGCGCTTCGGCTTGAAGCCCAGGGCTCGCCAGTCCATCTGAACGAGGAAAGGGTTTGAACTAGATAAGATAATATAGATAAATTACTTCCTGAAATAAAGATACAGCGAGTGAACATAGCACATAACAAACACAACAGAATAAAATACAATTAATAAGGTAGGGATCCACCAGGTTTTTGTATTTTATCCTGCTGTATTTAGGCCAAGCCTATCTCTTAGGGACCAGGAATACGATTACCAGATGTCACCAATTACAAGTAAAGGGGTACTCGAATTATTTAACTAAGACAAATCTGGCAGCACCAATTCTTCTGCTATGGCCATCTAGGATTGTTATAAATACTTACTGGAAAATTATTCGTAATGTTATCCAAATAGCCAGTTAAGAACTTTTGAGTGACTAACACACTAAACAATCTAATTTAACATAATGTAATATTCGATGATCATGCAAGATGGATTACTTGTGAGATACGTTGTGTTTATGCGATGGCCAAGTCAATCTATTTATTTAAAACATAAAACATTTTCAATATTTCTATATTTACTTTAACTACCTCGTTGGTCTAGTGGTCAGCACGCTGGGTACTATCCACGAGGTCCCGGGTTCGAATCCCGGGTCGGGGTTGAGAGTGTTTGGGTTTTTCTGTCTTGAAATTACTCAGACACAGCTCCGGAGTCAGGAAAGTTGGTGGTGTTAACACCCCCGTGCCTCGGAAAGCACGTTAAGCCGTTGGTCTGCGCCTGATCTCTCTACGGTCATGTCGGACTGCCGTCTCACCGAATTATGAGAGTAAAGTGCACCTGTGTATTGCGCACACACTTGTGCACTATAATATGTCCCGCGCAGTTGGCTAATCTCTGTTGAGATAGATAGGCCGCCGTAGTCGAAATTCGGCTAGGAGGACATTATTATTATTATTTATTTACTTTAAGATGTTGTTAGGATAGCTAATTACGTAATATGTACTTAACTTACGACAGAAGGAACCCAAAATATGAACTGAATAAATTAGCCACCTTAGATCTTAAATTTTTTTACGATAAAAAAATAAGTTGCGAGACGGATTTTTTCACAAGTTTGTTTTTGATGGCATCAATTTTTTGGCTGCCGTTGTTAAATTCCCTGAGCATCTCTAATCAAATAAATAAGCCCATCGCAAAATAAATAGAAAACGAGAAAATGACGTGTTTATTATATAAATCAATTATCGTAATTGATTTATTATATAAATCAATGATTGTTAATAATAAGTCAGCCTATTAGATCCCACTGCTGGGAAAAGGCTCACCTCAACTGTGAGGAGGAACGAGCCATACTTCACCACGCGGGCTCAGTGCGGATTGGTGGAGGGGTGTATGTAAGGCAAGTGACAAACCTTACTGTCAGAAGTTATCAAGCCGCCCTAGGGCCTCTGACTAGGCTTAACGACTAATACCACAGATATTAGCCGGGACCAACTGCTTAACGTGCCTTCCGAAGCACGGAGATGCTTGTCATGGACGTCACTTACATGGTCGGAATGGTCACCCATCCAATCACGACCGCGCCGTGGGTTGCTTAACTTTTGGTATCACTACCAAAGCGCTGCCGCCACTGCGCCACAAGCACCTCAATTGTTAATATCGGAAAAATATCTAAAACATCATAAAACTAAAACTGCAAACACTGAAATATTTACGCGAGTTCGAGTAACTACTAAAGTACCCCGACTCCGAGAGAGTTATTTTGAAACTCCCCCAAAAATACTGAACTGGTGGCCAATAAATACTGAATGAAATGAATGAGCGAATCGCGCGAAATAAATCTTTTGAGAATTTTCGTAACTTATAATAACTCGCCAAAAGTTTGGAGAAATGAGTGCTGTTATTGAAATATCAATTTTAGTATTTATTTTATTTATTTATTTGGTATACAAAACATATTACAATCATTTAATGCCTAAGTATGTATATAATATATGTGTTCTAGATTGTAACACTTTAACATGTATACACATAAGAAAAAAAAACAAAAGTCAAAGCAGAAGACAACACAGTCTAGTATTCTGTGACACAGTACACAACAGTAAGCTAAACTCATAAGTAGCGACAATGACAAAGACAAATATGTTTCCGACTGCATCAATGATAATTATTGATGCAGTCGAAAACACACTTCTTAAATTTTGAGAGATTATGACGATACAAGTCTATTTCTTTATTTGTATGCACTAATTCATTATAGGCGCGACACATTCTGACAATTGGATTGTAAAATGAAGTGTTATTATTATAAACTTGAAGCAAAAAGGGTTTAGGGTTGCGACACCTATATCTAGTATTGAAGTTTATAAGGGACAGCAAAGATGGGCAATCAATGTGTGACTGAATTATTTTGAAGAGGTATACAAGAACAAAATATTTTCGGCGTACTTCTAGTGACTGCATCCCGAATCTCATCATTCTGTCTTCATAATATCTGATAGCTCTGTGGTATCCGTGCCGATAACACAGGACCCTCAGAAACCTTCCCTGCACACCCTCTAAACGTTCTATGTGAACGCGATAATATGGCGACCATATCACCGTATTGAACTCAAGAACACTTCTAACAAGTGTCTTGTATAGATAAATTAGACTATTTGGGTTTTTGAAATCCCGAGAGTGGCGCAAAATGAAACCAAGAGTTTTGTTGCACTTGTTAATAATGTGGTCAAAGTGAGCGCGAAATGTAAGTTTCTCATCAAACAGCACACCTAGATCTCTAACAACGTGTTTCCGCTCCAGTATCTGACCATGTATTGAGTAGTTATGCAGAAGCCTATGTTTTTTGTTTGTGAAAGATACGATAAAACATTTTTTTACATTCAGTTGCATGTAATTTTCTGTACACCATTGATTAAGATTGTCTAGATTTCTTTGAAGTGTTATGACATCATGTTCACTTTCTATCGACAAAAACATTTTGAGATCATCCGCGTATAATAAACATGGGCATGTTAAGCGTTCTACAAGGTCATTTATAAAGACTATAAAAAGAAGGGGTCCAAGATGTGAACCCTGGGGAACACCAGAAGTGACCACCAACGGTGCAGATAGATGACCCTTGATTGCAACTAGTTGACTTCTACGGCCAAGGTATGATTTTACCCATCGCAGCAAACTTCCGCAAGTATACAGTAGGATGTCTAAGCTATTGTTTTTATTCCTGGTTCTGTACCAGGGTGCCAACGGGGCCCCATAGCAGGTAAGTAGATATGACATACAAACTTATCACAAATAAAATAAGGTTGAAATGATTATAAATTTAGCACTTCACATATAAGTAAGTATGGCTCTTTCTAGTCTGAATCACAGGTTCAACCTTGTTCAGACAAAAGAGAATATGTCCATTGTTTTTAGACTCTGTTGTTGATTTGTAAAAGGTAAAACCTTTGTTTTAATGAAAAGCAAAATATGTTATTTAACTTGATTGTCCGTTCAGCAGGCTGTCTTAGGAACCGTTATACTCGTAGTAAGTAGAGAGATGACACATGCCAGCCGATGTTTTGTGGCTAGAAATACATAGGGTACCTATATTTTTGGAATAGGTTTTGCTTGCTCTTGACTCTAGGCTAAACCAGACGTGGCGTAGACAGAGTCGACAGTGGAGCGAGCTCGCCCAGAAGGTTCTGGCACTCCCACTTACTGACGGAACTAATCTGCTTGCCGCCGGGCTCCGGTGGGAGAGTGGTAGCTACCAGGCGGCGCCTAAAGGAGTCTACCACCGCTATTAGGATTGTTTAGCCACCATCACAAACTGAAGTTTGGAATAGAAAAAAAAAAAATATTTTTCTATGCATTTCCGCTGACGCTGGCGCAGGCACCAAACCACTCCAACCGCAACCGCGTTGAGTATTAGTTCAGGCAAATGTTGTCGTCTCGGCTGAGCACGGACGACTCACAAGTTTGGAACACTAGGAGGTAGATCCTTCACCGCCCCATAGTAATGATGATGAAGTGACAGTTTGAGATGTCAACACTTACTCGTGCTGGTACTTTTCGTCGCGCATTCTTTAGGAGGGTAGTCTTGCGTTTGTCCTCCGCCGGGTCGAAGAGAGGCCCCTTGTCGAATAGCTTCAGGATCTTCTTGAAGTAATCTTTGGTGTCCTGTGGGAGAGATTCTGATTTATACAGGATGTAACTCTGGGATGTCCCTCTTGCGAGAGAGTCCTTTAATTCTTTTCTTCAAACTCTGTCAGTGATTGTTATCGTGCTAGGCTCTTGGCAGTATCCTGGAAAGATTCAGGCCACTGGCTTTATGCTTTACCATCAAAAAATCTGGGCACCCTTTTTGATAGTGAGTCATTCCGGGTGTGTGTGGGTCTGCGCCTTGGTACCACTATTTGTGAAGTTTTTACGTGTCCTTGTGGCAAGGAGGTCGACAAATATGGTCTCCACTGTCTTTGTTGCCAGCAAAGTGCTGGGTGTCTCGCCCGTCACGCTACACTTAATGACGCTATCAGGAGAGCTCTTGCCAGCATCAATGTTCCTTCCACGTTAGAACCACGTGGTTTGGTCCGTGATGATGGCAAGAGGCCCGATGGCCTCACGCTAATTCCCTGGGAGCGGGGTCAGGCTTTAGTTTGGGACGCAACTTGCGTCGATACTTTGGTCCCATCTCATCTCAGGGAGTCAGTGCTAAAAGCTGGAGCGGCGGCGGAGTTATCTGAAAACGCCAAACGACGCAAGTATACATCACTTGCAAGTGATTATGTGTTTACGCCGTTTGGCGTTGAAACTTTTGGACCGTGGGGACGATCCACTAAATTACTTTTAGGAAAAATTGCACCTAAATTAAATTCTGTTGTGGCAAATAGTAAAGCTGGCTCGTTCCTCGCTCAAAGCATAAGTATAGTTTTCCAACGCGGTAACACAGCCAGCATCGTCGCCTCCTTGCCTCAAGAACACGGGTTCATTTTTAATAAAGTAGGTTTTAAGTTTATTTATTTTTATTTCATGCATGTCTTTCTTTTATAAAATAAAAACGTGTTTTTTTAGCACTCATTAAATTACCTATGGACTAAAAAATACGAACCCAGTCTCCAAACTGGTTCAGGTGTAGCGAATATGAAGTCTCCCCAGCCAGGTACCGTCTGTTGTGCTCCGCTACCAAGCGAAGGTTTTCCCTCCAGCGAGCTAGGGCTGTCAACTCTTGGACAGGAGAGCGATACCGCTTCTTGAACACTGACTGAAAAGTTAAAAAAAAAACTCTGTTTAACTTGACTCTGAAATAACAACTCAGTCAAATTTTTTGTAGTGTGCTGTACGTGTGCTTCCTCGTCCCCCGCTAAAAGTAGCAAAAATTTTTGAACTGGGATTTTGACACGTGCTCTCTTCATTCTAACTACTCAATGAAAAATACTAATGACGTGGCTGTATGGACTTGATCCTTTGCCTACCAGAATGAGTGAATTGAACAAGAAAAAGCATTTTACGCGCGTAGTTTTGCGCGGGAAGCGAGAAGGGTGACTTGTTTCTTAATTTGCTGCAGTTGTCTGTTAGTATTTATTTAATAATTTCTGCACAAATGTAAAAATTGTACAAATGGCGGACTTAATGCCAAAAGCAATCTTACCAACCAAACAGAGAAGATACAGGCAGAAGAAGAGAGAAGTTAATAACGAAAGTACCGAGTGAAAGTACGCAGAACTTCTAAGACCTTATCTAGTTAAATAATATAGATACAATTACAAACTTACATTTTAATAATCATAGGTACACAAAAACTAAAAAAAAAGCAGTGCAGGCGCCTGTTTGCTTTTTTTCGGGTTTCGATGTGGTCAACTCGATTTTACATAAATTTTACTTGAGTTTGCATGATGATGACCTATAGTCCGAACGCCTAACTGAATCATCGTCCTCGCCTGAAGGGTGGTAGACAAGAACGAGGACATTTAGTGGTGCGGGAGGGGGCGTTTGTGATTTAGTTTTAATTGAAATCTTATTTATATTTATCTTACCTTGTATTCCAGCCAGTGACTATGCGGTAGATCATGGTGTATTAGTAGACCATTTAAAACGTGTCTTTTCACAATTGTAGCATTCTTATCACCCACACACTCACTTTCGCTGTAATATTTCAGAAAATCACCAAACCTTTCTGTTTTATCAACGAAATTAAACGTTTTGTTCACAAAAATTTCCACTTTTTTATTTTCTTCGCACTTTTTAAGTCTAGTGCATTGGTTTAGAATGTATTTAATTTTAAACGTTGTTTCGTTGACATAGCTAGTGTTAATCAAAGCTATCTGTAATAATAACAAAAGGAATTTCATTTTAAAGTGACACTGGTTTTAAAAACCTCAGTTGAGTACTAAAAATGCTGACAAACTAAAATGGCTTCTGTATCGGTTTGATTTGGATATAAAGTGGAATGCAATATTGATTCGGTTAAGTTAGCATTTCTGAATAAAACGCTGACTTTCAAATTCGAAATTAGTGTCGTGTGACGTGACGTGATGGCTTGTGAAAATGTATATTTACAAGAATTACTTCTGATGCGTCACGACACGACACGTCAAGCCCCTATTTTCTACGAAAAATATATTTCGAGTGAGGCTTGCGGAAGGATGAGTATACAAAGAATATTAGTGGTGGGAGTAAAGATATTTTATAGCCCTATATCAAAACTGTTTCATAAGAAACGACGGTGAGCGATATCCAAGACGAAATATATCTTTCGAAGTCAATAAAGGGCTACCGGCTTGAATTCATTAAGTATTTTTGCAAGCGGGATAAAATATTTTTAGGTCTATTACATTATTAGAGCCTTATGATAATCAGTATATAAATACCGACTTTGTGACAGATATAGGCAGGTAGGTACTATTTATTTCTACAAAATAAAACAAAACAGATTATAGATTTCCTATTTATTTGTCAAAATTCATGCTAATACTAATACACAATGGCCTTCACATTCCTCCCTATCAACCAAACAACACCAACCAAAGAAAAACAATTGAAAAATATATTTCTAAAAACAAAATAGTCTAGGAACAAAGTGGCTACTTTTACAAAAATATGTCGTTTAAATTATATTACAAAATATCACAAGAGCTATGTTAGGGTTGTACGATGTATTTTTACGGAAAATTATTAATTAAATAATGAGTTGATGTCAATAATTATACTAAAAATCTGAGATTAATTTGACTAAACGCCAACGGTGTAGTACTTTGCTTAAATACCTACGTTAAATATCGTTGTATAATTAAAATTAAATTAACACAAGTCACAGATATTTAAATAAATAAAAAATCTATAACAAATCACTGCTATTCAAATGAAGTGAAACTAGCTACTTAAAACAATTGATTATACTTAATATTACAGGGCTACACGTATAATGGCGAAGCTTTGCTATTATTTAAATAAAACAATTCTATTATATTTTATCTGCCTCTCTCTATAGTACGTGCCAGATAAACGTGCATAAAAGGTCGTTCACATTGACAGCTAAAACCTTCTGACACGTAACATTTGTCTTTCTAACTAGCGATTAATAATTTTGATTTTTGGGTTCAAGGTCGACCCGTATCGAGGTTCATTTGTTAGACAGATTCGTATCGCTACGGCTTATAGTTAGGGTCGCCGCGCTTCGCATACTGGCGTGCAGTGGTACACGGGTGACGGTCTGCAAGGGTGACGGGTCAATGACTTTTTAAGCACCGTTAAATGGCACTAATGACACCGTTAAACGGACTTAACTACATTCATACTTTAATAAGAGGGAGACAAAAAAGCAAAGCTCTGCCGTCCATCTAAGTAATAATTTATGTCATGATGTATTTATACACGTGATAAAAGTCTATTATCTATGGTGACCCGCACCTACAATGAAATATCTAACTACGTTGTCTCATATTGTTAATCTCGTAAGGAAAAACATGCTAGGAAAATTATAACTTATTTCATAAAAGTAACATACGCCCGAACTATTAAAACAAATCCGTAATCCAAGATATAAATGAACCTTGCTATTTGCATATTCATTAAAAAGTTCACAGTAGCCACGGCTGCCAGTGCCACATTTTCTTTCATACTATTCTAAGGCCCACTAGCGCACGTCCGGATTTGCTAATCCAGTCTTGTTCAAGGCCTATTATCTGAGTTAAAAGTCCATGTGCAACAAGTCTAGTTTATCTGATCTGGAAGGTCCACTTGCCCGAGTGGGTTTTCAACTCAGATAATAGGCTTTGAACAAATCCAGATTAGCTAATCCGGACGTGCGCAAGTGGGACTAAGCAGGTATTTGACCGTAGTCACACTGATCACACAAGATTGGTGCGAGGTGTAGCCACGGTCAGGGTGGTTCATATGTGCCTAGTAAAAATCTATTCACTCTTGCCTTAAAGAGACCCAGAGCCCGGAGACAAGATGCAATCTATTCTCAAACGAAGTTCGCCATCGATTACAAAATGTATGAAACTGACATAAGCCATCGAAACATCACGTGACTTTGGCATACATTTGTTGGCGATTGCGAAGTTCGCTATATAAAGACTGCATCTTGTCTAAGGTCCCAGGTCGTAATCTTTAGGGAATATATTAGCAGGCAGCGAGTCCTGTCCCTAGCTGTTCGCACTAGAAAAATGAAGAAAAACAAATACTTGTTCATTGGATACGCAAACTATTAAGATTCACATAAATCATTGATCTCGGATTAGTTTATTAATAACGGTCGTTAGTCATAAAAAAAAAATAAGAAGTCGTTACGTAATCTATGACAACTTTATATTTATTCATGGCCTGCAGTCTATACATTTTCAAGCGAATAGATAAAATTATTTTTTAAATAAAGTTATCACAATTAGATATGAATAAACATTTTTACATGATTAATGCTAAGTAATAAGTAAAACGCATGGCATAGTAGTTACTACTCTCAATTTTAAAGTTATTTATATATTAATTAAATCCTCCTACCGAATATCAGCTTAGGCCGCCAATTCCTACAGTAACTGATACGCAGGAGGTACCAAAGTGCACATGTGTGCGCGTAATACACAGGTGCACTCCAGTTCCTTCACTCTCATAGTTTGGTGAGACAGCCGACATGACCGGAGAGAGATCAGGCGCAGGCCCAACGGCTTACGTGCTTTCCGAGATACAGAGGTGTAATACCACCAACTACCTGACTTGTTATTTTAATACAGAAATAGCCCGAAATTCTGGCCCAAACTGGGATTCGGACCCAGGACCTCGTGGATGGAAGTCAGCATGCCGACCACAAGACCATCGAGGCTGTCTCATAATAGATGCATCACATTGCTATGTATTTATTTTGCATAAAATGAGGGTTAGACAGCCCGCAGATAAGCCTCGATAGAGTCGTTTTCATTAATATATGAGCATATCTAGGTTTTCAAATATAAATGTACATGGAAGGGAACATATACAGGGTTAATGAAGGATAATCCTTTAGGCACAGATAAGTTACATCGTGTTCTACTATATGCCAAAAAAAATCAAGTAACAGTGTTGCCATTTTTGAGATTTTAGTTTGAGTTTTTATTATTTTTGGGAGCCTTGCTAGAATTTTAAGAAAAAAGTTACTATTGATTTTGGTGTTTGGAATATTCAAGAGTATTAAAAAAGAAACAGTCTTCAAAAAGTCATCAATTGATTAGCCATACAACAATTGAATATTTATATCTCAAAAATGGGTATGATGTAACTTATCTGTGCCTATAAGAATTATCTGAGCAGATCTATCAATCAATCATATAACAATCTGCGCGGATATACATGGTGTTACAAAACTACTCGTCAGAAGTGAAGGGAGCTACCCAGAATCAGTAACTAAAAAACTTTCTCCTAGAATCATGGGTCGAATAACGACAAAAGTTTTTGATTTCCCATACTAAATAAGTCACGTGACCAGTCTGATTTCTATGGAGTTAAGTTTTTTTTGGCATATTTCGATGTATGTTTCTAGGAGAAAGTTGTGTATATACTAATTCTGAGTAGATCCCTTCACTTCTAATTGTTTTGTAACACCTTGTATAAGTACGCTTTCATGTAGGTACACACGGCCGTACGTAAGATTACCCCACATGAGAGCGCCTCTATTTCCTACGTAATAAAAGCTGTTTTCGTATTTTAAATGGGTAACCAGACGTGCTGCTGTCTGCACATTTATATTTGAAGCCTTGAAAATGCTCATTTATTAATGAACTCAACTGACCTTATATTGCTGATATTGAGTTCAATCAGAAAGCTTCAGTAAGCCTTGCTTTATTTCTTTGATCAATTCATTTAAATACAATACGATTAACTAGGTTAAAAGAACAATTTGAAACCACATTTATTTTTTTGATAAATGCAATATTTACTTAAAAATGAGAAATAATTGCCTACTTAAAACTACTGTTAACGACTATAACTAATAATACTCTCAGTTAATACCTAAGTTAGTGCACCAAAATATGAAGACTATTATTTTGTTCGTAATTGATATCAATATAGTATTTTCTGAAAAGTTGTAGTTACTTACGTAAACAAAATATCAGAAAAAAATACAGAACGCAGTGAATTAGTGACTAGTAAGTTAATATTGAAGCATAGCTATAATAAACATCAAATTATTCTAAATGTCACTTCTATGTCAATTTTCGTCATGAATATTTTAGGTCTTTATGTAAATCATTTCATTTTAGTATTCCTAAGAAAAAAATACGAACAAAAATAGGTGTAGCGAAAAAAATGTAAAGATAAAAATAAAAATGTGGTTTCAAATAGTTTTTTTATAACATTCAATCGGTATACAAGTATTGCTTTACGAAAGGTTGCTTGAGCTTAGACAGACCATAAACAAAATCATACCATAGATTGTAAACAATCACCAACCACAGATAGCACGTGACAGAATTCATAGACAATTTTAATATTGAGTGGTCATAGACAAAACAATGCACTACTATATTTTCAGGTTGACTTTTATAATACATTTTATGCTAATATACATTGATATTAGAATTTTACCTTATGCCTATATGTACAAAGCTTAATTCATTCACAGCACTTATAAAACTGGTTTTATACAACTCCATATTTATATATTTTTTATCGATTTTATATTATTTAATTACCCTTAGTCTGAGATTATTAAAATAGTCATTTTTGTACACTACTTTATGAGAAAGTTCATTGATTCGTAAAATGTACAGGATCTAGGGTCCCAGTTATTATTTGATGATTTTTGATAAATAAATACTGATTTGAAAATTGATTTATAACAATACCTGCTCATTAGCCTAAAAGTATAAAGTTAACTTTTTAGAGCTGATCATTCGATAATAATTAGATAAGAAAAAAAACTGTCAAATGAAATACAACACGACTGAACTTAAAAGTCATCATTTCATTTGTGGACAAGTCATATTGAACGACGTTTTAAAATATTCACTGTATACATACAGCCACTTACTTTTTATCTGACAGTGGAAAAATCGCCCTATTACTTTGTATAGTGTTGGGACAAGCAAGATTCGACAAACTATCGAGTCGATACTGACCGGTTATATCACTGATTTCCTATCACTTTAATGTCCGTCAGGAGTAGTGGGTGGGGTGGGTACAGTGGATCATCGAATCCTGGACTGCGATGATGTACTCTGCATGGCGCTCGATGCTCCATTGAAGCTTTTCAGCTCAGTGTAAGGCCTTCTTGAGAGAAGCCTCACGTCTTCACTGCTGATTAGCGAAGTGTAGTCGCGACGCTTTCGGTACACCATTAGTCTGTAATTAAACATATATATATATATATATATATATATATATATATAATGAAGTCGAAAAAATAATGGGAAAAACAAAATTATTTTGCTTTAAATTTCCGCTAATTCTGATTCCTTTAATTATAAAAGAATGGACTGTTTAATTCGAAACTCTTACTCCTGACGAGTTCGAGTTACGATCACAATCAAATCGACGTCGAGAATCAGTTTGTTATTTGCAAATCGATTATAACGCCAAACGAGTTGTGGTCGAATAGTGAACTACTTAAAATCGAAAACCGCTGTTAAACCCTTACCACCGACGCTACAGACATCGAGTTCGAGCTAATGTTTAACGGATCGCCATTTTAGGTCGATCTCGACTCGATTCTGATTTTGATTCGATTGAGCTCGGGAGAAGGTACTCTGTTCAAAACTGTAACATTTGGTAGCATAATAACTTTGGAAAAGCCTTGCTTTGTTTTTAAATCTTATATGCACCAGGGCCTAGCAGTAGTGGGTCGCAAGTTTGACCTTGTATTTATAGTTCAAATTCTTAAAATCAGAATATACATGTGTTAGTATTAATCTTATGATTGAAATATGTATATTTATGTTGCCTTTAAAGGTTTTTAAACTTTGTCAACGTAAACGCAAACAAAAGGAATATTTAAAAAATTGATTGCATATAACAATGTAAAATTGTAACCAACTCAAACAATAGACGCAAAACAAAAGTTATCAGAAGGTTATCTCCTGTGTACGGAGGATTACTACGTCCTGGTGCTAAAAAGATAATGTGTTAAGAGGCTTTAATTTACAATGGTGTTATTTTTCACTTTCGGTCGGTTCCCAGACTTTAAATGCAGTATTTCTTACGTTTTAAAATAAAATAAAGTTTTTTTTAGCAAAATATCCTATCTAAAATATTTAAATACTTTGCCTTCGTATCGCATAGCCCGTCGGACATCCTATAGCTTGGTATAACCAGCGTGTAACTAGATCCTGTAAATATATACATTTATGACAGTGGTTTTGTTAAATTTACGAAAGAGTAATAAAATAGGAGTGAAAAAGATAAATTTAAAAATAAACGCTCATCAATTTGTTTAAGAAAGAAGATTATTGTTAACCTATTTAACAAAGACAGTCCCAGTTTCATACAAAATCTACATAATACATAAAGTGTAGTGGTAAATAATTATCATTCTATTTACTACTAAATTTGTATAGTACCTAAACACAGTTGCCAGCACATTAGACTATACCATTTCATTGAAATACAGCTCTTATAACAACAGCATAAGATACCGAAGGGTTCACCTTGACGTGATGTCATTTGTACAATCAAATCTGTAACTCATTAATAGCACATTTCCGATAGTTGACACATTCAACTCGAGCTTAACGACCCGTAATGTGATGAAAGCTGTCATGTACTACTTGTACTGTATAATTTATAGATTCGATACAGGGTGTGCTAAATATCACGCGCCCGTAGCCAAATGGCAATCGTTCTTGAGCGAAGTTCGCTATCGCCAATGAAATGTCAAAATATGTATGCAAAAGTCACGTGATGTTTCGATGGCTTATGTCAGTTTCATACATTTTGTTAGCGATAATGAACTTCGCTTGACCATAAATTGCGACTTGGCTACGGGCCCAGGTCCTATTTTACCTTAGTAAGTCAATTTTGCAAATTAATTTATATGGAAATTGACAACATTCCTAGCATTTATGTGACAATTGTCAGTATGATAATATTACTGACAATTGTGTTGTGAAACTGTTTTTTTTACAAGTCATATTTGTAGAATTGTCGGGCATCTTGACATGAGGTCGGCGTTGTGTCTGTCTTGCGTGACAATTGTAGTGTTTTCGTCATAGTGCGACTGTGATAGCGATTTAGTCGAGGGTTTATATAGAAGAATAAATAATGAACAGATCAATGAATTTCATTGAAATAAAAAACTATGCAAGAAAAATACAGTATAAGTCAAACCATTGTAGAATACATAATAAATGAAATAACTTATAAAAAATTTTTGTGACAATTGTCGCGCCTGTCGCGTTTGGTGAAATAGGGCCCAGTAGAATCATCCGAAATAAGACTGTCAAATTAATTTTAAAAAAATACGCGCTTGTCAACTTATACCCGGTTTGTATGTTTGTCGAATATTATAATGTATAATCAATTAAGGATTTTCAATTACATGTATCGTCAGAAATTCCCGAAGTAGCAACAAAGTTAACATCGAAGTGTTGGGACCTTGTTGTATGCCGAGAAGTAAAATTGAGAGAGAAATTTAGCAAATAATATGTCAACAAAAATATTTGCTCGATATCAATAATGGCAACAGTTAGAAGTTTGAAATGTTCACATAATAATAATATGTATATTTACTTTAAAAAAATATTCTAATTAAAATAATAATAATATTTAAGAAGGGCTCCTATACAAGATTTTTATTTTTTTCGTATTTTATTGGGACGGAACCCTTCGTGCGAGAGTCCAACTAGCACTTGGCCGGTTTTTCAAATATAAGAACCGAGCATACTTACAGAAAGAGAAGATAACATAGCAAATGTGATAATTACGCGAACGAAGTCGCAATCCGGGCCCATTTTCTGCTAATTTTTAGTAGACTGATAGTTTAATAATATTGTTTCAACAATTACACCAATTACAGAGTCCTAAATAAGGACTTAGCCTATGAAGTCATAAAAGTCAATTATTCATGCATGTGATCTACATGCACACGAGGCACTTATACACATCCCAACACATATTTTTTAAAGTCCAACCACTGCTTAGGGACGAATTGTGGGCTAGTGGCTATGCTATGGCGGCTAGGATGACGAAAAGACATCTGTCCATCGGAGCATTTATAGATACCTACAAATGAACAATTCCCCCTTGAGGTTTTGGAACCCGCAGAAAAGAAGAAAATTGCCCTTTTATCAGTAAAATTGGGGCCTGTTTATACATATTTCAAACTAAACACTTTTTATCAGGTAGGTAAAATAAATTCAACTGTGATAAGTGGACATGTCATCAATATATTAGCGACATACATAAAAACATCCACATAAAACGAATATGTGCGCAAAAACCGAGTTCGTGTCTGACTTGTACTTGACAGTGTTAACGTAAACATTAACATTTGCACAGATGGCTGGTAAACAAATGTCATACTACGAGTATCACACCTGAAGGCATAATTATTACCTTATGGACAGAAAAATTTGTAGTAACAGGCTTATACAGGGCGTTCCATATCTTTGAGTATGCTTCGCAATTGAAATACAGATTATTAATTGTTTATTATTATTAATAATGTTACTAATTTGAACATAATTTATAATATACAATTATAATTCCGACTTTATTACAACGATAACACCAAAAGAGCATTTCTTTACTATGGCATCGTATGCAGTAAAATAGGGTTATGTTGCAACAAAAAATTTATAAGTAGTCCACCGGACGACACAGTCAATCCATTTTTGTGTGCGAAATTTAATTTAATTTCTATAAATTTATAGACTGATACGCTGGCCTAATAATCATTAAGAAAACGGTATGATTTGGCTATGTTGATGGCCAATTTATAGTGCGAGATTTGTGGATTTCAGTGATGTCTGGTATAAAAAATTTACACACTGTTATACAATTTGTATTATTAATAGTGGTTCCCCGCGACTTCGCCCGCAAGAGTTGGATTTTCCATATAAACTTTCATCCCCCATTTCACCCCCTTGATGTTTTTATATCGTGTCTCCATACGAAAATTCATCTCAATCGGTTCAGTGGTTTAAGCGTCAATAGGTAACAGACAGACAGACACACTTTCGCATTTATAATATTAGTAAGTATAGATCATTTTGTATTAAGAAGGGCTATTTTAAAACAAGGTAATCGCAGAAATATAGCATTGAAAAAAACGGGCTGTGGAATTACAACGACCAAAATAAAAATAACTAAAAATAAATGCAGCTCCTATCAGACAACGAGGCAGGCATCTTCTATACAGGGTGCACGGTTTACCAAGGGTAAGATTTTTGGGCAAGACTACAGTAGAGTTCGCATTCGCACCACTTGTATTTTCTCTGTTCGGACCTACGGTTGACTGGTAGATAATCCTTTTAGAATTAAGTCCGGTGTATACCTATCTACCGGCAATAAATTTTGTGCAAAAAGTTTGAATAAATAAACAGAATAGCCCCAGTGTAACTATTGTGAAATCAAATCAATGGTGGTTGTAATTATTGGTAGGTCACCAGCCAATCACAATAATTGCTGACAGCAGATATAATATTCCATTAATAATATTCTAATGACATAATTGGCAAATTAGGCCCTGAGTTTGACAAAGAGTTATATCATTATTTAACATTCTAATACTGAGTACCTATATAACATTATGGCAGTAGATATAATGCTATAAATTGACATAACCTAGTTACCCAAAGTTATGGCTTTAAGGGTTAAATGTTGCAAGGTTAATACTTAATGATGTGTGTGGGTTTACTAAACCCCGATGATTAACTATTATTTACTGATTTTACCATACAAAGAATCGTAAGACATCACCAATCAAGACCAAATTAAAACTGAAATTAACACGACGGATAGTAGGTTAGTGTGTTCTCATAATGTAACGCGAAAGTTTAAAAGTGATTATCAAAAATCAAATTAAAAAAAAATTAAGGTATTACCCTGTATACGCAAGGTGATATAATTGAATCGTGCGCATACGCAATCAAATAAGTATAGCGAACGTTCTCCAGTCTGCGCGTGAGTGGCCCGCCGAACAGACGGATTCATTTGACATTTATGTAAGTACACAGTACCTATACATTTCGAATCACACACTCACTTATCTACTACAAGTAATTTTAAGTTTTCTTTTTCTAAAATGCGCCGAACAGACGGATTCATTTGACATTTATGTAAGTACACAGTACCTATACATTTTGATTTACACACTCACCTACTACAAGTAATTTTAAGTTTTTTTTTCGAGGAGGCTTTTGGGCACTGTCGTTACTGTTCAGTCTAGACGATAGTCTATCAAATTCAATTAAAATTATTTCGTGTTTCATCCCATGCCATAGGCAATTCAGTGACTAGTTATCGAATACTTTCATTTCAAACAAAATTATTTTTTTCTTTTTATAATTTTTGTTTTTGTATTGTATTAAATAATTTATCTTCATTTATATTAAAAAGTTGTATATATATTACTATTATGACTCTTCGATGTTTTTAACGGCCTTGTCTGTCTGACAAATTAAAAACAACTTATAAACAAACTTATAAATACTCTCAATTGAATAGATGCATTAATTATTTGCATTGTTATACTATTGACTTGAGTATGAATAAAAATAATTAATGAATGGAACTGCAATTATAAGAATAATACTTAACCATTACTGGTACACTTGAAACGATAAATCAATTAAATATTTACACATTCATTCAAATTGATAAAATTAAATGTCGTTGTTACCGTCAGAATGAATAACTTAAAGTAAGTATTAAACAGAAATACGATTAAAGTTGTCATCATCTACATTATTTTTTGTTTCAGGTAAAAATGAACATTTACTGCGTTAATGTAGGTTGTTTGTACTTTGTAGAGTTTAAATAAAAGTTTAATTATTTTGTGTTTTATTCCACACCATAATGTAAAAAAAAACAATTTAATGTTAAAAGAAATAGTTCATTTTCATATGAACTCATGTAAAGTTTTAATTATTCCTTGTTGAACAAAATGTTATCTAGTACGTAAAATTGACGTAGGTAAAAGTATTTAGTAGGAGTTTTGTATTTGTTAATAATTATTGTATATGTAGCTGCTGAAAATTAGTTTAAAAAAAAAACTTTATTGTACATTACGTAAATTAATACAGGGCGTGGAATTAAACTATTCACAACAAACACTACTTCAATATGATAACAGGTCTGATGCACCCTTTTAGTGGAAGATTCTAGGGCTAACTAAATAAAAAAGCGAAACACATTGCAATAACCATAGCTTTTGGAAAATAAATAATGGCTCCTAAATTAACTTCAGGATAGCAACGATAGCTTACAAAATAATAGAATAAAAACGCAATAGCTTTTAAGTTAGGCAATTGGATTCTAAGGGACTTAATGGGTGGTCTAGCTAACAAATTCTTGGGGAATATTATGTGTTGAACCAAATATTCTGGTGAATGGACTTTATGATCTCACTACACTAATCCCATTAGATCTGAGGCCTTGGCAAACACAATAGGTGATACATCACACATCTAAGTTGCCATAAAAGCGCACAAAACAATACATATGAAGGTTATCACCATTTTTCACAATAACGTCACAGTCTGGTGACTATTAATGAATTTGTTAAACAAATGTCGTCTCTAATGCAAAGTAATTAGGATCTAATGTGGTGTGGCCGGGTAACTGGGGGTAGATAATTAACTTAGCAGTCATGTGGAAGTTTTGTGTCATAAGCGGTAGCGATTTTGCAAAATGCAAGTTTTGATTGAATAAATGCATTAAAGAAAGACAGATATCAGGAATACAATATTAAATCAAGTGTTTATTGTTTTTAAATACTACGCTCGCGCATACGATATTTAAACCACTAGACTTGTTAAATTTTTAAGTTCTCATATAAGTGAAATGTACTATTTCTTTTGAGAATAAATTATCTTTAACCCTAATAACATTAACTCTGCTAGATAAGATAAGGGGTAGGTAAGGTATAGTAAGCATTGCTGAACAAGAAAATCTTTTAACGGGAAATATGTAACTAACATTAAGTAGGGAAAATACTTAACAAATAGATTTTGCGTTACAGTGTAACTAATTTTTGAAAGTGTTTCCCATTAGTCACGTTCAAATCGGCAAGTACTCATATTATAATATGAGTACTTGTTACTACCTAAAATAAGCTTACAGGGCAATTTAATTGGGGTGTTTATTCATTTGATGACAATACGAAATGAACATCCATTTGATTTGGTATGGTTTGGGACCCAAAACGTATGACCAATATCATTATCATAAACTTAAGAGCTCTTAGGACCCTTGCCGGTTAAGTTATCGCTATAAGACTACGGCATGGACTAATTCTATCACCTTTACTACTAAATCGAGAGACTAGAGTCATTAATGTGTTTTAAAAACCGGAATCAGAAAAGAACTGAAGTAACTCTTTTGTCACCTTTTTTAAATTTTCTTGGTGATAGGTAATATGTATTTCTACAGCCACCAAAACTTTCAAAAAGCGTTGAAGCCAAATAGTTACACTATCAAAAACGCTACCGCCTATGCTTTGTGACACAAGTCTGTGACAAGATAATGCGACGATAAAGGGATGTGCTACGGCGCGGCCTTGGCGCTAATAACTGCAGGTACCGTGATATGGTGTAAACATGTTTGTATGGTGTTTTACGACTAGTAGATAATGTACTACGAATACAGTAATGATAATTTTGTAGTTTACTCCACTTAGCATGTCTTGCCATTATTATGCTTAGATAGGAAAAGTATATTTATAAGTAAGTGACAATACAAGTGGCTGAATTCTGGGCTGCTACGATGTAATTTTCTCGTATTCCATCGACTCGCTAAGAAGAAAAAGTAAGTTACTTAATTTTTGTGAGCGAAATTCAATTTAATTTAGTAAAAAACTTGCAAAATAATTGATTAAGTTATAAAAATAATTATGACCTAATTTTTATTTAGAAATATATTTGCGAATCTATTGGTCATTAGAGTATTACATTTTTCTCCAAAATCATGGCTGGCATATTAAAAAAAAAACTTTAATGTGAAGTTGGTTCCCAAATACCTTAGTAGGTACATACTTTAAGCCATTAAAACAGTTCTATAATTATAGAAATTATGCAATAGTGTCTGAGCAATTCTAAGGTAAGAAGTTTTACAGATACTCCTTACTTTCTGAAACACATTTTTTTTAAATCATTTTAATATAATTAAATGAATTCGCTCTCCTAACTTTCACAGTACTTAAATGTTTTTACCTAAAATAAATAGAAGATGATATGAAACCTTTAGCAAGAGTTTAAAATAGCCATTTAAAGGGTGAAAAATCAAGAATCATGATTTAATAGTCTCGTCCTCACATAATTGAAGTGTAATGGACATCCCGTAATAAAATACAACTAGGAAGAGGTGAAGAAGTGGTCTCAAGGCGGATGAACAATCAACTGGCATCCAAGGGACAGAAGACTAAATATAGACAAAAAAGTACAGAATATACGGCTAAATGTAAGCGGAGAGAGGTGAACACCGCCGCACGTCAGACTACACAATGTTGACCTTGAGACTCTATCCCCTTAATAATAAAAGCTGTTTTTATAGTTCAAATGAGTAAACTGACGTGCCGCCGACTGTACCTTCACAGATTGTAAGCATTTGTCAACTCAGATATAGACCAATTAAATAAGTGGATGGATTACCTCTGTCTGGGTGTCTGGATTTGAACTACTAGAGAAAAGTCTTGGTTGCAGGTTCCAATTCCATAAAGAGCAAATTTTATGTTACGGGAATCTTCCCATAAATAAAATCCTTGCCTAGCCATCTGGCTAGGCAAGGATTTTATTTATGTATTCAACTACTAAACTGTAACAGGAACAGAGCAGGACGACTAGGAGCTCTAGAATTGTCTGCATTATTTAATTTTATTTCTGCGTTGCCAATTACTGGGCACAACAAAAAGTCGCTTTACCATCGACACGATAAGATGAAAATTTTAGTATGTACCACGAGATAGTTTATTTTTAAATATATTATAACCTCTGTCTTCATAGTCATATGTAAGTATACCTTATGAATCACGGTAATGTGGAATGTAATAACACACACAACGACTTTCTTGGCAAATTTTAATGAAGTTCTTTGCCATTACCTTCTCTATTCCACAAACTAGCTAACAACACCTAACCACTAGTGCAGATTTCCGCACGATGTTTTCCTTCACCGTTAAGCAGCGATATCTTCGAAAAGACTGTACTTAAGTTTTGTACAAACTCAGTGGTACAGGCCAGCGATCGAACGTATGTACTCATCCGTGAGGTTTTCTTTTCTCAGCTATTGCTCCTTACATACAATCCTAAGGTACAAAAAACCTTTGAGATGCAGCCTTATCATAAAATAGCAGAGCTATCATGACATACAGTCATACACGGGCAATGACAAGTATGATACAAGATTGGATCAATTAGAGTCATCACTATAATCGCAGGCAAACCTAGGTTGAAGTATTAGCGCACGACCGGATGGTATGACTGTTCTGGAATAGGGTGACACCACATTCGTGTAAAGTTTAAAAGGCCTGGAAAAACTAAAGTAAAGGTTCGGGTAGACCAAACGAATTCGCGGGTCGTTTATAAGTAGATACTTAACGAGCGATCATTCTTAAAAAAATTAGAGATTTTTTATGAACACCAAACACACAACTCTAACAACGAAGCACAATGAAAATATGCTCGATCTTTGGTAACAAAATGGACTGTATACACGGCCGCATTTCAGAATTTGACTTTCAGACCGCCTCTATTCCCTACGTAATAAATGCTGTTTTCGTAAATTAAACAGATAACCTGACGTACTGCCGACCGTACATAAAGGTCTTGAATGAAGACAATAACGATAGAGCCCCACTCTATTACTATGCTCTCGTTTTCGACATTCTAATCTCTGTCAAAGCCAATGACAGATTGAGAGAGTAATTAGACCGTGTTTTAGTTACGTAAAATGGCCCTCTATTTGATCTAAATAATGAGATACTTATGTAAGTATATATGTTTAGTTTAGTTTAATTACGTTATCTAACGTAAATTTTGATTGTTTAATTAATTTCCTATATCCAGCAGTGGACTGCAATAGGCTCATATGATGATGTAAATTTATGATAATAATTATGTGTAACTACATAATGCTTATTGTATTTTTTTAATAAACGTTTTATAAATCAATGTTACTATATTTTTTACCTTAATACACTCGATCTTTGCAATTCTCCGCGTTAGAATATTTAAAAACTAATAATATTAGATCTTCTTGATCAAATATTTTTTTGCTAAATATCAGTGTTGTGACTAACAAAGACTCGCATAAGAGTTATACTAAGATATGTTTTTCTCATTACTCTATTGATTAGTTCAATGTAGAGGTATATTTAAATCATGGTCACCCTACAATCCTTCCGCCACTGTCATGATTTAACTGGACAAATCCAGTCAGGTCGTCTTGCGAGAATACTTTTGGAGACCATTTTAGATTTCCTCATATTAACTCACTAGACAACTGCCAAGATTCATATTCAGATTTATTTATTGCGAGCTTCATTGGTGTACACAAAGTGACAAATAGGTACATGGTAATATTAAAAAAATAATATGTGTCGTCTTTTTTGTATTAATACGCAGACATTTGACCGCAATCTCACCTGATGGTAAGCGACGATCCGAGGATGGCTCGTCTGCTAGAATCATAGCTGTTTTCTTAAAGGGACTGCTTCAAGCTGTTTTCTTAAAGGAATCCAGATCAAAATGTTTATGAAACAGTTCTGCGCGCAACGAATTCAAATCTCTAGCCGTACGCTAACATTATAATTTTATTTATTAGCAGGAAAACCAAGAGGTGTCAGCGTGGTGACTTGCACAAGTCTCTTGTCTATAGTCCGATCGATAGGAACAATGTGCGACCCTCCTGCGCCCCCGCTAGATGTGCGGGGGGGGGGGGGGGGGGGGGGGTGAGGAAGCGCCAATCGCACGCGACTGTCAAAAATCCTCTTCCCCGCAAAATCACCCGTCCTTACTGACGTCACAGAATAAGTACTAGTACTTCGTACAGAAGTATGACTTAGCAATTGTATTCAAAGAAATGTCTACTCAATGTCGTCAACAATATGGCGTAATTTAGTTCGCCTCAGAGTCAAGCACATTTTCGTGTAGGTACCTAAAAAAATCCATTGCAAGATAATTTCATGCTTATTGCTCTGGAATATGATTCATAATACACTAAACCTACTCAGTTACGTAATATCACGCGACGCGATAGGGTCGACTGCTACGAGAAGCTTCTAACGCCATCTAGCGCCTCTTTCTAGTACTTACTTTATTCATTCTCGTCCAGCCAGCAACGTAGCCGCGCGGGCGCCGGTGAATAAAACGTGCGAGCGTGTCGCTGGCCGGTAGCGACACGCAACTTGTTTTAGCCCCTAAGTAAGGGTCGCCGCGCGTAGGTACGTTTTTGCTACCTACGCGGGGAGATACACAGGCCTGCTGACGTCTAATATGCCTCGTCCCCCGCACCTCTGGCGACCGCAAGGACGCGCATGAACTTATCGGATTATAGTATAATCATAACTGGTTATAGTCAGTACCTCCAGTTTTGCTTCATTTTTCTATAGTGTGGAGAGAAATAAACATTTTGTTATTATTATAATATTTTTTACCGTGGTTAGGTTTGTTATTTAGGTTATAAAAATTGAGACAGTAATATCTAACTAAATGAATATGATTCATGATTTATTACTTACATCTAATTTTAAAATAAAAGCATTTACTTTATACAAACAAAATACGTACTTAAACCTTCCTGATTTTTAGGGTAACCTACAAGATTATAATAAATACAGTTTTACTCTACAAACCCTGTAATTCAAACTAAAATAAGAAATACGTAAGGAAAGTGAATAAATAGTAAATGTTAATATCACAATTTAATTAAGAATAATAATTTGTTATCTTGATATGCTATAGATAAGTTTATTTATTGTTGATAATTCTAAACTATGTTAGTATAATAGGACACAAAACGCTTTAAACTATGTGCAATTATGACATGCATAATCTTCGTATAGCTATTAAAATATAGTTAGTATAATTTGTACAAATATTTTACTAGGGTAATGGATTGTACTTGTTATCCTATAATTTTCTTATTGTTACTATTATTTTAAAGAATATTATTAGCACCACTGTCGTATAATGTATAGTTTTAAAAATGTACCTATACAGTTCAAAATATAAACAACCTAAAATCAACTAAGTAAAGTAATACTTCTATTATATTGTGGTAACGAAAACAGGTTCATTTATTTAAAAATAATCACTTTCTCAAAAATGCAAGAACAAAAAATAAAAAGGAAAGGTCTTACTTTTGCAGGCCTCATGACACCTTTTCGGTATACTTAATAATACCAAAACGTTCAAAAAGATATCTGAAACAATAACAAAACAAATATTAAAAATCTGACTGAATGCATAGAGTTGATAAATGTTATCACTATCAGCAAGATTCGAAAACATCAAATTGCCAGTAAGGAGGTAAACTATATTTTATTCCCAGCCATCTCATCTTTTAAGTAGTTCTTTCTTACAAAACAAGTGCTATTGCTACTTATATTGTAATCAGAGCAATGTATGCGGTGTTGTTTGTCCAATATTTATTTTACTATGCCATAATGTCAATTCTATTCACTTACTGATAAAAGCATGTCGTCTACATACCTCACCCAAGTGTTCCAGCAGCGAGCGAAGCCAGTACCACCAGGATTGACGTGGCGAGACCTCCAGCGCCCACGTGGGCCCCGTACACAGCGCTGGACTCCACTGGGGCGGTTCCAAAGGCGTCAGCTGCCGACAGGGTTTCTGTAAGAGACAACTGGTGAGCACCACCAGTTGGCTCTAGACAAGATATGGGGCGGAACTGATTTAGTTCCGTAGATTTCATAACATTTGGTTGGTTCCCTTAACAATTTTCAAGATTAAAAATAATACGATAACTCTGATTATTTTTCCAACTAATTTTATAAAATTTAAGAGGTTAATCTGGTTGTACATAAATATTTTTTCTTCTTCTACTAAAGTCAAGAAACTTATTTTGGAAAACAATAACCATTTATGATTAAAAATCAGGATTTAATTTAATTTAATATTAAGTTTCTTCCTTTTATTATTTATTAACTAGTTTGTAAAAGAGATATGCCAATACTTAATTAAATCCCAAACTAAATACAAATTAAAAATATTTATTGTTATAACTAAGTACTAACTACTAAATAATATCCAGCTAGCCAAGCTTAAAGGCAAAGAGAAGAAAGTGTAGGAACCATAGAAAAAGCTACTGACACCCATATCATTAGTCTAGAGCCCACCGAGTTCATGCACTGCCAAAAAATAATAATTAAGACTTAGAAATAATGAAACATCAATTTTAAACGTTGCCATAATGTTTTGTGCCAAAAGCTAAATTAAAAAGTGTGAAAATCGAATTCTCAATGAATGCAATGAATAATTTTCACTCTTTTTGGTCACAAATGATCAACTTCACTTGTAAGTCAGACGGCTACGTTTAAAATCGATGAAAGAGTAATAACAAATTGTACTCACAGACACAAAATATTTTGATATGTAGTTTCTATTAGCAACTAATTAATGAGTTAAAATATGTAGCATAAAGAAACAATCCAAAACTGATTTCTAAAATAACTTGCATAAATGAATTTGTGTTTGTAAGTACAATCAAAATCATAAAGAATATCACTACACCAAAATATAAAGATAATAAATAATAAGATTATACGACAAGATTTAATCAACACATTATTATATAATATTATAAGCCAGGCCTAAATAGCGAAAATAAATAAGATATTTTTTAAAACTACCCACCAAATTATATCTTCCAAAATGACGCATGCAAGTAAACAAAGAAATTACAAATTCCATAAACGAAATGACTATTGTTTTGATTCGAATTCGAAACAAAATACAGCTGGCAAAAAATAATAATGTTAATACATTTCTGTTACTTACAAAAGAAGTATATTTTTTTAAAATAGTGTTTTAAACAATAGCGAACAATAATAAAAGAACTACACAAAAACAATAATACAAAACAGTAAAATGGATGACATACCTACTTCATCAACTTCCAGACCGATGAAAAACAAAAAAAATATTATTAAGCGGGAAATGGCAATGACACAATTCTAAAAATGTAAGATTTTTGTAATTTTTGTATGAAATATGATTAAATGTTGCATGGTGGGAAGCATCATATTTGCCCCATCTTTTTATGATTTGGCATCAGCAAAAGCAGTGGTGAAAATCTTGCCACGAGGTTTTAGTTAAATTAATTAATAAAAATTATGAATGAGTAACTTTAGCACAGTTCTTATTCCAAAGCAGATAAGGTCGACAATAGCTTACCTCCATATTTCTCTAGTAGTGCCATGATAACTCCATTAGTCCACCCAAATCCAGTCTGAACCACGTATTCTCCACCACCACCGAATCCACCGAAAACTGTTGCGTCATACTGAGAAATGATAAAAACAATTAAAATCGGTGTCTTACTCTGCTGAAGAAACGACAAGAGACGGACTAGAACAATTTAAAAAGGTCAAAAGAAGTATTGCCATTTCTTGTTCTTTCCAAATTTTCGCGTGTTTTCGTCCCAATTTAGTCATCATCGTTTGATATCCTTACTAAATTGTCTGTTGGTTTCTAGCATTTCATTGGTAACTGGCACGGCTGTTTAGTTTGACGTTTCTAAATCAATAAATTATTGTTTTTTTTTAAGTGATAAGCATTCACTTTGCAATATAAATATATTATTTTTTCAAGTGCAATAATATATTTAGTTTCTAAATCATTTTTGTGATCACAATCGAAACGACGTCGAGAATTAGTAATTTGGTACTCTGATCGAATAGTGAACCACTTTAAATCGGAAACCGCCGTTACATCCCTAATACCGACGTCATCGATATCGAGCTTGAGCTAATGTTTAGCTGATCGCCATTTTAGGTCGATTTTGACTCGATTCAACTGAGCCTGATACCCAGATCCATAATTTTCGTCAATTCGAGTTCACTGACCTTTTCAAGCATGGCCGCCTTCTGCTTCCACACTTCGAGGTTCGATCTGACCCATTTGGCAGCGATTTCGTCGGCGTATCTGACTGCTTCGGGCACCCCAGTGTTGGCCAGCCCCATGATGAATATGTACTGGAGGGGGGGCCACGCGTTCGGATAGTCCCACTGTTCACCGGTGTGCTCGTATGTGCTGGGCACGCCACCTTCGAAGATGTCCACCTAGAACAACGAATATAGGCATAAATAGCATTAAAATGCTTTGTTAGGACTAGTTTTATGTGTAGTGACTGACTGTTAGTTTCTTCTTTTTTAATGTAAGTTTTTCATTTGGTTTTAAGTTAAGCCAATTCCATTCGATTCCAAAAAAGTCTTATTTATAACAATATTCTTTATCTTTAGGAACACGTAAATCGTTATTATTTTTGTAGTTAGAAATAAAGTTTTTATGGTTCCGTAGTCCTGACAAGGAACCCTTCTAGTTTCGTCATGTCCGTCTGTCTGTCCGAGGTTATGCTAAGAGACCGTTTAGTTCTAGAAAGCTAATTTTGTAGCTGTATGTGTTACGACGACAAAGTAGTGGAATAAAATTTTAGAAAACATTCTTTAGGGGGCTCCTCTATCTGTAAAGTGGGGATGATTTTTTTTCGTCCGTCGTCGTCATGGGGTAGACCCATCGTGTAGAGTATCGTTGAGTAGGTCTTTTAAAGTTACTTAGGGGTCTCTTATACTATTTTCGATTTAATCCTCCATTTGTGTCCTCGTGTTCTGTTCTGTCTCCTGTTGATGTCGTATTGGTGTGGAAAAAACACACCAATACCTAGCCCCAAACTAAGCGTAAGCTTGTACTATGGCGACTAGGATAACGGATATACATACACAAATACGTTTATAAACATCCATTACTTAGGTACTAATGCTCGTGCTCATCACACAAACATTTGCCCCTTGCGGGATTCGAACCCACAACCGCTGGTTTTGTAGTCCGGAGCGCCATTTATTTATTACTACCGAAACGATACTCAATTTTACTTACCTTGACTTTATCCAAATAATTTATGACGCGACTAACGAAGTATTCCTTCCTGCTCTTGTCGTAACATCCAGTCCAGAGTGGCACGATGTTCGACGGGTAGAAGTAGTCTCGCCTCCTGCCCGAGTCTAAGTTGTAGTCCAGCCATACGCCCACGTCTTCGTGCCAGAGAACCTGTAAAAAAACAGCATTAAAATCCATAGTATTTTCTTCAACCGCATTTGGGATACAGCGGCCAATAAAACTACTTTGACCAGGTACGGTTAGTATGAAAACTGAACATTTTAGAGGGAGAGTCGAGCGACAATTGGCTACCTCATAAGACACTTTTAGGCTTTCTTTAGATCGAACTGACACGTTAAATTGCGTACAGCAGTACCCACTTGATAAGGCGCGTAGTGAATTTTCGTTCAAGCAGAAAAGTATGGCTCCGAAGATTGACGAAAAAGCTAAAATTTACAATAAAACTTACATTGCACTACTTTTAGGTCTATAGTACACTGCAGTGTATTAGTTCCATCTCACTCTCGCGAGCGCTAGCATAGCGGCAGCTACCTAATGACCAATAGCGGAACAGGAAAAAGACGCGCGAGCGTGCTGATTCGTCAACGGCCTTTCCCAGGCCAGGCCAGTTAATTTCAAAACAGAAAAACCCAAACACTCTCGGCCCGACCCGGGATTCGAACCCGGGACCTCGTGGATAGTACCCAGCGTGCTGACCACTAGACCAACGAGGCAGTCTGCGCAAGTACATCGCCAAGTAATATCAGTTGGGTTTTACTGTACTTAGCCTAGAAGCTTGTTTTTTTAGCTTTAAGGGACGGCAGACATAAGTAATCTGTGATGTTAATTTCAACTTGATATCTCCATGCGTTCTTGAGATAAAGGGTCTTGACAGACCGACTGAATAGTCGGACAACAAAGTGTTCCTTTATGGGTTCTTTTTTTCCTTCTGAGGTACGGAACCCTATTTAGCAATAAAAACATGGTAATGAGATGAAATAATTTCTTCTATGATTTTCTAACAAGAACTAAAAGAGATTGCCCATTGAACTATGACCAAATGTGCTGACCTAAGGATTTTTTTGTCATAACGAAAATTGATTTTTTTGCTTATTAATCTATGTTTATCACACGTCCCAAACTATTATGTACTAGCAGTTCCCCCGCGACTTCACCAGCGCAAAAAGTCGAATTTTCCATACAAACTTTCATCCCCCCATTTCAACCCCCTGATGATTTTATATCGCGACAAAAAGTAGCCTTTGTCCTTCCCAGAGTCTCCGACTATCTCTGTAGCAAATTTTATTGGAATCCGTCCAGTAGTTTCAGATCCTATTTATACAAATAGTCAAATCTTTCCTCTTTATAATATTATTAGTCTACATTTTCCTATAAGGTTTGGTAATGTAGAAGAAAAATTCATACCTTCTCAATAGCCTCCATGTATCTTGCGTGTATCATCCTATAATAGTCCGCTTTGGCGCGATTGTCCAGTTTCTCATGGAACTCGGCCATTAGCTGCGCATTTCCACACATCATAGCATTCAAGTCCACTGGCACGATGGAACGGGTCTTCAGATTTGTTAAGTTGCCTAAGAAAACGGTTTTGGTAAATAGTTTAAGGTATAAAAACAAGTAAAAGGGCAGTATCCTAGAAACAAAGTTGCCAATAAAAAAAGAATTAGATACACACTCAAAAACACTAGGATCTGTCTACGCATTACGACATCAAAACCTAAACAAGGCAAAACTCTTAACTGCCACTACAAGTGACAGTTAGTTATCCATAACTGGTTAGCAACAGATAATAAATTACATTATGTTAGTTAGTGACATAATTGGATTTAAAGTCCCTTAAATTTTTACAAATGGCGACGTGAAAATGTCTTGCAGCTGTCAGTTCAGTTTCATGCAGTATCTACGGTCCTCTAAACAAGATGCATTCTTCTACAGCGAACTTCGCTATCGCCAACGAAATGTCAAAATTTGTATGCAAAAGTCACGTGATGCTTCGATGGCTTATGTCAGTTTCATACATTTTGTTACCGATAGCGAACTTCGCTTTAGAATAGATTGCATCTTGTCTACGAGCTAAGTATGGTTGATGGGTTGGTATGTAAATGAGACATTTATATTGCAACCAACACAAACCACTCCATCTTACCGCCTACTTGATTCTGCCCAGTCAGTTTGTATAGATATTGATTTATATCCGCGTTTCGGTGAAAAGCGTCTAGTAGATAAATAAATACATAAATACACGAACAATAAATAACTACAGGAGGAGTTTTGAAGTTAAATGCAAAATCACGGATTAAATAAAACAATATTGACAAATATACCTACCGCCATCTATTGACTTTTTTTGACAATGCCTTGACAGAACTTAAAGGTAAACTGCTCAATGCTGTTTTTGATTCAGTGTAGTGTTGAAGCTACCACAGCTTGACAACCCATCACAAATATTAGAAAGTGACGAATTGCGTAATTTTTGTTTTATCAGCGCACAGGCACAGAAAAGAAAATATGCTATTACTTTGAGGGCTTGATAGCCTTATTTCAAATAAGTATAAATCGTTATTTTGAAATGAGTTTGGTACCTTTATTTGTCCCGTTGAGAATGAACCAACGAGACGAGAAATCCCATCCAGACTCCGCGGCCGCTTTCAACTCGGCATACAACTCTTCTTTCTTATCTTTGGTATCGAAATATCTAGAAAAAAGATAAAATTAATGTTACATTCTAAGCAAAGATCCACCAAACTAGAATCCCATTTTAATAACAAGTAATTGAAACTTTTTCGCAATACAGGATATTAAACAGCTGACAACAACAAACCTCGATTTAACAATAATTCCCATACAAAATATGTCAAATAATGCGGCTGATAAAAGAAATTAACATGTGTTGGTGAACTCCAGACTTGTGAGGGTAAATAAATATGGTTATCAATACCCATAATTTTACTATTGCATCATGACTGAAATATTCAAAAACGCTTCATACAATCCGTACTAATATTATAAATGCGAAAGTGTGTCTGTCTGTCTGTTACCTCTTGACGCTTAAACCACTGAACCGATTGAGACGAAATTTGGTATGGAGACAGTTCGCGACACTGGAAAGGACATAGGCTACATTTTGTCGCGATATAAAAACATTAAGGTGGTGAAATAGGGATGAAAGTTTATATGGAAAATCCAACTCTTGCGGGTGAAGTCGCAGGGAACTACTAGTATTATTATAAGTCCAAGATGTCCCACTGCAGGGCAAAGGCCTCCCTACCCTTTTTCCACTCTCCACGATCTTAGACAGCTGTTGTTTAGCAATTTTTTTACGATTTCGGTGATGATAACTCCACTGCAAAAACTTTTAGGTATCGGTAGCCATATTTGATTTAACCAACAACCTTTAGATTCTAAAAACCTACTTGGCACTGTCTACGTCTTCTTTGTAACTCTCCGGTCTGGGCCCTTGAGACTGGTCGATATATCTTGACAACAGGTATCTGAAAAGAATGAGTTCGAACTTTAGATTCACATCGATCGTTAAGAGGAGACGCGGTCACGTGGCATTTGAAGAATAGGTATTTGATTAAAATGTTGCTGTCTCGATGCTCTGGCAGCTGCCAAAACAAGAAAGGGACAAATAGTTTCTTAAATTTGACCAAAATAGCATTTCGTAGTCCCCTATTTCCTCGATTAAATTTTGACAAATGATAATATTTTTTTCTGAAATAATTAATCATAAGTTTGGACTATGTTTTTGTTTTTGTTTTACTGGTAATTTGCGTAGATTTTTTTGCGAGAGTCTGAAAGGAAATTGGAAATTTGGCAATTTTCTTAGTTTTTGAAGGCTCACATTTCCTTTGTTAATTCGAATATGAGAAAAAACTAAAAATAGAAGCATGGCTGTGGTAAATGTAGATTTTATGGTAAAAAGTTTTGCATTTAACCGTTATCCAGGGAGAAAACAGGGGACTACGTTTGTATGGAGAAACGGCGCCTAGTCTTTCCCGTTAAGTAAGAGAAATTTTTGTTATGTAAGAGAGATTTATTGCGGGAAAAATCAAGCAGTGTCTGTACAGATGTGGCGAATTTCGATCCACGCACCATTTATATTTTTAGGTCTTTTCCAAAAGTGTCAGCCAACATTTTTTTGGCATTATATATAATTATAGTGCCATTTGATTGGTTTTTCTTCTTGTGTTATAATATTTTTTTTGATATGATGATAAATATTTCAATATGATGCTAACTTATTTTCTTTCTTGCTTTGTTTACTTACTTGTGGTTCTCATGTTCAATCTCAACGGTGTGGTTGTTGATCCAAAAGTCGAACTCTTTGTCGAGAGTGTGTATATGTTGCTGCAGGAAGTTGATCCCCCCCACCCCCGTGTCGTCTAGGATTAGCTTCACCATGGGAATTAGGAGGGGGGGTTGAGATCTGGAACAAGGACCAATATTATTATTATTTTTTTAAGATTATCTTTATCCGTCAAGAGATGGGTGTTTATAACCCCTGACGCGGGCCTCAACCAAGCGTCAGAGGGTGTAGTACTGTGGAACCGGAGGACCAGAATTTGCGAGTGATACGGCAGGTGTTAAGGATGGCGGCCTTTTGGAGTAAATTAATGATTTTGTGAGGGATATCCCGTGCTTCAAGGCTAGGCTTTAAGAGTTTTGGGCTGATACAACGATAGGGATTACGTGTACAGTTTGCGCATGCCATTGTGTTTTTAATTGAATTGCTAAGTCATGGTACTTGGTTATTTTCTCAGATTTGGTTATTATCATTATTAGGTGCCTGCCGTGTCCCACTGCAAGGGTAAAGGCCTCCCTACCCTTTTTCCACTCCACGATTTTAGGACCAATATACAAGGTTATTTTTTGTTAATGCAAAACCTCTTAGGGGTTGATTCTAGTGCTCAAATACAACAACTTTTACTATGGGACCAACAACGAAATCGCTAAAAACTTCCTTGCTGCTGTCCAAAAGGTCCCGAGTTGAAATCCTAGGTCAGGCCTATTTCTTTTTATCTTAAATAATTCAACAGCTCAGGGTCTAGAAGTTGATGGTGTTACACCCCGTGCTTCGGAAAATACATTCACATTCGGAACTTGTGAGTACATTTCAACATTGAACGCCGGCTCACTGGCGTAGCAAGCAATTCCAAAAATTAGCTGACTAATGTCCTCCGTAGCTCAGTTGGAAGTTGCTCAGTTTGCCCGGAAACGCATGGTCGTGGGTTCAAGTCCCTCCGGACGACGCTAAATGTTGAGAGCGAAGAAACAGAGTGCTGCGCATTGCTCACACTTTAATATCGAAGTTGGCTTATCTCTGTTACTGCCGCTAGCCGAAATCGGCTAGGAAATCATTATTAACATAGCCAGGCCTGGTTCACTCCACATAAAGCTACAAGTTCATGCGCTGATCAATCAGTCGACGTCTGGTCGTTATGGATGTCACAAGCATCGCATATAAGATCGATGACTCACAAACGCGTTTAGCGTCGCATCGGTCAACCCTACGATCAGGTAAGATGGGTTTACGCGAGAGAAAGAGAGGCAAATATCTAGGTGTTTCTATCTGAAGGCTATGGCGTGTCACGATCTGAATTTGCACTTTATTTTGTCGTAGCAAGAGTCGCAATTTACTTAAATCATTTTGGGAAGTGATCCTTCTGTATTTTTATCACTATTATTTATTCTGAGCTATACAACTCAGAGCCTGACTCACCTCATAGCATAATACACCCTGCCACCATTAGGGATGAAGCCTATCCTCTCCACGACATCGAGGAAGTTAGAGACCATCCCTCTTGCTGTATCTCGCATCTCTGAGAGAAGCAGCCCCTTGATGATCCAGTAGGAATCCCAGTAGTAGAACTCACGGAATCTGCCACCTGGAATCAAATGTGTGTTGTTTTAAAAAAACTTCATGATGATAAACACTGTCATTGTATTTAAAAAAGTTGTAGACCCGTCATCTCCTACTGAGCGCCGATTCGATTTTTATGCACCGAGCACACGTTTTTTTACGTGTCAAATGTCATATTTGAATTCAAAATTAAACAAATTGCTCAATTTAAGAGATTACATTTCCGCGCGCTAATGACATATCTGCCTCTTTTAAAATACACTATCGTTAGTGATAAGTAAAACCCCGAAGTGCCAGCCAATGTACTTTATTAGGAGGTGCAGTAGACTGAAGTGACCGAGAGTAAAAAGGTGAAGCAGTCTAAAACTATGTGAAACAGCACGGAACATTACAGGTAGCGCCATCTATGGTATATTTGTGTGTTTAAGCAGCGCTTTTAACATGCTGTCTCTCACTAAATGTAAAACGGAAGAAACATGTTTGTGTTATAGGAGCTTACGAAATATTTACTTAATCTGGGCACCCTTTTTGATAGTGAGTCGTTCCGGGTGTGTGTGGGTCTGCGCCTTGGTACCCCTATTTGTGAAGTTTTTACGTGTCCCTGTGGCAAGGAGGTCGACAAATATGGCCTCCACTGTCTTTGTTGCCAGCAAAGTGCTGGGCGTCTAGCGCATCACGCAACTCTTAATGACGCCATCAGGAGAGCTCTTGCCAGCATCAATGTTCCTTCCACGTTGGAACCACGTGGTTTGGTCCGTGATGATGGCAAGAGACCCGATGGCCTCTCGCTCATTCCCTGGGAGCGGGGTCGGGCCTTAGTGTGGGACGCAACTTGCGTCGATACTTTGGCCCCATCTCATCTCAGGGAGTCAGCGGCTAAAGCTGGAGCGGCGGCGGAGTTAGCTGAAAACGCCAAACGACGCAAGTATGCATCACTTGCAAGTGATTATGTGTTTGCGCCGTTTGGCGTTGAAACTTTTGGACCGTGGGGGCCATCCGCTAAATTACTTTTTGGAAAAATTGCACCTAAATTAAATGCTGTTTTTGCAAATAGTAAAGCTGGCTCGTTCCTCGCTCAAAGGATAAGTATAGCTATCCAACGCGGTAACGCAGCCAGCATTCTCGCCTCCTTGCCTCAAGGACACGGGTTTATTTTTGATTAAGTAGGTTTTAAGTTAATTTATTTTTATTTCATGCATGTCTTTGTGTTTATTTTCTTTTATTGAATAAAGTTGTACATATCGGAAATATTAAATTATAAAATATTTCTTTATTCTGTTTTTAGTTTTTGATGAAATTTCAAATGTCTAGCTATCACGGTTCATGAGATATAGCCTGGTGACTGTTCACACTCACAGACCGACAGTCGGGCAGTAGAGTCTTAGTAATTGGGTCCCGTTTTTACCCTTAAGGAAGCTTAAAAAGTGTGTTGCAACCAACTTACCAACAACATTTAAGAAGGTACTTTGATATGAGGAATTGTGTAAATGTAACTAACATGTTGTGTATTAGTGTTAACGGCTGAAGAGCACCTTATCCTAGCACAGGTTTATATAAACTTAACTGGATAAGGCCTATTTTTACCCGACTGCGGAAACAGGGCTATGATTTTCGAGAGTATGAATGTATGCATGTATAATTGTTTGGCACGCCCTACAGCCTAAACGGCTGGACAGTTTTTGACATATGAGGTGTCGATGAATATGTCAAAATTGTGATAGTGACATAGGCTACATATATGGATAGACTTTTTCCTTACCATAGCAATATGGGTATCAAATGAAAGCCAGTAAAAATACAATTTCAAAAATATAATCATTTTTGCAGTCGGGTGTTTTTTTTTAAAATAATTATGTTTATTTGTGTTAACACGTATTTCACCAATAAAATATTTGTAACTTACCAGGAACAATGATCGGGTTGTCGACGTAGATGATCGAGTAGAGGTCAGGGTTGTCCCGCACGTCAGGCTTCATCTTCCTGCCGAGCTGCAGCCACAACTTGTTCAGTTCCGACGCCCACTGATTGAGGTGAGGGTCCTTGATGCCATTGAGGAACTCTGGAAAAATGAAGTTTAAGATAAGAGAAAGAGTTTGGCACACAACAACCCGAAGACATTTACAAAAAAAATTTAGAGCTGAGTTTTTCGGAAAGGCGTGACTTACTGTCACTGTCTCCGAAAATAATATAATCCAACGAAATAATATATATTTCGTTGGATAAGGTCTTGACTTTGACTAATATGTCGGTGCTGGTAGTCCTAATGGCTAACAAGGTACTAGTCAATATCAAAACCCATTCATTTACAATTTTACATACTCAACTTCTGTCACTTGGCTTCTTTAACATGCATGGTAATACGATTTGCGCAATTTACAAGACCGTCTTGTTGCGTGTTGACCGTATTTTTACTGTCTGTCTAGAAGAAAGAAATTTCTTCTAGACAACGTTCTGGTAGATGAAAGTAAAAATTAAATTGGAATGGAGGTGATTTAATTGAAAATGGGGAACAATTCAAATGTACCTACAGGAATACAACATATCGTAACTGAAAAATCTGAAAGTAGTTTGTTATTTATTTATTCAAACTTTTTGCACACAGTTTATTGTACAAATGGCGGACTTAACGCTAAAAGCATTCTCTACCAGTCAACCATAGGTCCAAACAGAGAAATACAGGCGGTGCAAGATATCGTAAATTAGGAAAAAGATGAAACCGAGAAAACCACTGCAAAATACTTTTAAGCATAGCAATTAAGAAAAATGAACATAGCAATAGATATACATACTACGTACATAAATAAAATAGATGATATACATATTGATACATAAACATACATATGATACACATACATAATAGTAATACACAGAACACATTTCTTCCATTAAGACAGAACAGAGAGTTTTTCCTGGTAATGAATTCTCAAAGCCTTCTTGAAGGAAAATTTTGAGGTAGATTCCTGGATATTTGTGGGGAGCCCGTTCCAGAGACGAGTGGCCGTAAGGGTGAAAGAATTGGACATAAAGCCAGAAATATGATGCGGGGTGAGGAGTCGGAGAGAGTTACTAGAGCGGAGGTTTCGATTATGAGAAGTATGGAGGAAAGCAAACTTATCTTTAAGATAAGACGGAGAGTTGGAGTTAAAGAGAATGGAGTATAACATGCATAGTGTCTGAATGTTCCTACGTTGCCGTATAGGAAGCCAGCCGAGCTGGGAGCGAAATTGGGAGATGTGGTCATAATTGCGAAGACCGAAAATAAATCGAATAACATTGTTAAGAAGCCGGTCCATTTTATTAAGGAGATCTTGGGAGATGTTTGAGCAACATATATCGCCATAGTCAATAATTGGTAAGACCAGAGACTGAACAAGCAAAGCTTTTGTGCTGAAAGGCAAAAAATGTTTAAAGCGATAGAGAGCGCGTAAGGTTCCAGTTACCCTTCTGCTGATCTCTTTGATATGCTGGCCCCAGCTCAACGTACTGTCAATGTAAAGTCCCAGGTTTTTGACATAAGGCGAATACTTCACGATCTCACCATCAAAGACAATGGGAGGCAGAGAATTCGTGTCCAGTTTGTATAGTTGCCTTTGGCTGCCAATAATAATGGCCTGGCACTTGCTGGGATAAACTCTTACACCAAATCTGCTGGACCAACCACTAATACTCCGGAGATCATCATTAAGCCGACAAATAGCACCATCAATCGCACCGGGTTCCGCTTGAGAGTAAAGTACGCTAATGACCTGCAGGTCATTAGCGTAGAGATGAAAGGAAGATGATGAAGACAGAAAATAAGATAGGAGAGAGTATTCCACCTTGCGGTACACCATCTGTCAAATCGCTCCAGTCAGAAAGGGACTGGCCGAGGCGAACAGCTTGTTGGCGACGACGGAGATAAGAAGAGAACCATTCTACGGCTGGTGATGAGACTCTTAGATGGGAAAGGATGGCAAGAAGGACGTCATGATCGACAGTATTAAAAGCGTTGGAGAAATCGATCAAGACTAAAATGGTCATTAGTTTGTTCAGAATGGAGGGTACAATCCATTAAATTATTCTTTGGCACATGTAATTTTAGAAAACAATTTGATTTGTACTTCAAATCTAAATCTTGCTAAATCATGGGTCCAGAATTTTGACACTAAACTAAAGAAATTAGGGTTAGACCCTGAATATTTGGGGAAAAGAAAACAAGACTTATTTACTTATACTCATCATGCAAGCTCGTGGCTTGGCCAAGAAATGCTGAATTTACTACACAATTTCCTAATATGTTAGAAGTTAACTGACCTACTGCAAACCCCTGATACACATGCCACGGACGTCCCTTATACACTGTGGACGCCACTTTAAGAAACCCTGCTATAAGGCTTCCATTTTTTTCTTTTGAGATACGGAACCCTAAAAACTTACTAGGATGCTCCTTCCAGTCCGTAGGCACCCACTCCTCGAACTCTGAGCCCTCGGGGTCGAAGTTCTGTTGGACGAACTCCATGATCTCCGCCTTCGTCGGCCGAGAATCTGTCCTGGAACATGATCGATTATGTAATACAAGTTCTATCGCAGGCCTATCGATAGTGTCGATACTATCGATAGCTCTGTTAGTATAAATACTATCGATACACAGTAACACTATTGATAGTATTGCAGGTCAATATTTAAGTCACTGTCGAAAGTATCGGCCCTCACTATTGTAACAACAATTGATACTATCAATCGATATCTTGCGCTATCGATAGTAGGCTGTGATTCAATAGTATTGTTAATATTATTTAATGTAACTCATAAACATTCTGAGGCTTGATTTAATCTTGGTATGGTAATTACGCAACGGCATCAAATAAAATAGTAAAATTATATATTCAGGTGGATTGATTCTGTAATGGCATCAAAAAATTTAATGAAACAATTAGGTAAGTACACACCCAATAATAATAAAGCAAAGCTCACTATCGCTGGGATAGAACTGCAATACATCGATCAACATATTCTATTGCTTTTGCATCTACTATCGATAGACTGCCAATAGTGGACTATCGAGCGGCAACACTCATTGGTCGGTACACCGACTCTTATGAAATTGTCTGGGGTTTTCTGTTTTTAAATAACTCGGAGACAGCTCGAAGCCAGGATATTAGTGGTGTACACCTATGCCTCGAAAGACAATGCCTCAGTAATGTCAGCATATTAAATATATAAAAAGGCACGTTAAGGTAAAGCCTAATAAAAATAAATAAAATGAAATGAATTATACTCAAGCTTCAAGTAACATACTTTATTATAAGTTATAATAAACTGTTCCAAGAATTGTACCAATACCTAGCCTCAAACTAAGCTAAGCTTGTTCTATGGCGACTAGAATAACGGATAGACATACATAATATACTTATATAAGCACCCATGACTTAGGTAGGTACTAATGCTCGTGCTCATCACACAAACATTTGCCCCTAGCGGGATTTGAACCCGCAACCGCTGTTTTTATAGTTCGAAGCGCGAACCACTACACCAAGACGATATACAGGGTGGAAGAAATTAATGGTCCCAGGAGGGGAACTACCCTAAATACTTTCCACCCTGTATACGCTCGTGCTCCTAAATCACCAGAAACATATCATCAAGCTTTTCACCAAAATCTGTGATGTGATCAGCCTGCTGCTTACCTCCTCATCATCTCCTTAAAATGTTCCATGGTGATGTTGGCGGAGTACCGTATCTTCATGTCAACAAATGTTTTCGAGTCGTTGAACAGTGCTGCCATCTGCACCGTGTCCAGCAGCGGGCCATGGCAGTAAATTTCACTGGAAATTGAGAAAAAAATATTAATCAACTTATTTTATTTTTTTAAAAGCGCATCTCAGTAACAGCTTTTGAGCAAAAGCGTGGGATGGTTCATGTACTTGGTTTTAAGGAATATAACCAAATTAAGCTAAGAACTGGCTTATTTACTTAAAAAACGAATTCAGGTATTTTGTGATATCCTGTCTTTCAACATCCCTGCACTCTCTAGTCCCTACTATTCCTGACCCTCCCTACTATCTCTACTTAATATAATGAATGCAATACTTTTGCATTCATTAAATCATTTACAATTTCATTAACTCATTTTCTCATTTTAGTCATTTACAGCTTTACCGCTAAACCAATATCCCACTAATATTATAAATGCGAAAGTTTGTGAGTGTGTGAGTGTGTATGTTTGTTACTTCTTCACGCAAAAACTACTGAACGGATATGGATGAAATTTGGCACAGAGATAGATTATAGTCTGGAATAACATATAGGCTAGAAAAAAAACACAGTTCCTGTAGGATACAGAAATAGTAGTTTACGCGGGTGAAGTCGCGGGCAACAGCTAGTTGATAAATATTGCCATAAAGATCTATCACAAAATATCCTTCTTCGAAGAAGGATATAAGCTACATAGGCTTATTGCTGCAAAACTATAATTTTTGGAGACAAAATTGGGTAGCGTTTAGTTGATGAAGGCTTTCATGGGAACATTTGCGCAATTTAAATCTTGCTCAGTAATGAGTTTGTCTCCGCTTTTTTATTAAAATAATATGAAAAAACATTTTTTTAGGTTAACCTGTATTTTACTAAATAGGTAACAATTAAAAAAATCTCAATTAAAACGTGACTACTGACTGTCGAATGACGCATGTGACAAGAAATTATTTTACGGTTTTGCGGACTCTCTGTATTTTATTTGAGCTAGTGTAAAAAGTTCAGTTCAATGACAATGAGAATACATTTGGGAAGTTCGCGATGTACGCACATGTTTCACGTGTTTTGTTTTGCAAAATTTGCAATTTATTAAAATAGGTTTAATATAGTCGACAAAAAATGTACAAATCGCCATGTACCAATGACTTTTTCTGAGTTATGTATATAAGTTGTTTCACTAACCGATGCTCTTACGGTGAGGGAAAACATCGTAATAAAACTTGCACATTCAGGCAACTGCATGTGTAACCATGATCCAAACTGGTCAGGTTCCTCTGGTAAGGGTCACGGAGGTCAGATGGCAGTCGCTCCACTGTAATTACCTGATCTGCCACGTCCTGGATCATGGTCAGCGGACCCTGGGCCCTTGCATGCGAGTGCACAACCGGGATAACGAGGAGGATGATAGTCTAAATATATTATAATAGTCTGCTTGAAAAAAAATGACCTTATGAATGATCGTTTTTTCAAGTGCAATAATATACATTAAAAACAATAAATTATAGGATGATAGTCGACAATAAAATATTGTGTGTACATTTAGTGACACAAGGTGACCTTCCTTCACCATACGATAGAGTACAAATAAGAGACCATGATTAACTTCCGTCACCATACGATAAAGTACAAATGAGAAACCAAGACCGGTCAGCGAAAGGAGTAATGAGTTAATTTGTATCATCGAGTCCAAGCAGACGAAGTCGCGCCTATTCTCATACATTTGTAGGTAGATAGCTAGACCTTTTGTTTGTATGAAAATGATTTTTTCTCGATTTAATAAAAGAGTTTGATAAAAGGCATAGCTGGGTGTTCATCGACAAGATGGACAGAGAACCTTATATATGTCACCGTAAGATTATAAACATCGTTCGATTACAATCTATCTCGTGAGATTGTAAACTGTCGAAAAATTGTGAATCGCAATATTATAATCTATCGAAGTCAAACTGTTAAATTACAATCTGTCTCGCGTCAAATTGTCAACTGTCCGAAAGCTCTACCTGATTGGTCGGTTTTATTGTAAGAGCGACCAATCACGACTAGCCGTTCTTTGTCCCCGCAGAGCTAGAAATGAAATAAATACTAAAACAAGTATTAAAACACGAAAAATTTATGTAATTTAGGTTATGTTTTAAAACTAGCACTAATTCGTTGGTTTATCAAACTGCTTTTTTTTGGTCAATCACATACATTTTTACGTCCACAATAATTTTACATAACTATTTCTATAGATATAAGTTATTTTCACCACAAAATTAATTTATAATCACGAAAACACAGTAGTTTACATTCAACAACAAACCAAATAACAAACAAATATGACAAGTGCCGGGGTAGCGGGGGGCACATAACGTTCAACCAATCAGCGCGCTACCGGTCAGTCCGTGACCTCACTCGGCTAGGGTCTACTGAAAACCAGCGTCGGGGCCCCCAGCGGGTCACGACTTAAGCTGAGTGGGGCCCTTTTAATATGGACATCACAGGCGCACAACTGCACAGTCCGACTGGCTTACCCACATAAATTGTAATTTTGTTGTGTTTCTTGTTTTATAACCGTGCCCGTTACGTTGTTTGTTTTCGTGTGTTATGTGATGTCCATTCATTAATAAATGTATTTTCTTTCTTTTCCTTCTTTCAGATTGTTTGCTAGTACCTGTATCAGATTTTACGTTCGTTGTAAGCTTACAAAATGGATAAACATTTGTATCATAAATAAAGTGTTAGACGGAGTACTATTACTTATTCTGTGGTGTGAGTAAATCCACGTCTTCATACTTATATGTCTTGTTGTATGGCTGGGCCACGTAGGAAGAATGGGGGAAGATCGCAGTATTATGAAGGGTGTCATATCGGGGATGACCAAGTGGAAAACGCTCGGTCGAACGCCCTAGACATTGCTGGATAGAGAATAATTATTATAAAACTCATCTTTATTGTGCTTCCAACTTAAATGTGACATGGGTTGGTAGTAGTTATTATAAGTTCATTAAAAACTTGTTTTAGAAAAGTACTCACTTTCCGTGGTGCTTATTAATTGGAACTAAAAGTAGAAATCGCAAAATTTTGCGATATGCAGAGATGAAGTGGAGAAGGACCTGCATGAACTCCAAATAGCCAACTGGCAAGAGATTGCGCAGGATCGGGAAGAGAGGCGTCTTTTGGTGTCAGAGGGCAAGATCCACTTTAGCCATCAAGGTAAGTAATTAAATACTCGTGGGTCCTACCTATATATAAAAATACTAGCAGTTCCCCGCGACTTCGCCCGCGCCAAAAGTCGGATTTTCCATACAAATTTTCATCCCCCATTTCACCCCCCTGATGATTTAATATCGCGATAAAAAGTAGCCTATGTCCTTCCCAGTGTCTCAAACTGTGCCAAATTTCATTTAATTCGGTCCAGTAGTTTCGGAGCCTATTCGATGCAAATAAACAAACAAATCTTTCCTCTTTATAATATTATATAGTATAGAAGTATAAACTATTGCATTGTTGCTACATAACTCGATCGCTTTTAGATATTAAGTACTAACACTAGTTGATAAGTTTTCTGTATTTCTTCTTCTTTTACTAACACTTAAATGGATTCATGTTGTCCCATAAATAAACATTTTAATTATTTATTATTTTTATATACATAGATGATATGATCATTCATACAGATGATTCATCACAATTATTTTTAGGAGCAACTGACATTGCTAAGATCATTCACCCATAAAATGACTCTTTGAGGAAATTTCTTGAATTTTTAATTAATTTAATTTTATAGGTATTTTACACGTTGGTGTTGGGTGCAACTGCATTCTGCACGCATAATAAGGGAGGGAATATTGAGTAAATGAGGGCGATAAATTGAGAAATATGTAGGACTAGGTACTCAACGCGGTAACGGTTGGTGTGGTTGGGTGCGCCGGCGTCGCTAAGAAGAAATTTATAGGAAAATAATTTAAATTCTTCCATTTAATTTTATTTAGTCGTCTGTAATTTAACAGAGTCTTTTTACGTGTTCTATCCCTAATAATGATAAAATAGCTCTACCTACATCTGTATACATAGCTAGAGATAGTATGATAGAAAATTATACAAAGAAAACTCAAACGGGGTCAAATGACAGATGAAAGCTTGCCTAGAAAATTCTACAATTGCGCGGTTGAAGCCACTGACTTGCACCCCGTAAGACGTGCGGGAAGTACTAGTACTTATTCTGTGGTGCGGGGTGTGGGAGCGCTAATCACACGCACGCGACTGTCTTAAGGAGTTATCAGACTACGCGGTATTCAGACAGACTTACTAAGACTCAGTGTAGTGTCATCTTTAGCCATTTTCCAACTAACACTTTCCATTAAAGGCTAGATAAATATCACCACCTAGCTACCTCATTTGCAAATAAAAACAATTGTATGTTTGATAATTACGGTAAGGCCGCATTTTATATGGGCCCTGATTATCTTATAGTGGCTCTACATGGGCACGGTCATGAAGATAATTGTATTTTTTTTAAAACTGTTTCAACAAACACACCTAGCCCCAAACTAAGCGTGAGCTTGTGCTATGGTGACTAGGATAACGGATAGAAGTACATAAAAACATATAAACATCCATGACTTAGGTACAAATGCTCGTGCTCATCACACAAACATTTGCCCCTTGCGGGATTCGAACCCGCAACCGCTTGGTTTAGCACCAAGGTCGTCGAAAAATTAATAATATTGATTAAGCCTAGATTTAAACTAAAGCGGAGAGTGGATTTGCGCAGTTTTTTGCACATTTGACACTCGAAGCGGGGTCGAGCCTAGCCGAGCTGTATCTAGCTCATCCATATCGCGTGTCTAGGTATCATTAAGAAAAATGTATGAAAACACCGGAATCCCCTCTCATCTTTGAAAGAAGAAAAATACTTTATTTGGCTCTAGTGGAAAACTCACCGTTACAGTCATCAAGAAAATTTAGCGTTGAGATAACAGAAAAGTAAAATCTGAATTATCTGTCAGTGACATTGATCACGGTTGAGCCAGCATCTAAAGCTTGTCTAGTCTAAATGAAAACCCCTGGCCCGTAAAGGCTAGGTTAGGTAGTCTCAGAAGAAACCTAATGTTTCTTGGACGCAAGGACCCAAATCAGAATTAGTTTGGCAGATAATGCTTTAAGAATTAAGTTCATCTTTTGTACACGTTCATGTGCATAAAGATTATAAAAAAGAAGGAGAGGGACAATGGGTAACAATAAAAATAAAAATTATGTATGTGACCATGAAAGTTTATAACATGAATGAAATCGCAGAAATGGTAATTCTTTTAACGGAATAAATAATAGGTACACTAGACACTACTGAATAAGAACACAGTTTGTTACATAAAATATTGTAGACAATTTGTGAACTACTACGTATACAGAACCTGAGCAAAAGGATGTTTAGTGAAGCAATTATTTCGAGCTAAAACGACACTTCTCAGGCTGGAATCTGGACTCGAATCCTGGCATTTTCCGTCTTTGTTATCGGTTGACGTGGTTTTAAAAACACAGCCTGTAGATAGTTAGTGTGTACCCTGAATTAATGTGGTCCTTCAATCGCACCAGTATTAGATATGTAATTGGCTATTTGACACAACTAATCTTTGAAGTAAGCAATTTTAATGAACTATCAAAATGACCATAGATTTAGTAAGGAAATAGTAAACTACGACGTCACATTTTTCTGCACTCAATGCATAATCTTTTGAGATTTTGGTTAGTTGATGCACATTTTACAAGTGTAAACACTTACCTAGAGCAAGTAGGAGGTAGATTACTCCGGTCGGCTGCTACAGCCACCGTCAGCAGAACGCCAACAAAACACCACATCTCCATGATTATCAATCCTTATTGGCACTAACACTTACACTAATATCACTTCTTTGAGGAACACTTAAAATTAAACCTAGTATCACTTGGAACGTTTTACGGCTAAGTCTGTCCACTGTCTTTACGTATTCAAGTACGTGTTGAATTTTTTTGACGGCTTCTTTCTGAATGGTTGGTAGGTCATTTTGGGTGATATTGCGGTGGTTTTGAAGCACTAATAGAAGGGCACCGGTGGTGCCGATCCTATGACAATCTGTAACAAAAAACGTCAAATTAGTGGAACACGTTATAGCCGGAACTTATTTTGGTACGGAACATAAAATGGCAGCGTGTTCAGCTTTTATCTTTTAAAGAGAATAAAATTGCTTGTTTTCGCAGTGCTCTCTTTAATTTTATAATCATAAATGACATGGTTTCGTAACAAAATTACATATTTGTTTGTTACTAAGTAATATTCTTTACAAAAAGAGCGCAGTGCACTAAAATGCTTCGTGACAAATGGTTTTGATCATATGCCAAGATTTTTTAGCATTCTTCTTAACAATATAATTATACGACACGTTATTTATGTATGAAAAGTGTATTCAGAATGCCGTGGAGTGGAGAAGACATTTAACATGAGTATATTTAGCAGTAATACTAGTCACTTGACGTATTAATGACGTAACAAGCATTGTAGCTATTTATAATAAAAATACCAAATCCAAAGGTTGTAAATCTAGTTTGATCATCGTGACGTTTTAAGATTTTATACAAATGTTTGGATTAACAAATACAATAAAGCCTTTGGAATTTTTCACATACGAAGTGGCAAATATACGAATGCATGAAGTCAGTAGTACTCAAAGCAACCTTTTTTGTGTCAGCATTTAATAAAGAATTAAGAGATTTATTTTTGGAAGCAATGAACGATTTCACAGAAGCAGTATCAAACAATAGAGTTATGGTTCAGTTAAGCCTACTTTGCAAAACTATTTGTAATGTTGCTTCTATAAATAGCATTGGTCTCGTTTTATCACAGTTAGTCACCTTATGATGGAAAATAACTTCAACATTTTTAATAATAAGTAGGTATCACAATGATTTAGTTTTAAGGATTTAGAGAAAAACACTATCTCTTCATTGTCGTATCATTCTTTCATGTCATCATCATGCCTGAGTGTCGTGATCATTGTGTTAAAAGAAACACACACAAAGACTTTCGTGGAAATTGCATTGGAGTGGTTTGCCATTGCCTTCTTCATTTCACACGCTAACCGACACTCAAACACAGTATAAAACTATAAAGGTCCAGTATTTAACGGTCGCATTCTAGACATTCTTATGTTAAGCTCTGATTAAACTAATTTGGTCAAATTGTCTAATTCCATGCCATAGAATCGAATAAAACAATAGGTTTCTTCACGATGTTTTTGTTCGCCGTTAGACAGCGATATCTTAGAAAAGACTTATTCAGTATTTACGTTATTGTATTTACTTTTATATTTAACTTTTTTGTTATAGGAGGAATTTTCCCAAAACTAGTCATTCAGCGGAGTAATTGCAAGAAGATGCTAATTAACATTCTAGTTTTATTTTATTTAAAAGAAATTTCGTATTCAAAAAATTTCGTTGTTTTACATAATGCGCAGCATTCTAGGAAAATGTTCAACGACAATAATAGATACATATAAACAGGGTCCCAAACATATGACGCGTCATTCGTCCCCACATATCCCTTCAATTGGACAATCTGCTAAATTGGCAGTGCGAAAACAAGCAGGATATGGCTTGATGTGAGTGACGTGACGCCCACGGCACTCTTTGATCAATAGAACATGGACTGGAGTTCACACTTGCTGATTGTAAGTTGGAACAGCTCCAAGACAAGTTAGACAAGCAGTAAGCCTGCAACTGTAGTTTTCTTTCGGATCTTTAAGTAATGAAGCCAGATGATTAGTAGATCTCAGAATTATTCGGTTTCTAAAATAGGACACACTTGAACCGTCAGACATTCATAGTAAATCAATGGAGTCAAAGTTTGAGTAACTATAGTTGCAAGAATTTAGCATGTACACAAAGATGTTTTAAAGTTGTGCATAAGAAATAAAGAAAGAAAGAAAAGTGTGTATAACATTCTTGTTATTAATCTTACTTCCTTAAGTAAAAACATTGTTTTAAAAAAGATAATACAATGAAACCAAAGGTAAAATAAAGATAAATGATATAATATAGATAAACATAAGATGTAATGTTACTAAGATGTTTACAGTAACTGAAAATGCTATCAGATTCTTTGTGTATAATAAACACTTGAGACATTGCCAAGGGCCCTGTAAAGTAAGGATGCTGTAAAGTGTTGAAACGTTATGTATAAAAGGTTTAAGATATTTATTTACTGGTAAATATTTACAAAATTTAAATAAATCGCAAAGTAAAATCGTATTTCAATGAGTTCGACTGAGCCGAAAAAACAATATAAAATGTCAAAGATGACAAAAGTAGTATTGTATATTATTCTTATGCTCGCTTTAGCAAAGAAAGCGACAGATCGTCAACGATATACAATGATATCGCGAATTGACCTCCAGTTGTACGAATATCTGTTCCAATCAAACTTACCGTCATTACGTGCGTACTGAATATAAATAATTGATGGTACACATATTATACATAAAAATAAATTAAATAATTTAAGTAGAAGCTACATTCAAACGGAGGCAATCGAAATAAGCCGGGATATAACTAAAAGAGTTTATACTACCTATGAAGGTAAATTTAAAGTCCAGACAAGTAATTCCACAATAACATTGAAAACGATTAGATACACAATTCATTGATAATACAAGTTGGGAAGACAGAAAAAGATATGAGATCTCATTTGGCAGTAATTTATCAAGTCCCATCTGATAAAAGAGCTATTAGAGCTCCTTATTTTCGCATATGCTCGTTCTAGATGTTAAAAATTTGACGATAAATTCTTAATGAGCATATCATTGCTTGTATATGCTTGTATTTCAGATCAATTTTGCATTGACATTACAAGACCCTAGTTTATTGGTGTCACTTACAAGACAGGTATCTATCATTTCTTCAACTACTTGTACTATTATTTATTCTGTGCTAAAATTCAATTATGGTGGTAAGTGGTAAGTAATAGTTGATATCTAATTAGATCATCTGTAATGTTTTAAACTGATTGGCAAGATACATTACAATTGATATTCACCCAGGTCTTGGATATATCTACTTTTTGACTTGCTTTTAACATCCAACACCTTGCTTCAAACCGCGATTCTCGATTTACACTTTTCAAAGTTTTTTTCCATTGATAGCATAAGAACTATATTAACCTCAACACTATCAGTACAATCCACTGCATTTGTATATTTGCATTCTATTTCAGCACTAGCAATCGTTGCAATAAGAGTTGATATTGCATAGCTAGATATATACGGAACATAAGTGTGGACATCCGTTGTATGATTTACTGAGCCAATTGACCCGTGTATCAATTGAAAGATTACTTTACCTTCGTTCAACCTTGGTTAGGCTAGATAGCAAAACAGAAATCCTGACTGAGGTTCTAGATATTTCTGAAAATTTTGTGCATTATGTTTTGGTTGGCATTTTTGAACATGAACAATATTCGTTTAAGCAACATATTGTCGTATAAGGATTTCATGACGTGGTCGTATCTTCGATAACGTACATACTGGCCGTAAGAATCCTAAGTTAGCTATAATACAGTTAGTTATTAGACCAAATTAATTATTTATGTAGTTAATAAAGTCATATAAGATCTACCACTTTACAAGGTATAATCTACTTATTTAGATTAAGGTTTACATAAACACTTATTACCTATATTTAGTTTCCACTTTCTAAAGCAAGAGTGAATTATAATTCCTAGAAACGATCTTTCAATACGCACAGGTACAGGAAAATTTTGAGTTTAATTCTGTTGCACTACTCATAATTGAATTTACTGTAATAAATGAATTACTCGAAGTGATGTAACTGAAATAGCGTGACCTCACTAAGGATAAAAATAAGAAAACCGACAGTGATGTAGCCAAAGAACATAAAGATCAATGAACTGCATCTAATTGAAGATGAACCGTCTGCAGAGACAAGGACTACTAATTTAGTGTCATTGCCAACGAAATGCAAGCGTGACTGACCTCACGTACGTTTTCTTAAACCGGTATCCGTCAGAACCGATATTTGTAACGAAAGAAGGAAAGCGTCTGCAGTTTAGAAGACTGACGCACAGAATAAGCATTTTTTTTTACTTTTATAGTAGATTGAATTTGAGACATAATTATATATATTTTTTTATTTTGCCGTTTGAAGACACATGTAAAGATCTATCAATTAATAAGACAAACCCTTTACATTCAGAAGTGGAACGATATTAAATGACGTAGTATCTTCATCAAAGAAGCAATCACGCCACTTAGATTCCTCAATTGATCCTATTTCTGTTCTCAAATCAATGTTTTAAATCACGTGTGCCCCTCCCACTGTGCAATCTAACGTCAGAGACTGCACGTGAGCATAGTCACGTGCACAAGACTTTCCAACATGGTCACACCCCCAAGTGGATTGCGTCAAAGGCCTATTAGGTAATACTTGTATTATTAGATCGACCCTCTGCATATTTGGCAGGTGAAAGATATTTTCTGTTCCTGTTGCTTATCTTTTTAGAGGTTTAGCGGTGGCATGCATAGATAGCCACGACGACAGGGCAATGTCGCACTTTGATCGGGCCTATACAGATGCCACAAAAACATTTTCAACGTTAATACATGATGTCGCTGGTGTAGTGTTTAGCACGCTATTTTTTTTTGAGAGGTCTCGGCTCCGAATCTCAGTTCGAGCCGGTATTTTTTCTGGGTTTTTCTGACTTAAAATAACTCAGAAACAAACCCGGTCCTGACGTTTCGTTCTGAACGACATCGCGACATGATGAAATAAACGATATACATGCATATAAATTCCTTACAAATTTAAACCGTTTCCAAATTACAGACAGGTACAAATCGTGCAAGAGCGAAATTGTTAGTGATTATTCTTCAAGAATGAAACCGGGGTAGCTGCCAAGATGAAAGCAAGGGCATCGACTCTAGAAGAGCAAATTTGAAACGCAAAGTCATGCCAGAACCATCTCATGTGAAGTCAGGTGGTCTGCGAGGTGAGCTGAACAAGAATATAAGATAATAATAAACCAATGGGCTACGACAATGGGTGTGTCTGACATTAGCCAAGGGCATAGTGAATTTTCTCGGGTCGTATACAGGGTGGCTTGTAAAAACTTATCTTTTTCTTCTCTTGCCCTGGTTCTATCTGCTCTATTTTGGACCTTTGGATAACTGGTAGAAAATACATTTTACAGTTTGCAACCAAGTCCACCATTTGTATTTTTTTTTATTTGTGTAAAATGTGTGATTTAATTCCCATTAAATGACTATAAAGTGATCTCCAATCTTCGATGCATTCTTCAATCCAATCGATTTTATCCTATGATTAATTTCCCAAACTAAATAAACTCAAATGTGTAAATTGCACCAACTACCTACTATTATTGTCTCGTGTATGGGTGTTGTGATACCACTGTGTGTTGTGATACCACTGTGTGTTGTCAAATATTTATTTATTAGGTCTATTATTTTGTGAAATTAATACCAGCCAAAACGCGGCGAAATGTTTTTGGAAAAATAATGTCATTAAAGGAAACTTCTCGAAATAGCGAGATGTAAATACAGTTATCTCTAACTCCAAAACCACACGTTTTGGGATAGAAGAAAATGATACCATCTAAACCCCTTGACGGGCATAGGTCGAATTACAAGTTCACCCTGTATATTTGGCATAACTCTTTGGCACGCAACTAGTAAACTTCCATGACGAATTTCATCAGTTGCGACTCCGGCGCAGCGCGATTGTTTTGATGTTAATCCGCTTGGTTCGTTGCATGGAATCCGAGCAGATGTTATAACATATGTACAGTCGGCAGCACGTCAGGTTACCTTACTTTGACCTTGAGACCGCCTCTATTCCCTTAGTAATAGAAGCTGTTCTCGTAGTTTACATAGGTAACCTGACGTGCTGCCAAATATCTCCAAAAATTCACAACTCAGTTCAGCAGCCCGACTGTCTAATTTGGTAGCATTGCAATTAACTGCTTTTCTGAAAGCTTTAAATATTATCACTACAACAATTCGGAAATGTAACTGTAGCCACATGGCTGAAGGGCTCGCACACCGGTTTTCAAGGAATCACCATCTCTGAGGACCCGGGTTCGATCCCCGGTCGGGTCAATATGGAAATCCGTATTTTCTGTATTGTCTCGGGTCTGTGTGTTGTGATACCACCGTTGTTTCTGATTTCCATAACCCAAGCGCAATAAAATGTATGTGATGTTGTCCTGTCTATTATTTATCTTTTTTTTTACTATTATTTGACTGCCTCGTTGGTCTAGTGGTCAGCTGGACGGACGCTGGGTACTATCCACGAGGTCCCGGGTTCGAATCCCAGGTCGGGCCAAGAGTGTTTGGGTTTTTCTGTCTTGAAATTACTCAGACACAGCTCCGGAGTCAGGAAGTTGGTGTAACACCCCCGTGCCTCGGAAAGCACGTTAAGCCGTTGGTCCTGCGCCTGATCTCTCTACGGTTATGTCGGACTGCCGTCTCACCGAATTATGAGAGTAAAAGGAACAGAGAGTGCACCTGTGTATTGCGCACACACTTGTGCACTATAATATGTCCCGCGCAGTTGGCTAATCTCTGTTGAGATAGGCAGCCGTAGTCGAAACTCGGCTAGGAGGACATTATTATTATTATTTTAAAGTTTCTTTGTTTTTTTAGCTCAGGGGCTGGTGTTTTAAAAGATCATTGACGGGCATTGCCAAGTAAGATGATCTAGTTATGTAGTTTTATTGTTATTTATATATTTATTTACCTTCTTAGCATTTTACTTTTTACCCCGACGTTGACGAAAAAAGCAAAATGCTGTAGGTACGTTGCATGAATTCCCGTATTACTATAGTGATAAATAATGCAGCAAGAAAGTTAGTAAAGTTATAGCTATAAATATTGTAATTGCATAAGTATTAGAAATAGGCGGTAGGCCTCGGTAGGTTCAGTAGAGAAGGGACAGAGAAAAAAAGAGAAAAAGTGGAAAATATAATGTGTAGGACATCACGTCTGGAAGTTGTCAGTACAAGTCGACACATAATGATGTCCTCCTAGCCATATTTTGACTAAAGCGGCCTATCTCAACAGAGATCAGCCAACTGTGTCCACAAATGTGTGCGCGATACACAGGTTCACTCTCTGCCGCCCGCGGGCAGTCCGACAAGACCGTAGAGAGATCAGACGCAGGACCAACGGCTTAAAGTGCTTTCCGAGGCACGGGGGTTAACACCACCAACTTCCTGACTCCGGAGCTCTGTCTAAGTTATTTCAAGACAGAAAAACAACACTTTCGGCCCGACCCAGGATTCGAACCAGGGACCTCGTGGATAGTACCCAGCGTGCTGACCACAGATCAACGAGGCAGTGATAGCAACGAGTAAGTAGAGACAAAGTTATTTATCAGCAAAGTTTGTGATTTCCCTGATAATTCTACATTGTAAAATGTTATCGGCTTCACTATTATTTCAGCTGTAATATGACACAATAAAACTTATTTGCAAATGATAATCCGATACATATCAAACTTGTAACATCGCAGTTTCCTACGTAGCCTACTAAACGAGTTAGTACACAATAAAAATAAATGCAAATAGAAGTTCTAAAACCATTTCAAGGTTGAAGAGCCCTGGACCCAGAACATTGCCTTGCAGCAATCCACTTTCACTGGACAAGGTTAGACCAAATTTGCAATGTCTCTAGTCGATATTTATAATAAACTAACGATTCTCCGCGTTGCGACGTCATGCCGCTCAAATGTCGTTTTTTTATTTATTATATATATTTTTTCTATTCTATTGTTAATTTATTGATTCTGCTTCACTCCTGAAAACTTCGAGTGAGTGCTAGTTTCAGGGATTTTTTTCATTGTGTCAACATAAGCTATTTATTACATGTAAGCAGCTGAAGTTGCTGCAGCAAGACAGTAGAAATCAGCTGTTGGCCACATCATGGCTGGGTCAGCATTTACCACTGTTTTACGTATGTGGTACAATACCCTACTGTCCAGGGCATTGTAGAGATCAAATGATAAGCTAAAACATATTTCACTGCGTTTATTTCTAGAACTATAAATTAATACGGAGCCACACGTGTGGCTAATACGCGGGGTTTGGGAATACTAACTGAGAAGCGAGCGGAGGCCCTATAGTGCCCGTCCCGATGACGTAATCTTGTGCAATACGATGCAAAATGTACAGTCGGAAGCACGTCAGGTAAACCATGTGAGCTTTAATTACGTAGGGAATAAAGGCGATTTCAAGGTCTGAGTGGGGTAGTCTAACGTACGGCCGTTTGTACAAAATACAAATGCGTCACTAGTTACGTAATCGACCTAGTAGAGGGTGCGTATCAAATACCGTCGAAAGATCCCGAGGCCTTAGTCATCAAAGGTGCAATGACCAAAAGTTAGTCCATACTATTATTATAAATGCGAAAGTGTGTCTGTCAGTTACCTCTTCACTGACTGATTTAAATGAAACAGTTTAGACTCTGGGAAGGACTTAAGACTTTGGTTTCAATGTGATCTATGATTAGTTATATTAATTGAGTTCAGTTTCTCTATTTCTCTGCCAAGCAAACGAAAACAAACAGACTACACTAAAAACGTCAGATTGTTTTCGTTCAAGTTTAGTTATCATCGAATGACATCCCTATTAATTTGTCTATGGATTCTGTAATTCTTGAAAGCTGTTTAGTCTTATGTTTTTAAATTAATATAGTCTGTCTCTTTCATTTGCTTGGCGGAAAAAGAGAGAGACTAAACTTAAATTTCATCTTAGACATTGGAATCGAGCCCATAGGCCAATTTTTGTCGCGATAAAAAAAAAATTGAGTAAGTGAAATAGGGGATAAAAGTTGATATGAAAAATCCGCCACGCGCGGGCATAGTCGCCGGTAACCGCTAGTCCGATTGTAAATCTTCCATACGTCGTACACTGTTGTAAAAATGTGACATAACGGAAGTTTATTCATGATTATGAATACTGCATTATACGTGTCGCGCAGCCAGTAAAACAATTAATATATCTTTGGCGTTATATATGCTTCTACTCCATTCTCATCCATTCATTCATAACTTAAGAGCTGCGTTTTTGTTGGTCGAGCAATTTCCACGCTTTTCTGGACTCTGCCAACACCTTCAACTCCCTATACGCCATGACATCAGCTTTTTCCTTCATCTGGTGTGTATGTTTTTTTTGTCTTGGCCATCCTCTTCCTTTTTCTCCTTCTGTTTTGCCTTCCAGTACATATTGTTTTCATAAGTGTGTCATGGTGACGTATGCTCCATTTTCCCTCGCCTGTTTTCAATCATCTGCATTAAGCATCTCTTTTCCTTGACCATTTCCAGTCCTTGTTCGTTTTCCGTTCCATCCAGCTTATCCCTTTCAATCTCCTCCAACACCACATCTCTAAAGCCTCTAGTCTTTCTCAGACTATCTTGGTCATTGTCTACGTCTCGCACCCGTACATAGCGATACTCCAAATGTATAATCTAATAAGTCCACAATATGTAATGTTGTATGTATGTTTTTTTTTGTAAATTGAAAGGGTCTACCATAGTCAGGTTACGCGTAACGATAGAATATGACGACCTCTGTTCTGTGGTCAAGTGGCTTGCACGCCGGTTTTTGTGGTATCGCCTTTTCTAAGGTCCCAGGTTCGATTTCGGTTAGGTTTTAAAAAAATGTAAATAAATTCCGAAGTAATCCGTAACATTGTGATCCAAACTTTTTTTGTAAAAACCAAATTTTCGCAACTTAGGTACTTTAAAATTATCCCTTGCAATGTATGTGATGTTGTCTAATATTTATTTATTATGACTTTCAACTAAAATGAAAGACAGACTTGTTCAAAAGATTATGCGTGTAATAGTAGAACCAATCATACATATTACCTAAGCAATGTAAAATCTAAAAAAAGGCACCACAAAAACTCGGTAGAAAAACATCAGTCATGAATAAGATTAAGAAAAAACTAAACACGTTCAAGATCTAACAAACCAGTAATGATATCCTGGACCTTAAGATTATCAACGATGGTCACAAAAAAGGAAGCTTAGCGTTTTTTACTCTTCTGTACACCTACCAATTCTGCTAAATTACACTAGCAAAATTGTAATAGAATCGTAATAGTTAAATAGCAACATTTTTTTGACATTGAGTTCATAATTAAGCTGCCAAAAGTTTGCTATTCAATTACGATTTTATTACAATTTGTCTAAAGTAGACAGTGGCTTAAAATCGTGGAGAGTGGAGAAAGGGTAGGGAGGCCTTTGCCCTGCAGTGGAACACCACAGGTTCCTTATTATAATAAAAATTTAGAAAACATAGGCTCCTGTAGTAGATAGATAGATAGATACTCTTTATTGCACACCACACACAGTATCAATTTACATAAATGTTCATAGAGAATGGTACAATTTAGGCGGTATTATTGCTGAAATAGTATTGCATGTATCTGACAGATTTTCAAGTCTTCTTTTGACAACATTCGGGGTACGTTGAATCTAATTGCGTTAACATAGTCGCTATAAGATAAGTAATAAAATTATGATCCGTTGATAACCGGCAATGGATAACTTACTGTCAATTGAAATTTGGGTCATGTTCAGGTTTTCATTTTTTTTAGCCGAATTTCGACTACGGCGGCCTATCTCAACAGAGATTAGCCAACTGCGCGGGACATATTATAGTGCACAAGTGTGTGCGCAATAAACAGGTGCACTCTCTGTTCATTTACTCTCATAATTCGGTGAGCCGGCAGTCCGACATTACCGTAGAGAGATCAGGCGCAGGACCAACGGCTTAACGTGTAAGACTTGGTAGGTGTACGAATATATCGTAATTGTCCTAATATCGTAATTCATCTAAGATTGTTGCACATTAACCCCCTTACTAATAATAATGTTGACGTTGCCATTACACTTGATTATAGTATGTGAGACGGCTAATTTGAAATGTTTGTCTCCACTATGTTCATGTTAATTATCTGTCATTAATTCCATACTAGCCGTATCATGTTTAAACAAGTCTTATACAGGAGAGGCAAATTCATTATTAGTAAGGGAGTATAAGTGTTGTACAATTTTTTGTTATTTACTCCAATATAACTATTATTATAAGGATCTCAGAGAAGATAATAATGATACTGAATCACGGATGTGACATTATGAACCTACTATTAAAAACGTTTGAAACTTCTAATGAATTGGAAGCATTTTTTAACTTGAGAAAATTGCATTGCGTCAGTTTCATACCCTGTGCTTCTATTTGCAATTTACTACATTCTTTCTCAATTTATCTGTAGGTACTCTGCTATTCTTGCAATCTCAGAAGTCGGTTGACAACCTCGAACGATAGCACTAGATTTCTTTATTCCTACTTCTATACTACGAGTAAAAATAGTAGGTACATTATATCCATCCGTGACAAAATTATTATTTCTTTTCCACTAAGACCCAAGTTCAACAATTTTAAAACAGCCGGTAAACCTTAATTGACGGTTACTTTGACAGAATTCCCATACAATGGGCTCAATTCCAATGCGCTCTGTCTAAAATTTAATTTGGGTTCATTCTTCATCATAATTTAGAAACGTCAAATTAAGTGATGCGATTTTTAACGTATTTTTACAAGTTTTTTGCGTGTTTTCGTCTAACTTTAGTCGTCATCAAATGACAACACTACTAAATTGTCTATGGGTTCTCTAATTTCCATAGCAACGGACAGCTGTTTAGTCTGACGATTCTAAATTAATATAGTAATGTCTCTTTTCGTTTGTTTGGCAGAGAAAGAGAGAGTCTGAACCTCAATTTAATCTTAGACAGGGCGCATTAAAAAATAAACATGTGTTGGTGAACTATAGGCTAAGTATCTAATGATTTTTCAGCATTTATGTAGATATTTGCGGCGAGACCGAACTCCTTGCTCTGTCGCCTCGAGTATATCGCGTAAAGCTGGCCGGTTAGAAAAAAGAATATGAGGAACACCCCGTAAATAAAATGCAATCTATTCTAAATCGAAGTTCGCTATCGCTAAAAATGTATGAAACTGACATAAGCCATAGGAACAAGCCGTGACTTTTGCTAGCATATTTCGACATTTCGTTAGCGATAGCGATGTTCCCTTTAAAAAGATTGCATATTGTCTAAGGGTCACGCGTTGGATAGCTTTCTTGGATTTTTCATTCACTGGATTGATTGTAAATGTGATTTTTTTTCTTCTGAATTCCTATTACTAATTCGGCGTGGTTAACTGCCGAATGTTGCGTGGGATTCCTCCTCTTGGGCTCTCCATAGATCCTATTAGACTGTTCGTAGTACTGTAGACTGGCTACGTTAGAAGACTACGGGATGCTACTAATAATCGTAGATCACAATAAGCTCGTAAATAAGCGAAATGTTCCTAATAATAGACTTCACTTACGGAATTGTTCATGAAGACAAAAATGTAGTCGCCATTACGAACGCATCAGTCAGCTGCGTGGGCGCACGAAACGGAAAATTAGATCGAATTAGAGCAATTTGCAAACCGTATGTCACACGGTCGCTTCTTTAGAGAACTCCTGGTTTGGACTAGAATATTCTTCGAATTGAAGAACTTAGCTAAAAGTACAGCTCATCATCCTCCTAGCGTTATCCCGGTTGTGCTCTCGCACGCGAGGGCTTAGGGTCCGCTGACCATGATCCAGGATGTGGCAGATCAGGTAATTACAGTGGAGCGACTGCCATCTGACCTCCGTCACCATGTTACCAGGGGAACCTGACCAGTTTGGATCATGGTTACACATTCAGTAGCCTGAATGTGCAGGTTTCCTTACGATGTTTTCCCTCACCGTAAGAGCATCGGTTAGTGAAACAACTAATGTACATAACTCAGAAAGTGGGATCGAACCGGCTCCTCCCGCATGAGAAGCAACCCGCTAGCCACTGCGCCATCGAGGCTCCAAGCTAGAAGTAGAGCTATAGCGCGAAAGAAACTTTTGAAAAGTAAAAGATGGTTTTAAAACTCCTCAATTGTGGAAAAACTTTTCTTAGGCTGTCATGATTTTCACCATGAATCGTACTCAAAGATTTCTGTTAAAGCAATATATTATAAAAGTGATTACAGCTCGTAACTTGTTGCCTCTTTCAATTCAAGATATTGTAGTATATTTGATTTCAGCTTGCAAAATTTGTCTAACTTACATAATTAGTGCTAATTCGTCAATGATAATGTCGGCATTAGGTATACATTCAGCATTATGCAGTGTTCGTAATATAAATATTGGTACAGTTTCCAAGATCTTTAGTAATTTTCCATATGGAAGTCACGATCACTGGATGTGTCCAGTTGACAATGAGTGTGAAGATCAAGGTAGCGTCAGCGGGACAGTAGTTTTCTGACAACATAATTTTAGGTCAACGTTTGTTATTATTGTCATGTCTTTCAAAATTGATTTAATGATTTCTAAATTTTGACTGATTATCAGATTGTTTTACGTGAAACTTTTACAATTTATGAGAATTGGCTGAGCTTTTTATTGTTTACTGAAACGACACCCTGTATGTACGAGTGAATTTAACTGTCATGGATTAGTACAACTACTAAAAGGATTTTCTATGCAAACCATAAAGATAAAGCATGCGGTAAACGACAGCGAGAATAACAAATATACCACATTAACCTAAAGTATTTATATTTGTAAAGAGAGAAGTAATATGAAATCATTTGATGCAGCTAAAAAAAATTGAGGTTATTACTCCGATAATTGCACCACAATACGTCAGTTACAAAATGGTTGGATGATGCCATAACTGCAATAAAACACTCGAAAAGTCTCGAAAACTCGAAAAGCAGCCTAAGCTCCATCACTCACTATACACACAATAGACAGATCTGACAAATATATTTATAAATAATAATAAATAAATTGTTCCAGCAAACACACCAATTACCTAGCCTCAAACTAAGCGTGAGCTTGTGCTATGGTGATAGACATACTTAAATACTTTTATAAACATCCATGACTTAAGTACAAATCCTCGTGCTCATCACACAGACATTTGCCCCTTGCGGGATTCGAACCCGCAACCGCCTGGTTTAGAAGTCCGTGGCGCGAACCACTACACCAAGATGGTCGTCAAATTTACTGTGCTATAGATGAGTACTTAAAGAGATTGGAGAAACAGATTTTGCTCTACTAAAATCCTTAGTCCATTAACAAAATCGTGACTGGATCACTGGACAGCAACATTGAAGCAAGCCCAAAAAAGAACAACATTCGAAATTCGAATCTCCATACGTTCGAAAATGTTAATCATCACGGTGTAAAGTGATAAGGAGCGTCACGTTGAGCCAAGGCCGCACGTGCGAATCACGCCGTGGGACATGAAACTGAACGGAATCCTTTGCCTTTGCTTGGTAACTGAACGAAAAAAAAAGTAGTTATGTTTTTAACTTTTCGGCGCCAAAAACTGTGTCAAAGAAATGGATTTTAGCTTCTGAATAACCTCAAAGGTATAACCCAAATGTTTCTTCAGCTAAAAATACCGGGTAATAAACAACAGTTTCGTGCATAGCCTATTGATTACATGCTGAAACCGTGTAGTTCAAGGCTAAACGAAAGAATAGCAGCAAAATTGGCATCTATTTGTGATTAGATCAAACGTCCTCAAGGAGGTTTATTTTAATGAAGATACTTTTTGTGTCAATATTAATGGTATGTAATTAAATGACGTAGGTCAACAAAAATGATAAGCACTTAATTACTTTGCAGTCTACCTGAATCGCAAGAACTCTCGTAAGGATAAGGGTAGGACTTATAAAGGTCACTGTACTGGTAAGGTAGCTTTAATTTGAAATAAATTAAATACATTTCAACAACCCGATATACCAATCTGTAAAATTTTTAAATAAACGTATAATTCATAATTTTTAATATACGAATTCAATGGAAAGACCTGATCCTGACCTAAACTGAAAAACGTTACACGAATCACTGAGCATCGTACATGGTTCTCTCGGTAGATTAGTTAGCTGGACAGACCAAAATTCATTAATTAGCTATTCTAATTAATATTAATAATAATTTATTATTAATAATAAATTAATAGACAAAACACGTCAAATCTAGTGAGCTAAATACAAGATCATTGAATACAATATTTTTGATATGAATATTTTTAATGTAACCCATATTGACTCGAAGGAAGTCGATTTAACTGTGAATAGTGATCAAAAGGCAGTGAAGGTTGCCGGGTCAGTTAAAAAGGTTAGGAAATATAGCTATACAGGATATCCCAAAACCTGCTTGTGTATCATAAAGTTATTCATTGTTGTGACTTTATGAATAAAGCTAACCCAATACATTTATTTCGGTAACATTTTTACAGATTACACAACCAAGGCATGGAAAATTTTGAAGATCAAATTGTAAATTTTTACAGAATGTCTGGTACAAATCCTCTCGCTCTGCAATTAAAATAACTAATTTTTTTACCTGACTGCGTCAGAAAGAGGGTAATGTTTTAATTGTATAAAAGCTAAGACCTTCAATATGTCATGTACTAGCCGTGTGCATACAGAATACACGGAATAAAGAACACAATAGCATCGTATCACAATATCTGACGCGTTGGTTAGTCGTCAACGACTAACCGTCGACAATTTTATTCATATTTCGAACGTCCAAAAGAGCATTCGAATTTTGCAACCTCCGGACCGCAATTTTGATTTAACCGCTCATACTTCAAGGGTAGAGCTTAGGGATTGTTGCCAAATCGTTTATTTCTGGACGAGGAAGCGGCGCGTCAAGATCACGGCTGTGCACGTAACTGGTTCAACTTACCGAGAAATGTTCAGTTAGCACAACACAACACAGTCGCACCGCAGTGCTATTTCCTTGCGAACTTCGCGTGTTTGGTCGCTCGACACGTCCGTTTCGCGCGGTGGTCGGATATCAACTGACTTGATTCTCATTGTAAACTTACACACAGGTGTTTGAAAGTGACGCGCTCCCTGTTTATGTATGCGATCAATCAACACGACACGGTGACGCGTTGATTTGCTACATCAACCGAGTTGTCAAAGTAAAACGTCGAGAGAAGTAGCATGAATTGCACATCTGTTACTATATCAATTATTGTCAAATCTCAGTCATGATCTACATTGGATTGGCATTCCATTTCAATGGTATCATATTTTGCGTCTATTATTTTAGTTTTTTTTTTTTTATAAATAAATTGTTTCAACACACCAATTCCCTAGCCCCAAACTAAGCGTGAGTTTGTGCTATGGTGACTAGAATAACGGATAGACATACTTATATACATTTTTATAAACATCCATGACTTAGGTACAAATGCTGGTGTTTATCACACAAACACTTGCCCCTTGCGGGACTCGAACCCGCAACCGTCTGGTTTAGAAGTCCGGGATGCGAACGACTACACCAAGACGGTCGTCAATTGAGTTAAATCTTTCTATAAGTTGGCTACGTACTAATAATTTGATAAATATGTAATGGAAGGACGGGGTCACCTAACATAGGTATGAATTTACTTAAAAGGAGGCTCCTGCTGTAATACTGTATTATTACTTAAGATACTTAATAAATCATTTATTTATTATACTTCCAGCATGCTCTACTATGTATTTTTCACCTTTTTTCTTAGAAATCTGCAATTTCTCCCGGTCTCTCTCTCATATCTAAAATGTATATTATAATTACTTACTTATTATCCGCAACGCAGATCGCTCATTCAGTAATCCTACCTAATACCAAGTTTCGTAATATTTGCCCAAGTCTGAGATATAACTGAGATGATGATATTTACAATTAGTAATTAAAATCATAACCAGCACTGCTCTTAACAATGGTTTTCATCAATTTGATAAAATATTAAAAAATAATCTCTAACATTAAACTTGTTTTCAAATAGACTGAGAATAGACACATATCATAAGCTAATTAAAAAAAGCGAAAAAATATCAACTTATTTTTTAAGTAGAGAAAATACCTTATATTATTATTGTCTCAATTTCTATAGAAGCAAATATTTATTTTATATTGCAACAAAATAAACAACCTCTATCTAGAATTCTCTAGACAGAAGTTTTATTAATAATTATTAATATTTCAATATGCATTGAAGTTGAAATAACAATTAAACATACATAACGTATAATAATGTAATTTATTGTTGTGTGATATCATTTGCTTGGTCGCGCAAGAGATATACCTTATTAACATTGTTTTCGTAATTTCAAGACAGGGGCAAGTAGTGTCATCTAATTTTCAAAAGAATTTTAAAAAAGAATTTGGAAGCCCAGAGGTATTAGTATGAGGCATCAATAAAAGATAACACAACTTAAAAAATATCTATATATAATATCTTCTATATTAAATTTAGTTGACAACCCTAACAAGCTGGAGCTAATTTCCTGCGCCGGAGCACTGGGCCCTGATTGGTCGACTAGTGTCTTACGATCGCACGAGTTCAATGAAAAGTTAAGAATTTCATTCCATTTTCGTGCACTAGTTGTTATAAATTTGCAATAACATAATAATAGCTTGCATAAAAACTGTACACGCTTTTATATTTTTATTGCGTATTATTATTTATTTAATTTTGTGTTTTATTTTTATATCTGCATGATTATTTGCCCACACGTGTATTTGATTAGTTGTTGGTTGGTTTATTCAAGATTTCTCAACACGAATATTATCTCAAATCACGTCTTGATTTATGTTTACAAATTAAAAAGATAAGGATTACCACTATCTTCCGAATTATGACAGCTGTGATGCAAGTAATGCGTATGGATGGATGGAAATACTTTGGATAGATAAATTGAGTTTTATTGATAATGCCTATTAATAGATCAAACAGGAGCCCTAATCTGCTGCATTACTGAAAAAAATTGTAACTGAATAGTAAAATTGCATAGCAAGCATTTGACAGTTCTAGTACGAGTATAGGCCAAATGTAAAAATCATGCTATTTAATTACGATTAAGGTATAAGTTCGTAGCCGACCACATGTCGCAGCGCCGGATCTCGTGTCGACGCGACATGTCGCAACCACACGTAGCGACGTCGTGTCGCTTCAGTCATGATTCCGAGCCCGACCACAGCAAACGACAGACCGCAGCGCCACTCACTCCACAGAGTCGGCCACCTACGCAATGAGCTCGATATAAAAGTACTCAAATTATAAATAAAGGACAATGGGCAAAAATGTATGGATCGTGGTACCCTCTCCAATAGTCACAAATAATATATATTTGAAAAGACGTTCAGATGTAGAAAAATGTCTGCCTTGACGCCTGATCTAATTCCGGTTTTGAAAGCTGTAATGCCACTTAGTATTTTGAATGGAAAAAATATAGCACAAACAAACTAGAAGAAGGATAAAACGGAACGGATTAGACGATGACAAATAACACAGTCATTATCTCTTTTACTTTTTTAGCAACCCTCTCTCCCTAACTCCCTCATCCTTACTGAAAGAATTAATAAAACTAGAATAGTGCAAAAAATAAAAATCATTTATTTATGTATACATACAGAAGGAATAGTTACATTATATATCGTTATCAACAATAACAGAATTAAGGAATGATGCTGGAGCAGTAAATCCTTCATGCCTCGCATAACCTAGGTACCATACGATGGACACAATATGTGCACAAGTGCCCATTGTACGTCGCCCGGTTCCACTTCAAAAATCCAATCAAAATAGTCCAGAATACTAGCACAGGTCAATCGTAATAGCGGGTATCGAGTCCAGTAGGAGCGCAGAGGTCAGTAGGTATTGAAATGAGTTATGAAAGCACAAGTAACTAGAACAGCAGCGAAACGTCGTCACGAATAACGAACGAGCGACTGGTTGGCGTTGCGCTTTCGCACGCGATCGACAAGGAGCATCCCTCCGGGCACCCCGCACCCATCTGCACCGCCGCCCTTAGGTTGAGATAAGTTGAAAAGAGTGGAACTTAGCATTGGCGGTCGTAAAACTGTTTTGAAAATAAAAGCATGAAAAGAAATGCCGAAAATGTTACATCTGTACTCATTTTCGTACATAGATAAGTAGTAATATTGATTTATGTTTATCTCCAAACACAACCAGATCTGAGACTGGTGGCCATAGTAAATGTTGTTCGTCTCGGTAAAACCTTGTAAACGACAGTACAATCATAACTATTGGAGCCGGGTACCATTCTGCCCATCATCCTTTATCGACTACTTAAGTCCTCGATACCATATAATAATGCCATATAATGATTGAGGTCGCTCACAGCGCCACCCTATCGGACATACTGGAAAAACCCTTTAAATGGGCCTCTTTTAGATTTAAATATTATATTAGAACTAAGATAATAAACTAAGATCCTAGGATATCTAACAGAAGTAAATTAATAGTTTATTCAATAAAAGAAAAGAAAAACAAAGACATGCATGAAATAAAAATAAATAAACTTAAAACCTACTTAACACATTGAGCGCTATGGTGGTCACCGGTGACCCCCAAACAATATAATTCTATTGTGTCTAGTTCCGTGGCAGTCAAAGGCTTAATCAAAATTAAACCCGTGTCCTTGAGGCAAGGAGGCGAGGATGCTGGCTGCATTATTTATCTCTATATCAAAGAAGATTGCCATAAATCGACCCAATAGACACTTTTTTTTTTAAACGTCTTCAAGGATGCAAAAAAAACGAACGAGGTGAACTTTGACGTGTCAGTCACAACACATGAAGTATATGTTTTATATCAAACGTCAATGTTTAACGGATCATATTACATTGTTTAAATGTCAGACCGACATAATGCACCAAATAAATTGTCGTTCAATGTAAGTTATATTATTTTTTCCTCTATACAGTTTGAGGCTTTTCACCAAAGAATTGTGCCGTTCTTCTTTCATCTCAATCGGTTCAGTGGTTTATATTTTGTATACCTTTGTTCGTCAAACAAGGACTGTAGCCATCACGACAACCGATTAATGCCAGCCAAAGAAAAAATAATACCGGCCCCCTTAGAATCAGAAACAATGCAGTTTCTGTACCAGCCATGTTCCAGTATTCGTACCATGATCCTTGAATTAGCAGGCCCGAAGTGGGGCAGATTGTTTTAACCTGTCACCAATCGAATAAAATAAAATAGATATAAGTGGATGTATAGCCCCATCTCGCTCTATTATCTTGTAAACCTATCACCTTGTGTACGCTCATAGTAAGAGTTCTAGCTATCTTAAAGTTGGGTAGTTTCTGATTGGTGGCAATTTATTTTGGATTTGGATTTGAATCTGGATAGTTATTTTGTTGATAGTACGGGCCCAGATGTTTAATAGTCATAGATAACGGGCATAGAAAATTTAGGGCTGCATCACGCTGGCATGTGAGCTCACAGCTTATACGAGGGTCAAACTGAAAGTTCTTAGAAAATCAAAAACTGATTACATTAGCCAGTTATTAGTTTTATTATATCTTTTCAAAATATTGTCCATTGACGTCAATACACCGCTGCATGCGATGGAACCACTGGGAAAAGCACTTTGCCCACACGTCCTTAGGGGTCTCTTCAATGGCATCGCGATACGCAGCCACCGCTTCTTCAGCATTCATAAACCGCTTTCCTTTAAGTTTTTCTTTAATTTTTGGAAATAAATAAAAATCACAAGGCGCGAGGTCGGGGCTATACGGCGGGTGACCCAGTAATTCAACGTTTGATGTCGCCAAATAGTCGATCGTTCGCTTGGCGGTGTGCGACGAGGCGTTGTCGTGGTGAAGGAGGATCCTACTGCGAGGTCGTTTCTCTCGAACTTTTTCCAAGACAAGTGGCAAACAATTGGTAGTGTACCATTCTGCAGAAACTGTTTTTTGATCCTCTAACACAATTGTTGCGAAATGACCTATCCTTCCAAAGAACGAGTCCACCATTTTTTTTCCCGCACTTCGATCTCTCTTCACTTTAGTTGGCAACTCCTCGAAAGGAAACACCCACTGAGCAGATTGTCTTTTGGTTTCAGGATCATAACAGTAAATCCAGCTTTCGTCACCTGTTAGTATGTCGAACACAGCATTTGAGTCACCTCCGTTAAATCTTTCAATCATTTTACGGCACCAATCCACACGATGGAGTTTTTGAGCCTTAGTCAAATTATGAGGTATCCACCGGGCGCAAAGCTTCCTGACCGCTAAATGTTCGTGGAGGATTTTGTGCACTTGACTCATACCGATGCCTAAGCTTGTCCGAATCTGCTGATAGGTCACTCTTTTGTCAGTCTCTATCATACGCCGCACAACACAGATGTTATTTTCAGTCGTCGCCGTAGAAGGCCGTCCCTCACGTACATCATCAGTGAGATTAGTGCGACCACGTTTAAACTCATTAAACCAGTTGTAAACAGTCGCACGAGATGGGGCTTCATCGTGAAAGGCCAATCGTAGTCTATCATAACTTTCTTGTTGACTTAAATGACATCGAAAGTCATAAAAAATCATTGCACGAAAATTTTCTCGTGTTAAATTCATTTTGACGTGACACAGACAATTTTCAATTTGCCGCCAAGTCGTAAAACAAATGACAAATGAATGAAATATATACTCAGTAATATTGGCAAAGAGTTCTATTTTCAAATTTTAGAATATTTTTTTTATTATATTGTTTATAAGTGGCCAGTTCTAAGAACTTTCAGTTTGACCCTCGTATTTTAGTCTTTTGTGAAAAACCTAATATTATTAGAGGAAAAATATAACTGTCACCTATAATGGCTGACATGGAATGACAAAAAAATCGTAAATAAAATATGACTAGCGGTTTCCCGCGACTTAGTCTGCGCAAAGGTCGAATTTACCAAACAAGTTTTCACCCCCATAAAATATGATTTCTGGGATAAAAATGTCAATCTTACTTATGTCGTTTTTCGGGACTCAAACTATCTCAATACCAAATTTTGTCTGGATTGGTTTAGCGGTTTAAGCGTGACGTGAAAAGCTAACAGACAAACACACTTTCGTATTTAAAATATTAGTATGGATTTAGTGTGACAGATGTCGGCGATACATCAGATCCACAAATTAGAAAGAATATGAGTACTGATCTGCGGTCGAGCGCCAGTGTGGTCTACCGCTTGACGACGTATCGCTAGCTTCATGTCGCGAGCTACGAATGGTATTTCATAGAAATACATAGAAACCAGTAGTGTCGCGTCGACACGTGGTTTGACGCCGCGACGTGTGGTCGGCTACGAACTTATACCTTTATATTACACTTTTGCTAGTGTAATTTAGCAGCATTTAAAACCATTCATAAGGTGAGCCCCAGGCTTAATGAATAATGGTTTTAATGTAATATAAATTCACGTTACGTAACAACTTAGTCTGCTCAAAACACCAAATCCCGAGCCAAACCAAAATACGGCACAATTAGTGACCAAAATGATATGGGATGGGATGATCAGAGCAAAAAAAATTACTAAGGCAAAACGAATTTTGGCAGTTTTAAAAATATGGTATTCCTGATTAGTCTTACATCTAATCACCTTGATTTAAGTGATCTATCACACTTGCCAAAACGAAATCAAAACATGTCATAGCAAGGTCATACTATCAAGAACGAAATCATAAAAGCAAATATAGTTATCAACAACACGCAGGCATATCTAGGCATCTTGTTTGTGATCTTAAAAAGCGTGATAAAATGGAGGAAGTCTTAATACTTGAATTTAGAGAAAAACATTGCGAAATGATAAAATACAGGGCGTCAAAACTGTTTATACAGTGGCAATGTAGAGTCGAATGTACGAATATAATAGATATAATATATTTTTCAAGACATTTTCAGCCATTCTACGTACTACGCCAGGTTTGTCTTTAAAAAAATAGAGTTGGCAATCTGTAATACCTATTGTCAACCAAGTCAACTGTAGCTACAGTTAGTAGGCTGCCAGTCTCAAAATGAAAATACAACATGTTCAATAGATATGCAAATTATCGAGATGGACTTAAACCTTAGATCTCGGTTTGGTTGTAATTTCGGCCGATAGTAATGTCGGGTTGCGAATTGCAAACATACCTACAACACACGACACAACAAGAGCTCGTTCTGGCTTGATCAACACTGAGCACATAATTGCTTCTGTGGGAATAACGCCCTGCTTCATTAGCTTTACGTTAGTTTAAGGCACAAGAAACATATATCGGAAATAATTTAATAAGCACCTTAATTATCTTATACATTTTAGTTATTATATTTATTTTAGTAGTAGTTTTAGTTATTTTATTATATTTTTTAAGGTTTTTAGTTTTAGTTTCATTATTTTAGTCTAATGTATTCTTTGAAACGAATTGTTATTTACTCACTTATTATGTTATTATTGTTCGTAGATCAACGTTTATAATATATCACAATTTTTCTTTATCAAAAATATTACTTTACCTACATCTAAAACTACTTTACTTTTTTATACAAATAACGAACGTCATAGTTAACGTCACGTTATAATTTTTGTCATGACTACTTACAATGCTAAACAACAAAATAGACAGTCAAAAAAACTTCGGTAAAAAAGAATAGATACACCATCATGACTCTAAAGATCAATTTTAGAATTTTAGATCAAGTTTAATAAAAGTAATACAGTGATTTTATTTTTTTCTTTAAAACATGAGCGCGCATAATTAATTCGGTGTTAACATTTAACGCCATCATTTATCATGCCATGTTTTTTTTTGCGAATAGCAAATAAAAAATTAATTTTAATGTTTTTAAAATATTTGCTAGTTTTTTAGGCAATATCATGACGTCACAACATCAACGATGTTAAATTGCGCAGTGTCTTTTTCACACTTGTCTCTATCATTTCATCTAGTGACTAGGAAAAACTACATACTTGTATTTCATTGGTTAGAAACAAGTCATCAACTCACATTAGGCAGAATGATAGCTGTGGTTAACCATGGGATAGAGACCAAGTCGGGACAGCAGAGCATACCAGTGTGGCTGAACGCATTAGGCACAATTTAGGACTTAAGCTGAGTGGAGCCCTTTTAATATGGGCATCGCAGGCGCACAACTGCACAGTCTGACTGGTTTACCACTATAATTTGTAATTTTACTGAGTTTTTTGTTTTATACCCGTGCCCTTTACGTTGTCTATTTTTGTGTGTTATGTGATGTCCATTCATTAATAAATGTATTTTCTTTCTTTCAATTTTTTTTTGGCATCAGTATCGTTTGTACAACTACCCCAACAACTCCCTGTATAGTCCGACATTTCCGTGCGCGTATTCAAAGAAATGTCTACTCAATGTCGTCAACAATATGGCGTAATTTAGTTCGCCTCAGAGTCAAGCACATTTTCGTGTAGACACATACAAAAATCCATTGCAAGATAATTTCATACTTATTGCTCTGGAATATGATTCATAATACATTAAACCAATTCAGTGACGTAATATCACGCGACGCGATAGGGTTGACTGCTACGAGAAGCTTCTAACGCTATCTAGCGCCTCTTTCTAGTACTTTATTCATTCTCGTCCAGCCAGCAACGTAGCCGCGCGGCAGCCGGTAAATAAAACGCGCGAGCGTGTCACTGGCCGGTAGCGATACGCAACTTGTTTTAGCCCCTAAGTAAGGGTCGCCGCGCGTAGGTACGTTTTTGCTACCTACGCGGGGAGATACACAGCCTGACACAAGTCACGCAGAACTAGCTCAAAATGGCTTTTTACGACAGTTTGGACGCCGTTATTAAAAGGTAACTAGTTAGGCGGTAGGCCTGGCGATGGCACAAAAAAGGGAGAGAGAGACACAAAAGCCCATAACTTGAACCACAACATAAGAAGCCCTGCCCACTTGATTGTTTGATACAGTCAGCCACAACCGCGCAGTGCACGTGTCCAAACACGAGATGCGTCGCCTGCCTGAGCTATCCGACTCTCTTAGTGACAATACCCATTACAAAATATGTTACATATACTGCACGCACTGCATATTAGTAAAGTAACACTAACATCTATCAAAGCTATTAAACAAACTTAAGCTCAATCACTGTGACTCGATCAATGACTAATCTTATCCACTGCCAGATGTCTAGCCGCCGTACTATCAAGCAATATAACCGGGACGAACAGTTTATGATCGCCCAAAAAGCTGAAGCTAATTTGCACTAAGACGGATTGCATTACATTTGATTAATGTAAAATGTATGTATGTATGTATTGTTCTAGGGTTCTATACTCTCATTTCATTTCACTCGGTCTGTCTCTGATGAGAGGAAATACTATATTTTATATCTTGAATACTGCAATTCGGCTGTTTTTAGGTGCAGTGTCCTCCTAGCCGAATTTCGACTACGGCGGCCTATCTCAACCGAGATTAGCCAACTGCGCGGGACATATTATTGTGCACAAGTGTGTGCGCAATACACAGGTGCACTCTCTATTCCTTCACTTTCATAATTCGGTGAGACGGCAGTCCGACATGACTGTAGAGTGATCAGGCGCAGGAACAACGGCTTAACGTGCTTTCCAAGGCACGGGGGTGTTAACACCACCAACTTCCTGACTCTGGAGCTGTCTGAGTTTTTTCAAGACAGAAAAACCCAAACACTCTTGGCCCGACCCGGGATTCGATCCCGGGACCTCGTAGATAGTACCCAGCGTGCTGACCACTAAACCAACGAGGCAGTCACTCTACTATCTGCTTACTAATTACATAAGTATCTCTATCCGTTGTCCTAGTCGCCATAGCACAAGCTCACGCTTAGTTCGGGGCAAGGTAATTGGTCTGTTTATTGGCACAATATATTATTTATTTATTAAATTTAAAAGCACAGACACATATATATCGTAAGGAACCGCTTGTCATTTATAAATCAAAAGTAGGTATCAACAGCTATGTAAAAAAGTACCCAGCAATCTTAATTAACTCCTATTCCACAAGTGACTCAGCAGAATTTTTGCCTTATGTGGATATTTTTTAAGTTGAATGACAATGCAAAATGACTGACTAATAACCTGGTAAACTGATAATAATAGCAAACCACAAGCAAAGACTGAAAACATAGATAATCAGAGTACCTGAGGCTAGTTAAAATTAATCATATCATATCTAAGGAAATAACTTATCAGAAGAATAACCGCAATCTTTCACTTGTTATAGGTATAATTAAATTGGTGGTGCCGTGTTTATTATTAGTAGGTATGGTATATTAAACTCGCAAGACATAAATAGAAATTGGATATCGCTTGTCGCCAGAATTAGTCGTCAGACCACTAAAATATCAAATTAAGGCGAAATATCTATTCTCGATGCCTTCAAACCTTACCTTATGAGAAGAAGAAATTCGGTCAGGTCACAGAATAAGTACTAGTACTCCGTACAGAAGTATGACTTTGCAATGAAATTCAAAGAAATATCTACTCAATGTTGCTAACGATATGGTGTAATTCAGTTCGCCTCTGATTTAAGCACATTTTCGTGTAGACACCTACAGAAATACATTGCAAGATAATTTCATTCTTGTAACTCTGGAATATGATTCATAATAAACTAAACCTATTCAGTGACGTAATATCACGCGACGCGATAGGGTTGACTGCTACGAGAAGCTTCTAACGCTATCTAGCGCCTCTTTCTAGTACTTTATTCATTCTCGTCCAGCCAGCAACGTAGCCGCGCGGCAGCCGGTAAATAAAACGCGCGAGCGTGTCACTGGCCGGTAGCGATACGCAACTTGTTTTAGCCCCTAAGTAAGGGTCGCCGCGCGTAGGTACGTTTTTGCTACCTAGGGAAGATACACAGGCGTGGCCAGGTCAACGTGCTCCTTACGATGAAAAAGTTTAATAATATGATGAGAATCCGATTGTTAGTTTCCGTACCGTGTACCCGAAACTTCAGGACATTATGATACTTAACTATGGATCTCAATTAGTGGAATTTAGTTCGATAAAAATCCTTCTAAAGTTTGATACCTACATGTTATGAAAGTGATACACATTTTAACACTAGAAAATAAAAATAAGCTTGCTGTTTCACAATTCAGGCTTGAAAATTTTTCCCTTTTGAAATGTTTATACTTATTGCTTAATATGTTTGCTGTTGCCAAAATTTCAAAGTCTTCTCTTTTATTATGTACTTTACACATAGACGAAAACTATGGCAGCACATTTTTGTTTTGTTTATATTTTTATTTATGAAATTGCCAAAAACATTTTTATGTGCGAAATCTGCACAGGGACGACGCAATGGGACAGTTAGGCCTTAAATCTTTACTAATTTTATAATTACTCACTTTGGAATTTTTTCGTAGAGGTGTACCAGTTTGCAGATAATGTGTGGATGACTCATAAGAATCACTCACACCCACCAGTAACACTATATTTTATGGTATTTCATCAGCTTGGCATTTATCGATAACCTTTCGATAGTCTGTCTGACTGAGCTTAACGATAATATAGGGTTGCCATCTATTCCTTTTACTCTTTTGATTTGATCATTACTTTCTAAATTCCTCCGATAGGTAGCGTGGGGATTAGTGCCACTCTTTCTGGTCGTTCCCTCAATGCTGAGGATCGTGACTGTATGTCAATTTTCTCCACTCGGTCCGGTTCTGCGCCATATGTACCGCTCCCTGTATCTGGCCTCCAGTCACCTCCTTGAGTTGGTCCACCCATCTAGCTGGCGCTCTTCCCCTCCATGTGTCCGAGAATAGTGCCAATACAGCTATAATTTAGAATCTAGTGGCGAAGTTGACGTGTGATGTTTCGAAAATAATAATGTCCTCTAGCTGAATTTCGACTACAGCGGCCAGTCTCAACAGAGATTAGCCAAATGCGCGGGTGATACGAGAATTATAGTGCAAAAGTGTGTTCGCAATACACAGGTGCACTATTGTTCCTTCACTTTCATGGTTCGGTGGCCTCACCGAACCATGAGATGGTCATGTCGGATTGCCGTCTGGCAATCTAAACATGTCCAGAAAGAGACCAGTTCGGGATGATATAATAGAATAAAATCATTTTTATTTGGCATAAAAAACACAGAAGAAATATATACAGTCAGGTAATAATTCAAGTAAAAAAAGAAAAAAATACATGAAAAACCGGCAAAGTGCGAATCGGACTCGCGCACGAAGGGTTCCATACCATTAACTTACAACATTAGACAGTATAGGCAAAAAACACGTTTGTATGGGAGCCCCCTTAAATATATATTTTTTATTTTAAATGAATTATTGATTTTTAAAGTGAAATACAACATATTCCGTAAATAATTTAAGCGTCTGCTTGTTGCCATTATATAAATATCGAGCAAAAAATGTATGTTTGTTGTATGGGAGCCCCCTTAAATATATATATATATATTTTAATGTGCAATATGCTTTTGTCACTTTTGATTCCTTTTCTAAACGGTCCTACTCGGTGACATTAGGGGTCATGCATAGGGCTCGAAAGGGGGGGGGGGGGTTACGGAAAAAAACACAAAACATCATAAGGCATTGTAGTGAGATAATATGTTTTTTTTTCTCACAGGCACAACCTTAATTTATTGATATTTTTATCTCATTGCTTCATATTCTAGAACGAAATTGAATGATACCTGTATTATAAGAGAAAGAAGTAGACATGAAAAGAAAAAGAAGATTAAAATACTTGGGGACGGGGACAAAAATATGGAGAGTCGTTAGTTTTAAGAAAGCACGTGAGTTGGTTAAATTTCTTAATCATTCAAAGTTTGTTAGTTCATATCAACAATCTACATAGTAGGATAAAACATAAAAAAATATAAATAATACGATTAATGCGTCATGGGCGATTCTCTTTCTTGCAGTATTTACCCTTTTTAAAGTGTACTTAATAGCTAGCTGTTTGCATTTTTGTACCACCTACTAACAGCTGTTAAACCAAACCTAAAAGATCATAGGGTTGTCAACCCTAAGCCCGCATACACACGCAAGCGGCCATTATGGCCGAGCCTCTGGAACGCGGACAGTCGATTGGTCGAGAGAGTCGCGCCTTCGTGACGTCATGTGCTCACGCGCACGCGATATTAGGGAAAACCGATAACAAACAGCGGCAGCGGTTTATTAGCTTTAGTTTAAGTGATTTGCAGTTTTGCGTCAAGATTGTACCAAGGATTGATTTATAATCACCATCAGCAAGAAAGAGGGCTTAAAACTTAGATGTCCACCATCAGAAGACCAAAAAAAGCCCAAGTAGAAGACCTGCAAGCCCACCCCATGATTGCTTTCCAATTGCAAAAGTAAAAGATATCTGGAAAGAAATAAATAGCGTCCGAAACGTATTGAAATCAATGCTAGCTTTTTAAATAATGAGAAAAGGACTGCATTGGATATGCAATCGATACTATCGCGATAATATTAAAATTGTCTTTGGGCTTGCCGAAGACCCAGAAACTAGCTAGTGTGTGGCAACTCCAAATGATAGTATAAGGCAGGCAAAGAGAACATGATGAGAGACATAATGAGAAGTAGACAACTGTCCACTTCATCATCGTCCAATTTGGGAGCTGGTCGTTGTATCCGTCTTTCCTATCCCTTTATACTTTCCGCCCTTCTCTTGACCTCCTGGTACATCATGATGCCATTTATCTTTTGCTGCGTTCAGCTTATTCTTGGTCTTTCTCAATTGCTTCTATATTATTCCTTCTATTATAGTTTTCTTAAACCTGTCGTGTCAAATAAGGTGTCCCCACATCTGCCCCATATCGGATAAACATTAAGAGGCAATTCGTAAACCTCAAACTTCAGGTTTACATCATTTAAATATCACTAAGGAGGTTGAAGAGGTCACTGCCAGAAAAGGCGTATGTTGCATCATTTGGCAATAGTTTGCGTAGTATGTTGCATTTTTATAATTCTTTTCAAAGCAGTTATTTGACCGCAATCACACCTTTGAAATAAAGAATGACACATTTGTAAACGTATTTTGCCGATCCATCACTTGAATATTATTTATCAGTACTTGCCTGCGATTTTCAAGCCCAATTTTACACGCTACGTCACGCTATCATCATTCCATATAGCTTCTTCTGCCCGAATCTTTAGATGATTAGATGCACTGAATTGTTTTTAATATTTTTAACACTCACAGTGTTCTTTCTTATTTATATAAGTTTAAATAAGAAACCAAAAATTCATACACAGGTAGGATTTAACCCACGACCTTTGGCTAACCGGGCCACCGCTCTTACCAACTGAGCTACTGTGCAGTCTATCCAGCCGTGTGAAATTCTTAATCTCTTTTGAATACGTCATTGCGTGACGTCAGCGACATCTACCCGAGCTGTATTACAATAGCAGTGGGCCAAGTAGTTATTCTTTACAAAATAAATTCAACTTGAATGATGACGCTTTCGCTATTTATTAGTTTTTGATATTTTTAACACTCACTAAATTGTGTCAGTGTCCAAGCGAGACCATGATTAACTATCTAACTATCCCCTTTTGTCGTTCCGTAGAAGCACTAAATACCGAGAGTAGAGCAATGCAATGGAATATTGATAATGATAATGCTGTCAATTCTGCGTACAATCTGGAACATCCGCAATTGCCTGCACGTATATTTTTAATTTAATATACTTATATAAGGATATAGTACGATTGCCAATCGCTACTCCGATGACCATGTCACACAGCTAATGGAAAGCAACCGGCCTCGCCATGCAACCGGTTGCAGGCGGTGCATAGAAAGGTCTAGTGATATAACCAGTGGGTTAGACTCAAGAATGCAGGGAACTGGTACAGACCACAGTATGTCAGCTAACCACTGCATCTTATACAGTTGTAATTGAGATGGTTTTGCAACAATATGCTGGTGTATGTACAGTCGGCAGCACTTCAGGATACCCATTTGAACTACGAAAACAGCTTTTATTGCATAGGGAATAGAGGTGGTCTCAAGGTCAAAGTGGGGTAGTCTGACGTGCTGCCGTGTGCACCAACATACTTTGTACTCGGTTTCAGCGTGTTTAGGAAGGTTACCCTGATGACCTGCTAACCAATTCTGCTAATAAACTTGGAATGGCATTTGGAATAGTAGTTATGGAGGAGTGGTGTTAGAGTGCGAATTTAGAATAGTATATTATTACCTATATACCTTAGCTAAGAGTATAATAATAATGTCCGACTAGCCGAATTTCGACTACGGCGGCCTATCTCGATGAGATTAGCCAACTGCACGGGACATATTATAGTGCTCAAGTGTGTGCGCAATACACAGGTGCACTCTCTGTTCCTTCACTCTCATGATTCGGTGAGACGGCAGTCCGACATGACCGTAGAGAGATCAGGCACAGTATAATAAAACCTAGACCTGGTCAAAATCAAGCCTTTAACATCCATTTTAAACTTGTACTATTATTATTATTCAGTAATTTTATTAAGATTTGGTATATATTATAATTCACGTATAGTTTGTAAGATTATTCATGAGATTCATGAGTACCTAAATAAGTCAGCCTATTAGATCCCACTGCTGGGAAAAGGCCTCACCTCAACTATGAGGAGGAACGAGCCATACTTCACCACGCGGGCTCAGTGCGGATTGGTGGAGGGGTGTATGTAAGGCAAGTGACAAACCTTACTGTCAGAAGTTATCAAGCCGCCCTAGGGCCTCTGACTAGGCTTAACGACTAATACCACAGATATTAGCCGGGACCAACTGCTTAACGTGCCTTCCGAAGCACGGAGATGCTTGTCATGGACGTCACTTACATGGTCGGAATGGTCACCCATCCAATCACGACCACGCCGTGGGTTGCTTAACTTTTGGTATCACTACCAAAGCGCTGCCGCCACTGCGCCACAAGCACCTCAGTAAATGAGTACCTAATGTATGATCAAATGTTGTTAAGGGGGTGCAGCGCGAAGTAAGTCGAGTAAGTCTAAACGATCTTCAAACAGAATCGAACTTATTAATATTAGTACTCGTAATTAGATCCACTTGCTTTAAAGTTTTAGACTTGGTGATAATTAAAATAATTAGAACAATAGTTTTATTTTGCGGAATGCGCAAAACCATCAGACATTTGTGTTAAAAACTGAAAAGTGTTTGTGCGCGATGTAGGGGAATTCGGAGGATAAATTATAAACTTTGGGTAATATTTGTAAGAAATCAATGTAATTCGTGTGAAGTAAAAGAAACAACTGGTAAAATAGTAAAAACGTCAAAAAGAGAAGGAAATTGAAACATTAAAAAAAAGTATAAAAACACAAAGAGTTCTGTTTGCCACAGTGTTCATATTTTCTTATTTATAATTTATTCGTGTATATTAAAAAGGAGGGGGGACCTGCGGATTATCAATCATTTTCATGTCCAAATAATTGTTTTTACGTAAAAATCACCAAGTTTTCGAAAAAAAATGCTCTTAGATATCATGAGCTACAAGTCATGTTTACTATATCATAAAGAACTTGTTTCAAATTTGAACAAGACCATGACCTTATGCAATGATGATTGATTAGACTTTATGAATGATTAGACCTTATGAATGATTAGACTAACGTAAGTAAGTGGTTTTCATGTATTTAACTAATCCAGCTCATCGTACAAGTGACTTAGAAATACGTTAATTTTCTCAATTTCGTGCAGGACCGCCTTAAATAGAAAATATGTGATTCAAAGTCCCCCAAATATGACAACATTTGGACTTAAAAATATACCGATGTTGTCAGTTTCATAAAACATCTTCAGGTATGGTTGATCTTAGCGTACGAGTTGGACCATAAAGACGAAGTACACATATACCGATGTTGTCAGATTCATAAAATATTGGTTGATCTAAGCGTATGAGTTAAACCATGAAGAAGTACAATGATTTCAAATACGAACGCGGACTGCATCTTATGCAGTTGCAATATTTGCAATAGGAATCATTTTGCGACTAAAGAAGTTGCAATGATCAAAGAAATATAATCATCAAATAGTGATGAAAGAGACTCAGTCCTTTAAGTCGTTTAAAATAAGACTCGTCTCTTTACACGACTTTGCTTTAAAATTAAGACTTTAGCTGATAGTCTTAAATAGTACGACTCAGTCAGTTAACGTATAAGACTAGTTACGCTAAAACGACTTAAACGCCTAAAACGACTTAAATGCCTAAAACGACTTTAACGCCTAAAACGACTTAAACTCCTTAAACGACTGAAAGGGACTGAAAGGGACTGAAAGGGACTGAAAGGGAAATCGTTTTTCTAAATATTATATGGAGTGAAACTATGTCCTACATATAAGATAATCAGGGTTTATGTAAAAATAAAAACATCTGATTTCTATTTCTAGTTTAGGTCATTAAGAAAAATATAAAAGAATCAACAAAGAATAAAAAACAATACAGCTACAGAAAACTCATCCAAGACTATAGGCACATTGACGCTCTGATGCTCTTATCACTTAATCTGCAACGTTTTTTTTGAGACCAGGTTACCAGATTTCGAAATGTTTCGTTATGGCTATTACTTTTATGTGTAAATATCATTAGTATAAATTATCACTATATTCCATATTTTAGGGTTTGATTCTTTATGCAAATGGATAGTGAACCGGCTTACGACCCTCGACTCCTCAAGCGATGAGTCGCAAGTCTTTTAAGTCCTTTAAGCTGTATAAGCTATTTAAGTAACTGCTGAGCGTTTTAAGTTAAAAGACTTCGACTAATAAGGCTAGTCTTAGGACTAAAGGTTGGGGACTAAAAGACTGAGTCAGTCGTGAGGCGTCAAAAATAAGGCGAGTCTTTGGTAAAAGCCTTAAAAGCCTGAGTCTCTTTCATTACTATCATCAAAACACAGTCGCGTTATGTTTTTGCACACAAGTCAAGGTGTCAAGTGACTAAAGTGGCATTCGCGACGATTGATCAGCCAAATTAGCCATTGATTCAACCAGCTTCGTATCTAGGTCGTATCATATTGACATAGACGAAAATATCTCGTTGCGCAATCATTGATTACATTCATTTCGATGGTTGTAGTGGAACACAGAAATCAGCCCTTGTCCAATCAATGTTTGTCCTCAAAAATCTTAATCATTGTTTCTCATTAATAGTTATCCCGATCACTGCTAAAAATTTAATATCATTTGGGTTACATTAGTGACGACAACTAATGCGAAAAAGATTTTTTAAAAGAAAAATAAAACAAATTACTGTTTAATTCGTATGTAACACCTACATTAGTACAGTCGATAGACGTCAGATTACCCATTTGAACTACCAAAACATCTCTTATTACGTAAGGAATAGAGGCGGTCTCAAGGTCAACATATTGTAATCGGAAGTGCGGCCGTGTGTTATACAATGAATATCAAAATATGCGAAGACCGGTAAGCAAAAGTAGGCGTTTTAATAATAGCCTAAATTAAAAGCTAAACTACAACACCGTGTTACAGCACTAACACAAAAGACGTAAGCGAAATAAATTGTAACGACGCATATTGTAGGTCACAAACAGAATTATTGCGTACACATATCTAACAAGTTACAAGAGGAAACCTAAGCAGTGTAAATTAGTAATTAGCACAATTACAATGTTATACTTACAAAGTATGGGAGAGGTTTTAGTACTTTAGTTTTGGCATGTGGGAACAATATAGAAAAATGTTATTAGGTATTTGGACATTGCAACGTTGGATCTAATCCCAAATAATCTACGACTATAATTTCTATTACAGTTGATACTTTTTAAATTACAAGTAACTTAACATGTTTATTAAAAGGTACTATCATTTTCATGCTTTATTAAATGTATATAAAACACAATAATAATGTTATTTATTTTTACGGCATAGTAAAAAACATTCAAAACTTTAGCTAGCGCCATCTTAGAATGCTATACCTAAATAAACTCTTCATACATGGTGATTAAAACGAGAGTGTTAATCATTGTTCAATCATTGGTAAAATCCTGATCTACTTGAAGAGAAAACTTATTAAAAAAATAGTCAAATGCTTGTTACATTAATAATATGAAGAAGGCTTTTTTAAATTATTTTGTTTCATCCCCTAACTTAGAATATTAAACCATGCATTTCACAAAACTTTGTGCCTTTGTATTGCTTTCAGATGTAGATGCTCAGCTTCCTTCACTCATACAAATAGTTATTCGTCATCATTCTTTTGTACCGTCATCAAATTACCTCGCTAATTGTCTTTTCCTCATGTCCAAAGTGAAATGTTTTTACTCCACTATCACAATGGAAAGTCTGGAGTTTTCAAGCTAGTAATTCATCAAGTTGTTTACACGAGTCATTTCGACGGAAAACTCCGGTGTGTACAGGATCGATCACTCGGACATCTGCAGTTTACGATGTTGATACGAGCCACCGAGCACATAACTTATAGAGACGAAATGTCATTAATTTTGATTCAGAAAAAAATCGCCAAAATCCCTTGGCACTGAATGCGTCCGATTTTTCTTCAACACATTTTGTGCAACAAAATCACTTATTTTTTTACATATTAGATAAATAGATAACTCTCTATTGCACACCGTAAAAGTAACAACAATACAATTTACAAAAAAAGATAAAAAAATTAGGCGGTCTTATCGGTACAAGATATAATAATAGAGCATATTTTAAAATAAAAATGCTGTTAAAAAGATTATTATTTACGATCTAAACCGAAATATCTCATATTTATTACTATTGATTCTAAAACACACGCTTAACATTACACTTTGCGTATCAGTACCAATCACTGATAAGTTTCGGAAAAAATCGCCCTTACTTTTTCTCTATAGGTGACGTGCTCGATGATACGAGCACACTGGAGATGCAGGATGTGTTGACAATAAGTGTTAAGTGTCTTTCAAATGTTTATTTTGTGCGACGTTAGCCCTCGACATCGATAGCATTTGATGGTTGATATCATGAAGTGTAATGGCTCCTGACTGACAGTGCTGCAATGGTTTTATGACAGGCAATTTGTCAAAATGTCTAAAAACCGTCAAAAATCACCGTCAATTTTGCGGCTGGCTGTGATGATGATCCACAGTGAGCTGAGAGTAACGTAACTGTTTGTTAGAGCGTCTTTTGTTGTTGGCATAAGACCTACTGATTGTGAGTCTGGTCTGTTTATAATTTAAGCAAGTTCTTGCAAGTTTTTACGAAAGTTAATGTTGCACACAAAAATTAAACGACCGCCATCAGGTGAGACTGTAGGTATGTCTGTTTTATCCTAAAACAATGCAAAACTGTTGTTAGCATGAATTAAAAGTGTACTGGGCCCGTAGCCAAAGTGCAATCGTTCTGGAGCGAACTTCGCTATCGCCAATGAAATCTCAAAATATGTATGCAAAAGTCCCGTGATGTTTCGATGGCTTATATGTCAGTTTCATACATTTTGTTAGCGATGACGAACTTCTCTTGACAATAAATTGCCACTTGGCTACGAGTCTTTCTTTTCTGTCTATAGACTGGTCATAAAAACGCAACAATAAGGATTCATAACCACTAAACGAACGAACGAAGTAAATAGGAAACCTATTTACTTCGTGCTTTACAAAAAATACACATAGTCATCGACGCAATACTCGTTGCCTAATTTGCTTCTCGTTTTTTTTAAAAAAATGACTTTTGACAGTTACCATCATCTGGAAAAATCCACATTGGACTCAATTCCAATGCGCCCTGCCTATGATTTAATTTAGGTTCAGTCTCTTTCTCTATCAAACAAACGAAAAGAGACAGACTACAATAATTTAGAAACGTCAAATTAAGTGATGCGATTTCTAACGTATTTGTACAAGTTTTTGCGTGTTTTCTTCTAACTTTAGTCGTCATCGAACATCGACATCCCTACTCAATTGTCTATGGGTTCTTTTATTTCCTTAGCAACGGACAGCTTTAGTCTGACGTTTCTAAATTAATATAATCTGTCTCTTTTCGTTTGTTTGGCAGGAAAGAGAGAGACTGAACCTACATTTAACCTTAGACAGGGGCATTGGCATTGAACCCATTGGCCTGGATTTCTGAGAATGTCAATAACATATGTATAAGGCCTACTTGCGCAGGTCCCGATTAGCTAATCTAAATTTGTTCAACGCCTATTATCTGAGTAGCAAGCCCACTTGCGCCACTCCGGATTAACAGATCCGGGCTGGTGTAAGTAGGCCTTCCGGATTAGCTAATACAGACTGTGCAAGTGGGCTTTCGACTCAAAAATGTCCGGAACTGAACGTGCCCAAGTGGGCCTATTTAGTGGAGTATTTCGTCAAAAATTTTATTGATGTAGCCAGACTAATAAGAATTATCAATATCAAGTTCAATGGGTACCTACACGCAAGCGTAAAACTTTTTCTGTAAAACGTTTTCTGAATACAATGATCTCTATTATGTTAGGTGTAAAGTTGAAAATGGTTCAGAAATAATATTTGTGTAAGTTGGTGTGTGATACTGATATCTGTGTTTCACCAGCAGACAAAAACACACAGAGACGAAATTCGCGTGAAATTCAATATTATTGAAGAGTGACGTCAAACGTACAACAAACACAGGTTGGTACGAACGGTTCACAAATTCTCTCAAGGATGAATGAAAACAAGGCTTAATTATATTCGGTTGAATAAAGGTTTTTAAATTTTTATGTGTTACTGTTGATACAATTGAGAAGTGACACCGACGTTGAATTCGTGTTTTGTTCATTTGCCAATTGATTTTTAGTGCCAGTAGTAGACGTCCTGCGGCCGATACTGACGATAATTAAACCAGTTAATATTAATTGATCCTACTAGCTATAATTTAAAAATCTATATTTTTTTGCTTTATTTTACCTCCCATTCTCTGTCTTGCAAAGTAATATATCACTTGTTCCTTGGCGGATGGGTCGGGATCTTGTATGGGGCTACCTGTGTCGACACACTTGCAGCCTCTCATCTGCCCGGGACAAGCCGTGATGCTGGTTTGGCTGCGACAAGTGCCGAAAACTTTAAAAAGAACAAGTACAGGCAGATAGACTTCCGGTACCACTTTGTACCGTTTGGAGTCGAAACACTGGGTTCGTTGGGTCCCAACGCTATCTCTTTTTTCAAAGAGATTTCCAAGAGGCTAGTTGGCACTAGTCGTTTTATTACTTCGCTGAATTTACTAGAAATGCGGAATTCGTTGAAAAATTTTACTTGTGAACAAAAATGATGGTCAAAGAGTGAGCAAACTAAGAAACTAGTCAAGCAAGAAAGTGTCAAATATAATAGGCACATCATGTTCCTATTGACCTTTTATTAGCAAATTTAGAATTCAACGAATCAGGAAAAAGGTTAGGGTTTAAAATATTAAAAATGTCAGCAAGAAGTGGCCAAACAATCCACTCTAGGCTCTAGTCTTGTTGGCCTATTAAAAGAATGTGGTTATCAAGGACATAACAAGAAAAATAAACATATTAAAATGTAAAGCACAAATCGTCTGTCTGGAATGATATTATGCAAAATTAAGTAGGTGGGTACGAGTATGTCAGGCTAGAAAATATAATGAAATGGATGACATCATGCATGTTGCCAGGACAGCTAATGAACATTTTATTGATCAACGAGCAGTATAATAGATTACTTTTTTATTCATACTGTAGGTGTTTGACAAAAAATGTATACTCGTAATAACTATTTATGTAACAACAGCATGTCAAGAAAAATTTCAAATTGTAATTTATTCCTCAAATCATATGACTGGTATTGTAATTTGATTTCTCAGATCATGTGGAGAAGAAAAATAACTGAGTTAGAATTGAAAAAGTCATCTTTTTGCCGAATATTAAAGAATTGCACAGAAGCAAAGTACAAGGTCGGAAGTTTGCACACAATTAAGAATAATCTTTAATAATTATGTGACAACACTGGTTAAAAAACTGGCCAAGTGCGTATCGGGTCATGCGCAGTGTAGGGTTTCATAGTAGGCGTTAAACAAGCAATTACTTAGGTACTTTATCTTAGTCACTATAAATAATTTATTCTAAGGATTTTGAATTTGTTACAAAATTTGGACTTCACATGTAGGGCCCTAAACATTTTTTTTTAAATATTTTATTCTACTACTTTGTCTGCGTAATTCGTATACAAACTCTTTCAAAATTACAGCTTTCTAGTACTAACGGTCTTTTAACAAAACCTCTGACAGACAGACGGAAATGACGAAAGTATAAGCAATGAATAATAAAATAAATAAAAACTAATGATAAGCAAGGCAATAACACAGTGGGCTAGTCGTACCCGTACTTGCCACAAAATTGATAACAAATCGTATTAGATAGGATCTTAAGTGGAGTAGTCTTATCAAAAGTCTTTCGTGATGGCCTTCTTGATGATTTTCACAAAATAATATCGGAACATTCAAAATAATATTAGATTTGCAACTGGTTGGCGTTGATGTAAGTTACGAACTTTCGACCCGGTTCATACAAACAGACAGTATCATCAGGGGCTCTATTGATCTATTCTCCTATTCTCTTATTTTACTCCACTCAATTCGGTAAGTTCGTTAACGCTTTATATCTGCTCGATTACGCAATTAAGCTAGGTATGCAATTAAGAGAAAAAAGATTGACATCTTTGACATTAGGTATCTACCTAAGTCTTGGTCTTGAAATACCTACTATAATTTGATTCACGAGCGCATTCGCTTGTAGGTGAGCGCATTTGTCGGGATGATAGGCTCAGGGCGCGCGGCGTTTTTATCAGAGTGCGACAACAAGTTGTTACAACTCTACGAACATAAATCTACCTACTAAAAACGACTCTCTTCCAACAGCAGAACTAAGGGTGTAGATAGATATTGCGATATACCTGCAGCTGTACTACCTTTTTAGAGTACAGTCACTCCACAGATCAGTCTGTTGTGTGGATCAAAAATATAATAAAATGGACCATATAGATAGCACTAGTGAAGGAAACTGCAGAACCCATTCACATCAAGAAAGTAACCTCACCTAGCCAACCACCGGGATATTGACGACCGTCTTGGTGTAGTGGTTTTTCGCTCCGGACTAGGACACCAGAGGCTGCGGGTTCAAATCCCGCAAGGGGCAAACGTTTGTGTGATGAGCACGAGCATTTGTACTTAAGTCATGGATGTTTATAAACGTATATATAAGTACTAGTGGTTCCCCGCGACTTCGCCCGCAAGAGTGGATTTTCCGTATAAACTTTCATCCCCCATTTCACCCCCTTAATGTTTTTATATCGAACTGTCTCCATACCAAATTTCATCTCAATCGGTTCAGTGGTTTAAGCGTCAAGATGTAACAAACAGACAGACAGACACACTTTCGCATTTATATATGGATTAGTATGGATATTTTATTTGTTATCCTAGTCGCTGGCACAAGCTCACGCTTAGTTTGGAGCTAGGGGTTAATTTAAGGTTTGTTCGACAAACCTTAAATTTACTGACACTACCTAACTTCTAAATTTATTTACTGACACTACCTAACTACTAAATTCAGGATTATATCCATCGACCTATTCGACCTCTACAGTCTTTTACAGAAGGCGCGGCTCTGTCGTAAACTGCGCACGAGTTGCGTAAGCCGTGCGTCACCGCCGCGCCCCCTCGCGGCGCGCGCTGATTGGCCGAGCGCACGTGACCTCCGCCACGAAGGCGCTTGCGCCACTTGCGCAAAGGCTGTATAAGATATATAACCTGCATAGTTAGTTATGTATATGTTGCTGGGGAAAAGGAAACCGCAGAAATAAATTAATTTATGTTTTCCGTAGAAAATAAGAATTCTATCACTATAATAATATGGGATTTCATGCAACGTACATCTAAGCATTTTGCGCAGTAAATAGTACGGTGCAGGAATACCCGTATTATTATAGTGATAAACAATGCAACAAGAAAGTTTCAATAAGAATGTGTTGAATGTGTTTTTGATAGCCCATAAATTTAAAAGAAACTGTACTTCGATTTAAATACCGTCTCAATGGTAAAAAATATCAAACTAATCACATCCCAGAACTGCAAACTCATGTGTTATTTGCGTCACCTATTGTTCAGCAAAAAGCTGGTGATATTTGAAAATAGTTACCTACATTTATTTAAGTAAAGGTGAATCAAAACTACAAGAATACTCATAAAATAGGCCTGTAAGTAGAGTCATGACCATAGTAGAGAGGGATTAGGCTTATAGCGATAAGACCGCCTACATTGTACATTTTTCTGTGTAAATCGCTGTATTTACTGTATTTTCTGTTATGGTGTGCAATAAAGAGTTATCTATCTATTTATCTATCTAGGTAGGTACTAGCCATGGTGATGAGTCATACAAAATTTAGGCCCACTGTGGCATTGCGTTTTCGAACAATTGGTTTTTAGCGATTTCATGTATGAAAACTTAAACCAAAAATGTATCCCCATAGTGTTCGTAGGTACTGCTGAATTCGGTGTGTAAAGTAAATTTTAAGTTATATGATTATTTTTGAAATAAAGACTTAATATATGGACAAATAAAGAAAGTAATTGGAGTATTTTATTCAGTAGTTTTTTGTCATTAATTATTGAAAATTTAAACTTGTGACGTCAAGCATGCCTATGACGACTTTTTCTCATATTTACAGGATTGTGAAACTCTCGCAGATGCAAATAGTAACGTCATAATTTCGGTTTCCGGTGCGTTTAGAGGGCATATGAAGGATAAATTATACTCCGTATTTTAGTGAAAATAAGCCTTTAAATTGCTTTCATTAATAAATTTCAATAATTGTAAGAATCTTTAAATCTTAGGTGGTATAAGTAACTGTATAGTGGTCATGGGCATAAAATGTCTAAATGGTTTTAAAATTACCATAGCTTTTACTTACATTTTTACTTTACATACCGAATTGGGGAATTACATACGACCACACGTCAGAAGGTATACATGTATGTTGACTCAGATACTGTCTCCATTTCCTATGTATTAAAAGCTGTTTTTGTAGTTCATATATCTTGAAATGCTGCCGATTGTACCTACCAGCGGAAAGTTAGACTTATGGACAATTTGTGTATTTCTTATTAACACAAATTGTACACTTCAGACACCGAAAAGATAAATCACAATTTTTACAGACCTAAGAGCAGGTATGCTCAACCGTTTAGATGTTGCGGGCCCATTGAGTAGATATAATGCAGAGAGCATAGACGGCTTTCCCCTTTAGCCAAAAATATTGGCCATATAGTTTGACAGCTTATATAAAACTTCTTGGTCGTGACGGTTTCACAGAAACTATCTAGAGTTGTCGCAATACACATCTCCATAAAGAGGATTAAAAATGGTGAATTTAGGACTTAACATGAATTTTTGATATACCTATTTTAATTAAAGTAAAAACACATTATTTATGAACAAGAAACGTTTTGTTGAAAAAAAACAGAAAACTTCCAAAAAACATCCAAAGTACATATATAGTACAATCATTGGCAGGCACGTGCAACGTACGTGGCGAACGTACTAGTAATTAGCACCTATTCGTATTATCGTAATAAAGAACATTTAGGTAATTTAAGCTCTACAAATCAACAAAGTTAAATAACTTTTGATATTTTGAACACTCATAGTGATCTTTCTTATTTACATATTTAACAACAAAGTATGTTGTTGTTTAACTTAACTTAACTGTAAGTTTAACTTTGTTGTTAATATGTTTATTAACAACAAAGTTAAACTTAGTCTTTCTCTTTTTCCTTCAACTTTCTTATCTATTGTGTTGTTTAAAAAACTGCCAAGGTGTCCTATCATATTTCCACGTCTATTCTCGATCGTCTTCAAAATGTTTCGCTTATACAGCCATAATATTAGTAGTATAGGATGAGTGCATTCAGTTAGTGAGCTAACGAATTGGTTAGCCATGTCATGAAAATGGAAGTGGCAATAAATGTCAAAATTTTTGTAGTGCTATACGTGTGCTTCCTCGTCCCCCGCCAAAAGTGGCGAAATTTTTTGAACTTGGATTTTGACACATGCTCCCTCCATTATATCTACTCAATGTGCGGGCCTGACCGTACGACCACTTTAGTATGCGTGAATCAGAAACATGTTAAACATAAACATTTTCACAAAAGAAACGCTAAAATCAGACTTTTTCTTAAATAAAAATCGACCTGACTTAGTTTAGTCAACGCCATCTAGTGGATTTTTAAGTACTGATTTTTGACACTAGGAAAATCCCTTAATGCTATAAATAAACAGAAAAAAATCTGGGATATTACAGAATCCATTCCATAGTCAATTATTTAGTGTGGATATCAAACGATGACAAAAATACTCGAAAACTTGAACAATGCGTGACAAACGCACTACTTAATTTGACGTTTCTGAATTCTTTTAGTAAGTCACTTATCGTTTGCTTAGCAGAAAAAAAAAACTTGAGTTAAGTCTTAGAGAGAGGGCTCTTGTCTTAGGAGACAAGAGCCCTCTCTAACTATTAACATAGTGCCTGATAATAACATAGTGCCTGATAATAACATAGTGCCTGATTTAGGAATCAGGCACTATGTTAATTCTCAAATTCAAGCCTCCACAAGGAATATTTACTATAATTATTGAAGATTATGTACTTTTTTATCATAATAAAAAAATGTTCATGATGTCTAAAGCGCCATCTATCAGGCACTAAATAAATGTAGTTTAAATGAAGTTAAGAGATGGTTCTAGTGGTTAAGTCACTATTATTTACTATTTTAGTATAAAATAAAATAAATAAATAAAATAAGCCTTTATTTCCCTGACATTAACTTTTAAACTATTTTACACATTACTAATTAAAAAAAACAAAAACCGACTTCAAAACTGCCTACAGTGCTAATTAAAATTTAAAATTTTATAAACAAATTTAAACTAGAAAGTGCAAAATAATATTTAAATTACCTAACTGTTCTACGAAATTATACAAGAAACCTATTTTCAATTTATTATCTGTTATTTTTTGGAGTCGGTGCCAGAAATTCAAATTCTAATGTTTTTTTTGCAAGTAAGGACAGGATTAAACCATCTCTTGGCTGCTTAGAGTAGATAGAATATCTAGCTTGGTTGGCACCGACTCCAAAAAATATTATTTTGCAATTTTTAGTTTAAATTTGTTTATAAAAATTTAAATTTTAATTAGCACTGTAGGCAGTTTTGAAGTCGGTTTTTTTTTTTAAAGAAATTTATTTTTCTATTTTTAGTTGAAATTGAGTGTAAGGTGCAACATGGGTAGACCTACTAAACGCGCTGTTCAAATGCGACAGCGTTATTTGGAAGAAAGTAGTAACGAGAAGGAAGACCGTTTAAAGAACAGGAAAAGATTTGCCAATAGCATGTTAAGAGGGAGGAGGGGGGGTGGGAGGGAAAGAGGAGGGAGCTGCGCCTTTGACTTTGTTTTGTTAGCATCCTATACAGTACCTGACAAAACATCTGGTGTTTTAATTACTAAGGAGTTCCACCATCAGCTCAGCTCCACATAATGACTACCGACGTAACAACATGTCAACATTAAGATACTAGTACGAAAACACTATACGTGCCTTCAAAATTTGAGGGTTTCCCTCGATTACACCAAGATCCCATCATCAGATCTCGACTGGGCCAAAATGGGACCAACTAGAATGTATAGCCTCTAGGTAAACAATTTTTTTTTCAAATCGGTCATAACTGACTGAGATATGCGGTAACATAGCCACAAAAAAAATAATAATATACAGTTGAATTGATAACCTCCTCCTTTTTTGAAGTCGGTTAATAAAATAAGTTGCACTACAGTCAGGTTGTCCTTGGACATAGGCCTCCCCCAGTTGCTTCCATAAGGTTCTGTCTCTTGCCAGTCTATGCCATCCATTGGGCAAATGTCTTCCCATCTCATTACTGGTCTTCCTTTTCCTCTCTTTCCCTCCCTTAGATACCAGTTTGTAATGTCCATAGACCATTTTTCTTTTGTGGATCGCATCATTTGTCCAGTCCAACGCCACTTCAGCCTTTTCACTGTTCTAGTGACTACTTTATTACAGTATAAATAATCATTAATCATAGAAATAGGAAAAAAATTGATGAAATAAAAGCATAAAGACCTACCCTAAAAAGTTTTAAGAGTAATGAACACATGTAGTGTCTGACTTAATATATTTTTATAAACTTTTTTAATGTCTGATTAATCATAAACCTCTAAAATAATCTTCAAACATTTAAAATAGATAATGTTGTAGTATTAACTCATTTGGGGTGTAAGACAATAATTTCACAAAAGCGAATGCTTCAACGAAGTATCCACCATCATAAAACTCCTTGTAAACCTGAAATATGTGTATGTATATATGTATGCATCAAAATTAAAAAGCTTTTTACGCCATGACTGTAATCTTACACCAGAGGTTTCCAGATTGTCCGCAGAACTTTAGGTTTCCAGGGAAAAGTCACAGGGTTTCTGGGTTCCGTCCAAGAGTTCCTTATAATGTTGTTCATAGTATTGTTAATTCTTTTTAAGACATAGTGCCACTTTTGCTATCCATATAGTACCAGATCAACCAAAAAACTGGCCAAGTGCGAGTCGGACTCGCGCACGAAGGGTTCCGTACCATTAACTTACAACATTAGACAGTATAGGCAAAAAATCTTTTTAAGTTTATACTGTTCTTTTGGAAAAAAGGATATATATATTTATTTTATTTATAATTTCAAAAGTATTTATCACAGGATACCCGAAACAATTTTAAATAAGAGTTTCCGCGTCTGTTTCTTTACGTAAGTGATTTGCAGTTTATAGGTCCAAGACTTTAGAAAATACAGGGGGGGACACCGTGTAAACGACTTTGGCGGGCTATATCTCGCAAATAGTAAAGCTGATAAAAAAGTATGGAAACCCTACCTTATTTTCATAGTCCTTTTCAACGATACCCCCAAGGGGGTGCACTCAAAAAAATAATTCAACCCCCCCTTTACATGTATGGGGAAGTACCCTTAAAAAGGGGTAATTTTAATTTTTATCATATCATACCATAAACATAGAAGATATTCTGCTGTGACAGACTAGGACAGACGGAACGGATGGACTGAACAATCTTATATGGGTTCCTTGTCGGACTACGGAACCCAAAAAAGGTTAACAAGCCGGGGTTCTGTTTTAAAAAAATTGGGATACCCTGCATTACACATGTTATAGACATCAATAAATATTAAATACAATTCATGTTTAACCATTAACATTTATCTCACTATGATCTGTGTTTTCCTTTTGTGACACTACAAACTATAAAGCCAAAGAAGCAACATTGCTCCTAAATTTTCTGCAGGATTACTAAATGAATGAATCAAAAGTACATAGACAAAATATAAATTGTTGCAAACAGTGTTATAACAGTTTACATGGCAGTACTTCTGTTATTTGAATTATTCAATGCCCATTCCATTCTATTTATATACATATTTTGATTATGCAATGCTGTGGCCGTCTTGAATTTAATTACCTATCTAATAAATTAATGTACCTATGGTGTGGTAGGTTATTGGTGTATGGTAGAAATATTATTCTTTGGCATGTGGCTCAAAGGCTCAAAGGTGAATGATGTACATACATTTATTTATCATACTTTTTGTAGACTAAATTGTACTTACCTACATGGTATGCTACAATACAAGATTTACTGCCAAAATAATTGATCTTAATTTTACCTATTCTATTACCCTAGCCATAAATGTTGCCCAGGAAAAACTGGTAATAACTTTACTGGTAATACACACAGTACCAGTACCAGTTTTGGTCAGAGGGTATCCTTATTATCATTTTGTAGTTTTCAAGACTGGCCAGTGCAGCCAGTTGCTAAGTAAAACTAAGACAAGCAATTTAAAATTCGAAAAACTTACCTTGCTGGCCAGATACAAAGGTGTAGATTCCAAATTCAAAATTGCTGATCGTCGGCGTCACTGCTTTCTTCACAGCATTGGGTGTTTGTTTGGAATCAGGTTTTCTAAAATAATTGATTATAACTCGTTACTGATCTGTCTTTTTGTCACAATCACAGCACAGTAATGAAAAATCTATAACGCCGCAAGCAAGGAAGGAACAACTCTCGAACTATGACAGACAGACATGTCATGTGTCAAATTAACAGCTGATTGTCTAGGGATGTGACTGGTAGATACGTGGCTGTAAAGTGAGTAAGGGTAATCGATTGATAAAGACAAACTATAGATCTTTGCTGTAAGCCAGCATTAAAATCATCATCTTTTCTTGCTTTTTTTAGAATTTTTATACTGATGTTAGGAGATACACAAAAAAATGGTGATAAAAAAAAAAGTTAGATATTATGTTCCTTCTCGTCACACAGTCGCAAAAAAATTCGTGATTACGGAATATTCGATATAATATGTTATTTTTATCAGAGTTGTTATTTCTGATCGGACGCCACTGTCATAAGGAATCCCCTTCTTTGCAACCCCACCCGTCTGGAGCTCGACTGTCATCTAGCTGGGGTCTCCCCTCGGACGTCTTTCACTCCGCAGCAGGGTCGCAGTACGGCTGCACACGAATTTCATAATGTATGAAAACCATACTTTTACCTAACTGAAATATACATAAATTAGTAAATTTGGTCACGATTGAGTCTGTGTATTATCGATTGGTTCGATGATTATTTTATTCACCACACTAGCACCAGCTGTCACTGACTGGGTGGTTAAGTGAATGTGAACGCACAGGTGCTGCGTTTCATTTACCCCAATCTGGATACATGGGGGTAATATGTACGTACCCCTATCCACAAATAATTCCAAGAACTTATTTTTAAAAATTAACAACACATTTCAATTATGGGTTCATTGGTCATTTTCAATAATGTGCAATATTAAATTTTTAATTACGGTAATACCATAAAAAGTATGTCAGTTGAGCCACAGAATAAGTACTTAGCATAGAAAAGCGTGACGTCACCGTTGTGTATTCTTCCCATACAAAATTAGGTGTGTGGGATAGCGTTTTGATAGTTGTTAAAAAGTTCGTCATCGATTTATTTATGGTGGCGGCATGTAGGTAAGTGTCCACTGGTTCGTGATAGTACGTCGGTTCGGTTGTTTTGCTTTTGGAGCGAAAAATAAGAAATGTAAATAATATTTGATTAAATTATTATACATTGGCAAAAAATCTTAATCCTCTAAGCTGTCAAAGTAACAAAGTACCAACATTTTGGAAACTGCACTGACAGCAATACGATGCTCGAAACGTCAGCCAAAAGATGGCCAAAAGCCTCGATTCGGCGCGCGTTTGATCCGTGACGCGTGAGGTTGGCGCCCGAAATTGTTAAGCTCACGGAGAAGACAAGATAAGTCCATTTCAGTCTAACTTTTAATAGTTCATTACAGTGACTTTTAGCAATCGATTCAATTCAAAAACAGTTTTAAGCAATTATAGGTTTTCACTACTCACAAAATAACGTTCTCTTTATTTTTCGTGTGTCCGCTATTTCGTGACACTGCTGAAACAGGGATATTCAGAATACATTTTCGTTGCCTATGTATGTATAAATTATTGAATTTTATTTAATGTAAATAGCAAAAAAAAAAACTTCGTTTATTTAATAAGGTTTTGTATGAGCTGAATTCGGTATATTTTTGCTCACTGTATTTTGTACAATAAGACTCAGAAGGTGACCAGAATTCGCATTTTTGAGCTAAATTCTTTTTTATTAAACCAACATAATTTTCTTTTTTATTAAATTTAGTTTACTTGTTTTTCTATATTTAATCCCACTTAATATTATAAATGCGAAAGTTTGTGAGTGTGTGAGTGTGTATGTTTGTTACTTTTTCACGCAAAAACTACTAAATAGATTTTGATGAAACTTTACACAAATTTAGCTTATACATTGGAATAACACATAGACTATATTTCATAAAGATACGTATTTAAATACCGAAGTTATGACGATAAATGTTAATGAAGCCGGAAAAGAATCTGTAATTTTTAAGCTATTTTCGCGTACGCTGCAAAAATTGTAAGAGTCACACCAATATAATGTATGGCAGAAATGTTTGCCTTAAATAGTTCTACAGAAAAGTGCACAAGAGTATATATCTATCTCTAAAGGTTTGCTCACTATAACCTTTTTTTTGATAATAATAAATGTTTTACAGTAGTGCATTACTTAACAAGGTGATTTCATAAGAACTGTATTAGTATTTGTCCAAATCAATACTTTATTATTCACAAGCATTTAATTTAGATCATAATTGCCTTTTACACCATTCAATTTAAATATTTGTCTTAGGAGATCTCATAGTTTTAAAATACCATACGCTTATGACGGCGCCACGAGGGACGCGCTGGACGGCCCGTGGCGAGTGTCGGTGGATTTAAAGTGTACAATCATAATGTGTACAATTTTTTCGTGGTTTTGAATTATAAAACCACCCTTATCACCATCACCAAGTCCACCATCTGCTTAGACTACATAACAAGGGAAATGCATGAACCCGCCCCTGGCAGCATGCTTTACACCGACGATGTTGCATTACTGAGCGCTTCCCAGTGAAGAAACGCTGATAACAACAGCAAAAGTAGTATTCGCGGTGCTCTATTGCAATGGTGCAAATTGATCGTGTGGGACGAATGCACAATCTAAATATATTATTATGCACAATGTCGCACAAGCGAGCGATTGAAGCACTGGATCGCAGCATGCAAGACATTCGGGGCAATCGAATCTTGATGGGTGGAGTGGTCGTCTTGCTGGCAGGTGATTTCCAGCAGACGTTGCCGGTTATCGAGGGAGGTACCGCAGCAGACAAGATAAATGCATGCCTCAAGGCTTCTTCGTTGTGGGCTAAAGTAGAGCGCTTACAGCTGATTACTAACATGAGTGTCCAGCTCTTCAATGATCAGGAGTCTGGACTTTTAGCACAAACGCTTCTCGAGGTCGGCGAAGGTCGCATGCCGACGGATGCTAACGACCAAATAACCTTTGACAGCCTATTTAGCAATGTTGTTAGCTCGAAAGATAACCTTTTTAATGAGGTTTTTACGAGTTTACAAGAAAACCTGGCGCTATGGCGCCCAAAAACGAATTGGTAGAAAAAAATAATGAAAGAATATTAGAGCAAGTTCCAGGTGATGTGAGGACCTACGTGTCAATAGACACGGTGATGACAACTGATGACGCAACTGTATACCCAGTAGAGTTCTTAAATTCCCACGACCTGTCAGGGACCTCCCACAAGTTGGAACTCAAAGTTGGTGTGCCTGTCATACTGATCCGTAACCTGGACGCGCCCAGACTGTGCAACGGCACTACGTTACGCATCACGCTGAGAAGGGACATCGTCCAGGTCACCATTCTTACTAAAGGGGCCAAAGGACGGAAATATAGACGGTATTGATACCCAGAATCCCTATAATACCCACAAACTTACCCTTCCAGCTCAAATGCCTACAATTTCATTTAAAAGTGACTCTCTCTATCATGATAAATAAAAGTCAAGGACAAACTCTAAAAGTAGCCGGCATTCACCTGGGCACCCCCTGCTTCTCATCGTCAGAAATCTTTTTATTTATGCAGAAAACAATAAGTCTCGCAATGTTGTTTACCGCGATGTGCTGCAGTAAAATGATTTCTAGCTCTCTACGACCCGAGACCCGAGTCTGTCGCTCATCAAATTTTGTAAATTGATCTTTCCGATGCTCAAATTTAAATTGTTTTGCTTCTAAAATTGTAAATAGTTATAGTTACGCAATTTATTTTCCCTAATAAGCCGCGGGTAACACCGCGGGGCACAGCTAGTCCTGTATACAGGACAATTAATAGTCAATAAACGTAATTTTAAATAAAACAATGAAATTGGAAAAAGGGAAATTCGAAAATAAGTATCACGAAACAAGGGACTCTTGTTTTGTTACTTTTTTAGGGTTTCGTAGTCCGACAAGGAACCCTTATAAGATCGTTCAGTCCGTCCGTCCTAGTCTGTCACAGCAGAATATCTTCTATGTTTATGGTATGATTTGCATGTAACTTGGTTCGAGGAAACTTCACATATAGATCTCATTTTAAAAAATACAAAAACTTAAAATTACCCCTTTTTAAGGGTACCTCCCCATACATGTAAAGGAAGGGGGTAAATTATTTTTTTAAGTGCACCCCCTTGTGTTGGGTATCGTTAAAAAGGACTATAAAAATAAGGTAGGGTTTCCATACAACACTTTTTTATAAGCTGTACTATTTGCGAGTCCCCCCCCCCTCTGTAATTTCTAAAGCCTTGGACCTATAAACTTTAAATCACTCACGTAAAGAAACAAGCGCGGAATCTTATTTAAAATTATTTCGGGTATCCTGTGATTAATTCTTTTGAAATTATAAATAAAATAAAAATATATACTTGCCTATACTGTCTAATGTTGTAAGCTAATGGTACGGAACCATTCGCGCGCGAGTCCGACTCGCACTTGGCCGGTTTTCTTTAATTTGTGATAGATTTTCAATACTATAAAATTAGACATCGTTCTGACTTCCATAGAATAAATTAGGATCACCTTGTAATTAGGGAATTTTAAAAACTACATTGCGTACTTTGTAAACGAAATAATTTGCCTTGCCTGGCCTTAAGATAAGAGCCCATACTGTTAGAAAAATAACTATCATTTTAATTGCCAGCAATCGGAAAATGTCCGACTTTATGTTAGTATGAGCGTTCATATAGTGATAGGACATTATTAAATATTTATCACTGTCTCGACTTTTGTTTCATACATAAAAAAGATTCCTTTGATTACTTTATATTTTTATCAATAAATTATCATTAATCACTGTGAAAACCCTTATCCCGAAACAGGGGCCACAGATTCACGAACTTAAAAGAATAGCAAAATTTTATCACGAAGCTGGGTTCAAACAAGAGGTCTACAAATAAATTAAAATTTGTAATAATATAAACCTTTATCTAGATAATTCACACATTAATTGAATATCAAAATACTAAAATTCATCACAAAAATATTTTTTTAAGCTGATATCATGTTTAGAAAAATTAAAAAATGTTGAAATCGAAAACCCTTAAGATACCGAACCAGGGGACACTTATGTATCCTATTACGCGGGATCGGGAAACTTACTTTTATGTGAAAATTTAAACCACTTACATAAGTAAAGTTTATTTCTAAGGTTACTTGCTTAGACAATTTTTACTTGAATTCCAAATCATTACCCTCCTAAGTTAAGGTGATTGGCAATATACCTACTTACGAGTAGGAAATCAAACAAGTTATACAACAAACTTATTGTAAGTATTTTTTTATTCATTTTTTCATTTGCTTATTTCTATTCTAGTTTTATAATATTTTATATAATAATACTATAATATTATTACTTACATTAAATACATTGATTTGAAGAAATCACATAGTTTTGCTTTTCAATACATACATACATAAAATAAATAGCGAATCCAAAAGGCTCCAAAAGTATTCTTGACTTTTAAGTCATATTTATATAAAGAGATATTTAATAAATAAGAATTCATGTAAATAAATATTTTATACCATCTCTGTCCGTTCTCAAGCTGAGTCGTCTGTGTCATTTAACTAATAATATTTTGTACTAAATTAAATAAGGTACTTAAGCCCTGCATTCTGTAGGCACACGGAACTCCTTGGGCTTCTGTGGTACCCCAGATACCACGGGGTTTTCACCCTGTCTGATCTGGTCTCTGTACGACCTGAACATTTGGTCGATCTTGGGTCTGCACATCACCTGAGCAGCTTGGATCTTGAAGCCCTCCCCACGGCAATGGCCCTGGCACGACGGCAAAGGCGTTGCAGTCACACAGATTTCACCATGATCCTCGTAATACTGGATCTGATGTTGGATCTGGCATTCGCCACGAGATTTCAGATAGCTCCTCACTTTGTACACGTTCTTGCCGAACCTCTGTTCTTCTGAGGATACGTCCTGCATGACCTGCTCCCACTCCTTGTTGGTGGGAAGGATGGCTGTGAAGTGGTTCTTGACAGGGTAAGACAGCTTCAAAGCCTCAACCTGGAGTTCCTTGGTCTTGGGGTCGCTTTCAGCGTCGTTTAAAGCGTATGAAGCGCCGTAGTGCTCGGGACGGTCGACTAGACCGCTGGGAACCAGGTAGTCATCGCGAGCGTCGCCGCTCATGTAACCGCAGATGCCTCTAATGTTGTTACGGGTTTCCTTGGCAAGAATAACTAGCCTTTCACCGTCGTACATAGCGCGGAGGCGGTCCTGGTGGATATTAATCATTAGAACGCCGTCGGGCAGGGTGAAGTACTTCAGAAGAGGCTGCTCGGTGTTGTCGTCCCAGTAGATGGTGAGGTCTCCTTCGGCTACTTTCTTTGCATTGGTCTTCACTTTCAGGGTAGGCTTGTTGGAACCTGGCATGATCTCAAGTTCCAGGTCTTTGCCGCTGCGCGATCTGTAAAGGTTAAGACAATATTAGGTTTTTCTAGGAAATACCACATTGACATCCAAGAACCAGAAAAATGTTGGGCTCGATTTGTCTTTATGTATTTTTAAGGTAAACTCGTACTCACTTGTATGAAATGTAGATTTCCTGCTTGTCACTTGGTCTCCTGGCAAGGACGACGAGTTGCTCGTTGTCGTTTCCGACGCGTTTGCCCTCGTCTTGCAGCACAACGTGCCATGAGCGAGTCAGGGTGTAGTCGTAGCTACGGTTGCTGAAAGTCCTGATCTTGTTGGAGTCAACAGTGCAGTATGCTGCAGAACAAAAAAAGAAAGTAAGTTTTCATCTTTTGGCGTTACCAATAAAGGAAAGCAGATTTATTTTATACTAACGTTGGTACTGGTGACGCTTGAAGTAATTGAGGACGCGCTCAAAAGGCATGATCGGAGAGTAAATGGCAAGTGCCACAGGGGTAACCCTCGGAATCGGTACGTTTGTGAAACGAACTTCACCAAGTCTGGAGCTGAGGATCAGGTTCATCGAGTTCTCGAAATACCTCATCTGCGATTCGATTTCAAGCTTGCCGTCTTGGGTCGTCTTCCACAGGTTTACATCGGAATACCAGAATCCAAGGCGCTCAGCAAGCTTGTACACACGAAGGAAGTAATTCTTGGCAATGACGCTCATGTCCTTGTATGCCACTGATGCCTTGAAGAAGTCAGGGGCGTGTGCCATGACAATCATTCTGTGGCAAGCCTCCTGGTAGTAGTTCTTGTTTTCCATTTGCTGAGCGCATAATTTGCCATATTGGTGTTCCTTGAGTTCCTCGGTGTATTTCTTACTGCGTTCCGATTGTCCTTGCAGATGGATATTTCCATTCTGACCGAACTTGATGTCAGCTTCGATGTTCATCTTGAACTCCTTGTTAAGAGCTTCGAGGAAGTTAAGGGAAGTAACCGTAGGCTTGTTAATAGTAGCAACACCGTTAACCTGGTTGTTTCCGAGTTGGGCTGAGTTTCTGCCAGCGAAGACAGCATATTGGATTTTAGAGTCAATGGGGCTTTCAGCCATCGCTGCAGTAAGGACGTACTCCTGCTTCTGAGGACCCTCGAATGTGGCACTAACATCTAGAACTTGGACCTTGGCAGAGTTAATGCCAGCTGCAACACGCTTGACCAATTGGCGGCGACGGTTCTCGCTGTTAGGAGCCACTTCCTCAATGGTGATGGCTTCAAGAGGCTGAGCCGCTTCCTTCTGGTTGTAGAAAGTATCTGCAAAGAAATAATTCATAAATTATTTTAACTCCTCATTTTCGATACCTCACAAAAATATGGATCAAAGTGAAACTTACCGAAGACAGTGGTGAAAGTAACACGCTTGTTTGGGCTCTGTTTTCCAAGGCGGCGAAGGTTGAAGTGGGTCATGGCTACATCCCTCTGGTAAAGGGCCTGCACGATATTAGTCAAGAGGTCATCAGACTTCATCAACTCGCCGACGCTCTTGTAATCCGAAGAGTAGGAGTATCCTTGTAACTGGAACTGGTTTCCAACGGCCTGGCCAAACTTGTTGTCAATAGCTATAACTTTGGTCTTGCGGACAATAATTTTGGTGGCGGGATCAAGGGAAATAGGCACAAGAGAGTCCTTCTTTTGGTTGGTGGAGTATGGCCATACGCTGTAGTGAACGATAGTGTCATCTTGTTCAGGGCGAAGAGGCTCCATGCTGATCTTCAGCTCGCCAGACTTCATTTCCATTTGCCATTTTAGAGGCACGTTCACCTGGAGTTTGCTAGTCACACCTACGCTAGCAAGCTGGTTCGAAAGCGTATCCATGAAACCAACGTTGCCTTCAATATTCCTGGCGTAAGTAAATTGGATTTCCTGGTCAATGTTGGCCAAGTAATGTTGGTTCTTCTCTGATGGCAGCGTGATCTGTCCCTTAGATTTGCCTTGAATGTGGATAACTGTAGGCACCTTGTATTTGTAGATGAAAGGCATACCCATGGCAACTGGGAACATTATGGACACCTTGGCCTGGTTCACTACCTTTGTGTAGTGGGTCTCAGTACCTTTAGCCAAGTCCTCGATGGTTTGCCTGATGACGGCGGGAAGTTGTTCCAAATCACTCTCACTCAAAGTGAAATATCTCTCCTGGCCCATCCAGCTGAAGTATAAAGCAGCTTCAAGAGGGTTCTTAGGGTTGAGTTTGATTTTCAGCATCTCAGATACCTTCTCCGCTGAGTATTTGTGGTCGACTTCTGACCTAGGGTACGGTTTCCTCATCTTGTCCATTTGGAACTGCAAGACGTTCATCAGGCGCTGTACGCTTGAGAACGAGGTAGAAATCTGTGAACACATTAATACATCTTGTAAGCTTGAATAAGTTTTGTATCAATAAATTTGTGTAAAATTATTTACTGATAATGATGACCTATTTCATTTTTATAACTTTGTCTATACTTTTCCTACAGTTTTACCCATTTTACCACCTTGATGTGAAAATGTTCATTGTTTTTTATGGATAATATTGTGATTAGGTATTGCATTGAAAAAATGAACCCTGCAGGCGGTGATCAAACCCGCGTTCTTCGCATACCGGGTGATTTCTTCGGCACTCGGCAACCCAGATCGGTCCAGCTGTTCTTGGGTTATAAAGAATAACAATAACCCGACTTTGTTTAATAGATATAGAAATCTACCAAAACTTACGGTGTTGTCAATGTTCCAGCCTTCATTCTTGCTTTTCAGGGTAAATTTGAAGTCCTTAGGGTACAGACTATCTTCGCTGCCGATCTGAGTGTAAGCGCTCAAGATGCCAAGTTCAGCATCATTGTCAATAAAGTCGTTAAGGTATTTGTTGGAGTACTGCTTTCCGTATACTTGCTTGGTCACCATCCATTTGGCGGACTGGGCAGTCCTGGCACTATAAAAATATTAAAAATAAATAAATAGTCATTTGGTTATCATACTCTCATCATCAGTTTATGTAAAAAAAGTACTTACAGGTCCCAGTAATGAGGGTTCTTCAGTTCAGCAGCTGTGATGATGCTCTCCCTCAGAACAGACCGAATCTGAACGCTAGGATCGTTGTGGGTCATCTGGGCCATCGCTTGCATCATGGCGGGTGTAGGACGAGCCATGAAAATGTTGTCGATCGCAGCCACTCTCACTTCGTAAGGCTCTGCAATGTTCTTCAGAATGGTGAACAGCACGGACCTAGCATAGACATCCCTCTGGTGAGCCAGAACGCGGAGTTCCTTCACCATTTGTCTTCGTAGGTAAGTCGACACGGGGATCTTGCCCTCAAGGTATGGCGCAAACACCTTTAGGATTTCACGGTGGCCTAAGTTTCCGATCGCCTTGATGTACACTTGGGCTTTGTTGCTGTCACCCAGTTGGATAGCCTGTTTCAAGTCTTCAGTAAGACGGGGCAGGATTTCTTCCACAACAAATGCGTCGTGTCTACGGGACAAACGGCCGTACATGTGGGTGGGATAGAACGAATGAGCGGTTTCGTTGTTCACTTGACCCATGTTGATGAATTTGGTGGCGGCGATCAAAGCTGTGCTGTTTAGGTACCTCTGCTGTCTGACTTCTTCGCTCACAGCGAGTTTAAAGAACTGAGTCATGATTTCCTTGGTGGGGTAGCGAAGAGTGAGAACCAAAGTGGCAACCACTTGAGCGGCTTCTTCTTCTTGGATCTTCTTATTTTGAATCCAGGTTTTGATTTGCTGGAAAGCAGGCATGGTACCGGCTTCAGCGACGGCGTCACGATAGACCATCCACATATCAGCCTTGATTTTGTTGTTGGATGACTTCGCGACTTCAATGCTGCGGCTCGTCAGGCTCAGTTGTTCCCAGCTCATTGACGAAATTACGCGAACGAGGATGTTAAACTTCGACAAGAAGTCAGCTTTAGGCATGTTGTTGGGGTTTTGCAGTTGTTGAGCAAGTTCCTGAACAAGTTTCTGGGCATTCATTGAATTTTGTTTCTTGTCAGCGCGAGTCTGGGGCATCATGTACAGAGCGGCGTAAGCTGGCTCGTTGTTTTTAGGAACGTCATCATTAAGGAAGACCGAGGCAGAATCACTTTCGCTTGAAGAGCTGGAGCTGCTAGCTTGCATATCCCTAGCGAAAGACCGCACTGAGCGACGCATTCGGTTAAGATTTTCAGTCAGTACCTGTTCGCCAGAAACCTCGTTGCCAAAGTAATCCTCATTAGATTCAGATGATGAGGAGTGGTCACTAATGGTAACGCGTCTTTCGGTGATGGAGTACAACAGGTTGTTAACCTGGCGGTAATTCTCTGGTTTCTGCCATTCGGCTTCACCGTCTTGCTCGTAGGACACCAGGTAAAGTTGGACGTAGCTGAGTACTTCGGCCTTCTCCTTGCCAAACTTGTGAGGGTTTAGGTGAACGGTGCTGGTGGTCTCAGTCTTGTAGATGGGGCCTTGCTTGCCAGTTAAGATGCGAGCGACCGTCGAACGTCTGATGAGCTGCTCCTCGTGGTTTTTGTGAGCAGTGCCGGCCCATTCAGAGCCTTCGGGCACTCCGAAGTGGTAAGCGACGCGGTGGTGGCAGTGTCCGTAATCCTTGGTCTTGGAGATCATGATGGGTTCCTCATCTTTGGTGAATTTGGGGAGCTCACGGCGCCACTCTGGTATGGCCGGGTAGACGTTGTACAGGGTCTCGCAGTCACCTGTGACGTCAGTCTCCATCTTCTTGAAGAGACCCTGTTCGGTTTTCTGGTCGTATCCGGTCTCGGGTCTGCGTACATGCCTGTAAGTAGTGAGGTCGACTTGGAGAGCGCTGATGAGACCCTTGAGCAGATTTTCGTGAGCGAGAGGCAGGTCGGCGGGGAAGCTGAGCGATTGGACTCTGCCGCCGTTGATTTTGATCTCGAAGGGTTGGTCGAGTTTCTCGACGGGTTGGTACTTGAGATCAGCGGGGAGCTGCCTGTTGCTGGGAAGCTCTTGGTGAACCTGTGCGTGTTGAGGGTTTTCTAGCCTGGCGAGGAGGTAGCCGGGGGCGGTGGCGCGGACGACGAAGCGGGCTTTGAAGGCGGTGCCGGTGCTGGGCCCCTCCTGCAGGCGCGCCAGGGTGAAGGCATCCACATCATAGCGGTAGAGCGTCCCCACACGCCATGGTCCTTGCTTTAAGTCCTGAACGTCTGAGCTGCTGAGGCGGCCAGACGTTACGGCCGCTGAAAATGGAAACATTGCATGTTAAAAACATGTGAATTCAGAAAAAAATGTGTGTGCCACTCCGGTTTCAGAAATAAAAAGAACGTGGAAACTTTGGCAATTTATTGGTAGATGATTGGTGGAATAAATCAGTATGATAAGTAGAAGAAACGGGATAGCGAAGGATTATTTACAAGCGGTAAAAATAATATTACAAGAATTAATACTAAAAAGGTGTACCTACTTAACTAAACCTTAAATTGATTTAAGGTTTCTTAGTATTATTTACTGTTATGTTAATTAACATAGTTAACTTAACTTTTAACTATGTTAATTAGTTAGTATTTAATTATGTTTAGTTTCTATTAAAAGCGTTTGATAAAATTAAAATACATTATTTCAATTACCTAACTAGACCACTGTAATTATGTCTGATTAAATTGCGGGTCCCGTTTTTACCCTTTGGGTACGGAACCCTAAAAATGCACAAAATGTTTTAGTATAATAATAGTGCAAACACTGAAATATACATATTGATAATATTTATTAAGTAGGTAAAGCGGTTGCCTGCGTCTACGGCGCAAATTTTCCTTATAAACTCATCCCCATTTCACTACTTAGCCTGGAGTTCACCTACATAATGTTAAATTTTTAATCAGCCGGTTTAGCATTATTTGATATTAGTGGTTCATTGCGACTTCGCTCGCCCGCAAGAGTTGGATTTTCCATATAACTTTCATCCCCCATTTCACCCCCTCAATGTTTTTATATCGCTACAAAATGTAGCTTATGTCCTTTCCAGGGTCTCAAACTGTCTCCATACCAAATTTCATCTCAATCGGTTCAGTAGTTTAAGCGTCAAGAGGTAACGGACAGACAGACAGACAGACACACTTTCGCATTTATAATATTAGTATGGGAATTCTGTCAAATTAACCGTCAATTTTGTTGAGGTTCACCAGCTGTTTAAATAATTGTGAACTCGGGTCTTAGTGTTTTAAATCGCGACAGTTTAGCGGTTAAAGCGTCAAGAGGTAACAGACAGACAGACACACTTTACCATTTAATATAAATAATAAACGAATAAATTGTTTCAACAAACACACCAATTACCTAGCCCTAAACTAAGCGTGAGCTTGTGCTATGGTGTCTAGGATAACGGATAGAAATACATAAATACATACATCCATGACTTGGGTACAAATGCTCGTGCTCATCACACAAACATTTGCCTCTTGCGGGATTCGAACCCGCAACCGCCTGGTTTAGAATTCCGGTGCGCGAACGACTACACCAAGACGGTCGTCAATACATTATATTATGTATATTAATAAGAACGTATGGATTTAAATCCCTGGCGTGGACCACTGGGGGGCCTAAGCAACGAACCCGATAATAATATTTACATTCATATTATTTAACACTTATTTAAATATTAAATCTGTAAAATGTACTTATAAATCTCCTTACACAGTAAAAAACAAAGTCGTCCTGTACGCTGAGATCTATAAACTACGCAACTACAACTGTTTTAAAAAAAGGTTTCAAAGATGCTTTGCAGCATTTCCTCACTGGATGGATAGCGATCTCTTTATCGGATGTACGCTGTAAGGTAGCTGCCAGCTCTTGGATCACCACCACTGATATCTACTCAGATTAGATAAAATCTGATTTGAGGATTAAATTAAATTTTGCTCACAAAAAAATATCGACAGTGTCATTCGGTGGCCCACCCACCGATCTCGGACCCACGATACTTCGCTATCCGTGCGAACGCTCTTACCAAGTGCGCTACGGAGGACGTTAGTCAGTCGACGATTTTTTTGTTAGAGGGCATTTGCCCGGATAGAGAAGGGTCGTGGATTCGAGTCCCACCAGATGACACGGTCGATCGAATTTAGTAAGCAAAATTTAATTTAATTTCGTAAAAACTAGCAAACAAATTGCTTAAATTATATAAAAAATATGATGGATATCTACCAGCCTCTTAAAAATCACTTTGAAAATACGCTCCAATAACTGTGATCTGATTTACAAATTGTAAAGCTTGTTTTATATAATAGTAGTAACCTAGTAAAGCTCTGTCGCCCAGATACTAACAAATAAAACGTCCAAAACTCACCGATCAGTGCAGCCAAAACCAAGATCTTCATTTTTCCACTCTTGGTCTCCAGATGCGAGTGGTGTAACGAGAAGGGTACTTCTGAAGACATCGGCCATCTTCACTCCTTTTATATGATCTAAACTAGTTACACGAGTCAGGTCTAGGACCCATCTTTGACCCCGTTCCCCTGATAAACCGTGTGAATACATTGTAAGAGATCGCCTTGGATAACGTATGGATTTGACGTCATTCCGATTTTGATATTGGAACGAGTTTAATTAATCGAACTAGATTTTAGCACGCGAAATATATTGGACATTTTTCCAATCCGACGAATGAAATTGCTTTCCATAAGGGGAAATACGGCAAATGTGACCCATGTTCAAGATATCTTCAGAAGTTACTTTGATTCAAGGTATCTACCTAAGTGAATTGGAGTAGATGCCTACTCCAATCTTTATGTCATACTAAAAGTATATAGAAAGTCGAATTTTGCACATAGATTAAAAAATCGAAAATACCTCCTTAAGGCCTGTAATTTTTTTCACGATATCGTTGTTGTCTCCATAGTAAAAGTTGTAGGTAATGATGGCCATGTGAGTATGGCCAAGTGACAAGCCCCCTTTTAAAGGATAAGACAGTTAACACCAACACTGTGTACCTATATATATTGTACGATCTGTTCAAATAATATGTTTTTTTATAAATTGTTCCATAAATGATGAGCTTGTGCTATAGCGACTAGGATAACGGATAGACATACTTATAATACGTTTATTAACATCCATGACTTAGGTACAAATGCTCGTGCTCATATCACAAACGTTTGCCCCTTGCGGGATTCGAACCCCCAACCGCTGGTTTTGTAGTCCAGAGCGCGAACCACTACACCAAGACGGTTGTCAAAAATAAGAGATTATGGGACACGATTGGAGTACGAGTCATTTTTGAAGCATCGACTCTACGCAGACGTAGTCAAAGGAAACGGCTAGTTAATAAATAAAATAAGTAGAAACAGGTAAAATAAAAGATGATATTGCTTCAAATAAACTATATTAACAATTTAAATTGAGCATCCCTTATTGGAAAAAGACAGTAACTGTCTTATTTAAACTGCCTAACATAGGCACTCCTATTTAAGAGATCTTATGAACATGGAAACATCTTAAAATATAGGAGATTCTTTGGAAAGCGAGTTATTTGTACATTACTCATCATAAAATGAGATTTTACGACTTAAAACTAAGTTAATTAAAAAAATACAAATAAAAATCTTAATTAATTGAGCAAATATAGGTGCATAATGGAAGAATCGTAAATACCTTGAAATATGATGTTTTTAATTGCATCTTGAAAACGTTAAGCACTAAATTGGAAGCCCTCAGATTAGCATTGTTGAAAATTACAAAATACTTATCTAATAAAATATCTATTACAATACAGGGTGTTCAGTAAATAAATTTAATTCATTAACTACGGATTAGTTACATTTCATGCCAAAAAAAGAAAAGAAAATAAAACTTTTTTTTATGTGAATGTTATTTTTTGAAATATTGCTTTAAAGTTTTTTTTCAGAAATCAGGCATTTTGAGCTGGGTAAGTTAAGCTCAACGTTTCCTTCAACTTATACATTAACTTTGCCTAGATACTTATAATAAAACAAACTTGTCTTTTTATTCGAGATCTGTGTTGGACACAAGAGCCTTAGTACTAAAGTAGCTAATAATGTCCCACCCGGCTATGCACGGCTAGGTACAATACAAATAAGATTGTACAAAAATCGGCAAATGCGAGTAAATTTAAATTGCTTGAACAAACACACCAATTGCCTAGCCCCAAACTAAGCTTGAAAGCTTGTGCTATGGTGACTAGGATAACGGATAGACATACATATATACATTTATAAACATTCATGACTTAGGTACAAATGCTCGTGCTCGAACCCGCAACCGCCTGGTTTAGAAGTCCGGGGCGCGGACCACTACACCAAGACGGTCGTCAAAGTCGGACTCGCGCTCTGAGGATTCCGTACAAACAAAGGGTTTTTTTCTTTGATGTAACCACAAACTTGCGGATTACCTTTACTGGTTTGGTAAGACCTTCCTTTTTGCTAAATTTGAAATGTAAAATGTAATAATACGGCCGAAATTGGCGTATCTTTGGATGGCGTTAACTTAAATTATAGGATTGATTTTTTCACAGCACACAAGAATTTGATGTTAATTTCAACTTGGTTCAAGCGTTTCTGAGAAAACGGGTCTTGACAGACAGACGTACTGACGGACAACATAGTGATTCTATAAGGGTTCATTTTGCCTTTTGAGATACGGAACCCTAAAAATAAAATATAGTCTATGCCACTCAGGAATAATGTAGCTTTCTACTAGTAAAAGCTTTTTCTAAATCGGTTTAGTAGTTTTAGAGATTACTTACTTTACAAACTTTACTTCTAATATATTTAGTATTTATTAGTGATACCTATTATTGATAGTTTGGATAAAAGTTTCCATTTTTATTTAATTCAATCATTACTATATTCAAATAAATATTTACATCGTAGAAAGAATTTGCTATCAGACTTAATAAAAATAGTTAAAAATAAGACATTCTCGCAATGCAAAGATCTTTTGTGTTTTTAACACAATCATTGAGCCAATGTTCATTAGTTCAGTCTTAATTTGAGCTTAAACATTTTCTTTGGTCCTACTTAAATTAAGAGAAGACTTTGTAGGTACATTTCAGTAACATACATTTTTATGGGAAACCACTAAAAGGTATCTTTACAAAAGTCACTTCAGCGAGCTCCGTATGTGTTTCAAATTATTTGTGATTAGAATTTTGAATAAGAGTCTGTATGTACAATACTTTTTTAAAAAACGTGCCACGTTATTCCAAAAACTTAGTACCGGGTTTAAGACAGGACTAAGCTATTAGCTAGCCAATTAGAACAGCGCTTCTCTATTAGGTTATGTCACGAATGTGTCATTCATTCCTCTGTTGTCGGCTAATATTTAGTCCTATGTATATTTTTTTTGTAATAACACCGTAAGTGTTTTTTGCGATCCATGCCGTGTTTGGCAATTGAATTTCGAACACTACATCCTTTGCATCCTTGGTACGGTCAGCTTATCTCGTATGCACCTCAACGTTGCCAGCTTAGCTGGTGAACTTGGCACCAACTGTTCATGGTCTGGTCTCCTCACGGGTCTGGAAGGAGCTATGCAGGTCCTAGGCGCATTTGCAATGTGGGGGTGGGACTTGACATGTTTTCTTAAGGAGGACGGATCGGTGTACCTTTTGCCGCAACCAGCAGCTCCGCAAGCGTATGGTCTCTGGAATGAAATATTTTCAATATATTTCTTGATGGGACGTAATCATTTAAATTTATATATGCTTGTTAGGCTATGGACCTTGACAAGGAATTCATTTATTAAAGATACCTTAATGGCAAAGGGTTTATTAAAAAAGTAGACGATTATTTGAATGACGTAAACGTGTGGACCAGCTCGCACCAGTGCAATTACTGTATTTTAACATTCTTTTTAAAAGAGGCTTTGACAATAGTGACGGAGTTTTTTGCGCTGCTTCTTTTCAGCACTAGCCCAATATGTTGGGAATGTATAAATGCATAAACAAATGTTTTTTTTATTAAGTAATTTCTATATTCTATACTGAATTAAGGTAAAGTAATACAAGTAGTACCTACTAAGAAGGGCTTCTGAGCTAAGCTGCGAACAGACTTGAACAGACATGAAACTAGGGTCTTGCTAAGGTATGTACGGATCCCACAAAATAAATGTTGTTCTTTGAGAGTAAAAACATTTTTATCTTTCATTCTAGGCCCTCTCCAAAAACAATCGATCTTCAAGATAAATTGTTTTTTTAAATAATCTTCAAGATGTCCAGACCAAGACTTACCGCGTTGAAGTGAGTCCTCTGATGCTTCGCCCTATCCGAAGAGTTGGAGAAGGCTTTCCTGCAGTGGGGGGCGGGGCAGGTGTACGGCCTCTCTCCCGTGTGGGATCTGATGTGGATCTTCAGGTTTTCTAGCCGGGAGAACGCCTTGCCGCATCCGGGGTGCTGATGGGAAAAGGTGGGTAAGTTAGTTTTCAATGAATGTATGCTTAAGTTTCGATTTTACAGAAGAGTTGATTTTACAGCAGGCATAAAGCAAGTTGGTTGTTGCCATCTTACCATCTTATGCGTGTACTAATGTAATGATGATGTGACTGGCAGATAATGCTATTAACACTAATCCACCTCTAGTACACTTTTTAAAAGATTTTAAATACATAAAATGACAACCGAATTAATGACTTTAATAATGATGACTTGAAAATGACATCCCACTAGAATTTACAGGCATGTCTCCCCGAATAGCTGCGATGCTTCAAAATTCGGTCTTTTATACCTACCGAATCTAACCTTCATATTATTATCGCCAACTTAAAATAGACGTAGTTAGTCGCAAAATAAACTTCACTATAACTCAAAGTTTCAATTGAAGTCTATTTCAATTGGCGTTCTTTTGTGAGTTTCAAGAAGATCTCAAGTTTCTCAGTAGCCATTCAAGTAATAACGATGTCCTCCTAGCCGAATTTTGACTAGGTACCGCAGCCAATCTCAACAGAAATTAGCCAACTGTAAGTTATTATTACGAGTGGTGAGTGATTAAGGTACTTACATGACACCTATTGGGCTTGTGACCGGAGTGGACCCTCATGTGTATGAGCAACTTGTACCGCGCGTTGAACGGCCTGCGTGAGCGCGCGCATTCTCTCCATAGGCAGCTGAATTCGTCGCCTACAAAGAAAGAAAGAAAGTATTTATTTAGCACCAAAAACTACAAAACAATGGGGCGACAGAGCTTAAAAATAATATTTTGATAACAAAAAGGCCTTCGCTCAGTGTATGTCAGTGACGGCAAAAAAGCACGTCACGACTACTGGTATTTTGCGGAAGCCATTTTAAAATCCTTAATAACCAAATTACAAACAATTTTTCGCAAATGCTGTGGTTTAGTAGATAACTCTTTTTTGTACATCTTAACATAAAAAAGTACAGCAGTATTACCCATGGTAGGTTAGGTATTATACAGAAAGATGTAACGTGATGTAAACCTTTTTTCGCAAAGGCACCAATTTACTACTCGTAAATTATAAAAGTTTTAGAGGGCTTGTAGATTTTCTTTAAGGAAACTAATTCAAAATTCGAAAGACAAAGTATGACTGGCCTGGACAAACTTTCTGTCGTTTTTCTAAAAATACTTAAAGGTATTTTTTGTGTACTCGATTTTATAAATTATTTCATCCGTGTAAATGCTACTCACGTATCATTGGCGGAATTTAGTTGCGGCGACCCTGCAGCTTAGCTATGCGGTCATATGTCGCCATAAAAAAAAGAAGAAGAAGAAGTATTTTTTGTGAATTATCAATAGATAAAATCAAAACGTAACAATTGTAAGCATTTGACGTAAGTTTCCTGTACCATTTATGGCCTCATATACTGAGAGGTGCTAGAGCCGTATATTCTCTCTTCTATTACAAAAATCTAAAAATACACCTTAATTTTATACTTATTTAAATGATTTGCGACTAACCTTTGTAGCTGTTGACGTGGGCCCGTTCTATGTGTTCAACCAAAGTGCTCTGATTCGGGTACCTTTCATAGCATTGTTCCCAAAGGCATATTCTTTCACCTGTAATAGTAAACGACTCATTTTTATACGCTTGTACGGTTAATATGAAAATTCCTAATTTCAAAGTCTGTTACAATAACAATACCTTGATTTTTCTCTTTTTCCACTTTTGATTCATTTTGTGCCTTTTCAGCAGGATATTCCTCGTTTTCATTCTCAAAATGCAAACCAAAATCATCCAAATTTATAAAAAGATCATCTTCATCAAATGTCTCCGAGTTTTCATCATAATAACTTGAACACTGCACGTCACTCTCTATAGATTCTGACACCGATACTGTACGGTTACTGCTTTCAAAATTGAATTCTGTACAACTTGTAGGTGTATCTGGTAGAATATACTGCTTTTCAGCGTCTAAATTGTAGAGTATATTGTTCGGGTAGCTGTACTGATCTAGATTTTCAACAACGAGATCATTATTTGGAATGACTGTCCCATGTACATTTGGAAAATTTTGTGTTTGACCATCTGCGTTATTGTAGCAATATCTTTTAGAAAACACAGTGTCAATCGAAGGCAAAATATTTTTTTCATTAATTGTCGGAGACAAGTATTCCTCGTTCAATGTTTCTGGTGTTAGTCTGTTTTCTCCTTCTTCTCTGCAGAGTTCATCAATTAGTGACTCGTCATCTATGTAATCGTTTGCTGCCATATTTTTATGTTCTGCTACTTTAATATTTGGATTATCTTTTTCTTCAAAATCGATACTATCTAGATCTAAAAGCACCTCTTTAATATTCTGTTCATTTATATTGCTATCAATAACGTTGTTAATACTTTCGAAATCATTTAAATTGCTGTTACTGTTAGTCCAATCTAAGACTTCAAAATCGAAGCTCTCTTCGACGCCGTATTTGAAAGGGTCTATTTTCTTTTTATTTCCATTTTCTAATTCAAGATTAAACTGGCTCATGTAGTAAGCGTGAAGGTCTGTGACATTTTCGTTTCTGTCCTGAAACAATTCGTCTTCATCGTAGCACGGCATGATATCATAGTCGGCCATATTGCTAAGTTCATTTACCTAAGGTTCAGTAGTCTAAGCTGAGAGGTACTAGTGAGTACATATGGCGGTTGGCACATGTGGTTTTGCTATTATTATAAAAATAAACTTTCTCTCGATCCCGTAACGCGTGGCTTCAGCATCTGCGAATTATAAATTTAATTATTTCTCTTTATTATTACACGTTGTCGACACGTGTTTGGTTGCCATCTCATTGATGGTAGGAAGTATTTTTTTTGCAAAAACACAGGAAAACATTTGGATGGTTAATTACAAGTAGGTAGGTATACTTAATTGCCTGAGAAGTAATTGATGTAGTAATAAGAGGTCATTGGTTCGTAAGATGATGACAGCTGAACTTAGATGTTCTAATATGAGGTGGATGACTTTCTGTTGAGTTGTTTTTTAATTATTGTTGAAAGGAATATAATAATTTTGACATCATTTAAATGAATGAAAGTTTATGTTACAGTAAAATACTCTTAATTACATTTCAGTTTGAATAAGAAGATTAAGGATACACTTTAGTTTTATTAGTCCCAGAAAATATTAAAGATTTTACTCAAACAATATTCAAATTTCCTAATGTTGCGCTTTTAATTTATATTGCTTTGATATCAAATTATTCTAGGAAATTTATCCGCACCCAGTATTTCCCAAAAAAGTAAATATTATACCACAAAAAAAACCAGATAATCTGATTCAAACTAATTGAGAGAATGCAAAAAGGAAAAGCTTTGATTTTAATCTAACACATCCCATTTCCTATAGTTTAGTACCTTTCTCTCTATAAATTCTCTAACATTGATTACATACAATACTAATATAAAACTTAAAATTATAAAAAGTATTTAAATTTATTGTAAGTACTAGGTACCTACTACTATTTTCATTGATTGTGAAAATATTTACATTGTGCAAAAAAAAAATCACGCTATCATCTTTAAATAAAAAAACCTACGGCGACGGAAAGAGTTCCCCATGTCTATATAATTAAAAGGTAAAATTGGTATGACGATTGCCGAACTTTGGCAGAATATCGCATTGCGTATGAAGAACGTTACAAAAAATAACATTTAAACAGGGTTCTTATTCTTAAAACCTATAAAAAACACAAAATTGTATTTCAAATCAGATTGTATCAAAAATAAACCCAGTCAAATATTTTTCCGCCAACCATCAATAAGTGTAATCAAAACTAAAATATATTTATAATAGGTATTTACAAAAAAAAACAAGTCCAACTTACCAACAAAAAAAGAAAAACTTCAAAAAGCACAAACAAACGTCACAACTTTTGGCGGCAACGGTCAACTTTGAAATTCAGGACCACAACCACACTCTGTAAAGCCAGGATTGGTAATACGTACTGGGATAGCTCTGGATAGCGAAAAAAACTGAAAACCGTAACACGTGGTGTAATGTGAACCAAAAACAGTTTTACCACTTTGAAAACTTCCTCTTGACTTGTTTTACAAGGTAATACGGTTCAATATTAAAGTTTCATAGTAGTAAATTAATGAAAGGTAGTGTTTACAGCTTTTGGCGCCTAACTAATCCTTTTAGAGCAGGTTTTATTGATTCATTTGTCATTTTAATTTCTAGTAAAGACCCAAAAATGGAGCAATTGAAGTAAACCTCTTTTAAGACTTTTAAGTGGCCTTTAGCAAAAAATGTGTCTTAAAATTGTCTAAATAAGCAGCGCGTGTTTTAGGACGGTTCTGTTTTGTTTTTATAAACTTGTGAAAACAGTATTCTGATATTTCTGATTTACTTAACTAATAATATTTTTATGCTTTTTTGTTCATGACGAAGTAAAGATCAAAATCGAAATGTCAGTAGGTCGTTTTAAAATTTCGAAGTCCACAAGAAATCATGAATAATTCGGAACAAGGAACCATTAGGTATGTTATTTAAAGACTTTTTCTATAAATAAAATATCTGAGATATTTAGTGCGTCTAAATAGTTTAGACAAGTTTTCTTTTTTTAGTTTGTGTAGAGGCTTTTTTTGTTTGCCTGAATCAACAATAATTTTATTTAATAAATCAAATTCAAGTAACTTAGTTAATATGTCAATTTATATTATGGAAGGTAAGCACTCCAGTAACATCTCTAATCGCGCTACTGTTCAAACCACTTACCAAAACGAAAAAAAATGCCACTCATCTATGAAATAGACGCAGGCGCATCTTTTTTTGGCCGAGGACGGGTTTAACGACGTATAACTTTTTACACATTCGCTGCAAGTGCTTTCTACAAGTTTTTGTTGATATTTTTAGTTCCAAAATACTTTGATATGTTAAGAAATTTTACGTGACAAGGGATGAGACATACAGCAAGTTTTTTGTGCTACCACCTACTACTACTTGTATCGTGTAAGTGTGTACTATGAAGAAAAAATAAATAAGACCAATAGGTACCTACTTATGAGGTTTTAAAGATGTTAGCGAGAAGAGGCATATTGCAAACCATCAAGAATAGGAGAGGAAAGATGCTGGGACATTTAGTGCGACACGATGACCCTTTAACGATAATAGAGTCAAAAGTAAAATGCAGGAGAAATTTGGTTCTTGGCTTGCTGCTTTTTCTTCAAACTTTACCCAAGTAACAAAAAAGTTGGGGGTCGTGTCGTATCAGAAGGTTAAGGAAGAATAGCACGGAATGGAGAATAATGGAGAGACTTCACAGACAAGAGCATAGATCTTAAATTGGCTACTTGACACCACCAATCGTTGACGTACTTTTACGTCAAAACGCTCTACCTTCATAGACTTTGTATGAGAATACTTAGTAGGTACTACGGCGTCACATTTCACTATACTCAACTAACTAGCTGAATTAAAAATCAAATACTGCAGATAGTTAAAATATATCAATAGATGTCTGTTGAAAATATGCTCTTTTCAAGAAATAGGGTTTCGGAATTATTTGTGGATAGTGTGAAGTACCCAATCATAGAAGATCTAAAACCGGCAGCACGTCAGGCTCCCTATGTGAACTACCAAAACGGCTTTTATTAGGTACCTAGGGAATAGGGTCTCACGGTCATAGTGGAGTAGTCAGACGTCCGTGTGTATCTACTGTAAGTATTTCTTTTAGGAAAGGAAAATTAAGAATACGTTTTTTAAACATTTTTTTTTGTGTAAAACAATCAAAGTTACCAGCTGGCACAGCTTTTAAAGAAAAGATAATGGGCTCATTTCCAATGCGCCCTGCCTAAGATTAAATTTAGGTTCAGTCACTCTCTTTCTCTGCCAAATAAACTAAAAGAGACAGACTATATTAATTTAGAAACGTCAGACTAAACAGCTGTCCGTTGCTAAGGAAATAAAAGAACCCATAGACGATTTAGTAGGCATGTCATTCGATGACGACTAAAGTTAGACGAAAACACGCAAACACTTGTACAAGTACGTTAGAAATCGCATCACTTAATTTGACGTTTCTAAATTATTGTAGTCTGTCTCTTTTCGTTTGTTTGATAGAGAAAGAGAGAGACTGAACCTAAATTTAATCTAAGACAGGGCGCATTGGAATTGAGCCCATTAATTGATTATTTCACATTTCGATTTTCTGCAAACAAACTTACAAACTTTACCTCTTCATCATTGATTCTCATCATAATAAGTAGGTAAGTATAGATTAATAATTCTCAATTAGGTATAATCAATCAAAATGACAAATCGCAACATAGTGTAGGGTTGCGACCTCATACGCATGTACAATGTTGTTATCAAGCTGAAGGTTGTTACCCTATTTATTGAGTAAATAGGACATGATCATCTACACGTGTATTTGAAGGAAATTATGCGGGTCAGATCTGACGATCTCGCGTGTGTTTCAAAGGTTGAAGATATTAGGTACTGCAGTGCAAACCAAGATCTTGCACACTCCACTACCGTAATGATAACATTGAAGAAATCTTAAACTTTGAAGGTAACCTATTGTATTGATTTCCTTAACATAAGACATTTTTGTTCTTATCCTTACTAAATGAAGTACGAGGACTTTTAAATTTTAACGTCTTCTATGGACCCAATATGTGGTCACAAAATTGGGGTCCCCATACAAACTAACTATATTAATTAATCCGTCAATAAATATGGAAAATCTCAAAAATACTTGGATTGCACATTGTTGGTTCCGTTAAAAAATTCTTTTTAATTCTCCATTCTTACTTAGTTTAGTTCATGATCTGAGGTATCAGCACTAACAGACAATTTTTTTTTTTCAAACCGTGAAGGATTTGCTTGTGCCAAAGAGGTCCTTTACTTCTATACCCAATATCTCCACGACCGTTTTGCTGGCCGAAAATAACAGAACATTAAAAAAATATCTCCTCTCACTGTATCAAATAACTTTTTTTTATAAACAAATACATCCTGCGTACTTCATATCTCGCTTGAACCTTTATTTACAAAAAGGCAAATACAAATGCAGCGTTTTGTTTTAGTGCACTTATGGGTGACATGTGTGGCGAGTGTGTAGACTAGCTTATGCGGTTTAGTGCGCAAATGTTGTACCTAACTACTTGTACTTACTTAGACTAACGTCTCTAGAACTCAGATGAAAGGATGTAAGTTTTTTTTAATTAGTTCATTATCGGCGGAGTAATCGTGTCTCAAACAAACAAAATAAAAAGTGGTTGCATCAGCATGCATGCGGAAATGAGATCCTCCCGTTTTTTGAAGTCTTTTGAAAAATATTGTATTAGGTACACATTTACTAAAGGCCACCTTGTCTTATAATGATTTTGACATTATCTATAACACTTGATTATGTATGAGATGGCTAATTTGAAATGTTTGTCTCCACTATGTCATGTCATCTATATGAAATTAATTCCAAACCAGCCGTCTCATATCTAAACAATTGTTATACTCGTAGTAGCTTGACAAATTAATTATTAGTAAGGGGTAAGTATTTTTAGAAATCTATAAAAAATATTAAATAAAAGGAAAAAAATACCAAAAGATGAAACTTCATTTTTATTTGATTTGGAAAATTCCGATTAACTATGAGTAGGCAAACATACCTACCATGTAGGTAAGTAGGTTCCTATTAGAGCTTGCAAAGTATAAATGAATGAATAGTATCAAATATCAATAATCATTACTATTTTAGTTGATTAACTACGTGTGATAATCTTTTCATACAATAATGAATGAATCATTGTTTGAAAATATTATCACACGTACTTATTTATTATTTTATTAACCTCTAATTAGCTACAAAATAAACCAAAAAATATCATGGGTGTCATCAATGAAAACTAAAAAAAATACTATGCCAAAAAATGTCCTAATTTCGCAAATGTCTAAATTTCAGTTCGCTAATGATCTAGACGAGTTTAGTGTGATGATTTACGTCAGTATTGCCCGTAGATCTGGGGCAAGAGATGAGCGCTGGAAATGCTTACACTTGTCTTAGGACTGTGATTCTCAAACTATAAAATAAAACTAGCTTCATTCCTATTTAAATTGAAATAAACGTGTTCTAGTTTTCTAAAACTTCTCGGCATATTGTAAATACTTTGGTAATCTTTTATTTTTCGTCATACTCACAAGTTGCGCAAGTTATACATATAAGTATTATAAGAACGTCGTCGTTCCGATAATGCTTACTAGGCTTATCCAACAACTATTACTGTATAGATATAGGTTTTTTGAAGAAATATCGTTTTTTTTGATAACAATTGATTCCCTATTGTCTTTGGAAACATGATACTTGAAAGTTTACGTAGCAATGATTGTAATTAGGACTTTTTTGAAAATTTTTGGAGTTGTTTGCCATTGTCTTCTCCATTTCACACACTAGCCAAATTCCATTATCCTACCCTAGTGTACAGGTTTCCTCGCGATAACATCCTTCGCCGTTACACAGTAATATATTCAGAAAAACTAGGTTTTGTTCAAACAGAGTGGTACAGGCGGGGAATCGATTGAGCGACCGCACGGAAGAGTAGTGAATTTTCCTATGCTCCGCTATCGCGCCGATGACTCCAAACATAAACGCCAAAAAAGTTTGGTTCTTAGTACCCACTGTAAACTTGAATTAGCTTTAAACAAACGGTAACTATTTTAGCTAATAATAATAGTGAAAGTAACAGTTTGAGGATCGCTGACCATCGCGGTGGTAATACTAAATTAACACACTCGTGCGCATCGCAGGCGCACAACCCGGGGCCGCATTTATTTTATTAATTTAATAATTTAGCTAGAATCAAAAATATTCCCATTAGTAGTACAAATATTACTATAGGCACTTACCTATGAAGTTAAGGTAAGGTAGGTATGACCTACTGTACCATTGAAGATAAGTTACTGAGTACCACCATAGGTTCTTATTTTAAAGGATAGATCGAATCTTTTAGGGTTTGTTCCTGGGTAACAAGTGATTTATTTAGTTATTTAAAAATCACATCCCAGCCAAAGCGTGAAATGGACCATCATAGATTTAATTACACACGCAACACGAAACTTAAGCTACAAACTGGCTTATTTACTTAAAAACTTAATTTCTTAAGACCTTACGAACTTCTGTCAATTCATCCTGTAAACAATTTAAAATACGTTACTTTATCAAAGAATGATAAAGTAACACAATAAAGTTTAAGCATAGCAAGATTTTAAATTAATAATGTCCAAGCCTTGACAAATCATATGTAGAAACTCGGCATGCAAAAATAAGGAATCTGAAACAAGGATCCCGAAGTATTAACACCTATTTCGTTATAAAGAAAACACAAAGATTGTGAACTAAATATCCTGAATTTTCCAACCACTCATTGATACATAACTTACGAAACATAACAACAAATTAGGAGAGGCATATTATTATATTTTTGTAACTTAAGCAATTATTTTGCAAGTTTTTACGAAATTACTTACTAAGTAATGTGCGGTAAGTCATCTTATCATGTAAGTAGGTTATAATAGCAACCTTGCTGTCAGACTTCATATCTCGAACTCTCTATCAGATAACCTAATGTGCCGACGCACGAGTGTGTTACTTGTATCTACTATTTCATTCAGTGATGTTACTCGTGACACTACCAACATCCTGACTGACCTGACCTACTGGTAATGCTCCTCCTTGCCTTGATCCAGCAAGACGTGCGGGAGCGAAGAAACGCTAATCACACGCAATTGAAGCAAACCCATACCCCGCCCGCAACATCACTCGTCACCTGCTCACGTCTAGCATGCCTCGCCCCCGCACTTCTGGCGACCGCAAGAAGGTCGCGCACGAACTTGCCGGAATATAGTTCACTTTGAAACGAAAAAAAACTAAAGTATAGCTATACGCCCCGCTTGGCAACCCCTGGCTACGGAGAGCACGCGCACATGTGTACCACAGAAATAAATACAATAATGGCACCGAGCAATTGTGCCACACGTTACCGCACATGGATTGGAAAAAAACTATATAAATAAACTTTCTTTGGAAGCTGCCTGAAGTGGACTTGAAAGGATTTAATTGTGTAAATATGAGATATGAGGTTGCACGTGATGGCCATTTGTTTTCGTCTTTTTGAAAATTAGTAAATAAATAAGGAGATGGAAATGTTTGGCGACAGTTAAAATACTAAAACCTTCTTACAAATTAAAGCCTTGGCTACTTATAGATTTATATATAACTACTATCGAAATTATTCATTATTGCCTGCCAGTGCCTAAGTAAGAAGTATTAAGAATAATTTAACTTATGAATATATACCTGGGTATTTAAGTGTTATATGCTTTCGATTACTACTTCTTATTCAATCTCTCCCATTTTGGTAATCCTTTTCCCCAACCTTTTAAACTATCGAAAGCCAACCGCTGATTCACGTCGCAAAATAATGCAAAGATTGATTTTTAAAATACCTGTTCAGGAAACAGTTTTTACAAGCATTTTTCGTTGCAACATGCTGAAAGATGATGCAAAATCCACATCATCATTTATTTTTACCTTTTGTCTTCCTCCTAATATAGACATAGTACCTAATATCACAACACTGTCTAAAACGGTGCTTCGAAAAAAAAGGTTTCTCACGTGCGTCAACCGAAATCTTATGACAACGGCCCCAATCATTGCCATATGTTCTACTATTACTCATCTACTTCTTACACCAAAAAACGCTTTAAAATCGTCTGAAAATACTAAATTAACCCCTAACTCACCATTTCGAATTTCAATGACACTTTTACAGGAAAAAATCTCGAAATTTTTAACCCATTCGTAGACATGTGTGTTAGAAAAAACGTTTTTTTGTCGAGTTCAGTAACCAGATCGGGATTAAGAATACAGTTATTTTAGGTTTTTTGTCGGCTTAGTGGTTTTCTAGTTACGTACAAGTTGAGTTATAATTAAGAGCCACATGTCACGGTTTTAGTGGTGGGTGTGTCGATGATTTGTCGATTGATTAATGTTCTTAGTGGAGTTAACACGACTAATATTTGCCAGGGCGGTTTTATGAACTTTGCTAAAATAATTAATCATACAAACTCTGAATGCGTAAGTACAACAATACATACCTAACATACATGTTTAAAGTAGTTATCTTATAAACAATTTGATTATAGTGAATTAGCTTATCATGTAATAATTTTTTGCAAGCTTAATTTTTTTCCAGCTCGTCTGTCTTCCTTACTTAAATTCGGCAAATATTAAATAATAAATAAAGGTAGGTATGTTTTTTTATAAGCCACTTTTAGGTATGTATATAATTTGTTGCTTAAAATATATGTTTTCGTAGAAACGGTAAGACCCTAGATTTAAACCACTAGTCATTTACTAATATTGCATTTGCTTACTAGATGACTATAAATGGTTGTTCCCAAAGGTCTATTGTTCTCAAATATGAAAATTCATACTTGAGTTCCCAAACGGGTCCACGACTTTTTAAAGTAGTAAATTTTTCTTTCCCTTTGGGTCCATGTGAATGTTTCATACAATCAGCAATGAAAGCTTGGCTAAGGGATAAATGTATAATATTTATATGAAATAAAACAAAACACAATCTGTCCTGGGGACCACTGTAAAAACTTTGTGAGCAAATTTTACACCTAATTTTATCGAAAAAAAAGCGAACAAATGTGTTTACTTTTAATTAGATTAGTAAGAAAAACATGATAGTAGACCTGTTTTATGTACAAAGACGGAAAAACCATTAAAAATCTTGAAAATTTCACCTAAAACATAAAGTTCGTTTTTAATATTGTTCTTTCTGATAAGAATTTTTTTATACTGACTGTACTTTTGGAAAATCTCATAGACCTGTTGGGAATTCATGTATGAACATTAAAAAAATATTGAAAATGTTCATGGACCCGGTAGGAAAAGAAGAACAATAGAATCGTGGACCTCTGGGAACAACCCCTGTAAATAGACTTGGAAACAATTAAAGAATTAGTTTGAACTAAAACTTGGACGAATCATCCAAGTACTAATATCATAATTATTATAAGTAGAATTTATTTTAAAAGATCTCTATCGACATTTTTCCCATCCCTAGCGCACTTGCTCTTGGTCATAAATCAACCTAGCGCAGGCGGTATCGATGATATTACGCCATGTAATAATAAAAACACACGTTTGTTTAATTATCTGTTTTTATAAACGGTGCACTTGCCGGTTAAATGCACTTGCATCTTGCACTGAACACACCTAAGGGGTTGCAGGTTCGAATCCCGCAAGAAGAGTCAAATGCAATTATTTAACGATGTGATGGATAAGTATTGCAAGCATTTGTACTTAAGAAATGTAGTTTACTGAACTAGTGTATTATAATAATATCTGTGCCCTTACGAATAATAAATTTGCCACTGCTTTAACGCATGACACTAGCTAGTTTGAAATAAATGACAGATACGAGTAGGTGACATGACCTGTACCTAGAATGTGCCTACAACGTTAGTGTTTGGCGCAACTGGGTTAGGAAGGCAAAGGGAAGCGCTTCCTACCGACCGGTTGTTATGGTCGGGGACCAAGGTCCGATGGTCACCGTCTTGGTTTATCTATATGTAGTCAAGCTCGTGCTAAATCTTACATATCGCGGTCTGTGTTGTATGGAGCGGGCTATCAGCGCCATCTAGCCTGTAGGAGCCGAGTCAAGGCATCGCGTCTTGAAGTTGCTTGCTATTGTGGGCGACAGTGGTAAGATGTCGCTACACCACTCCCCCCGAAGAACCGGAGGTTGATTGAGCCAGGGTGGTTAAGAGCTCAGCAGTCTGTGCGTAGTGAGCTCGCAAGTGCCAGTGCTTGATGAGTCCACGATGTGCCGGGATGAGCATGAGCGATGTCCACGGTGAGTCGGGATAGGCATGTGTGAAGTCCACGGCGAGTCGGGATGCGCGATGTCCACGGTGAGTCGGGATGAGTGCGCGATGTCCACACGATGAGTCGGGATGTACATGCGTGATGTCCACAGTGAGTCGGGATGAGCATGTGTGATGTCCACGATGCGTGCGGGAGAGCTCGAAGTCCACAGTGAGTCGGGATGATGAGCTGGATGAGGCTGCCCAGGAACCAGGTAGAACCGGTGCGGTCTGCGGTGGTGTCCTTAAGGCTGGTGAGCTGGCTTGCAGGAGACTGCTGGCTGGATGCTGCTGGCTGGGTGCTGTTGGCAAGGGAGAAGACGACGCTGATGATGACGACGGTGTGACTCCATGCTCTAGTGTTGATCACGTCGGGGACACCAATTTGGCGCAACTGGGTTAGGAAGGCAAAGGGAAGCGCTTCCTACCGACCGGTTGTTATGGTCGGGGACCAAGGTCCGATGGTCACCGTCTTGGTTTATCTATATGTAGTCAAGCTCGTGCTAAATCTTACATATCGCGGTTTGTGTTGTATGGAGCTGGCTATCAGCGCCATCTAGCCTGTAGGAGCCGAGGCAAGGCGTCGCGTCTTGAAGTTGCTTGCTAGTGTGGGACAGTGGTAAGATGTCGCTACAAGTGATTCAATGATCTGTCAGTCGCCGAGTACTTGGTATTTGTCCTCAAAAATATAACAAAAATGGCCGTAAAGTAAGTCCTATTTTATGAGACCTTACGCGCTACGCTCGTCTTCCAAGGTCCGCTTTTGCATTACTTATTAGGTTTAATTTTCAAAAATCATAAGCTTTTTAGTTTCTTACCAAATAACTAAATACCATTTTTATTGATTTGGCTTCAAAACTTACATCAAGATCATAGAAACTCCCCCCCCCCCCTCATATTTTACCTTTTTAGCGGGTGAATTTCACAAAAGCCTTTTATGCGCACCTACACCATGAAAGCCATCATCATCTTAGCGATATCCCGATTGTGCACTCGCACGCAAGGGCCCAGGCACAGATTATACATATAATATGGTGGCCCAGGGTCCACTTTGGACCATGATCCAGGATATAGCCGATCAGGTAACTGCAGTAGATCGACTGCCACCTGACCTCCGTGACCCTGTTAACAGGGGAATCTGACCAGTTTTGGATCATGGTTAAACACATTCAGTGCCTGAATGCGAAGGTTTCCTCACACTATTTTCCCTCACCGTAAGAGCATCGGCTAGTGAAACAACTACGAGTGTGTACCTACTTAACACAGAAAAAGTCATTGGTACATGGCGGTACCGGATCGAACGTTGCCTCCCGCATGATAGGCAACCCTATCATGCAGTGCAAAATTTAATGTGCTAATTCAGTAGTTTTGTGTGTCTATGTGTTGATATGTCAGCCAGCCAGGCAATCAATTAGTCAGTTTTATTTTTTATCATCATCCAATTTAAAAGCTTGGCTCTTGTCGGTGGAGCTTTCCGCCCTTCTCTTGACCTCCTGAAACGACCCGAAATTTAACTTTTATTTACTGCATGTTGCTTATTCTGTGTCTTATTCTTTATTTTTTATATGTACCTAGATTTAAATTAGGATTTTTCCGTTGCACTGAAAATAAAAACCGTCTCTATGTGTCATAATGAGTCAACGCATCATGCTGTAACATTTGCGGCGCACGCGCACCCCAAAAAGATGATTGTTTTATTCGACACTGTATCCGCTGAGTGGCCGAGTTATTTTCGTATTGTCATTCATATTGTCTTGGTACGATGATTGAATTGGAAAGTTTAATTTTTGACAGGTTGCTCGTCTCCTATTAATATACAAATATCGTATTGTATCGGAATTGATCATTTTGAAGTAATTTGACGACCGTCTTGGTATAGTCGTTCGCGCACCGGACTTCTAAACCAGGCGGTTGCGGGTTCGAATCCCGCAAGGGGCAAATGTTTGTATGATGAGCATGAGCATTTGTACCAAGTCATGGATGTTTATATGTATTTAAATATTTCTATCCGTTATCCTAGTCACCATAACACAAGCTCACGCTTAGTTTGGGGCTAGGTTAATTGGTGTGTTTGTTGAAACAATTTATTTATTATAATAAATATCTAATAAATAAATAGTTCCAACAATCGCACCAATTACCTAGCCCCAAACTAAATTAGGGCTTGTGCTATCTATGGCGACTAGGAAAACGGGTAGACATACTTATACAGTAAAAACTACTACTGAAGCAGCGCAGACGCCAGCTGTGAATGTGGAGAACCCCTGCAAACCATGCTGCCGTGCTAATTTAAAACGCAGTAAGGAAGGTTATACAACTTTTGAGAAAATGGCGGTTGAAATTTTTTGTTTCTCTTTAATATTATGGCTTTATTTTTTATTTTTTTAAAATGCTTTGCGTTTAATGTATAGCTTGATATTCATAGTTTTGTAAAAAAAATCTGAAATTTCTCTAAAATTAACACAGATTTTTTTATTTAAACAATGACGTTTTTCTTTAGAAATGTTGTGGTGAATAATATACAAACTAACATGCAGTAAGTACGGACTTACTGCGCTCTTATCTAGTACTCGTAATTTGGAGTTACTGCGTTTATTGTTAGTAATGAACTGTGACACTGTGATGTTATTTTCCACTAATCATAAACGCAGTATAAGAGTAAATATAAATTATAAGTTATATTATGGCTTTAAATGAGGCATCTGGATTTAAATATTTTATTGCATATAATTTATTTTTTGTAATAATACATGTTATTAACGGATCAGATACTTTTAATGAGCAAATATTGTACTATTTTATAAATTAACAGCGTTTATTATTAGCAGTTAACATAGTTAATTTAGTCATACTACATACAAAAGACGCAATAAAATAAATACTTACGTATCTATTATTTATGATGAATGAATAATGAAATCAAAATGAATAAAACTACAAAAATCTATGGATAATCTGTTTATTTCGCAACTAAAACAGTAATGAACATTTTTAAATGTTAATCATCGTACATCCATCAATGTACAAATATCTTTATTGCACTTACACTTAAGTATATTTTTTTGGTCACAATTTAATATATATACCTGATCTGCCACATCATGGTCAGCGGACCCTGGGCCCTCGCGTGCGAGTGCACAGCCGGGATAACGCTAGGCGGATAATTTAATAAATTATGCAATTTTAAAGCATTGACATGACAAATTGTAATTCTAAGGCACCGACTCCAAAAAATAACGCATAATAAATTGGAAATAGGTTTCTTGTATAATTTCGTAGAACAGTCAGGTAATTTAAATATTATTTTGTACTTTTTATTTAAAATTTGTTTATAAAATTTTACGTTTTAATTAGCACTGTAGGCAGTTTTGAAGTCGGTTTTTTTTTAAAGATTGTTTTTTCTATTTTTAGTTGTAAGTTTGTGTAGACCTACTAAACGCGCTGTTCAAATGCGACAGCGTCATTTGGAAGAAAGTAGTAACGAGAAGGAAGACCGTTTAAAGAAGAACAGGGAAAGATTTCCAAATAGCATTTTAAATGTAGTTTGTTGTACATCGTATCATCGGATTCCCTATTCAATTGATTTTGGGTATAAAAACTGTTCTATGTCCTTTCTCGGTACTCAAACTATCAAATCCATCGTTTCAGCGGTAAGAGTTAATTGATTTTCTTGTAGTAGTTATATATTTCTTGAAGTAATTATATATTTTTATTGTTGGAGGTGGGGGAGGGGTTAGGGGGGGGAGGGAGAGGGGAGGGAGCTGCGCCTTTGACTTTGTTTTGTTAGAATTCTATGTACCTGACAAAACATCTGGTGTTTTAAATACTAAGGAGTTCCACCATCAGCTCAGCTCCACATAATGACTACCAGACGTAACAACATGTCAACATTAAGATACTAGTACGAAAACACTATACGTGCCTTCAAAATTTGAGGGTTTCCCTCGGTTACACCAAGATCCCATCATCAGATCTCGACTGGGCCACAATGGGACCGACTAGAAGGTATAACCTCTAGGTAAACTTTTTTTTTTTCAAATCGGTCCACAATTGACTGAGATATGAGGTAACATAGCTACAAAAAAAAACATACAATCGAATTGATAACTCCCTTCTTTTTTGAGGTCGGTTAAAAATCAGACACTTCCATTACTTTACAGTCAACTGATTTTTGGGCTCGTTTCACTGCATCTATGAAGTCTCCGAAGTCGTATATTTTTCCCATTTTTTGAAATCGGTCGGGCGCGTGCGAATCGAAAGCTTTACCCCACCACGCCCCTCACCCCTCAACTAATACTGCTAATCTACCTAATACCAATTGCTTAAAGGTGATTTTTGCTCAATAATACTGTACAGGAAATCTTACTGCATTTATAGCTAGTACATACAATTGATTTTTCAATCTGAATTACTAAAAATATAAGCAGTAACACATGAAACTGCTCTTCAGATTAGTATGACCTATTAATAAAAATGTCAAAACGACTAGAATAAAGTGCAGTTTCCTAAATTAATGCAGTTCAAAGTTGTATTTACGATTACTTTATTAGTTTGTTTCACAGATTATAATAACAGTAAGTGAATTTACTGTTTTTATTATTTGTTGTTATAAATCACACCGTACAAAAGTACCATTAGCAAAAAGCAGTACTCAATGCTACTGCGGATCTCTTTGGTATTCTTTTTAAATAAAAACACATACTGCATTTGCGTCACATCAAAGTATAACAGTCTGTATAGCTAGAAAAATAAGAATCAAAGTGCTGTAAAGAGCTCATCGCGAGGATTCCGAATCTGTATGTAACTCAATACTTGAAAAAATATTCCTTACTGCGTTTTTAATAAGCACGGCAGCATGGCTCACCTCACTAACTGTCCTGCGTGCCCGACAACCTGCTCGCGTGAGGACTTACTTGTCAGTAACCAGAGGGCTACCACGGTAGCCACCTTCTGGGCAAGTAAGATTTAGCCCGTGTTCTTGCCGACACGAAAGAAGAAGAAGACAGTAAAAACATGCATAACTTAGGAACAACTGCTCGCGCTCATCACACAACCATTTGGCTCTCCTCTAGCCATAAAAGAAGAAGAAAAAACATATGGCGTCGGTGAGTAAGAAAAGTGTTTGTGTTTTAAATGAGAGATAAGAATGCTGTGAGTGACACAGAAGGAGATATGGTAAGCATATCTGATATGATCTAAAGAATCCAGACCAGGGGGGCGATTCACTAACGGCAACATCACCAGTGTTCGACGTCGAGCTTAAAGGGAATCGCCCGGATTTGGCCAAAAAGGCACACGAAAATTATTTATATTAAAAATACCGTCTTATTTTTATTTGCACTAACCATTATTTCAATTCACGGTAAAAGTTAGGGATTAAAATCTATCTCTATCTATCTTTATCAGCCTTTGGGTTCGTCTTCGAACATAGGCCTCCTCTTCAACCTTCCACAGACTGCTGTCCCTGGCCACCTGCATCCAGTTAATTCCAGCCTGTTGCCGGATGTCATCTGTCTATCTTTTAGGCGGTCTTCCTCTGCCGCGGGTGTCATTGGCGTTTTTCTACAAGATCACAAAAGAAACAAGTGGACCAGAGTAAGAACAGGGGTAATCGACGTGGTCGAAGAAATTGAGAGCCGTAAATGTATATGGGCAGGACACATTGCACGAATGAACCACGATCGATGGGTTAGAAAGATCCTAGAGTGGAGACCCCGCAATGATTAAAATCATTGTTACAAAAAACCGGCAGGGCAGTGTTGCCATTTTTGAATTTGGAAAATATCTGAAACGCTTTATCGATAACACATACATACAGGTCTTAACGCAATAGTGGTTAAACAGTTTGAAGGTAAAAATATAAAACAGGCAGACATGTAAATCTGCAATAGCAGAACATTTATTGGAAGGCGGGGCCAATCACTGGATTGAACTACATGAGCCTAAAATCCTCTCCACCGATCGCCACTACTATAAAAGGATTGTGCGTAAAGTGGTTGAAATTAAAAAACATAAAAACTTCAACCGGGAAGACGGACTTAGACTATCAGTTTCGTGGAACCCAGTGATTAATATATGTAAGCCTCGCGATCTGTCTTCAGTCTCATCCGCGGATACTGTGAGTGTTGTGTGCCGGACAAATAATATAAGTGATGTGCGGGTAGGAAATCTACCCTCGCAATAATAGTTAACATCTCGCCGCGCCAGTTTACCCGCGACCACGGACGCTGCAACGCGTTCGAAACGTCGGGCTGAATTTGGAGGTAAACATTTTTTACCTTCAATCTGTTTAACAATTGTCGCGTTAAGATCTGTGTGTATGTGTTATGTGTAACAATCGCGAATCTTTAAAAGTGACGATTTATCGATTTATGTAACCTGAAGAAAGTAGCACTGAGCGGGCTTAACCATATTTTAATTAATATTTATTAATAAACAGGTGCTTTGGTAGCATTTTTAAAGTATAATCTGAGTTTTATTACACCTTTTACATGATTTAGAAAATAAGATGTTTAATAGTAATAATCGATTTTAAGAATAACTTGATGGTTCTAAATGCGCTGCTCAATGTTCAAGTAAAAGAAAATCGTCAAACTATCTTATTGTTCTCGATGACAGCATTGTAATTTGCTTAGTGAATCGACATTCTGAACTACTGCGCTACCCTGAGTAACATAGATAGAGAAAGAGATAGACAAAGTAAGAGTAAAGTAAAGTGCTAAGCATGGGGAGGTTGGAAGTGCAGGAGGAGACCATCAGAAGGGCCTCAAGACCAAGAGATGTCTGTTATTACCAAGAGACAATACGGACAAGGAAGACAAGAGCATAAGAGACGCACCGAGAAGTATCGTATGAGATAGGTAACGTATAGGTAGCCTTTTTTTACGTGAGGAAATGCATTTACGCACTATCCTCCAGCTGCGGGGGGACAACTGGAGGGGTGTGTGGGACTCCGGACTCCGAATAAGCCCAACTACCCACTTAAACCTCACGGTGCCCTCCGGTGCCTTTGAGTGAAGCGGAACAAGGGTTACACAAGGGCTTGCACCTTATACCGTAGCCTAGTGTAAATGAAAAGACAAGATTATTCTCATGTCGCCCTAACTGAAGCTACACCCTCGAGCTTAAATGTGGCGAAGACAATCCTACAATCCCTGGTTGATTAATGACTGAAATGAGCGACAAGAGTCGTTCAGTATTAGATGGGAAAAATAAAATACAATTATTTTGCTTTAAATTTCCGCTAAGAGACGCTAGTGCGGTTGGTGTGGTTTTGGTGCCTGCGCTAGCGTGTCTTAGCGGAAATTTAAAGCAAAATAATTGTATTTCATTTTTCCTATCTAATAATGGATTTCCGCAAAGTAACGCCTGATTCTATTAATTATCGTTCAGTATTTTTTTCGTCAGCTATTTAACGTTAATCGCAAGGAGCCCGTGAATACTTTCACCACAGATTTTTCTGTCTGTTGAGGCAGTTCTGTTACAATTAGGCGGTCTTCCCACTCACTTCACACAGGCTAACTTTAACTATTCTTCTACTGCCTTCCACCTGATAGTGAAGGACTAATCGCTCACTTCGCTTCGCTGCTTAGAAATTGGTAATTTTTGTTTTCATCCATTTATTTATGGTCGATACCTACCGCTCTTAATAAATAACTTGTCTTTTGTTAAGTAGGTACTTATTTCGTACAAATGTTTTACAGAACATAACACAACGGAAAGATTCGTTGAATATTCATTAAAGTTGTGTAGCGTGTCTAGTATATGTGCTTGGAAATGTGTTACGTATCTATTACAAATAAATAATATCGCCTCGCCTCGGGAATCATAAGAACTAAGTACTCATATAATCAATATCGATTGCCTATTGTGTCTGCAAACAAACATGAATAAAGTAAAGTCAGCCTATATAGATCCCACTGCTGGGAAAAGGCCTCACCCCAACTATGAGGTGGTACGAGCCATACTTCACCACGCGGGCTCAGTGCGGATTGGTGGAGGGGTAACTAGGTCATAAGTTCACAAATTGTATTATATATTTTATCATTATAATGTGAATAAATAAATGTGACTAACCTTACTGCCAGATGTTATCAAGCCGCCCTAAGGCCTCTGACAAGGCTTAACGACTAATACCAACAGATGCCTTATTAGGAGATGCTTGTCAAGGACGTCACTTAAATGGTTGGAATGGTCACCCATCCAATCACGACCGCGCCGTGGGTTGCTTAACTTTGGTATCACTACCAAAGCGCTGCCGCCACTGCGCCACAAGCACCTCACACAGCATTGCACGCACCGCCACAAACAAAAATGATACTTGAAGGAATATTGAAGGAAAAATGAAACAAGAAAATAATTGTAATGATTTGGTTTAATACAACACTAATTAAGTATATTTTACAATGATCAATAAATGTATCGTCACACGACTACCGACCCCACTAAAGCGATGTATCTCGGATTAAAAATCACAAAAATATATATTAAAAAAAAGAAGTACACTATTTTCAATTACTGACTAATGTTCAGGAAGATTTAATTTTAAAGTTATATAAAGTATGAATAAAAAAATACAAAGGGTAAGTACTTTCAATAATAAAACATTCAGAGATACATCACTATCACATCACTCCTCCAAAACATCCCCCTTGACTACTCAGCTAAATTAATATATTTTAACCAATAACAATCAATTCCCTGAAAAAATCCAAAAGGTTGGTAGGTACTTAATATTGCTTATTATGTATAACTTTTTGAAATGCAAAAACGGAATTCCACGTTGTACTTAAAATCTGATTATATATTTATTTATATGATCGAAATAAAAACAATAAAAAGATGATTCACAAAACCTTTTTTACAACCTTTTTTTGATGTATTTTTTATTCTTTGGCGGGGTTTTTAATTCAAAAAAGGTTTTGTTATTTAATCTCAAAAATAATGTCGTCATAGTAATATTTTTTTAACATGATTCCTAGGAAAATGTTGATGATTAATATGGTTTCATTATTTTACATTTTTATTGTTATTGCAAGTCAGGTATACATTTACTTTATCGATCATATTACTAGAATACAGATATACATACATACTTGTGATATGATTAAGTTCACCCTCTTAATTTACCTTTTAATTTATTTTAAGTATATCAGAATTGTTACCCAAACTATAAGTTAATTTTATTATTACTTCATAAATGCAGCACTTGAGAAATGCAAGAGTTTATGTAAGAAAAACAATAATTTTGAAAATTTTAGGTAGGTACAGTGAACATTTTTACTACTAAGTATTTTTTGCTAAATTTTCTACAACATGAACGATTTAATATGCAATAGTTATATTTAATAAGTAAACGTTTACACGAGCCTAAGTTTACCTTTAAAGAATTTACAATTCATGATAATCATGACAAATATTTACAATCTAAATCTAAAAAAATAAAAGCAATTCCATGGAAACCAAATCTAAAAAAATACGTTGCCAACAAATATGGCACGCTTTGTAACTCATCCGTCAAAAATATACATTTAATATGTATTCATGTTAAACCAAACTTTAAAAAAATAAATCATCAGATCATTGTAAAGTAACAATCACAAATCATTGCAAAATAAATGATGAAAACAAAAATAAACCAACTGGTTCTATGCAATATCGTAATTTGAACTTAATTTTCTTAAAAATATTATCAAAACACCTAAATAATAAGTAGATTTACGAAAAACCTTTTAAAAACTGTAGCAGAAAAGTGAAAACAACTGAACGCTAAGCGTACATTTCACTAAAACTTCACTTACAATTTTATATAGCCAAATACAACTACTTATTGTTCTATTCTTTATTTTACAGTTGACGATTAAATATTTTTAAATATTGATATGGACCTTTTAAGGTTATCATCGTTGACTGCCAATAATCCGGCTTAATTCGTTTCCATCTAAAAATTCTAACACTTACACTCTAACATTAATAAGTATTGAAAAATTCCGCAGCTACCAAACTTAAACGTAAAAAAAAATAGAAAAAAATCATACAACCTATAATACTTCAGCATCCCGTTAAAACCGGGCTCACTTAAAACAAAAAAAAATATATTTGGTAATCCTAACTTACAATTCCTCATTTCGAGATCGTCCACTTAATATAAAAAACTTCAACAGTGAACACATTACAATCTATTATTACACGATGCTAATAACTTGAAATAGATCTACACCCGTAAATATAAACTGTATTAGATACTGTTACATCTAGACGCTAACGCAAATAAACGTCTATATTTATGAATGTCAGCAGAACAAACAATCACTTCACTGAAACACTGAGCGTTGATCACTTGCGTGATCACATATTCACTTTGTTTCACTGTGGTGAAACATGTATCACTTGGCTTGCTTACTTGTCAGATCTTTGCTCGTTTAGGGAAAGGTTCTCGGCTTCGTCTTTGATGTGGGATATCGATGGGCGGTACCGGTCCTCCGAGCGAGGGTAGTCGTCATATGGGCTGGTCTCCCCAGACCGATTGCTTGATGACTCCTTGGTGGAGTTTGCGTAGTCTCCTGAGGAAAATAATAAAGTATGTCATCTTTAGTGTCAATCTTCAAGTCAGTTAACCGTCAAGCAATGGGACCGGCGGCGTCTTGACAGCTTAATAATTAAAATATGATTATATAAGATAATTAAAATATGATTATACAGTTGTAATTGCTTTGGAATAGCAATCGTAAACGCGATAGCAAATCGGGCGGTGAGCCTGCGGGAAAGACGCACTTATGTCAGTCTACGTTCAACGTTTGTCATTTTCACTTAATCCATTGTATTGTGTCCAGTTTGTTTGTGTCCAAATTTAGTTACCTTTATTAGAATAATCCGAAGCTTGCATTTCGTTTTTGAGAGCGTATATATTGGGTTTGATATCTTGCGCCTCGCTGGCGCTCAGGTCTTCGGCTTTGGCTTCATGAGAAGAACTGCTACTGCCGTACCCATTCATCATTGGCGGTCTACTAGAAATTAAATTACTGTTACTAACAATATTTTAGATAATATCTGCTATAGATGAAGCATTGTCTGAAATTTAACAATTAATAATATTTGTTTTAATATACAAGATAAGTGACAAAATCATGGTGAGACAGAGCAATTTTTTGTGGTCTCTGGTTATGAAAACAACGCCTTGTCAGATACTTATAGATGCACTATGGTGGCTTTTATTTCAAGTTACAAAGACTCATATTTTAACATTTACATTTAGATAGATAACACTTTATTGTACACCATAACAGAAAAATACAGTAAGTACACAGAAAAATGATTTACACAGAAAAATGTACAATGTAGGCGGTCTTATGGTCATTAGTCACTTCACATTAAATTAATAAATCTAAACATTAAATTAATCTAGAACATACTTATGTCATTTACCCAAATTTTTAGATGTCATTATTATAATTTAATTTAATTTTGATCAAGTAATAGTGTTGTAAAGTGTGGTAACTTACTTGTAATCATCATGGGAAGACGGATAGTCATCAGTCTGCATGATGTGGTCATCGTTTGACATGTATGACAAGTTGCAATCTTCCATCATACCCTGAAGTGAAAAACACATTCGAATCAGCTTATTGAGTAGGAACTTCACTAAAATAATAATTTAGTTTTAAATATAAGACCGTAGTGCGTAGGAGTGTACCTGAAGATTCCGTTTGAGAGCTTCACTGTACCCGTGTGGGCTAGTCATCATTGGTGGACTTTGAGCTCCCATGAACCTGTAGTAATAATACTCCATTGAAAAAACATAGCATCATACCAGTCTGGAGAACTCTAGTTTTTACATGATTGACAATACTTTTATTAAAATTACTTTAATGCTTTAAACTTTATCTTACAGAAAAAAAATCTTAATTTGTTATTTGCTTTTAATATCAAAAAATAAATAAAAAATATACCCGGGCCATTTCAGACCTCCTAATAACGGTGATAAACCATTATTATGTACTACAATTGTGATTTTGCGAATGTGTATTTTGTAGAGTGTTCAATTTTGAATGATGACGTCCAATTAGTCTGTAAATGTGATTTTGTGTCCAAGTGATGTGTCGTGTGTGTGAAAGAGAAAGATAAATAGAATAATAAAAAATAGAATATAAAAAGGCAAGCTTATTAAAATATTTATGATAATAAAACGTAACTACCATGCGATGAAAATGCAACATGCGAAGCTTTGAAGCAGGTACTTACCTGTACTACTAAAGATATAGGATTACAAAGACATGCAGATGTTGTTAGATGGGAGAAAAGAAAAGATTAAGAAGATCTCTTGTCTTACTTGGGTATCCAACGACGATCCTTCTTTACAATTTATATTTAATTCATGCATAATATATATCCAATAAATAAACATGATCGCAGTTATTTAGTACAGCTTACGGAGTATCAAATACAAATTAAAATATATCGGAAATTACATTAGCAACAAATGTATGATTAAGCTAATTTATTAAACAAGTTGTATTATAATTGTGATGTTAAAAACTATAGCAAAACAATTGGTTATAGCTTTGTACTCTAAGAGTCATAATTATGATTTAAATGTGTAATACTTACATAGATCAAAAGTATATTAAAAATAAGAATTTCTTCTTGTTTAGATAAATAACTAGTATATCAATTGAAGTACACGTAAGTATGTACACATTTACTCATAAATTAACTATTTTATATTTAAACAATCGCGTGGGTCTAGTTTACATTCTAACATGACATGTTGAAATTAATCTAAAGCTTACACAGTGAGACACTTTACATTATAATGGTCAGAAACATCAATCTATCGTTAAATCGAAAGTTATCACTCCCGAATTTCTACGGATTAGTGACTGTGATAAGTTCCGATTAGAATTAGATAATTCACATACAAAATTGCTATATTTGGACGCGATCGCCCAACGATCTTCATTCATAAATACATTTAAAATGGGACTCACGTTTTTTTATCAAATTAAAATAAAGCTTGTTTTAACAAAGAGGCGTCACGCCTAACGTTATAGATTAATAGGTATATGGTTCTACATTGCCGGTTTGTCCAAAACTCTAGCGGAAACTTTCAATCCTAATAAAACTGTATGAACAGTCATGTAAATTGTGCAAAAGATGACGAAAAAAGTTTTTTTGACTAGAATAAAGATGAAGAAAATACCGATCAAAACACAAAAGAAGAAGCACCTAAAAATGGTGACGAAATTTTTCGTAACGATCGTAAAAAAGGTTAGTGATCCAGCACAAAATAAAGATGTGTACGTTTTAAGAATTTGATAAAGTCGTCAACAGGTATTGTAGAACCAGATGAAATGAGAAGGGTAATAGATTCGTTGGACGGTCGCAACTCGGATGCGCGTCGCCCTTACTGTGGAGGCGGGGCGTTGGGCGCCGGCTCATACTTCCGCGGCCGGCCGCGACTCAGGTGCCGTCGCTTCACGAACTCCGCGTCGTCCACCATCCAGAAAGAGCCGAAGTCGTCCTCGTAGCGCACGAAACATTTGTGCAGAGACAGGTTCGTCCGGATCGCATTCTATAATTCATCGGCATTTAGAACCAATCTACGAAATCGACTCACTTAAAATTTAAGCCAGTGCTTTCATCACTTCAAATGTTAAAATTTAAAATAGTGACAAAACAGTGATGAAAGCACAATCAGATCGTCGTGGAAATACATCTTGTGAACGATATGACATGCAGGATTCGATGGCCCAAGAAGAGAGACCCCGAAGGAAGGGAACAGATGACAGGAGCGAGGTTAATAGGCAAGCGAGAAAAACGTTATTCACCGTTGCGCTGAAAATCACGTACACACACATAAAACGAGACCTAAATACAATACATGACCTCACATACCGCAGTGCCTTAACAGATATTAGAATATAAACTCTGTTATGACACCACTTACAAATCCAATTCAAAATCCACTACACAAATAATTACAAATTTAAATCTGAAATGAGATAAAACGTTTATTTACACAATAAGAGTTAGATACACTGCTAGGTTAGATAGAAAATATTTAAGAGAAGATTAAAATATTAAACTGTAAAATCTGTGAAGTGTATTATGGTGAACGTGTAAAATGTTGAAATGTAGAACATTTTATTTTGTTCTTTGTAATTTTCCTAAGCACGAAGGTAACCTAAAAGTTTAATTGTAAACTATATTTTTTTTATAATAGGTAACAATCTTGCAAAAAGTTAAAAGCAGTTTTTTGACTAGTTTTCCTAAGAGTTGTCTGATTGGAAAAAGTCCAATTAATATCACATCACGTACATTAAACAACAGTGTCATATTCCTGACCTGTTTACTTTTGTTAAATGTGCTTTAGTGATATGAATTTGTAAAATCACGGTGTAATATGAATGTATAAAATCAGCATTCATAATTTGAATTGCTGCTGACTGTACAAAAATTCGAAAGTATTTAGTTTTGTGAACCAATAGAAGGAGAAAAGTGATGTGAGTAATAAGTGTCTTTGCTTGTTTAGTGTATAGTATTGATTAAACTATTTTATATCAAAGTGTTCTTGTTGTGTTCATTAGTCGTTCTTATCAAAAATCTTCAAAGTATTTATATATTGTTGTTTTTGTCTTTAGAATTTGTAAAATTTTACGTCCAAGTTTTGTGTTTGTGTGTGTAACACTGTTTTGGATGTCTAATGTCATGTTTGCGACCAACTGTTTTTAATGTTTTGTATCCAGGTATGATACAATGCTTGTAATGTAGTAATTATTTTTATCTGTCCATTTTGATTATATGGCAAAGTAACATATTTTTGTGTTTAAGTGTTATAAATGGTTATGTTCGTAACATAGTCTTAAAGGTTTTAAATAATGTCATAATGTTAGTGTTTGTATCATAGTGTTTTTGTTTCTCGAGTGTGTATGTTAGTGTTCGTAATAAAAAGACAAATGTGTTTTGTGTCTAAGTGTTATTAATTTTATTGTTTCGTGACAAAGTGATAGACGTGTTTTATGTTCAGAACTAAATGTTAATATTCGTGTCAAAGTGCCAAAGATTATTTGTGTCCAAGTGTCTTCAACGTTTTTGTGTCCATATTAAATGTTAATGTCCGTGACCAAGTGTATATGTGTTCCAGTGTGATACATGTTTTTGTGTTCAAGTATCATTAATGTTAATGTTCGTCACAAAGTGTAAAATGTTTATCCGTTCGAGTGTAATACATGTTTTGTGTCCAAATGTTATAAAAGTTGTCAAATTGTCAAACATTGTTTGTGCCCAAGTATCATAAATGTTCATGTTCGTGAAAGTGTCAAACATTTTTTGTGTGGAAGTGTCATAAATGTGAATGTAACTGTGATAAATTGTCTAATGACATAGTTTCAAATGTGTTTTGTGCCAGAGTGTCATAAATGTTCATGTTCGTAAAAAGTACTAACGATTTTTTGTGTCTAAATGTAAAAGTTCGTGACAAAGTGTAAATTAAATTTGTGCCCAAGTGTCATAAATGTGAATGTTTGTGACAAAGTGTCAGATGAATTTGTGTCCAATGTGTTTTGTGTTCCAGTGTCACAAGTCTTTAGTGTTAAAAACAAAAGAGTCTGTATTGCACGGGCTTGGCCGTACCCGGGCGCGTACATCGGCGGCGGCGGCAGCGCGAGTGTCGTTGACAAAGTGTCAAATGTTTTTGTGTTTGTGTCATAAAAGTTCATGGCAAAATGTAATTGATTTGAATGTGTGTAAGAAAGTGTCAAATGTAAATGTTCGTGACAAAGTATAAAATGAATTTGTGTCCAAGTGTTATAAATGTGCATGTTTGTGTCAAAGTGTCAAATGTGTTTTGTGACCAAGTGTCATAAAATAATTAATGTTAAGGTTCGTGACAAAGTGTCAAATGTGTTTTGTGTCTCAAATCTTTAGTGTAAAAAACAAGAGTCTGTATGGCACTGGCTTGGCCGTACCCGGGCGCGTGCATCGGCGGGTGTAGCGCACGGGAACTGGTAGTGTCGTTGACTTTGTGTCATAAATGTGAATGTTTGTGCCAAAGTGTCAAATGTAAATGTTCGTAAAAAAGTGCCAAAGATTTTTTGTGTCTAAGGGTCAAAGTGTAAAATGAATTTGTGTCCAAGTGTCATAAATGTTAATGTTCGTGACAAAGTGGCTAATTGTGTGTTTAATGTTTGTGACAAAATATCAAATGTAAATGTTCGTAAAAAAGTGCCAAAGATTTTTTGTGTCTAAGTGTCATAAATGTAAATGTTTGTGACAAAGTGTCAAATGTGATTTGTGTCAAAAATCTTTAGTGTAAAAAACAGAAGAGTCTGTATGGCACGGGCTTGGCCGTACCCGGGCGCGTGCATTGGCGGCGGTGGCGCGTGAGCAGCTCGCTGCGGGCGCCGCTTGTAGAACTCCACCTCGTCGACGGTCCACACCGCTCCCTTCACGTTCTCGACCCTCATGAAGCATTTGTGGAGCGACAGGTTGTGACGCACCGCGTTCTGTTTCGTACCGGCTTGTATTTATATGGTCGCGGCAATTCTTTTTTTTTTGACGACTCACTTTGACGCACGTGTTTTTTTATTATTTCGATTTGAAAACGACTATGTATATCGATGTACCGCTATGTATTATCTATTCTATCGAATCTATCGACTCATTACGATATTTTTGATACTATCGGTAGTAGGTGCTTTACTACAAACAAAGTGAATCGTCATCAGTTAAATATTAGTAAGTAAATAAATACATTTTAAAAAATATATTGATTAGATTAATCGTAGTTAAGTTACAATATTACATAATGCAGTTAAATTCCATTATTTTCCAGTGATAGTAATATTCAGATTAATTATCATTTTATTTATTTTATTTCAATCGTACTGAAAAATAATGAAATTAGTTTGTGCTAAACATATACACTAGGTAAATACAGTTACCTTAATTGCATCGTGTGTGAAATAAAACAAAGTGTTTAAAATATCATCATGATACTTAATCTTGAATCTATTAAGTCCTAAGCAAGTACTAAGTTAACTTTATTTCTTTGAATGGTGCAAAGACAGTATGTATCTAATTTAAATTAAAAATTGTTTTTTTTTGCTAGTGTAATTAAAAATAATATTTTATTTTATTGCTGTCTGAATGAACTATGTAGCGTTATCATCTGTAGATACTTTTTAAAATCAGTTTCTATTTTATTTACTTCTTACAAATAATTTAGTTCAAACGATGACTTTATAACTAACATTATGAATGTCAGTGTGTAACTAAAATCTAAAACATACCTTCCATGTCGCAGCGTTGCGTCTGAAGTAGCAGAATGTAGACTGGAACCAGTTGTATATCTCATTCAGGGTAAGCTGCTTGTCCGGAGATTCTATTATGGCCTGCAACATTAAATTCAATAGTCAGTTCATCTATGCTACATACAATTTTTACAATCTATGTAAGTTTCTGAGGTTGAAACAAAGTGGGCCAAGTAGAGAACCTTGAATGACACCACCTTAGTTCTGCTTCTTGGTCCAGTTTTTTTAGAACCTTGTGTCATCCCACTGCTGGGCCACTGATGTTATAACCTACCTACTATAATACTTAATCTTAAATATGGCAATCGATAAATGTAAAATACCACTTATTGAGCATTAACGATGAAGTCAAAAGCGTTAAAGCGTTACAGTGATATAAAAGTTTATACCGCATTATTGAGAACTTGACTTCAATCTCATTCATAAACTGGAATTGAAGAGGTAAGATACCTTTCTATGGTGCACATAAAAAATTGTTTGAAGATATACGAAATAGTAAGACGGTCGCATGCAATAGTAATCGTAGTAATTTGAAAATCTGTGTAAATAACCATAAAAAAATATTGATTGCTTAACGTACCTGTCGAATCAGTGACGCATATGTAAACGGGGGCCGCACATCTGCACTCTTGTAGAATTCGCGATTGCGTTGGATTTCTGAAAACATAGGTAACTTTTATTTATTTTTGAACAATAATGTTTAAAAAACCAACTGTTCAAAAAAGTATACGCATAGAAAAGATCCTAAGATTAAGTTTTACCTTGCTGTACATCTAATCCAGCTCTTTCGAGCATGTAAGGCAGACCTTTTAAAATACAGAAGAACTTCATGAATAAGCTTATTTTGATTTGGACCTAAAAAAGTTTGGTAGATATCGACAAAGACTTAATTAGCGAGTTCTATAAAACTTATTTTACTCTGTAATCTGAAATAGATAGCTTTCGTTTCTTAAAGATACGTAAAATATTACCTCCAGCAATAGCAACACCAGATTTGTCTGACACACGACGTCTTACAGGACCGGGGGATGCACCCTCACTGGCTCCTCCTTTAAAAAAAGAATTCTTAATGAATGTCACTTGCGACTTTATCTTAGTTAAGCTAATAACTTTACAATGAATAGTGGCTGAGTTTTTTGCGCTACTCAGCACTAGCCCACAATCCTAATATAATAATTTCGAAGCAGTGGTAGGGTGAATATTGTGACGTGTACAAGTGTCCCTTGTTGGGTTTACTCTATACTATTTTTGGGTCGTCCAATTGAGATTTTTGATAAAATATCAGTTGCATTATTGCTGCAACTGTTGCTGTAATTATTATAGTTGCTTCATTTCGTGAGTTTCTATTTCAGGTTACCAGTTTTTCCATATTTCCCAAGTTTTTGGCAGTTTGCTTGCCTCCCACTACCTGCACTTTGCACTGCGGGGCTACATCCTAATTTGAAAGCTATTATTATATGAGTTGACTCCATAGTAAAAGTTTTTAGTATTGATGACCTTATTCACCCCCTTAAATATGGAGACTGAAACACCTTTCGTCAGATTTTTATATTGTTGCCTCGTGTTTCAACTAGGTGATGTGAAACACAGTAACTAGAAAATTAAGTTGACCGAGGACGCCATGTGCCAATTCTGCCACTCATCAGAAGAAACAGTTATGCACATATTCTGCTGATGTGGACCGCTTATGATCAAAATAAGTATCTATCTAAGGCAGCATGTAATGCTAATATGATAACAAAACTCACTTCCCGAAAAATCTTTCGATTCCTTGATTCCACGGGCATAAAAAGTAAAAAATAAAGTTTGCCTATATATCATAATGCTGGGCAAAGACCTCATCTCAAATATGAGGAGGTACGAGCCATACTCCATCACGCGGCTCAGTGCGGATTGGTGGAGGGGTGTATGTAAGGCAACCGACCACCTGTACTGTCAGATGTTATCAAGCCGCCCTAGGGCCTCTGACTAGGGTTAACTAATAATATCAACAAATGTTAGCCGGGACCAACTGCTAAACGTGCCTTCCGAAGCACGTCCAATAAGTGAGCTGAAATTAAAAGGTCTGCCACAATAGTCGAATCATTGGTGATGATGACGAGACTCGAGATGGCTATCATATGGCGCAAAACAAGTAATAATAATAATAAACTAGGTGGGAGCTGTTACCATGAGCATGCTTGCTGGCGTGGTGCGAGTCCCTGGCAGCGTGCAGGTGCCTCATCATGGCGGCGAGGCGGTCGCGCTCGCGGCGCAGCTGCAGCTCCAGCTGGGCCACGACCTGCATTTGGACCCGGGCTTGGGCTGCCGACCGGTCGTCCAGGGTGTGGGCTGCTTCCAGGTGTCTGGAGAAAAGAGGTGAGTTTGGAACTTGGGAACATTACCACTTGTTGAATAAAAATGACTTTCCACGAAGTAACTTATTCCACCGCGATATTATATGCATTAAGCAAGTTCAGCAAGCAGAAGGTATACTGCTTTCTTTAAAAGTCACAACCAGTGAAGGTTAAGAGAACTAAAGAGTTTTTATATAAATTGAAATCAAATATAAGTATGGTTTAAAAACATCATGGCATCTATATGGGAAACATTCCAGTTAAAAAAAACCAAAAGATTATTCTTTTGTTTTTACTAACCACCTAAAGCTATTGATAAAATTATAGACTTGGATTATTGATTTATAATTCAATGACTTGGATATTTAAAATGAAATGATATCCGTTTGCAGTGAATTGTGACTTACTTGAGGAACGCCTGATAGTCTTCGGCCAGAGCATCGCATCCCGGCCATTTGCAGACTCCTCGGCCGAAGAGTGGATGCTCTTCAACTTCTCCACCCCATAGCATCAGACCTATAAACCAATGCTACCATCAACCAAGAATATCGCCATATCATCTCACCACAATCTCACTCAATCAGTCTCTCGCACACACACACACACACACACACACACACACACACACACACTCACACACACACACACACACACACACACACACACACACTCACACACACACACACACACACACACACACACACACACACACACACACACACACACACACACACATATTTATCTAGAATGTGCCACACACCTTAGCCAAGTAATTGTAACTGGTCTCGCAGTTCTCGCAAAGCTTCAGTTTTATTTCTTTTAAATTCCTAGTTTGATAAAAGATTCACTTTATGAATATTTGAAAACTGAAGATTAGCTACAAATCAATGTATAAATTTTTTTCTAAATAATTTTGATACTATTAATATCCGATATATGAAGACGTAGTTTTGTTTCTTTTGACACTTAATATCTCTTGGATCTCAATACTTCAATTTCAAAAGAAGCGCTTAATTTATTTATCTTTCCATTCTCCGTAATATCTGGGTTGAGTTCAAGTTTCCACATGCCTTCACCTTAAGCGTCACTTACTAGGTGGAGCATTAGGCGGCACGGAAAGCGGGCCGTGCATCAGATACTGGCGCTGCACCGCCTGCAACTGCTGGACTAGCTGCTGCTGCTGAGCGCCCAGTTGCTGCTGGAGCGATCCTGTATGAACATAGCTTTTTATCAGTCCACGGTTATTACTGCAAATGGAGAACTGATGACATTGATTAAGAATATCGCACCACACAAATTTTTTACTTCAGAGCTTTTTCTGACTTGTTCCTGGATTTTTCCAAGACAGAAAAATCCAGGAACAAATTTAGGCCCGATCCGGTACTCGAACCCGGGACCTCGTTAAACCAACATGGCAGTCATTGTATTTATAGCATAAATAAAATTATCTACTGATCACTAACCAGGCGATGTGTCAGGCGGAGGGAGGTGGGACTGAGACAGCAGGTTCAAGTTGATCTGGTCCTGGAGTCGCGACTGCTCCAACTGTCTCTTCGCTGCCTCCGATGACATGTGCTATAAGAAACGCGGAAAGTGTTAGCGTAATATTCAATTAATTTTTCGCATATAAACCCAACAAGGAGCATGTACGCGTATACTCAATATTGATCCTACAACTATTTCGGCAAAAGTGCTTGGCACCCTGGGAAGTTCAAAATTGAACTCCAGTTATTCGTCGCTCACTTAGGCCTACTGCCCAAAACCGCACTTCATACCCGTAGGGGAAAGGTGTACATAATGATCCCTTTAAGGAAAAAATAAAATTATGGCGAAAGTATAACAGTCATAGAAATTGTTGAACTAAATTTGATTCATACATTTAATAGCTGTTAAATTGGCTTACTTATTTTTTTAGACATATGTATATTTTCAGATTTATCACACCTTTCCTGAAAGCTTATTAGAGGATCATTTTAACCAGATACGTGTTTAAATGATCCCATGGGTAAGGATAAAATGATCATTTTGCACTATAATAAAAATAATGGTTTTTGGGCTTAAACAAAAAGGTTTTTCTATTGTTTTTTAGAAATTATGTATATACCTTTACTATATTAAAAATAAAACCTTTTGTTTGGTTTCCACACCACATTATATTATCAGAATCAATTTTTCATGTGTTTAACAAGTTCTAGTTCTTGTTCTGGTGTAAAAATTGTTTGTACCCATTATCTTAGCTGCACCAACAGCAAGCTTATTTTTTCCTTTTTTTTTAATGCCATAACTGGCACAGAAAACTGGTCTACTGGCTGTTTTAAAAGGCATTCCATCTTTTACAGCATCTAGGGCCAAACTCATTGAAGCCTCGCTCCAGTTTTGACGAGTAGTTTTTCTAATATTTTTCCGCGGCAAGATCTGAGTAGAAAAAAAATGGGGTAAGATAATCCTGAGATCATTTTAAACCTCCGGTTTGGGATCATTTAACCCCATTAAACAATGTTCACTTACATCACTCAAAACATAACTTTAAAACTCACCATGCGTCCAACAAAACATGTTTAAAATGTCATTAAATGTCAAGTTAATCCGTGGAATAAACAACTGTTTGAAGAAAATTAACACAAAGAATAAAACCTGCAGTTGATTTTTGACGTACCTTAGATGAAAACTACCAAATTTTATTAATTTGGTCTGCGTCGATGCTCGTGCGTCACACCGCCATGATACTTCACTAGACGGCTGAGGGGGCCGCGGGTGACGTGTTTACTAATGAATTTGATAGATGGCAATAGTAGTTTACTGAGAGTAGCGGGGAATCATTTTACCTCTAGGGATCATTTTGGCCACCTATCCTCTACTATCGTAATTAGATGAGCGGTGCTTGCCTCTTGGTTAGATAGATTACTACCGTAACCCTGTCCATGAAGTGGCAACGTCGCGTTTGTCGATTACAAATTACGCCGCCGTCGATTACAAATTACGCAGTTAGGCCTTAATAAATGTTTAATTTTCTGCTGAAATGACCAACTACAGCCTGCAAGTTTCCTTATTATTATTTCTGAGTCTTCCATATAAGGTCTCTTATATGGAAGACTCAGAAATAATAAGAGGCCTTCATCAGCATCATGTAAGTTTCTAAAAGCTTAATTTAGTTGATCTTCTATAGAGCTAGGGTATCATTTTTAACTGTGTGATTAGTCACAGAATGCAACATTATCAAAATACCAACTGACTCTCAAAAGTTCGAATTCTCGATCCCAAAAACACGAATTCGCAAATGGCCAAAAATTTGTTCTACAAAAATTAAGTTACGAAATGAGCAAAGGTTTTTTAAATTAATTATACATACAGGGTGTTGTTTTGGTCCACAGCATCCGACTCGGGGCTGGGCTGAAGAAGTTTTTTGTTTTTTTTGAATTTTTGGACTTCTTCATACAAAATCGATCGGTGATCGGCCAATTTTGTATGGAGAAGTCCAAAAATTGTATTACGAATACTACCAGCCCTGAGTCGGATGCTGTTGACACCAAAACAACCATCTGTATACACAAACTATTTTTGTGATGAACTAAATAACCTATTGTGCTTCACTATCAAAATGTAAAAACAATGTTGAAGTTTTCTTAACAGCCCAAATATAGATACCTGTTTCTGCATATGATGCTGATGAAACAGGCGTTGCTTCATCAGCGCTTGTAACTGGGTATGCTGGTCCAGCAGCTGCATCGCCAGGAGGTCTGGCGCGACCAGGGGAAGAGGAGAGCGGGCCCCGCTGGCCACAGCCCCTCCACTGCCAGCAGGGGAGACTGGAGCCGGGCTGGAGTGCGCTGAGCCGCCAGTAGGGGAGGTAGGAGCTGATGCCTAGTGAGAACAGTTTAAGTTGAAAGTCACCAAATCCTTACCCAAGATTCAAATCAATCCCGGCTATCTGCGTATCCATTGAACAATCTACGGTAGTCATGGCTGCCAGTGTCAAACAACCGAGATTGACCCGAATCTTCGATTTCGGATCGGTTATTATTTCTGAGCTCATAGAACTAATCAAGTCATAATCATGAAAATATAGTTATCACAGCAAACGTCACCTCATCAGCCTAGGAATTGTGCCTCTCACGAATCTAGTCTAGGCTATGCCCATCTTGTTTCTGCCAGTTGCCTAGATATTTTGCTAATACATTATTGTGTAGTGACTCAGATCTCGTATTAGCTCAAGATTTCTTGATTTTTGTAGTAGCTGCCCTTACAAGGGAACAAACCCTTGTCTTTGTTCTTTTAACATCCTTTAACAATACTCAAACATTTTTTAACTGAAAAAGACACGTAGCTACACAAAAAAGTGAGAAAGAGATAAACATGATAACTTACGCGTGCAAGCGAGAGGGGTTCATGGTCGCGAGGGGGTGAGGCGCGGCGCGGGGGCGGGCTGCGCCGGCGTCGCCGCGCCGCCTCGCCGCCCCACCTGCCGGACTCCTCTCTGGAACCAAGGTGATGATGATGATAAACGGGACTATTTACAACATACTTAATTCATCATATCAGTTGCAGTCGACTGCTGGACATAGGCCTCTCCAAGACTGCGGCAACTTTCACGGTATTCCGCTTCTCGCATCCAGCCACCACCGGCCACCTTCCTCAGGTCATCGATTTACCTAGCAGGGGGGGCAACACTACGTTTTCCGAGATGGTCTCCATTCGAGAACCTTCCTACTCGAACGCCCGTCGGTACCTGCGACAGACATAACCTGCCCACTGCCACTTCTGAAGCTTACTGCATCTCTGAACGATATCTATGAATTTCGTCTTTTAGCGGACGATCTCGTTCCGAATTCTATCCCTTAGCGAGATCCCCAGCATAAACCGTTCCATAGCTCGCCGACATGCAGTCGGTGGGCATACTTAATTAATAGGCAGATACTAGCAATCTCACCTGATGGTAAAGGATGATGCCGCTGAGGATGGATCATGTCTGACAAGTAATTTAATTTTCCTGCAGTTTCTAGTAGGTTTTAACCAAAGTGATTTCGTAGCCTCAATGGGGTGATCATTGAATGAAACTTGGGATGTACCAGGTGATTATGATTTCTTATGATGAGTGATGATGACGTATATAACGATTGAACTTGCGATAAAATGATGATGATAGCTACTTATAATGTAAGACTGTAGTTCGGTAAATCAAAATAAATAAGTTTGCTTGAAGAATTTGGTGAATATATTCTTCGTCAATTAGGAAGCTACTATTGACGATGCTGATATGCATCATTTTATTATAGTAGGCTGTTTTTGAAAAATCTCGGATTAAAAAATAATTTAGGAATAATTGTCATCTTATTAACTATTGCCCCTAGCCCCAGCAAAGCATCAAAAGGTTTCATGTTACCCGGAGAAAGGAAGGAAGAAAGATTACGCAGTAATCACAATATTAATTGTCACACCCACACCACAGATCTCGAACCCGTAGCACCTAGTACTCACCGGTCAAGGCACCGGTCCAGCTCGAATGAGTTGAGTATCGGCGGCTTCGCTGCGCCACCGGGGTTTGAGTTCAGTGCCGGCTCCGGACCCTGAAACAATTCATAACATTATCAATAGCGGTTAATCACTTGATTGTAACTTCTCAGCACTTGCCAGATCAATTCCGCTGATTTTGTCACGACTTATGAGCTTAGAGTGAAGTTGTATTTTGATAATCTTTATACTTATCTTCTTATCTGGTTATTATTTTATTTTCAATTATTTTCATTTTATTTTTATAAAATGTATTGCTGTTTTCTTTTTGAGTCAAGTATTTTTTTGTTGTGTCAAATAAAATAATTATATTCCATTTTGTCTGTATCTTGTCTTTGTAGCACTAGTAGGACAGGGTCAATATTTGTTATTATTCACGTTTCTAAGTGGCATTTTCGGTCCTAAATTGAATAATTACATAAATGATTTTTGACTTTGCATAATAATAATTGGTGTGACGGTAAAGGATATGCCCGACTGTAGCACCAATTATCGGTTGCAATTGTATCTTTAAACTATCCCTGCGCCTATTTATTTGCACAAAAAAATTAAACCATTAACAATTTATCGAGTTTACGCAGACTAAGTTGTGGGCAACATATAGTAGTTATTAAAGGCGTGGCACTGTTATTTAAAATTAGCAGCTATTCGTAAGTGCTGTCTGGCTGTCAGATCTTAGTCATTCCGTCAAGTGTGCAATACCTACTGTTTGACTGTATTTATTAACTCTGAACTGAAATATTAAAATTTAGTTTAGGGGCAATATTTTTTTTAGGGTTCCGTAGTCCCGACAAGAAAAAAAATTTGATATTTTTTTAGGGCACCTCCCATACATGTAAAATGGATTTTTTTTTATGTCGCTAACCCCATCGTATCGTTGAGTAGGTCTTTTAAAATGACTTAGGAGTTGCTAAAACTATTTATCGATTTATTGTTCTATTTACGAAATATTAACTTTATATGGCAATTTTCGGTCTAGTAGGGCACCCCTTTAAAAGCTTAATTGCTGGCCTTAAATATCTAAAAAAATCATGGTGATAGTGCATTTCATTAACTTTAAAGGAAAACTATAGCTATTAAGACAACTTTAACTGTATTATTACAAAAATATTTGACCAGGTTTAAAATGGGTCTAAATATTAGCCGACAACAGAGGAATGAATGACACATTCGTGACATAACTCAATAGAGAAGCGCTTTTCTAATTGGGTAGCTATTAGCTTAGTCCCGTCTTAAACCACCCGGTACTAAGTTTTTGGAATAACGGGGTATTAGTTTAGCAGTAATATTCGTAGAACTTGGGTGTTGGAAAATTTTGTACTGAATACAAAATCCTTAGAATAAATTCTCTAAAGTGACTAAGATAAAGTAGATAATGGTACGGAACCCTTCGTGCGCCAGTCCGACTCACACTGAGCGGTTTTTTTTTTAAATAATAACCATCTCTCTTACTTTAGGGTTGGCAAGATGGCAATAATAGATAGATAGATATACATAACTAATATAACTCTTTATTGCACACCATAACAGAAAATACACTCTTTATTGCACACCATAACAGAAAATACAGTAAGTACAGCGATTTACACAGAAAAATGTACAATGTAGGCGGTCTTATCGCTATAAGCGATCTCTTCCAGACAACCTTTAGGTAAAGGAACATACTCATTCACAGGAAGGGGGAGTTTGGTGCAAAATCATAGAATAGGTGTAATGAGCAAATAAATAATAATAAATAAATAATTTATTACACGCTAATATTTTATGTTAAATATTTTTATAATTAGAATAACTTTTGTTAAATAAAATATCTGAAAATAGTATAGTATTTTATTCAAAAGATATTTTCTTTCCAAAATAAGAAAATCCTACCTATAAATTAAGTAAATATCTGACCAAGTTATGTCCCGGAAACATATATAAATAAGTTTTTTTATACATGTTTTACACAAGCAAGTCGTTGGAAATATTATCTTATTATTTATTTATCCCAAATAAGTCGATCTCCTTTTCTGCAAACCGATTGGTCGCTGCCCAACAGCCGCACATTTGCTGGCCAATAGTAAAAGGGCTGCATAACTGTCGATAGCTTGACTATCGATGTTTGATCTTGACTGATAAGTAACAAATGTAACAATATTAATACTATCGATATCTCAAATTGACTCATATTTACTATTGATTATTGCCAATTAATCAATCGTATTGAGTCTAAATACTATCTATAGTACGGATAGGATTGAGTCTGCTATCGGTAGTATTGACGCTAATCGATAGTCGATAGCATTGATATTTGCAAAGTATTGATGTATCAAAAATCGTCAGTCTATCGATAGCTATTATTAATTTAAGAATTTCAACCACGGCAACCAATCTCAAACCAAATTAGTAGAGATATTATAGTGCAAGTATGAGCGCAATACACAGGTACACTCTCTATTTCTCTTCTCTCAAAGTACGGTCAGACAGTAATCCGACATTACCGGAGAGAGATCAGGCGCAGGCTCGGGTTTTTTTATTTATTTGAAATAGGTTTGCTCTTAACTCTAGCTAGAATAATTAAGACGTGGCGCAGACAGAGTCGACGGTGTGGAGCGAGCTCACCTAAAAGGTTCTGGCTCTCCCACTCGCCGACGGAACACAGCAAGCTGCTTGACGCCGGGCTCCGGTGGAGGGCGGTAGCTACCAGGCGGCTCCTTCCACCGCTGATAGAATTGTTCAGCCGTCATCACGAACTGGAGTTTGTGATGTCGTTGCCCGGGGTGGACCACTAGGAGGTAGATCCTTCACCACCCCAAACATAACTAATTTCTCGTGTGTAGCGATATGCGACTATCAGTACCTACTTAGACAACACTACTCAGCGATGATGTAATAGTTTGTTTACATTATTTGATTTACATTAGCTCTGCGTGGGCGCAGAGTAAACTAGACGATCGATGTTTGTTTGCGGTTGCTAATAACAAGATTGTAGGAATTCCTTTTATAACATAGTGTTTTTTTAAGTTATTGAAGGTATACATAGGGGGCTAAGCATCTGACTGTTTTGGAACACTGTTCTCAAAAAAAAAATGCATATAGGCAACAAGAGGCAATTGACCCTACCGCTGCTTTGGCTAAGTTTAGGTGAAGATTCTAATGACCCACATTCATTCTGAGTCTTGATGTTAAAAAGTTTGTATGCAGGATCTGACTTAAGGTAAATAATTATTACTTAATTCACTGTCACGAACGAGTAGGGATGGGCTGCTGAGCTTGTGGTAGGTAGCTGAACCATCCACACGTAGTTTGTTCTCATATTATCATTGCTATGAGCCAAAATTTACTTGCCATGATCCGGGTTAGTATCTAGCAAATCAGTGTGTTTTTGATAAATCAACATCCCCTAGAAATTGGTTTTGATAGAACAGTGTACGGTTTGATGGAAGTCTCATGTCTGATAAGAATCTGCCTACATTTTATTAAGACGCAGTTGTCTCTAACAAAAAGGTTTAAAAAAGCCATTTTGTTAAAACAATGTCTTTGTGATTTGACGACCTCCGTGGTGGAGTGGCTCGCACACCAGTTTCCAAGATGTCGCCATCTCTGAAGCCCCAGGTTCGATCCCCGGTCGGGTCAAATACTGTCTCGCGACTGGGTGTTGTGGTACCACCGCTGCTTCTGATTTCCATAACACGGTGCTTTAGCTACTTACTTTGGGATCAAAACAATGTTGGAAACAAAACATGTTTTCTGCTTAAATGCAAAATTATCTCAAATTATAATATTCCGTGGTTTTTAACACTTTGGCGGACAGTATTCCAGACATAATAGAAGTTTTTGTTTTTACGGATATATGCAGTCATTATATCACTGGTAGGTGGTGGTAGGAAGGTGCTTGTGGCGCAGTGGCGGCAGCGCTTTGGTAGTGATACCAAAAGTTAAGCAACCCACGGCGCGGTCGTGATTGGATGGGTGACCATTCCGACCATTTAAGTGACGTCCATGACAAGCATCTCCGTGCTTCGGAAGGCACGTTAAGCAGTTGGTCCCGGCTAATATCTGTGGTATTAGTCGTTAAGCCTAGTCAGAGGCCCTAGGGCGGCTTGATAACTTCTGACAGTAAGGTTTGTCACTTGCCTTACATACACCCCTCCACCAATCCGCACTGAGCCCGCGTGGTGAACTATGGCTCGTTCCTCCTCATAGTTGAGGTGAGGCCTTTTCCCAGCAGTGGGATCTAATAGGCTGACTTATATATCACTGGAAGTCATCCGGTGGGACTCGAACCCACGTCCCTTCGCTATCCGGGCGAGTGCTCTTACCAACTAAGCTACGGAGGACGTTAGTCAGTCGACGAATTTTTGCAAGTGCTTGCTACGCCAGTGAGCCGGCGATCGTATGTGAAATTTGATTTAATTTCGTAAAACTTGCAAAATAATTGCTTAAGTTAGGTATAAAAATCACTGGAAGTGTTAAGCAGTTTTCCAAAAAACGTAATACCTACTCAAGATTTTTTAAAAAGTGCATAGCTCTATCTATTTATTTGTCTCATTGTCTGTGCTTAATCTATCAGCTAGTTACTTTATCAAACCACTAACAGTTCCTCGCGACTTCGCCCGCGCCAAAAGTCGGATTTTCCATACAAATTTTCATCCCCCATTTCACCCCCCTGATGATATTATATCGCGACAAAAAGTAGTAGTAGCCTATGTCCTTCCCAGTGTCTCAAACTATCACTGTGCCAAATTTCATTTGATTCGGTCCAGTAGTTTCGGAGCCTATTCGATGCAAATAAACAAACAAACAAACAAATCTTTTCTCTTTATAATATTATATAGTATAGATGAATCAAACACAGGTACGTATAGAATAGACTACCAAAATCTTGACCAAGACTGCCACAAATTGACCGGACCACGTACTTGCAACTTATGTTATTGTAACCACCGCCCCGTCTACGGGCAAACATATTTGCCCTATGACTTCACCACTCAGAGATCTGTTTTGACAAATAGCAAGAGCTATTATTAAAACTAGATTGTAAACTATGGCAGTACTATTTTTTAAAACATCCGATGTCATAGACAATTGGTTAGTTGTTAGGCCTAAGTTATAAATATTAGAAATTGTCAGCTGTATGGCCGGTTGTTTAAAAATGCGTTTATTATTTGGCAAAACACGTGGAAGATATTCTAGGAAAATCTGGGCAGGACTTGGAGCGCTATTCAAAATTTAAAGACACCGTTGATTCTTACAATACCCACGATTATTAACGATTGTGTTGCTAGAATATATATAAAAAAACTAAATGATACAAAACCTGACTCAATAAGACTGCATTTAAATTTTAAACAGATTATAAAACTTTCTGTGAATAAAAATCTCTATTTAAATTGACTGTGTCTGTTTGGTATCTTATTTAATTGTGATCATCAAAACCGTAGAATACAAAAGTATTATTAACCATTAGGTACATACTGCTTGTTGGACTCATTCAATATGATTTCAGATTTCATTTACTTTCCTATATTTACGCATTTCAACAAATTATTTTATTGCTCCTAATCACGGAACTTTCGTTTTCGAATCTCATTAACATTGTGCATTAGGATATTGTATCTTGTTACTTGAAACTGATATTCTAAAGTCACCTTAGGTATTTTAGTCAAATGTTATTATGCATTCCCCTACCTATTATCGGCTAACGGCGGTCAACCCCAACAGAGGTCTACCAGGTACGCACGAGATAAGTATTATAGTGCACAAAACTGTGCGCACTAGGCAGTTGCACTATCTGTTCCCTTAATTTCATAGTTCGGTCAGAATGCAATCTGACATGACCGGAGAGAGAGCGTAAGCCGTTGGTCCAACGGCTGAACGTGCCTTCCGTGGCAGGGTGTTAACAACCCCGTGTTACTGAGTTATGGTAACATAGAGAAACCCAGAAACTCGGCCTGACCAGGGGTTCGAACCTGGGACCACGTGGATAAAAGCCAACGTGCCAACCGTTAGACCAACGAAGACTTTACTTTAGAAAGATGTACTAATTAGGCGGTTTTATCGCTAGCGATCTCTTTGCGACAACCTATAGGGTATAGAAAATACTCAATCACAGGAAGGTTTTAATGTAATAAACAACTAATGTATGATTGTAAAACTGCTAAAACCATTAACCATTTGTTATCCATTTTCTAATCGACGAATGTCAAATGCTTCTTGGAACTCTGAATCAAATGCTATTCTTTCTTTGTTTAACCAAATTACATGTAAAACTATATCGCCGCTGCTGTTTATGTCAAACATCACGTAACGTAAAGACTCAATACGTGTGGAGTATTACTTGTGTTTATAATAAACAATCGGTCGAAAGCGTGACGTTACATAATAATTAGCGATTTGCTGAGCGAGCGGAAGCAGAGACAATTAATTGTATATTTTTAACGTTTACTTAATAGCCACTTGACCCTTCAAGTGGCTATTTAACATAGTGGCTTTATAACATAGTTAATATGTTAACAGGGGTTAACATTAGTTTTTGGCCCGGTTAGCCAAAGGTCGTAGGTTCAAATCCTGCCTGTGTGCGAATTTTTGGTTTTTTATTTAAACCTGTTAACATTGCTATAAAATATTTACTCAAAACTAGTGGTTCCCGGCGACTTCGCCCGCAAGAGTTGGATTTTCCATATTAACTTTCATCCCCCATTTCACCCCCTTAATGTTTTCATATCGCGACTAAATGTAGCCTATGTCCTTTCCAGGGTCTACTATCTCCACACTAAATTTCATCTCAATCGGTTCAGTGATTTAGGCGTCAAGTGGTACCAGACAGACACACTTTCGCATTTATAATATTATAGTATGGATATATAACACAGACTGACCCGACAGACCAACAGACCAAAGGTTTTTAAGCGTTCAAAATAACTTTTTAATTTGCGTCGTTTGGTCAAAATACGTTTTGCTTAAGACAGCCGATACTTGTTTATCGTTGTTAGTTAAATTTAAAAAACATCGGATCAGAAAGCCGTAGAACCTTATTTATATGAACTATAACAGCTTGGCACAGTGATTTACCTGCGTGTACCGGTTCGGCTTTTCGGAATTTTCCCGAATTTACCAAAAGAAAAATAAATTGATGTCCATACAAAAAATGCTTTTAATTATGACGGCTAAGAGCTTTACGTACTGACTTGGCTCTATTCCTTGACCAAAACAGACTTTTTTTTTAAGTTGTTTTATGGTTTTAGCTATTTCTTTCCAAGTTTTTACTTTTGTGGCCGTACAGCACCTAAGTATTAATGAGATCTTTGATAAGAGTGATTCTCCGGAAAGCATTCTCCGCGTCACCTTCGTGGCGATTTTTAGTTAAAGTTTTTATAACAGGAAAAAAATACTACACTAAAAAAGGCCTAAAATTATAATGAATCGTGTTGGAATTAAACAAATCGGTTTGTTATTCCCTCCGATATTTAATTTTGAAATTTACGTACCCACGAAAGTTATTTCTGATTCCACGAAAGTTACGAAACGTATTTTTCATTGTGAAGTCCTATTTCATTACATAAAAATATTTCAAATAAAACCTAAATAACTAATATTATAACTGTTTTTTTTTTAAATATATAGTTTTTTTTTTTATTAAAAGCGTGAAAAGCATTAATAAATAAATCTCTAAACTTTTAATATAATAAAAGGTTCCGATTTGACGATGAAGTAGAAATAAATGTTTTGTTAGTAGATAACTATAGCTAAAGTTAATACATAAAACAACTTAAAAATAAAATAAATTTCATGTATTAGCAGGCAAATGACTGATAATATAATATTTGCTAGCTGTTATTAACTGTGGGTCAGATCATTTTGTTCATTTGGTCGGCTGTTCTTGTTACATGACTTTGTCAATTATTGCTCACTATGTAGCCAGCAGTCTTCTTTATTGTCTACAAAAGTCTTTTTTTTAACTAACTCATATTTATTAAGCGTATTTTTCATTTCTTCCTTATACATGCCCAATCTATCTCAGTTAGCTTTGAGCCATCTTTTTCGCAACAGGAGCTAGTTTAAAAAAGTTTGGTTCACTCGTAACGTCATTTAACAAGTCAGATCACTTTTGCTGCTCACCGCAGCACCTCCATCTTAATTATTATTGTATTATCTTATGGGTAATAAGATGTTTCCTCTTAATTTAATATGAGATACAAAAAGCTATTGTATTTACACTGAGATAGCGATTCTTGTTTCAACTTATGCGCTGACCGCTGACTAGTCATTATGGCCTTTACATGAATTCAAAACAATTCATTGTTTAGATGTTTCATTTCGCTGCGGATTTTTCTAAAAACAACAATAGAGATAAATGGACACACTTGGGGGAGGCCAATGCCTAGCTATCAGACAGTAACGGCATAAAATGTGTAATATTTTAATAACAATCAGTAGATAGAAAGTAAAGTTTCTCTAGTCCAGTACAAGACTGGTTACATGCGACCTGCATCCAGTGCGATCATGCGACCTTAGCAGGGTCGTCCGTCAATCTTGCTGGTGGACGCCCTACGCTACGCTCTTGACCGAATAGAATCCAATCAAGAATCTTACAGCACTGCGCCCTGCTTACTGCCACTTGAGCTTGGTAATCTACAGGATAGTCTCGTAGATCATTTAGACATAGGTCTGTTACCTTAGATCTTCTACGTATCTCTTTAATTCAATCCCGTGGAGAAACACCAAACATATAGCTCGTTGTGTGTCCTTAAACTTTTTTATTACGCCCATAGAAAAAGACCATGTTTCGGATTAGTTCTAGACGTTCATTTTTAAGCACTGAAGTATTTGGGTCAAAATGATGCCCTCGCGTAGTTTTTCGGACTCTGTCCAGCCAAGGTGAACCTACGAGTACCTTATTAAATCACTTGTCCCAGGTAAACGCACTCCTGTCGTCTAAAACAGTAGATCACAGTTTTCGTTTCTAATAGATACAGGAGAAAGTGCCACTTGAACACGGGAATTCGACTAAAATTCGTCTGGCCCAAGTTAATTTTAAGGCTCACTTGTTGGGAGACAAGCATAGTGCCAAAACCCTCCCGCTTTTTTACCCCAACTGTGTGTGTGATGCTATTAATAAAAGGTGTGTGATGTATTGGTTATGCCAAATCCTTTTTATTCAATATGTGCACACATTCAATCAAAGGCAGTGTTTTATTAAGTTATTCGTATATGAATTCTATGGAGAACTTTCCTTATTGACGTCGATAAGTTAATAAGCCAACCATTTATTTAGTTAGTAGAACATCAGGGTTCAATCAAATAGGCATATCAACCATATTTGACTAAAATAGATAAATACAAGAAAAACTCATGCTTCTAGGTAGAAGCATGAGTTTCGTTGAGCATGAGTTGAGTTTTCTCCCAAAGGTATTAGCAAACGATAGTTTGTGTAGGTACACAAACTATCGTTTGCTAATACCTTTGGGAGAAAACGATAACACGGATATTTAAAAACATCTACAGACCGATAGAGAAGTAAATTAAGATAGTATAAAGACACCTTCGTAACCTCACGTGGAGTGAAAGATAACCTTCGTGGTCAAATGTCCACGAAAACCATGTCACGAAAGTTACGAAAATTTTACGTTTTCAAAATTTTACAAGTTGTTTCTTGATAAATATAAAAACTAAATAGCGGACGATGAAATTGAAAAGGGGTTTTATGCGGAATATTTAACACTTACATCTAAATCATTCTATTATCTTTAAAATTTTACCATGAAGGGTTTCTTCAAAAGGTTGCCAGAAAAAAGTTGATGAATTTATGTGCCTGTATTTTCTGTATCAAAGCGGTAAGAAAGGCATTTCTCCTTCAATGATGCTGTAATGGAACTAAAGTTTCCTTAGGGCCATTAAGCTTGTCAGAAAATTGAGGCTCTTTGATGCTATGAGGCTTTATATGTCGCGTTCACGAATCTACCACAATCGTGTGACGGAGACAAAATATTTTTTAACTCTTTCTGTTTAAACGATAACATTATTGTTTTTATAATTAATTAATCTTGACTTATTAACAATTTTTTGACATATAGTATGTGTACATAACACAATAAATAATAAAGATATTATAGTGGTTGAACTGAGCGCGAGGTCGTGCGGACGCGCGGAGAACACCGGTTTTTTAAAAAATAACTGTAAGTCCTATTTTATGTTTAAAACTATGTTCGTGTAGATAAATAAACAGAGAATCATTTAAAATTGATTCCGAAGCTGTTTATTAAATGGGTTGGGAATTAAGAACGTGTGACCACCAAAAACCGGCCCTCGGAGAATCACTCATAACATCTGACAGTAAGGTTTGTCACTTGCCTTACAGACACCCCTCCATCAATCCGCACTGAGCCCGCGTGGTGGAGTATGGCTCGTACCTTCTTATGGTTGAGGTGAGGCCTTTGCCCAGCAGTGGAATCTATATAGGCTTTACGGCCACAGCACCTAAGTATTAATGAAATCAAACGCGTGCTCACTGACGCAGCAAGCACTTACAAAAATTCGTCAAGTAGGCAACTGACGTCCTCCATTTGAAAAAGCACTCGCCCCTTTTCGTGATTTCGATGCAGTTTGATTCAGCTTCTGCCTAAAGTCATGGTCTACTCATAGCCTCTTGTTGCCTCTTAGTATTTGTTGTAAAACAAGGCCCGTTGTTTAAAGGCACCCGACGCCATATTTGAGTCAGCACATTGTTTAGCTATCCGGTTGCATGTTTTGTTTTTGGCGAAAAACCGCGTGAGCGCAGTTGCGAAACAAAACATGTGCTGCCAACCTCGCGGCAATAACAAAAACTAACGATATACCACGATTGTGGCTGTTATAATTACAGGTTACTGCAGATGAATGTTGTTTTAAAACTTTCATTCCCGTTTACATGAAAAAAATAACACATGAAACTTTAATAATAGCCCACTGTAAATACATGAAGACAATTAAACCCTAAACTAGAGATTAGATACATCGTGCCCTACTACATATGCCATTTTTCTCAAGCGAATGGTTTACCATTTTATGAGATTTTGATTTTAAGCTTTCATTATTTTAGACAGCTTTAATTACTTTTTAAGTAACGAGAAAATATTATTTTGTGTGTCGAGAATATCTGTGGTATTAAATTAAAATCATTTTTTTCAAAGTCATTATTTGTAGAATTTGTAGACATCCTATAAATAGTTTTTCAATATATTTTTTAACACTCACAGTGTTCTTTCTTATTTATATAAGTTTAAATAAGAAACAAAAAATTAGCACACGGGTAGGATTTAAACCCACGACCTTTGGCTACCCGTGTGCGAATTTTTAGTTTCTTATTTAATCCTATACATAAATTAGCAGTAAATGCGCGTATAGATTTCCGTAATCACAGTAATTACCTCTAAAATAATTGTTCTAAAAGCTTTCGTTAAGTTTTACTTAAAAGGTACAAACGGCCGCACGTCGACATTGACACCGCCTCTATTCCCTACGTAATAAAAGCTATTTTCGTAGTTCAAATAGGTAACCTGAGACGCTGCCGACTGTACTTAAAAGCTACCACTCACCTGTCTTACGGCGTACAACATCGTATCTTCTTCTTCTTTCTTCAAAACACTTCGAACTGGCACAAATATCTTAACACACTATCTTATGATATACTATCAGTCATATCTTTACTTTATTCGTATATTTAAGTTAAATTTACTATTGAATTGTGTTTCTCTCATGTTATAAAGTGGTCGCCATTTTGATACACTGAAAAATATTCTTTAATGTCACGATGGTAGATTTTGACGCTGTTGCTAAAATAAAATGTACATTTAAAGAAATTGTATGAAATTAAAGTAAATAAACAAAACATGTGAGCATTTCCATTCGTTACCTATGTATTTTATGTGATCGTGAATCTAGGAATTACATTAATAAATTTAAAAAAGGTCTGTTTACTTGCAATTGCATTAACATTATTATGGTTGGACATCTAAATAGGATTTTCATAAGCCTTTCATTTTAGTTTTTTTATTTAAATTAAGTATTAATTTAAGACACATAAAACCATTTTAATTGACTGTTTAGTCAAATCAGACTCTATGAGTAACTAGGATCCCTAAATTATGTATTTTAACTCGATCGCCCCTAAATGACTTTCCATTTAATAAAACAAACCTCCTACCTACAGTACCTAACAAAACTTTTACGAACATCATAAAACCCGATAAATAAAAAGCCCCGCTTTCAGCTTTTCTGAAAAGCGCTGTCTCGGCCCTCTGTTGAGCGGCGGAACATCAAAGGACTCGCCGACCAATCGCAGCGCGCCGCTGAAAAGAGCCACGCCCACCCGCTGTAAAGAGACGACGCCGCCTTTTGATCTCGCCGACTTTCGCTAAATAGGTTTTAGGAGGCGTATTTAGCTTTCGTATTACACAGTTCATTATTTGCTTCTGACAATGGTTTTACTGTATACTTGATATGACAAAAGGCTTTATATTCTGAGAAATAATATTTTATAAGGTTTATTACATTACTAGAGACCCGCCCGGTTTTGCACAGGTGCAATATTTATGCATAAACCTTGCTTATGAATCACTCTATTGCTGAAAACTAAATTAAAATCCGTTGCGTAGTTTAAAAGATCTAAACTTACAAACAGCAGGAGCTATCGTATTTTTAACCGACTTCAAAATAGGAGGCGGTTCTATGTTATAGGTATATGTAAGGATTATGAAAACTACCTATGGGATCCCCATTTCAGATTGTATACAAATAATAAATAAAAAAGACTTTTAATAAATAAAAAAGAATGAAGCAATGTTACTTTTTAAAAAACTTAAGTATTACGTACTTATTATGTAGGGAGTCCAGAAGAAACTTGCTCAGGTGGAAGTCATAAAAGTCATTTATTTATGTATGTAGTCCCACAGGGGCACCTAACACGTCCCACATATATTTTTAATCCTTACCACTGCTTCGGGACAGTTGTGGGCTACTGCTGAGACGAAGAAACTCTGTCACTATTATCCAAGCCTTTTTTTTAAATAATGTAGATACCGAAATTCTACTAGTGCGAACTGGTCCACACGTTTACATCATTAAAATAATCGTCTACTTTATATTAACCTTTTGTCATTAAAGTATTCTTAATAAATAATTTAAATTTGTAGATTTGTCCCATTGAAACAGTTAACTGTCGCATGGGTCACTTGGGTATCTTAGGTACTCTAGACCTGGCTCCATCTATGCTCTAGATATCTAATACCAGGCCTTTCCCATAACATCCCATGACAGAGAGCCCAGGGCTTCGAAATACCCCCGAATCTACGCACACTGGCCTAATCAAAAGGCTAAGTGCGGAAAACACCTATGAAAAATTCCAACCAAATGTATGAAAAATTCTGCGTAACTCGTTATTTTTGCAGCCCAGTGCATCTCCTAGCTTCGTAGTAACTACGAAAAGTATTTATATCTCACATTTTTATATTAAAAGTCAGCTTATATATATCCTACTGCTAGGAAAAGGCCTCACCTCAACTATGAGGAGGTACGAGCCATACTTCACCACGCGGGCTCATTGCGGATTGGTGGAGGGATGTCTGTAAGGCAAGTGACAAACCTTACTGTCAGATGTTATCAAGCCGCCCTAGGGCCTCTGACTAGGCTTAACGACTGATACCAACAGATATTAGCCGGGACCAACTGCTTAACGTGCCTTCCGTAGCACGGAGATGCTTGTCATGGACGTCACTTAAATGGTCGGAATAAACACCCACCCAATCACGACCGCGCTGCGGGTTGCTAACTTTGGTATCACTACCAAAGTGCTGCCGCCACTGCGCCACAAGCACCTCGTTTTAATATAAAATTATTATTTTATATTTTTTAGATTATAATATGTGATTAAAGAACAAAGCTTTTGTTGCTATTTATATCCCCAAGTAACCTAGCTTTCTAGGAAGGCTAAAAACCACTATTGAAAATTTTCGTAGCTTCGTAGCACTTACAAAAAACCTTGATTAAACATATCTCTTACTGAACTGTGATTATTTTATATTTTTTTGCTTATTTAGAATTTCCGTTGGATCCGATATTCGTGAAGTTCTATGAAGAACACGACCTGTGTGATGAGCACGAGCATTTGTCCTATGTCATGGATGTATAAACGTATATAAGTATGTCTATCCGTTATCCTAGTCGCCATAACACGAGCTCACGCTCAGTCGGCGCAATAGAGCACACTCGAGCTTTATGAAATGTAAAATGTACCTACTTAATAATACAAAATTATTAAGTATCAAATTGAATTATTTTGTTATTTTAGTGTAGGTATCTTAGTACACCTATCGCGGTACCATACTTCAAAGATAATCAAAATCAAATACGTCATAGTTGTCGTAGCATCGTAGCTTCGTAGCGACTACGAAATCCTGTCTCCACTTTTAAATTACATCATGGCATCTTAGATGCACCAGCAATAAATAAAATATATTAACTAACGTTTTATTTTTATAATTGTAACACCTAACCTATGTCATCCATCATAGTATGTCAATTTTCGACAGGAAAGTCTTTCGTAGCATCGTAGCATCTACGGAAGCCCATTTACAAAGGATAGGGTGTAAAATAATAATGTCCTCCTAGCCGATTTCGACTATCTCAACGGCGGCCTATCTCAACAGAGATTAGCCAACTGCGCAGGACATATTATAGTGCACAAGTGTGTGCGCAGTACACAGGTGCACTCTCTGTTCCTTCACTCTCGTAATTCGGTGAGACGGCAGTCCGACATAACCGTAGAGAGATCAGGCGCAGGACCAACGGCTTAACGTGCTTTCCGAGGCACGGGGGTGTTAACACCACCAACTTCCTGAGCTGTGTCTGAGTAATTTCAAGACAGAAAAACCCAAACACTCTCGGCCCGACCCGGGATTCGAACCCGGGACCCCGTGGGTAGTACCCAGCGTGCTGACCACTAGACCAACAAGGCAGATGAAAATGTGGATGATTTTGCGTGTCATCCTTGCGCAGGGGCCATGCTAATCTTCTCTGTATCGTTCCAATTTTAGTATATGTACTGCCAAAGCAAGTACAGGGTGTAAAATAAACCATAACTGAGGATATTGCATTAAACTGATAGCCATGGGACAGATTCTAGTCCCAATATTATATATTGTTTTTAAGTCATAAGCATTCCCTTTGCAATCTTAATATTAGGTATTATTGCACTTGAAAAAAAGTCCCCCAAATTAATTATAATAATTTCAAATATATAGATTGCAAAGTGAATGCTAATCACTTGAAAACAATAAGATTCTAATCCCCATATAAAACATTTAGAGGACTTTAAGATGCGTCTAAGAATTACCAATAGAAAATCGTTATTGAACTTAGTCATGGTGTTTTCGACCTAGTTTTGAGATAAATACAGTCGATTTAAAGCTAATGTTTTGAACAAGTATTTATTTGTAGCTCCGTAGTCTTCGTTTCGTTTCTCTGTTACAATTAGTTACTTCTAATAAAGCTGACATTATTTACACTCAGGTGGAAAGGTATTCAGGCTGATCCAGGTGTTATTTGAAAGGACTCAATGATTAATTGAAAGGACCCAGTGACCAATATCTTGTGATTGCGGGCAGTCACCTGAAGGCAGTTAAGAGAAACAAGATTAGAAGTCAAGAAGCCCATATGTATGTCACTGAATGCAACATGGAACTTTAAAGTAAAAGTCTCGAATGAGCTTGAATTATCTGAAGAAAAGTCGTCGTCACGACTTATAAATTTCAAAAACTGGTACAATACCAATATTTTTCAAAGGAGTCATCAATCACTGAACTCGTAAAAAAAATCTCCAAACATTACCATTATATGCAAGGTAACAGAAGCATTTTTATGGATGATCTGTCATTTTTTTGTCGATTTCGATTATTACCCCATAGTTGTACGTACGTAAGGATATAACCATATTCCTGCCTGAAAATGGCGGCTGTGTGAAATCACACCTTTTTTTTTTAAATAAAGATTATGACTGATCTACCCATCTTTGTTAGAAATGTAGTGTCATGAATACCTTAAAATACCTACATAATTAGGAAGCGTTAGAATTATAAACACTTAATTAACCACCCATTCGAATTCAATATTCATAGTTATGGCAGGACAACGTTCAGCTAGTCAATACTAATATTTGAAAGAGGTAAAGTTTGTGAGTTCGCGACTTTGTGTTTTTATCAGAAGTAATCTCTTGTGCTTCTGAACCGAATTTGGAAATTCCTGCTCCAGTGGAAAACTAAATTATTCATGAGTAACAATAGGCTATATTTTATTTTTAAATTGAACCCGAGTGAAGTCGGGCCGCGTCGCTAGTAAGTCGTTAAAACTCATTGTAACTTAGGTTATTTTATTAATTAATTTTATCTTTTTGGTGTCATATTATTGAAAGCGGTTTTAATTTTTAGTGCCTAAAATATAAACTAGCTAGACTAAAGATAAAAATACTATAAGACATCATGACGGGTCTAAACACTTTAAAATAGAAGTATTTGATGTTTACTGCTTGACGTTTCGCCCCAGATCATATCTATACTTATTTTAATACACCGCTGAAGTTTAAAATGTTATAAAGACTACTGATTTCAATAAGTCCTTGGATAAAACATATTGGGTCACGCAATTTAATATCAAACAGAAAGATAATTTATTTTACGTATTGGTATTTATTTTCTTATAAAATAAGATCATGTTGCTATCAGTACAACACAGATTATTAGGTCATCCATTCATCACTTAAAAATTTGCCAAAGATAAGAATTTGTAGGTACGTTTTTAGCTACATACATGGAAAAACCTTTTGCTGTAACAATACTTTACTGATTAATTTCTTCTTCTAACTTTGAAAACCTCAAAATTGGCGGGATTTTTTAATCAAAACTTTGAATTTTTTTTCATTTTTAAGCAAGTATATTTACTGCAATTATAATAATTTCCTATATATAGACTATGAATATGTACATATTACAATACAAAACAAAAAATAAGGTATATACAAAAATAATTACAAATAAAATACATGGCCCAAATCGCCGTCCAAGGACCGGGACATCGTCCCCAGAAGGCTGGCTGCAATTCCTCGTTGAATGGCCAAACTTATACGTTGGCCAAGAAATGCGCCAGCCCTGCGCTCGCCCGTACAGTCAATCAGCCTCTTGGCCAAATCACTATACAGGCGATGTGCACTTGGTCCCCACGGTCCAAGAGTCTCTACCCCAAACGGCTCAAACATGTAGGCACTACTGATGCCTGCATATTTGCGCCGCTTGAGGGACTCTGCTGATGCAGCAGCAGTGCCAGCCCCAGATGAAGTCTGTAGAAAATGAGAAGGGGCCAGTGTGTCTACGCAAGTTGCGTCCCACACCAGGGGCCTTTTCAGCTTCCACGGAACCAAAGTCATTCCATCAGGCCTCTTACCATCGCTTCGAACCAGACCATTCGGTTCAAGAATGGCTGGAACCGAAGCGCTAGCTAAAGACCTGCGAATTATATCATTGAGGCTAGCGTAACGGGACATTCTTCCAGCGCTTCTGCTGCACGAAAGACCGTGGTGACCCTGCGGATCCACCATGTCACCGCAGGGACAGCGATGTAGGACATTCCAAGGTGCCCCCAAACGTAAGGCTACTGAAGCCGAAAAGGTAGATGATACCCAGAGAAGAGTACCCAGATTTTTGGAAGGGAGACAATGAAGCCAAAGTCCTGATTCCCACTCCGCTACGGCGAGGAGACGAGCACGGTCTGCAAGACTAGAAGACGTATTTAATAAATTATTCCGAACTAGACTGCAGAGAGGCTCGTCCCACCGCCGCTGCGAAGACACTGACTGAGGCAGGTCTTCGGAGCTTAACTCTCTCCATGCATTGATGGCCTCGGTCAGAAAAGCAATTGGCGGGTTGCCAGGGGTCTTACTAAGGATCCTGGCAACCAGCCCAGAGGTACCATGAGCCGAGGACAAAAAAGCTGGGAGAGCAACACTAGAAATTTGGCGAACTCCCAGGCCTCCAAACCTGATTGGAAGAGAAGCCTGGGTCCAAGTCCGAGAGTCTAAAGATATGTTCAGCACAGATGATACAATTAATTTACTTTGAATTTAATATAGATTACTGTTTTACATGGTTTGCATAGTAATTGAAGGTTAATTCCCTATTGCAATAGGTACTAGGAAAATAGTCAAAAATAAAACCTTTCTCGACTTTTCTCCTGCGAGAATAGCTTGGTTTGGAAAATACGAATGAAAAATACATAACATCTAAAAAGTTTGCCCTTATCTACACTTACTTCATCGGTAATTGCATTTAATCCAGCCAGTGACAATGCAAGAAAAATGTGACCAATACAATACAACCTCTATTGACAGTTAAAAAAAAGTCGAAAAGCGAAACTATTTCCGCGGGAAAAGCGGTCTCTTATCAGCTGTCAAAAGTGGCGCTCTAAAGCGGGCGGCTGCGATTGGCCGGCCGCTGATCAGCGAGTTGAGCGACCCTCCTATTGGCCGGGTGGGGCGCACATGAGCGACGAGCCACGTGCTTATAAGTTCCACGTTCGAAATCCAAACTTTTCTCGCTGCTACGAGCGCGACTACGAGATAGGTTTTTACTTTTTTATTGGTTGTAAAATATTCATTTAATTAGATTTTCTTTTTTTTTGTGCATAAAATTATTTTTGATTGTTTGTATTAACATATAGTGTGTACTTACGTTAAGTCCAATAAATTCGTCAACACATTTCCGAAAAGTAATTTCTTTGTGAAAAATCAATTAAAAAACGTTAATTAAAAGTGCAATGATTTTAACATTCATCTAAAACTCGATCGAAACTCGCCGCACCGGTGCCGAAATTTCCCAAAAACTGACAATATTCACTCACAACGTCATAAATAAATATAAATAATCACAAAACAACAATAAATAAAAGCAATCAAACAACAAAACAAAAATTCAACACTGTACAGCGACGAAATCTACCACTCATGAGCACCGCCGCGAATGCAGTTCGGGATGCAAATTATTTACACGTTGCAATCGGTTGCATTCTATCAAAAACACGTCGAAAACTGAGTCTGTTCACTGTTATAAATCGGTTTGTGGGCGACTCGTTGTATTTTATTTATAATACAATATATTTGCTTGGAAAGCGCGCCTCTAAACAATACACAACAGTCGTCGACGCGGCGGGAACAACAATGCTAGGGCGAAATAAGCAAGAAATATTTAACTACGACGCGGGGTGGGGCGGGCACTGGCCCTCAGTATTGGCGCTACGGCTGTGGTAGTTATAGTTTACGTGATACACAGCTCAAATACAAATAATATAAACATTACAACGGAGCATGCGCGGTACCCGCAGACAGGGACAAGAGATACCGCGTCGCAGACACCGAGGAAAAAAACAACAAAATCAACAAGAAATAAATAGTGCATAAACAAAAATACAACTTTCGAACTATCTTCGACATGTGGTGATGCCACTAAATCACGTTTTTTATAGATTAATTTGCATATTTTTGACAGGGAACGCGTCTGTGCGGAAGCGTTGTACGCATGCGTACAAGTTGGCTGTGCGAAATGTTATTGACGATGCAAAATGTTTATTTTTTGACGCAACACTGAAGTGATATGGCTTGCGTAGGCTGCACAGTTAGCAACACCTTTGCCTTATTTAAAAACTTTAATTTAAAAAAGCTTAGTCAGTCGTTAAAAAGAAAAGAAAAAAAACTAAATAAGAAAAGCGCGGGAAAAGTTTGATCAATTTCCAGCATCTGATATGATTCACGAATGTCGTAACATCATAGTCGAGGAAGTAAGGAAGATAAGAATGTAATCAGTTCTCTGCGAAACTCTGTGGGGAGTTTGAGCTGGATTTATTTCAATTATAATCCGATATGAACGTTTAGCGCATGCGCGAGGCTACATTTACACCGAAATGGTAAAATATATTCACTCCTCATGACAAAAAACTCTTCTCACACAAAAAATACGATTAAAACAGTCGGTTACTTTATTTTCCCCCAAAATTGTAAATTATAGTACTTATTATGACACAAATCATGTCGTTGTCTTAAATGTTTATTTATCATTGACCTACAAGGAACAACCGATAACCCCAACTCCCAAAGAGGTTTTTTGCTGGAGAAACTTGCAAATAATTTAGAATATTTACTTTCTGTATATTATGTATGATTGGTAATGCATAATATTTTACGACTTATTTTAATTAAAGTCGGTTTGTATGTAACTTAATACTTTTAGGTAGTGTACTACTACAATACTACAATGTACATAAAACGATGTCGGTACATTGCACTATTTATTATAAGTACTTATCTCAAGAACGGCATGACTGATTTTCATGATCTTTAGTTCGTTTCATTAGTCTTCCCCGTGTAACTATTAAAAAAAAAACTTTACATCGAGGGGGTGAATAAGGGCTAATAGTTTGCATGAGAAATCATTTGTGAAGACGTAGTTGCGGGGATGCACTAGTTTTAAATAGACGCTTTAGCCAAATATTACACGTAGGTTTAAGTATAATAGTACTTTACATTTTAATGTCCTTTCTTAAAAACAAAATTCAAAGACTACCTAGATGAAAGTGAAATAAATGTTTTAACAGTTTAAAAATATCTATGAACGGTGTAAATGAGGTCTTCGTAGCAGTAGGCCATTGACATTTTTATTGGGCGATGATTTAACACCTATCGATTCAGCCTCAACTAGTCATCTACTTACTCAGAAAAAATTAGAATTACAGTCTGCTCCATTGAGACGGATAGCGTGACCCCTGTTTGAGATAAGCCAGACAGACTATCGTACGGCTTTTGTATCTTTTTAAATTAATACGTGTTCGAATTTCGAATTTGGTATTCTTTTAAAAACATTTCAGAAAGGAGGTTCCGCTATTTTTTTAATGTCTTTGCTTATTGTCACCATGCTAGAAAAGAGAAAGAAGTTCACACCTGGCCTGTTCCGTTCCATATTCAAATCGAACTGGCCGCAGTATCGATCGCGCGCGGAAACTTTAAAAACAAAAAAGGCAAAATGGCGCGTGCTTTAAAAAATATATTAATTAAGAGTTGAACTATGAGGTTTTAATATAACAGAAGGAGGTTGATGACGGTGGGCGGGGCCCGCCCTCTGAAAAGCGACGCCCAGCGTAGCTTTTGAGCGACCGCCTACCCGTACGTTCAGGAGATGTGGTGCAGAATATATTTTATAGAAACAACAAAATGGCGCGGTTTTGATTAAGTTATTAGTTCATAAATCAACATAATACGTTTTAAGTCACTAAAACTCATGATTGAACTGATATTAACAGAGCCTAAATATCAGTTTGTTAATCTTGCGTTTTATGAAGCAAATTATGAAGACTGAAAAAAAAATTTACTGCGAGTAAACTTACGTACTTACTCATAAATTAAATACAAAAAAACTTAGGACACGTGATTCCATTGAAACAAAATAAATCTTTCTATCATATTACTCTTACTTTTTTACGAAATTAAATCAAATTTCACTTACAAAAATTAATCGACTGTGTCATCCGGTGGGACTTACTTTTTTTTAAAGTGCCTTTTCTGTCTATAAAAAATATTAGCCATATTATAACAATAGTCCTCCTGTTTTTCATTTTATTCCGAAACTTGAAATAATAATTGATATTTGTGATATTTTCAGTTAACGTCTACGTAAGGCATATTCTATCTTCATAGATTAAGTACCTTCAAGTGTTACTGAAATAGAAACACAGAGAAGCGGGTACACTTCTAGCATAGGTTTTTTTTCTAAACTTAAATGACGTTGTACCAACCAATGTCATCTATGTAAACTTGAAAGTTCAATAAAGAATTATATTATTATTATTGAAAATATTAAATGTATTTGTAACGCAGTTTCAACCAAACCACAAAATATGAAACCTAATAAATGCTGTCTGTCCCTTAAACTATAAGCGCTAATGGCGGAGAAATAGCAATAAAGCTCCATAGTCTGCCTCGAACAATAAACCTTACTCTATTCCCATTCCAAATTCAACTCTAACACTACCATCTAAGGTTGGTAACTCCTTACTACCTACTTAGTGCTGAAGTAAGAAAACTACTAGGTTTATAGGTTATGTATAAAGGGGGGGTTCCCCCTCACCTCCACTTCCTAGGAAGTGCGATGAATACTGAATTATTATTATTATAGAAAATATAAAAAATATTTGTAGCGCAGTTTTAACCAAACCACAAAATATGAAACCTAATTTTATGCTGTCTGTCCCTTAAACTATAAGCGCTAATGGCGAAGAAATAGCAATAAAGCTCCATAGTCTGCCTCGAACAATAAACCTTACTCTATTTCCATTCCAAATTCAACTCTAACACTACCATCTAAGGTTGGTAACTCCTTACTACCTACTTAGTGCTGAAGTGGGAAAACTACTAGGTTTATAGGTTATGTATAAAGGGGGGGTTCCCCCCACCTCCACTTTCAAGGAAGTGCGATGAATACTGAACTAAACTGGAACAAAGCCGGATGGGAACGATATTGCTTTGAGTGTTACGGATTTTAATTATGAACGTTGAAGAGATGAAAGAATTTTCATTATAACGTAGTGTAGAACGAAGATGACAGGATGGCGCCAACTTCGAAGAATATTCATACTATAGAAGTTTTTATAGTTATTTTTGCAGTAGGTAGATAATAATTCTTACTTGGTAGTCACTATTTTTGCAGTTGGGTTTTTGTCTTATTAAATTGCTTGTCCTATTAATAATTCTATATTCGAGTGGTTCAACACCCTTCAAATCAAAACTTCTGTAGCAAAATCAACAAATCCTTTCTTCGGCCCTTATAAATCCAAACCTTAAGATAAGCATATACCTATATAAATGGACTTGATAATATTCCCTAACAGTACATACCCAAAATGATAAAACCCTTTATATTAGTGGGTACTAAACAGGAATTTGAAAAAATACTGAATCGACAACACATTTTACGACTAAAACTGTAAGAAAAACACTTTTATTGGTTGTTAAGATTAAGATTACCTACCTAAGCTTTACGTTGTGGTTTTGCTGATGTTTTCTTTTTCTTCTTCTTTTTCTTTCTTATGGCGAGCGAACTTAAGCTTCACCCAGTTTAGGGCTCACTGTTCCGCCAATGTCACGTGTGCAGCATTAACACGATATAAGTTTAAACAACAAAAAGAGGAAAAATAATAGAACCAAATTATTTTTCATACTACCTTATTAAGCCAACTTGACAAATGTCAAACGACTTTCAACGAAGATTACAACGAAATTACAGATGGAAATTATAAAGTAATGGTGTTAAAATAAACTTGGACAATTCATTTTAATTGTAACAATATTGATATTTTATAGACTTTGGTAATTTTGTTGTATTCGCGCCCTTAGTCCTTTGACATTTTTCTAGCTGGCTTGGTCGAGTAGAATACTTACAGTGGATTTTTTAGGATTTCGTGATGATATATGATAGTCCACAAGGAACCCTTATAGTTTCGCCATGTCCGTCTGACTGTCTGTCCGTGGCCTAGCACAGAGACACTAATATAAGTTCTCATTTGACATAATGTGTACATGTTAATCACACCAAATTCAATCGTTTATTTGCAACGTTTACAAAAAACGAAAACAGTAGAATGAAATTTTGTTAAATATTTTTAGGGTACCTCCCAAGGTAATAAGAATAAAAAATATTATTTTCATCTAGAATCTATTATTTTTATCTCTTTTTTCAAAGAGATTTCCAAGAGGCTAGTTGACATCAGTGGTGACCTAAGAGCTGGCAGCTACCTTGCTCAGCGTATAAGCATCGCTATCCAGCGCGGTAATGCTGCCAGCATCCTAGGAACCTTACCACAAGGACCCTTTTTATAATTTTTGTTTTTGTGTTGTATTAAGTAATTTATCTTAATTTTTATTAATAAGTTGTATATATAGTTAATTATCTAGAATCCATCGTGTTGGATATCGTTTAATTGGTCTTGAGGTACTCCCCAAGACTACTGCTTCAAAACAACTTCAATAATCATTCAAAACAAAATCTTCAAAACAACATTAATCTCTAACCGTAGATGACATTACAATACAACGTGTATTGTAATGTCATCTACGGTTAAAGACAACCACAGAACTCTATATTTGCGCATGTAAAGTAAATTAAATTAAATTGTTTCAACAAACACACCAATTACCTAGCCCCAAACTAAGCGTGAGCTTGTGCTATGGTGACTAGGATAACGGATAGACATACTTATATACATTTATAATCATCCATGACTTAGGTACAAATACTCATGCTCATCTCACAAACATTTTCCCCTTGCGGGATTCGAACCCGCAACCGCCTGGTTTAGAAGTCCAGGGCGCGAACCACTACACCAAGACGGTCGTCGAATTTTTAGGTATATATTTTTTTCTTAAAGAAAAGACTAAATTAAGAAAGCTATTTGAGTATTAGACTTTTTATTCAGTAGTTATTATGTAATTAATTATTTAAAATCTAAACTTGAGAAGTCATAAGCATGCCTATGACGACTTTCTCTCATATTTACAGGATCGTCCTTGGAAGCAAACTTTTTCTCGATTGGAAACTCTCACACATGCAAATAGTAACGTCATATGTTGGTTTCCGGTGCGTGTAGAGGGCACTTGCAGGATAATTATACTCCGTATTTTCGTAAAAAATAAGCCCAAAATAAATCTTCCAACTTTAGGTGGTATAAGTAACTGTATTGTGATTATGGGCATAACATCTCTAAATGGTTTTGAAATTATCATAGGTTATTTTTTACATTACATACCGAATTGGCCATTTAATATATTTACGCTGCGTAGCGAATTATATAGGACATTTTATTATTAAAATATAGGACATTTATTAAATATAGGACATTTTATTATTAAAATTCACTGTAGAAAAAGCCCTTAAAGTTTGTCTGGTCGGTTCCCAAACACATTGTATATCGTAGGACAGACACCACTCGGATTAGATGCCAAAGAGTAGGTAAGTACTTGTTTTTTTTTTGTTATTTTGTCTTTTGCCCCCAAAAAAGACTTATTGGCAATCAAAGAGGTTGAAATCTGGGAACAAAAGGTTTATATTCTAGCCCTTATGAACCCTTGGAGATTATGCCTTAAGATGTTTTGTCAACAGAAGGGTCAGGGCTGTTTGACCATGTCATTACTGCTTTATGTACCTACTTATGAGTATATACGTCTGTTTCTTTATCCACTGCTTTTGTAAGTAGAACTGTAGATTTGCAACAATGTAGTAGGTAACCTAAAAGTGGTATACGTTCATAAGTGCCACTTTTATCCTAAATTGAATAAATCATTTTTGCACTTTGAAAATGTAGCCTGCCAAATTTGAAAGCTGTTACAATCATGATTGCGATAACAACTATGAAGCAATGACATATTTTTTTTTTAGTTTGATAGCTGTCATTACTTAGCGGACGTTTGAAAACTATTTAAACAATTGGTTTAGGCGATAGGCTTGTTATTATTATTATTATTACTTATCAGGCAGGCAGTTGAGACAATTGATAGGTACCTGTATCCAGTTTATCATACTAAGTTGAGCGTGTGCAAGTCGGTTGTTGAATTGATTGATATTTTGGGCGGAGACCACATCTTCCGAAGGCCCATTCCAAGCTTTGACTGCTCTATTGCTTAGAAGAGGCTTGTGAAAACGCTTGCACAGAGTAAAAAAAATTTAGTGATCGGTTATATAATTACAAGTAAGATAAAAGTAGCCTGTCAGCGAAATTTTGAGATATAACTTCCACCAGGGCTTTCCAGGCTAGGTTAGTTTGGCCACTTTCACCCTCTAGAAGCGTTTTAAGTTTCTTATCTATATCGATGGTAATCGTTTGGTTTTACTAAAATAAAGGTTGGGGTGGTGAAGGATCTACCTCCTAGTGGTCCACCCCGAGCAACGACATCACAAACTTCAGTTTGTAAGTGCGGCTGAACAATCCTATCAGCTGTGGTAGAGTCCGTTAGGCTCCGCCTGGTAGCTAGTAGCTACCACCCTCCCATCGGAGCCCGGCGCAAGCAGCTTGCTGTGCTGTGGTGAGTGGGAGTGCCAGAACCTTCTGGTTGAGCTCGCTCCACCGTCCAATAGTTGAGGTGAGGCCGTTGCCCAGCAATGGGACGCGTGTGTATATCGACTAACTTCACTTTCTATCACATCTTTCTATCTTCACACCGTGACCACCAATACTAATAAGGTACCTATGACATTCGATTTATACTCGCAACTTAAGCTTTATGTATGAGTCGAAAGACACGTCATTCCAACTGACTCATATCGCCAAATATGACCTTCTTACAAAAATAACTTAAGATTAAAGATCACTGCGATGACATGACGTCCGTCTACTTACTAGGAATCGCCAAATTCTGTTATAATTTGTCAATGCTATGAATGTACTAGCGTGAGCATTGTATTTTAAGGTAAGAATATTTAATTTTATTTACGGGATTGCTACCATGTACCTTTTACCTTTACCGTAAATAACTATTCTAATGATAACGACCATTAAAGTTTAGAACAGTATAGTATTTTAAGGTTATATTATATTTGAGAAGAAATTATTATCGATACAATTTTCTATTTTGTTGTGGGTTTCACACACCATCCCCTACAACTATATGCCAAAAATTGTTGCTTAATTACACGATTAATTTGCTCTATTTGGATTTAATAAAATTGATGATTTAAGAAAGTGCAAAGTATAACAGGCGTTTTCAGTAGCGTCCATTGTGTAATAAAATAATAGTATGTAAAATGAAAAAAACTAAAAGTTACTTACCAGTACAGGTAGCTGCACCATTGGTCTCTGTAACAAACGATAAGCATATGTTATTTTTTATTTATAACATTATTATTGTTAATGGATTTGTGTATGTTTTTTTTGTGCCCACTGCAGAGGCCTCCCTACCCTACCCTTTTTCCACGCTCCACAATCTTGGGTACTGTTTTCTGTTTCCCAGTCACCGCATCCAGCCAAGCATCCAGTATTAATAACATTACATATTGAAATTCAAAAATATAAAATCTTTATGCTTTTTTCCTTGAACTACTGTTTATTATGACTTTTCTTTTAGCTACGGAATCAATCTTAAAATCGTGAAAAGAGTTTGCATGTTCTGTAGTTCTAGCCGAATTTCAACTACGGCGGCTTATCTCAACAGAGATTAGCCGATTAACTTTTGTATAAAATAACTGTTTATATTTGCGGATCTTATCTGAAAGATACAGTTCAGTCGTATACAAATATATGAATTTGAAACAAATCGAAATAAAAAGGTTTTAACAAGTATCATTCATTAATTATAATATTAGGATAATATGGAAACGTAATAAGCAGCCGTTTTATAATTATTTTTTCACACTACCTACTCGGCAATGTTCAATTACACATTAAATAAACCTGACTTAAAGTGAGTCATTGCATCCTGAGGGACGTAATGTTGTATGAAATTTCATTACGCCCCTAGGGAAGCAAAGTGATTTGAATTTCGAATAAGAGTTCGTAGGCATGATCACACTAGCCCGTCCCGCACCAAAGAGAACATGTTTTGGAACCTGGTAGCCAAGAATTTTACGAATGGAATGAAAAAAAAAGCGCGCGCTTTTAAAAAAAACAAAAAACCTACTTATGTTTTTTAAGGAATTACAATGTTTTTGTAAAACTGACGAAGTTTATGTCACCGGAGTCCATTAGATGTAAAGCCGCTGGAATTGTTAATAATAATAATTTACTGCCAGAAAAGTCAAAGGATATCTAAGGTATTATAGATAAATAAGTTTTTTGTAGTATGTTTTTTTATTGCCTCGTAGGAAGTGTGAAAAGCAGAGTATTCTTCTCGGGGATAAAGATGTCTTCTTGGGCGAGCTTAAATCCCTCGCTACACTCAGGATTCTACTTTTAACTCCCTCGCTATGCTCGGGAGTAAACACTCGAATCCTTCGTTACGCTCGAGATTCAAAATGACGCCCGTGACGTAAGACATCACTTTATCCCCTTGGTGAATAATCTACTATTATAACTTAAGCAGTTTGTTTGCAAGTTTTAACGCAATTAAATTAAATTTCGCTCACAAAAATTGATCGTACGGCTGTGTTTAACTGTGACTGTTAATTTAATTAAGGGCGCTGTTTTGTTGCACATTTTTTTTATTTATGCTTATGTATAAAAAACAGTACATTTCAAGATAATATGTAACTAAGTACCAAAATAAGTCATGAACATAAAATTAAATTTACATCAATGTACATTAGTAATATATATACAACTTATTGACAAAAATTAAGATAAATTACTTAATACAACACAAAAAACAAAAATTATAAAAAGGGTCCTTGTGGTAAGGTTCCCAGGATGCTGGCAGCATTACCGCGCTGGATAGCTATGCTTATACGCTGAGCAAGGTAGCTACCAGCTCTTAGGTCACCACTGATGTAAACTAGCCTCTTGGAAATCTCTTTGACAAAAGAGATAGCGTTAGGACCCTACGAACCCAGTGTTTCGACTCCAAACGGTACAAAGTGGTACCGGGAGTCGATCTGCCTGTACTTGTTCTTTTTAAAGATTTGGGCACTTGTCGCAGCCAAACCAAATGAAATATATTAAACGATTTTCGGTGAAAAGTAAGTTAAAATAATATGAAGACAACATTAAATATGCAGAAGCCCTAATGTATTCTGTAAATATCTGTGATATTACTCAGGAACCATCCTCATTAAGTCATGTTAACCTATGCCCAGAGGCATATAACAATTATACAGGGTGCCCCGTTAATGAAGGATAATCCATTAGGTACATATTAGGGACATCATGCCATGAGCCATTTTTTAAATTAAAACTGTTACAATTTTCGAGATATAAATATTTAATAGTTGTATGGCTACTTCTACAATGAATTACTTTTTAAAAGTCTTTTTCTATTATATTTAAAGACTTTAGAATATTCCAAACACCAAAATAAATAGTAACTTTTTTCTTAACATTTCAGTAAGGCTCCCAAAAATAATTCTGCAGTCCCATGCGGTTGACTGGTAGAGAATGCCTTATGGCATTAAGTCCGCCCATTGTACTTTCTATAAAGTTTAAATGAATAAATAGTCATAAAAACTCAAAAATGGTAACAACTTGAAAAAAAAATTGGCATATAAGTAGAAGAGCATAGTGTAACTAATCTATACGTGGAGGATTATTCTTCATTAACGAGACACCCTGTATGTTGGGTCTTGTGCTTAATTATTAAATTACAATTTCACTGTCAGGCCGTGTGCTTCATGCCTCTGCATAATTGTAAAAGTTTTGGTTACAACTCCCCATGTTTTCTTACTGCGTGTTGTTACGGCCATATTTGTTTTCAATCGATTTTTCTGTTTATAATAATCGTCGAAAGCGGTCGTTTGTTTAGAAACGACTCTTCTCGCCTGTTTCGAGTTTACGTTTTACGAAATGCTGTTTGAAAACATTCGTCGGTGGCGATAAAAATGTTTTTAATTTTAATTAAAAATGCCGCGCGGTTACCCGTCTTATGGCACCACGCCAGAGTTTGTTGTGACTTTTTTGCTGTTTGCAGATTTTTATTTGGATTTCGAAGTCAAATTTGTTACCTACTGTTATTTTTATTGCTTTTGAGGGTTCCGAGTTACCTAAAAGGAAAAAGGAACGTTTTTTTCTGTGGTTAAGTTAGTAACATCTCAAAAAAAAACCCGGTGCGCGAGTCAGACTCGCTCTTACCCGGTTTTTCGAAATCCATTGATCAAGTTAATTGATGTTGCTCTGGAAATAAAAAATATTTGGCAATAGATGCAGTACAGTGGGCCTCCCACTAACCTTCCTAAATCTGTCAACATATCTCAAATGATACGGAACTCTATGTAATCAACATAAGGTTGAATGATTATTGTTGCGGAAATTTGACAGATCAGGGTAGGTTGATGTGGGACCCACTGTACATAGTAACTCAATTAGATTACCTAAGTTTACCATAAATTACCGTGTTTTTAATATTTTTATCATCATCGGTGTTTTTCACGAATTTACCCCCATCAAAGTCCCAGGAAGGAACATCAAAATATGTTTTTCGCCTGAACTTGCTTCGTCACGCGATGATATTGCCTTCAATTTTGCCGTTCGATGAACGATAATTTGTTTTTACAAGCTTTTTTTTATTTGAAGAAAGCTGAGGATATTTTGTTGGAAAAACATCTTTTAAGGTCTTCAAATGGGGTATACATAGAAAGTTATTGAGCGAAAGAAAAACAAATGAAACTCATGCTGTGTGCAGAGTGCAAGACTAAATTATTTTGTAACAAGATTTGATACATTTTAATTACCTCCTTAGTCAGCAGCACATTCTTTAGTTAACAAAAAAAACGTTGTTTTTTGTATGTTTTTTGTATAATATATTATTTTTTTAAATTAATAATTTATTTTTAATGTTTAAATACAATTTAATATTGTGATGTGAATATTTCAAGCGTCTACGTATTGCCGTTTATTATTGAGCCAAAAACGGTTAAAAACGCCCCCCTTAAATATTATTTAAATTCAATAAATTATTTTTAAAGTTTATATTTATATTTATTTCAAGTGTCTATCTGTTGCCGTTATTAATGTAGAGCAAAAACCACCCAAAAATTAGCTTTGTTGTATGGGTCCCCCTGAAATATTTTTATTCTGTTTTTAGTTAGTTTAGTTTGTTGTTATAGCGGCAACTGAAATACATCATCTGTAAAAATTTCAACTGTCTAGCTATTACGGTTTAGAAGATACAGCCTGGTGACAGACAGACAGACATACAGCGGAGGCTTAGTAATAGGGTCCCGTTTTTACCCTTTGGGTACGGAACGCTAAAAAAGGACAATAGAAGCTTACCGAGTCATCTATGTAGTCGACATCCTCTTCGTCCCGTTGGAGACACATCCAGATATCACTAATCGTTCTTATTCAACACTAACACTAAATCATTTGTACCGTTCCATAGATTCTAAGTTAAAAAGTTTATAATATACAACACTGGCCCTAAAACGCACACTGCGGCACTCCTCGCGCTGCAACGACTGAAGGCACTGCACCACTTCGATTGTTTTGAATACAATCTGTAACAGAAGAAAAAACAATAATAAGCCTAACAGTTACGTGATATGTTTACGTTTGTTTGCGAGGGTTCCGTGGCGGACGACGTTGTCTAAAGCTTCACTTAGATCTATTTTTATATATTCATTAATTCTTTAAAAAACTAAGAGAAAATCAGAAGTTGATGGGATTTGTTGCTGAGCTGTTCATTATAAGTAGAGTTAATATTCAGTATCACTCCCCCCGCTTCCTCCCCTACTTGCACACAAAATCTGAAATTCTGAAATCAATCTTAGAAGATCTATAAAGCAATCCTGCCTTAATCTTTGGTTAATGAACCAAATGAGCAGTGTGTTGCCTTATTTGTGCAGATTCGATTCGATTAGAGAAGGTAGCACAAACGACTTAAAATGCATTTAATTGCATGTTCAAATTTTACACAATTCTATGTTTTATACATCGTTAATGTTTTTATGTCATTTGTATTTGATACGGGACCTAAAAATTTTGGACCCTGTTCTCGCTTGCGTTTTTCTACGATAGGCATGACATTATAAACAATTGATATTTTTTTAAATATTGCCAAGCAATTTAAGTCTATGACTAATTTCTGTTGCTACTCTTTGTAATTCAATCAACTCGTCTATTGTACTAGTTGGAACTTTATTAAAAGGTTATTAAGATTGTTTTGGTTCGTTGTAGTTACGTTCATGTGCTGTTTTGATAACTGGTGGTTTGTTAGTAAGGGCACCTGAAGGCACTGGACTGAAAGTAAATATTTTGTTATTATCAAAGCTAGCTAAGCTAGGCGCAACGTAAACTAATGCTGCGTCATGCGTTAGTTTATATCTAGACTTGTAGATAAGAAATTGCTAGGTTTCTTGACATGGTTACGAAGCTATATTGACTTTTGTTTCCCTCCTTGTCAACTTATGTAAAATGTAGTCTTTTTAAATCTAATTATAAAATTTGATTTCCTTTAGATTTTCACAACTCCAGATAGAATTATGAAAGAACTTAATATTTAAAAAACCGGTCAAGGGAGTGTCGGAGTCGCGCGCGAATAGTTTCGTACCATTATTTATACAACCTTAGATCTATACTATCTATATTATAAACTTTTTATTCAGTTTTGATTTCTTTTTTAAAAAAATAAGGTTAGTTATACGGAAGCCACACTTAAATATTTTTATTACTATTATTATTTTTTGTTAAAGCGGCAACAGAAATATAATAACCGTCTGCAAATTTTCATGTTTTCATGGTTCATGAGATACAATCTGGTGGCAGACAGACAGGCTGAGAGTAGAGTCTTAGTAATGGGGTCTTGTTTGTACCCTTTGGTTAAGGAACCCAAAAACGACTGGATTTAATACCCTTCATTTTAAACTCAGAATATTCAGAAGCAGTTTATTGTAGCAAGCTACAAAACCTTTATCTTCTCATATTGACGAGTCGTTTTCCCATTGAAGTGTGTACTCTTGTGAACTCCGTAATTAAAACCTTTTGAGATATTTTACATTTAAACTTGATGAGGACGTCAGTAGCAAGCGTCTTGGTCAAACTTTTTAAATCTTTGGTCGTGATGTGAAACCAAAACTTTTTGATTGCTGACGACTCATTTACCACTATTATTATATCATATTATTAATTGTGGCTTCTGTATATAAGTGAGTTGTAAAGGCTTACTTAATTATCTTATACTGCAAGTTAATGTTTAAAATATGTTTTATATTAATTAACTGTCGTGTTAGGTACTTTTACTAAATAGTTGTTTTTAAAGGTCGCTAGATAAACATACGCGTTATCATATTATTTGCTGTTTGTTACGCACTATGTGTTTACAATACAACATAAATATCTGCTCTTATCAATCAATAATTATGTAAAAGCGACACAAAAATAGACCTTAAGTCTATTCTCGTAACTAAAAGATTGCAATTTTACAAATTGTTTTTTTTATTCTCTCATTGTCATTGACAGAATTAGACGTCAAAAAAAATCAAAAGTCTGTCCCTTAAAATATTATTTTATTTTGTATTTATTGTTGTTATAGCGGCCACAGAAATACATCATCTATGAAAATTTTGAACTGTTTAGCTATCACGGTTCATGAGAACAGCTTGTTGACAGACAGACAAACAGTGCAAGGCTTAGTAATAGAGTCCCGTTTTAACCTTTTGGGTACGGAACCCTAAAAATAAAATAAAATAGCGGAATACTCAGAAAGAAATTAACTTAAACGCCATCTATGACATGACTCCGGAACTAGGTTCTGAATGAAAAGCACAAGCATTGCTCACCGCCATCTGTCGAAAGTAACCTGTAGCTTTGTTTTTTCGTCGTCACGCCTGTTGCATACGGCGGTATTGTTTACACAACACAAAAGACCCCTGTTTGTTTTTCGCTAGACGTTTCCTGGTTGGTTTTGTGTGTGTGCGTGTGTGTTTTAACAGCCGCTCGCGAGGACGGCACACAAAATGTTGTTGTTTGCCTGCCCCGCCAGCCAATAAATTCTGTGTCTGAATTGAGGAGGTATTTACGCGTTTGCCCGTAATGAGCCGCGATTTGAATAGACACGAGCGCGATATGTCAAAGATTATCATTCAAATTGAAAGACAACTTTATCGAGATTCCAAGCTTCTTAAAACTTTGGGAGCCCTTCAAGGATCTGTTCTCAGTTCGCCACTATTCATTCATTCATGGTGTTTCAATGAACCAGTCTAAACATAGAGTTTGCAATCAAGTTTTAACATCTTATCGTCTTAAAATACCAATTTATATAAATTTATGAGTAATTACGTATTTGATGCCCCCTGTTAATAAATTGACATACCTACTTTAGACGAGGCAGGTACTAAATCGTAATGTTGCATATCTCCAACTTTATTTTCAACCATCTTCAAAATGACTTGTAATCAGCTGCCTTTTGACATTATGAGTGCCTGCTGATTGTGATCAAAATTCATAAATTGTTTAACATATTATGATACCTCATATTTTAATGTACCTAACGTAGAATGGCAGAAATTTAAAGAATTCCCGCCGACGCGCTCGGAATCCGACATCATCTTAATTCAATTAAAAATATTGTAACTTAATTAGTTCATACCTATTATAATTGGCATTGTTTGTTTTGGCCGACTTTTGAAATATGTCCACAAAACAACATTATTATTTACCGATATCCTTGGTTTTTATTGTTAAATAACTAAGGGACATGTTTTAATGTTTCTGTTTCGTAATAAGCTGAACAATTTACGGAAAATGCTCAATGGTCATTAAGTGCAGGTGCGCTCCGGTTTCATGCTTTAAATGGTCGATGACACGCCGCCAAACGTATGTTTTTGTATGCTTTGGCCTCTTAGTGACGGATATTTTGAAAATTAAAAAGTTAGTTAACTTTTCAAGATAACTTGAAAGGTTCCTTGTTGTCTTGGTACATATATTATAATACAGAAAGTAAAAGTACCTATTGAATGAAGCTAATGGAATACCACTACATTCTAAAAGTATAATTTTCTTGACATTTGTATATCACTGAAACCATTTTAAGCACTAATAGTTTCCGCTATTTGTGAAACTTATATTCGCAAGTAATCTTAGGCTCTGGGCCTTAGATAATTAGATCTAAAATATTTGATACTCAATTCCTTATTTCGGCTTTAGTTATCATCTTTCAGGAAATCTCACTCTAATATTGTGTTTCAATAAACTAACTTACTTGATTATCAAGTTTAACAAGTATACCTCATCTTCACTTATATTGTCTTCAATTTTTAATAATTCCATTAGATCTTACTATTTAGGAATTACAGCCTTTTCTAATTCACTTACTCGCTTTAAACTAGCAGCGTCTGTCAGGTCATCAGCATATGACCCCAAAAGTGATCCAAAAATTATAATTTCATTAAACAAACCGTTCCGCTTAGCTGTAAGTACATAAACTTCAAGATAAATAATCTGTTACTTAACTGGGTTTCACATGGATACAATTTGTACGTCTGTCTGTATGTGCACGTATAAAAGTGGTTAAGAAAGCCGTGTATTTTCCCATACTTCATTGTTTTAGCTTAACTGATGTCGGCACAAACAAATTGCGTAACTATGTTATAGCTATCTGATTAACGCTCTGAGTGAGACATTTGAGCTATACAGCGAACACAGTTTTGTTTTTGCTTCCTTTAAGATTGTAATTTTCGTAAAAAAATGTAGTGTTTATTTAAAGACTGGGATGGTACGGCAAAAAATGATCGGTCGACTTCTGTCTGAATTTGAATAACTTGAAAATGAATATGATTTAATGGGTCACCTTCACCAGATTACAATCATAGCATTTTAACTCTCTGACTGGGATAATATCAAGGATCATTTGACAAAATATCAGATAGTCATTTATTACTATCATCTCATGCTAAACCATACTTTACATGATTTTTCAATTTAAAAAATAAGCGTCATTTGTGTTATAAATATTTCAGCGTGTTTCACAAATTTCTACGAAGCGTTGAAAAAAGCTTTTGTGCAAGCGTGACATTATTTAGAGTCGGAAATAACTTTTCGTGGTATACACACACAAAAAAGTTTGTTTAAATGCAATCCTTCTATATTTAGGACGTGACCACCCAGTGGGAAATTAGATCCTTCTAAATAGATGATCTGAGCTGGATTACGCCAAGGTGCTATCCTAAGTCCTCTACTACAGTCTGTCAAAAGTTATACTTTGATCTCTAACTATTTATCCACTTGTGATCGATGACGAAGGCCTAAGTGTAGATAAGTATGTTCAAAGGCCTTAGGATGATGATGACGGATGACGATGTCCATATTTTCGACTGTAGCAGTCCCTGTCACTCATGCCAGCATGACAGAGCGGACGAGCATGATAGGCTGAAAATACGGACACATTCGTAAGCCTTAGCAGCGGACATCCTGTGTCGGGTTCGAACTTAATGATATTATTATTATTTTAGGCAGAGAAGCAGTTGAAAAAACTAATAACAGTCTGCCTCTCACCATCATAGGTTAGCTTATTAGCATTAACTTAGCTTTTCGTTCCTGTATGTTTGACAAGTAGGTTTTTAAATTGGCAATTTGTTCCATGCCTCGTTCACTCTATTGCGAAAAGTGACATTTGATTATTAGTGGATGCTTTAGATGTTACATTATTTTTAAAATCAGAGACCTCAGTAATAAGTCCAAAATAATTAATGCGAGTGACACCAAGCCAAAGTTTAAAATATTCAAGTCTTAAAACATCTTCATAAACTTTAGTAACATGTACTTACTGTAACAAATTCCCAGTTTGTTAAGAGTAAAAGAGTGATTTACAACAAAACAATAGAGTTATTAAACGTATTTTAGTTCTCAGAGCTGACAACACATGCCCTGTGGAAATCTTGAAATCTAGTAAACCTAACATAAGAAAACAAAACTAAATTATTATATCTCTGTCGCAAACGTTTTTAATTTATAAAAACCGACCTAATTATGCAGTAGGGAAGGGGAACTCGCCAGATATGTATTCAAGTGGGGCCAGAGGGCTCTTGAAGAAGTACCTAAGCTGTTTCTGCTCAACAAAATGGTTTAGGCTTTCGAGAAGAGCCCAGACTATTGGTGCGAACAGTACAAGCAGGCAACTGAAGAAGTCAATAATGCATTGTAATACGAATAAGTATAGTTAGTAAACAAGGATTCATTATAAGATTTTAACAAAACATTATAAATATCCTAATATCGTACGTACCTAATAATAAGTACAATAATACCTGAGGAAATTGGCCAAGTGCGAGTGAAACTCCCGTCGTTTTGATTGTACTTATTGAAGAGATAAAAATTGTATGTTTGTGATTTTGTTTATTAGGAAGTAATCTCTGACACTACCTTTACCAACTAAGATGTTTCAGTTTACTCTACTTGTATATTAACTTAGCGTATTTACCAACTTATTACACCTAACTAGGTAGCATCCTAACTAGGTAGCAGTTCATTACTAAGGTAAAAACCTTCCTAATTACAATGTTTTCGCAAACAAACCAAAAGGTAAAAACTAAATAATATTGTTACTGTTCTAATCACTTCTAATACAAAACCCACTAACTAGTTTTGGGCAACTGATAAGAGTATTATAATAAATGGGTTTGTTAATTTTTTATATGATCTGGATTTCTTTAAGAAGAGGGTGACTAGACTGTTACTTCTCAGACATGACCCATCCTCGACCGCATTGTCGCTTACCATCAGGATAGATTGCGGCCGAATGTCTGCCTATTAATGAAAATGATATATCGTTATTACTGAAATTAGCACGAATGTATAAAAGACAACCCACATCAGCCCAATTTTTGCATACGGAAATCCGAACGCATACATATTTAAAATTGGCATAATTTAAGATGCGACCATAGGTGGAAGTACATAATGAAACATAGAACATGATACAAGTAAACATACATCAAGTACCAATGTTATAACGTCTCGTGGTGGTAAAAGATCTACCTCCTAGTGGTCCAACCCGGGCAACGACATCAGAAACTCCAGTTTGTGATGGCGGCTGAACGACCCTATCACGGGTGGTAGGCTCCGTTAGGTGCCGCCTGGTAGCTACCACCCTCCCACCGGAGCTCAGCGCCGCAGCTTGCTGTGTTCGGTCGGTAAGTGGGAGTGCCAGAACCTTCTGGGTGAGCTCGCTCCACCGTCGACTCTGTCTACGCCACGTCTGGCTTAGTCTAGTGTCAGAGGTCCTTACTCCGTTTGACGATGGCCGTATGTTCGAATGTAGCCGTCCCTGTCACTCACGCCAGAATGTCAACGCGAACGAGCGTGATGGTTTGACTCGAAAAAACAGATATCGTCAACCGGAGGCCCTACCTCAGGAGCAAACACCCATTTTAAAAGAAACCCTTCGTTTTCGTTTTTTTATAGTCGTTTAAAACGCTTGTTTCTCCTACTTTTGAAATGGAGACTTTTCCGAATTACATTCTTCTGTATCATTGACCTTCCGCAAAACTGTTGTTATTTGATGTTTTGACAGGAGAGGTGAAATGTCTGCAATTTACAGACTTCATCGTCTAACTTATTATTACTTATTCATGGTCATAATTAGCAGTCGTCTGAATGTCATCGAGCCTAACAATTAGAATAATAACATATCCCCTAAAATCTCGTCTAGACACCTCGTATTTTATGTATTATTTTGTTTCTTATAATATAATTGTATGCTACGTATGCAATGAGGAGTGTTTTTTTGGGCTTTTGCTTCATTATCATCATGACTAGGTAATCAGACACAAGACGTCCACTGCTGAACATAAGCCTCTGCCATAAATGTAGATATCAGCACATGGAGCTGAACACTACGACATCCAACGCAGTACGGTACGGTGAGCAGCACGTCATGTTTCCCATTTGGACTTTTATTAAATAGGAAATAGTGACGGTCTCAAGGTCAAAATGGAGTACTTACTCTGACTTTTCTCAAAAATCTTTGTTGTATTTATATTTCGGTTTATCATAATAATCTTTTGTAATTATTTACTTATATTATGCATGATAGATAATTTAAATTGCCTATGTAAATCTACATACACAATTTGCATTGTAGAATGGCTGTGACAACAGATGCCTACGACAGTGTTGTTATGTTTATTTAATTTGCATTAACTACTTATAAAATAATAAGCTAGGTATTGTCTTTGGTATTGTTGATAGATAATTTACTACGGAACCATCTTCAATATCCATTCGAGCCTAAAATGTGCCTTTGGTTGATTCTTAAATTGAATGAATTCTTTTGAATTGAATGAATGAATGAATTCTTGACTAGAATGATTAACTATGGTTGATTCATTATGGTAAATGTGCTCCTATCATGAGTTTTTTCACGCCCCAAAAGTAGCCATATGACTGATAAGGGGACACTTGATTTATTTGATATTCGGGGACATTGTAACGTTATCCATTTTACTAACGGACCTGTAAATCGAGAAACGATCTTCACTAACCCACGATGGTCTCAAAGGAGCTAATTCCACGATACCACACACGATGATGATGTCTTCCTAGCCGATTTCGACTACGGCGGCCTTCTCAACAGAGATTAGCCATCTGCGAAGGACATATTATTGTGCACAAGTGTGTGCGCAATACACAGGTGCACTCTCTGTTCCTTCACTCTCATAATTCGATGAGACGGCAGACCGACATAACCGCAGAGAGATCAGGCGCACACACCACACACGATAAGGTAGACAAAAAAAAATTGACTATCTTATTTTTCCCCCACTTTTTCAGTGAAGAGGTTACCCTAACAAAACATTTTTTTTATTCTACTGTATTGTTGGCGTGATTTGCAATACGCAATGTGCCAAGGCCACGGGCAGACTCTTATCTCAAACAGACAGACAGACATTTATGTTTTTTTTTAAATGCCTAAACATGTACATACTTAAGATATTAATTAATTAGTTACATTACAACACGGATTCACATGTTTTACCATCAGTTCATGCAAACATTTACAATGATAATTGTTTGAAAATGATTATTATCATTCTTATTAATATTATTATTATAAGCAATTTAATCTCTTATTAATATTATTATTATTATTGTTGACTACGGAACCCTAAAAAATTTTAATTTCTTCCTAAAATTTTTAATTTCTTGGTAAGAATAATCAAAAAAATATTCAATACGACGAAATATTAAACGCTAAATTAGTGGTACTAGGTACTACTCACAAACACATTATTATGTAATACAATGGCAAGATACCTAAGTATTATTGTTTATACCTACATTATCACGTAAGTAAATAATTATGTAAATGTATAAGTAATTTTGTATTTACTTCGGCAATCAATGAAGACAGTGGTGTTATCGGTAGTGCCTAGTATTTTTTTTGCTTGGTGCTGATATTATTTGTAATAACTTATTTGTTTGTTTTAATTCATTCGTTGCTGATAGCTGTTAAGATTTGAGTCTTATTTCTTGTATTGTTTCATTTCAACATTAATAAGGTAGTTACCATTATTTATTATTTGCTATAAGAATACTAAATAAAGGCAATTAAGGTGTCAATTTAGTAAAATACCTATATCATTATAGTAAAATGTTACGAGGGTCAAACTGAAAGTTCTTAGAACTGGCCACTTATAAACAATATAATAAAAAAAATATTCAAAAATTTGAAAATAGAACTCTTTGCCAATATTACTGAGTATATATTTCATTCATTTGTCATTTGTTTTACGACTTGGCGGCAAATTGAAAATTGTCTGTGTCACGTCAAAATGAATTTAACACGAGAAAATTTTCGTGCAATGATTTTTTATGACTTTCGATGTCATTTAAGTCAACAAGAAAGTTATGATAGACTACGATTGGCCTTTCACGATGAAGCCCCATCTCGTGCGACTGTTTACAACTGGTTTAATGAGTTTAAACGTGGTCGCACTAATCTCACTGATGATGTACGTGAGGGACGGCCTTCTACGGCGACGACTGAAAATAACATCTGTGTTGTGCGGCGTATGATAGAGACTGACAAAAGAGTGACCTATCAGCAGATTCGGACAAGCTTAGGCATTGGTATGAGTCAAGTGCACAAAATCCTCCACGAACATTTAGCGGTCAGGAAGCTTTGCGCCCGGTGGATACCTCATAATTTGACTAAGGCTCAAAAACTCCATCGTGTGGATTGGTGCCGTAAAATGATTGAAAGATTTAACGGAGGTGACTCAAATGCTGTGTTCGACATACTAACAGGTGACGAAAGCTGGATTTACTGTTATGATCCTGAAACCAAAAGACAATCTGCTCAGTGGGTGTTTTCTTTCGAGGAGTTGCCAACTAAAGTGAAGAGAGATCGAAGTGCGGGAAAAAAAATGGTGGCCTCGTTCTTTGGAAGGATAGGTCATTTCGCAACAATTGTGTTAGAGGATCAAAAAACAGTTTCTGCAGAATGGCACACTACCAATTGTTTGCCACTTGTCTTGGAAAAAGTTCGAGAGAAACGACCTCGCAGTAGGATCCTCCTTCACCACGACAACGCCTCGTCGCACACCGCCAAGCGAACGATCGACTATTTGGCGACATCAAACGTTGAATTACTGGGTCACCCGCCGTATAGCCCCGACCTCGCGCCTTGTGATTTTTATTTATTTCCAAAAATTAAAGAAAAACTTAAAGGAAAGCGGTTTATGAATGCTGAAGAAGCGGTGGCTGCGTATCGCGATGCCATTGAAGAGACCCCTAAGGACGAGTGGGCAAAGTGCTTTTCCCAGTGGTTCCATCGCATGCAGCGGTGTATTGACGTCAATGGACAATATTTTGAAAAGATATAATAAAACTAATAACTGGCTAATGTAATCAGTTTTTGATTTTCTAAGAACTTTCAGTTTGACCCTCGTAATAAGCTTTAAAACCGACTCAAAAAGGAAGTATGTTCACAATTCGACTGTTTTTTTTAAAGTAGAGGACCTAATGCGAGTTTTTTCACGCGACGACTTGTACGGTACAGTCCCGTTACCATGAGTTTACGGTGGTTTTACTCGCTAGCGACGACGTAAAAAAAAATATGGAAAATTTTAGTTCTTCAAGCAACCGCTAGAGGCGCTGTGCAATTTCCCATACACTTTTTTTACATCGTCGCTATCGAGTAAAACCGCCGTAAACTCATGGTAACAGTACTGCGTCCGTGTGATGAAAAATACGGAAAATGGTCAGCACCCCTAGTGGCACGTTAGCCAAACCTAATGAGGGATTTTCCTAGTGTCAATAATCAGTTACTTAAAAATCTACTAGATGTCGGTGTACCTAAGTCAGGTAGATATTTATTTAAGAAAAGGCTGGTTTTAGCACTATGATATAATGTTTATGTTTAGCATATTTTTAATTCACGCGTACTGACAGGATATTTTTTATCAATTTAGTGATCATCATGTCGTTTATTATATATATATATATATATATATATATATATATATATATATATATATATATTAACTGCATTTTGAAAATCGCTGATTTTAGACGTTAGTAGGTACTTCCACGACATGTTTGTACACATAGCATTACAATATTTTGTTTTTGTTTTGACTCAATGATTTGATACGATACGACGCAATATTTACTATATAACTTAGATATACAGCGCCATCTATCAAATATAATAAATAAATAAATTGTTTCAACAAACACACCAATGACCTAGCCCCAAACTAAGCGTGAGCTAGTGCTATGGTGACTAGAATAACGGATAGACATACTTATATACATTTATAAACATCCATGACTTAGGTACAAATGCTCGTGCTCATCACACAAACATTTGCCCCTTGCGGGATTCGAACCCGCAACCGCCTGGTTTAGAAGTCCATGGCGTGAACCTCTACACCAAGACGGTCGTCAAATAAAAGTACAATTTTGAGCTATCAGAAAAACCCTCACTGACCGTCAATCGGTCGATCGGAAATATATCACACATTCTTTTGTAATAAAAAAAAACATACAGTCGAATTAAGAACCTCCTCCTTTTTTGAAGTCGGTTAAAAACTAAGCCCTCAGAGTGATCCTAAAACAAATATGAAAGATAATACCTAGATGCACAGTGCTACTGGAAGGTAATAAGGAACTAACATAAAAAATCTTAAGAAAGCCAAACCAGCAGTAAGAAGTAAAAACGAACCATCTCGGACAAACATAAACAAGGTTGTATAAGATTGTATTGAATAAACAAAAAAGAATATTTAAAACCACAAAAAAATGACACCTTTTTTACAATTGTTTTCATAAATGTCAAAAATACTTACTGACGCAAATGAATTGTAATTGAGTAGAGGATCCGTAGGTTCATAATAACTTACACTCCTATACATAAGTAGGTACTATTGTAAATATTTGTCATAAATTTAATAATGATCCACTTATTAAAAATCAAGTTTGAATTTATTAAAATATGGTTTTCTTAGAATAAACAATATTTCTTTACAACATGTAGGTAAACTCGTCACAGAGTGAATCCATTATTTGGAGTAAACTCGTTACAGGCAGGTAAAACGATTACTTTACAATTATTGTAAGTACTAGGTACTTACAGTCAGACCAGAAATTTCAGTCTTTTTTTTATTTATTTAGCATAAAAAAAACTTTAACTACTGTAACATTTTAATACACATTGACAAATACCACTGTCTAATTTTTCATGTTGTAAATTTACACTATGAAAAAAAGATAGTCTAAAGCTATTTGATGAAAAGTTAATATTATAACAATCTGTGATGTTTCGATGTAAGTAGTAAGAAAATCATCATCGATCATCGACTTTGTCTGTGCCACTTCTGGCTTAGTCTAGAGTCAAGAGCAAACCCATTTCAAATAATAAAAAAAAAAACTTTGGGTCCGAATTGGCATGACGAAAGTTTAAAAGAATCAGCACATTCACAATTTCATTTTTTAGATCATGAAATTCAAATCAGAAATGGTTATAAAAAGCTATAAACTCTAACCCCTAATACTAATTATATTTATTATAGTATAAAAAAATAAACCAGGTTTAAACTAGGTCTAAATGTTAGACGACAACAGAGGAATGAATGACACATTCGTGACATAAGTTTATAAAGAAAATCTTTTCTAATTGGCTAGCTAATAGCTTAGTCCTGGCTTAAGCCCGGTACTAAGTTTATGTAATAACGGGGTAAGTGCCTACTGCGGCCATATTTTGTTGTGCTTAACCTTGGTTATTTGTAAATAGAAAATACCTTAATATGCAACAGAAAACAATGCTATTTATAAATTTAAACTAAAATTTCCACGTCTATAAATAAACTATGGGTAAAAGCTTAAAATAATAAGTAGCTCTACATTCCATTCAATGTCAATTTCGTCATTATTCTCATGTGATTTCTCGCCTAAATGTCAAATATACAAACTTTCATTATGTCATGATGTTTTCTGTAATAAAAACTATCCTATGTCCTTTTTTCGAGACTGAAATTATCTCAATTCCAAATGTCTTCAAAATTACGCTCATTTTTGCAACTGACTAGTTCATTATTATTATGTTTTAGGATCTAACATTTTCATGTCATTACTATTTAATTCACACTTTAAATGGTTTGAGTTGGTTGATATCGTAATAATTTTGTGGAATAAGTTACTTATTCTTTATTTGTAGATGTTCGCAAGTGCAAACGTAGTCTTTTCTATGCTTTATTGAACCGTTTGAAATTTGGCACATTTTTTTGTTTATACAAGCTATGATACAAGTACACAAGAACACGCACCGATAGGATTGCGCTGCGGACAGCGAATGTATGAGTGGTGTCTCTCCCCAGACAATGGCACACCTACTGTCATGCCCTACGTGCCCCTACACCTGCACACGTGAGGACCTGTACAACGCTACTGATAATGCTTTGTTAGTCGCCGAGTATTGGTCCTCAAAAATATAACACCAGTGTCGACACGACAAGAAGAAGATGATACAAGTTAATTCTCACTGTTTACTCTAACAGTACAATAATAATGTTTATTTTGCCATCGAAATGGCAACTTTTGATACCGTTAAGCTCTTGGAAAACCCACGCGAAATAGTCTACTTACACATTTTTTTCAACAAACTGTTCTTGTTATACTAATAATAACAAAGTCTTTGGGGATATATTTTGTAAATTATACTAATGTTAATAGTATAACGGCTTTCTTAAACCAGTGCTATTGTTAAAATATCACTGCCTTACAATGTCACTTTATCAGTCTGGTGAAATTATAATGACACTGAAACTAGCCAGTTAAATTGTAAGTAATGCAAATGATAGACAATAAATCAATGTAATTATAATGTCACTAGTGAAATTATAATATGACGGATTTTATAATATCCCTGTAACATATATACTTATATAGACTTGAAGCGGTTCCTTGCGAACATTTCGCCTACGCAAATAGATAGATAGATATACAATGTGTTAGATAACCAACCCGACAAACTTTAAGGGCTTTTTCTACATTCAATTTTAATCATAAAATGTCTTATACATGTGGGGTGAAAAATCAACTTAAAATTTTTGAGATGAATTACAGCTTAATTAATTAGCATACACTTTAATTTTGTCTGTATTTTTTGGGTAAAAATATTTTTTTAACAGTCTACAATATTGTTTTCGATACTTAAGTGATATTTATTGGATTGCCACTCGTTTTGAGTTATTATATTTTTCCTACACGATGACCAAATAATTAAAATGCCGCCATTCCGAAAGGGTTGAGTTTTCACCCCACTTATAGGACATTTTATCATTAAAATTCACTGTAGAAAAAGTTTGTCGGGTCGGTTCCCAAACACATTGTATATAGTTAGGTGCACACAACATATACAGAAGACATTTACATTTCATACAGGTTTTCATAGAGGAAAAAATGTATTGTTGGATTTCCCATAAAAGTTTCAATATCTTTTTTTTAATATTGGACAACATAGATTGCTCAGATCCCAAAGTAAGTAGCTAAAGTATTTGTGATAATGGAAATCTGAAACAACGATGGTACGACGACACCCAAACCCGAGAGTATATAGAAAATACGAATTTCTATACTGACCCGAACGGGGATTGAACCTCAGAAATGGCAACACCTTGAAAACCGGTGTGCTAGCCACTCGGCTACGGAGGTCGATATATTAAATCTGTGTGGTTCTTTCCGGTATAAAAACTATCCTTTATCCGGCCTAGCAAGCTTGCCGTCTAGTTTGAAAGCTATTGTGATTACGATTGCGATTCCAAAGCAATGTCGTACATTTTCTTATTACTTTGAAAGCTAACATTGCTTTCCAGACTGCAGTATAAAAGCTATTATTGTTTTCCTAAAAGGCTAATTGGCGAAATTATTGGCTCGTTAAAACTGCGGACTGGTACGATACGTTCAAGGTTCGAAGCACGACCGCCACAAAAAAAGAAAAAGAAATATAATTTATAATATTACTAGTGGTTCCCCGCGACTTCGCCCGCAAGAGTTGGATTTTCCATATAAACTTTCATCCCCCATTTCACCCCCTTTCTGTTTTTATATCGCGACAAATTGTAGCCTATGTCCTTTCCAGGGTCTCGAACTGTCTCCATACCAAATTTCATCTCAATCGGTTCAGTGGTTTAAGCGTCAAGAGGTAACAGACAGACATACATACAGACACACTTTCGCATTTATAATATTATAGTATGGATTTATGTCAAAAAAGTTTGAATGCTGTATGTTTATGGCTGAATAGGTTCCAAACTATTTAATCACTTTTTACCATCTTGCGACCAACTTATCAGTATCACCATACCCTAAGGAAACTTTTAAAAGCAAAAAAACCCAATCCTTGCAAATTGTAATAGGAAAGCAGCTATTTGTAAATATTTAAATAATAAATCAAATATAAAAAAGAGACCAAGAATTTCACACGTCTGGATAGACTGCTCAGTTGGTAAGAGCGTTGGCCCGGTTAGCCAAAGGACGTAGGTTCTATCCTATCTGTGTGCGAAGTTTTGGTTTCTTATTTAAACTTATATAAATCATTTTGCTAATTATAGACATACATAGCACTTGCCATAAAAATTAATAAAGGGAGTGACACAATACATGTGCTATCTATGTCTATAATCAGCAAATGTACAAGAAAAAAACAATGTCCTATCTTAAGTAAAAACTATGTACATTGTGCTGTTGATGTACTTAAATAAATAAATATCGTAAGAACTGTCTAATTGTAGACTTAGCAACGTTTTGTTGCAATAACACAAGTTTGTACAGGGTCCGACTCGCACTTGGCCGTTTTTATACATACATATAACCTGAGTGTGTTACTTTTGTTGTTTGTTAGAGTTTGTTAGTCATAAAAAACCGAGCAAGTGTACTGTGAGTCGGACTCGCGCACTCAGGGTTTTGTACAAGAAAAGGTTTTTCTTCTACGACGACGTAATCACATATTCGCGGTTTTCAGACTTATTCCTTTACTTGTGCTGTAAGACCTTCCTTCTGGCCAACTTTAATGATTCTAGGTCTAAGGGAAATACCCTACAGGTTTTGATTCCCCTGCGAAATGTTTGAAAGTACGGCTAAAATTGCTGTATATTTGGAATGCGTAAATACTAAGATTCTTTCTGCGAACCGCAGCCATAAGCATTTGATGGTAATTTCAACTCTTAGGTCATATTTGGTCTAATCTAATTTTCAACTTTTAACTTGACACCACGCCTTCTTGTGATTGAGAAAAAAGGTATTGGCAGACGGAAAACAAAGTGATCTTATAGGGTTCCTTTCCTTTTTAGATACGGAACCCTAAAAACATTAGTAGCCAAGCAAAGCCGCGTTCTTTTACTAGTATATCCAAAACCAACATTGAATACACCTAACAGATATGGAACAAACGAAAAACACACCCAAATGAGACAACAAACAGTTTAGGCGGGCTAGCAACAAAAGTATGGTCTATGTTTTTCCCTCGCACACACATGCACAATGCTGTGTGCGTGACGTGTGTGTGTTCTTGTGTGGGTGTAGGCGTGACGGGCGATAGTGTTATCGCGTTTGAGCCTTGCAAAAATACACAACAAACACGCACAGTATATGCGAAGGAATCAGATGCGATGTATGAGGAAGTGCCGGATTGTGAAAAAAATAAAATGAGTTTCCTTGGCCCGTTTTATGTCTATATAAAGGGAAGATGCGTTCTGAATTATTAAAATAAATGCTGATTTGGTTGGTGGCGCTTGTGATTTGGAAGTTTTGTGTTTTTATAGTTCCAATATAAGGCATTCAGATATTTATGTCTGTATGTGTAGTAATCTGTACATCACAATAATGGTTGTGTAATAATGATTTGATTATGTATGTTCATTGATGATAATCAGACGATTGTTGTTGATTTTAGCTTGATTTTGACAACAAAGTTTTTCTTTAGATCCAATAATAAAACAGTTCATCTTCATTACTGGTCAATTAGTCATTTTGTTTTAATGGGTGATTAAAAATTCTAAATTGTTTAAAATTAATATACAAAAAAGATCTTCTGAATATTTTTTTCAACTGTTCTACTTTGTAATCTAGTACTCGTCAGTCAAATAAAGTCACTCACTCGTCAATTTTCAACACGTTATCTAATCTTATCTACTTTCTTTTATATACATGATTGTTTATATAGTCTAATGTATGTGTCACGATGTTTGGCAATAAATAAGTAGGTAATGTCAACAATACTCGGCCTTTAAAAAATCTAGATTTTGCGATAAGACCGACACTATGCTAAAAATTTATTGTCTAATGATAAACTGTTTTTGTACACGTAATTGCTAAAGGTGTGTTTAGTACTAAGTTTTCTGAAAAAAAAACATTAAAGTATTGACTTACTAAATGAAATGTTTGTCAAAGGCAGTAAGATTAAATAATAAATTATTTCCATACTGACGTAGTCAGATTTATTACGATGCCAATAAAATATGATTGGGTACATGTAAAATAAGTTGTTTGGGCCACTCTAAACCTTTCCCACCATTTTATTCAAGGTGACCATTGGAAATATATAATAATAATAGCGTAGTTCTGAATTTGAATTGCGCGCTGAAAATGGCCGGCTTACGTCTACCAATCACGGCGTACGTCCTTCCGTTGGGCGATCAAATCCTCGTGCGCGTGCGCTCATTTAAATATATTCAAAAACTGTTAAATTACACCATATTCGCTGTGTTTCTTATGATCTACTCGCTTCTTAAGACTTTAGCTGCTTGTGACAGTGAAGGTAAGGTGAATCCACCAGAGAAAGACTGTTTTTTCTCAAGTGTTCGTCCTGCAACGCGACGCCTTGGATACCTGAAGTGCCATCCTACGTAAATTCTCCCTAATTTCTTGTGTGAGCTAAGATTGAATGGTGTTGAAGGTCAGAAGTGACCTGGTTCATCTCCTCTTCTATTGTCTTTTCATCAAATTCTGCCTTTGTACCCCTGCACCCTTACTGCAATTGCTAATGTTCCTGTGGGTAATATTGCATTTAGCGCCCACAAAGTTATTATTATTTGTATTACTGATACGTATGCATTCTGTGCATTCAAATCAGTAGTAGATGTTAGTACGGGTAGGCACTACTTACAAATTATTGATTACCTTAGTAAATATTTAAAAAATAAAATGGACTCAACTCGATTTATACTATTCGTACCGCTGGCTAGTTTTATCTTCGGATTTTACGTTTACCAGTTTTACTGTGTACGAAATTGCGCCTTCCTACTGATAAAACAAAACAACCTAAATAATGTGCGGCCTCGAAATCTAAATAAACGACTATCAGCTATGCTTCCGACCTCCTTTGCCTTACTTAACATTTGAAACTGGCACGAACGTTTTAATTTTCGCGAAAAATAAATTATGCCCGCCTTTTCATCTGTCAAATTCGAAAAACCTTTTTTTTCTTATGGGTTTTCTTGACGAAAAAGTTTATCCTACGTCTATGAAGAGGACTCGGCTGTTGGTATGTTGCGGTCACAGATAAAGTTCAATGGGCAGCACGTCAGGTTACCCATGTGAACTACGAAAACAGCTTTTATTACGTAGGAAATAGAGGCGGTCTCAGGGTCAAAGTGGAGTGGTCTGACGTGCGGGCGTGTATATGTACCTACCTTTGTTATCAGATAACTAGTGGTTGCCTGCGATTTCGTCTGCGTAGAGTCGATGATACAAATAATTGATGGATACTTTCATCTCATCGCTGTCCAGTTATCGTGACCTCTTGTTTGTACTATGTCATATGGTGAAGGGAGGTCACCCTGTATCTTTAAATGTATCGTTTCTAGCGAGATGAAACACCTGTATTTTAATCTAGAATATAATTGTATTTTTAATGTGGTAGGTGCATTAAAATTAGTTCCGCAGATTTCGAGTGTTTAAAGTCAGACAAAAATTATAAATGTATAAATTTTTACTCTACCAATATATAAACTAAGGCCTAAGAGATATTTTACTTTAAAAAAACAATGTACAGAATGTACCACACAGACATAATAATGATGATTACATGCATGCAGGTATGGTAGATCTAAGGATGAATGTATACTGTCACCTGCTAATCATTTTATTATGGTACATCCATACTTAATATTATAAATGTGAAAGTGTGTCTGTCTGTCTGTTACCTCTTGACGCTTAAACCACTGAACCGATTGAGATAAAATTTAGTGTGGAGACAGTTCGAGACCCTGGAAAGGACATATGCGACATTTTGTCGCGATATAAAAAATTAAGAGGGTGAAATCGGGGATTAAAGTTTATATGGAAAATCCAACTAGTATAATTATAAGGCTGTATGGCTTCATTCTTTGCCGATAAAAATACCAGAAATTAATTGTAGAGCTGAAGATAAATAATTATGTTTACGATATTTGTAACCGTAGCTTGTCGTTAAGCCTAATAATTAAACTACATGTAGTTAAATTATAGGTCTTTACTTTACCCATCAAATTGAAGATTTGTATGGAAAAAATAACGGAAAATAATATTTCCATACAAACTATTTTTAATTGATAACGTCTGAACAGATTTTAATGCAATTGCAAACATGGAAAAAGAGCTATCCACTGCTTATTTCAATTACTCAAAAATAAAGTATACCTATGATAAAATATACCTAGATGATGTCGTTAAACTGACGATATCATCTGACGAAGTCTAAATACCGGGGTGTTTTCAATGACTTTTCTGTAATATTATGCACTTCTTATACATTTTTTTTAAAATTGAAATACATAATTTAACCACTGATACAATAAAATTGGAAGTAAAAAAATGACTAGTTGACTGTACGTAAAAGTTACAAGCAATAAAATATGAGAATATTACTCCAAATTTATATTTATTATTAACAATAGGCTTATTGAACAAAGTTCGTAAAAACTCGCAAATATAGTACTAGTAGGTAGGTACCTATGTTTTGTCATTAACATTCTGTTAACATATAGTTTTGTGTTTTAAAATTATGTAAATCTAACGCTTGCTAAATAATAAAGGTTTACCTATGTAAGTAATGTAACAAAAAGTTACTGAAAAGAAAAGTATGTACCTACATAATGTTAAGGGCCAGGTCATGGCTGTTTTTTACACGAAAGCCCAAAAAACGAGTGTAATGTTTTCAGGGTTCATGTAATGTACAAGTATGTACGATTCTTTATTCCACATCCACCATAACTTATAAACGCCTCAACCGAATTAGATATGTGTGGTATCATTAGATTCCTTCCACCTACCCAGGTGACATAGGATACCTAAACCGTTAAAATTGAAATAACAGCAATGGCAAGGCAAAATGACAATAATTTATTATAAAATTTACTACAAGACAGGTAGGTATATGGCGATGGCGACATACAGTTGTATAGCTAAAGCGAATCGCTCCAGCTTGACACGGGTGAAATTTGAAAATTAAAATAAAGATGTCACTCAGGGAAAGGCTTAACGTAAATTACCTGTAAATCAGTATCTACGTATCTATACTAATATTATAAATGCGAAAGTGTGTCTGTCTGTCTGTCTGTTACCTTTTGACGCTTAAACCACTGAACCGATTGAGATTAAATTTGGTATGGAAACAGTTTGAGACCCTGAAAAGGACATGGCTACATTTTAACGCAATATAAAAACATTAAGGGGGTGAAATGGGGGATGAAAGTTTATATGGAAAATCCAACTCTTGCGGGCGAAGTCGCGGGGAACCACTAGTATTGTATAAATAAATAAACAAACGTCAAGTGATTTTCGAGGTACGGGTACCACAAACAACTTTCCGACTCCAAGGCTATTTCTGAGTTATTTCAAAACCCAAAAAGTTCCAGCCTGACCCGGGAATCGAACCCGCCCTCGTGAATATTAGTCAGCTGACCACTAAACCATCGAGACAGTCGTGCCAGTGATAGTACGAGTGAGTGAGTGAGATGGCTCTGACGGAGTGAGTGAGAAAGGGGGTCGACTTAAGAGTAGGGTCTAAGAACAATCAGTCAAGAGCGGATGAGTTGTCAAACTGGCAAGATGGACTCTGATGTTGTGTTAGCGGTTCCGTATACAGGTTATCTCAAAAAGAGCATGCCGGACTGCCACTGAACATACTCGTACTTAGCCATAGACCTTTCAAATAAAAATAACATGACTCTAATAAATGTTATTATATTTTTATAACTTAAGCAATTATTTTGCAAGTTTTTACGAAATTAAATCAAATTTCACTTACAAAAATTAATCGACTGTGTCATCCGGTGGGACTCGAACCCACGTCCCTTCGCTATCCGGGCGAGTGCTCTTATCAAAGCTACGGCGTAGCAAGCACTTGCAAAAATTCGTCGACTGACTAACGTCCTCCGTAGCTTAGTTGGTAAGAGCACTCGCCCGGATAGCGAAGGGACGTGGGTTCGAGTCCCACCGGATGATACAGTCGATTAATTTTTGTAAGTAAAATTTGATTTAAGTTCTAATAAATGTCTCATAGTTTGGGAGATAAAGCCACTTTCTTGTATGAAGAAAGCAAGAAATTAGCATTATCTCCCAAACCATAACACTTTTTTAAGTCATGTTATTTTTATTGTAAAGGCTATCTCCAGTGTCAGTCTAAACTCTGGCGTGCCATTTATTGGACAAAAAGTGGCACTATATAAAAAAAAAATAGTGTACTTAATATATTTTTTTTTTTTTATTTATTTATTTATTAACTTTCTTACAACGTAAGGTTTATGTCTAACTCCAGTGAAATTGTTTAGAAGTCATTAGAATTTCGTCTTACGTATATAAATTGTTCAGAAATCATTACAATTATTTCTTATGTATATAAATTGTTTAGAAATCATTACGATTACTTCTTACGTCTAAAAATTGTTTAAAAATCATTAGAATAGATAGAGCGTCAGTGGCGTAGTGGCTAGCGGGTTGCCTCTAACCTAATGCGGGAGGTATTGTGTTCGATCTATCGTGCCGCCATATACCAATGACTTTTTTTAAGTTATGTACATAAGTTGTTTCACTAACCGATGCTCTTACGGTGAAGGATAACATCGTAAGGAAACCAGCACATTCAGACGACTGAAATTGTGTAACCATGATCCAAACTGGTCAGGTTTCCCTGTGAACAGGGTCACTGAAGTCAGAGGTAGTCGCTCGTAATCGTAATTACCTGATCTGCCATATCCTGGATCATGGTACAAAGCGGTCCCTGACCCTCGCACGTGAGTACACAACCGGGATAACGCTTAAAATGATGATGAGACATGAATGTAACATTTTGTTAGTTTGTCGTGTAGAGGAGAATATGTAGCTCTACACTAAAGTGGCCAGCAGGGCTTCTGCCTAAGAGGTCACGGGTTCGAATCCCAGGGCGGGCCGGAATTTGTTCTTGAAATTACTTAAAATCAGCGCCGGTATCGAATTTTTAATGAATAGGCAGACAATACAACCGGCTTGGTGTAGTGATTCGTGCCCCGGACTTCTAAATCCAGGCAAGGCAACCTGCTCTACTGATCAAACATTTCTTATGATTTCAAAATTCCAATATTTGTATAATCAGCAGCTGTTTACGTAGGTAAGTACTTAAGAACATACATATTACGAAATTACCTCTTTCTTTTTTTAAGAGATTCTCGTTTTTTTAAAAATATCACAGCAACAACGTTCGGTTATTACGTAATTTTTAAATAAACACTTAAAACTGTTCTACACTCTCTACTAATTCTTAACATTGAATACCAAAGCATAGCTTTTCAATTAAGTATTTTAAAAGTTTATATATATATATATATATATATATATATATATATATATATATATATATATATATATATATATATAACTACGCAATTTCTTTGCAAGTTATTACGAAAGTGAATTTTTGCAAACAAAAATCGATCGAACGACTTACTCCTCCTCCCTTGCTCGGTTGGTAGAGTATTCGCTCAGATAGCAAAGGGTCGTAGTTTCATATCCCATCGCACGACTCGGTCGATCGATGTTTGTGCGCAAAATTTTTTTTCAAAGCTATCATTGCCTTTTCTTAAAGCTTGAACTATTGCAACTTCAAAGCAATCAAGTTAGGCGGTACGCCTGCCATTCTCGCATCTAACGCGGACCCCTAAAACCCAAATAAGAGGGAACACACAAGCCCTGTTTTTACAATCCATCCCTTTATTTGCCTTTCCCAGTCCCAACGCGAGACTTTGATTGTGGAATATTTTGTTGACAACAATATAAAAATAATAGCAGCTATTCCCGCGATTTTATCCGTGCTATCTGCTTATTCTATCTATACTTACCTAATTATTCTTAGTATTTCCTTTTCTTTCTGTCGTTAGCTTTGACACACACAGAACTTCAACGAACGAAAGCAAAAATAATATCGAGCATTTGAGCAAAATAAAATATTTCTGAGTTATGTACATTAGTTGTTTCACTAACCGATGCTCTTACGGTGAGGGAAAACATCGTGAGGAAACATTCAGGCACATTCAGGCGACTGCATATGTAACCACGATCCAAAACTGGTCAGGTTCCCCTGGTAACAGGGTCACGGAGGTCAGATGGCAGTCGCTCCACTGTAATTACCTGATCTGCCACATCCTGGATCATGGTCAGTGGACCCAGGGCCCTCGCGTGTGAGTGCACAACCGGGACAACGCTAGGCTAGCCAATTTTTTTATGGATTGTCGTGTTTGTTGTAATATTTTTTTATTTAATAAAAAAAAATTGGTCATCACCATCCACCACACCACTCCGTGCATCCAAATATAATTAGTTGACTCCATGATACGTAAAAATATCGATAAGGTCGTTTGTTTCCATTTGCGAGCGCCATTTTTTGGAGTGTTGATTTTTTCCTTACCATAGTATAATAAGTATTAATGAAAGCCAGTGCCAGCCAAAGATCATTTAAAAATATATTAATTTTTATTTGCTTGTTAACAATGAAAGTGATGCACATGACGCATGTCAGAATATTTTGACACAGGAAAATAAATCCGGTTCTGTGTGTGACGCGCGAATGATTTCAACCATAGGGTGATCTAAATAACTTTCTTGGCCGAGCCGTACCTATGATTTTAAATACTAATGAATATTAATATGATTCGAATGTATCTAACTAAAGTTGCTGGCTGGGTGTGGACTGTGTAGGGTCTGTATTTCACTGACGTAAAAAAATTTAGAGTTATTTAAAAAAACTATGTTCTAGCTAAATTTACCTTTTAAACAATGAAAGAGATGCACATGACGTATGTCAGAATATTTTTTTACACAGGAAAATCGACCCTTTTGATCTATGATGCGCGTATGATTTTCAACCTACCTAAGATTTACCTACCGAAGATTTTAAATCCTCTGTGTCGGATCGCTAATTTGAGTGATAATTCGAATCATAACCAAAAAAATGTTTCTGTGGGCCGTGTAGTCTGTATTTCTGTGACGTAAAAATGTAGTCCAGTACCTGGAACACTGAATATGGAGATGGCATGGGGCGAAATATGTTCGAGAAATGTGTTGTAAAGCCACCTGTCATGTTAACTTTTACAATTTAGTGGTAAATACTTAGAAGTAATATTATCATAACATAGCTTCCAAACTCAATCATTTTCTTACTAAGAAATCTAGATCAAAATGTATAGGAAACACCTTCAGCCGGCAACGAATTTTAATTTCCACTCTAGCCATACCGTACGTAAGATATTGGTAACTATTGCCTCTTGATATGATATACCTATTTGATATGATATTACAAACAAACATAAATTCGATTGGCTCTGACCTTGAATCGCGGCTTTAATTGATTCAATATAGAATATATTTCTGTGCTTCTAACTAAGGTCTATTGTGTACTAGTAAGCAATATTTGTTCGTCGAAATCTTTTGAGATGTATAAAAGCAAGGAAAGATTTACCATAGTCCATCCGTTCGCCGTTTTGATATTATTTGACATAGTGGTTCCCCGTGACTTCGCCCGCACGAGTTCTATATAAACTTTCATTCCTCATTTCACCCCCTTACTGTTTTTATATCGCGACAAAATGTAGCCTATGTCCTTTCCAGGGGCTCGAACTGTCCCTATACCAAATTTCATCTCAATCGGCTTAGTGGTTTAAGCGTCAAGAGGTAACAGACAGACACACTTTCGCATTTATAATATTATATAGTATGGATATTATGTATGGAAAAGACAAATTTATGTTTACCGGCTGTTTAAAAATTGATCAACACACCTAAGTAATGTTAAAACGTATTTTTTTTAAATTTTTACGAATATGCTTTACTTGAATAAAGAGAATCAACCTTATTAATTGTAAGAAGGTACTATTTATAAAATTAAAATTAAATATTTGAAAAATCAAGAGGAGAAGAGGGCGAAAGGGGTGGAATTATTTTAAAGTGTATTTTAAGGTACTAAATTATCCTAAAGCTTTAAGGTTTTTTATTAGAGCTACCTCTATTAAAAAACCTTAAAGCTTTAGGATAATTTAGTACCTTAAACTCAGAGACGGTGATCGCACGGTTGGTTAGATATTCAATCAACACTTTCAGATTTATTGTAAACACTAATACATTGATGTAATAGCTTTGCACTATTTTAATTAAGGCAGGTAGGTAAAAGGTATTTATAAAATAAAAGTTGTAATCTTTTGGAATTAGGCATAAGTTATATGTGCTATATAAAAAAATGTATATCATACCGAATAAAAAAAATTACACCTTCTCCTCAGATAAGTAGGCATGAACTTGCAAGCTTTAATGAAAATAACAGTAGTTTTAATGAAAATAAAAAAGTTTTATAAAGAGCAGATTTTTGGATCGCGATTGGAGTATACAAAACCAAGACACGAAACTTGTGAAAAGGCTTATCACTTTTCACGTTTGCATAAAATATTTGGTGGCGTGATGTCAAAAATCAATACAGATATCGACGGCCTCGTACGTGAGCAAATATGTGACGTCTCTTGCCGGCCTCCGCTCTCATATAAGGAACACATTAATTAAAAAGTAAACTCATCAAAGTTTTGTCTTCGCCTAAATACATGACAAGTAACCTCTCCCTCCTGGTTTCCCCTCTTACAAAGTGACAATAAGTCGCACACTCACACTACCATACTGTTTGTACACTCACACACGCACCGAACCGGCTAGGTACACAGTTTCCCGTCACCGGCGCGAACACGCACACAAAACACGTTGAACAAACAATACAAACACCAACACACAAGTAAATTTAAACTCACCTCAAAATAAATCCATTAGAAAACACACTTGTTCAAACAACTAGCGCTTAGCCTCGAAAACGCGTTGAAAAAACACTCGCCAGCATCCGATGTGTGCACAACACTTTTCCAAACTTTCTGTGCAGCCTACTTCGTTAGCACCCGCCGTTCGCGCCAAAACGTAAATTCAAATTTCAAAACTTGAACAAAATGTGCCGGTTGAATTTGGAACTGTCAAAAGTATTTCCGTACACATTTGAAAGTATAATTCTTTAAATGATCTCGTTTCCACTGTCCACACGAGTGTTTTTGCTAAAACGCTTCCGCAATTCGCGATTCAATCAAACACTATAGCTAAATAAAAGAAACAAGCGGCCCCAACACAATTATTAACGCACGTTGCGCGGTAAAAATAAACTATGATTAACTGCTATTAAGATTCGCGGAGACAACGCGCGCCGGCCGGGAGACTCGCAAAAAAATAAATAAAAAAATAAACTTAACAAACAGTGCGAAAATCTCAAGTTGCGAGTGTGTTTACGCGTTATTTCGGTCGCTAGGAGCGTTCCCGATATGAATAATTATTATCGGAGAGCGAACATCGACGCATAGTTGTCGTTTCATAAAACGCGCGTTAAAACTGAGTCGAAAGGCTCGCCCCGTGTCGGAGCATAGCGCCGAATAAAATAAACAACAATATACCTAAATAAGCGGCTCGACGGGCGCGGCGTTGTGTGCGTGCCGCGACTGTGTGCGTGTGTAAACAAGAGGCGGCAAGGCTCGCGTGGAGCACTGTCTCCTGCCCTGTTAATCACACGGCAATTATGCTCTTGAACTTGAAATTATTTGCGAGCGGTATCGGAGCTTTACGTAGCGAAACATTGGTTTTTGGTTTTTTAAGAAATATAAAAAAAAATTTTTCGTTACAGTATAGGTACGTATAAGTATGAAATGTGTGCCTAGAATCATTCAAGCCTATTGTATCATAAATGTTGTAACGCTCTAACTTTTTATCTGTGTTATGACTTCAATGCATTTTGGTTCGCGAGATATACCTACGATAATATTTTTTAACAGTTTGGCCTAACCACAATGATAAAATGGATTAAGTCTCATTAAAACTTATATTTTTTAATGATAATAATATGTGTTTCTTTCTTCACAATATCTAGCAGATTATTTAACTAGAAACGCCTATAAATTTTAGGTACCCTGAGTCCGTGATCCGTCAAATTCTTAAATTAAAAAAACCTGATTATCTTTAAAAATATAAAAGTGTTCACATCACTTATCTTTTTAATAAGTTTAACTTTTTACACAAAAAAAACCTGCCCAATTCTAAAAGCAATGATTAAAAACATATATTATTTATTCCAAAATTTATTGCCGTTTAAAGTCACCGAGTCCGTTTCGCCCGCACCTCCCCGCGAGAATAAACATATGACGTCACCGGCGAGTAAACAAACAAACAAACACATGCGCCGCGCTCATGTTTCCTTAATACAATTATTATTTCGAATGTGGAACGAGCGCGCACGGACGCTCCGGTACGAACGACTTATTTTTAAAATTCGAATTCGCGAGCGTCTGGGCCCCAGCGTCATCTCATTGTCTATGCGAATCAATTAGCGGGAAGTCCACTATAGATTATTTAACACTGTTATGTACTTTTTTATTTGATGATCTAGCAAAAGAATTCAGCTTTTATTACATATACTTTTGTAGAGTTTATTAAACTAAGTAGGTGCGTTACGTATTCTAGTTTTCTTTTTAAATTTTTGATGGCTTAAGATACTTACTTAGCCGCTCAACGTAGAGAAATAAAATTGAAACCTAAAAAGGAATAACTTTCTTAAATCATAATCCGACAGATTCTTTGTTTTTTTAATACCTCTAGCTACTAGCATTCATTAGAGAAGGAATTGCAGCATTTTACTTGTGATCATTTTTTTTCCATGTGCTCTACATGGAAAAAAAATTATTTACAGATTAACAGATTTTACGTTTATTTAGTAGTTCTGTAAGATGCAACTGAGCCTTAGTTTTAATAAAAATGATTAAAATACTATATCGTGTTGTTCCCTAAATAACTTCCATAAAACATCATGTCAAATTGACGTCATACTGAATGTTACTATCATTGTTATTACTCGCGAGTATTTGTTCTGATTGTAAGAGAATATTTTATTAAGCTTTCGATAAGTAAGGCATTGATACGCAGCAAAGATAGTTCATTGTTGTCATTTTGTGTTGTGATAAACTTTATCGTCACTTCAATGAGTTGTTGTGCGATGTTAAGTAACTCAATTTTAAAATACATTTAACTTGGTTTGAAAATATGGCATTTTTTAGCTTCAGATGCACAGAAATATATCAAAATTAAATCAAATTACACTTACAAAAAATAATCGACTGTGTCATCCGGTGGGACTCGAACCCACGTCCATTCGCTATCCGGGCGAGTGCTCTTACCAACTAAGCTACGGAGGACGTGGGTTCGAGTCCCACCGGATGACACAGTCGATTAATTTTTGTAAGTGAAATTTGATTTAATTTCGTAAAAACTTGCAAAATAATTGCTTAAGTTATAAAAATAAAAAAGAAATATATCAAGATATATTTTGGTGTTCAGTTGTCAGTTTTTATCTGTAAAATGTTGCAAATGTTTTAAACGAAGAGCTATTTTTTATTATTTACTTATTAGGATTAGAAGTATTCCAGAATGTTATTCTATATACTTTAACCTGTCAAACCCCTTAGGACCCGCGGGCAGGTTTATAACAATTAAATTTCTATTGTGTCTGGAAACATAATAAAAGGTTTACAAAAATTACTAAGTTACCGAAAAAAACTCAAAGTACCGTACAGTAGTATACTTACTACCGTACCTTAGTATACTCACTTACAAATGCAATTTTATATCATTGTAGGTAATAGGGTCTCAAGTCGAATGCTACTACATAAATGCTCTTGACTGTACATGGAAGAGGCACTCGGAGAAGTGTTTTATCTGTGAACAAATAAGTTTCTATTGACAAAACTAAAATAAACAAAAGAAAAATCCACCTACCATACCAAAGCCATTACTTAGTCTGGAGTTCACCAATACATTTTTAAATTTTAATCAGCCGATTTAGCATTATTTGACTATCTACACTAATATTATTATTATTATTTATTTTTATGTTTCTTTGTTTTTTCTCAGCTCAGGGGCTGGTGTTTTAAAAGATCATTTACGGGCATTGCCAAGTAAGATGATCTAGTCATGTAGTTTGTATTTGGTCGGTAGGTATGGCAGGCTCATCTTGAAGGAAACGACGTACTATGCGGCAAGTGTTTAAGATGGCTGCTTTTTGCATTGTAATGTAGGTGTGTGGTGGTAGCTCTAGGAGTTTGAGGCTCTGATGCAGGTGTTTGGGTATAATACCAGTACTGGAGAGCACCAGAGGCACAATGTACACTTTTTCTTAGTTCCAAATCCTAACTATCTCTTCTTTTAACTCTGAGTATTTGTGTATTTTGTCTGCTATAGTTTTTTTTGATATTATGGGTGTTAGGTACAGCTATATCTATTAAATAAGCAGTTTTGTGTGTTTTGTCAAGTAATGAGTGATTCTCCGGAAAGCATTCTCCACGTCACCTTCGTGGCGATTTTTAGTTTAGGTTTTTTGAAAATAGAAAAATACTACACTAAAGAAGGCCTAAAATAATATTGAATTTTGTTGGAATCAAACAAATCGGTTTGCTATTCATTTCGATATTAAATTTTGAAATTTTGGTACCCACGAAAGTTATTTATGACTCCACGAAAGTTACAAAACGTATTTTTCACAGTGAAGTTCTTTTATCACATAAAAATATTTTAATTAAAACATAAATAATTAAAAGAATACTTGCTTTTACGAAAATCAATAGTTTTTATATACTATAGTAAAGAGCATAAAAAGCATTGATAATTAAATCTCTTAACTTTTTATCTCGAAACCTTCCGCTTTGACGACGGAGTAAGGTTTATTTTTGTTAGCTTATGTACTAAATGTTTTTGCACACATGCATATCAAATATAATCTGACGCAGGACGTCCACTGATAAACATATGTCTACCACAAAGACTTCCACCGTGACCGGTTACCAGAGGCCTGTATCCAGTGCGATCATGCGATCTTTGCAGGGTCGTCCGTCAATCTTGCTGGTGGATGCCCTACGCTACGTTCTTGACCAAATGATATGTAATCAAAAACCTTTCTGCACTGTGCCCTGCCCATTGCACGGTGCTGGACGGTTTGCTTGATGACATACTAAAAACACATGTACACCTATATGACGGGCAATTTGGTTTTCGGGCCGGATTGTCGACGGACACAGCTATATACTGTCTTAAGCACACTGTCCGGTACTACACCGACAGGAAAACGCCGGTTTATGCCTGCTTCCTTGATCTTTCGAAGGCTTTCGATATGGTAACCTATAAGTTGCTCTGGACGAAGATGAGAAATGAGACAGATGTACCCGACGAAGTCATAGCTATTTTTGATTATTGGTACAAAAACCAAATTAATGTTGTACGCTGGGCGGGAGCAATGTCTGATGCGTATAGATTGAAATGTGGGGTAAGACAAGGAGGGCTGAGTTCTCCTCGTCTTTTTAATCTGTACGTCAATGCGCTGATTGGGCGACTTAGCAGGACTAAGGTAGGCTGTTCCATAGATGGTACTTTTATCAATAACATAAGTTACGCTGACGATATAGTCCTGTTAAGTCACTCAATCGGTGCATTGAGAAAACTAGTGTGTGTCTGTGAGGACTATGCGAGGGTGCATGGGCTTAGGTACAACACAAACAAGAGCGAACTTCTCATCTTTCAGCCGAAGGGTATGAAGATTGCTAGCGTCCCCCCGGTTCGTATGTGTGGAGCAGTGCTCAACAGGGTGGACCAGTTTAAGTACCTGGGTCACTGGGTCTCGGGTAGTCTCTCAGACACCGCAGATATTAAGAGAGAACGAAGGGCGCTGGCTGTAAGATGCAATATGTTGGTCCGTAGATTTGCTCGATGTAGTATAGCAGTTAAAATTACTCTTTTTAAGGCTTACTGCCAGAGCTTTTATACCTGCAGCCTATGGGTCGATTATACGCAGAAAGCATACAACGCCCTTCGTATACAGTACAACAACGGTTTTAGAATGTTGTTGGGGCTGCCGAGGTGGTGTAGCGCTTCCGGTATGTTCGCGGAGGCTCGTACTGATGGATTTTCCGCCATCATCAGGAACAGAGTGGCTTCACTGCTCCATCGCGTGCGAGGTAGTGCCAACAGCATTCTAAAAATTATGTCTAGCAGAGTGGATTGTCCCATTTTAAAGCACTGGATCCGACTTCATGTCTCTGGGGCATGATTTTTGGGATCCTGTGCTATTTAATTACAGTTTAGCTATTATTTATTTACTAATATAGGCTAAGTGACTACTAACTTTTATGGATCTTTGTAATCTGATTTAAAATAAATAATAATAATTAAAAAAAAATGCAACTTGAGCTTTGTCTACAGGGCTATTTATCTTACTGTAACCTTAGTTTTTCTACGTATCTCTTTAGTTCGATCTAGTGGAGAAACATCGAACATAGCTCGTTGTTTGTCCTTAAACTTATTTATAACGCCCATAGTAAGAGACCATGTTTCGGATTGGTTGTAGATGTTTGTTTTCAAGCACTGAAGTATTTGGGTCACAATGCCCTCGCGAGGAGCTCTGCCAACAACACCAGGGGCAACGCTGAATGCACTGCTGGACCTTATACCACTACATATGCAGGTACACAATTAAGCCAAGCAGTGTATATACAGAATATGTACCCACACAAAAACCAGATGAACCTCTCAGACACTAACAAAACTTAAGGAATCAGTCCTTAAACACATACCCCTTTAACATGTCCAGCGACGACATGCACACAGAATACAACTTTCATAAGATGTTTTTAGTAAACTTTCCTTCAAGGGACAAATGGCTACAGGGCTAAATGATCTTCAAAGAAGGAAGCCACGTCTGGTATACAGATGGATCCATAAAAGGATCTGATGTAGGGTGTGGGGTATATGGAGAGAGGCCGAAGCTTAAGGTTAGCGTTAATCTGGGCACGGAGTCCTCTATCTTCTAAGTCTTTGCAATCAACGAATGCGCGGAGATAAATTTGAAAAGGAGGCTTTGTAACCAACACATCTACATCAACTCGGATAGCCTAGCAGCACTGGTGGCTCTAACTAAACTCAAAACTAGTTCAAACATGAAACAAAAACCTGAATGCCCTGGGTAACTGCAATAATGTAACACTTACATAGGTGCCAGGGCATTCTAACAAATACGGTAATGAAGTACCAGACGAGCTTGCCAGAAAAGGAGCCGACGCCCCTAAAATCAGCCCAGAACCGTTCTGTGGTATTACCAAACAAAGAGCCACTATAAGTCTTACTACCCTTTGTAAACAAGAGGCTATTTGAGTTGTGGAAGTCCGTACCAGGACAAAAGCACTCTAAAGCGCTCATACAAGGTATCTAAGGAACTGCTAAAGCTCGAGATACAAAACATGTGCTGTGACCAGAATACTGACGGGTCACTGCAAACTTAACAAACACATAATAACCATTAAGTTGACCAAGGACGCAATGTGCCGTTTCTGCCACTCAGCAGAAGAAACGGCTATGCACATAATCTGCTTGTGCGGACCGCTTATGAGCAAAAAAAGTATCCATTTAGGGCAGCATATAATGCACCCGGAAGAGATAACAGAACTCACTCCCCGAAAAATCTGGCTATTTCTGGATTCAACGGGTATAAGTAGTGAGCTGTAATCAAAAGGGCTGCCACAATTTACCAATCACTGGTCGAGCTGGCTTATAATTGGCCCACAATTTTAAATAATAAATGCCCTCGTGTAGTTTTCCGGACTTTATCCAGCCAAGGTGAATCTACCTCAAAAAGTCACTTGTTCCAGGTAAACGTACTCCTGTCGTCTAAAACTGTAGATCACAGTTTCCGTGTGATGTATTAGATATGCCAAATCATTTATATTCCAAATGTGCACACATTCAATCAAATGCAGTGTTTTATCAAGTTATTCGTAAATGAATTCTATGAAAACCTTTCCTTATTGACGTCGCATTTGATAAGCAAACCATTTATTTAGTAGAATATCAGGGTTCAATCAATAAAACATATCAACCTTATTTAACTAAAATATATAAATGCAAGAAAAGCTCATGCTTATACCTACTCAAACTATCGTTTGTTAATAATTTAGGGAGTAAACGTTAACATAGTTATTTAAAAACATTTACAGACCTATAGAGAAGTAAATTGAGACTGCATAAATAGACCTTCGTAACCTTACGTGGAGTAAAAGATAACTTTCGTGGTCAAATGTCCACGAAAACCATGCCACAAAAGTTACGAAAATTTTACATTTTCAAAAATTTACTAGTTGTTTCTTGACAAATATAAACACTAAAAAGCGGACGAAGAAACTGAAAAAGGGTTTTATACTAAATATTCAAAACTTACATTTAAATCATTCTATTGTCTTTAAAATTTAACCATGAAGGGTTTCTTCAAAAGGTTGCCAGAAAAAAAGTTAATGAATTTTTGTACCTATATTTTCTGTATCATACCGATGATGCTGTAATGAAACTAAAGTTTCCGTAGGGCCATTAAGCGTTTCTAAAAGTTGAGGCTCTTTGAAGCTATGGGCCTTTTTATGTCGCCTAAAAACGGCCTCCGGAGAATCACTCTAATGTTATATCTGGTCTATTGCAATGAATGGTTTTGTCAGTTAGGATGGCTCTGTCAAAGTACATTCTGTGACTGGGGCTCTCCAAGACTGCTTTGGGAGTGTATTGGTAGTACGGCTCTACTTTTGGTGGTAATAATTTATGTTTGATGGCAAGTTTTTGATGGACGTAGTGTACTATTTGGTTGTGACGGTGTGTATAATCGTTTTGGGGCAATACGGGGCATGCGTTGATTATATGTTGGATAGTTTCCGGATTTCTATGGCACTTTCTACATCTATCGTCTAAAGCATTAGGGTCTTTTATAATTAACTTTCTGTAGTTTTTAGTGTTGACTATTTGATCTTGAATAGAAATCAAGAAGCCTTCAGTTTCAGGAAACAGGTAGCCTAGTTTCAACCATTTATTTGAAGCTTCGAGGTCTATATGCGGCTCTTCCAAATCCTGTATATGTCTTCCGTGTAACTGTTTTCTTCGACATGCATGTAACTTTTCTTTTTCTATTATCAGTTGGGAACTATTATTTACTGTGTCTCTTTGCTTTAAATTTAACGGTGTGAGATTGTCATCTAATTCTACTACAGTTTTGTGTATGTTGCTGTCTGTTTTGCTATGAAAAAACTGTCTGATCCTTGTAACTTGTCTTTCCCATAGTGCTTTTAAATCAATGAAACCCTTTCCTCCTTTTTCTCTTTTAATAGTCATTCTTTCTGTAGCTGATTTCGGGTTCAAGGATTTATGTTGAGTCAAAATAGTCCTAGTTTTTATTTGTTAATTAGAAATATCAGTATTTGTCCACTTAATAACACCAAATGTATAGGTTAGTACAGGAACGGCATATGTATTTAAAGCTTTGAATAAATTCTTTGAGTTTAAATGTTTTTTACATATTAAATTTACTCTCCTAAGATATTCCATCCTTAATTCTTGTTTAATTAGTGTATGATTTATATGTTTGTTTTGTTTTATACCTAGGTATTTGTATGTATCGTTTACGTCCATTGCTTTAATATTTATGCCATCGTCTAAGTTATAATCACCTGCTTGTATTTTACCCTTATGTATATGTAGTGTTTTGCATTTTTCTAATCCAAAATTCATATGTATGTCTTTACTAAACTTTGATGTTATCTCTAACAGGCTTTTCATATCTTTAACCGATTTACCATATAACTTGATGTCATCCATATATAAAAGATGTGACACTGTACAATTATTTGTTAGTCTGTAGCCTTTCGTTGACTGATTAAGGAGGTTAGAAAGGGGGTTGAGGGCAAGGCAGAACCATAAAGGACTCAGAGAATCACCCTGAAAGATGCCATTCTTGATATGGATTTCGTCTGTGATAATCTTTACACTTTTAGTTGAAAGAGATAAGGAAGTTTTCCATTTAGTCATCGCATCTTCCAGAAATGTGATTATTGTTGGATTTATTTTATAAATCTGTAAAATTCTTATCAACCATGAGTGAGGTACACTATCAAAAGCTTTCTGGTAATCTATGTATGTTAAATGCAAATTTCTATTGTTTTTGTTGGCATGTTTTAGTATAGTGGAATCAATAATGAGCTGTTCTTGACATCCTTTATGTCCCCGTCTACATCCTTTCTGTTCTTCCTGTAAAATATTGTTTGTTACAACATGTGAGTTTATTTTTGCAGTTAAGCACGAGGTTATAAGTTTGTAAAGGGTGGATAAACAAGTTATTGGTCTGTATTGTGATGGATTACCGGTATCTGAGCTCTTTGGTATCATATGGGTTATGCCCTTAGTAGCGAACTCTGGTAACTGTTCTTCACCTTTGACTAATTCTGTGCATTTTTTAGCTAGTAATTCATGTAAGGCAGTGAGTTTTTTATACCAAAAATTTTGTACCCAATCTACCCCTGCATATTTCCAATTTTTCATTTTTCTGGTAACTATTTCAATGTCGTCTTTAGTTATATCTGAAAACTCAATTTCTTCTACATTTTCATACTTTCTATCTTCATCTTTTATCCATTTTGCATTTTCATTATGAAATACTTCTTTATCCCATAAATCTGCCCAGTAACTTTTAAGATCTTCCTTTGCTGGCACATCTGTCTGAGTCATGTGGCCCGTATTGTTATTATTTATTCCTAACTGTCTATAAAAACTTTTTTCACTTGCAGTAAATAGTTTATTATCCGTTTTCCGTTTGAGAGCTTTAAGATAGCGGGCTAGTCTGTGCGCTTTAAGAGCTAGTTTTTGCTTCAGAGTATCTAAAACGTCTTGTGGTGTAGAATTATTACCTTCATGGGATGAGTGTATCCTATTTTTGTAAAGGATCAGTTGAACCTGGTGAATTAATTTATTTGATTGGCGGTTGTTTTGGTTAGTAATGTAATGACTCAATCTTCCTATATCTACTCTTAGTGATGAAATATCTTTTTCTAATCGGATTTGCCATGTCGGTTTTTTGGGCTTAGTTATCCGGTTGTTAGTTACTGTGTTGTGGTCTATTTTGTATTCTAGCCTCTTACTAATCACGACCGCAGTGCAGTAAATTCAGAGATGGTACAATCATAGTTTAAATAAATAGGGAGAATATCTGTATTAAACAAATTAAACAATTTGTATAAATTCTTGCTTTCTCTTAATCTCGGTAGTCTAGGTCTATTTTCCGGGTTCGTGTTTGTAAATTTATCTAATGTTTCTCGAAGTTCCTGTATTAGCTCGTTTCCTAAGTTAGTGTTAGCTAATTCATCATTTTGGTTCGTATTATTTATCTGCAGTGTATGTTGTGTTTGTGTTTGTGTATGTTGACTAGAAGGTGACACAGTGTTAACTTATGTATTTATATTATTGTCCGTAAGTGAAGATTCAGTTAATGAGTGCAATATGTCCTCCTGAGTGTTTTCGTTATGTGCTGTATTTTCGCTTCGTCGTAATTCTTCTGCTACGTCGTCTTTTATGGTCTGTAGTCTATCTCTGCTAATATACCTATTTATTAAAATAAGCCTCTTCTGATCTGCTACTCTTTGTTCCGTTATGTGGGTCAAGTTTGGAAATGTTTCGCTGTTGGTGGTGGGTGCAGAAGTTTCGACTGCGAGCGCCGTATGCACAACATCCTCCAACTGCATGCTACTTGATGATGAGGGTGTCGGAGAACATCTATATGATGAGTTACTTGAACTAACTGAGGGAATTGGGCTATTGTCATTGGATGGTGTCTCATCATCTTGTTGGTCGGCTGTAGTAACTTCGGGTTTAACCCCAGCGAGGGCCCGCCTGCTCAGCTCCTCGCCACCGACGGTTCGCATACTGTCGCATCCAGCGTCGGCTCCAGATGCGCCCCGGCGATAGCCCCCGGGCAGCGACATTATACGCAAACGTTTACTCCCTAGCTCCATATTGATGGGTTTGCCATTGCCCTGTTGGTCACCCGCATGGTTAGTTCATTCCGGGTGTCCGCCCCCCACGTGGCTTAGATGGTCAAGCACGGACGAAAGGTTGGACTTCAGGGGGCTTATTATTATTATTATTATTCATTTATTTCGACATAATTAAGTCATACATACAATTTATAATTATAACATGAATAAATTAAATTTAATTAAATTGCATACAAATAAATTACATTTATAAATTTAAATTAAATTCAGTTAAAATTAATTAAAACAACCACCAAATTGCATTTGGGTATTAGTCCATATATGAACCATATAACAGTGGTTGTTCGCGAGCATCTGTAGAATGATGTTGGGGCTGACCCGGACCCTGCGTGCCAGTGATGTGCACCGCTTGCGCAGGGTCGTGTAAAAGAAGGCGACACCGTACTCCGCAAACATCCCCGAAGCACTGCAGTGCCGGGGCAGCCCCAACAACATCCTAAACGCATCATTATACTGTATACGAAGGGCATCAAACTGCTTCCGCGTATACTTCACCCACAGACTGCAAGTATAAAATGACGTACAAAATGCGCCAAACAAGGTAAGTTTTACGTCCTTAGAGCAACGAGCAAATCTCCGGGCTATCATGTTCGCTCTTACAGCTAACGCCCTTCCCTCCCTCTCCATGTCAGCATCGTCCCTCAGGTCAGAGGTCAACAGGTGTCCGAGGTACTTAAATTGTTCAACTTTATTAAGTAAAGTGTTATTAAGTCTAACTGGTGGTATCGTATCCGGACATTTACCTCCGCCCCGAAAGACCATGCACTCGCTCTTTTTAGCATTATATAGGAGACCATGGTGACCATCACGCGCATAAGTCTCACAAATAGTTATCAGTTTCCTCAGTCCACAGACAGAAGCACTCAGCAGCACCATGTCGTCCGCATAGCTGATATTATTGACACAGACATCGTCAATATGGCAACCGACACGTGTGCTGCTGAGCTCCTCTATTAGGGCGTTCACGTATAGGTTGAAGAGCTTTGGAGAGGTCAACCCCCCTTGCCTCACCCCGCACTCCAACCTGCACGGTTCCGATGTTGCACCCGCCCAACGAACAAAGTTAGTTTGATTTAAATACCAAAACTTGAGGATATCTATCAGCTCATGCGGTAAAGAGACATCCCCAAGCTTCCTCCACAAGGTGTCATAGCACACCAGGTCGAAGGTCCTCGACAAATCCAAGAAGCACGCATATATAGGTGTGCACCTATCAGTGTAGTACGTGACAGTTTGCTTTACACATAAGATGGCCGACTCTGTAGAAAGTCCTGATTTGAAACCGAATTGGTTTCCATGGATATTGAGGTACTTATCTAGCTAAATGTTAAGCAAACTGTCAAGCACCTTTGCTAGCACAGTGGCAAGAGAGATGGGCCTGTAATTGTTGTGATCACTCACGTCTCCAATCTTACTTTTCACAATTGGAACCACCACTGTCCTCAGCATATCGGCTGGCAGGTACGCGTGCCCAATACACAGGCTATAAAACATAGCGAGCACCCTGGAAAGGTGTACTCCGGCAAGCTTAAGGTGTTCCAAACTAAGATTGTCGTGTCCCGGAGATTTACCACCAGAAATAGACTTAATAGCTATCCTGATGTCCCCTGCTGTGAATCTGGTGCTTATATTTTTTTCGCCAGAGCCAACTGCACCGACAGACCGTGGCGGCCCCAAGGGTGACTTGACTGTAAAATGATGTTTGAACAAGTCAGCTATAGACTTAGGGTCATTCAGTCCACCGACGCTCACAGGCAAGCCGGGTTTTATATTAAATTTACTAGTCGTCTTCCAAAAGCTACGAAAGTCACGTTTAGTATGATGCAATGCAAGTTTATTCATCTTAATTTGTTCACTATTGTTTTGACACCACTTTAATCGTGCCTTAAAAATCCTGCGACTGGCACGCATGTCATCCCATGCGCTGCCTACTCGAGGCTTACCACACATAATCCATTCTTTTACTTTATACCTTGCACGCCTGTGAGCCTCACGAACAAACGTATTCCAGCCCACAACAGGCTTCCTTTTCTTAGGCTGACGTACGCTACAACTATCTAACGCGGCGCTAGAGAGGGCGCATACTATATCTTCATACATGTTGTCAATATTACGTCTATGGTCTGAATTATTACAAAACCTGTCACCGCATTCTCTAAATACAGCCGGAAAATCTATTTTACTCAATCGTTCATGACATAGTTTACTATAAAGTTTAATTTGCTCTTCCTTACGTTCCCCCCAGATCACTTTGTTGTTACTGTATTATATTATAAAGACGAAAATTATATTATAAAGACGAAAAATTTTGATTGTTTGTTTAATATGCTTCGAAAGTACTGGACCGAGTCAAATGAAATTTGGTACAGAGATAGTTTGAGACCCTGGAAGAACATAGGGGTACTTTTTGTCGCGATATAAAATTAAGGTGTCAAGTGGAAGGGGGGATGACAGTTTTTATGGGAAATCCGACTTCTGGCGCGAGCAAAGTCGCAGGGAACTGCTAGTTATACATATTTTGTATAGGAATTCTCATACAAAGAAAAATACTCACGCACGATATCTGCGTAACGATTCAACTGAAAAGTGCAATAATAAATTAGTTAGACATATGGTGCGCGAAAGTTGCGTTATCTCTCTAAGTGTTTGCTTTATTTTCAGCTATTTTAAAGAAGACGTTATTCGAAAAATAGGATAATAAAAATAATTACTACAAAGTCGATTTAGTTTGTAAATTTTGTCCCCGCCGCGCTTTGCAATGTTACCCTCTATTGCCACTGAATACCTACCTATTAGTAGATTTTTTTATACAATTAATTAAGTACACTATTCAATTTTAAGAAAACGGTTCAAAAGAAACTAAGGGTCTTAGATAGATAACTCTATATTGCACACTATAAAAGTAATAATGTCCTCCTAGCCGAATTTCGACTACGGCGACCTATCTCAACCCAACAGAGATTAGCCAACTGCGCGGGACATATTATAGTGCACAAGTGTGTGCGCAATACACAGGTGCACTCTCAGTGCCTTCACTCTCATAATTCGGTGAGACGGCAGTCCGACATGACCGTAGAGAGATCAGGCGCTGGACCAACGGCTTAACGTGCGTACCGAGGCACGGGGGTGTTAACACCACCAACTTATTGACTCCGGAGCTGTGTCTGAGTAATTTAAAGACAGAAAACCCAAACAGTCTCGGCCCGACCCGGGATAAACCATAAAAGTACCAACAATTTGAATAGAAAGATGTAAGTACAAATTAGGCGGTCTTAGGTCTTTGGTAGCAGAAAGAATCACTTTTCCTCAAATATTAGACCAGGCTTTTGAGGACACGAATTGTGAGTTATTTTTCTAATAGATAATATTATTATAATAAATCTTTCAACATTTAGGATTTAGGCAAGAGCTTGTGCTATGGCGACGAGGTTATCATAAAGAAAAGGAGTAAGCACCATAATATGTAGTATCTAGTTATTCCGTGGTTGGTAAAGGTACCTAGGTACCTAGGTACTTATCTCGTAGTGAAACGAGCCCTTAAAATAAAACATCAGTCTCTGGCGTAAGAACCTGCGTAACGCATAATTTATGTACTTAGTTGTGTTTTTGTGTAATACAAAATCCAAGGGCCAATACTTACTTTACATCAACATGCAAAGTAAGCGCAACACTAACCAGCGCATCAGACTATCCAAATTCGTTGAAAAATAACCCCTATTACGAACGCTTAAGATGCCGCAGTGTCAGCATGTATTGCAGCAGTGTATTTTTATCTTGTCATTTTGTAAACCGAAATGTGAACGTGTTGTAATTTAAGTAACTTATGAAATATTCATTTTCTTTAATAGATTTTGGGGGAAAAAATACCTATCTAAGTTTGAGGTAGGTACGGATCCCTAAAAAAATGTAACGTGTAGTGTTAGTACACAATTTTAACAAATTGAGGGATGCTTAAACTGAACACACAACGAGTCAAATGATTATTATTATTATTACATTTGGCCGGTCTAACAAAACTGTTCTCGCAAATTAAAAACGTTCATGGTCATAGCTGGCATGCGAATTTTAACAAGCGGGAATCGAATCTAGGACCGCGCTCCGACTGCTAATGAGTCGAATTTATGGGCTTGACGCTTACATAACATTATGACGTAATGTTACAATACCCCGAAATACGTGATGGAGTAGAGTAAGTACATACCGATCCCATGAGGATGAAATAGATAAATTGACTAGTCAAGGAAATCCATGTGCTTTATTGAAAATTAAATAAAAATAATAATAATGATAAATTGTTTCAACAAACAAATGAATTATCTAGCCCCAAACTAAGCTTGTACTATGGCGACTAGGATAACGGACACGGAGACATACTTATATACCTATGTTTATACATCCATGACTTAATTAGGTATAAATGCTTGTGCTCATCACACAAACATTTGCCCCTTGCGGGATTCAAACCTGCAATCTCTGGTTTTGTAGTCCGGAGCGCGAACCACTACATCCAACGGTCGTCAAAATAAATTGATAGATTGGATCGAAATTTGATCGCGAATTGAATAAAAATTATCTATGAATTTGAATAGATTTTTTAATTTTATGTGCTGCGTAGACGGTTTAAGTTACGTAAAAATCATGCATATAACAGAATTGTTTCCCTTTAATCCTAGAAAAAAGTTCGTGACAGCTTAAATGTACTTAATCTTTTAAAGACAGCTTCCTCCCTACCTATTTTAACTTTTACCTGTACTTAGGTTTGATAGTAGAGCCTTTTAATGATCCAAAATATGGCTGTGTTAGCATTTGATTACACCTAACTTGACCGTATTTTAGATACAAAAGAGGTGTTATGTTACATACAAGACATAATACCACCCACAAAGTATACTAATGTTTTTTAAAAGGCATTTTAATCGATCAGAGGATAGAATTACATAAACACAAAGAGTAAACAATGAGTATTGGTATTTGGACTATTTAGTTACAAATTAATTGGTTTGAAATCAAAAATAAACAATAAAACGTACACTTAACTTAGTAATCTAGATAGGTATAAGTTCAGCAAAGATGGGATGATTTTAGTAATAAAATAAATAAATAAAAGTATTTGATTTTGACCCAAGAGCTGGCAGCTACCTTGCTCAGAGTATAAGCATCGCTATCCAGCGTGGTAATGCTGCCAGCATCCTGGGAACCTTACCACAAGGACCCTTTTTAGGGTTCCGTAGTGCGACAAGGAACCCTTATAAGATCGTTCAGTCCGTCCGTCCTAGTCTGTCACAGCAGAATATCTTCTACGTTTATGGACTGATTTGCATGTAACTTGGTTCGAGGATACATATAGATCTCATTTTTAAAAATACAAAAAATTAAATTTACTTCTTTTTAAGGGTACATGTAAAGGGGGAGGTGAATTATTTTTTTGAGTGCACCCCCTTGTGTGGGGTATCGTTGAAAAGGACTATGAAAATAAGGTAGGGTTTTGCGAGATATAGCCCGCCAAAGTCGTTTACACGGTGTCCCCCCTGTAATTTCTAAAGTCTTGGACCTATAAACTTCAAATCACTTACGTAAAAAAACAGGCGCGAAAACTCTTATTTAAATTTGTTTCGAGTATCCTGTGATTAATACTTTTGAAATTATAAATAAAATAAAAATATATACTTTTTTTGCCTATACTGTCTAATGTTTTGAGTAAATGGTACGGAACCCTTCGCGCGCGAGTCCGACTCGCACTTGGCCGGTTTTTTCATAATTTTTGTTTTCCTTTTGTTTTAAATAATTTATCTTAATTTTTATTAATAAGTTTATATACATTACTATTATAGTTTAGTTACCAGTGTTTTTGTTAGTAAGTAAGTATGTAATAATTTTAGTTACAAATAGTATTAACAATCCTAGCAATAATCTAGTCCCAAACTAATCGTTAGTGTGTGCTATACGAATAAATATTCATGACTAAGGTAAAAATGCTCGTGCTCATCACACAAACATTTGCCCCTTGCGGGAATTGAAACCGCAACCGCTGGTTTTGTAGTCCGGAGTGCAAACCACTGCACCAATATGGTCGACATTTTTTGAATATTATATATATATTTGAACATACCTGTTTAATTCATTTTATTTAAGAGTTCAGGCTTACTTTATTATTACCTAATTAGGGCAATAAGTACTTAAAGGAAGGTCCTTCGTTTGCTGGAAACCTAGAATGTTGATGTGTAGCGTAAGCACTTAGTAACTTTGGCCAAACAACAGAACAAGTCTGGATTAGCTAATCCGGCAGATCCACTACCGCCAGTGGGGCTTTCAACTCAGATAATCGGCCTTGATCAAATCCAGATTAACTAATCTGGACGTGCGCAAGTGGGCCTAAAAGTACTTAGGCCAGCGTAAGTCAAGTTCAAAATAAGCAAGCACGCACCTTAGTGACTTACTATAACAGTTTTGAATCCCATTGAAAAATATGTATTTTTATGTTAATTTTAACACAACTTTTACTATCTTATGTTTGTAACGCAAACGTAACATTAGGCCTACAAAGTTTTGTAAGTACTTTAAACATCTCGACATTATTTTGTAATACGTATAAATAATATTACCTACAAAAGGTCTGTACACTTAAACTCAGAAATATCTACTTATTAGTAAGCTAAGCTAAATGCTCTACTAGCACTAGTAGAGTATTTTGTACATTACAAATAAACGGGTAGCGGGTGTATGAAAGAATAAAACACCCGTTTTACCCGGTTCAAAAGAACGTAGTAGTACATGAGTAGTTAAATAAAAGTGAACTCTCTAAATCTAATATTTTATCAGAATCAGGGATATTCTGATCCTAGTGATCAAGGACTCGAGTCTTTTAAGTCCTTTAAAATAAACTCGACTCGGTTATGAGTCTTTTACTGGAGAATTCGAGCCATTTTATTTACGAGTCTTATTCTAATGACTGAAGTCCTCTCAGATTAGTAAAAAGACTCAAGTCGTATTTTTGGAGTCTTAAAGGACTTAATACGAGTCTCTCGTATCACTTATCACTAGGGAGGACCTCCTAATTAGGTAAAGAACACGGAAAACAATTATGATATCTGTATCGTTTTCAAAATCCTATTCCATTATCTTAGAAACCATAAAAAGCACTTGATTATGCTTTGATGCACTACTTAAAATACAGAAAGAAAAGGCGGACTTATTCCATGTGTCAAAATACTCTACAAGTAATTACTTTGGCGAAGCAAAAATTAATAATAAAACAAAATTTCGATTAGCATTGCAATTCCAAAGCAACGACATTTCAGTTGTATTTTGAAAGCTATTAGGTACTTACTGTTTTCCTGAAATTTGTTTTAAAGCTATCGTTTATTTCCTGAAAGCTTATCTATTGAAATTCAAAAGCGACAAGCAGAAACACATCTATTGGTACCTACCATCGACGTAAGAATATCTTTTTCTTTTCATCCATGGTCCCTACTTACTAATCTAGTTAGTTATTGTGGCTTATATGTGGCTGACTGTACATCAACTTGGTACGTGTTGATATGTACATATTTTAATAAAGACAAAAGGACGACATTTACCTACTGAACTGAGCCTATGTAAATAAATAACAGATAAAATAATTTGACATGTCTCTTTGTAATGTTTGTTAATACAAACCATGCTCTAAGGTTTTGAAAACAATGTTATTTTTGATGTACAAAGGTCCTACGTGGTTTTATGAAGTACTTACTACTAGTTACTAGTTCTTATTATTAACTATTTGTACGTAAAAATATTGTGTAAGAAATTGCGCGAGTTTGTCCTAATTTATACGTCGTTTAGGTAATTCAATGAATCCTAAGTTAAAAAAATGACTGACCTAATACTTAGGGCATTCTTACTCAATCATTCTACTGCACTGGCAGATATTATGCAAAGACATTATAGATTGTTTTATTTTCAATTCATTCATGCTGAAAGTTCGTGAGTGAGTGGGACGTAAACGTAACGTAACTTGGGATACGAAAGTAAAATAATTATAAGGGTTTTAAAATAATATCTTCCAGATACGGACTCCACAGACCAACTACAAACTTAGATTGATAAGATAAAACAAGCATTAATGGAATTATTAAATTTAAAAAAAAATGAGGAGGCGCGTCGTTAGAGATATTTTATGTGCTAATAGATAAGTGCTAAGTAGGTAATAGACACAATATATTGAGTGTGCCAACAACATCTATCTATGTTGGTATAGGTAAGCTACCTACACCTTATCAATATTTTTTTACTGTTAAAATATCTTCCTACATCCGTATCAAAAAATCTGTTACTCAAGATAATTGCTTTTGATTTGCTATAGGTAAGCTACGTCGGTACACTTTGGGGCTATAACGTAACTCTGTTGTACGTAATTGTTAGCAATTCAGGATTGAAATCGCTTGAAAATGTCACATTTGACAACTTTAGTTACTCTGTTAAGCTGGCCATTCACGGTCAGTTTAAAAAAATTACTCCACTCACTAACATAAAAATAATCTGAAAACTGACTTCCAGTGCTGCCAGAACGTAGGCAATTCCCCACGCAAAGGGGACTTTTAGTTTTTATAATTTGGTGGGTAAAATAGGCGGGAAGGTCTTAGAACCGGTAAAATATGGGCAATTGTGGAAAAAAATGATAACGTTAAGTTACTTTTTTAGTACTTATGCCTATAGCCTAGATTTTAATTACCGATATTGAAAACGTCAAATTTTGGTCGTACCTCAGACCGACTAATTAGGTTGACTGGCCATGAATGGCCAACTTTAGCAACAAAACTATGATTGAAATAATTTCATTCAAAGTTACATAATCCACTACCTTATCAATAGTATTTATACTAAAAATTTCTTCCCATCTCTTCTCCTTTGTCCAATCATTTTCACGTTAAATGTGGTCGGGTCTCTTCCCTTACTTATTTGCACCATGTTGTCCCTATTTTTTCCCCGCCATGTCCATATCGAAAATTCAGTTATACATGAATTCATGATGCATGCCTTATAAGAATACATATGCATTATTTTAAACCCATCCAGAACAATCATCAAACATTGTGTTCCGAAAAGTGTAAATATTAAAACAAACTATTTTTGTTGCTTTCCAAATTTGAATGGTTTGAGTAAACAAACCTGCTAGAGATTCCTTCCATAACCTCAGCTATTCCTATGTTTACTTTATACCTGTCTGCGCTCTATACAAGCAACTTACACTTAGTGTGCGTAGGCAGAAAGAGGAACTAAACATAGAAATATGCAAAAAATGTTCCTAAATAAACTAAGAGCCGGTATTGACTTATCTAAAGTCTAACCATGTGTACCTAGCGCAGTTATTATAATAAGTATTTAATTACACTATCTACCTATAATTTAAAGGAAATCTAAATCGTAAAGAGGTTGGGAAAAGACCGGGTTGGGCGGGAACAATAGGTTCTCTCCAATTTGTTTAGAACTTAGGTAGGTACGTACATGTACCGATTTCCTAATCGAAGATTCAAATCGTTTAATGTAAAATTGGTTAGTGTCCAGTGCATATACAACTTAGCCAGCAGGACAATTTCTCATTTTCGTGACAACCCCTCAATTTCGTGGTAATAATACATAATTTCGTGGTACACCTAGAAAACTATGTTGCTGAATAAGAATGAAGACTTCATTAAAACCTTAGAGAAAACAAACGAAACGAGATTAATTTCGTTTCACATTTTCACACCATCTTGGCACATGAGTACTTATTCTAGTACTTATTCTGTGACCTAGCTAAAATTAAACAATAGTTACTGCTTAGTGTTCTTATAATATTTAATAGCGAATTTACAACAACTTTTAATAATACATACTTCAAAACCCAACAAAACCGCGTTTTCCTATGTATATTTCTAGGACTTTAGTATGTACACGCATTTTTATGATTTTGAAGTAGCTAGGTATAGTTGTCGTAATTCGCTTTTATATAATAAGTTAGTCTTTAAGAACTTACATTGACTGGTAGAGAATGCTACAAACAAGTTTAATTTTTACAATAATATCAAATTATGTTTTTCTAAAACATGCAGCGTTGTGTGAAGAAGCGCTCTATGAAAACCTTTGTCTATATAGTCAATAATGTATAGAAACATACCAGATTGTCCATGCATTACCCTCTTATGACCAATCACCATCCAGCAAGCGCGCGCGTTGTCACTGTCAAATGTGTCAACTTTACATAGCGTTTGTGAAAACTTTTCCAACTGGTCGTATTTTCTCAAAGTTTTCAGTTTTATATGTGATAAGTGATAAAAAATGAATAAAAGTGCCGCCGTGAGCCCCCTCAAACTGCACGAGGGGTCTTAATTATATAAAATATCATTGGATCGGCGCTTGGGCATCTTTTCACTGCCTCCAAACAGGAGATCAAGGTGCTTGGACAGATCCTGAATTTTCTTCCTCAGTGGATGTTAGATACCTGCAATGCTCAGGTGATTATGTTTACCTCTGTAAAGAGATATTTTTCACCACAATCACCTATCCCATTTATCAACTTTTTTCAGGTAAGATGCAACATAACATTTTTGCATATATATTGTGAATGTTTGTTAAAAAAGAGGTACAGACTTACAGTATTAATATGTAGAGCTTAGTGTCATTGCAACATAGTAATATAATGCAAATGACAGTAATTTTTGCATAAATGAAATGAGGAATTTTGTCATGTAAACTAAACCTCGCTCCTACTGAGCAGGTACTAGCAACAAGGCTATCTAGCAATGGGCTAACTCATTTCAAACTTACATTCGAATTTGAATTTAATGTTATTTTATTTAGCTTAAGTAATTAGCTGTGCTGGATGGAAATTCATAAATTGTTCATTAGCTTGCACATTTTGAGTTATTTATATAATGCCAATATAAATTTGGATTATATTTTTATTCTAAATTGAATTATATATCTATTGAATATTATTCTGAAAGGAGTGAGTTTTGCGGAAAAACTGCACTCGCTTATCAGTATTAGTAAGGATGCATTACTTCTAATCAGCCAATCTGAAAACAGTTCAGTAAAGATGCATATAACTATCATCTGAACTTTAATGTAATGTCAATGTCGGTGAACTCCTATAGGAATGTTTTGTAGGGTTGCTTTTGCCCGTCCCATTGTATGTCACCTGCCCCTCATATTTTTGTAGCTGTACCGAGCTAGGTCGCGGAGATCTTTTGGGGTTAACATTTTTGTGCAGGTTTAGCAAGAAAACTACTTATTGGTTTAGTAGGATCTTGTTATTTTCCTTCGTTGTAAAAACGGAGAAAAACTGAGATGTGACACATAAATGCTAATGTATAGCACTGGTACCAACACAGATTTGCTTTGGTCCACAATGGAGCACATCAGACATGACTATGACAATAGATCAAATATCAATATATTTGGAACTATGGTTATTCGGTGTTAAATGATAAATGAAACCCTGAAATTTTACTACTACATGCGTTATCGACACGACAATGTCGAGGAGCGCCATCTATACGATGATTGTGAAAATAGATGATACTATGTTGGCCAATGAGCTTGCCACTCTAAACTAGTGTTAATGTTGTTTAAGTAAACGCTCACATAGATGGCGCTTTACAATGAAATAGTTTACAACTTAATTATTGTCTACGAAAGCACCTAGATGGCGCTTTAGATAGTTTACATAACAGTGCTACTAGCCATGCTACTTGTCTCATAATAGATATGTCCATTAGTTTATAGTGCCTATAGACAAGAGGACCCCTCTAAATCCCTTGCTCTCTATCTCTAGCTACTCTCCCCTAGTATGGACCTACGGTATTTTTAAGTCTACTGTTCCACTACAGCTAGACGAACCAATACCAGGAACTTTATCTTTAAAAAAAAAAAAAAGTTGCATAAGAATTTATATATTTACAAGCTGGATGCTGTATGGGGAGCTAACCTGGATACGTCCTATCTGTCAGGTCGTAGCATAGAGCACAATCATTAGCCCGCTCACCACAGACGCAGCGGATGCTGTCTTGTTAGTGTACCTGGACCAGTCTTATCTGACAGGTAATAGCATAGAGAACAATTATAGTTTCACTCACCACAGACACAGTGAAGGCTGTCTTGAAAGAGTAGGTACCTAGACCAGTCTTATCTGTCAGGTCATAGCATAGAGGACAATCATCTTATCACTCACCACAGACCCAGTAGATGCTGTCTTGGGAGCGCACCTGGACCAGTCTTATCTGTCAGGTCAAAGCTTATAGCACAGTCAATGTCTCACCATAGACGCAGCGGATGCTGTCTTGGGACCGCACCTGGACCAGTCTTATCTGTCAGGTCATAGCTTATAGCACAATCAATGTCTCACCATAGACGCAGCGGATGCTGTCTTGGGACAGCACCTGCACCAGTCTTATCTGTCAGGTTAAAGCTTATAGCACAATCAATGTCTCACCATAGACGCAGCGGATGCTGTCTTGGGATCGCACCTGGGCCAGTCTTACCTGTCAGGTCAAAGCTTATAGCACAATCAATGTCTCACCATAGACGCAGCGGATGCTGTCTTGGGAGCGCACCTGGACGAGACTAATCTGTCAGGTCGCAGTATCATAGTACAATTATTGTCATAAAGGACAATGCTTTTCTCACCACAGACAGACGCAGCAGATACTGTCTTAGGAAAGTACCTAGACAAGTCTTATCTGTAAGGTCAGAATATAATATAGCACAATCCTTTTCTCCACAGACAGACGCAGTAGATATTGTCTTGGGAGAGTACTTAGACAAGTCTTACTTGCTTTTCTGTTTAATGTACCCTTAACCTAATAAAACACAACCCTGGTTTTGTCTGGCCTAAAGGTTCAACAGTATAACCTTGTAGGCTTCTTACCTACCTGGGAGGTTAAGGATGAAAGATTAATTTTAGTCTTTAGAGGTTAGACTCTACTCAAAGAGCACCTCTACAAGGGCTTAAGATAATACTTGTTGTTATTAATCGTCGTATGGCGTAAAATAGGACCGTTCGCTTAGCCTTTTATTATGACTTGCAGATTTCCCCACATCTTGGATCAGCCACTTCCAGATTTGGTGGCAGACTTCAGATCTATTGCATTGTTAAATGAGCGCTATTGCATTATTACGGTTGAGAGCTTTCAGCCAGTACCACCTCCACACAGATAGAAATATCTAACCTTTCTTACTGGAAGGGGGGGGGGGGGTGATAATCATGTAGCGTTCTATTCCAGATAACAAGGTTAAAAGACAACTTTTACCTGTTTAAATAGAGATGATTGTTTAAACGATAAGTAGATTAAAAAGCTGCGTAGTAAAATCAATAAACTTTTACGTGAGTTACTGAAAATCACTTTAAAAAAGTCTAAGCGAGTAGTGCCATCTAACATCACATGGTTAAAATACTTATGTATTTGCGCGTGGTTGAATCATCACGCGAAACGACAAGTAACGCCATAAACGTTTCATAGTCGAAAAATATGATGTGATCATGTGGTTTGCATAGACAAGCATGAGCGCTGGCCACTGACTGAGTTGCCTGCATTTGATTCACATGATTAGAACCTTAAGTTACAAGTAGTAAAGACCAATTTAAAATAAAAGATTGCAAAGCAACGAAAATAAGTTAACCTTATTTTAAAGAAAATAAGTTTAACTTGCTATATAAGCTATTAACGAAAAACTATTAAGAAAAGCAGCTTTTTGTTTAATTCCTAACCAGTTAGCGTTCATTGCAACTTATGGTTTACCTATGTTTTCCTAAATGGATGGAAATGTTAAATTGAGTATGATACTCGTAGCCATCTAAATCTAACCAAGCGCAGGTACCTGCATTTAATAATCTAGTTAATAGTTGTTGCTAAATCTACAACCTTTTCTAATAATCTGCCTTAATTTATTAATATTTGCATCACGGACAAAATCTGACAAAAGTGTCTCTGTGATCTCTGGCAGAAGATGCTGCCTTTATAAAAAGGCAACTCTATGTCCTTTTTATACTTACTTTTAATAAAGTGTTTTATACAAATAAATAGGCATGCAGCTAAAAAAAAAAAAAAAACAATCAGCATAGCAGTCTGGGATAAGCTGGACAGGCTGGCGTTGATTGTCCTTGAAGTGACTTTAACTAACTAGCATTCGCTTAGTACAAGTCGTTACATAACGTTTGATTAACTTTCAGCTATTTTATTTTGACAACATATAAGCAAAAGTTAATTCAGTTCAATATTTAATTTTTACAAGATTTACCAACTCTTAAGAATTTCCTGAAATGGATATGCCTTTCTTGCTGTTAATTAATTATTAAATATTTTAGCAATGCCTAATTTGTCAAGGAAAGTTTTAATAACTTAAAAGCATAGAGATGGATTCAGCAAATGTATTGTTGTCCTAAGAGCCTTAAGTATTTATTACAGAAATTATATTTCTGTGGTATTTATTGACAAAATTAAGCTTTAGGTATGTCATTTGGAGACTAACTCTATAGTTCTCATCTATGTACTCGTATATTGATGTGCAGAAGATACTAATGTTACTTATTAATAAGGATAATAAAATTTTATAATCAGAATTAAATAAATTAAATTTCAGAGACTCAAATAGCGTTTGTGCTTGCATTGATCACCAGCAGATAACAAACATGTCGTCTTCACACAACGCTGCATGTTTTAGAAAGACATAATAACAATGTTTTGCATTATAACAAAACATATATTATGTCGAATAAAACATGCAGCGTTGCAATATAACTCTTGCCGGTGAAGACGCTATGAAGTTGACACATTTGACAGTGACAACGCGCGCGCTTGCTGGATGGTGATTGGTCAGAAGAGGGTAATGCATGGACAATCTGGTATGTTTCTACACATTATTGACTATATAGACAAAGGTTTTCATAGAGCGCTTCTTCACACAACGCTGCATGTTTTATTCGACATAATATATGTTTTGTTGTAATGCAAAACATTGTTATTCTAAAACCCAAAAAATATTGCTGCCATCTAGTGATGTTTCAAAACATTACTAGCCAGTCCGTTTGTATCACTAACCTCTATAGTGCAAGTAGTCTGTATTCTACTACTACTGCCATCTAGTAGGTGTTTAAAGCATTTGATGTTGGATTAAAACTTCCTTATATGCTTATAGATGTCACCGCCGTTGGCAAGGCATTTTCTAAAATTTAAAAATTCTGTTTATCTAGTTTAAGTTTTTATTTCTACAACCTAATTTAAATACAACGAAACTTTTATAAATAAATAAATCTGAAACTTAGAATTTATTATACCTAGTTCAAAAATTTTTATTTGTGGCTGAATACTGTAATGCTTTTGCTCGCCACAGTGGCCAAATTTCTAAAAAAGTAATTAATAAAAAAAAAGTGAGTTTCAAGAAATGGCGTCGCAAGTTGTTTTTTAGCGAAATCAATGTATTTCTAATCATTCAATGTGATTGTAGATTCTAATCGGTGTGTTTAAAGTATAGTTAGTCCGTGCCGTTGATGTTTAATTGATCAGTAACAGTTGTTTCATCGAGAATTTCCGATTCGTATTGAAACAATGGCGTCGGACCAACCTGTACAGTCCAATGTAAAAGTAGGCGAAAATTGCCATTTCGCCGACGATATCTACGATCAGAACAGCGAAGCAGATGCCGGCGAGGGCTCTAAGCGCCGAAGAGTGACTCATGACTACAAAAGACTTTCAAAACTGGGATATGATCCAAGTGTGTCAACCAATGCGAAAGAACCACAATCTCTTGATTCCAAAGGTACGGATCGCTCTTTATCTACTTACATACCGAATCCTCACTCTTGAACGACATGTCATTGGCGTAGTGCTGAAATATTGATTAATTTCTTTGGTGGGAAATCTAGTAACCTATCTTTTGTTAGTTATATCATTATGGAGGTCATGACTGTTTATAAACATTTCTTTCACGTTATGTTGTTGTGGTGTGAAGTATATGGACAGGATGTCCTTATATTTGATGTAATTTCGGCAGATAGGTAAGTATTGCTGCAAATTTTGCAATATGGTGCACTCATTGCAGCTTGCATCACACTGGCCTTGGTCATGATTGTTAGGACTTTCTACTCCGTCCCTATGATGTTCAACTTTATAGTATAATCTAATGTATTATGTTACAAAATAATTAAAATTTCGACTTTCTTTTACCTTGTTTTTTTTAAAAAAACTAGAAATATTCATATTGCAGTTGCTGTGAGACCATGATTCTGTAAAAAAAATACAAAGTTATGGCTATTATTGTTGTATGATTGATTAGTTTGTTAAGATTTCTTTCAAATTTTTTCAACATATAAGAAATTATTATGCTGCAGCTGCCTAAATGAATAAGGAATTTATAATTTTTACTACGTGATTTTCTCTATAGCTAAAAACTTGATAATCTTCTTGACTTTCTTAGTTTCTTGTTTGCCTATCTAGGAATTCCATTCTTATTGAGTATTGAAAAGTATTGAGTAATGCTTCTTAATTTGCTTATTTGGTAGGTACATTAGATTACACATTTATGAATTGAAACTTCTATAACATGTTTCTAAGGCAGGAGGTAGGTATGTACTCCATAGCAAACATGCATAAATATCTTAAATCACTAGACTTATCTAATGCTGTAGATGTTGTGAAGTGGTACTTTCATATTTTCCAATTCCTTTAATAAACAGGAGTTCATAGTAGGTATTTGAGCAATAATCAACAAATGCCTTGTGGTACATGTTCTATCATCATTTAGTTAAAAATATCATCTAATTGATGTGGTGGCAAAAACCATGTGTTTTTTTACCTAACTTAAATAACCCAATTTTTACCTTAATTCAAAAGGTAAAATAAAGGGAATATTATTGATATTTTAATAATTGACTGTCCCCCATTCATACTGTATTGTGGTATCTTTGTGTTTTCTCCCTTGTCAAATCAAAAAAGGCTATAATTTATTTCATCATCCTCTTGTAAAACAGCTAAGTTTTCATGTAACAGTGTAAGGCGGGATTTGAACCCACAACTTTTGGCTAAATAAAATAATTATTGTTTTTTAAGTGATAAGCATTCACTATGCAATCTAAATAAAATGTTTACTTACACTTTAGTTACATAAAATGGACAAAAAAAATTACCTCCTATTGTCATTGTCTGCTGGGTATTTTCTTCACAGTTACAACACAATGAGCATTTTGTTCCCATTGGGTCCATTAATTAGTCTATTTTATGACTGGTTTTGTAGAATGTTGAGCTTGTAAGGGTTATTTATCTTTAAAAAACCAGCCAAGTGAGCGTTCCGTACCATTAACTTGAAACATTAGACAGTATAGGCAAAAAAAAAAAAAATTTTCGCGCCTGTTTCTTTACGTGAGTGATTCGCGGGCTATATCTCGCAAATGGTAAAGCTGATAAGGAGGGGTGGATGGAAACCGTACCTTATTTTCATAGTCCTTTTCAATGATACCCCACACAAGGGGATGCACTCAAAAAAATAATTCACCCCCCCTTTACATGTATGGGGAGGTACCCTTAAAAAGGGGTAATTTAAATTTTTCATATTTTTAAAAAGATCACATAACACACAAGGAACATGAACAGAATATATCAACTATCGAAAAAATTCTTATCGCACAAACACAAAAATTTGAACTAATCCTACAACTAATGAGTACCTTAATGAGTCTCATAACAACACTTGTCAATAGGCTGGCCTAATGGCTACCCTAAGAATGGCAACCTGGAACATAAATGGCTTAGCCCCCAACAAAGACAAGGTCGAAACATTTCTAATAGAACAGAAAATAGACATACTACTCCTCTCTGAAGCCCACTGCACAAGTTTGACAAAAGTGAATATCAAAGGGTATTATACCTATACTACGAACCATCCGGACGGAACAGGACATGCAGGTACTCTATTGTGATTCGCTGCGGTATCAAGCACCATCCTTTACCGGAGTATGCAACGGCCCCCATCCAAGCCACTACGGTAGCCATTGAGGACAAAGCGGGATATTTCAATGTCTCTGCAGTATACTGCCCGCCTAAGCCCAAAATTACTGACAGTATCTTCTCCCTATTCTTCAATACTCTGGGCAATCGATTCATAGCGGGGGGAGATTGGAACTCAAAGCATACAAATTGGGGCTCCAGACTTATTACAACAAGGGGTAGACAACTGAATACTTGTATCATGGAGAACAAACTGACCGCAGTATCTGCCCTAGAACCGACTTATTGGCCAACAGATCCTAAAAAAACACCTGATCTTCTAGACTTCTTTATCATCAAAGGACTATCCAGACACTATTTGAAGCCAGAATCTTGCTTGGACGGATCTTCCGACCATACTTCAGTGATATTGACTGTCAGCACCATGGTAATTGAAGTCAACAAACCAGATGTGCTAACTAACACGTACACTGACTGGAGCTGCTTTCAAGAGCATATACTGCAGAACTTGAATCTCAGAATTGCCTTGAAATGTCCGGATGAAATTGACAATGCAACAAAAACTTTTACGACACTTATCCAAGAGGCCTGTTGGAGATCGACCCCAGTTCTTGAACTCAAACGACAAATAACGAATCTGCCACTTTATATTAAGGACCAAATTCAAGAATAACGAAGACTCCGTCGTGTATGGCAACAAAGCAGATGCACAGAAGATAGGCAAGCATTTAATAAAGCTATACAAAAAGTAAAAGGCGCACTGGAAGAGTGGCGTAACACAACCCTGGCAACCAAGTTGGAGTCTCTAACAGCAACCTCGGCTACTAACTACTCACTATGGAAGTTTACGAAGTCATATGACAGACCGCTTGCCGCTAAGCCACCTCTGAGCAACAACAGTAATGGATGGGCTAGAACTGCAAAGAGCAAGGCTAATCTGTTTGCAGATCACCTAGCAACAGTATTTATACCCAATGACACGAATGATCCTGACTCAGAGAAAAAGGTGCATGATATCTTAAACCAGCCACATCAAATGTCATTGCCACCAAATCCGGTCACGGTGAAAGAGGTAATGAGAACTATTAGAAACTTAAAAGACAAAAAAGCACCTGGCTATGATCTAATCACAAAAGAAATACTAATGAAACTTCCTAAAAAGGCATATACTTAACTACACTTTGCAATGGCATACTGAGAGTGCAGTACTTTCCTACCATGTAGAAAATATCCCAAATTATTATGATTCACAAGCCTGGAAAACCTCCAAATGAAGTCACTTCCTATAGACCGATCAGCTTGCTGCCAATTTTGTCGAAAGTCTTCGAAAAAATGTTATTACACCGGATTCATCCCCTGTTGGATGAGAAGGAAATAATACCCAACCACCAATTCGGGTTTAGACAACGGCATTCAACTATCGAACGTACATCGGGTTACGGATAGGATTCGGAGCGCTTTGGAGAAGAAAGAGTACTGTTCTTCAGCTTTTCTTGACATACAACAGGCCTTTGATAAGGTGTGGCATCAGGCTCTCCTAAGTAAAATAAAAAACAGTCTTCCTCATAGTTACTATGAAGTTCTCTGCTCTTATCTGACAGGCAGGCTTTTCCAGGTTAAAGAATCGGAAGAAGCATCAAATTTCCATGAAATACGAGCAGGCGTCCCGCAAGGGTCTGTCCTTGGCCCAGTGCTGTACATGCTGTTCACAGCAGACCTACCCAATGTAACAGGAGTTACTACCGCTACGTTTGCCGACGACACTGCAATAATCGCTTGCAACAAAGATCTGGGAATTCACCTTGACCGCAGGCTGACATGGAAAAACCATATTAAAGCCAAAAGAGAAGAACTCAATCTCAAGTACAAGTCGTTACTCTGGCTGCTTGGACGGAACAGTAAACTCGCCATTGACAATAAGTTACTTATCTACAAATCCATATTAAAGCCTGTTTGGACATACGGCATACAGCTGTGGGGTAGTGCTAGCGCCTCAAATCTAAACATGATACAGCGACTTCAGAATACAATTCTGCGTACCATCTCAAATGTCCCATGGTTTATTAGGAACACCGAAATCCATGATGCACTGCAAATGAACACAGTAATGGAGGAAATAAGGTCTACTGCTGAAACCTACCAGGGCCGGCTATCTCTGCACCCCAATAAACTTGCATCTCAGCTGCTGATACAGAGCTACAGCAATCGTCTCAAGAGGCACGACATTCTCAAACTGCACCAGAGAGTGTAGTTATAAATAAAAGTAGTGCTCTCATTGGAGAACACGCTTAACATGCGAAAACCACTACAACTCATCCGCTCATAGTCGGGAGACTGATTGCAGATTGAAACAGAAAAAAAAAGAATATATATATATTTTAAAAAATTAGATCTATATGTGAAGTATCCTCGAACCAAGTAACATGCAAATCAGTCCATAAACGTAGAAGATATTCTGCTGTGATAGACTAGGACTGTAACAGAACGGACGGACTGAACGATCTTATAAGGGTTCCTTGTCGAACTACGGAACCCTAAAAATGTAATAAAATATCTGATGTTGCTGTAAACTATAATTTTTGCTGAAATTTTATTTCAATCTAAACAACATAAGTATGTAATTGTTTTTTTTTGTTAGACGGTTGTGTCCCACTGCTGGGCAAAGGCCTTCCCCAAACTACTCCACACGTCCCTGTTGCCGGCGGTAAGGGCTAGCCAGAGTAGGTAAATGAATAATTAAATAAACCATTCAAAGATCAAGTTTCCAGATACAATAGAAAACCAATTTTTACGAGACCACTGGCCATATTATGATCCTCAAGGGGTAAAAAGTGATCCATTATTTTTTTAATTTAATGAGTTCTATGTTTGAACTAATCATATCTACTAACAGACTAACTTGTTTCCATCCATTCTAATTTCGATCTTTGAGCAGTTGGTCATTAATTTTGGTTTTTCAGTGTTAATTTCGAGCCCCATTTCTTTGCTTTTGTTTGTCAATACTTGTACCATTTCTTGAAGTAACTTTTGATTTTCTTCCATGATTCCAGCAGGACTAGGATGTGAGCAAATCTCAAAAATGATGTATTTGTTTGTCATTGATTTAAAGGCCATAGTTATCCCAATCTAATCTTCTAAATGTTCAAACTAATACCAGTGGCTCGGTATTTCGTGCCACTTACCTGGTCTGGTGTGGTCTGACTGAATTACTATTGGATGACATAATAATACTCCTTATTGTCGCTTAAAACACAACAAACTTGTTTTTGGTAGACTCATCATGATTTAAACCCTTAAGTATCTTGAATGATAGAGTGCAAGACTTACAGCCCGTTCACACTAGTCGTAAGTCGCATATTACTAAATCTAATGCGAACGTCAATTGGTGCATGTAATGCGATTGCGTCTCATCTAATGTGAACAGCTCCATATAAAGTGTATGGTGACCAGAGCATTCGACTTTTAGTCATATGCGACTTACGACTAGTGTGAACGGGCTGATACTCTTCATGGATATAGCTACCTACTATAATTTAGTACATACATGTTTAGATAATAGCAATAAATAAATAAAAAAGCGTTTTTGCCATTGTACATTTGTATGGTTTTACATCTATATTTGTTGATTTTAGATTTGGCCCGCTCACCTCTGAGGGTTTCACCCTCTTGTCCAACCCTTTTCACGCCTCTCTATCCTTGGAGCTGTTCATCCAGTCTTGCCCCCTATTTCAACCACATTGTATTAGTTTATACCTAGTACATAAGTGATATTTCAACATAACTTTGGTAATACCCTTTGACATAAGTGATATTTCAACATAACTTTGATAGCCCTTTGGTGTAGGTGGTGGTAAGTCTACCAACTATGATTGAGGAACAATGCCTAGGGCAAAATGCGAATTCACCGGTATCAATATCAATGTCTTTCTTTGTTACAGGCAAGAAGCGCAAACGCAGCGAGGACTCAAAAGAGCTTTGCCTATGGGGAGAGAACGTGAAGCCTTCCAAACTGACCAAGATCTGGCCGGTATTTGACTCCGGAGGATTCGGAGACGGGGCCATGCTGACGCTGCACGTCCTCAACAAAACTCCACCGATGCAGAACCCACTTCTCTTCGACATCCACCACGATTTCTGTCTGCGAGACCCACTCTCAACCGACTGGTTAGGAGGCTTAAACGTGACGTGGAAGCAATCGAAAATGACAACTAAACTCCCAGACGATGATATCACTAAAAGAATATTCTCTTCGGTGTCCAGACAGCTGCGCATCATCAACACGCACTTCCAACAATCCATGTTCAGATACAAATATCCGCGCGTGACCAGATCCAACGTTCTGCTAGATTCGTCCAACTTGCGTAGATCGGTGACGCATTTCAGTCTGACGTTGAAGGCGATACGGTTCCAATCGACGCCACGGAGAGAGTTGCCGTGCTATGGCAACTTGGAGTTGCCGTTTAAGATCAAGCAGGAGCAGTCGTCGTCGCCTCAAGTGTACGCGGCTATTAGGAGAAGTGTGAAGACCGAAGATAAAGCGCAGGACGTTAAAGTGAAGTCTGAGAGTGATAAAGTGAAGTTGGAGAGGGACAAGGATAGAGACAGGGAGAAGGAGAGGGAGAGAGAAAGGTGAGCTTTTTTTAATTCATTGTATTTTTTTTTAAATACCTAATCTTACAATCATTTAGCCATCAAAACTATCATCTTCACAGAAAATGCCTTAAATTCAACTTCTAATGTCGTACTCAAGATGTGAGTATATCATTTATTTTTGCCGTCCACCTTTTCACCATAAAATTCTCTTACTAAAGAGTAAAGATGTCTTGGGTCTGGATGTGGTGGTAATACAGTTATTCTGATTTCCATTACACAAACTAAGCGTGAGCTTGTGCAATGGTGACTAGGATAACGGATAGAAATACTTAAATACATATAAACATCCATGACTTAGGTACAAATGCTCGTGCTCATCACACAAACATTTGCCCCTTGCGGGATTCGAACCCGCAACCGCCTGGTTTAGAAGTCCGGTGCGCGAACGACTACACCAAGACGGTCGTCAAAAGGTAGCCCTCCCCCCACTCTCTTGTATAGTGGAATCTCGGAATTTAAACCCAAACTTGTACAACATAAAGAACATTTTATCCCACAGATCGTCCCACTCTTCCCGCCACTCCTCATCTTGCCACCACTGCCGTCGTCGCGCACGCATCAAGCGGTGTTCTATAGGCGTGCAATGTCGTCGCGACCGGCCTGGCCTGCCCCACGCTGACACCTGGGGCCCGCTGGCCGACAACATCGTAGTTAAGAACCTCAAGTATCATAGGTAAGGTAGTTAGAATCCGGAACCTCTTGGAATAAACTTCTTCCTTTGGATCTGAGGATAGGGCGATGTTTTCATCTATTTTATTGTTTAAAGGGGATTCCCTAAATGATTTTTAGGGTTCCGTACCCAAAGGGTAAAAAGGAACCCTATTACTAAGCCTCCGCTGTCTGTCTGTCACCAGGCTGTGTCTCATCAACCGTGATAGCTAGGCAGCTGAAATTTTCACAGATAATGTTTTCCTGTTGCCGTTATAACAACAAATACTAATAATATATATTTATTGGGGGCTCCCATACAAAAACTGAATTTTTTTGCTCGATATTAATAATGGCAACAGCTACCTGTAGACACTTGAAAGGTTCACTGAATATTAATGTGATATTCACTTTAAAAAGAAATAATGAAATTAAAATTTAAAAAAGTACTTCAGGGCCCCCTTCCATACAAAATTATTGTTTTTCGTATTTAAAACTAAATACTGTTGTTTATAGATAATGGTGCGGAACCCTTCGTGCGCGGGTCCGACTCACACTTGGCCAGTTTTTATACATCATACGCGCGCTATCGTCATTTATTAGATATTGTAGTTGAAGAAATGACCACCGGAGGCGGGCATCGAACCGTTACTCGCATACCGGGCGATTGCCCAGCCACACGGCCACCCAGGCGTTGGCAAATTTTCAAGGGTTTTTTAACACTCTGTAATGGTTTCATAATTGTTATTGGGACTCGAAAAAGAATACTACTTATTGCATTTGATGGATCTTGCAAATACAATAAATTTTTGTTTTACTTTGCAGTCTAAAGTTAAGATGCAAGGAGAATGCTTATCACTAAAAAACCTAATCACTCCAACTCCTGCCTACAGACTAATGCGAGTGGAAACGCACCCTAATGGCGGAGCGAGCGTGGTGTACCTGCACCAGAGAGACATCGACATGCTGAACGCTCAGCAGCAGGAGGTGCTGGCTAAGGAGTTCCTCAAGGTACGATATTCATTAGATTAGCCTCTAAATGTTCAATAGATATACATCATTCATTCATTCATATCAGGCTATTGCAGTCCACTGCTGGACATAGGCCTCTTCAAGACTGCGCCAACTTAACGGTCCTCCGCTTCTCGCATCCAGCCACCACTGGTCACCTTCCTCAGGTCATCGCTCCCCCTGCTAGGTGGACCGATAATAATAGATATACTCCTAAGATAAATGAAATATAGGGATATCTCATCACACTGACTGCTATAACGCATGCTCAAATCGGTCGGATCGCAAATTAAGATCGATTTCATATAGTGACACGTGGTCTGATAAACAATAAATAAACATGCCGAGGTGTGTCGTCAAAAATCGCTTTTTGAATCTTAATAAATATGAGTTGACGTTTCATCGTAGGTAAATATTATTTATTGAAATTGCATTTGAAGCATGCTTTATTTTTTTCTTAATTAATTTACGTAAAACTCAAACACTCTAAAGCTAAAATTTAACAAAATACTTGTCGTCTTCGGAACAGTTAACATTTTCAGGATGGAGTTGCCATTGAATATATTTATTTGTTTTATACTTACTACTGTACTGTACTATACCTATTAGGTTTGCTAAAACTATTATTTTTCCATCTACAGCTGGTATTCTCTGAAGACAGCGACGGATGGGCGCAATTCGTTTGCGGGGTCGTCCGAGGAGCAGCATCTCAGTTCCCCTGCCTATTGCAGTACCTCGCCTCCACCCACCCTACCCTGACAGTCAAGGCTGGCGTGCTGCCGCGCGCGTCAGACATAGAGACCACAACAGTCAGCCGGTACTACCAGCAGGTGAGAAATACAGCTGTCTCCTTTACTCGAAGGGGCGGGAAGCGGTTATCTTTACGATGAGTTTGAAGTTGACTTATCTGCGAGCACGCGATTATACGCGAAAAACTACTTTCAGACTTTATCGTCACTTAATACCTCAAATTTTAAATACACTTTTGACTAGTTAACCAACTAATGGGGAAACTAGTCGCTAGATTTCAAATATATTAGGCAAGCTGTGTTTACCTATAATTGACTGTGCATTTAGCAAATACTAAAATTGTTACCTTACTACCCAAGATATAATGTAACAGTTGTTGGTAATCTTAATAAATAAATAAATAGATTATATGGTCGCGAACTGATCCAGAACAGATCATAGTCAGCCGCAACTACCAGCATTTGAGACACTGCCTGCTGCACTAGTCCAACGAGTCGACCAGTCGCAACTACCCGCAGGTGAGACACTGCCTACTGCAGTACCTTGCCTCCACCCATTCTACCCTGACAATCAAGGCGGACGTGTTGCCGCGCGCGTCAGGCATAGAGACCACCACCGTTAGCCGGTACTACCAGCTGGTGAGACTAAGAAACTAGTCCCAGGGGCACTCTAATGCTCCTATCAGCGGTGGTAGGCTCCGTCAGGTGCGGCAAGCTACCAGAGCCCGGTGCCAAGCAGCTAGCTGTGTTCCGTCGGTGAGTGCGAATGGCAGAACCTTTTGGTTGAGCTCGCTTCACCGTCGACGCCACGTCTGGTTTAGTCTAGAGTCAAGAGCAAACCCATTCCAAATAAAAAAATCTACTGTCTGTTGACCAATTCGTCGGGCAAATAACCGTACTAGGTTCGAAACAGAGGCCCTACTCCTGTTGATGATGTCCGTATTTTGGAATCTAGCCATCACCCTCGTTCGCGTTGTCATTCCGTCGTGACTGAAAGGGACAAATTCGTAAATACGGACATCGTCAACCGGAGTAAGGATTTAGAACCCGAGTCTATACCACTACTATTTCCAATAGATATGACCACTAGACTAGTTAATCAAATAGTCCGACTGCTAGACAAACATCTACGAGGGGTGATCCAAAAGTAATGATAATCAGTTATTTCTAGTGCACACAAAAATACAAAAAATATATATATAATTTAATAGGTAATATACTAATAGAATATACAAATTAAAAAAAACTTGCTCAGTTACCCACTAGTTCTGGAAAAAAAATCATATAAGGCCACGATTCCCGGGAGCTACATCCATTTGAATACGAACTGTCAAGGAGTGAACATCAAAATGAAAAAACACGAAATCAGAGCTGTCATTAAATACCTCTGCTTGAAAAAAATGTCTACCAAAGACATACACAGCGACTTGGTGGAAACATTAGGGGACTCTTCTCCATATTCCACAGTTGCACGCTGGGCTAAGGAGTTTAAGCTAGGAAGAACATCGACGGAAGACGAACACCGCGAAGGACGCCCATCGACGTTCCTCACTGAAGAAAATGTGAAAAAAGATGAAGAAGTTGTATTGGAAGATCGAAGAGTGACTATCAGGCAGGTAGCTGAGGTCACAGGGATCTCATATGGCATCATTCAAAGAATCCTTGCGAACGAATTGCATATGAGAAAGGTCTCCGCGCGTTGGGTACCGAAAATGTTAAACGACGAGCAAAAGAAGAAACGAGTCGACATGTCAAGAGCAAATCTCGTAAAGTTCCAGGCTAATAGGATAATTTTTTGTCACGTTTTGTGACCATGGACGAGACCTGGATCCACTATTTTGATCCTGAAACATAACAACAATCGATGACATGAAAACGATCCGATGAACCGACGCCGAAGAAATTCAAAGTGTCAAGCTCAGCAGGGAAGGCGTCTGTTTTTTGGGATGCTGAAGGAATAATCATGGTGGACTACTTGGAAAAGGGGGCCACTATTACAGGCTCCTACTATGCAGAACAAATAAGAAGATTGCGGGAGGCTATTAAGGAGAAAAGGCGAGGCAAACTGCGGGCTGGAGTGCTGTTCCATCAAGACAACGCACCGGTTCACAAAGCTGCAATTGCCACGGCTGCCATTCAGGAAGCGGGCCTTAAGCTGGTGAAACACCCCCCCCCCCCCTCTTCCCCTATTCACAAGATCTAGCCCCCAGTGACTGCTATCTCTTTCCACGACTCAAGGAACACCTCCGAGGCAAGAAATTTAACGATGATAGCGACGTGATGGCCGCGGTTGAGGACTTTTTTGAGAGTCAAGATAAAGATTTTTTTTTTCTAAGGGAATTTTAGGATAAGAAAAGAGATGGACTAAATGTATAGACTTGCTAGGAGACTATGTTGAGAAATAAATTTATTTTTTTATTATATTCATTGTGTTTATTATTGATTATCATTACTTTTGGATCACCTCTCGTACATAGACATGTCATGTAGACATGTCTTTTTTGAGACCACTGTCAGCCACTAGTACTTGCAAGTTTGCAATGATTAACTAGTTGGGCAACTAGTTCGTTTAGCTTGCCTCAAGACTACTATCTCCCACTGAGACTAGCATGAGCTACGGTGAATAGTTGGGCAATTAATCTACCAACATTAACTATCTTTTAATTATAAACTTACAGAATAGGCAGTTTTATATTAGAGACATAACAAATAAAAATCAAATACACGTTTATAAAATGTAGAGTTCAAACACTTATCTTAAACGCCTAAAAGACGTAAACGAATTCATTATTGCTATATTTGTTTGTGAAATCAATGTTTTATTCATTGTACTGAAATGGGAACAATGCACATAAGAACACAATAGTATGGAGGCAGATGAACTCTACTGATCCACTTTCATGGGGGCATTGACCCCAACCGCTTATGGTTTTACACGATTTGCACGTGTTAAACTGTCGACTTAGTTTTTTATTGCCAAATAAAAAAGTAATTGGCTACTCATTTAGTCATTAGTGGAATCAGGATTTCCATTTTAGTCAAAAGTTATTTCCGGCTACATAGTATAGCTACATAGTCTTTTGTCCGATCTTTAGTACTATAGTCCTAAAAATTTGTGCACTACCTCCCTGTTGTCGCTTCAAGTGCGGAGGGAGAGGCACGCTATAGTCTGAATAATCTAATAGGTTCAATTTGACAGCTACTAGTTATTACAGAACGTAGCAGTGTATGCGGAGGGATTCCATAGACAATACATTAAACAATTAAATAAAAATGCTATTGATTTTGACAAGAAAAGATAGCACTGATTTAAAAGTATGTAATGCGATACCTTTTAGTTTATATTTTCTACATAAAGTGTAAAATGAATCGAAATTCTACATTGTTCTGTTTTTTTTTCTTAATTTTAGTGTTGTCACCTTTTACTCGTTATGGAGGTACAGTTTTATCGATTCATCGGTTGGTATTAAACAAACAATATTTTCAGTATGAAATTTTGAGTTTGAAGACTTTAATTTTATTTGTGGTTCATAGAACGTAATTCTAAAACATACTCATGAAACAAATAGTCACTAAAACGTAAAATATTTTGTAATGATTAACAATGTTTTGATCGTAAATCGATTTGATGTCTAAATCGTACCGATTCGTAAAAACCCTGACCCAATAGGTCAACTGTCAAAATGAACCTATTAAACTATTCAGACTATAGATGTCAGCGGGACTGGCGGTGTTGCGGGAAAGGGGATTTGCTATGACAGTCGCATGCGGTTGGCGTTTCCTCGCCCCCCGCATGTCTGGGGGGGCAGAGGGGTCGCGGACGAACTTGTCAGATTATTATTTTTATTTATTTAATTCATTCAAGCAACAAATTACTTACGTTACATTGGCCCATATAATAGTCCTTCTATCGGCGGCGGCCTATCTCAACAGAGATTAGCCAACTGCGCAGGACATATTATAGTGCGCAAGTGTGTGCGCAATACACAGGTGCACTCTCTATTCCTTTACTCTCATAATTCGGTGAGACGGCAGTCCGACCGTAGAGAGATCAGGCGCAGGATCCTCGGCTTTACGTGCTTTCCGAGGCACGGGGGTGGTAACACTACCAACTTTCTGACTCCGAAGCTGTGTCTGAGTTTTTTCAAGACAGAAAACCCAACACTCGGCCCGACCCGGGATTCGAACCCGGGACCTCCTGGATAGTACCCAGCGCGCTGACCACTAGACCCAGTCATATAACTACCATATACTATATAAATACCTTATAGACTAACATACATACAAAAAAAAAAACTTTAGAAATAAGAGTATATTGATACGCGTCAACAACTTGTGTGTCCGCAGTGTCGGCCAGTATTAGAAGGGTCCATAAAATAAGACTTTCATAAATAAATAAAATAAATAAAAATTACATCTTATTTTATACACACTCTCGTTGATATTTTTTTACTATATGCAGTATTTGATTTTTAATTAAGCTAAACTCTATAAAAAGTATGTTCGTTGAGTATAGTAAATAGGCTGCTTCTAGACAGACATGTCCCATCGTCGGCCGCATCGTCGCTTACCACCAGGTGAGATTGCGGTTAAATGTCTGCCTATTAAATTTTAAAAAAAAGTGAACTGTGACGTCATAGTTTCCAATTTCCATACAAAATCTATGGAAGAAGAGCATTTTGACAGTTCATTAAAAGTACGTCACCGATTGGTGGTGTCAAGTAGCCAATTAGCATTTTCTGTCCTAAAATGATCTTTGTCTTTAGCTATCAAAGTTTCACACCTATATCTTGTCGACAGGTGCAACAATCGTACGCGGCAGGCACTTTTCGCTGCGGACCGCTACATCAGATCTCTCTAGTGGGGACTGTTCATGAGGAGGTCGGTGGTTACTTCCCCGACATGCTGGCCATGCTCGCCGGCAGTCCCTTCCTCAAGCTGGTGAGTATAAAGTGCCCCCGAGATCCATTGATACGTTATTGATAGAGCTTCAATTGACGCGTCAATTGCACGCCGTCATCGCGCCATTTTGCTTTCTGTCGTCCAATGATGATATCGAATTCTGACCGAACGATTGTCAATTGCACAGCGAGACGGCCAATGGCTGCGTCATTCGCGATTGTCAATGGGCTTCATCAAAATTTCCATCATTCACCTTCAACCACGTAGTTGCGAATGACAATCGCTTCAATGTATCTGTATACAATCATTGGTTCCGTAAACGTAAAACTGACAATCACGATTGATCGTCTTGGGCCCGCTTAGCCCTATCTCACCAAATGCCGGCCATGCTCGCCGCAGCCCCATAAGCTCGTGAGTATAATACCTGTATTCTATGAAGTTCACTCGAGATTTCCTCCACTCGGCCTCGAAACCATCTTGTCACACACATTCACAGTGGTCACTTCTGCTTTAACTCAAGAATCCTAATATTGATGAAATAGGCAATATCTTTTTGTTTCAGTTTTGTTGTATGGCAATATTATAATATTATATTAACCTCCGAGTTACTTTGTAAGCTTTATTTTTGTTATATCGATTTTTTAATATACTTGTTTATCAATCTGAGGTATGGTGAAAACTCGATGATTGTTTGAGAGTTTAGGCAGTGGATTACACGTGGAGGGCAACAATGATAGGTGGAAAATCAGTCAGGTCTGAGCACTTATAGCTAGGTACTTGCCGCATCTCGCTTTCAGGGTTTAGGTTTCACTTCACAGGCCACAATCACTCGAAATGTCTGTAAGGAGTTTCACAGGACACACACGCGGCGAAAGCGCTCTGGTCAGTCTAGTACATGTGTCATAGGGAACGTCTCGATGTCGACTCCGGGGTTCTCACGGTACGTTTTAAACAAATAAAAACTAGGCAAGGACGCGTGCGAGTGTGCGCGGCGTAGTATCAATAGGGTACACAAACAAATCAAAATATTGTAGTAAACATATCGCCCGCCCTAAACACGTCAAGTGTTTACGAGAAGGTTAGGAAGCCAAGGGAAAGAAAGTTCACTGGACAGGAAGACGAACTAATTTCGTCAAAGATCTCTTTAGGCTACCGGTAGGAGTTTTAACATCTACCACACAAACAACTTGGTCTTGGCCAGGGTATAAATTAATAATGCGTCCACGACGCCACTGCAAAGGGGGAAGGTTGTCATCTTTTATGAGTACTAGCTCACCCACTTTAGGAGGATCACAAGGAGAGGTCCATTTATTTCTAATTTGTAATGTATTTAGGTATTCTAAATGCCAACGAGACCAAAAGTGCTGGGTAATTTGTTGGATTAGCTGAAACCGTGTAAGGCGATGCAATTTTACGTCTTTATAAGGGTACTCCGGAAGTGCAGTTAAGGGTTGTCCAATTAAGAAATGGCCGGGAGTTAACACTTCGACATCATTAGGGTCCGGAGAAAGTGGGCACAATGGGCGTGAATTTAAAACTGCTTCAATTTTAGCAAAAACAGTGGTCAGCTCTTCAAACGTAAGGGGGGTATCGCCTACTACTCGTTTTAGGTGCGATTTCGCCGATTTAACCGCAGCTTCAAAAAGACCTTCCCAATGAGGGCAAACAGGAGGATCGAAAACCCAGGATATGTTCCGCCTTGAAAGCTCAGAACCAATAGCCGCCTGGTTTTGAGACAGGAAACACTCTAACTCCTTCAGGTAATTGTTAGCACCGATGTAATTTCGACCGCAATCGGATCGGATTAGGCGAGGTACACCACGACGCGACACGAATCGGGAAAAGGCCGCAATGAAGGCTTTAGTAGTTAGGTCTGACACCACCTCAAGGTGAACGGCTTTAGTCGAAAGGCAGACAAATACACACAGGTAACTTTTCACTAACCTTTTGTTCCTATAGGCCTGGACTTTGGTAAAAAAGGGTCCTGCAAAATCGGTACCTACACCGTCAAACGGTCTAGCAGCCGTGACGCGGTCTTTAGGTAGGTCACCCATGAAGGGTTGAGATACAGCCGCCTTGAGACGATAACAGGGAAGGCATTTAAAAATCACATGCTGAATAGCTCTGCGTGCACAAGCACAAGATCCAAAACTCTATTTAACATGGCAAGAGTTGCATTAACACCTGCATGAGCATTCTCGCGATGGTAATGTGAAATAAGGATGTTCACGAAATTACCATTCTTAGGCAGAAGAAGGGGGTGGCGCGCATCAAAGGATAGATCGGAGTTTCGTAATCGGCCTCCAACTCGAATTAGGTCTCCGTCATCCAGAAATAAATTTAATTTTCTGAGGGAGTTAGTGATAGGATCGCCACGCCGTAAGCGATCAAGTTCATCAGAAAAGGAGGTAAATTGAACAATTTTCACTAAAAAAAGGGAATCTCTCCGTTCCTCAGGGCTCAGGTAGGACGAGTAAGATTTAGGAAATAAAAACCGCCTTAGGTAACAAGTCACGTTTATTAGCTTGTTGAAAGAACTATACCGCTCTAATAAGAATGAGGAATCCGGGGTAGGAACATCGGCAGAGACTACTAAACAACGTAGTCCAGGGAGATCACTACTTGGGTTAGGTTCCGAAATACCGGGCCAGTTGTCAGGAGACTGCGTCAACCACAAAGGTGAAAACCAAAGGGAGTGGTCGATCAGTCGGGTGACTGACATACCTCTCGATGCACAGTCACTAGGGTTCATGTAGCCTGGGACGTGCCTCCATTCACTAGATGTAGGACTATTATTAATCTGGGAGACACGATTAGCCTCAAAAGTCTGAAGGAGGTGAGGAGTGGTTTTTAACCAACACAACACGATTTTACTATCCGTCCAACTATGGATTGAAGTCAACACAGACGACCTTTGCAGACAAAGAGTGACGTGATGAAGTAATTTAGAGAGGAGGGTAGCTCCCAACAATTCCAACTTGGGAATTGTTAAACGGGTCCGAACAGGGGCAACTTTAGATTTAGCCATAACAAGATGGACGGAGCAAACACCAGACGGAAGTTCCACACGTAAATAAACAGCGGCAGCATATCCCAATTCAGAAGCATCACAGAACCCATGTAGGGATAAGGAGGAGGAACCTCTGGGAAGAATATGTCGGGGAATGGCCACTTCACTAACCTTCGCTAGGTCCTGAACAAATGCAGTCCACTCTAAAACAGGGGTTCATTTAAAGGATCATCCCAGGATAAGCCTGACATCCACAAGCGTTGGATAAATTCTTTAGCCTTAAATACGACGGGAGATATCCAGCCACAAGGGTCATACATACGGGCAAACAAAGATAAAACTTTGCGTTTTGTAATAACTGTTTCACGGGTATCACAGGTATAATTAAATTGTAGGTAAATGAGTCACTCACAGGATTGTATTGGACACCTAAAATAGCGACAGTCTGAGGATTATCTGGGTCTGAGAATGAATGAGGAAGTTACAAATGATCCGGGGGCATATCATCTAGGAGCTCGGGCCTGTTACTAATCCACTTACGGAGCTCATAACCACCAGAGGCCATTATTCCTATAAGCTCAGTTTTCAAAGCCCGGGCAGACGCAACAGTATTAGCACCAGTAAGACAATCGTCGACATAAATATCTCTCTCAAGGACCTCAGCAGCTCGAGGGAAGGTAAGTCTCTCTTGTTCAGCGAGCTCAAGAAGGGCACGAATTGCAATGACTGGACTGGAACGAAGACCATAGGTATTGGTATTAAGTTCATAGGCAAGAAGTAGCTGAGAGGGATCCTCACGCCAAAGCACAAGTTTGTTCCTTCTATCATCAGGATGTACCCAAGTCATACGAAACATCATACGAATATCTGTTACAAACACTACCTCGTGCCTTCGGAAATTTAGGAGAATGTGAGAAATATCTCGCTGAAGCTTAGGGCCTGTATGTAAACATTGATTCAGGGACACTTTAGGGGACGTAGGACTACTATTTGGGACAGCGAGACTCCAGTCATGGGGGGTTCCAAATCAGTAAATCCTCCAAAAACAGGACCACACAGGACATAACCAAATATCGTCGAGATAGCAGTAAGGCCATCAGGGGACACAAACAACTCGGACCTTAAAAGGCGACCAATGACGTCAGCTCCAAGAAGTACACTTATAGTACCAGGTTTGTAAAATAAAGGGTCAGCAAGACGGAGGTGCTTAGTACAGGTAATTACACTTTTAGGTAAGTCTACCTCTGGGAGGGTACCAGCAATCACATCAACAACTATTGCACTGGTGGAGATTTCTGGAAAGGCAGAGTTAACTGGCTTAAATGAAAAGGATACAATGCCCGGGGAATTAATCGCTTGAACATTACCTATTCCACGAACAGGAACTGGAGATGGAATGATAGGTAAGTTCATGTGGTCAACAACAAGCTCAGTAGTAAGAAGGCATCCCTGAGCACCAGTGTCACATAAGGCACGCGCTTCCACATAATATCCAGACGAGGTTTAACATGAATCAAGGCCGTAGGTAAAAGAACGAGAGAATTGCGAGGTAAAGAAGTAAAAGCGGGTATGGAAGGGAGGCTATCTAGTCAGAATTGTGGGGCCTCATTGTACTTATGATGGAATGCACGTTCATCCTGGGTTCTTTGACCTAGAGGGGCATTATAAGTACGGTGGGTGCAAGTGGGGATCGCCCGCCCGAACGGGGAGGTGATGCTCTACGGGAATCACGAGGTGGCGGGGTACGAACACGGTGCCATTCAGTACGTGGGGGTGACACACGGTCCGTTAAGTGACTGTGGATATTGCCGCGGTTGGTTAGAAGCTAAGGCAGCGACGTCTCGGTATGAGCGCTCGCGATCGTAATTCACAGGAGAGGAGTCATCATAACACAGTGACGTGTGATGACTGGAACGGCGGCACGTGCGACAGCGATAATTTCGCATGCATTGGGATATGGAGTGTTTATCCAGGCATCAATAGCACAGTCAGGCTTCTTTTACAAAGGTAACACGTTGACGTGTAGGAAGGCGAATAAAATCGGGACACTCGCGTAAGTAATGCGAAGTACTATTACAAAGGTGACATTTAGATTTCGTCGCAAGAGTAACAAAGGCTCTCGCAGGAGGTGGGGAACGCGCGTTAGGTTTAGGCAAACGAGGGAAGCTCACAGTAGGGGGGGTAGTAGTGTCAACGACAAAAGCACTACCTACATTGTCGTGGTGCCTACATTCATCCTCAAGAAAGGTAACAAGATGATCAAAAGTAGGGAGGTGATTAGGATTATCGCCATAACGACGTTCAAATCTCAATTTTAACTCTGAAGGCAGTTTAGCAAGGCATAAGTGAACTAATAGGTACGACCAATGTTTAACAGGAAGTTCCAATCTCTCTAAGCATCGATAAGTCGAAAGCAGGGGGTTCAGGAACGACACACGTAACCCGGAAAGTTTAGGCGTTATAATAGGGAGCATCATTATTTTAACTATGTGGGTATCCGCTAAAACACGAAGGTTATGGTACCTACGTTTTAGGAGGTCACGGGCCACGGTGTAATTGCCCGCCTCAATCTTGAGGTGTTGTATCAATCGACGAGGTTCATCCGATAAGGCTCCTACTAAATAGTGTAGCTTCAAAGTCGGGGTAAGGCTAGGCTGGTTGTCCACCACGCTATCAAACTGGTCTATAAAACTGATCCAACTATCGGGACGGCCATCAAACTTAGGTATAGGTAGGTCAGGCAATTTACTAGCCGGGTTATCAATAGCCAGGGATTTATTCTCCTTGAAGGGGGTGCTAGTACGGGACGTCTCAAATTGGTGAGGTCGTATTTCGTCTAACTTAATTTTTAAGTCGTCTACTTTGTCCCTTACTACGCGCATCTCGTTCTTAACTTGTACATATTCTTGTTCATAAATCGCAGGATCGAGATTACCTAACAGCTTGGAACAAGCGGCAGAAAACTTATCGCACATAAGTGGCAGGTCGGAAAGACGCGCTCGCATACGATTGGAGGAAAAGGTCTCAAGAACTCGGTGGGAATCATCAACCCAGTCACTAATATAACGGAGTTCACCTATAGCTTCACGGTATTCAGCTGTATCCGTGTAAACTACGGCCCTTAGGGTCTCGTTGCCGGTTTCGGTATCCGACATTTTATTTACTTTAAATCGCAAGAAACAAGGTAGGTAAATTAAACTCACAAAAGATTCCAAGAATAGTAAGGGACGGCACGGATGCACCGGGTATAGCAAACGTAACTCGTAAACAACTTGCACGCGGTCACGCGGTAATGGCGTGATCAATAGGGAAACAAAGCGCTCGCGCACCTCACTTGCACTCAAAGGGTAGGTAATTAATGCTCTAATCGATTTAATCGACACTTATGCAAAAGGGGTTGTACTCGAATGTTATTAAGGAATTTACTGTAAATATGTTAGGTATATGACGAGACGTTTTGTTCAAATTACAAAGGGAAGTAGCAAATAAATAACTCTCAATTAAACAAATTACGTTACTAATAAGGGGTCCTAATAAAAAACTGCGCTCTGCTACCAAAATGTTTGAGAGTTTAGGCAGTGGATTACACGTGGAGGGCGACAATGATAGGTGGAAAATCAGTCAGGTCTGAGCACTTATAGCTAGATACTTGCCGCATCTCGCTTTCAGGGTTTAGGTATCACTTCACAGGCCACAATCACTCGAAATGTCTGTAAGGAGTTTCACAGGACACACACGCGGCGAAAGCGCTCTGGTCAGTCTAGTACATGTGTCATAGGGAACGTCTCGATGTCGACTCCGGGGTTCTCACGGTACGTTTTAAACAAATAAAAATAAGGCAGATATGCGTGTGAGTGTGCGCGGCGTAGTATCAATAGGGTACACAAACAAATCAAAATATTGTTGTAAACAATGATAGTTTCAATATTTCGTATTCTTGATTCGACTTCACCCTGTCAAAGTGTGTCTTTTCAGATTCATTTGGTATGTAAAGTGGTTTTATTTAAGGTATATTTTATACTACTTTCTGAAAGATTAACCTGTTTTAAGAAAGTCAATTGAATGAAATTGTTTTATAAGAAGTATTTTTTTTAAGTTTTAGCTTATTATTATTATGGTATGGCTTTATAAGTACAGACGTCTTTGCCGTGACGTGGAGAATGACAACTAACTTGCACTCATTCATTTATGACAGCCAATCACGTTTAACATTCTTGAGGTTTGACAAGTCATACACACACACCGGATACACAACCATGCGTAGTTTAGTCACGGATTATATAAGTTTAGCGGCGGATGTGATATCACTCCGTGGTTACCGCCTGTTTAGAGGTCCTATGAATGTCAAATAATTGTTTGTATTTTATAAGTCAGCCTATTAGATCCCACTGCTGGGAAAAGGCCTCACCTCAACTATGAGGAGGAACGAGCCATACTTCACCACGCGGGCTCAGTGCGGATTGGTGGAGGGGTGTATGTAAGGCAAGTGACAAACCTTACTGTCAGAAGTTATCAAGCCGCCCTAGGGCCTCTGACTAGGCTTAACGACTAATACCACAGATATTAGCCGGAACCAACTGCTTAACGTGCCTTCCGAAGCACGGAGATGCTTGTCATGGACGTCACTTAAATGGTCGGAATGGTCACCCATCCAATCACGACCGCGCCGTGGGTTGCTTAACTTTTGGTATCACTACCAAAGCGCTGCCGCCACTGCGCCACAAGCACCTTCACCTTTGTTTGTATTTTGGTTAAAATAAACTCCATCTTTTATTTCTGAGTAACTTAAAAATAGCGAAATAGTGTTTAATAGGCGTAAAATCTCGAAATGGTTTTGGAATTAGCATAGGTTATATTTTACTTAACATACCGAATTGTTCATGACGACGTCTCCGCAGTTTCTAGTTTTGTGCAACAAATATCAAGCTTACACCCAAGTGTTCACGACAGTTATTGAATACAATTAGTAACATGAACACGTCCCCCGCAGACGATGCCGTGGGGCCCCATGTCGGCGGTGGAGATGGAGCCGCAGGAGTCGAACGACGGGCCCATCCTGTGGATCCGGCCCGGCGAGCAGCTCGTGCCCACCGCCGAGCTCGGCAAGAGCCCCATCAAGAAGAGGAGGTACGTATCAGATACATTATTGATACGGGCCATGTGTGTCGCTCGTGGACACGCATAATAATAATGACGTAACAATATTGACTGCCTCGTTGGTCTAGTGGTCAGCACGCTGGGTACTATCCACGAGGTCCCGGGTTCGAATCCCGGGTCGGGCCGAGAGTGTTTGGGTTTTTCTGTCTCGAAATTACTCAGACACAGCTCCGGAGTCAGGAAGTTGGTGGTGTTAACACCCCCGTGTCTCGGAAAGCACGTTAAGCCGTTGGTCCTGCGCCTGATCTCTCTACGGTCATGTCGGACTGCCGTCTCACCGAATTATGAGAGTGAAGGAACAGAGTGTGCACCTGTGTATTGCGCACACACTTGTGCACTATAATATGTCCCGCGCAGTTGGCTAATCTCTGTTGAGATAGGCCGCCGTAGTCTAAATTCGGCTAGGAGGACATTATTATTAATATATATTGTTTTTTAATTAAATAATGTTTATTTCGGACATCTGGATCCATATAGTTGGGTTAGTTGCAAATTGACCTTAAAACTAAAGTTAGTAATATACAGTACGACACAAAATACACCAAAAAGACAAACAACAATAATTCAAACAAATAATGACGTCCTAGCCGAATTCGACCATGGCGGGATAAAATACAATGTTTTTGTTTGTCTGAACTATGTCAGATTCTTTTTAGCCTAGTTTAAGATAAGTCCTAACGTTTTTTTATCACAAATGTTTATGACTACCAAAAAATAATAAAAAAGTTCTGTAATAATAAAAGAAAAAAAGTTAAGATTGTTTTAAAGTAAAGGACTTGTCCATTAATGGTTTTTTATTCGTCAATAATTCTAACCAGAATAAACTAAATATTATATGAAAGAGTTCACAAAAACTAGCCTTTCTGCATAATTAATATATTTTTTAAGGCCTCCGATTTAGAGAAAAATTTAAATTAATTTTTCTCTTTGTCTGTACATAAACTGCACCTTCGCCTATACCAATTAACGCATGAAAAAAAATCGACAACAAAATTGACATTCCATTGACAGTAGTACCTATTATATAAGGTCGCCTTTTATAAAGTTGTGAAACTTTAACAGAACTTCTAAACATTTTAGATAAACCGGGCCCTATGATTTTCATTTTTAAAAACGTGCTAGTTCATTTTTATTTTTCCTAACAAAAAAAAAAAATATTTTTAAGAGCATCCTGTCTACTCTGAAACATCCCTACATGTCATCGCCGCTCTCTCTTATTTCAATCGTGCCCGTCTCTTCCCTCATTTCATTCATGTTGCGCGGGGGGACCGCGGCTGCGCACCACTCACTCACTAGTAGCGCATTAAAACCTACGCTGAACGCTGCGCATGCTACCTGCAGAGGTTCCTTCTCTGCTGAGACAGAAAATCTACCTAATGCAGATAAATTAAGCTTGTTCAATAGCTAGGATAATATTTCCATAGAATCAAAGCAGATTTGCTCAAATCAAAGTAAACATTTCAAAAATTTCAATTTTAATTTCAAAACAACCCGACTGCATTCTAACCCTTACAAACCCTAACGTTATAACATGTTATACCAAATTAACACTGCTTCGCTTCGATTCAATGGATGCTCCCTAATATGGGATTTGTGTTGGTATAATAAAAGGCAGTTTTCGTTAAAGTTCAGTTTATTAGGTACATTTTTTTTTGTTTAAACGTACAATGACGAACCATGACTTTCCATCACACTTTTACAGGCTTTGGACTGACAAGTTAATACAACAAACCGTTAAAATCATCGTACTACCTTGTATTAAATTTAATTGTATCAAAAATAGGACGCTATTATTTTTGTATTAACTTGGCGTGTTAAAAGGCAGAATTCATTGATATTTACAGTCATATTTACAAGTTCCTGTTTACACAATCACATCACAGTTAAATATTAACAATCTACATAATTTACAAGTTCCTATTTACACAATAAAATTTACATTAAATGCTGGATGTGACGCCCTTGTTCTTGTACACACTTCCTAGCCAGATCGAGGCAATGCCTCCGAACTGAAGCGAGCACATCGGGCTCACTCGCCATCACATCAAACGAATTAATTATTCGCGCACGCAATTGTTCCACTGAACGGATGGTATGACCGTCGTTCCCGTAAACCAGGTCCTTGGCCCTACCCCACACGTGGAAATCCATTAGCGTCAGATCAGGTGATCGCGGCGGCCAGGGGATAACGCTGCCGCGCCCGATCCAGCGGCTCTGGAACGCCTCGTCCAGGTAGGCGCGTACCCGCAGGCTGAAGTGCGCAGGCGCGCCGTCGTGCTGGAAGTAGAGGTAGTACCTACGGCTCCACGCAGGCACATCCAGCAGCAGTTCAGGGAGGTCATTTTGGAGAAACTCTAAAAACGATTCAGTATTGAGTCTCTTCAGAAACACGGGCCCCAGCAACGTTCCGTTTATCACTCCTGCCCACACGTTCACACTGAAGCGATGCTGGAAATGGTCCGGACGAGTCACACGCGGGTTGTACTCGCACCAATAATGCGCATTGTGCACATTAAAAAGTCCTTGGCGCGTAAATGTGCACTCGTCGGTCCAAAGCACGTTGTAGGTCCGGTTTCGTATAAATCAGCGGCAGAACTCGACCCTCGGCGCGTAGTCCTGCTGCAGCAACTCTTGGACCCGAGTAAAATGATTCGGGTGGAGGCCTTCGTCGCGCAAAAGCCGCCACACGTAGTATCTGCTCACGCCAAACACACGAGCGGCGTCCGTGATGCTCGCCAATGGGTGCCGATGAAAGAAATCAATCACTGCTTCTTCAAGCCGAGCCGGGTGTCGTTGCCGACGCACGAGGTCGAGGCGTGGCTCGAAGCTGCCACTCTCCCGAAAACGCTGCACAGCTCCGAGTATTGTGCGTGTGTGTACAATGGAGCCGTACCGCTCGGCGTACAGCTGCCGCGCCCGCAACAAAACTTCTCCCGCTTCTTTATAGCACAATGCCATATTTAGGTATTCCTGGGCGTTATACCGATACGCCATGATGAAATGTTCCGCACGTAGCGCGCGCGCACAACCCAGTGAAATGTTTTATGCGGACTGAACTCTCGCGCTGCGTGCGCTCTGCGGCGGGGGTAGCAGTGAGCGGGAGCGGGGTGGGCGCGAGGCTCGGCACGTGTTCGCCGCAGCGCGTGTTTTCGTGTGTCGGCATGGCTGCCACCCTTTGTCGGCGCGTTTGACTACGCCGACAGACCGCGAGTGAGGCGAACCGCCGGCCAGTCGCACGTGTAAGGTGGGAGTGCGACAGAGCATAGTGGCGTCCTTATCAAATTCATTGATACACCGAACCTGCGCACCGAACGTACTACGCAAGCTGCACGGGGTGTTTTATTTTACGTTTAAATCAAAATAGTTTTTTGCGATTTTCTCGAAAACTAGCGTATAAAGAAATTCGGTTTTTTAAACGAAAATGTTTCATTTATGTTTTTGTAATTGCCCTTTAAATTTCACCACTTTTTAAAAAGCGACCTTATATAATCTGTGGTAATACTTAGTAGTATATATGCACCAGTGGAAAGGCAATGGTACATAGCCAGCCATACAGCCAGGAAATACAAGTAAGTGATCAATGGATGATACCTGTTACAAAACATATTTTTCTCAAAAATGGAGGCGTTTAAAATTCTGATTTCTATGGTTACGTGTTTCATATTTTTGTAGCTTAAAGATAAATATAGGTTATTGGTGGTTGGTGATATCTTGAAATAAAAAACCAGCCTCCATACAAAAAAAGGACAAGTCCTTTGGGAATAAATCAATAAAGTATAAAAATTGACCATGAAACTTAAGTTCGGGTTAGTAGTATTCAATAAATACCCAACAACCTCCTCTATATCTGTTTTTGCTATGGCGGATTCAGTTCCAGTCACCGTGTATAGATTAAGCGGATCGCAAATCGATTTCTTCGACTGTACTGTACCCCGATTGTATCGTTCTCAGAACGGGCATCAACGAGCTGCGCAACCTTCAGTACTTGCCGCGCTACAGCGAGGCGCGCGAGTTCCTGTTCGAGGACCGCACGCGCGCGCACGCCGACCACGTGGGACACGGGCTCGACCGGATCACCACTGCCGCCGTCGGTAAGTACTGCACCATAACCAGAGGTCGGAATTAGGTAGACTTATTTATGTACTTGCATCGAAATGTTGATATTAATGTGGACCTTCCCGGGATTTGTAATGGACAATCCCGTGTCCTGTATTAAGTAGAGTCCAGAATCCAGTAAACGAGCCAGGGTCAAACAGGATTCACCACACAAAACACAATAGGAAACAAATGAGCGCATTGACGAACCGAGGTAAGCGAATGAGCTGTGTGAATGAGTAAACCGATTTATTGCTAATAGATAGTTTAAATGCGGTAGAAAGAGACAAAATCTAGTACATTCCGTTAAGCGGGGAGTGCTCCGCATTTGCGCTATTGTAGTCTTTTGTTCTCACAAGCTATGTTGTGCGAACTACAACTGTGGCAACATCGCGCGTATTGAAATTCAGCAACTTCGGACATCCGATGTCATTGACGTAAGTTTGGCAACATCGCGCGTGCAGTTGTTTAAATTATGTAAAAGTAAATAACTTTTTATTTAAAAAAACACGGGATTGTTTCTGCTCTTAAAAATTAATCTCCGGATTTGAGGCATATCCACTTTATTCTTTCGCTGTATGAAATCAGTGTAAGTACATGAATAACTCTACCTAATTCCGACCTCTGACCATAACAAATTATTCATCATCATCATTTTCAGCCGAAGGACGCCCGCTGCTTCCAAACTGGCCTGTTACAAGCGACCTGCATCTAGACACAGAATAAGTACTAGTACTTCGTACAGAACTATGACTTAGCAATTGTATTCAAAGAAATGTCTACTCAATGTCGTCAACAATATGGCGTAATTTAGTTCGCCTTAGAGTCTAGCACATTTTCATGTAGACACCTACAAAAATCCATTGCAAGATAATTTCATACTTATTGCTCTGGAATATGATTCATAAAACACTAAACCTATTCAGTGACGTAATATCACGCGACGCGATAGGGTTGACTGCTACGAGAAGCTTCTAACGCCATCTAGCGCCTCTTTCTAGTACTTTATTCATTCTCGTCCAGCCAGCAACGTAGCCGCGCGGCCGCCGGTGAATAAAACGCGCGAGCGTGTCGCTGGCCGGTGGCGACACGGAACTTGTTTTAGCCCCTATGTAAGGGTCGCCGCGCGTAGGTACGTTTTCGATACCTACGCGGGGAGATACACAGGCCTGATCTAGATGCACTGGATCGCTCTGGAGGAACCTTCAGAAGATCGTTTGTCCATCTTAGACGCATACTCTATGCTATTGATCAAATGCTCTCCTATCAAGAACGTTTCTGCCCTAACAGCTATAAGTTAACAAGAACTTGGGCCACGGGCTAGACTGTATCACTACTGCCGTCGTCGGTAAGTACTGACTCTGTCATCTAGCGCACCATTTATAGTCATCATCATCTTTAGGAGCCGCGAGACTTCCACTGCTGACGATATGCTTCCCCCGTGGGTTACCAAAGTGATCTGCTACAAGCGATCCGAATCCAGAATGATCCTGTGACCTTTATAAGCTCGTTTCTTCTCTTGTTAAACATATCTCCCTTAAAGATTTCTGAAGTGACCTGCTACAAGCGGCTTGCATCCAGTGCGATGCTGCGATCTTTAGAAGGTCATCTGTCTATCTCGCCGGTGGATGCCTTATGCCACGCTTTTGATCACACGTTCTTTTATTGAAATTTATTTCTCCTCCAAAGACCATCAGTTTATTTGTCACTTGAGCTTACTGATCTATAGGGCTATATCCGTTTAGTTCTTATACGTATCTTGTTTCGATCCCAAGGCCCATAGTTAGAGACAACGTTTCGGATCCATATACCATCACTGGTAACACGCAGTGGTTGTGGACTTCGTCTTCCGCACCACGATACATATCGATAGTCGCCGACCGTAGTGCACTATCGGCGTGCAGTACTGGCGCGCTGTAGCAACGCGCGAGTTCCTGTTCGAGGACCGCACACTATAACGTCGACACGGACTCGACCGGATCACTACCGCTGCCGTCGGTACGTACACGGGCCCTGGAGATATTATAGTGTACAAGTGTGCGCGCAATACACAGGTGCACTCTCTGTTTCTTCACTCTCATAATTCGGTGAGACGGCAGTCCGACATGACCGTAGCGAGATCTGGCGCAGGACCGACAGCTTAACCTGCTTTCCGAGGCACGGGGGCTAACACCACCAACTTCATGATTCCGGAGCTGTGCCTGAGTTATTTCAAGACAGAAAAACCCAACACTTTTTGCCCGACCTGGGATTCAAACCCGAGATCTCGTGGATAATACCCAGCGTGCTGACAGCTAGACCGTCGAGGCAGTCATCACCATATTCAGCCGCAGGACGTCTGAGCTTACTGACCCGTAGGGCTATAACCGTGACCTTAGTTCTTCTACATATCTCCTCACTCCTGATTAGACTCCGTAGAAAACCATAGCCATCTCTGTAGCTTGCTGCGTGACTGAGCTTTCTTATAGGTTAACTCCGGAACCTTCCACTTGGTCGTGGCCCTTCAGTACACGCATTACGCCAGTTATTTAACTAAATATCTCATTTTATCCGACTGCGGAAGGAGGGTTATGTTTTTCGAGAGTATGTTTGTATATATAATTGTTTGGCACGCCCTACAGCCCAAACAGCTGGACAGTTTTTGACATATGAGGTGTCGTTGAATTCGTCGAAGTTATGTGAATGACATAGGCGATATACATTTACAAAATGGCGCCCGCAAATGGAAGTAATGACAGGGAGGGGGGATTGTATTTTTTCTTACCATATCAATATGGGTATCAAATTAAAGCCAATAAAAAGACCATTTCAAAAATAAATAATTTTTGCAGTCGCGTGTTTTGTTTTTTCAATAATTATGTTTGCTCGTTCCAGGGGTCCTCAAGGCGATCCACTGCGGCGACGAGTCGGACCGCGGGCGTATCACGAAGGACGTGGTGGCGTTCCACGCGGGAGACTTCAACAAGCTGGTGCAGCTGCTGCAGCTCGACCTGTACGAGCCGCCCATCTCGCAGTGCGTCACCTGGTCAGTTTGTTTCTTTTTTATTATGTATTTCAAATGGGTTTGCTCTTGACTCTAGACTAAGTCTGACAGTGGCGTAGACAGAGTCGACTTGGAGCGAGCGTCAGAAGAAGGTCACCAGAAGGTTATGGCAATTCCACTCGCCGTCGGAACACGGCAAGCTGCTTGGCGCCGGGCTTCGGTGGGAGGGTGGTAGCTACCAGGCGGCACCTAACGGAGTCTACTACCGCTGTTAGGATCGTTCAGTCGCTATCACAAACTGGAGTTTGTTATGTCGTTGCCCAGGTGGACCACTAGGAGGTAGATCCTCCACCGTCCCAAAAGTTTTCAGTCAAGTGAAACTTTGCAAACTTGACTCGGCGGGTTAATTTGGAATAAACAAATGAAATATTTTTTTGTTTTTAAGTGATAAACATTCACTTTGCAATCTTAATATATTGAAAAAATGACCATCAGAGGCGGGAATCGAACCCGCGTTCCTCGCCAACCCGGCGATTGCCTAACCTCTCGGCCACCCTGGCGTTGGCAGCGCCTGTCGAAATTTTCAAGTGCCTCTTAACGCTGTAATGCCGCGTTGCTTTCATCAACGTTATTGGGATTTCACCCTCAACCGTGGCCGAGAGGTTAGGAAATCGCCCGGTATGCGAGGAACGCGGATTCGATTCCCGCCTCTGGTGGTCATTTCTTCAAGTGCAATAATATATTTTGATTGTAAAGTAAATGCTTATCACTTCAAAAAAAATCATTGGAGGACCCCGGCTTGAACTACAAATAGCCCGTGGCAGGATAATTTAGTGATTCGCACGGACAGGTCTCCAACTAAAGCAGCGCCACCAAGCGGGATACGTTGCCTGTCATCCTGCCTGGCAGGATTTCAACAAGTTGTGCAGAATGTTAGATAAAATCGCGAGTTTAAGATTTTACTGGAAAAATCTTATTATTATTATTATTAGGAGCTTGTTGTGTCCCACTGCAGGGCAAAGGCCTCTCTACCCTTTTGTCCACTCTCCACGATTTTGAGCCACTGCCTTCCAGTCTTCTCGATATGAGTCCAGCTCGTCACGCCACCGCCTTCTGGGTCTACCGCATGGTCGTTTTCCATTAAAAGGGACCCACTTGGTGCATATCTTGGCTCAGAGGTCATTTGATATGCGGCAGACAAGTCCGGCCCAGTCCCACTTTAACTGAGCAGCACACAGCGGCACGTCATACTACCCTACTTCGACCTTGACTACGCCACCAACGGATTATCCGTGTGAATATGGGAACAATCTATAATTATTTTTATAACTTAAGCAATTACTTTGCAAGTTTTTACTAAATTAAATCAAATTTCGCTTACAAAAATTAATCGAATGTGTCATCCGGTGGGACTCGAACCCACGTCCCTTCGCTATCCGGGCGAGTGCTCTAACCAACTGAGCTGCGGAGGACGTTAGTCAGCCGACGAATTTCCGTAAGTGCTTGCTACGCCGATTAGTTTTTGTTAGCGAAATTTGGTAACAATTTATTTAGTTTATGATTTGTTTTCACTACAGGCTAGAAGAAGCCAAACTGAACCAGTTGCGTCGCGAGGGCGTGCGCTACTCGCGACTCCCTCTATGCTCCGACGACATCTACTTCTTGCCCAGGAACATCATCCACCAGTTCCGCACCGTCTCCGCGGTCACCTCCGTCGGTGAGTCCAGCTGCCATTGACGATGCTATCTATTCTGTTTGACGACCGTCTTGGCGTAGTGGTTCGCGCCCCGGACTAAGCCAGGCGGTTGCGGGTTCGAATCCCGCAAGAAGTAAATGTTTGTGTGATGAGCACGAGCATTTGTACCTGATTCATGGATATTTACAAATGTATATGAGTATGTCTTCCCGTTATCCTGATCACCATATCACTAGCTCACGCTTAGTTTGGAGCTAGGTAATTGGTGTGTTTGTTGAAACAATTTACTTATTTATTATTTATTTAGAGATGCGCCGAGTAACGAGTACCGAGTATTACTCGGTAAATTTTTTTTCCAACCGAGTACTCGGCCGAGTAACTCGGTTCAGTCAAATTCCTGTTTAGGGTGCGTAAACAAGTACAAACAGGTTCGCACGGTCATCCGGAGAACAATGAACTGATAAAGAATATATTATGCTATATCCAGAATTTTAAAAAAAGTTACATTTCAGAGTACTAGCCCCAAACTAAGCGTGAGCTTGTGCTATGGTGACTAGGATAACGGATAGAAATACTTAAATACATATAAACATCCATGACTTAGGTACAAATGCTCGTGCTCATCACACAAACATTTGCCCCTTGCGAGATTCGAACCCGCAACCGCCTGGTTTAGAAGTCCGGTGCGCGAACGACTACACCAAAACGGTCGTCAATTACTACTAGCACCAGCACAATTTCTTTATCTAAACATTATTTTTAAACGAGGCTTTGACAAGGTGCTGAGTTTCTTGCGCTACTTCTTCTCAGCACTAGCCCACAATTTGTCCCGAACCTAAAGCTAAAAAATATATGTTGGGACGTGCCCCCTGTGGGACTGCATACATAAATAAATGACTTTATTTATTTATTTATATCAGGCTGCAAATTATGGACGTAACACAGGCTCATAGCAATATACCTTAAAGACTAACATACATACAAAGTATTATAGAAAAAAATAAACAATTAATTAATTTACACATCAGGTCGATGACGTCTTTCTGTTCGTGGTGTCGCGTAGCCTTCCGCGAAAACGACGGTACACGACGCCCTTCGGCCAAAACTCCTCCTTCATGAAAGCTGCCATCTTCTCAGTCGGAATTCTAATCACAAACGAATTAAAGTTCACGTTGCGACTAGATTCCAACTTGACGACTCAAAGGGTAAGGTTGGTCTTCTACTGCGCGTACTAGAGTACGTCATAGATGACCTGCTCCGCCTGTATGGTGTAATGCAGGCGAGAAACATACAGCTGCGTCGTCGGAATAGCAGGACGTAGCAGCATGTTCGGTTCGGAGAGTGCAGTTCCGCATTGATTGCGGCTGGTGAACTTCTTCTTTTTGCGCTCTACTGTGGTGAAGCCATCCGCATCGGGCTCCTCTGTACAAGAAGCTTACGGCGCAGCACTGCGCTCCTCTGACTTTGGGCGACCCAAAGGTTTCCTTCTTTGCCGCTCATTTTCGATGGGAGGTCGGCTAGCGGCAGCAGACGCATACGCACGAGAAGGTGACGTACGTTCTGCAGGCAACGACATTCCTATGTTGATGGAATGTGAGACACGCGGCGCTGGCAATGTGAGACACGCGGCGCTGGCAATGTGAGACACGCGGCGCTGGCAATGTGAGACACGCGGCGCTGGCAATGTGAGACACGCGGCGCTGGCAATGTGAGACACGCGGCGCTGGCAATGTGAGACACGCGGCGCTGGCAATGTGAGACACGCGGCGCTGGCAATGTGAGACACGCGGCGCTGGCAATGTGAGACACGCGGCGCTGGCAATGTGAGACACGCGGCGCTGGCAATGTGAGACACGCGGCGCTGGCAATGTGAGACACGCGGCGCTGGCAATGTGAGACACGCGGCGCTGGCAATGTGAGACACGCGGCGCTGGCAATGTGAGACACGCGGCGCTGGCAATGACCGGCCACGAGTCTAGTTTTGCTGACGCGACGCTTGACTGCGATGAGGTGTTTACGCCACGATTCGAATTTAAGTTGGATACTTCATGTGACCTACATACCGATGCAGTCTTACGTAATTCGACTATCTCGATACGCATTTCACTGATGGTATTTTGTGAGGCTTCCAACTTAAACTTTACCTCGGCCAGTCTCGCCTTCAGAGTGGTAATATCCTTAAGTAGTCTGGTGACGTCAACGTGGTCGAACGTGACAGGGGGCAGCTTACGCAGCGCCTTTGCCACAAATGTTGGCATGTCGTCCGGGTCAGTTTCCTTCAGCAGCTTGATGATGTCTTGAAGGCTTCTCTCTCCCTTATCATCCCTCCTGCGGGACGGCATTCGGTCGGCTATGCCGATGGACTCGTACAAAAGCGCCTTGCCTCTGCGTATTGTCCCGTTTACTTAAATAAAACAACTAGTAAACGCGGCAAACTAGATTTAATTTAATTTAAGGAATAAGGCCGAGGGTGAACAGGCCAAGGTCGCAATTTAAAGTTGCCCGCTCTGGTCCAGAAATACCACACTCTCCTCGGCCTTCCTTTTCACGCATCCGGGCTCCTGCTTCTGGGTCCAGGGAAGTTCTGGCGAAGGCGAATAAGTAGGTATAGGTGGGTAACTCTTCTCCCAGCGGTGTTCCTGTAATCGTACCATATGGAGGGTTACGATTTTATAATAGCAGGTTTTAATAGGTAGACCTAAGAGGTTTGCGAAGCATTCTAGAACTACTGAATTAGCTAGCATAAGGGAGAAAAGTCTAGGCGGCAAAAAATATATATAGATTTACTGTCAGTAACGGATAGGCGGCTGACCTTGTACAAATGCAAATTAATGTAACATAATAATAAACACAACACAACATAACCTAAATAACATTTAGGTACGCTTATAAGTTATAAGGTTACCCAACTATTACTTTAAAATAATTATTATCTACAGAATATGGTGAAAGCGTGAAATCGTATATAACACTAATTATCTAAGGTCTAACAAGTGTCCACTCATCTAAGTATCATTGGGTACATGTCGCGATAACAAAATGGCGTATTGGCGTGTCTCTGATTTCGTTCTATTCTAAGCTACAAACACTCAAACATAACATTCCAAACATAAAGCATAATAAAATGTTTTGCACAACTTACCCAGTATGGAAATGGAAGATAATCACTTTTATAGATAGTAAACAGTATAGCAAATATGCCCAACTATGCATTTATTCGCATCAAGTTAACGAGAATAAATATGTCCGTTTTTATTTTTGAAAATGCGACTGCAGCGCAATCAACAACAAAACACACGTCCAAGCAGCTAGATCGCAAATCAGAGTGAAGTACGCCCGTTTCAGTGACTGCCAGCGCAGCGAGCCGACCGGTTACGTTTGCATTAGCGATCCGTGGCATGAGACCGCGTTATACAAAACCCTTTTGCGTATCGATTCGAAAATCAAAGGTTTCGTATTTCTTTTATTGTTAGTTTATTAGTTAGGTAGTATTTTATTAGATATTAATTTGTATTAGCTTAGATATATTATTTAGTAAGTATATTAAAGTATTTTATAATTAAAATTTCTTAATTTTAAGTTTGATTTTACGGTTAAATTAGATTTAAGTTTTTTTTAATAATTAGGATTAACATATATAGTTATAGAAAAGATAGGATAAGATACACTACGTTACAGTATCTCGTCTTCGGTGAAATTAGACGTGCAGATCTGCATGACGCTGATCTCATCCATGACGTCTAGCTGATGCTGCAGGAACGCCAATAGCTCGTTCGTTGGCAATAAGTTTTTCAGAACTCATTGTTCAACACGACGCAGTGGCGAGTAGCCGCCACGTTTTCGTGAATCACTTAATAAGAATTCTTGCCTACAGTAGGGCGTCCGAAGTCGAACGCCCATCGCGCTGCACTCACTTTATGACTTTTTTGTGAAAAAATCTAATCTTAACTAAAAAAGAATGTGATGGAACGAGACTTAATGATTAAATTTATTTGACGTCTCTGAGTGCGGCAAAAAGAAGTAAAATTTTATAATGCTAGATTACGTTATTATTCAAATAGCTCAATACAATTTTTATCGACTTATTATTTTAGGCAGACAGGCAGTTGAAATAACTGATAACAGTCTGTATCTAGCTATCGTAGTATTGCTTATGTTTCGTGTATATGTTTGTCAAGTCTGTTTGTAAATAGCTTCAAAACTGATGAAGTTTTATACATTAATATTTTCTACATTATTTACGAAAACCAGTTTTGTGTCATACGCCGATTTTTCCTGAGCCAGACTGATTTGCAGGCTAAGCAATATTGAACCGTGTTGCTGCTGCAATAGACTACATCAATAAATGAGGTGCCCGCTCCCCGCGCCCTGTAAATATCTGTCAATTTTTAGGCCGGCTTATAATTTCGATCGCACAATACAGTGCCAAGACCTATTATATTTTTATACCCGACTGCAGAAGGAGGGTTATGTTTTCGAAAGTATGTATTCATGCATAATTGTTTGGCACGCCCAATAGCCCAAAAGGCTGGACAGTATGAGGTGCCGTTGAATTTGTCAGAATTGTAGTAGTGACAGGCTATATGCTTTTTAGAAATGGCGCCCGCAGATAGTAACAAGGGGTGGAGGTTTTTTTTATTTTCACAGAAATATGGATATCAAATGAAAACTTATAGGTTTTCACAAATATAATTAATATAAACTTACAATACGAATCGAACACATAGCCACATACGAACATAGCTAACATGTTAAGTTAAAAAAAATAGGTAGGTACAACCAATCAACATCAGTTCAGTAGTTCATCTACGAGCACTACTCACAGTCAAAGAAGCGCTCGTCTAACAGCCGTCTCGTTGCAGCAATGTTAGAATGAAAGATGTCAAGTTCAAAAATATAATGTTTTTTGCAGTCGGGTTTTTTGTTTTTCCAATAACTATGTTCTTTTGTTTATCTATCCTCCCCCAGCGTGGCACCTGCGGCTGAAGCAGTACTACCCGTCTTCAGAGGCGTCCTCGCCCGCCGACGAGCGACCCCCGCCTGACGCCATCGCCGCCCCCGCGCCGCCCGCCACCCCCGACAAGTCCCCGCCCGCAGAGACAGACGGTACGTACTACACACACACACACACACACACACACACACACACACACATACACACACGGACACATACACACACGGACACAATAACACGTGTACTGCGCGCTAAGATGTTTTTAAAACTAATTTTCGAACGTCATTGAAGCACGCTGTAGTTCGACCGCCTAACCGAATCAACGCGTGCATGGGGGCGTGGGTAGACGACAATTTTTAAATTTCATCTTAGACAAAGCACATTAGAATTGAACACCGATTGTGTTTCTTAAACCTTACATCTGATACTTATTGCTGTTTTTTGTCTACACTGATTCGTAACCCTATTCAACAGTCTAAAAATATCTCGTGTCATGAACATTTTAAAAATAATGTTATTGGTATGTTTTACAGATACCAAAAAGTCCTCGAAACACAAGGCCGGCGTTATTGAGATGAGAGCGCTCAGCGCTAAATTCAAAGAGAAACCTGCCTTGAAAGTTGCGGAGAACAGAAAGAGCATAGACGTCCAAACTAAACCTGAAAACAAGGACGAGAAAAGGGACAAAAAAATCGAGACCAAAGTGGAACGGTCAGATAAGCCTGATAAAGAAATCAAAGCAGAAAAACCTGACAAAGAAAGAACAGAACAGAAATCTGATAGGACAGAGCATAGACCAGATAAAGATCACAAGTCAGATCGGACAGACCACAAATCAGACGCGAAGTGCGACAAAAACGACAAGGCAACCGATAAAGACAAGAACCACAGACACAAAGACTCCGACAAACACAGAACAGAGAGATCAGAGAAACACGACCATCACAGGCGGCATTCGTCGTCTCGCTCGCACAAGTCTCACAAATCCGACAGGAGGGACCACAAAGACCACAGAAAGGAAGACAGAAGCAGGACAGAAGATAGGAAGTGCGAGAAGCATAAAGAAGTGAAAGATAGTAAATCTGTTGAGTGTGTCAAGTTACCGCAAACGGTGGTGTATAGGCCTCCAGATTAGTGATAATGTGTTACGGAACAATTCAAGTTTGAAGTGATGTCACTCATTTTGCTGACAAACGGGACTGTGGACTTGGTTCGTTCCTAGACATATCCTGACTTGATCCGTAAGTGAATTAAAATATAATTATAGTGATTTGTTTGTACTTTACAGTATTTTCTCATGTTGGTTGGTTACAAATTGACTGCTAGCTCCAAAATTTGTGTTAAATATACCTTGAAATATTTATAAATGTTTATGATTTCAATTTGATAAGAACCGAAAATTTAAAATAAGATTGTGAACATTTTTTTTAAGCAATCAATTGGTAACTATCAACACACAGCAATAAGTGACTACTTCGGGATTAACGTAAACCAGATTTTAATACAAGATAATAAATAATGTAGTTATTAAATATTAAATATTTATTTACACTAGCTGGTAAGGTCCACCCTTGTCCTAGCAAAATGAACATTCGTCGTAGCTTCATCTTTGATACTAATAGTACTTTAGGATAGATTTTTTGTAAATACTGAGCAGTCTCTTAGAGGCTAGTGGTGTCGATGGATGAAAGCGCAGTTTTGGATGTCAGTGATTTCTTTTTGCTTTAAGCCTTTGACTGCCATGGAACTAGACACAATAGTATTATATTGTTTGGGGGTCACCAGTGACCACCATGGCGCTCAATGTGTTAAGTTATTCCTACAAGAAAACTACAGTGATTGTGTGTTTGGTAAATGAAAATAATAATCTAAATTATGACAGGTAGTCAGTACTGAATATTTACTGTTGACTCAAAGAAGAATGCAAAATGCCAATTTTAAAGTTATCATGTTATGATTGTACACAATTCAAGGATAATTTGAGATCTTTTAATTTGTTCAGTATCCACATTGAGATCTGCGCCAGAAAATATCTTATTGTGTCAGTGCAACCTAAATAACATCAGAAAACACAGTCAATGATATTGAATGAGATTGTTTTGTAAATATTAAACGCATTAAATCTAAAACTGCGACGTGATTGTGATGTGAAGAGTTTTAAAGCGTCGAAAGAGAATTATAATAAATAAATTTTAAGATGTGAAAGTAAATTTATTCACACATATTTCTAAAATTGCACTAAGATAACAGAAATATATATTCTGATAGTGTAGCTAAGGGTGATTTTGAAAATTTTGTGATTCATTTGTTTTTAGTTACTCGCCTCTGAAGTCTGTTCCATGATTATAATAATAATATGTTTAGGGTCGGTGAAGTCGACCAACAACAACACATGTTTAATTTTTAAACATGTGTTGTTGTTTTAAATCCTGTCAAATAAACCGTCAGTTAAGGTTTACCGGCTGCTTAAAAATTGTTGAACTCAGGTTTTATGATCATAGAAACAGAACTGACAAATTAGTTGGAAATTATTCTAATGTTGTCGGCGATACCGCAAATGCAGTGTGAATTTTTACTAAGATGACTGTGAGATATTTTACTACGAAATCAGTTTGCATTTTTTTGGACAAAATTTAATTGTGTATTCCGTTGTCTCTAAATAACTAACAATACTAAGGCGCTATACTAACTATACTAAGCCGCTTATTACGCTACGCGATATTAAGACAGTCTTACTAAGACTCAGCGTAGTGTAATAAGAGCTAGCCAGTAAGTGTATTTATTTATTCAGTACACTTACAGGTCACAGTTAGTAAGTTACAATACATAGGATCAGTTCTTAATTAGATCTAAACTGTAACCTAAGTATGTCTGTCCCATCTCTTCTGGTCTTAATAAGACTGTCTGAATATCGCGTAGTCTAATAGGCTCTTAGTCTACAGTATTGAATCAACATAGAATGAGGAGTACTACGGCAAGCCAAAAGATATTGCTAAATAAATTTGCTCATGTCACTTCACTATTATGCCAAATACTAACCAATACCTGCTAAAATTATAATAAAATGGGTTATTTATAGTAATTATAGCACTGTTTAACAGTTCTTGAATAAGTATGAGATGGATAATTTAAATGCCGGTCTCCATTGTCATGTCAACAATCTGTTTTTAATATCAAAATAAAAGTAAAGCAAAGTTAGTCTATATAGATCCCACTGCTGGGCAAAGGCCTCACCTCAACTATGAGAAGGTACGAGCCATACTCCAATAATTTCAAATTAGCTGCCTTATATTTAATTAAGCATTAAACAGTGCGCGGTTTAATTATTATAAATTAGGCGGGCTAGGCTAAAAATATTCTGGAATATACCTAGCGCTATCTTTTGCCTCTTGCTGGAAAATTGGAAAAATACCTCCAGGAAAATTGGTCATTTCGAAACAACTGTACTTTTCATTCAAACTTACTCAATAGTATTTCGTGAATTTAAGTTTGCTTCATAATGTAAGTGAACAAGACAATCTCACAAAGTATAAATACACAATAACCCTTTATCTAAGTTGTTGAATGAATCCCTTCATAGTCGACTCATGAAAACCCCTGGGGATCTAAAGGGGGCTAAAGTTTATCAGGATAAATGCGCACCAAGTTGATATCTATATAGTATAGAATTACAGGAAAGCTTGTAGCTGTCTATTATTTATTTATTAACATCAGAATGGAGTAACTGGTCATTTGGCGCCACCAAATGATTTACCAAACCATTGTTTTTGAAGTATCAAAAAAATTTCTGCATTTTCATTTCTTACTTCCCAGTAAAAATCGTTTTCATAGTTTTTCATAATTATATAAAACACAGATTACTTATTTTTTCTACCATGTTTGGTTTATTACTAAGAAACGAATAATATCTCCTTTTTCCAAAAGTCTTAACGTGGTAATAAATTGATAGAAAAATTAAATTCTCATCCATGACTAGTTACGTCAGACAAACAGTATTATTAATGTTTATTTTGTAGCAAGTTATAAATAAGATTATTTAACAGCCACTTGCTGAAGAAAAAAATATGGTATAAGTCCGTTTTTCCTTGCTTGACAAACATTGTAAACAATCATTTCACGACTTTTAAATATTAGTAAAAAAATACTTAATGAAGTTGTGTATATTATATGATACAGTTACATAGTACCTTGTTATTTTTGTGTCTTAGATATACACATTTTTAAATTAATAATATCGTTAAAAAGGAATGTCAAGGTTGTTTACAATGTTTGTCAAGCAAATAACGGACTTTATTTACATTTCCTCTGAAATAATGTGATTTGATTGCAGGAGTTGTAGCACGTCACTAAATTATAAAATAAATGAATGATGTAAAACCTTTAATAACTATTGTCACCAGCTTATAATAATAATATTGTTTCTAAGGTCAGAAATTGTAAATTGGCAAACAAAAACATGGCCCGTTAGACCAGATGCAATCTATTCTTAAGCTGAATTCGTTAGCGATAGCGAAGTTCGCTATAGAATAATTGCATCTTGACTAAGGGATCTGCAATGATACCGTTTGATTTTGCATAAGGTTGTGCCAAAATGTGTCTATTTTTAGTGCGAAGATTATTACATTGCAGGAAGACAATATATTTTCTTGTTATAATCATAATATCACTTGTAAAAAAATATAAAGCTACACACAAATGCTTTTGGACTAACATTTTTGATTTTGAAATCATTTTCAAGTAGGATACCACTCTACTTGTATAGTCATCATTATTTACTGATTAAATAGAATACAAGCTTAACTCAGCGGCAAATACATTAATAAATCAGATGACACATTCAAACTATGAACGATATAAGTTATTAACATGGTCACATTACTATGCAATTAATCACGGTATCGAGCGATTTTATGTATGTTATCCGCAAATTTTGTTTCATTATTTACTAAGTTTAATTTTACATTGTAAGGGATTTTGTGGATATAAGTTTTCGACTTTTGCGAGAATGTACATTATGTATATTTTATAACGTACCTATAATATAGACTAAGCAAAGAAAAGTGCGCGTTGACACTTACTTATCAAGAAGATAATTCTTTTTATCAGATTCTCTTAAATTAATATTTTTGTTATACGTTAGTAAATGATAAAGACGACTGACACACTATTTATTTGTAAATTTTTGAAAAATATTGAACTGTGACAAGGCTATTATTTATTATAGATTGAAATATTGCAATTGCAGATATTGAATTTTAATAATTGTAGATAAAGGTAGCGTTGTCATACTCCAAAAAATATATTTTCTAAATAAGTAAGAATAATCTTGGAAAGCACCGATGCACGGCGACGATGGAATAAGTGTAATTCTCATTTTTATTTCGATATTATTATGAATCATTCATTTTGTATCTCAAAATATTGCATACTTCTACTTAGTAGGCTACTTAGCCTCAGTTTTATGTTACCTACTTTTTTCAAATCAGGATAAGAATATTGAGATAATTAAGCCAATTTACTGTCGTGATATTGCCGAGGAGATCTAAGTCGCCGATAAACGTAAAATCGATCATAAATCGAAAATAAAGCGAATCGCACGTATCCGCGGCTCACTGTGATCGATATTTAGCGTATTTATGTTTAGGTGGTTAATTTATTGTTTCACGTTTCCTATATTTTTGAAAAATAATAATTAGATTATAATAGAATTGTGTAGTTTTATTTATTTCATACGTTTATCATGTTACTTCTGCATAAAGAAAGAAATAGTCTGATATTTCTATAAATAGAGCTCCACGTCCCGCGCGAGGGAATGGCTGAACATTATTTTTGGCAGCCGGCTTAATGTCTTTCGATTTCATTGAGTAGATTAGCTCCTGGTAGGTTGCTAGAGCGATTAGAGTTATGAAAAAGGCTAGCTTTTTTTTTGTTTTTTTATTATACCTGACGAATATAATAAAAAAAAACAAAGTTCCACAATAAAATCCACCCGCTGCCGTGTAAATGGATGTTTGTGGAAATGGGAAATAAATCACGAGAGTAGCATAATAATAATAATTTTGTACGTCTACATAAGTAGGACACATAGGTAGAAACTAACTAAGGTAGTAGGAGTTTATCTCTCATCTGTGGTAACAGACAAAAACCACTTCTTAGCACTTGTGTGATGTGACGTTCAAACCTTCATTACGCGTAGCCTGACACGCAATTAGCCGGTTTTGTGTGTCGGATATACAAAAGTTTTACTTATACCTACTTACCTATATAAACAAGTGTTAAAAATATTTAAAAAAAACTAAAGAATATTCAATTCAATGTACCTTTCGATATTAAACAGTTTTTTAAGCTATGTATTTTATCTATATTACCAAAAATAGGCTAGTAGGTACCTATAGTCTGGCTAATGAAAGCTAAATCCAGCCTTTTTGGAATGGCAGCACTGTCTCAAACTGTTATTTTTTGGGGTTATAATCAGTAAGTGTAGGGTACCTTTTTTTGGAAATACAGAGAAAATATTAATTGTACTCAAAAAACATACATTTGATTTATAGGTATATCTCACACACTCAAAAACCGTGAGAATAAAAAGGACCCCGGTGAACCGCGATTTCTCCTTTTCTATGAACAATTGCTGAAAATATCGAATGTATGTTATCCGTTGGCAATTTAGCTTCCTTTTTTTATTTTGAACCCAGTTTAAAGTAAACTTTGCCGCCATTTGCTACTCCAGTTTTAACTACCAACCAACATCGGCAGCTTGCTAGATGGAAAATCGTGCATTTATTTACTAAATTAGGATATTAGGTTAAAAAGTTACTGCTACAGTCGTGCACGTAACTACAAAAATACAAAAAAGTTCTTGACACTCCCACTTTTTTGAAGACGTTGATCTTCCGCCATCTTTTAGCCTTCTAGGAAAATTCAGTGGTAAGCGCGATTCAACTACGCACAGCGCCATCTATCGGCCAGTAGTGAAAACATAACACAAAAGTTCTGTGTAGTTCGAGGGCACTTGCGATCTGGGCAACGGTTCGGCTGGCCGATGTCAGTTTTGCATTGTACATTGCATGGTACTAGATGGAGTGTCGTCATGCCAATTAACTCGGAAACGTTAAATTGAATATCTTTAAACCTTTTATAAATGCATAAGAACTTTTATATGCTATGTATACTTACACACATACACACACAAGTAGTTTTATTAATTTACCAGTTAACGAATTAAATAAATGGAAGAGCGTTGCTCCCTGGTACAGGCTTATTAGCTTAAATGACTACGGTCACTAATATAATATATTGTACCGAATTGGAAAAAATAAAATATTTATTATTATTATTATCATACAGGTAAATTAAGATATTGTTTTAAAGTAATAAACATTCAGTTTGCAATCTCATTAGATTTTAATATTGCTCTTGAAAAAATGTCCGGTATGGCCATCTAATCTGTTCATAAAAAATATAATTTATTATTAAAATCGACCATAGAGCGAATCGCACGTATCCGCGATTCGAAGCGATTGAAAAATATTTGTTTTAATGGTTAATTTAATGTTTCACGTTTCCCTTGTGTATTTTTGTGAAAATTAATAATTAGATTACCTATATCTATAATAAAAGTATGTTGTTTTATTTATTTTATTTTATCCTTTCCGTAAGAAAATCCTAAGGTGTTAGATAAACTAAATTTATTTATTATTATTCGTTGCGTACTTTTTATTATCCTACCTTTTTATAAAGTTCGAAAACATTTCTGAATAATTACTGTAAAATATATATTTTTTATATCTTCTTATCTAACACTGGTTAGTATCTTATTCAACGAAGTAAAACAAAAATAGATAATTTATTTATTTCACTGTTTATTAATTTCCTTATTCAAAACTGTGGTAAATGATACAAAACATTAAAAACGGTTTAAGTACAAACAATAAATAGAATAAGAGAGACGATACTCAGTCAGATCGTAAAAATCGTAAAATCTAAAATGAAACGACTATGCATAGATTAGATATGAAGCCGTCTCGCTGCAAGCAATGTCGTTGAAATGTTATTGAACAAATTTTAGAAATCTTACTAAGCCAACGTTGTTGTCAACATGTTAACAACCACAAAGTTTTAAGAATGTAACATTACATTAATAAAGATACTGAACATAGCAGTCAACTGTAACTTAAATACATTATAATGAAATGCTCACTAATTATAATAGAACTTGTTGGTTTGTATTTAGTTTATAATTTTTAGTTATATTTGTGCTTAGTTTTAGGGTAATTTCTGTTGTATTTATGATCTTTTCTTTGTAAATAAGTTACTTTTTGAAATATTGTCTAAAAAAATGTACATAATATAGAACTATACATAGCTACAGGTAATGTGTACAGTTCATTACTAATCATTAATTTCATTGTTTGCAGCGAGAATGACAAATTATTTCACAACGAATCGTCTTAAATTACATAATGGCGATGGCACAGCGTATAAATAATGTAATAAATATGTATGGCAAGACGATACTTTAGCACAAAAGTGCAATTTGACACGAATTGTTAATAATACCAATGTTATGATTACAGGTCGGATATTAAGAGGCATGTTTACTTAACTTAAATAATACACGTACTGAATTATAGGTAAGTATGCATCCAAATATCCGATTTGTTGTAATGATATAATGAAATATTTAGAGATCTTATCCTACCATTAGAAATTACCACTTGACAGATATTTTCACTCCCATACAATAACTAATCAAATATAAAATATCAAGTGATATAAAAATACTTAAAATTCAATGAAATTGCACATCAAGGCACTTGTTTTACATAAAATGCATCTCCTATCCGTCCTATATCGAATACAATAAATATATATTTTTTTATCTAAGAGAAATATTCGTCAAAATTAAAAAGTTACAACCACTGCTTAACTAGGATATAGTATTAAAATTGGCAATATTAGGGTGACTTTACAACTTCACAAAGGTTAAACATAGCTTTGGCAATTGGACATCGATGGTATCACTTGTCGGTCACTGAAAAAAAAAACTGTATCAGAATCGTTTTAGCACTCAAAATTAATTTTAAATTAGTTGTAAGTTCTCAACACTTTTGCGGATAGTAGTTACCCAGACACGATATATTTTTTATTGTTTTTACGGCTAGCATATTAGTCGGAATTAAGTTAAATATAAAAAATAGAAATTAACCTATCTTTGGGACACAAACTACTGTTACATTTAGTTTGCAAATATTAAATAGTCTTAGTAGGTACATAGTGCTAAAGCACCACAAGTTTCCACCAGTGTTTTAAACATAATGTTGATGAGATGAAGTACAAATAATGAAAATTATATACCTAATATAGGGATAAGAGTTAAATGATTCTTACCACAAATCTATTGACTTTTGGCGCGATGGTTTTTGTGACGGTCGTTTGCTGCACCTTCATGTTCTCAAACTTTTCTCGCAAGCTGGAACATAGAGAAATGCAAACAAAAGTTAATTATTAATTGACAACATTTCAAAAATTATACATGCACATTTTTATTTTTTCCCTATAGTACGTCTAAAAATAAGACATACGTATTTTTCTTTTTCATTTCTTTTCATTATTTCCCTTTGAATTTAATTCTTTAAAAACTCTCCATTCTAAGAGAGCGTAAGTACAAGAATAAGGATGTAACGACTTCACGCCTTTGCCATATTTTAAATTGAAAAAATAACTGACGTCTGTAGTGTTGTATTTTGTAGCAGTAAGATATCGATATCGACAGTAAGGACGTATATCTAAATAAGAAAAGTCTAAATGAAGAAGTAGATAAATAATCTTAGTGAGTATTTTTATCCAAACTCAACCTAACTAACAAAAGCTTAAGTTGCAATTTTCCTTACTTAAATTTTTATAGCTTTTCAAATCAAATGAAACATCAATAATATGAATAAAGGATTTTTTACGATTTCGTCACCAAACTAGATAATCATTTAAATGCATGTGTATATTTAGCAATGCTGAATATACTATACTAAAACTATCGAAAACTAAATGGACCGCACTCACTTCTATAGAATAACACTACCATTATCTCTCGTCTCACTCACTCATCATAGTGTCAGTGTCAAATGTCAATGTCAAAGTGACAGCTCGCTTGTATGTACGGTAAACTACTTTTTTAAGTCAGACCAGATTACCAAGCAAAGGCATGTCCCCTTATAATGCCTGTATCATATTACCTTTCAGTTTTTTCAAATATCTCTGGATTCATAGCGTAAAAAAATGTTAAAATATTTTTAACGTGTTGAGCATCGCCAAATCTCGGAATGGTTTTTGAATTTTAGTACCATTATAAAAATGAAATGTTGTCAATTGCAGACCATACAACTTTTTCGTTACCCACTTGAAATAAGACTTTACAAGGTTTTGAAAACCTTAATTCCGTCGTTCGTTAGGAACGTTGAATGCATTACGCACACAATAATAGTGATAACATCTGACAGTAAGGTTTGTCGCTTGCCGTACACCCCTCCACCAATTCGCATTGAGCCCGCGCGGTGGAGTATGGCTCGTACCTCCTCATAGTGGAGGTGAGGCCTTTGCCCAGCGGGATCTAAAGGCTGACTTTACTAAGGCAGTATTCATTTCGAAATATAAGAACTAACCTTTCGTAAGCCGGGAGAGGCGTAAATTTGTACCCGTTGACTGCCGCAATATGGCGCGATTTTAGGGCGCACTCGACAGAGTGTCGATTTGATTGAATATTGCCGATAATTCGTTTGAAAGACAATCATTCTATTGATTGAAATATATAGTTAGATAACCAATGTATCCTATTATATAGTATATATTGCTTTTAACATTTTAAATATTTTATTTTTGATAGGTGTTTGGGCCACACATGTAACTTACTACACCAGCTGTAGAAACAATATAAATTTAAATATATTCTGAAGTTATTTACTACACATTATAATACAATAAATAAGCAACCCACTGGTATGAAAAACTTATTAAACCTAGTAAACATTTATTTGGGAATTCTAAATTGAAAATCGCACTTCGCTGACAAAATATCGACAATTGGCACTGGTTCAAACTTAACTTTGTCAAAATAACGGTTCTATGGGCTTCACTCAATGAGTCATTTTTATAAAGGTTGTTTAATTATTAGGGAATAAAGAAATAGCAACTCTGGACCTTATTACGCAATATTTAATACTTAAAATAGCATAAAAAGTGTGGTAGGTCACCGAAGCGCAGATCTGCGCTAAGGCACACGACGGGGTGCGCGCAGATCTACGCTTAGGCATAGGAAAGGTTAAGTGAGTTACGCGATCGGTGCGGTAAGGGTGCACGTTAGGCATGGAAATGATTGCTACTTTTAATTCATTTTCATTTCATGAAATGATGATTTTTTTTCATATGAAATCATATGTGAAATTTCATTACCAATGATTTTTTTCGCAGTGTCATAATGTAACACTTTTTGCTATTTGCTACTTATAATGAAATATGAATTATTGTGAACGGTTGCTAATTTGCTACTAATATGAAATGTCATATTTAGGTTGTCATGAAAAATCATGGCAAACGAATCTAAACTTTATATGTAATCATAAGTTTTAAGTTCTTGAAATGCCCACCCAGTATAAATCGTCACCTATGATCGCATAACTAGGGTGTTTGTCTTTTTCTAACACGCACCTAGGGCAAATCATTCCTACTCGCTCGCTCGCGACTCGCTCTGCTATAAGCAACCATCAATGAATAAAATGAAACGAGCATGATCTATGATTTCGCAGAGTGCGATTTGTAGCAGTCTATATGAAAAAAAAATTGCAGGTGTGGACAATGAATTTCATTTCATATGATTTTTCATCTGCTATTCATGAATCTTCCATGCCTAGTGCACGTACCTCTTAGCGGTCTCAAGCTGCGACTCGCCGTCGTCGTCCTCGCGCCGCTCGATGGCGACGAGCGCGCGTGGCGCCGGCTCGCTCTCGGACCAGTGCTCGAATCGGTCGCGGAAGCTCTTCGTGCGAGCTAGCTGCTGCGCCTGGAGGAAGAGAGATAATTATTTAAAGGATTAGTCTAAAAGCCAAAGATCGACCTTCACCGATCTGATAATAATAACAATGATAAATTGTTTCAACAAACACACCGATTCCCTAGCTCTAAACTAGGCGTGAGCTTGTAATTTATAATTTATAAAAATCCATGACTTAGGTACAAATGCTCGTGCTCATCACACAAACATTTGCCCCTTGCGGGATTCGAACCCGCAACCGCCTGGTTCAGAAGTCCGGGGCGCGAACCACTACACCGAAAACGGTCGTCGTGATAACTCGATGAGGCATATTTTTTGTCAAATATAATTTTTAATTAAAATTATGCCTATGATGACTTGCTTATCGAAAAGTGTTCATTCATAGCAATTTTTAATTTAATTATTTTAATCAATTTCCTTTCATAACCATTTCAGATAGAGAGTGAAGGTGATGAAATAAATAAATAAATAAATTGTTTCAACAAACACACCAATTACCTAGCCCCAAATTAAGCGTGAGCTAGTGATATGGTGACTAGGATAACGGATAGAAATACATAAATACATATAAACATCCCTGACTTAGGTACAAATGCTCGTGCTCATCACACAAACATTTGCCCCTTGCGGGATTCGAACCCGCAACCGCCTGGTTCAGTAGTCCGGTGCGCGAACGACTACACCAAGACGGTCGTCGAAAGCAAACTAATTAAATTAAAAATAACTATGAACACTTTTCGACAGGCCATTCATAGTCATATTCCATTAAAAACTACACTTGATAAAAAATATGTATAAACGACTGTAGCCGTCCCTGTCACTCATGCCAGAATGACAACGCAAACGAGCGAGATGGCTAGACTCAAAAATACGGGCATCGTCAACCGGAGAAGGGCTTCAGGTGGCGAGTTACCTTTTTTTAAAATGTACATATGATTTTACTACTTCTGAGCGCTTTATTTACATTCTAATTAAAAAGAGAATATTAATTTTAGTGTTTAGAATATTCAGTTAAAAACAGATTTTGTTCATATTTGTAAAACAAACCATACAAATCCTACATGTGTGCGAATTTTTGGTTTCCTTTTTAAACTTATATAACCATACAAAAGTCTCGCAAATGGTAAGTCTTTAACTTCAAATATAATGGGGCATGATGGACTGATCTGTGCTTTAAATACTAAAAAATAAATAAATAAATTGTTTCAACAAACACACACAGTAAGCAAAAATCTTTAAAAAAATGTGTCTATCTATCTAAAATATAGTATTTAGATTATGGAAAAAATCTTTTTTTATTTTTAAGACGATTTTATTAGTTTATTTTAGAAAATAAAATTGCAAAATACTGAAATCCGCCATGTTTTTTATAACACCATTCAGATTCGAGTTACGTCACACCTTAGTAAAAACTGTCACTGTCACTGAATTATAATACGGAATTAGGACTCTATCACTAACGTTTGAAATATGTTTACTGAGATGTGACGTCACAGCAGACGCCATGACACCTTGACCGCGTTTTAGCGCCAATTTATGAACATTTCATTTAAATTGCATTTTTTTAAATATTACCTTTGTTGATTGCAAAAATAATATATTTTTTGGGAAATAGAAGATGCTTAAGAATATTTTAGAACACTTTTTCAAAATCTGTCATCTTGCCTATTACCTAGCCCCAAACTAAGCGTAAGCTTGTGCTATGGTGACTAGGATAACGGATAGAAATACTTAAATAGATATTAACATCAATGACTTAGGTACAAAATGCTCGTGCTCATCACACGAACATTTGCCCCTTGCGGGATTCGAACCCGCAACTGCCTGGTTTAGAAGTCCGGTGCGCGAACGACTACACCAAGACGGTCGTCAAACGTACTATCCTTTATTTACTGGACAAGTGTATTAATACAGGTGGTATATTAAAAAACCTTAGGCCCGGTTAGCCAAAGGTCGTGGGTTCAAATCCTGCCCGTGTGCGAATTTTTGGTTTCTTAATTAAACTTATTAAAATAGCACTGAGTGTTAAACAATCTTCAAGCTATTTAACAAACCTGTTTGAGAGCTTCGTCTCTCTCCCGCGCCTCGAAGTACAGGCGTCGCCGCTCGTCCTCACTATCCTCCTCTCCCTCATCGCTATATTCGTCTTCTTCCTCCGTCGTGTCGCCCGTGTGGTTGTTCTCCCCCGCTGGAGGGGGCGTGAACCTCTTCAGAGGCTTGGGTCCTGGGAAATGGAGGTAAATAAGTTTAAATTTAAAATACACAACAAGCAAACATACTTAATTATTGAAAATACAAAATACCCGACTGTAAAAAAAATATTATAATTTTGAAATGGTATTTTCACTGGCTTTCATTTGATACCAATGATTGGGGAGGGGAGGGGGATTGATTTTTTCATGAAAAAATCAATCCCCCTCCCCTTTATTTACATTTGCGGTCGCCATTTAAGTGTACATAGCCTATGTCACTTTTACAATTTTGACTTATTCAACGACACCTCATATGTCAAAAACTGTACAGCCGATGGGCTGTAGGGCGTGCCAAACAATTACTCGAAAAACATAACTCTCCTTCCGCAGTCGGGTAAAAAAGAAAGTACACACGGCCGCATGTTAGGCTACCCCACTTTGACCGTGACACCCTATCCCTACGTAATAAAAGCTGTTTTCGTAGTTCAAACGGGTAACCTGACGTGCTGCCGACTCAAAGATTGGCGGACTTAACGCTTTAAAGAATTTCCTACCAGTCAACCGCGTGTGAATGCAGAAAGTTATAATTATTTTTATAACTTAAGCAATTATTTTGCAAGTTTTAAAATTGCTTAAGTTATAAAAATATGTAATTATAAGTTAAGGTGATTTCATCTTAACTGATGGTCAAATATTTTTAAAAATATTTCCATCGGATACATGCGGGTACATTCCCCAAGCATTGATGAAATCGAACGCCGGCTCACTGGCGTAGCAAGCACTTACAAAAATTCGTCGGCTGACTAACGTCCTCCGTAGCCTGGTTGTTAAGAGCATTCGCCCGGATAGCAAAGGGACGTGAGTTCGAGTCCCACCGGATGACACAGTCGATTGATTTTTGTGAGCGAAATTAATTTCAATTTTGCAGAAAGTTAATCAGTGACAGGTCATTGAGTAAAGATATTAACAAAGTTTAAACTATGATTGTACGGATTCCCGCACAATAAGTATAATGTCAAAGACTCCGTAATGTAGGTCACGATTTACGTCGAATCAATATCATAATGTAGGTCACGATTTACGTCGAATCAATATCATAAGGTACTTACGCACACAGTAAAACTTCCGTACTTGTGCTTATACATACATATATCATTTCATAATTACCTTGAATAAATCAGTGTTAAAACAGCTATCATTGGGTTTGTGTAGTACTTTAACTCTCCCATCTTTCACTCACTTCTTAAACTGTAACACACTATGTACAATGATTCTGCTGAATAAATAAAAAAAGCAAAAAAAAATACAGATATATACAATATGCAACAAAATTCCTGTCCGAGCCGAAAGGGTCATAAAGTTGCTTTAATAACGTTACCAAAATAAGTATCAAAATTACGTAATTCATTAATACTTTTTTTTGGCGATTTTTAAAGTTAACTACTACAATAAACGTAGCCGCGGCCTTTGATATCGCCGCGGCACGTGCCGGCGGCTATCCCGATATTATTACAGGTCAGTTTCGCGATGACATTACTTCCGAGTGGTCGTTCCGTTCCGTTGATCCGAAAAATGTCGTATACGAATCAAGAATATATGGATAGGAGTGACTGTGATTATTGTGAAGCTCGCAGAGACTATGAAGTGCGTTTTGCTATTCCGCTGGGTATCACAGTGCCGTCAGAGCACTTTTTTTTCACAGAGTTTGCACAAACGCGTGTTCACTACGGGCAACGCAGGGTCGGAAAAGGTTTGACGCAGGCAGGCCACGAGTCCACCAAACACTAATCACCACCACAAAAAAAGCTCTTTTCAGAGCTACCAAAAAGTCTTTGTTTCTTACGATTGACACATTATTATCTGGCTAATAATAAGAGCCGGGGTTATCCGGGGTCATGACTGCGCTACCTGCGAGTGCCGGCGCTATGCCGCGCCCCCGCGCGCCCCGTCACCGCCCTTCGCGTTGCCATGTAAGTTTTTTAAGTGTAGTATTTTTTATCTTTTTTTTTCATGGGGTATTTTTTTCTAATATTTTATGAAAATAATTACACAAATAGAACCTTGACTCTATACCTGATAACACCTTCAGGTCGGACAGGTTTTTTTTTACATATTGTATAAATATTAATCTAACAAAATACGAGATAATTATTAGTCAGAAAAAGTAAGATGACATAAGATATGTATAACAAAAGGAAAAAACCCGGGAAATTGCGAGTCGTATTCGCGCACGAAGGGTTCCGACAATTATCTATATAACATTAAAAGCGGCAAAAAAAAACATTTGTGTGGGAGCCCCCTTAATTTGTATTTATTTTAATTTCATTATTAATTTTTAAAGTGTGTATACAAATTAATATTCTGTGAATATTTCAAGCGTCTGCATGTTGCCATTATTAATACCGAGCTAAAAAATACGTTACGCCAAAAAAACACAATTGTATGGGAGCCCCTCTTATGTATTATTTTTATTTAATTATTTATTTTTAAAGTGAACATACAATATAATATTCTGTGAATATTTCAAGCGTCTACCTGTTTCCGTTATTTACAATAGAGCAAAAACGTCGGTAGCGCAGTGGCTAACGGGTCGCCTCTCATGCGGGAGGTACCGGTTCAATCCCACGTGCCGCCATGTACCAATGACTCTTACGGTGAGGGAAAACATCGTGAGAAAACCTGCACATTCAGGCGACTGAATGTGTAACCATGATCCAAACCTGGTCAGGTTTCCCTGTTAACAGGGTCACGGAGGTCAGATGGCAGTCGCTCCACTGTAATTACCTGATCTGCTACATCCTGGATTATGGTCAGCGGACCCTGGGCACTCGCGTGCATGTGCACAACCGGGAACTAGCTACTAACTAACTACTCCTAGCGTTAGCTAGGAAGATCATGACAATAGAGCAAAAAACGCCAAATAATCACGTTTGTGGTATAGGAGATATGTTTTTAGTATTTGTTGTTATAGCGGCAACAGAAATCTATCATCTGTAAAAACTTCAACTAGGTATATAAAGTTGTAATGTGTTTAATGATAAATTGCCTGTTATTTTGTGTCTAAATAAATAATTTTGGTAAAAAGAAATGTGAAGATTGTTTACAATATTCCCCATGCAATTGTAGTAGCATTCTCTTTTTGATTACATCTTCCTATTTAGTGTAAATAGGTTCTTAATTTAATTACATCTTCTAATTAGTGTAAATAGGTTCTAAATTTGATTACATCTTTCTATTTCTAATTAGGATCCTAGTAGTAAGACGGAGTAATAAATATAAAATGCTTAATCTTACTACCGTCTCAGGCAGGAGGCCGTTCAGCAATGACGGGATTACAGATCATAATTTTAATAAGTTACTGCTACTACGTGCAAGTAACTCCAAAAAATCAAATTTTTTTTACAGGCCTGTGACACTCCGCGTAGGTAGCGTCTAATCTGTACTATTACTTATTCTGTGTAAAGTATAGAATTTTCTTTCATCTTTTAGCCTATTGGGAAAATTCAGTCGTTGCCGCGATTCAACTGCGCTCAACGCCATCTATCGGCGAGTAGTGGAAACATTGCCTAAGACAAGTAAGGTTAGTATGGAATGTATGCGAATTGGAAGTTCGACAGGCCAAAGGGCCAAAGTTTGTGGCCATGTCCTGGGCATGGCCAGTGTCATGGCATGCCAATTTAAAAATATCGAATAGGGAAGAACGGCACTATCCCGCATTTACAATTATTTGGGGTACAAAATCAAGTTTTTATACTATTTTGTACATAGGTCGCACGTCAGACTACGCCTCTTGGACCTTGAGACCGTCTCTATTCCCTACAAAATAAAAGCTGATATCGTAGTTCAAAAGGGTAACCTGACGTGCCGGCAGGCTGTACTTTACGGCCTTAATTTTGAACCCTTTATTTTAATAAATAAACAAATTTTGTTAGCTGTTTCACCACAGGTGTTGTGCTCATTCTAGGAAGTACCTTTTTAGCATGCCTATACGATATTTGTAGATGTTTTTGGATAGTAAGTTGTTCCGGGAATACAAATTATGTAAAATAAAGGTAGGTACTCTGATAATACAGAAAATTGTATTTAAGAGAATAAAATCATTTTAGAGCTCATTCACATGAGGACGATTCGTGATTTTTGACGATTCGTCTTTTTTCACGATTCGTTCTTTTTTTTGACGGCGGCAATGCTTTTCGTGAAAAAACACGATTCCGTATGCAATGTGAACGTTCATCCGTCATGACGTATCCTGTATTTTGACGAATCGTCAACGACGGATCCCGTGTGAATAAGTCCTTAGTCATGACTTTTCTACACTGTATGGCCATACAAAAATAGATCACAATTACTTTAATGATAAGTATGAGCATTTTTACAACGTAACATAGTTTAGTCCCAGTCCATGCGATTGGTCCAAAACATCGGGATTAAAAGCAAAAGTGGTTAGTATGAATTCCTGGACTATTAAAGTGATTAATTAATAATGCAACAAAAAAGTTTAAAAAGTTACAAATAATAATCGTATTACCCTTTATTTGGCACGGTGCTATGAAAAGAAAATTACTAGATCGGAGCTAGTACTATTATCCAAAAGAAATGTATTAGATCCATGTGTGGTGCTGAGCCCATGGACTCCTGTAGGCCACTTTTTAAACGCCTTAATATTTTGACATTGCCTTGCATGTACATTTTTGAGGTTCTCGTCTTTGTAAGGAAGAACATGGGTATTTTTGAAATTAAATGTAATACATTGACTACCCGATATCCAGAGCAACCCGTTCGACCGCAGTCATCTACAACATGTTTTTTGCGAAATAGTTACGTCATGTCGATTAAATTATATAACATGTTGCCGCACACTATAAGAGACTTGCCCTTGAGATAGTTTAAGAACACACTGTACAAAATACTCTCTGAAAACTCCCTTTACACTATAGTCAAGTTTTCAAAATTTTGTTCTGATGGACACATGAAACGGCTGATTCCAAGGTAGACCACTGCGTTTTTTTATATACTTAATAGATGGACTGACAGGTATTGTTTAGATTTAGTTATTATCTATGACAATTGTTTTTGTATAATGCACGCTAAAATTGTAATCTGACATCCAATTATTTATGTATTATTGTATCATAATTAATTATTTATTGTATTTTTTTGTCATTTAAAATGATATTGTTAATTTTACACGACGACGTCTAATATTTGCCTGCCGATACTCGTACATCGGTAAAACACGCTGAACCCATATTATTTGTTTTTATCGATCTGTACCGTGTTTTAAGCAAATACATGCATTCATTCATACTTGGAATAGTGTGAATTTACCCTGTTACTTGGTTAAAATAATAATATGACCTGCTGTGATTGATGTGACTGGCTCTACGAGTCTAGGAAGGAACTGTGGCTTGGAGTCCAGATAAAATAATAGTATAAATCTTAGAGCTAGTATTTGTAATAGACTTAAAGTACCTACTGTATCTGGAGCAAGTATTTATATCAGAGTCTGGGAACAGTGATTTATAGCTAGTATTTGTAAATGTTTCTAGGAGCAAGTATTAATACATTGGTAAGTAGCAGTAAGTATCAGGAGCAAGTATTTTTAACTGTTAATCGGAGATAGTGTTTAGGAATTGTGACTTGGAGCTAGTATTTATAAAGGAGTCTAACAACTTTATTTGTAACTGAGACTAGGAATTAGTATTAATAATAGTGATAAGTAGTAGTGACAGCGTCTCGTACTGTAACAGATGCTACACGGAGCTAGTATTAATAACAGTGATATGTATTAGTTACCAGGTGGTGATTCAGGACGAGCATGCCCCAGCCGTCGGAACACGCCAATCATGCACGTTGTGACTCGGAGCTAGAATTTATAACAGTGATAAGTAGCAGTAAGTACCACTCACCGGGCGGCGACTCGGGACGAGCTTGTTCTAACTGCCGGAACACGCCTAGCATGCACGTTGACACTTGGAGCTAGTATTTATCACAGTGACTCGGAGCTAGTATTCGTTAGTGACTCGGAGCTAGTATTCGTTAGTGACTCGGAGCTAGTATTCATCACAGGGACTCAAAGCTAGTATTCATCACAGTTACTCGGAGTTAGAATTCGTATCCTCCTAGCCGATTTCGACTACGGCGATCTATGTCAACAGAGATTAGCCAACTGTGCGGGACATATTATAGTGCACAAGTGTGTGCGCAATATACAGGTGCACTCTCTGTTCCTCCACTCCCATAATTCGGTGAGACGGCAGTCCGACATGACCGTAGAGAGTGTAGCGACATCTTACCACTGTCGCCCACATTAGCAAGCAACTTTCAGACGCGATGCCCTGACTCGGCTCCTACAGGCTAGATGGCGCTGTTAGCCCGCTCATAACAACACAAACCGCGATATGTAAGATTTAGCACGAGCTTGACTACATATAGATAAACCAAGACGGTGACCATCGGACCTTGGTCCCCGACCATAACAACCGGTCGGTAGGAAGCGCTTCCCTTTGCTTTCCTAACCCAGTTGCGCCAAAAGAGATCAGGAGAGAATGGGGAAGATTACGCAAAACTTTTTGGTAGAGGGCGCTGTGTGTTTGTTACATGTCAAATATTGTTACTCTGAATACTTTTTTGCTTTTGTGGATTTGTGAACTTTTTTGACTCTAGACCCTTTTTTGTGGACTTACTACAATGTATTCCTTCTGATGGCGTGTGGATAGGCTAAAGGAAGAATTGAAAAAACGTGGAGCTTCGTTAAAAGGAAAAAAAGCTGACCTAGTCGACAGGTAAGATAACAGTGTTTTTTTATACTTTTACACGTTTTCATAGCAAATCTAGGATTAAATTTGTTAAAATAAAGTCTAAACTAAAAGCTTCTTGTACAAAAATACCATTTTTATTATTTGTAAAGGTTAAAAAATTGTAAACTCTACATAACCTCTAAAAGCAAAAATATAAGCTTAATGTATTTGTTGTAATAGTATGTATCTTTAGCTTTCATTGTTTACCTACCTGTAGTCTTAGAAGTAGTCTCAAAATCAGTTTCTTCGAAATGTTTGCCACATAACCTTGAAAAGTCACTTGATTTAAAGTTTCCTGTTCTCAATGCCTTTCCCATTTTTATCCTTGTAGGAACCTATTTCACCACACCCAATAGCTGCACAGCGCCCTATTTAAAAAAATACTAACTAATAACAACAAAACAACAAATATTTGTATGGGTTTTGGCAGTTCCTAAGTAACAAACATTTGGCGCCCTCTATAAGGAACTAATTTGACAGTTTGCTTCCCCATTAGTACCACTCACCGGGCGGCGAGTCGGGTCGAGCTTGCTCCAGCTGGCGGAACACGGTGATCATGCGCGAGGCGGTGTGCTTCCCCATTAGTACCACTCACCGGGCGGCGAGTCGGGTCGAGCTTGCTCCAGCTGGCGGAACACGGTGATCATGCGCGAGGCGGTGTGCTTCCCCATTAGTACCACTCACCGGGCGGCGAGTCGGGTCGAGCTTGCTCCAGCTGGCGGAACACGGTGATCATGCGCGAGGCGGTGTGCTTCCCCATTAGTACCACTCACCGGGCGGCGAGTCGGGTCGAGCTTGCTCCAGCTGGCGGAACACGGTGATCATGCGCGAGGCGGTGTGCTTCCCCATTAGTACCACTCACCGGGCGGCGAGTCGGGTCGAGCTTGCTCCAGCTGGCGGAACACGGTGATCATGCGCGAGGCGGTGTGCTTCCCCATTAGTACCACTCACCGGGCGGCGAGTCGGGTCGAGCTTGCTCCAGCTGGCGGAACACGGTGATCATGCGCGAGGCGGTGTGCTTCCCCATTAGTACCACTCACCGGGCGGCGAGTCGGGTCGAGCTTGCTCCAGCTGGCGGAACACGGTGATCATGCGCGAGGCGGTGTGCTTCCCCATTAGTACCACTCACCGGGCGGCGAGTCGGGTCGAGCTTGCTCCAGCTGGCGGAACACGGTGATCATGCGCGAGGCGGTGTGCTTCCCCATTAGTACCACTCACCGGGCGGCGAGTCGGGTCGAGCTTGCTCCAGCTGGCGGAACACGGTGATCATGCGCGAGGCGGTGTGCCGGTCGGCGGCGAGGCGCGCGTCGCCGACGGTCTCGTCGCCGCGGACCACCGTCGGCTCGCGGTACACCTCCGGCGAGGGGGACTTGGCGCGCTGCAAACGTGTCAACAATACTATCTATACTAATATCATCATCATCATTCGCTTGCCCAGTTCCCATTATATTTGGGGTCAGCGCAGTATGTTTTTCTCTTCTATCCTATCACTCGTCATTGACTCATCCACTCCTTTCACAATCATATCATGCTTTATACAGCCCATCCATCTCTTTCTAGGTCGGCCTCTTCCCTTCCATCCACTAACATTCATATTCATCACTCTTTTTGTCACATGATTCTCCTCTCTTACTCTCTTACTCTTACTCTCACTATCTATACTAATATAATATAATAAAGAGGAAAGATTTGTTTGTTTGTTTATTTGCATCGAATAGGCTCCGAAACTACAGGACCAAATAATAATCAAATGAAATTTGGCACAGAGATAGTTTGAGACACTGGGAAGGACATAGACTACTTTTTGTCGCGGTAAATCATCAGGGGGGTGAAATGGAGGATGAAAATTTGCATGGAAAATCCGACTTTTGGCGCGGGCGAAGTCGCGGGGAACTGCTAGTTAGCCAACAAAAATAAAAAAACACAATTGATTAAGCAGTACAGATCTACCGATGTCGAATTTGAACTACCTATTCAATTCGATTGCTTTAAAATTGTAATAGTCATACAGTTTCATTTCAAGACGCGAATTATGTCCGCCGAGCGCGCAACCTGTGAAGGCGAAGTACCTACGGGCGATTTTTCTCAGTAACCTTGGTACTGACACTTATCAGTAACCTTGGTACTGACATAAAGTCCGTGCCATTTAACGGTGCATAAAAAGTCATTGACCCGTCACCCCTGCAGACCGTCACCCGTGTACCACTGCACGCCAGTATGCGAAGCGCGGCGACCCTAACTATAAGCCGTAGCGATACGAATCTGTCTAACAAATGAACCTCGGTACGGGTCGACATTGAATCCAAAAATCTAATCGCTAGTTAGAAAGACAAATGATACGTGTCACAAGGTTTTAGTTGTCAAGGTGAACGGACCTTTTATGCACGTTTATCTGGCACGTACTATAGTTCTTATTCTATGGTACTGATAAGAAAATTGTCAAGCTATAGGTACTTATGTATACTATGTGTGGTATTGCCCACAACACAGTATACATATATTCTTCAAAAATTATTTAAAATGCAGATTAATTGTAAAATTTATAAAGAAATAAGTTAATTTATTAAACGGAATGTGTTGGAGACAAAACGAAGACATTCAGTGCCATCAGATTTTGACAGAATTTTTCTTTAACAATATTGATGACATTTCGTCTCTATAAATTAAGTGCTCGGTAATTAGGTTCCTATTTGTTAATTAAAGGGTAAATGCCTATTTATTCTATCTGTAACAATGAAATTAATAAACGATTTATTATAATTATTATTATTATCTACCTTTAAGTTGTTTATTTTCGTGTGTATTTTTTTTAATTTATTACAACAAAAACCACAGCTCTCAAAATACAGTTTCACATGTTTCTTAAATACTAAACATACAGCTAACATTGGATTTACATTTTATAAAGCAAAACATATAAGTGGGAATGTGACTGATGTCGTCGATCTTCCTATGCAATTAATCTCAAATTATCATGATACAACACATTGTGTGTGTATGTGTTATGTGATGTCCATCAATTAATTAATATATGTATTTTCTTTATTTCTTTCTTAGAGCTACTTTCTTGTCGATGGAGTCTTCTCCATTCCTCTCTATTCCATGCCATCTACTTGACCTCTCGATACGACAGGACACCGTTTTACTAAACGTGGGGTAATACCTGTGTCTGCCTGGGCGGCGTCATGCGGAACTCGCGACGTTGCACTTCCGGCTTGTACGTCTCGAAGAACCGGAAGCGATCGGATATATCCGCTGTTTCCACGCGAACCTCCTCCGTCGTCTCGCCTGATCGGACCACGTCTTTTGGGATGAACGGCTGGAAGATAAATATTGCCTTTTCAGCTCACTAAACTTGCATATCAATACAAGATTAAATAAAAAAAATATTTTTTATTTATTTTTCAGCCTTATGGACTTTTCCGCGGGACAGCGACCTAAGTATTTTCTTTATAGGGTTTTTCCTATTTTTAAAGTACCTGTCATACTGGCAGGGGCGTAGCTACCGCCGTATCTGCCGTATCAATTATACGGGCCCCCCGCGTCATGGGGGCCTAGAAAAAGTGCCAATAATGAATAAATATTTCTTTCAATTTTATGCAAACATTTATTTTCTTTTGTGAGAAATCTTTACCCTTCCTAAGGGCCCCCAAACATTTTTTTATACATGGCCCCGCCAAAGCACGCTACGCTTCTGCATACTGGCATGTAAATAGTTGTTTTCAGTTTTTATTTTTAAGCTTATGTATATATAACTGTATTTTAGTTATAGTTTATTAAATATTATGTAACAAATAATAAAAAATCGCTCACAAAAATTGATAGACTGTGTCATCCGGTGGGACTCGAACCCACGACTCTTCGCTATCAATGAATGCTTTGCCTATCTGGAAGAATGCTCTAACCAGTGCTCCTCCTCCGTAGCCTCAGTTGGTAAGGTACATATTTATGTTTGTATGTATAATTGTTTGGCACGCCCTATAGCCCAAATGGCTGGACAGTTTTTGACATATGAGGTGTCGTTGAATTTGTCAGAATTGTGATAGTGACGTAGGCTATATACATTTAAAAAATTCAAATTTGCCATACCTTCTGGGTAACTAGGTCATAAGTTCACAAATTGTATTAAATATTTTATCCTTATAATGTATACACCTAGTACGCAAATATGAATAAATAAATAGCGTCCACAAACGACAAAGGGGGTATGGGGGATTCTTTTTTTCTTACCATAGCAATATGGGTATCAAATGAATCCAGTAAAAAGAACATTTATAACAAATATTATAATTTTTGCAGTAGTGTGTTTTGTTTTTCCAATAATTATGATTGCTTGTTCCTAATAATTTTATCAATCATTTTAAAATTCCAATTTCTGACAATAAATGAATTTTACTTCGCATCGCTCGATATCAATTATCACAATCGAACTTCACTCACAAGTAAATTCGTTATTCTCTATTCATTAATAAATCCATACTAATATTATAAATGCGAAAGTGTGTCTGTCTGTCTGTCTGTTACCTCCTGACGCTTAAACCACTGAACCGATTGAGATGAAATTTGGTATGGAGACAGTTCGAGACCCTGGAAAGGACATAGGCTACATTTTGTTGCGATTTAAAAACATTAAGGGGGTGAAATGGGGGATAAAAGATTATATGGAAAATCCAACTCTTGCGGGCAAAGTCGCGGGGAACCACTAGTGTAATATAAACTCACGATCTCCTTCCGCTTGGGCGGGTCCTGCGGCGGCGGCGACAGCGGCGCCATGTTCTTGGCGTTGGCGTCCAGCTCCAGGAAGATGGAGCGCGACTTCTTGCCGATGCCTGCGGGTTACGATGTAATAATAATATCCTCCTAGCCGATTTCGACTACGGCGGCCTATCTCAACTGAGATTAGCCAACTGCGCAGGACATATTATAGTGCACAAGTGTGTGCGCAATACACAGGTGCACTCTCTGTTCCTTCACTCTCATAATTCGGTGAGACGGCAGTCCGACATGACCGTAGAGAGATCAGGCGCAGGACCAACGGCTTAACGTGCTTTCCGAGGCACGGGGGTGTTAACACTACCAACTTCCCGACTCCGGAGCTGTATCTGAGTAATTTCAAGACAGAAAAACCCAAACACACTCGGCCCGACCCGGGATTCGAACCCAGGACCTCGTGGATAGTACCCAGCGTGCTGACCACTAGACCAACGAGGCCAACGAGGTTTACGATGTTCTGTGAGCGCCACATTCATACTATAGAGCGACTACCGAATTATGAGAGTGAAGGAACAGAGAGTGCACCTGTGTATTGCGCACACACTTGTGCACTATAATATGTCCCGCGCAGTTGGCTTATCTCTGTTGAGATAGGCCGCCGTAGTCGAAATTCGGCTAGGAGGCGAAATTCGGCTAGGAGGACTTTATTATTATTATTATAGAGCACTCACACTCACATTGCATATAGCTTGCGATCATAGTATACATGTAAGTTTTCAACACACTTGCTCGTAATAATGGTTTCCACAGAAAACCAGCGCCAATGGCTTGCCTTGACAAAGAGCTGAGTGGGAACCAATTTGGTTACACATCGACATTTTATTTATTTTGTTTTGTATTTTAAGTTAACTCCTTTTAATGTATTTATTTTTATTTTTCTATTATGTTTGTGATTTGATGTGTACCAAATAAAAACTTTTTCTTTCTTTCTTTCTTAAGTGAGCCTTATAACATCGTTCTTAAGGCCATAAACTAAACTATAACACACGCGTGTACATAATAAATAATGTCCTCCTAGCCGATTTCGACTACGGTGGCCTATCTCAACAGAGATTAGCTAACTGCGCAGGACATATTATAGTGCACAAGTGTGTGCGCAATACACAGGTGCACACTCTGTTCCTTCACTCCCATAATTCGGTGAGACGGCAGTCCGACATGACCGTAGAGAGATCAGGCGCAGGACAACTTCCTGACTCCGGAGCTGTGTCTGAGTAATTTCAAGACAGAAAAACCCAAACACTCTCGGCCCGACCCGGGATTCGAACCCGGGACTTCGTGGATAGTACCCAGCGTGCTGACCACTAGACCAACGAGGCAGTCAATAATATGCATGCACAATAATATGACACACTAGTGCGTTATAGAATTATTCCTAAAAAGTTAAGTTAGTATCTACCTGCAAATGATATGCGAGTCAACAGAGCATTTACAATTGAATATTATATTCTTCATAACATCAAAGAGGTTTTATGCAGCCAAAAATACAAGGAATAAATAAATGTGTCCCTTCTTTTTGGCACGTGAAGAGAAAACTTGTGCGCCATTTCTATAATTTGTTTGTATATCACATTTGCTGCTGTGAGGTGTATAACTGTAAAAATGACAAATTTTAGTATAGAAGGTGAATAATTAAAACCTTGCCAAAAATAGGTACTAAATGCAGCACAAAAGCAAACGAAAGCCTAAAGACCCGCGGGCGGGTTAGTAACAATTAATTTTCTATTGTGTCTGGAATCATGAAACGTGAAGTTTTAAACCAATTTTTTACTGTACGAGTACAATAATGGTGTTGTTTACAAATATACGTACCGTCGTTAAAAAGCGAGCGGTCCTCAATCTCCCTGTTCTTCGGAGGCTGATTCTCATCGTTGAACACTTCGCCGTTTTCGAACCTTTCCTTGATAGCACGAGCTTTCTCCGCGTCGAGTTCCAATTCGCGGGCGATCTTGTCTGATGACGTCACTCCTGAGAATTAATAATATATTAATAAATAAATCATTTATTTATCGACCAACTTGGATCATTTGTTAGTAATACATGAGAATCTTAACCTATGTTAGTAACATTCAAACAACATCCGAAATCAAATTTAAATTTCGCTCACTAAAATTAATCGACCGTGTCATCCGGTAGGACTCGAACCCACGTCCCTTCGCTATCCGGGCGAATGCTCCTACCCACTGAGCTACGGAGGACGTAATCAGTCGACGAATTTTTGTAAGTGCTTGTTACGTCATTTAGCCGGCGCACCCTAAACACCCTTTAATTTTAATATCTGCAAATTCTTAGTATAAACGGTCTCCATATACAAGGTTACAAAGCAAAGTGGTGCCAAAATTTAAAAATAAAATCTAGGGAACAAAATATTAAGGAACTATTTTATAGCAATTATTTTAATCATCGTTATTTTAGAATAATATCTACATACTTAAAAAGTAAATAGAGAGATATCGCAACTTTCGCGCACCACAATGACTATTAATGTATTGCACTTTTCAGATGATCGTAATGCAGATATCGCGCATTTTTCTATGTATTTTTCTATTTTTGTATTTTTCTATGAATAAGTTAAACTAGAATTTGTATGAATAAGAATATTTTTCTATGAATAATAAATATATGCGCATACGATTTTAACAGCGGATAGGAATAGCCGATAATTCGATCAAGACCCTGAGTCACTCCTGAAAATTTGACACTCCTTTGTAATATTACCCTGTATATTTACAAAAAATAGATTTTGATAGATAGTAAATGTTGTAGGTATGGCTGGTCATATTCACTTCTTAAATATGGAGACTGTGATGTAAGGTAATTGGTTTACCTTGTTCACTTTGAAGAACTGATTGTTCGTACATCTCTTTGATTTTAGCTTGCTTGCCCTGTAACGTAAAAAATAAGTAGGTAAGTTTGAAATTAGGTGATATTTTTTAGTGCAATATTTTTCATAAACTAATTATAAAGAAAGTTTAAATTCTAATCCAGTGGCTTGAAAATATATGGTAGTATTTATGTAACGTAGCAAAAAGAAAAATAACAAAAAAGAAAATAAAAAAATATATGTAAACTTGGCGAGGCCACTAAACTTAGTTTTGAAGAAAAGTTTTAAACGAAGCATGGGGGAGAGGGAAAACGAAAGTAGTTCAATCATCAGTTTTTGAAGGAAATCATATTATGAAGATATATACCAGAAAACATAACCAGAGGTATCTCCCGCTGCGTAGGGTCGGTACGACGCGACGCGTGCGCTGTTAACCTTACGAAAGATCCGGCTGGCGCCGATCGGTCGACCAGCGCATGTACTTGTAGCCTCCTACCTAAACTGCTCTCCTATGAGAGTCAACGATTGGGGCTTCCCTGCATGTCTGGAGGGGCGCATAAACTTGTCGGTCTGTACTTCCAGCTCCCAGCTCTATAAATCTCTATGACTTACCATAAAAAGCCGGCTGCGTATGTTCTGTATCTAATGCTTGCGCTCGCGGTGTCGCTGCTAGGACTCGCGGTGGCCTCGAGCCTGCCCACTGTCTCGCTCGTGTTGCGTCTATCTTGCTCTACTCACCATGAAGAGGCGACTGCGTATGTTCTGTATCTCCTGCTTGCGCTCGCGGTGTCGCTGCGAGGACTCGCGCTGGCCTCGAGCCTGCCCACTGTCTCGCTCGTGTTGCGTCTATCTCGCTCTACTCACCATAAACAACCGGCTGCGTATGTTCTGTATCTCCTGCTTGCGCTCGCGGTGTCGCTGCGAGGACGCGCTGGCCTCGAGCCTGCCCACTGTCTCGCTCGTGTTGCGTCTATCTCGCTCTACTCACCATAAACAGCCGGCTGCGTATGTTCTGTATCTCCTGCTTGCGCTCGCGATGTCGCTGCGAGGACTCGCGCTGGCCTCGAGCCTGCCCACTGTCTCGCTCGTGTTGCGTCTATCTCACTCTACTCACCATAAAGAGCCGGCTGCGTATGTTCTGTATCTCTTGCTTGCGCTCGCGGTGTCGCTGCGAGGACTCGCGCTGGCCTCGAGCCTGCCCACTGTCTCGCTCGTGTTGCGTCTATCTCGCTCTACTCACCATAAACAGCCGGCTGCGTATGTTCTGTATCTCCTGCTTGCGCTCGCGATGTCGCTGCGAGGACTCGCGCTGGCCTCGAGCCTGCCCACTGTCTCGCTCGTGTTGCGTCTATCTCACTCTACTCACCATAAAGAGCCGGCTGCGTATGTTCTGTATCTCTTGCTTGCGCTCGCGGTGTCGCTGCGAGGACTCGCGCTGGCCTCGAGCCTGCCCACTGTCTCGCTCGTGTTGCGTCTATCTCGCTCTACTCACCATAAACAGCCGGCTGCGTATGTTCTGTATCTCCTGCTTGCGCTCGCGATGTCGCTGCGAGGACTCGCGCTGGCCTCGAGCCTGCCCACTGTCTCGCTCGTGTTGCGTCTATCTCGCTCTACTCACCATAAACAGCCGGCTGCGTATGTTCTGTATCTCCTGCTTGCGCTCGCGATGTCGCTGCGAGGACTCGCGCTGGCCTCGAGCCTGCCCACTGTCTCGCTCGTGTTGCGTCTATCTCACTCTACTCACCATAAAGAGCCGGCTGCGTATGTTCTGTATCTCTTGCTTGCGCTCGCGGTGTCGCTGCGAGGACTCCCGCTGGCCGGCCTCGAACCTGCCCACTATCTCGCTCATGTTGCAGAAGGAAACTGGTTGTTCGCGGCTCGACGTGTGCTTGTACGAGTTCTTGAGGACTGAATCTTCGTCTAGAAAATGTACAAGGTGTTGTCATCATCTCTTATAATCTAAATAATTTAATAGGTTCAATTTGACAGCTGACAAATAGGGTCGGGTGTTCATGAATCGGTAGGTAGTATAATGGATTAAACCATCAAATCGATATACGTTCGAATGAAAACATTGTTTATCATTACAAAATATTTTTAATTTTAGTGACTATTTATTTCATGAGTATGTTTTAGAATAACGTTCTATGAACCACAAATAAAATTAAGTATTCAAACTCAAAATGGCATACTGAAAATGTTATTTGTTCGATACCAACCGATGAATCGATAAATCTGTACCTACGTAACGAGTAAAAAAGTGACAACACTAAAATTAAGAAAAACAGAATAGAACATGGCTGTTTTAAGACTTCTGTCAGTAGTAAAGAATTTATATTTATTATACACTTTATGTAGAAAATATAAACTAAAATGTGTCACATTAAATACTTTTAAGTCAGTGCTATCTATCTTTTCTTATTTTAAAATCAAATCCATTTTATTTTCTTTGTTTTATGTGTTGTCTATGGAATCCTTCCGCATACACCGTAACGTTCTGTGATAACTCTGAGCTGTCAAATTGAACCTATTAGATTACTCAGACTAGGTATAGCTTTAGCGTTATGCCGGTTGTGCACTCGCACACAAGGGCCCGGGGTCTGCTTGAACCATGATCCAGGATGTGGCAGATCAGTTAATTACAGTGGAGCCATCTGACCTACGTGACTCTATTAACAGCGAAACCTGAACAGTTTTGGATGGTGGTTAGGTTCATTGTAGTGTCGTATAATATTGTACCTTTTCGCATGTTTAGCAGAAAAAGAAGGGAATGGGTCTGAACTTAAGTTTAATCTTAGACAGGGCACATAGAAATCAAGTCCATTCTTACCACTAAAATTGGAAGGATACATTAACACCTTTGCAAGTCTCCCAGACTCTACATTATTATTAAATAGACTTACCTTCCTCGTCTTCCGGCTCGCTGGAGCTGGCCTCAACAGGCACCCCGTTGAGGTACTCGTCAGAAACGCCCACGTCCATTCCCTTCGCTTTGAACCTGCAAACAACGGTATGCACTTCAATCACAGAATTCGAGACAAAAACGAAATTTAAAGCTTACAGCCTTATAGTCTTAGTTGTCCACTGAATGTGTAATCATGATCCAAAACTGGTCAGGTTCCCCTTAACAGGGTAACGGAAGTCAGATGGCAGTCGCTCCATTGTAATTAGCTGATCTGCCAAATCCTGGATCATAGTCAGCGGACCCTGGGCCCTCGCGTGTGACAACCGTGATAGCGCTAATATGATGATGATGATGATGAGTCTTAGTTGTCCACGATTTTGGCAATAGAGACAATGTAACAACTTAGATACTAATGCAGAATTGGATTTAACGTTGAGGCAAACTTTTTTGTTAAGATCCAAAACTCAATTGACACTACACTAGAACACGCCGTATTTTTGTAGCTTCTGTTTTTTCGTAGAAACGTACATCTCTTCGTACTCAAATCTTTTAGTAATGCAAACACAAAACCAAATAGCACTTTAAACTCTATTATTTAGTCAAAATCTTTAGTAACGACGAATTGTTTAATACACACCCCACAAAAAGAACACACACTACGTCTTGTTTCCTTGAGATATCGAACTATAATGGATTACTGACTGGAGTTTTTTTTTATATCAATATATCCCTATTGGACGACTTTTAATTCTATCCAATAACGAATAAAGTTGAGATCACTTGATTTAAAATTTAAAGATAGCCCACATATTGCACGGTTGTGGAGCTTGTAAAAAACGTATAAAAAAGTTAAGTGAGTTTACATTGAGGAGTTTTAACAAAAACTGTTTTGTTTTTTTATGATTATGGAACAAGAGCATTGCAGATTTCAATCCACCTGATTGTACGCCCAAGGCAAGCTAACTCGACATATATGGAGCCATTTTAGAGGGCTTTGGACCGTGATCTAGGATATGGCAAATCAGGTAATTATAGTGGAGCGACTGCCATCACCACACCTTCGTGACCCTGTAAACGGGGGAACCTAACCAGTTTGGATCAAGGTTACACATTCAGTCACCTGAATGTGCAGGTTTCCTCACGACGTTTTCCCTCACCGTATGAGGATCGGTTAGTGAAACAACTGATCGTACTGGTACCTCCCGCATGAGAGGCAGCCTGCTAGCCACTACGCCACGAAAATCAAGAATGAAGAGATAATGAAAAAAGATAAGAGCTTAAAGCATAAAAATCGATGTATACTAAACACTGTAAAGCAATCGATCGGTAGATCGGGGCCTTATTCCCAAGGGAGACCAAAATAGATCTTTTGAACCGAACGCCTCGAATGACGTAAAGGAATTGACTGCGTGGAACGAACCGTGTTGATACTTGAATTATTTCCAGATTACACGGTTGGGCGTCTTTTTTATTAATCTTGTATGCTAAGTTCAATAATTTGAACTACGACACAGCGTTTCCTCTTATCACAAGCATAACCTGCTTAAAAGAATTGTTTCATAGCCAATTATGCATGTTTTATTTTTAAGTATCTAAATAAATGTTTCTTTATTCTTAAGTTCATAATGGTACATAACGTATCTACTTATTTATTTATTTATACTTTTTTGCACACAGTTTATTGCACAAATGTCGGACTTAATGCTAAAAGCTTATTGGCACCAAGGTCAGGCAAAATGTCTGTTGTATTTTAAAATACTAACTGATTTATCATAAGTTATTATTTATCAAAGTATTTAATCCGACGTGAATGACAATCTATTTTTATTAGCGAGAGAAAACAGAGTAATCGATAATATGTTGTGAAGTAGGAAAAAACAATATTTATACTTAATAAATATGTACCTACCACTTTGTTTAATAGCTCTTTGTTATAATAACAAACAAAAGTTTTCGTTATTTAAAGCCGTAGCAAGAAGTGATGTTTGTAAGAAAAAAAGCACTTACCTTCTACCTATAGGTTATTCATAAAATCAATTATCAACGCTATTCGATTGCACTATAACATATTGTCACGTTATGATCCAGGACTGACGTGAATGAAGCTCCTATTCAAAGGAGGATACAAATGTAACTATTTTGTTTAACAAAAATACACTACACAGGAAATGTAACTTGCTATGTTCAATCTATTTTAATGAACTTTCTAGGAATTTTGTTTTGAGTAGTAAATTAAGATAAAATAGTAGAGTGAATCGTCCCTTTTATTTAAATTTCAGATACACTGTTATAACTTGGCAACTTTTATTAGGACCAACCTGACAAATTGTATCAGGGACCAACATTGAAATGTTGACATAGTTGAACAGTTTATCTCACGTTTTGGGCCGTCAATTGGCCGCCTAGATCGTGTGATCTAACGCCTTTGGACTATTTCTTGTGGGGCCATGTTAAGGCTCATGTCTACAGGGATAAACCAGCAACGATTGACGCACTGGGAGCCAATATTGAAGCATTTATTCGTGATATATCGGCCGATATGTTGGAGAGAGTGTGCCGAAATTGGGCCTTGCGAATGGGCCAACTAAACCGGAGCCGCGGCCAGCAATTGCATGAAATCATCTTCAAACATTAAATTATATTGATCGTTCTATCGATTCCAATAAAGATTTCATCAAATTTTTAAAAATTTTTGTGTTTTTTTTTTGAAAATCAAATTCTATACCTCTTAAATTCACCCTTTATTATTCGGGTATGTTATGATATATGTTTTATAATTTGTGACGCGCACTCTGGCTTATTCTTTCGTGTAGCATTATGATCTATATATTTTTCGCACTCAAATTTTGACAGGATTACCTGTTTTAATACACTGTCATTGGTTATTTGTTAACTCACTTGGCCAGCTTGGACAGCAAGGCGAAGTTCTTCTGAATCCCAGCTTTCTTAGGTATTGCTGTGTATATTTTTACTACTAAATTATAATAGTTAACTCACTTGGCTAGCTTGGACAGCAAGGCGGAGATCTTCTTGCTTCCCTGAGACCCAGTCTGTTAGTATACTCGGGGAAAGAGGAGGGAGTTATAGTAGTATGTCCCACTCACTTGGCCAGCTTGGACAGCAAGGCGGAGATCTTCTTGCTTCCCTGAGACCCAGTCTGTTAGTATACTCGGGGAAAGAGGAGGGAGTTATAGTAGTATGTCCCACTCACTTGGCCAGCTTGGACAGCAAGGCGGAGATCTTCTTGCTTCCCTGAGACCCAGTCTGTTAGTATACTCGGGGAAAGAGGAGGGAGTTATAGTAGTATGTCCCACTCACTTGGCCAGCTTGGACAGCAAGGCGGAGATCTTCTTGCTTCCCTGAGACCCAGTCTGTTAGTATACTCGGGGAAAGAGGAGGGAGTTATAGTAGTATGTCCCACTCACTTGGCCAGCTTGGACAGCAGCGCGGAGCTCTTCTCGCGGGGCGCGCGGCGTGCGGGCTCGCGCGGCTCGAGCTCGTCCGCCTCCCTGCCCGCGCGCTCGAACACTTCGAAGCGGGACTTCACGTCCAGCTGCGATAGCTCCTCGAGGCCGAGGTCTGGTTTGTCGGATGCTGTGGTGATCAATATTGTGTTTATAGTCTAGTTGTATAGGCTAGTTTAATTATATATTACTAGTGGTTCCCGGCGACTTCGCCCGCAAGAGTTGGATTTTCCATATAATTTTTCACCCCCCCATTCAACCTCTTTAATGTTTTTCTATCGCGACAAAATGTAGCATATGTCCTTTCCAGGGTTTTGAACTGTCTCCATATCAAATTTTATCTCAATCGGCTCAGTGGTTTAAGCGTCAAGAGATAACAGACAGACACACTTTCGCATTTATAATAATAATAGTAATTAGTATGGATGGTTTTTAAATGATAAGCATTCACTTTCTTTTAATATGAGCAAACATAGTTTGACTACAAATTAAATAGTGCACTTGAAGAAATGACTTCTACAAGCGGGAATTGCACCCGCGTTCCTCGCATACCAGGCGATTTCCTAACCCATGCCGAGGTTAAGTAATCGTCCGATAACGCGTGTTCAATTTCCCTCCTCAGGTGGTCATTTTTTCGAGTGAATTATCAAATCTTTAGTCAAAACACTATGTTAGCTCATATGCAATAATAAAACTTTAAAACAGCCCTTCCAAAAAAGCTGCACTATAACTGACAGAAATACATACAACATTATTTATTTTTGAAATCGGCGTCTCTATGCCGAGCGAATATTTTCTAAGCAAGAATTGCACCGACTGCAAAATGAATTTTTGCCGTAATATGTTTTCGCGATCAAATATTGATATTGGACTTAAAGTTAGTTAGTCTATAAGACTAACTACTAATCAGTCTTTTCATTTGCTAAAGAAACAAAGTGTATTTACGTCAAGTTGCAGTTTTTCAATGATAGTGCATTTAAAAAGAGGTTGATGTGTCATTAGCGCGCGGAAATTGCTTGCCTCAAATTGAGTAATTTGCTCAATTTTGCATTCAAATTTCGTACAAATATGACATTTGACAAGTAAACGAAAATTCGAATCGCCTCTCGCCTCTTTTTTTAAAACAGTTGCATTGCCATTTTTCATGATTTTTACAAGTTTCCTTGTTCTCGGCTTCGATTAAAAAAGACTTAATTGTGTAAATTGTATAGTTTTCTTGGCAACTAACAACTGTCTAGTTTAAATTTCCTTATTTAATATAGTCTATCTCTTTTTGTTTCTTTAGCATAGAGAGTCTGGTTGAACTTAAAATAAGAGGACGGCCGGTGATCAGGCCCATTGAAACAATTTAAACATAGATTTTTTAAAAGTTCACTCCCAAGTAACACAGACAGCATTATAAGCAGAGGTCGGAATTAGGTAGAGTTATTTATGTACTTGCATCGAAATGTTGATATTAATGTGGACCTTCAAGGGATTTCTAATGGACAATCTCGTGTTGCCAACAATATTACAAATAAATAATAATAAAAACCTCAGTGATAGACAAAAAAAACATAGATAATAAACATAATTTTTTTATTAGTTTACATTAATTCACAATACAAACACACATCCAATGTCATTGATGTCAGTTTGGCAACGTCCGCGTGCAGTAGTTTAAATTGTGTAAAAGTAAATAACATTTTATTAAAAAAATCACGGGATTTTTTCTGCTCTTTAAAATTAATCTCGGGATTTGAGGCATATCCACTTTATACTTGCGCTGTATGAAATCAGTGTAAGTACATGGATAACTCTACCTAATTCCGTTCTCTGATTATAAGAGACAAATGTTGACAGCATTTACAACTCCAGAGACCGTATAAACTGGTATACGTGTTCACCGTGCAACTTTACGCACGAAAAATGCTTGATGCTGTTAAAAAGCATCAACATGAACCATTATAATACTACGTCAATCTGCTATACAGCTTTCAGCCGTTTACAGAGCTTTAAGGTTTACAAAACAATTTTTAAGTAGTATGATAATGCCTAATGCTGTATAAGAGCATTAATTTGTGCCAGTATAATGCCCTGAAAATCCGTTATACAGCTTTGAGCTGTTTTTATTGTCGGTTAGTCGGTCGATATACTGCTGTCATGTGTTACTTGGTCGCTTGCTTTTAAGCCTGGAGTTCACTAACGCATGTTTAATTTCTAATCAGCCGATTTAGCATTATTCGACATATTCTGTATGAAAATTCTGTCAAATTAACAGTAAACCGATGTTTACAAACTGTTTAAAAATTGGTGAACTCGGGTCGGTGGTGACCAAATAATCTTGATTACTTACCTCTAACGACATCTGGCGGCAGCTCGACTGGACTGCTTTCGCAGATGATCATCTGATGCTTCTTTGGGATGGTGGCTAGAACAAAACAGCAATGATAAATTTAGGATGTATTTTTGAGACACAAGTAAGTTGGCCGGAATAAGAAAAAATAGGAGACATAATTTGACTTGCAATGTACCTATTTCGATTGTGGAAAGAAAAATAAAGATACAACACAATTCGCACACAATCCGGCAAAAATATGCTAACCTACGAAGGTGTACAATTATACAACCGTCTACCCACCGATATAAAAAAAGTGAATCGCTCGAAACTTTAAAAAAAAATTGGCACATTATGTTAAAAAACATTTTTTCTTCTAAATTACTGAGAGATACTCAATAATATACCTACTTTATTTTTGCAATCAACTATGACTAATAACATTAACCTACTTCAATTGTGTACATTTATTGCAATGGCTTAAAACTAACTAACGGATACCTACTTATCGTAGCATAGCTACTTATCGTAGCAGCGACTCGACATGCTCATCTTATAAAATTATATTAAGTACTAACCATTTCTTAGGTTTAAGTTTCCATGTAAGTGGCATGTATTTGTCTTAATGGAAATAAAGATTCTTTAAACCCAAGATAAAGTTATAGGCTAACTTTATCTTAATTTTTCTTTCTACAATCGAAACACAGGGTAAAAAGGTAAAAAAGTAAAGTTAGCCTATAAAGATCCCACTGCTGGGAAAAGGCCTCACCTCAACCATGAGGAGGTACGAGCCATACTCCACCACGCGAGCTCAGTGCGGATTGGTAAGGCAAGTGACCATCTTACTGTCAGATGTTATCAAGCCGCCCTAGGGCCTTTGACTAGGCTTAACGACTAATATCAACTGATATTAGCAAATAAAGATATTTATTATTATTAATATTCACAGGTATTGAGGCGAGCGTTTTCTTACAGAAATCTTTTCGATTCGATTAGACATTTTATTTTATGTTTATTAAGGAAACAAACAGCTATCTTATAGAACATTTAAAAAGGTAACAAATTAGCTTTTACACTAGCATTTAAAGTTTCCAATGCAAACTTTTACAATAAGTGCCAATATGAAGACAAATGCGAAAAGTAAGGCAACATGCAACATTTTTTTTATACATCTATACAGGAAAACTTTACAAAAAAGAGGATTCACTAATTAATTATATATATATATATATATATATATGCATCTTAAATGGCGACGAAAACTTGTGGATCGCTCATGAAAAATATCTATATGATAAATGCATTGTATTTGCTTGTGGCTCTTATTAAAAAACTATTTTCACGGTAATTAGTCCTACAAACAGGTATGTAAAAGGTGCTTTATTGTTGATATGAGCTTGAGCGTAAACGGAACCTGTGGCAGTTGCATTTTGGGCGACTAGTCGACCCTCTTGCACCCCGCAAGCCGTGCGGGGGGCGAGGAACCGCCAATCCACACGAATGCCACCCCGCAACATCGCCCGTCCCCGGTGACATCTAGCGTGGCTCGCCCCCTGAACCAGGCATCTCTCACTCAATGTACATGCGCGCGTTAATAGCCTACTCTCGAGCGCACCGACGGCGGTGCGTAAATCAGTAGGCTCCCAACAACCGACGGGCGCGCGCGTACGCAATGTTGAATTATTTGTGTTACGGTCGATTCGTTTTTATGCAAACTAATTAAGTAATATGATTTATACATCTGGTTTTTACTGTACAAATGCAACCAGAAGCATAATATGTCCTGAATTAGTCTCAGATTTAAAGAAAATTCTGGACTTATCAGTCTCGAACGTTTAAACGTTTTAAATCTTTTAATAAGTCATCATAATTTTACGGCAGACTGAAAGTTCCCACAGATGCTTTTTTATACTATGTATGAATACATTTTTGAAAATAATTCAGCACAGAACAAGATGTTAGCTCTTGTTTTCCACATTACCACTTATTAAAACTGTAAAACACTGTATCATTGTAAAACATTTCTAACCAAGCTGCAAATAAAATAGGATTTGTATCGAAAGAGGCAACCCTGACTTTATTAGTTTTACTCCAAGGTCGCGTAGCTGCAGAGGAATAATAACGTAATGTTCGAAACTTAAAGCACATTTTCGGGCGCAGCGGTCTGCGACAAAAAATTGTATAAGAGTAGGTATGGATGATTTTCCTTGGAGTGATTTATCTGTTACATAGTAACTATTATATAATATGTGCCTGAACCTCTGGTGACCACAGGAGGGTCGTGAATAAACTTGTGGAACTACAACTCACCATCTGGCTCGTCGTCTCCGTCGACCGGCTTCGGCTCGAACAGCTGCTTGAAGTGCGGCTTGCAGTACAGCGTCGTGTGGTCGCTCTGGTACGTCTCTACTCTGAAAACAAAAATAAGTATTTAATAATAATAATAAGGTTCGTGAGGTGCGCTAGGTAGCTGTCAACCCTATTGCTCCGCAAGTTCTGACGTCCTTGAATAGGTTTAGTGTATTTTGAATCGTTATGCAGTTTTATACTCGTAAGAATACAATTCGCTTGCAATGTATTTAGGTAAACGAAAACGTGCTCGACTCAGAAGCGAGTTAAATTACATTACATTTTCTAGGACATTGACTAGACGTTTCTTTAAATACCATTGCAGAGTAATACTTCTGTACGTAGTATTAGTATTTATATTCTGTGGTGCTACCTCGTTGGTCTATAGTACGTGCCAGATAACCGTGCATAAAAGGTAGTTCACCTTGACAGCTAAAACCTTGCGACACGTTACATTTGTCTTTCTAACTAGCAATTATTACGACTTGATTTTTGGGTTCAAGGTCGACCCGTACCGAGGTTCATTTGTTAGACAGATTCGTATCGCTACGGCTTATAATTAGGGTCGCCGCGCTTCGCGTACTGGCGTGTAGTGGTACACGGGTGACGGTCTGCAGGGGTAACGGGTCAATGACTTTTTATGCACCGTTAAATGGCACGGACTATAGTAGCTTGTGTCTAAGAGGTCTGGTATTTTCCTAGGGTTTTCTGTCTTTAAATAAGTACTACTACTAATCAGTAACAATTTAGAGTCTAGAAATTTGTGGTGTTAACCCCCCGTGCCCCGGAAGCACGTTACACCGTTGGTCCTGCGCCTGATAACTAACCAGCCACGTCGGATTGCCGTCTCACCGAACTCTGGCAATAAAGCAACAGAGAGTTCATCTTTGTATTTCGCACATATTTGTTGGCCCTTCTGGCAAAGCTCGGGTTATACTAAGAGGAAATTATTATTGCAAATACAAAAATTATACTAAATCAAATTGAAATTCGCTTACAAAAATTAATCGACTGTGTCATCCGGTGGGACTCGAACCCACGTCCCTTCCTCCTCGCTCGCACGAAGACTCGGACGTCGCTTCGCGAAGGGACGTGGGTTCGAGTCCCACCGGATGACACAGTCGATTAATTTTTCTAAGCGAAATTCAATTTGATTTCGTAAAAACTTGCAAAATAATTGCTTAAGTTATAAAAATAAATAAAATATATTATGGACTTAGTGCCATGGGGTTCATCATCATCATCATGCCATCAGGTTCCCCTGGTAATAGGGTCACAGAGGTCAAATAGCAGTTGCTCCACTGTAATTCTTCTAACCTAATCTACCCTATTCTGGATCACGGTCTAAAGCGGACCCTGGGCCGTCCCATGCGAGTGCACAACCGGGATAACGCTAGGAGGATGATGATAATGCCATGGGATATTTTGTACCAGTCATATACTTTTATGGTGTGACGTTTTACAAAGAATCCGGAGGCAACGGAAGTATTAAAGGGAGACCAACAACTGGCTAGAGCTGTCTTTAAAATTCAAACAACGTCGTTCACTGAAAAAACAACCTTATTTGTACTGGCGTAAGTAGCTTATTGCACTGCACGCATCTGAAGCATTTCTTGTGCCAGATCCGGCGCTCGGCCTTCACTCGCTCCATGGCGTAGACGGGCCAGGAACACTTATGGTTCTGCGAATTCGATTCCGCGTCCGAAAAGGCCTTCACCTTCTTGCAAAGCTTCTCTGAACTGAGTTCTTTAAAGCCTTAATATACTTTTTGACCGTTGCCATCCCTGTCACTCATGCCAGCATGCCAGTACGAGCGAGAGCAATGGCTAGAGAAACTACGGAAAACATCGTCCACTCAAAAAACAACCTTATTTGAACTCACGTAAGTTGCTTATTGCACTGCACGCATCTAAAGCACTCCTTGTGCCAGATCCGGCGCTCGGCCTTCACTCGTTCCATGGCGTAGACAGGCCGGGAACACTTCTGGCACTGCGGGTTCGACTCCGCGTCCGAGGAGGCCTTCATCTTCTTGCAAAGCTTCTCTGAGCTTTTTGACTGAAATATAACGAAATAAGAGTTAAAATTAACAAGTATAGCTAACAAGAAAAAAAATATAGAAAAGTGACGACATTTTATTTATTTAAACTTTATTGCACCGATAAATGAAAGTACAGTCGGCAGCACGTCAGGTTACCCATTTGAATTACGAAAATAGCTTTTATCACGTAGAGAATAGAGGCGGTCCCAATTTCAAAGTGGCTTGACGAGTGGATTGGCAGTCAACCGCATTGGCATGCAGATAGTTAATTAAGTAGTGCCGCGCGCCGCCGGTGAATTCAAATTGCGCGCGTGTCGCTGCTCGCTCGCGACACTTGATTAGCTCACCAGGGTGGGTCGCCGCGCGTAGGTGCGTTTTTGCTACTTACACGAGGAGTTACACAGGCTTGGTATAGACACTTGGTACTTACAACTGATATGGACCCCTCGTCCTTATGCCGCCTCATGGACTTCTTCTTCTTGACTTGCCTTTGTTCCGATACGTGCACCTCTTGGTAGCTGTGCTGCACCCTCGACTCCGTCTGGATGAGGGTCTGCGACGCCTCCATCGTGGCTGTCGCGGTAGCCATCGCCATTGATTTGTTCTCTGGAAAGATATCAAAGATAGTGTGAGGAAAGCGAAGAACTGATGGTAGTTGAGGCAAAAAAGAGCCATATAGCGCGAAGAATTGGTCAGAAAAGTTCTGGAATGGAGACTCTATCATACCCCGGTTGTGCAACTTTGCATTGAGCAAGCAGCATTGAACGAAACGTATCTAAAGACACAGAATAACTATAGTGCAAAAGCTTCATTCACGCATGCAATTAGAAACACACATCACTTAAAACATCGGAATATTCAGTTTATTTCTATCGACTATGTTTCCAAATCGAGGAGAAGTAAATAAAATAATAGATAATAATATCTCACTGGATTTTACCTCAGAAAATCACCTCAGCACATCCAAGACTCAAACTGTCGAATAACCAACTTTCATAACTTGCCATGTTTCAGCCATACCAAATGACAACTTCAAAGATACCAGCACCATAATTAGCCTGCTTCGTGCTTCGGCAAGCGTGGCAAAATGATGATTTAGACATTACTAACTGTTAATAACGGAGTAATTTCAACTTATCGTGATGGCCAGTAGCTTCTTGACCCCATTGACAATTTACAAAGAAACGTTTTCATAGCCTAATAACTAAAGCTATATAATGCTGTAGTAGTAGTAGTTAGTTAGTACCAAAAAGTCAAGGACATGGCACTAAATAGAGAGGAATGGAAAAGACTCCACCGACAAGAGCATAGGTCTTAAAGTACGAGTATAGATAGATAGTAAAAGACAGACACTTCAACCCTGACCACTCTCAATCAAGACTTAACTCTGATGACTTACTCCGGATGACGATGTCCGTAATTTCGTCTGTAGACATCCTTGTCACTTATGCCAGCATGATAGCGTGAACAAGCGTGATGGCTAGACTAAAAATTACGGACATCTTCATCCGGAGTAGGTAAGGCCTCTGAGGCAACTCAACTCGATAACTCAACCAAGACTACCTGACCCCGGCAGTTCGATACTGCTGATAGCTATATCCCAAGCGAAGACTAGTTATAGGAAACCCTTCTAAGACTGCGTTAACACCAAAGATGTACGAGGATGGGTAGCGAGGGATGCGTCTGTTAACACTTATCCCTCGATTTACCTAGCGTCGCTCAGCGCAGCTCCTGTAGAAACGGCAAGGAACGAGGTCAATAAAGTGTTTTTATTGGTTCTTAACAAACACATCCCTCGCTAGATAAGCATCTTCGCACATCTCTGGTGGAACTGCAGGCTTAGTAAAGGTATCCTCTAACGACATACTCGTAGAAGAGGAATCAATTTGGTAAAGCTCTTTGGTGACAAAAGTGACATCTCATTTTATTATTATTTACGTACCGAATAAAAATGCTTAGTTGCAACCATTTCGGCCAATAACGCAGTGTCTAAAAGCGTCTGCTGCCCTATTTACAAGCGATGCGACCTTTCAAGAGTGCTGCAAGTCAATATCTATTTTGAAGGTGGACATTCTTTTTATACCTGCCGTCTCTACGGCATGTGAATCATTGGGTATGCGCGAAATAGTAATACTGGGATGATTGCGTAGACTTGTTGCGTAGGAGTTAATCGTTTGATTTGTCAGCTTCCCGAATCATTAGGTCGTCGCAGTTTCAACCTCAAATTATATAAAGAAATGATCTGAGGTTTCTTGGTCTTTCTATGATCTAAGGTTCCAACGCACAACGGATTATAACCTAGAATTTGCATTTTTATTTGAGTGTGTGATCTGTTGATAGGTTAATGATGATGATTTAATTAATCGTGAGAAGATACCATTTTACGAAACTTTTATCACTTGCTTACGTTACCCTTACGTAATCTTTGGGAATTCACACACAAACAAATAAAGTTTTAGTGACTGTACACTACGGTATCATTTTAATTTAATAAAAAAGAGTGCGCTCTTCCGATTTCATTACATCAAGTTTACCTTATTTTAATATACGTTAGTAAATTATCTGTGCCGTAACTAACTCTGTTTTATTATCTATCAAGGACCTTCCTTATATATAGCTTCCTAGGATATATACATATATCAACACATCATACTCGTATAGGGCAACCGAAACATTATCCTCCTCTTGTCGGATAAAAAAGCTTTTGTTTTTTATTTACTAATCTTGATACTCCTGCTTATTTTTAGCCGATGGCTGTAATTCAGATGAGTTCTTTATGTGCGTCCTTACTCTTGTCCGGGTAACGGCTATCTATTAGTTTGTGATACCGTCATTTCACAGTTCACTGGCCTTTATAAAAATATCACAATTTAATGAAGACGGCACGGATTTACGCTTTTCTTTAGACGATTTTCAAGGAGATGAACAATCAGGGCGTTATCAAGTAATCAATTTATTTGGCCCAGGTCATTCCACATCTACTGCTGGGCAAAGGCCTTCCCAAAATTTCCAGGGTCTGTATCGAAAATTATTGAAATCGTCACACTATTTTTTCTTTGCACCCTTCCCACCCATGAAGATTGGAAATAGGCTTCTTACAAATAAGTATAAGCCTTCGAGAAATGCTGGGCTTGAGAAGAGTGTCACCAGCCAAGTGAGATAGATGGAGGACATACCATATTTTTATATCCCGTTTACTCGTGTTCGTAATGTTATGATTTGGCGAGTCGAGTTTTAAAAGTGAAAATTTGGTCAAAGCTGTATCAAGATATAACAAGATCGCTCACTGATTTATTAACAGATGCTTGGCAAGAATTGTATCTTAATATAACTCTTCCAAGAGCTTCTTGTAAACGGTTTCATTTTACGGAGCAAAAACAAACAGGAAACGCATTAAAAACGTGGCACAGTAGCGGCTGAGGTTTGTAAAGCTGTCGCGTTTAGGCGTAATGGAAATATACCCAGTATCTGTTATTTCACCTACATGCTACCTACTATCTATTTAAGGAAAAGCAGTGTCTCCTGGCACAGGCTTCATTTTAGCTTAAAAGGAGACACTAATCACTATTCATGTTATGTATAAACATTTTTCTTTTATTTTTTCATCTGTCTTCTTTACTGCTGTGTTGTTAAACGAAAATGAGATGATTTTCCTTATCTCAAATTCAAAGGCTGGCTTTACGCTTTTAACTAATGAATAGGCAGATATTTCGTTATTTTATTTTTATTGTTTTAACAAACAGACCAATTACCTAGCCATACACTAAGCTTGAGCTCGTGCTATGGTGACTAGGATAGCGGATAGACATACATAAACACGTTTTAAAAAATTCATGACGTAGGTTAAAATGCTCGTGGCCATCACACAAACATTTGCCCCTTGCGGGATTGAAACCCGCAACCGCTGGTTTTGTAGTTCGGAGCACGAACCATTACACCAAGACTGACGTCAACTTACCTATTGGTAAGCGACGATGCAGCCGAGGATGAGTCATGTTTGACTAGACACAGACAGCCTATTCACACTTTTCGTGAATATATTTATCCAAATAAGTGTTTAGGGAACACTTCAATCACACTTTCTCTGCGACTGTATCTACCTCTTAACACGTATCAAGTAACCGGCAATTGCCAGCTAAGAGTTTTGCATGTCTAACGCAAACTTCAAGCCAAATGGCTTCAGGCCAGGCAGATGGATGGAACCGAACGATGACGTCGAATGGAAGCATTTGGCTGGAGAATATCTTTTGATGTACCCAAGTTGTTCAGTGCTTATACGAGGCGAAAAAGCATAAGGAAACTAATTACGCTTTTGGCATATTACTTGCTTGGACTTGCACTACTGCATTTATTCCTGCTGTGATGGAGCTAAGAATACCGGCAAATAGTCAAATTTCTAAATATACGCGTCCCAATTAAGCTAACGAAACTTGACACTTTACTCTTTTTTCCATTAACCCATAACAGAGATAAGAAGAAAGAAAGGAAGAGGAAAACAGTAGGTGAAGAAATTTTTCTATGACAACATTGACAACGGGTTATTTTTAGAGAAACATTTCGCTGGTTGTTTTCGCTCTTTCATAAATGATCAGTTTTATAGCGAAATTATAGCCGAACATATTATATAGGATTCGGAGACGATGTTTTTTGCCTGAGTTATGATATAATATTTTTGCCGCGAGATGCTTTTCTTATATTTTGTTAGGTACCTGCTTGTTATATTCTTAGTAGACTCATCTACGACCGTCTTGGTGTAGTAGTTCGCGCTCCGGACCGCAAGACCATTCAATACCGAAAAGGGGAATGTTTGCATTTGTACTTTAGTAATGTATGTTTATAAACGTATCTATGTATGTCTATTCGTTATCCTAGTTGCCTTAACAAAAGCTCACGCTTAGTTTGGGGCTAGGTGATTGGCGTGTTTATTGAATTAATTTATTATTATTTTAAGTTATATTAAATTAATTTTTTCGCGAGATATATTAATTATGTAGTAAGCAATTATATTTGATGATACCACTTACGAATACGTTTCAGCGATTTTCTAATACATCAAAAACGTTTTAGTGTGATCTTAGTGTTGAGCACCGCGCTTTTACACTTTTTTACGGTTGTATTTTTTGGTTAGATTTTATTTTAGGTTTGGGTTGACGTTGTCAGGAGAGAGGTAGGTAATTAAACTTTCTTGAAGATTATCTTGATTTTCCTTCATTTCTCAACACCAGGATATCCCAAATAGATAGGTTAACAATACTTAGTTTTATGAACAGCCCTCCTTTTACATCTTTGCGACCAGCTCAACTGTTGATTCTTTTCAGACGGATCTACTTGGTTTAAATTCTGTAACTATCCTAGTGTCAGTACCTATAGAGATACTTGTGTCAATAATTCTAGAAGTTATTAGCTTGCAATTGCAAGTTTCCGTACACCAATCCGAAGAATGTACTTACATCCGGCATCTGGGCACTAGGCATTTCATATCCTTTGGCCAATATAGGTACCTGCATGACGCGAAAAAATCTCCGAGAGAAAAATGCCTTCGTTCTGATAATTTTAACGGCTCATTTTAAATTCTCCGGCAGTTAAATAATCCGGGTCGGCTTCCACGAACTTTGTGTTTTTAACTGTTGAAATAGATTTGTTTTGGATCAAACGGGCCGGTGTTTTTGTGTCAAAGGGAAATCTATCCTGGTTATTTTTTTAGTTGACTGCATTTAAGTTGAGTCATCGAGTGTCTAATTTTTCTTATTCGTGAAATGGGTATTCATACAACGTAAAAATTTGGCAACTTCTTGCTATAAGTAGGCAAAAGTAGGTAATAAAAGAAACAGGCTAATCTCCTTACGTTAGGCATTTCATCGGCTTCTTTTCGTGAGTCGGTCGACTGACATTAAGTGTAATACATTGATGATATCATTGCGGATCGATAAAACAATAATAACGAAACAACTTGCAGACAACGTAACAATGTTCACCAACTTATTTAAATATCATTAAAATATATACAAGGAAAGAAAGAAGAGACATTTATTCCACATTCACACAAATGCAGTGGCAAAAAATTGCAGAATTATTCAAAAAGAGTGAGCGCCGAAAAGGCACAGAATTATTCGTGGCATCCGAACCAACATAAATCATAACAAGGCTAATTGTTTGTATTCTTAATGGTCATCATCTTGTTACAAGCGCATCAAGATCCAAAAATGGCTATAAAATTTTCCCGAACCCAAGAAATGCGAACGGCACAATCCACTCTCATCGTTAACAGCTCGTATACATTTCAAAGCTCAATTCCGCACGTCCACACAGCGTGTGGGTGTACCTAATGTAATACAAACGGCAGCACATCGGACTACCCTGATACTGCCTTTCTGCACTCGAATCTCAACCTAATGTTTATAATATAGAGTTCAAAATTATTTGAGATATTTGAACAGTTTTTGGATAGGTCGATATTCCGACTGTACGTCCAAAGTGGACTCCGTTGATTTTACAGCGAATTCCTCGTGTTACGGCTCAGGGCCACCTGACTAACATATGCAGTACGGCTGTCTTTACGTACACGTAGAATCTGCAATGCACAAGAACGCCCAGAAGAAGAGTTCCCATAGTAATTTTGCAATTTCTCCTAGCACAACTCCTTGGTCTGTTGTTTTCCGTACCTGATTTAGTTATGATGACTTTGTTGATACGTTCTTTTTTTATTTTTACTAACAGTTGAGTGCCGATTGTACCCGAAAAGCCATTTTTGTTGAGTCATTACAATGTCGTAATCCTTAACAGTTAATTTTAAACAAATTAGTCAATTACTAAAATAATACCGATTTTACTTAAAACACAAGCATAATAATATTGTTTCAGATTTTCGCCAGCTTTCTGCATAATTAAACTTTAAGCTTTTAAAAGATAAAATGGCCAAAAAGGAAAGCACGAAATTGGCCGTAAATGCCACGCTGTTACACAAGTGTTTAATTTGTTGCAACAGGACCTGTTCCGAGTGACTGAGCTCTCGCGCCATAACACAAAAGCTTTAAAGATACTTTTAATTTTACTGTCTTTTGTTAACCACCTTTCTTTAATTTTATCGCTTTGACTTTGAGAGGTTAATTTCTTTTATCATGCGCCTTTGTCTTCTTCCAAACTGGAGATTTCAAAGATACAGTTCAAAGTGGATAAAATTCATCTCTGAATGAGAATGTAGAGTCGAAACATTTAACGTTTTGATTATCTAACTACTATTTATTATTATTGATATTTGGACCAAATGCAAGCCAACTCAACCAGTGATTGGTCTACGGTGGACATTTATACTGTGTTGACTCAATGAATCACCAGATTTTTCGGGGAGTGGGTTTTGTTATCTCATCCAGGTGCATTATATGCTGCCCTAAACGGCAACTTCTACTATCTAACTAACCAATCAATATATTTGGACTATTTGCATTCATATCTTATTCGCTTCCTGTTCCTATATATTTATTTACCTAAGGTCGACTGGAAGAGGTCACTTTTAGTGGTAAGATATTTTACCAATAATAGTAACCTTAATTAACCGGCACATCTTATGACCCTTTTCCTGACTAGAGTCAGACGCAACTTAATATCAGTAGAATCCAGCAATAAGAATTAAAAGTGTCTACCGAAGAGCGCGTGCGCAATAAATCGCGCTCTAATTGCTCAATATGTCTCCATTTCGCTTAATTCATCTTCTAGGAATCTTGCTATGCTGATTTCAGATAAACTTAGTTCAGGCGCCTAGGATGCATTCAAAGCTGAAAACCTTTGAAGAAAGTACTTAAAGATGGCCGTAAAATTGATACTCGAAGATTCTGCAAAACATAAAACACGTCGTATTCCCAAACACAAACAACTATGACTTGCAAATGATGATACAGCGAATGAGGTAATCTTTGGAATAAGCCAAATGTGTAGGTTGTTCGTTCCTGCTGTTCATTTATTTACGATTTGCGTACCTTAAATCATAACAGATTCAAAGCGGGAGTAACGCAAAACGTAAATGATGAAGTATACAATGACGATGCAGATCTTGCGATTTCCTTGAAATAGTGCAGTTCTGTACAACAAACATTCTAATTTGGTCCTTCCCAAAATACGTTCAAGCATAAAATAAATTATTTGGCAGGTGTTGTAGACGTTGGAGCAAACACGATGTTTTTGGGAGAATATTATCATTTTTGATGCAGTGTCATTCTTATAAATATCTCTAGAGATGGAATAGGCTGAACTTATGTATGAAACTCCAAGAAGCTAAATTGTAACTGTAACCTTGATGTAAATAGATTTAATTGTAAAACTAAAAACAAGAGGATCTTAGTGGACAGCACGCAAGTCAACCCATTTTAAATATGAAGACAGCTAAAAGTAATAAAGGCGGTCAAAAGGTCTAAACAGTGTAGTGTGACGTGCAGCCATGTGTACATTTGAATTGCAAAGCCGCCCTTATTACAACAGTTTAACCTTGATGTGCTGTCGTCCGTACATGCAAGAAACTACATAATATGACGATAATACCTTTTAATTACCCCCTATCCAAATTATGATGTCCATTCATTTAGCTAGACAAAATAGAGGTAGGTAATATTTTAAATCTTGATGCTCATTGTAAAAATGTTAACAGATCTGACCATTTCAGTATATTTCACAGTTGAAGATCCACTAGACAGAATATTTGACATTTGCAATTTTCTGTCCAACCGATAAGATATCCAATAACACAAAACAATTGAAACATCTGAACCGATCCAGAATCCTAGACTTACTCTCATTGACAGCTCGAAAGCTAACTTCAAAGTGTGAAACGCATAATATCGCGCGCGATACCTGACGCCTCAATGCGCATACGCAGGCTGACAGCTAGTTTCACACCTGAAGCACTTGGCAGCTCTCCCGCGCATACAAGCTAACACTGGTTGCGAATCAATTTTGATAACGAATTCATATTTATTGAACGTCATCGTTGGAAGACAAGGAGTCAAGGAAGAGTGGTTTGACAATTTGAGGATTAATGATATGATGATAGTCTTAGGGCGAGACTGCGGCAGTGATAAAGGGATACAGAAATAAGCTGCCTATTTTCTGAAGAACTGAGAAATAATAATTAATTGCTTGGCTATACCATCCAGATACCACATAACACTCAAGAACAAGAATAAGATAATCGGTGCCTTAGATAGAGAACTCAATAGTAGGTAATTACATTTTATTTAAAACATCACGTTTCGAACATTTTACAGCGTTCGTGGTCATAGGGAGAATAAAATGTTATTTGTCATTACAAAGTTTAAGAAAATTAAACTACCGTCACTCATTAATATTAATTTACGTTCCTATTTACGCAGAAAAAGCTAACCGTGTCTTGAGATCTTGCAGTACGAGTTTGGTTTTTGCTAGAATAGGATCCGATGCCGGTGGAACTTTCCAACCATCTTCTCTATTGAAATTTGGATGTTTTCTATTTTCAATGGCTTCACGTAGCATTCGAGAAATAAAACGCCGTTCTTTTACAAGTATTTTAGGTTGGTCGAACCGAATGAAGTGGTTGGGTTTGTCTAAGGCATGTTCACACACTGCAGATTTCGTGTTCCGTCTATGTTTAACGTCCGCTATGTGTTCTACGAGTAAATCGAGATTACTAATTTACCCATTTCTAGGGTGATTATTCCTGTGTGGCAACACTGGACGCACCTGCAGCGATGCGCCGGCGCAAGCGATACGATTGGCTTATTTTAGACGCGCACTGAGTGGTTATGTCACCGAGACAATACTCGGGCCATGGTGTGTGTGAAACGCACGCTTTTAGTTTGTTTCCTGGTTTGCTTTGAAAGTAGGACAGGAATTGGGTTAATAAACACACTTGTAGCATAGGGAAAGCTAGAATTCACGCATTGCTAGCGAGCTTACTGCATTTTATTGACGACTGTCTTGGAGCAAGTAGCGGTTAGCGCCCCGGACTACAAAACCAGCGGTTGCGGGTTCAAATCCCGCAAGGAGCAAATGTTTGTGTGATGAGAACGAACATTTGTACCTAAGTCATTAATGTTTAAAAATGTAATAAATAAGGATAGACTTATATGTATTTTATACTAGACACGCTGTTCAGAACAAATTTTGTATCACATTTTCTAAAATGACAGAATTATGAAGTGTTGCAATTATTATTATTTTTTATTTCTTTTATTTGATGCAAATTAATGCCGTGTTTCTTAGAACAATCAATATTAAGCTGCTGTAGCAAAAAAATATAACCCATCATGATTTGTTAAATCATTTTCAAGCATTAGAGAAAACTAATTACTGAAAAAACAAACACTTTCCAAAAAGAGAACTCATCCATTATTTTTTCGCATTTCCTACCAAACAAGACAATCGCCATTAAACAGTAGCACTGAGCTGTCAAAGGTAGCAAAGAGTAATGGAACAGATATGACACGTTGCTGGTTTTTAGTTTTTGCCTATACTTCAATATTACTACTTACGGCTATTTTTTAATTTCTTATTATGTTCATGAAAAAATATGATATTGTATCCACAAAAAAAGTGTTATATGCCTACCAATATTATAACAACGTAATTAGACAGTAACATAACCTATCTTACAATATTATTCAGTACCGTATTTTTACCCGACTGCGGAAGGAGGGTTATGTTTTTCGAGAGTATGTATGTATGTATGTATAATTGTTTGGCACGCCCTACAGCCCAAACGGCTTGATAGTTTTTGAGATATAAGGTGTCGTTGAATTCGTCAAAATTTTGAGAGTGACATAGGCTATATACATTTTTAAAATGGCGCCCGCCAATGGAAATAAAGGGGGGAGGGGGGACTGATTTTTTTCTTAGCATAGCAATATGGGTATCAAATGAAAGCCAGTGAAGAGACCATTTCGAAAATATACAAATGTTTGTATTCTGGTGTTTTGTTTTGAATAATAAAACTAAAAATAATAAAATAAAAAAACGGTAATTTAAAAAACTAAAAAACCCGACTGCGTTTCTGTGTAATTTGAAATTAAAAAACCCTAAAACAAGTAAGAGGTCATACCCGGGTTAAATTGGTACCCATATCAAAAATTGTAGCAGTCGGGACCCATGTTAGAAAGTCAGCCGTCTCGTCAGTAGATTGGAGTAATCTGCAATGTAATATAGAGGTAAGTATGTCCTCTAAATTCGCTAAGCCTCCATTTCTAGAATGGGTCCCGACTGCTACAATTTTTAATATTTAATATAAGACCTTCAAACTCAGAGTGAACAGGCTTCTTCTGGGTGAGCTCGCTCCATCATCGACTCTGTCTGTGCCACGTCTGGCTTAGTCTAGAGTCAAGAGCAAACCCATTTCAAATAAATAAAAATAAATAAAAAAATAATATGGGTACCAATATATTTTTTAACCCGGGTATGACTACTTTCTTGTTTAAGGGGTTTTTTAATTTCAAATTACACAGAAACGTAGTCGGGTTTTGTAGTTTTTTAAATTACCGTTTTTTTTTTGAACCTCATTTTGCCTACTTCATGATAAAGTCTATTGAAATAAATCACATGATTCGTAATAACAATATAATAAAATTACAATAACTTTAAGTTTCATTTGGTTAAGAACTAAAAACTACGAAATATTTTGAGCTGTTTTTACAACCGTTGGCATTTTTGAATAAATTACTTATACTTTTATATATACCTGGGCCTTTTTGATCTGAAAGAAAAAACATATAATTCCTTTTCTACCTATAAGACTTTTGGCATTTCTGTTTTGAATTTACACATTAATCTTTGGTTTTCTATGCAAGTTGTGAGAAAACTAAAATTAATACTTTTACGCCTCAAATTAAACTTCGAATCACTTAAATTTACTTAATATAATTAAACAAAAATATCACGTACAAACTATGTGAAAATATGCCTCAATAACGCATATTTAAGTAGTTTTTTAATTTCGTCTTTTGACGTAGGCGACGTTTTGACATGGTAGTTTCTGGCAACAGACTAAACGCGGATGCTCCATCTGGCCTCAACTCACTGTACCACAAAGTTTGTTCTGAACAGCCTGTCTAGTGTAACATAAAGGTCGTTGTAAATAAGTATGTCTATCCGTTATCCTAGTCACCATAGCACAAGCTCACGTTCAGTTTGTGGCTAGGTAATTATTACTGTGTTTGTTGAAAACAATCTACTGACTTTATTAAACACTAGCGCACATGGCAGATTACCGATATAAACTTTAATCGAATCTTATTTCGCCACACAAAGTACGCCTTTGTTCTTTTCAGTGTCTCAAAATATCTCAGTACCAAATTTCATTTAAATCGTTGCAGCGGAAGGAGTGAAAAGACAGACAATATGTGAATGCGAGAGTACCTTTGTAATGTTTTTTTTTTTAAATCATAATGATTTATGACGCAAATATTGTAACTATTTGAGCAATTTAATATTATTATGAGGATAATAAACATTTATTTACTCGTCGGTTTGATGTATAATAATAACATTTTCTCTATTTATTGTTAGAGGAAATTTTAAATCAGGAAAAGGAACAATATTATGGTTAAATCCACCACGGTAGGTATGACGGTTTTAAATACATATCTAGCAGTGTCGTCTCAAAATGGAAATACTTTTGTGACAAAAATTCCATCATTTGCCCTGGCTACCATTGTTACCTTAATTTTATTTTACAAAGACTCAAAACAGATAACTTTTTATCTGTACCCAATGCTTGCAAAGTACAACTAATAAATCAATGCAGTCAATCCAATAGCATAACAGGGCCAAAGTTCAATCGAACTATTTATTTATTTATTTATTTATTTATTTATTAAAGGAAACAAACAGCTCTTATATTACTTAAGTATACTAAACAAATGTTGTTAATACATTAGCCAAAACAGTTTCCAATGTTAAGATACACATAGCGAAGACATGACTCATACCTTAGAATAATAAAAGGTGTTATTATTCTAAGACTCATACATAAAACAACTTTGATATAATGAAAGCGAAGTGATAATATTAAAGTACAGCGGCAGCACGCCGAGTCACACATTAGAACCACGAAAACAGCCTCCGCAACTATGCAAGAACCGGTAGCAAGAACAATCATAACGAGTTCAATAATAAAATTGTCCTACCGAAAATTTGACTTCGAAAATGAGATCAATGTCAAAGTAACTGGAAAGTATGTTGCATTAAAAGATAGTTATCAGCTTTTTAACAAGTGGTTAACGTGCACGATTGGGGTATAGCACAAATGTAACTTGTCATTTTGTCATGATTTTCTGATAACCTATTCAAAAGACCAGACGAAATTCATAAAACAAAATAGAAGTTGATATTTTCCATACAGTTAGGTATAGTTATTATAATAGTTACTATATCGATATGGAACTCAGATCAATTAATCCACTTACTTTACATTACTATCAAATCAATCAATGTGCGTATAAGCATATTAACGGAACGCACGGAATTTAATTGAAGAACTGCATAAAATCCCTTAACATCATATATTTAGAGCACGAGGATAATCTAGTTATATTTCTAGTTCTTAACCAGTCAATGAAAACACCTATCACTTACTATGAAACGTCTCTCTTGCATTTCTCTCATATAAAAACTTACAAGCAAACCAGATCTATGTGGAGTGGACCAGCAATCAAATTATTACAAATATGGACGTCGATATTGCAACGGCTACTGGGACAGCCCATATTGGATCAAGTAGCAAAAGTATGCAAGTGAGTGGACTTCAAAACACAAATCAACAAACACGAATAAACCTTGCTTTGGCATTTTGATACTAATGCTGTCAAACATAAGGATTTAATAAGCCCTGGGTGGAAAGATCGTCATTTGATACCAAACATCCTCGCACGTGTTAGTCGAGTACCGATATAACTCATGAATTTGAACTCTTTTCCTTTGAAATAAGAACTAAAAGATGCTCGTCATAAAAGTAAGACCACACACGAACACGAACTAGATAAGAAAGTGAGAAAAATCCGTCAGCAACTTTGTATGGCTAGAAAAAGGCGAGTGGCATTTCCTTGCATTACAAAGTTGCATTGCTTGCCATGTATCTATCCAAAAACCAGCCAAGTGCGAGTCGGACTTGCGCGCGAAGGGTTCCGTACCATTAACTTAAAACATTAGACAGTATAGGCAAAAAAAGTATATATTTTTATTTTATTTATAATTTCAAAAGTATTCATCACAGGATACCCGAAACAATTTTAAATAAGAGTTTCCGCGGCTGTTTCTTTACGTGAGTGATTGGAAGTTTCTAGGTCCAAGACTTTAGAAATTACAGGGGGGGGCACCGTGTAAACGACTTTGGCGGGCTATATCTCGCAAATGGTAAAGCTTATAAAAAAGTATTTATGGAAACCCTATCTTATTTTCATAGTCCTTTTCAACGATACCCCAAACAAGGGGGTGCACTCAAAAAAAATTATTTACCCCCCCCCCCCCCCCCTTTACATGTATGGAAAGGTAGCCTTAAAAGAGGTTATTTTAATTTTTTGTATTTTTAAATATGATTTTAATTACATCTATACGTGAAGTATCCTCGAACCAAGTCACATGCAAATCAGTCCATAAACGTAGAAGATATTCTGCTGTGACAGACTAGGACGGACGGAACGGACGGGCTGAACGATCTTAAAAGGGTACCTTGTCGGACTACGAAACCCTAAAAAACACAACTTATAAATTGAAGTAATGAATAATACAGCTCAGAATTCAAAAACTAAACTTCTTATCTAATCGTTGGGCTACAAATCCCACAAATCTAAATCCTGTTTCTCTGAAACTGGTTATTTTTTCTCTGGATCCAAATCATCGGGTTAAAGACCTAAAATTACACGCTAATGTTAAGTTTTCGATAAATCATGCCATGCCATGGGTGTGGCTGGGATAGTACGAGAACGTTTTTTTTTTTTTTTTTTAATTTATTGTTACTAAGAAAGAATACTAGTTTTACAAAAAAATAAATCTGCCAAACTGCTTCACAGTTTGTCGGCAGAGGTTCTCGTCCTTAGGTACTAACAATAAATAAGTAGGTATATTTCATGGTAAGTGTTTATCACTAATTTATAACTAACATATTACATTAATTTACACTACAAGTAAGACGTTAAATTAAAAATAACTTAAAAATTGTTTATTCAAGAAAACATCGTTACATTTTTACGCCGAGATTTCTAAGTGAAGTGACCAATGATAGGTACTTGTGACGGGAATGTCTCGCTACTTCCCAGACGGTGAATAACAATATTTATTAAGTAATACATACAAACAGTTTAACAGTGAGTGCTTAATCTAATCTAGCTATAAATTTTAGATTTTATTTATATTATATTTTTAAGGTTAATGACCTCTTATGCGTTAATTTGAAGTATGTTAGCTCAACAGGTTGAGAAACACAATCTTGTGCACATGTTAACTAAAGGCAAAGGTATAAATGCAAAAGTAGGTCTGTCTGTCGATCTTGTTACGATTTCATGCTTTTATACCACTAAACCTAATGGGGCTTATGATTGAACCCTGGAGAAGGCTATAGAAGTATCTATTGCAAAAATAAAGGGATAATGTGAATGGACTGACAAATCTGACAATCTTTATTACATCTTACTGATTGTAAGTGATTGTGGACCGTCATTTATTAGTTACGAAACGAAATGTATAACAATCGTTTTTTAAATTTTTTTTTTACACTAATAGTGTTCCTTCTTATTTATATGAGATTAAATAAGAAACCAAAAATTCGCACACGGGTAGGATTTGAACCCACGTTTTTTGGCTAGCCGGGCCAACGCTCTTACCAACTGAGCTACCGTGCAGTCCATCCACCCGTCCGAAATTCTTGGTCTCATTTGAATTATATTTATAACAATTTGCGTGGAGATTGACGATTGTATTGGTTTTATAAAATAGTTTACGACGACGACATTCGTGGGTTTGTTTTTTGATTTGTTCGTATCCATGACCGCTGAAGCAAATATAGCACATAATGTGGGACAGGAGCATATCGTTGGTGGTATAAAAGACAGTAACAAAACAATTTCAACGCGTTTATTAGTTAAACGACGGTTAATCACCTATGACCTACATGACTCATTGGTACGTGCACCAAGTCAAAATACGCTTTCGTCATTGCTATGCATGTGTCATTTAAAACAACACTTGGTTACAATGGACTGTCTTTACAAGTAATAACATTAAATTGGTCTAGCTTTGACCGACCTGACTGCAAAGTAAGTGTGCGCGAATGATCCCTACTATACGTAGTAAGTATCTTTTTGCAGAATAACAAAATTAATGTGTATTATTTATTAAGGTATATAAATTAGAATCTTTACTAGCAGTCCCCCGCGACTTCGCCCGCGCCAAAAGTCGGATTTTCAATACAAATTTTCATCCCCCATTTCACCCCCCAGATGATTTTATATCGCGACAAAAAGTAGCCTATGTCCTTCCCAGTGTCTCAAACTATCTCTGTGCCAAATTTCATTTGATTCGGTCCAGTAGTTTCGGAGCCTATTCGATGCAAATAAACAAACAAACAAACAAATCTTTCCTCTTTATAATGAAATGAAATATTGTTTATTTGCGTTTGTACAGGGTGTACAGAAGATGCCAGTGTAGTGAATGAGCGCCTATCCAGCCATTGTCAATAGCATGCAAATACTAAACCTATTTATTATTGTCTACAATGAACAATTTATTGAAAAATGACAATTTTATTTATTATTATTAAGAGATTAATTATAATTATACATTATGATAAATTATTTAAATGTCATTGATTTTCAATCTTTGTGATTTAAAAATTCTTGAACCGAATAGAATCCACGAATTATTGACCATTCATGTAATATTTTCTTAATTGATTAAACGACTGATCCTTTATAAACTGAGGTATCTTATTATAAATTATTACACATATACAAAAACAGTTTTTTTGCATTCGAGCACTTTTTGGTATCAAGTCAAACACTATCCTGTTGCCGTGTCTCGTGTTCCGTGTATATAAATCCTTAGCCTGTTTAAACTGGTTTGGGTTTTTTTTCACGAATTTTGCCACCTCGAATATATATAGGCAGGGTAATGGCAGGATGTTCAGTAACTTAAATAATGGTCTACAGGATTTATCCGGCGCTACGCCGCAGATTGCTCTAACGCATTTTTTTTTTGGGCTACAAATGCTTTGTCCGAATTGGTAGTATTTCCCCAGATCACAAGTCCATATCGAAGTACTGATTCGACATACGCAAAGTAGGCAGTGAGGGCTGTTGCCTTATTTGCTACTTTGGTCAATTTATATAGCGCAAATGAGAATCTGTTGATTTTAGAACATACGTTATCTACATTTTGCTTCCAGTCTAAATTATTATCTATTTCTGTACCTAAAAATCTTACAGTATCTGCATGTTTAAGCACTTGTCTTTGGTAATGTATGTTTAAGATTAGTCCGAAATTATTTAAGTTCATATAGTATGTTTTGCTAATATTTATTTTTAAATTATTTGCATTTAGGCAGTCAATCACAATCCCAAGAGTTTTATTTACTTCAAGTACGTGATCATGTATTCCTTTGATTTTTTCCGTTGTTACAATCACGGATATGTCATCAGCAAATAATATGGTCTTATGTTTTATGCATTTTGGGAGATCATTTATGTACGCTAAGAACAATAGCGGGCCTAATATGCTGCCTTGCGGAACTCCCGTGTTAATATTTTTAAATTCCGATTTGTATGTTTCGATAGTGTTATTTTTATTATTTATTAATAATAATATTATAAGTATGTAATAACATTAAATTGTTCTAGCTTTGACCGAACTGACTGCAAAGTAAGTGTGCGCGAATGATCCCTACTATCCGTAGTAACTAAGTATATTTTTGCAGAATAACAAAATAAATGTAAGTATTATTTATTAAGGTACATAAATTAGAATCTTTTAGAATATTTTTTATGGAAATATTTGAAATTGACACCGGCTTACACTTTACCAATGAATTTTGTCAGAAAAGCGGCTTTTTGGAAAACACTCTATAGCCCCCTGAACATTAAACTAACAACGATTTTTTGGACTGGTTTACTATTGCTTCCTTCAACTGCTTTCGTCGTCAACAAGATAAAAATCAAAGTTTCTTCTCGCACACGCAATTTTCCGTTCAGTGCCTCCAACCTGATAAGTATTCAATTAGATAGACGCATTACACGATGCAACCATGTGTGACAAAGTAGACGGAATCTCGAAATAATTTTACTGATTTATAAACAGATAGACACGACAGTTTCAGTAATTTCCCCAATTTTCCGTTTTGCGGTAGCAGCGGCTAAGATTTTGGCAACCCTGCAATGGGACTCCTTAGGAAGTGCACTAAACACTAAAGTTATTATGACAGCATTATCTCTACTGCAGAAATATTTCAAAGCAATTCTCTTACTGGATGTACAGTAGGTTAAGAAGGTATGTTAGAACTATGACAGTCAACAAATACAAATCTGCATCGTAGAATAGGATTTGAAATTATAAAACTGTCCTCTACCCGAAGGTTGTTTGGAAGAAATTTCTTTTTAGCAATAAGACCGACCGCTAAAATTGGAAAATTCTCTATGAACATTTACGTAAATGTCTACTGTGTTTGGTGTGCAATAAAGAGTATTATATGACACTAGTTATTATAGAATGGATATAGATAAGCCCAGCTACAAGTTAAGGTTTGTATCATTTTATTGATGTTCCTCTGCATCTGAACTCTCCTTTCTATGAATTGCAATCCCCTAGTTCATATTGCTCTATAGCGCATTTTGGCTATGATCTTCCAGTTTTTGAAGTGAACCTCACTGCACATTAATTCAACTGGGTGTTGGAACAAGAATACGACTGTTGAATTACTAACACCGACCACTCCAACCTAATTTTTTCCTTTGCCCACTTTATTAATAGTAAATCATTATCTCTATTTTTAAATTAGATTAATGAGAGCTGCTACCGGGCACCGACGAATGTTTACGATGGTTAAACAAACAATATTGATTATAATGAATGTTTGCGGGCCTAATTCGATCATTGTTACCAATCAACTCAATTGTCTTTCTTGCAAACATTTGATGGATGTGCATTAGCTGTTCCTTTGCGCGATTTTAATGACGAAGTGCAATATTTTGATAAGGCACAGTACAAAGGTTAAATTAAAATCCAGAAAGCAGAAAATAGCTTTATACATTTTCGTTTTTGTAGACCCCGGAATATCATTAAAAAGAAGTTCGTAAAATAGATAGACACAATGTGTGACATGTCATTTATGTGGTTACCGTTTTATTATCAACTGCCCATTTTCAAGCAAAATTCAAACTTTATTACGCATTTTATTTCAGTGATTTATGTTGTTGTAAACGATGGAGGATATCCCAAAATCCAGAAAGCACAATGTTGCAAACGAGACTGATTTCAAGTGTCACACTGTTTACTATGAAGTAGTAACGAAAAAAACCGACTTGGCCTGTTTTTCGGACACGAAATATTCACTAACGAGCTATAGTAGCGACTAGTAAAGTAGACATCACGTAGAAATAACCCACATGCCCATTTGAAACACTGCCAATGGCCAATGGCCGAAGAATTTTACTGTTTACGTAAAGTTATTTCACATTTCTGACCGGTGATTTTTGCTGCAATGGACTAGATTTGCCAACAAATGAATTATGCATTTGAAATGCTTGGTCAGGTCAATTGCAAATGCTATCTAGTAAGGAAATTCCTAGAATCATTCAACAAAATTTATATTATACCTACAGTAGTGGTATTTGATTCACCTCTGCGTAATTTTTAATTTAATCAAAAATTCTCTGATGTAACCTGACGACTATTAAGTGAAAATAAACTTTTTGCGACTAATAAAATAACCTGGCAGCGATTTAATGATTGAGCGATGAAATAGTCTGAAAATTGGGCATTTGAGGGCGGATTAAAAGCAGAAACCTAACAGGATCATTACTAGTAGTATATGGGATAGGGAGTTTTATCGTTATAATAGTTGAGGTGCTTGTGGCGCAGTGGCGGCAGCACTTTGGTAGTGATACCAAAAGTTAAGCAACCCACGGCGCGGTCGTGATTGGATGGGTGACCATTCCGACCATTTAAGTGACGTCCATGACAAGCATCTCCGTGCTTCGGAAGGCACGTTAAGCAGTTGGTCCCGGCTAATATCTGTGGTATTAGTCGTTAAGCCTAGTCAGAGGCCCTAGGGCGGCTTGATAACTTCTGACAGTAAGGTTTGTCACTTGCCTTACATACACCCCTCCACCAATCCGCACTGAGCCCGCGTGGTGAAGTATGGCTCGTTCCTCCTCATAGTTGAGGTGAGGCCTTTTCCCAGCAGTGGGATCTAATAGGCTGACTTATAATATTTGTGTGATGATCGGTATTGATCTTTGTGAGCCGCTACATAACTAATATAGACATCTACTTACTTTCAGATTGATTTCGCAACTGTCCCAAAAGTCTAATCAACGTGATATTTGGAGTTTTTAGACACTTCTTGTACAAGCGTATGAAAAACAGAACACGCAGGTTTGCATTAAGAACGCATACCCAGATAGAAGAGCGAAGGGTCGTGGGTTCGGGTCCCACCAGATGACACGGTCGATAAATTGTGTGTGAAATTTACTTTCGTGAGAACTAGCAAAAAGACTGTCTAAAATTATAAAAATAATTATATCGCATAGATAGTAGAAGGGGGTAAATCTCCTGCTTTAATAATTCTGCCGATTTTAAAAGTCTCCGAAGAGCAAGTGCCCATAAACATGTAGCCCGAAATTGCGCGCCATAACATTTCGTTCGGCTACAACTGCCATTGCCCATTGTGCATTGTTCCTGCCAAATGCAACTGCAAGTCTGATAGGTGGAGCACTTTACGGACCGTAGTGGGCATATCTTGTCTGAAGTTATGGACTCGCAAAAGTTTTTTTATAACATATAAAATTGTATAGAAAACTCATATATGTCATGATGATCTTTTGTTTGCCTGCTCATCTAATATGAGACAAACATAAATATTTACTTTTTATTTAATTGAGTACATACTTAATAAAACTTTTTTTGGGAAATTTTTGGTAGGTCCCAAGGACAGAGAGTATCCCTGGGGGGACCAAAAAAAACGCAAAATCGCCCCTATTACAACAGCATAAGATAGGTTCTGCCAATTTAATAATAATAAAATAGCAATAAAAGTGTTTTTAATTTGCAATTCATCTATGTTAGTAAAATTTATTTATTACTTTTAGTTATTCTAAAGGTTAAATTAAAGACACTGTTGTGAATAATTCAATAACGAACTTCCACATCCAGTTCAGCCATAATTTGGCATGCAACTGCAATTTTCATTACAAAAAGCCTTTTTTATAATTTAAAGATGTAGTATCTTTAAATTATAAAAAAGGCTTATTTTACAATAAATACAAAAAACACAGTATTACAAAAACACACAAAAAAGTGACTCAAAGCTCTCTCTCTCATATAAGTAGGCATTACCTTAGCTTAGCTTAGATTTACTTTCTATGTGTTTGTTCCAAATAAACCTTTTTAAAGAATAACAAGTGGGCCTTATAAACTTAAAGTAAAAAACATCAACTATAATTAAGATTTCTTTAAGAAAAAAATGTTATAGGCTGTTTTATTGAATAAGTCAGACATGACCCACCCTCGGCCGCATTATAACTTAACATCAGAAGAGATTATGGTCAAGTCTGCCTACTAATACAAAAAAAAAAAAAAATTGCCAATTATTTTAAGTTAGTCATCAAAAATCAGGAAGTAAAAGGAGCCTTTAGAAATAGCTTTGGTATCTGATAGATAATGGAAATGACATAACAGAGACAGAACTTGGCCCTTTGGAGATAACCAAAAGTAATTACAAATCCAATTAGAATGTAAATGTGGCTTCTGATATGTATTCCAAAGGAGTCATTCCTGATAAGATAAAAAGACTGGTTTTGGTGGCTTAGGAGGTACAATACAAACACCTGTACATTGTAATTATACATTAAAGTAGTACCAAACCTCTAAGAAATACTAAACCTCAGTGGCCAAGTGGCTCACACACCAGTTTTTAAGGTGTCACCATCTCCTGAGGTTGATCCGCGGTTTGGGTCAATATAGATAGTCCATATTTACCATATTGCCTTGGATCTGGGTGGTGTGACACCTCCATTGTATCTGATTTTCAATACACAAGTGCTTTACTTTTAGGCAATGTATGTGTCCAAAATTTTAATAATCAAGTATTGATTTAGTTAAGAAAACTTACTGGGCCTTGCTGCATTCAGGTAAAAAAATGTAGTTAATGTATCTAAGGTAAACCCTACATTTATACATAAATGTATATTTCAAAGTTGAAGTTTAAATACACGAGTAAACCTTTTTAGCCACAAATAATAATTTTTAATAGCCACACAGAAGAAATCTGCAAAGTAATGAATAAATCAATAGGTTATGTTTTAAATTTATGTTGCTTTTTATCTGGCTAGAGAGTTCCTAAACACTATGATCTGGATTCCTTTAAGAAAAGAGTAAATAGGATGTTACTAGTCAGACATGACCCATCCTTGGCTGCATTGTTGCTTACAATCAGGTGAGATTGCAGTCTAATGTCTGCCTACTAATTAAATGTCATTGATTCCTCCCATCACCTTAAACATCTTTCCAATACCTACCTAATGAATGTCTAAACATGAATTATTAATAAGTAAATTCACAAGACAAAAAATAACAAAAGGACACACGCATGTAATGAGCTTCAAGGTAGGCTTTGGAAGTAGAGCAAAAAACTACACAAACTTGAAAATGTAAATAAGAAATGTATTTTTAGGTACCTACCAGTGTTTTCTTCAAAGCCAGGTATTCAGGTGAAGGCAACAAACTCTAATTTCTTCTAACCCTCACCTACTAACACACATAATATCGAGTCACTTTCTTTGCCAATCATTCCGATCCTCGACTATTTTAAGAATGGGAAACGCTGCTACAAATATTTGTGTTTCTTCAAAAACTTTTATTCGCGCCAAAATACATAAAAGGAGGTCTCACACCCCGGAGGGCCTACGCAATAGCATTGGAATGCACACACAGTACACACATGACGATACGAACCTTTTTATTTTGACTTTTTCTTTTTAAAAATAAGCCCTACGTAACAGGCATTTCCGGGAACAATCAAGTTAGTAGACACATCGAGCGCAACAGTAGGTTAGTTAGTGACTAATAAAGCACTTAAATAACATAAACTTTCATTCAAAACTTACAGTTTTAAAGAACCACTACATAAAAATAAATATTTTGATAAAAACTACACACACGTACACTCGCTACACTACTTCACTGCGAAATGTCAAACTTTTTCTGTTTGGTGTTGCCGCGTTTTGGTTTTCTTTTCCTCAAATGAATTGATGCGTTAATTTACTAAGCCACTGGTTTTTAGTATTCCTTCTATTAACGAGACTACAAAGAGAATGAATAATTTAAATGTATGTTTTGGTAAGGTTTCTGGACTTCACTATTTCAGTTTCATTTAATCTGTACTAGTGTTGCTAGCAAAATTAATAAATGTACCCAAAATGAATTTTCGCTGAAAATTATTTGCCTGCCTGCTGTGAGCTGAGAGGTTCACGTTACCTACCTTTCCTAATTATTATTAGCGGTGCGGTGACTAAAAATAGGTCAAATATTTAAAAATGCTCTTTGGCACGTATTGCGATCCGCAGCGGTCGTAATCACATTCGCAGGGTGTTGAGTGGAAATCAATGCACTGTTTATTTAGCTTTTCAACACTTTTAGATCTTGTACGCGCAGGATTTGCGTTCATTCTGAACGGGAAAAGGTGGGATTTTCATTGCTTCAAGAACGGTAACGTTTGTAATAATTTTTACACATAATATGGTCTTTTAGCCGACTGCGGAAGGAGGGTTATGTTTTTCGAGAGTAGGTAGGTAGGTATGTAAGTATGTATAATTGTTTTGCACGCCCTACAGCCCAAACGGCTAGACGGTTTTTGATATATGAGGTGTCGTTGAATTTGTCAAAATTGTGATAGTGGCATCGGCTACATAAGTACATTTAAAAAATGGCGCCCGCAAATGGAAATAAAGCGGAGAGGGGGGATTGATTTTCTCCTTACCATAGCAATATGAGTATCAAGTGGAAGCCAGTCAAAAGACCATTATAAAATATAATATATTTTGCAGTCGGGCGTTTTGTTTTTTCTATAATTATGTTTTTAGAAGGTTTCTTAGCTACTTCGAGCCTATTTTTTTGTTTAAGTAATTGTTACTTTAAAAAACTTCTCACACATTAATCTAAACAAAAAACAAAATAAAATATATGAGTGCGTAAGTATTAGTTCATAAAGTTTACTTATCACATTGTAAGTTATTTCATTATGCAGTGAAACCAAGAATTCCAACATTTACTACTCAAAACTGAAACTAGGTACCTATACATTTAGTTGCCCCTATTGTGATAATAGTTCGGTGTCTCGGTTAACTAACAGATCAAAACTCATTTATTTGGTTTATATTTAGATGAATAATAATTATATAGGTCATACCTACGGTATGTAGGCGAGGCGACCATTAATATTATTCCAAGTAAAAGTTTAGTTGCTTTAATTTATATTTGATGTTTTGGTGCTATTAACTGTTTTAGAAAGCAGCTTGATCTAAAGCAAACATACATGATATAAAACTCCGATAAGCTTTAAAAGATTTTTACAAATTTTAATATCCCTATAAATATTATAAAGAAATTCTAAATAAAAATGTGAGGAGTATAATGAAATAGCTAATGAACAGTAAACATTTTTATTGTAAATATTTTAATTGTATCCCTTTACAATCGCGATGCACTCAATGGCTTCTCAAAGCCTCAGTTGAGACTCGCTAAGGCGGAAGGTTTTAAATATTTAGGAATAATGGCCATCTGAGTAGAAGTAAGAAGCCTAATCCCGGTTACAGGTCTGCCAACCGCTGTTAACAATTTTAATATGCACGATGAAAGTTAAGTAGAAAATATACTAGGTAAAAGTGACTTGTATTATATAAGATTAAACCACTGGCAATAGAGAGGGAAGGCTTAAATCCATCAATTTATTCAGCATGCACTAATTTGGCTTAAGCTATGATAAATGTGACGAGAAACCGGGAATAGTTTTTCGTTTATTTATTAGGCACACACGATTTTTTACATTAAGTCTGCCATAGCAAGTCCCTACTACCGTTTGCAAAATTATACAAGCAACTCTACGCAATACATCTTCAGTCGGCTCGTATTATAATGCACTTAGACACTACGCAACTGACTTTTCATCCGATTGAGCTCGTTAGGTACCCAAATTATTAGTGACAAAGGTGTAATATTCATAAGAAACATTGTCCAGTACATACGATTACAAAATCATTAAACTTATATGAATAATTAAATAATAATGACAAAAATAATGTCACGTATGGTTCCGTCATAATGTTTATAATGTTGCCTTACAGTTCAGTAAAAATTCGGATCAATTGGTCTCTACTTAATATATTGCATATTCTAGAACTACTTTGACTATGTTTATTGTAGCTAAACTTCGTCTATTCAAGTTCATACGTTTTTCAATGTAGTAAAGAATGTCGTAAATAAGAATAATAATTTGAATAATAAAAGTTAGTTGAATATAAAGGCTAAATTCATTTTGTAATCGTGCATACCTATAAAATAGTGCATTTTAATAAAACATTCATACTTCAAAACTTTGAAAAATCAACAGGATATAGGAAAATTTTGAATTCTTAACATATTATCATGATAGATGATGAACTTAGTAGGTACGATGCACTAAAAATCGGCGGTTATTATGAACTCTAATATTTAACTATTAAAAAGTGAGCACTACATATTTTTTTTACATATTCTGTGTTAACTGTTACTGTCCTAGGTGATGTAGATATTGTCATACAAGAGACGGGAATATTTTGCTTTGTAAAAGAAGCAGTAAGATTTGTCGAATACCTCATTTATCTCATTGTCATTAGAAAACAAAAGATTAGTCTTTATTAAACTGTGTCAGCCACCATACACTGAGTCACCCGTTACCATTTATGGCTTGGGTAGACATAAAAACAACTTGGTTTATAGTTATTCAATTTTAAAGAAAGGTTAGATCTTAAGATATATTGTTTACGAGTCAACAAACAATGTTTTACGGCCTCTACTACTCAAGTGGATGTAGTAGGGTGTGATATATAAGACCTGCAAGGAGCTATCATTTAAATCTAGCCTCGTTTATAAATTAATGTTTATTAATATCTTGATCAGCGAGGTTGGTTTATTAAAAACCCGCTCTTTGAGGTAAGGCAGTAACATCTTTATCAATAACCTCATCATCACAATAAACTTCTTACTAGTAATGTGTTTGTTTGAAATAAAACCAAAGCTATAAGGTAGGTATAATGAATGAAAAAGAAGAAAGTAAGTGTTGGGATTGTTGGCATGTCAAATCACAGTCATTTATTATGATTTTTGTATGTGCATAATACAAAAACAAGTTGAAAGTTCAATAAGTAAACAGAGTATTTGTTTTTAGTAATTATTTGTTAAAATCAAAATATTTTATTTAATGCTTAAATGGAGATTTTATATTAGTACTCAATATTAGGTACGTAAACTCTCCATTATTTCATACTTATAACTTTTAAAAAAAATATGAGGAACTGTTAGTGTAAAAGTTCACACTAACACTTTTACAATAGATTTTGATTTGTATTTAAAAACTGATAAACTGAGCATTCTCGCTTCCTTGCCTCATGGACACAGTTTTATTTTTGAATAAGTAGATTTCTAAGTTTTAGTTAGGTGTACAATTTATTGTATATTTTTATGTTTGTATAAATGAAAACACAAGATCTCTCTGAGATTCTGAGTGAATTAGTAAATCAAATATCACTTATTGAAATTTCGACCGCTCATTCGTGTTTTATTAATGGTGAATAAAGTAAACAAATATGTAACATACTCTAACCATACAGTTTCTATTTCTGAAGCCGTTTCCAACAAGACATTTTAAGGCGACTCAGCATAGCGACTAAACGCTATTTTAATTTTAAAGTTTTATCTAAGAACTTTAAATTTTTTAGGTCAAAAAGTTTGTAAGGTGTTTAGCGTAGAAGAATATTATTTTGTTAACAAATATAACTATAATAGTACTTTTTATAAATAGATTATTATTTTGACTAGTCAATTTAAAACGTTACTAGATCGTTATTAGAATCTACAGAGCGTTAAAATATATTTAGAGAATTATCACTACAGCAAAAGTGACAAGCAAAACGTGCATTTTTAGAAAAATTACCCTCACAATTGGGAAATTATTCATTACTGGCAACAAGTGTGCTCAAAAAATAAATTGTGAAATCTCGCGCCATTTATTTTTATAAAAATGCACATGAAAAGTTTAGTTTCAAGTTAAACACGAGATTCAATTTTAACCGATTTTCAAAAAGAGGATTGTAGGATATTTAGAAAAATACTGCTTCTGAATAGAAAGAGAAGCATTGAAAGTTTTGCACTGTTTCAACTATGTAATTGCTTGCTAAGTCACAAGTAGGTAATAATGTTTGAAGTGAGATATTTTTTACTGTCGACACACAAAATATTTAATGTAGGTAAGAATTGAGGTACTTATTACCTACTTTATAAGAGCAATCAAGTTCTACAGTGTATGAAGTTCATTGAAAATAATTTGTTAAATAAAAGTTAAACAGTTTTGTCATACGCAAAATCTGCAAAGAATTGAAAATGGATTGGTGGTAGTAGTAAGAAACTTTCGTCCTTCGAACACTTATAAACCGCCCGATTGATCCACAAATAGTTACAATAATATTTTTTTTATTTTTGTACTAGTTTAACATAATATACCGTAATAATAACACTCAACGTAATTTTTGCCAAAGCGATATGTTTTATTATTGTAGCATTGTGTTTATATATGCATTCATATATACTTTTAATTATATTCAATTGTGATATCAAATACTACTCTTAACACCTATTACAATGTTATTAATCCAATAAACGAATGATGACCCTAACTGTACATAAAGCTTTTATAAAATAAAATCTACACCTCGTTTTATACTAATCATACTAAGCTATTTGCAAACTGGCGACTTATACTTAAACTAGCGCGTAAGACGCCATTTTGTTTCGATAACTATTTCCAAAATGGCGGATCATTCTAGAATGTAATCGAATGCAAAAAAGGTTTGTTAACGTCATCACAGAACAGTTGAACGCTTTTTGTCATCAATTCGTTTTTACATCGATGCAATGACAAAAAGCAGTTAGATTTCTCATCTCAGTACGTCGATATAGGCAAAGAAAGGTATTTTTACATAAACGTGTGTGCTAGGGCATTGTATACGCTAAAACCAAGAAGTCGCCCCGCCGAATTTCGTTGACAGCTCGCCAATGCCTCTTCCGAAGAGACCGCCCACCTGGGAATGAAAAAAAGTTTAAATCCATACTAATATTATAAATGCGAAAGTGTGTCTGTCTGTCTGTCTGTTACCTATTGACGCTAAAAAGACTGAACCGATTGGGTTAAATTTGGTATGGAGACAGTTCTAGACCCTGGAAAGGACATAGGCTACTTTTTGTCGCGATATAAAAACATTAAGGGGGTGAAATGGGCGATGAAAGTTTATATGGAAAATCCGACTCTTGCTGGCGAAGTCGCGGGGAACCACTAGTTACTCTATAAAAATAAATAAATGAGTCCTTCTAATCCTAACTTATGACAAGTACCTACTTATTGTGCTTATGACAGTAAATTATAAGTGTAAAATTAGACTTAATATTTAACTAAAAACAAAAACGAATTTTAATTAGGGAACAGGTTAGAACCGACCGGTGTCTCGGATTTTCGCTCGATCTGTCTGATTCGAAGGCTCTACTACAGAAATCACCGCTTTAAAGAAAGACACTCCCTTCTGCCTAGAGAGTAGGTAATATGACTTACACTCATATTGTTTGAGGCCTATATCCAAAAGCGGGGCCTATTCAAGCTAACTTTATGTGTGATTTTCAGTAAGTACCTTCCCAACGACAGCAGTAACGTTGCCCAGCTTAGCCTCCTCTGTGAGCGCTTCCAGCTTCGACTTGCCGCTTCTGGAGCCTTCTTCTGAGCCACCGTCATCACCGCCACTAAACATACAAAAGTTACATAATTAAATGATGAGAATGAAACAACATTTTTACAAAGTTTGCCAGTTAGTCTGCGCCTATCATTTTTTTCGAATTAACTTTGCTATTGAATTATCATTAGGCGTTTCCATTGTAGCGTACTAGCAAAATCCGTCAATGGGCTCAATTACAATGCGCCCTGTCTAAGATTTTTAGGTTCAGTATCTCTCTTTCTCTGCCAAACAAACAAAAGACTGTATCAATTTAAAAACGTCAGACTAAACAGCTGTCCGTTGCTAAGGAAATTAGGAATTCATAGACAATTTAGTAGGGATGTCATTAGAAGACGACAAAAGTTAGACGAAAACACGCAAAAACTTGTAAAAATACGTAAGAAATGGCATCACTTAATTTGACGTTTCTAAATTATTATAGTCTGTCTCTTTTTGTTTGTTTAACAGAGCAAGAGAGGGACTGAACCTTAATTTAGTAGGTAGCGATGCTGTCGGCTCTGACTATTGCAACAACTATCAATACTATCAAAGGCATATCCATATTGTAGATGATTTTCGTATCCAACGATAGTGCGGAATCGACTGGGTCAACTATCGGCAGTGAAAGCTACAGCGAATCGACAGAGAAAAAGAAACAGTTCTCACCCGGCGTCCTGCTGGGCCAGCAGCAGGCTGCAGGTGGCTTCCTCCGTGTGCATCCGCGCCGCCACGTTCTGGTATATCTTCGAGTTGAGCTTGTCGTCGATCACGCCCTGCAGCTCGAAGTCGCTGTACATTTTCTAGAACAGAATTTTATGATTTTAGATGAAAAATTATCTTATACCTTGTTGTATATTTATACTATGTATTTAATTTATTCGTGATCTCGGAAACAGCTCTGAAAATCTCGCTAAAATTTGGTATGGGGGTTATAAGGGTTGGACAATCGATCTAGATTAGTCTTATGTTTGGTAAAACGCGCGTTTTCAAGTTTTTATGCGTTTTTCTTTCGTAATTGTGCAACGCAGATTTAGATCGTTAATTTCGTCCCGCGACCGCGGGCGTCGTGGTGTGATGCGTAAGACGTCGGACTGAAGACACGTAGAAGACATGGGTTCGAATCTCGCTCGGTGACGAAACATTTTTTTCCTTTTGTTTATTTTTTTAAGTTTAGCTATTATTTTTTAAACAAGACTTATGAATTATAAAGCCTTTTTTTAGTAGTAACCGAGAAAAACTCAGTCGCCCAGGCCAGGATACTTTTTATAATTTAAGCAATTTGTTTGCAATTATAGATATGCAAAAGGCACATTTTTAACAGGGTCACGCAGGTCAGATGGCAGTCGCTCCACTGTGATAACCTGGTCTGCCAAATCCATGGTCAGCGGACCCTGGGCCCTCGCTTAAGAGATGATGAGACATGATGATGCAAAAGGCACATTCTTACAAGTATGATATGACAACACGGGTTATTCTGTCTTGAAACTTTCAGACGCACCGCGGGAGACCACCCATATCGCGTTGACTTTCCGAAGATACGAACTAAGCGCTTCTCATCAACATTTATAATACTCGCTAAGTTGTGAAACTTACTACCTGCTTCGGTGGTTGATTACAATCCAAAGACCTTCAAAGTCTTCTTCTGGGTGAGCACGCCGACTCTGTCTGCGCCACGTCTGGCTTAGTCTAGAGTCAAGAGCAACCCATTCCGGATAAAAAAAATTGAAACAAATCCGGAGAAAGGAAGTTGGTGATGTTAACGCCTCAGACGTTAAGCCGTTGGTCCTGCGCCCTGATCTCCCTCCGGTGATGACGGATTGCCGTCTCACCGAGCTAAGAGAGTGACGAAACAGAGAGTGCACCTATGTAATATTACAGTATTTACAGTCAAACGCCGGCTCACTGACTCAGCAAGCACTTAGGTACAATAAAATCGGCGGCTCAGTTAGTACAGCATTCGCCAGGAAAGCGAAGGATCGTGGGTTCGAGTGAGTATTTTATTTATTATTGAAAATTTGAGCCAAGTACGAGCCAGCTCGACCAGTAATTGATCTATTGTGGCAGCTCTTTTGATTATAGCTCACTACTTATGCCCGTTGAATCCAAAAATCGCCAGATTTTTCGGGGAGTGAGTTCTGTTGTCTCGTCCGGGTGCATTAATACTGCCCTAAATGGATACTTGTTTTGCCCATAAGCGGTCCGCATGAGCAGAGTATGTGCATAGGCGTATCTTTAGTTGAGTGGCAGTATCTCGGTCAACTTCATGGTGTTAGGTAACCTCACCTTCAGTATGATGGAGAGGCAGGCCACCTGCTGCGGATGGAGCGCCGGCCTCTCCGTGAGCCACGTGTTGATCAGCCCCACTTGGATCCCGTACCAGTGCTCGAACAGCTGCAGGATCCATAGCTCGTCTGTCACCTGTAAAAATTTGTTAGGAGTCAGGCTGCCTGATGATGGGCGGAAAATGTGGGTTCCAGTCATACTGTTGCTTGGTGGTCAGTCGTTTTTAAAAGTACCAAAAAATTATGCTGATCGTTGGACCTTGTTGATTTTTATTTTGTATATATTTTCCTGCTCTTTTTGTGATAATTTTATGTCATTCTTCGTAATATGATGTGCCAGTAAATGTATTCATATTCAATTCAAAAAATCATTGGAAGTACCTAGGTATTTCTTAAGTACAGTAATCAGTGTCAAAATTGGATTGTACCTAATTCGGTATTCACGTATCTACTTGCGCACGTCTGGATTAGATAATCCAGACTTTTTGAAGGCCTATTATCTGAGTTGAAAGTCCACTTGCGCCAGTCTGTATTAGCTAATCCAATTTCAGTTTTCCAAGGCTCACTTGCACCTGTTCACCATTCGGACTAGCGCAAGGCCTATGATACGAGTTGAAAACCCTTTTGTGCAAGTCCGGATTAGCTAATCCGGTCAGGTGCAAGTGGGCCTTAAAAAACTTAAATTCTCCAGATTATTTAAGGAATAATCAAATGAACGAAGAGGGCCTTACCTTAGATCTGATTTGGTCCATGGAGTTCCTCATGAAGTTGACGTAGCCCTGGCCAATGTCCTTACCAGAACCCGACACGTTGGCTATCGTGAGAATCGACCCGATGAGACTGAGAATTTAATTACAAAACTGCAATTATTAATGAGCCTATTAGACAACGCGATATTCAGATAGTCTTACCCGTTGTCCTAGGTAAACGACAAGACGCGATGCGATGCGATGCGACGCTATGCGACCCATACAAATCCATACAGCGTCGCGCGCGACATAGTCCACGTATAAGTACAGCTTCTGTTTGATATTATCGTAACGCGTCGCGTCGCGTCACATTGCCGCGTTGGTCGCTTACGTAGGACGATGGGCTCAATTCCAATGCGCCCTGTCTAAGATTAAATATAGGTTCAGTCTCTCTCTGTCTCTGCCAAACAAACGAAAAGAGACAGACTAAATTAATTTAAAACCTTAGATTAAACAGCTGTCCGTTGCTAAGGAAATTAGAGAAGCCATAGACAATATAGTAGGGAATGTCATTCGATGAAGACTAAAGTTTGACGAAAACACGCAAAAACTTGCACAAATACGTTAGAAATCGTATCACTTAATTTGCGTTTCTAAATTATTATAATCTGTCTCTTTTCGTTTGTTTGACAGAGAAAGAGAGAGACTGAATCTAAATTTAATCTTAGACAGGGCGCATTCGAATTGAGCCCAATGCCTTACTAAGCCGTTTTAGCCCCATCTCGAATACATAGGCTTAGTCGGCCGAAGCAAAGAGAACATGCACCGATGGCGTGTTTCCCCAGACAATGGCACACCTACTGCCATGCCCTACGTGCCCCTACACCTGCACGCGTGAGGACCTGTGCAACATTACTGATAATGCTTTGTTAGTCGCGGAGTATTAGTCCTCAAAAATATATATAACGCCAGTGCCGACACGAAAAGAAGAAGAAGCCCCATCTCGCTCTTTCACAGGATGAAAGACTATGTAAATATCGCATAGTCTAATAGGCTCTTTTAAACACAATTCCTCGGGGTCATTCCACAGAATAAGAAAGATTAACTTAAGAACTTGTTAAATATCTTCAACGCATTCAGACAAAGACATTCTTCTAATCCTTAAATTTAATCCTTTTGCTTTCTAACAGGAGTCTCCGGCACAGACCTTATTATTGTAAATTTGGGCCAAGTACAAGCCAGCTCGAGCAGTGATTGGTCTATTGTGGAAGCCGTTTCATCCTTCATCCATTTCACAGGCACAAGCTTTACCTCAATTGAAATGTCACTCAACTAATAATATCCATGGGGACTTTTGCCTAAGATTGATTAATCAAAGTCCTATACGAACTCCTTTCTATACTGAATAACGTACCTTCCTTCATCGAACCTCGCAATCTTAGCCAAGGTAGCTTCAAGCACGGCAGACAGCCTCGTCGTCATTCCAGTCGCCATTGCTTGCAGGCACGCTTCGATCTGGGCATCCATCTTGGTGTGATACTGATACTGGAGCAAAACCACCTCAAATTTACTCCGTTCCGACAAAACATGATAATTTGAAGAAAGCTACTAAGAAAGAGGACGAAAAGATAAAGATTTTAGCACTACAGAAGCTGTACCCTGGTTGGAAGTTAGAGAGAACTGACGCCAATAGTTGATAGATAGTAAGAAGGCAAAGTAATTTTGAGACTTACAGCCAAGGTAGCGGTGCGATCATTAGATAAAGTGCTGAGCTGAGATGAAAATGAAATGAGTGGGACCTACTACAGTTGGCAATAGCGACGTTAAGCCATCCACCACGATAGCCGCCATGCCACTCTCTATTTTAATTTTACACAGTCCTATGTTTGTTTTAGACCTACCAAAGGAACATGACCCGTCTGAAATGGTTGTATGTGCTTGTAAAGCAAATAACTACGTTAATTCAATACTTGTTAATACTTGAAAATGTGTGCGTGGTGACTCTGTAAATTGAATTAGGGGCTCACATACCTATTTGTTTTGTGTCTACTAACTTATTGTAGTAAAAACTGTAAAAAGTAAAAATGCTTAAAATGTGCACTATGTGGTTAAACTTGTGATACTGTGTTTACTATCAAGCTTAAAGTGAATAAAAAAGACAGACCCGTATTACAGAAAGTGACCCAATCCTCAATTTAGTTTTAAACCTAGTGTCGGTCACAACCAAACTCACGACTGGGTAACGTTTTGTAAACGCGATCTTCATAAAATACGTGGAAGAACGGATCATGTCAACGATGAAGATCTCATTTACCTAGCAGAATCTTTGTTATTTAGAAATTTAAATGTAACTTCCGTAATATTACACTGTTCGTCTTAAAAGACTTCCAATCAATGCCTGGATCTAAATGTATAACAGCGGTTAACTTATTTTTGTTATTCCAAATTTTTTGTATAGAGAGTAGCGTGGCTAATCGAATCCCAACTGCCTATCCTTACGTCTATAATATCTTACAATATCCACCCCTTCAACGGCGCACAGCTTGAGGGCCTGGTTCTTCGCATCCAAGGCCACATTCACCATTGCACACGTTTCTGCAGGTAATATGTAATCCGTCGACATGAAGGTTACACTCTTCTTTAGCCACGACTGGAACAGATACGCGAGATTTCGTTTTTCCAATGGGATCTTTTATAAAATATTTTATTAGAAAAAGGATTATTTAAGCATTTCTGAAAATAGCACATACAATCTAGTTCAGCATCGGTATGATTCAGATAAATACGGCCGGAAAAGATTCCCTGTCATGCTGTCTGACAATACCTGGCTACGTCTGTCGCTTATAAAATGACTCTACTTTTTGACCAGATACCTCCTGCATATTATTATGTACCTGAAACGAAGCCTCTGTCCTCTGTATGCAAGTCTCCATCATATCACTAGCCATCAGCTTTAGCCGCTGCTCCAGGTGTGACCTGAACTCAGGTTCCGGCCAGTGTAGATCCCTGATGAAGCACTGCAGCGCGTCCAGCTTCCAGAATAACTCTTCGCTGGTAGCACAGCCATTCCTGGAAGAGAAATTTGACTTGATGTTCGACGAGCTCATAAAAAATTAGGATTGTGATAAGCGATCTATGATTAGGAAGTTAATGTTTTTTTTTAATGTATAGGCAGTTACTTGACCTCAGTCTCATCAGCTGTTGGTAAGCGATGATGCGGCCAAGTATGATAAATCAAATATTCAAGACAAATCAAAGACTACTAAAAGGACACAATAAGTTACCCTTTAATCTCCCAGCGTTCCTTCTCGAAACCCTTGTGGAGAGACTGGGCTATGGACGACTCCATAAGGTCCACGTACCGGACCACCAGTGGAGCAAACGTATCTCTCAAATGCTCGTGGAAACGACCTCCTTTCAGATTTTCTGTTGAAAAGATGAAAATACAAAATTTTGGTAGATAATTTTGGAGAAGATAGCCAAGAAAGCATGTTAATGTATAGTGATCTGTAAAAATTCTAAAAACACTCACCGTCAGTTCTAAGGTAGTCATTCAGAATCTGGAACAGCGGGAATGAGTCCCACGTATCCGGTGGCTGCTCTGCTAGCACTCTGTCCATGTCGACCCCAAACAATGCCCAGAAGATCTCGGCATGTTCTACTAACAGCTCTGAGAACCACGCGAACGCCTGTACAGAACAGTCACTTTTTAATGGACAAGTAATATGTCATATCAGTTTCATGCCCTTTGGGATTTGCCATCAGCCAAATGTATATTAGGATGAAAAAAATACAGTCTTAAATGAAAAGCATTTGATTGAAACTTTACATTGATGACATTGTGATTATTTACGAAGACGTACAAGAACATTATCAAGAACAGATTACTCGAAAAATAGCATTCATTTGTTTTTTTACAAGGGAAATTCTGTAATAAATTTTAATAGGTGCTTAATTATGAGTGCTTCGTAAATGTAAATATGTAATACTGTAATGACAAGTTAAACTTACCTTATGAAATCCACCAAAATATTTGCAAGTATTTTAATTAATACTACAAAAAGCATGACTTCTAAGTCTTGCAAATATTTTGTTCTACACAAAGATACTAAGATCAACAAAACATAAACTCGTAGGGGATCCATGCAACAAACTTACAATTTATTACAAAGCTCTATCTACTTTTGTCTGATTCGGTGATTGAGAAGCTGTAAGAGTTCAATCATTATGTCTGTCTGATACTAATGTTGTGATACAATATTATTATAATGTACCTACATTATTTTTGATGTTCCTAATGTGTTTCAATGAATCAAAAAGATCTATTTTCAGCGAGTGCAAGCTTTAAATTGTTGCTAAAATAATAAATTAGCTGCTACTAAAGCAATAATTTCTTGTGATGTGCTCGATGTGTCATTGGACCTACAATGTAGTGTTGGTAACAGTGTCTCATTGTAACTTATGTTTGTAGTGGACGTAAAAGTTTAATGGAGTAGACTGATTGAGAATGCACATAGAAAACACTTTTCATTGCAGACGTCATGGTCATAAAATCTGCCAATATTGTAGAGAACATTTTAAAAAATTAACAAAAAATTTTGAATCTTAAGCCTATAATGAAAAGTTACATCGTAGCTTGGACTGCCACACTAAAGTTGACTATTCTCAATTGAAATCCATGCAATGCTTACGTCCCAGAATTCTAACAACTAAGCATTTTGCTCAAGCGTGTGTTGAACTATTGGGACTTTGATTCGAGTCTACTCCGCACAGAACTTGTGATCAAACCAATCAAGGTGAAGTATGATCAAGATCGAGTGACAAACGATTGACAAGTGATTCGATCAGCCGAGCAATCAATCAAATTATGAGTAGTTACATTTTGTTGACCGCTAGAGTCCGGTTTTGTGTTATAAACCTGCGGAGAAATAAAAGATAAGACAGAAGTGAAATACCGAAAGTTATATAGAGTACTTTGCGTACGACCACCGTCGAGAAGTGAATATTTAAAAATGTATATTCACTTTGCGACTAAGCAATAAAATATATAATTTTAGGAAAATAAAATATTTGATTGGAATCTATAATTGGAAGAGTACGCAACCAATATTCAAATCAATATATTCAAACGACAAATAACTTTCGAGTACTTTATTAGCAAATTGACACCAAATGAAAGTTTGAGTTTAATTTTGAGAAAATCGTTTTTAAAGTATAATCCTGATGTTAATTTGCTAGTAAAAAAGGCCTCATCATTCCCCACAATAAATAGCGATAGGAGAGTAGGGTGCTATTCCAGTGAACATTGATCATTTTATTAAAACTTTTTAGGAGAATGTATCACTCAAAGTTATTTTTATTAATATCGTTGTTGCAAAGTTCAGAATATTTCATTGTCTAAAAAGTTCTAATAAATCAAAAACCACGACACTTAGGATCAACATAACATCATTGAATTAAAAATTTCAAAGCAGCTTAAATATTTCAGTTTATGACAACAATCTATGAAAAATATCGTTCAAAAACAAAAAGCTGCTCCAAAATTTTCTTTGTTTCTTTAAAGAATTTTAGTTCCATCTACTTTACCTCTGCATAGTGTTCTTCGTTTTGTTGCAAAAGGTCAACACAGAGCTCAGCCAAATGTATAAGATCCTCTAGCTTTTTTGCTGGTGTTACCATTGTTTCACCTCTTAGATCCTCTGCAACATTACCGTTTATCATTTAAATGCCAGATATCTTATACGTATTTAAAATAACTATTGGTGCATTGGCATTCCCGATTATGTCCTTTTATTTATTCTTTTAAAGTTACACATACCTTCAATATTAGCTTTCTGGCTGAGCTGTGTGTAGTTCAGCAAAGCAGCGTTTTCTAAACTTGTCTGTATCATCGCTCTCACTTCTTCCGGTGCCACTGGTGTTACCACATCCTTCATCAATACGCGCTCGAGGAGTGAAAGTGTTGCCTGAAATATAATTTTCAATTTAATATAAAACCATAAATTTGAATTTACGCAAATGCGAGTTTTTTTAATAAACAAGTTTGATTTTATCTTAATTCTAAAAATAATTAATAGGGTTCTTCATCAAAGCTTAAAATCATCATGGATATCATTTTCAATTCAATCTATACGACGGCTTTCTTTAATCAACCTATACTACTGCCGGTGAAAGTCTTTCTCAAACTCTTCACGACGTTTATATTTGTATTAATCTATGTAGTACATAGTTTCTTTTGTATTGTATAATTTTTATTTTTTCGTTACTTTAAAGTTTTAGGAATTCTGTTAGTATCAATCTACCTTCAAAGCCCCTTCTGGCCTCCCAAATGGGAACGCGTATCTGAAGTTTGTGATCTGATGCTGCAGCAGTGCCTTCAGCCGCTCCTTGATCTCCGCGAACTTCTCCTTCTCTTGAACCGTGATGCTGCCCACGCCGTCAGGCCTGCCAGGCAACGTGGCCGTACTGTGAACCACTTCGACTGTGGGGCTTACTCTAGTAAGGGCACAAGCGGGATTAGGGTGGACAGAGGAGTTGGCAGATTTGAGAGTTATTAAATATTTTACTGAGTTTCTGATTATTTTAATGCAACGAATAGAAGAGTGATTCCATTTCTTAAAGACGTTAGTAAATCTATTATTTTAATACACTTAATCGTTCTTAAAAATCAATGGGTCTTCGAATACAAAGGTATTTTAAACCCTTCTAATAACTCTTCAAGATCTAATATGTAAGCAGTTTCTGAGGTCTGAAAAGATTTCTTGCATTTTGTATATATGTACTTAAAACTATGCAGCATCATGTTGAGAAGCTATGTACGAACATCAGCACATTAGGGCAAACACTACGGCATCAAATTCAGCTGTAATAGGGGTTTTGCTAGTGAAACACTCAACTAAAATATTATTTCAGTTACGTTCCACAGTTTGAAAATATAAAAACTAGTCTTATCTAAAATCAAATCACTCGTTACAAAAATAATTTTCTTGATTTTAACACTGCTAACTCCACAAGTCCGGAGACAGAAAATATTAATAAGGTAAGCAAAGGTAGAGTTAGTATTAAGCACACTTAGGCATAACCGCTATAGATATAGGGAAAGTAGTTTATAGTTCAGGGGCTAAGATTCCAGTTAGAAGCAACATTACAGTCATTACAGTCACTTAGGCTTGTGTGAGACATTAATCGACCTAGCAACTGCATTTGATACTGTTTAAGTCCATGATGAACAAAAAGCTAAGCTTCTAAATATTCACGAAGATGTAATCCAATAATAATGTAACGTACAAAGAAGCGGCCGAAATCCAGTGGATGGATAACTAATATTGAACAGAGCATAAGTGTATTTTAGGCCATTTGCATTACAGAGACAAAAAGGCGCATATGCCTCTTTTTAGCTTCCTTCAATTCTGTTACAAGAATGAAGAAATCCAAAATTCGATAATTGCGCGGACAAAGTCCCAGGGAACCACTAGGTACCCAAAAAATATTGATAACCTTAGATACGACACTACGCTTAACTTTTCCTTCACTCGGTCTATGAACGACGAATGATGATAATAAATAACTAATCAAACAAATAAAACAGACACAGATAACATAAATAAACATACACAGGAAATCTTTGTGTTTGAAATAGATATCAAACGCAGTTGCATCTCTAACCACCCAATACATTCTATTGACATCAATGCATTCAGAAGGTAACACCAAATCTATAAAGGTCTAGATGTTTTGGACATACCTTTTAAATCTAAGGGAACGTTAGGACAAGAATTTTCCCCATGTCAAATTGGTTCATAACTAAATTACTTACAACTACAATCATTCATATTCTATAGGTTATTTATTGTATTATTTACAAGTATCTCGTACATGTGTGACTCTCATATTCTTATCACTTTGAAAACCCAGCGTGCTGACTACTAGACCAACGAGGCAGTCACGAGGTCCCGTGTTTGAATCCCGGGGCGGGCCGAAAGTGTTTGGGTTTTTCTGTCTTGAAATAACTCAGACACAGCTCTGGACCCAGGAAGTTGGGTTGTGGTTAGGTTAGGTTAGGTTTAGGTTCAACCCGTGCCTCGGAAAGCACGTAAAGCCGTAGGTCCTTCACCTGATCTCTCTACGGTCATGTCGGACTGCCGTCTCACCGAATTATGAGAGTGAAGGAATAGAGAGTGCACCTGTGTATTGCGCAAATACTTGTGCACTATAATATGTCCCGCGCAGTTGACTAATCTCTATTGAGATAGGCCGCCGTAGTCGAAATTCGGCTAGGAGGACATTATTATTACTTTGAAAAATCTTTAGCATTGTTAAGTAGGATTAATTATTTATTTAATAGTGAACATAAATCACATTCAGACGGTTCAGAGTCAGAAATTGTGGTTTATGTTTGGAATTTCGTGTAATCTAGTTGATATTAAATTGTTTTGAAAATTTTATTATGTATTTATGAGATCTAGATATTTTAAAAATTATTTACATAATATACTAACCTGTTGCCATGGACATGGCTGGCACAGAACGCAAACGAGTAGTGCATGAGTGTGGGGTCCACCGTCTGTTGACCACTCTCGGCCACATCCAATAGATCGGAGAGGTAACAGAGATGGCGATAGCACCCTCTCACTCCATATCTAGCGCAGTACTCATCTAGCACAAACACTTGGCCTGGGGAGAACCAGCCCTAGAAGAGAAATAAGAACATAAGATTATGATGTCCAATCTAAACCAATATTTCGTTAATTAGCAGCAGTCGAGATTTTATAATCAAGAAGAAGCTTTTCAGTTTCATTCATTACGTGTGCCAGTATTTATTCAGTGGTTTCAGCTAAGGAAATAGTCTTGGACTTTGAATATCTTCTTACCAATGAACAGTAAGGATCAACCAGACGGTACTTCAATGTTTGTGACTGCAGCATTGAGAATAACTGATGGTGGTCAAACTGACAAGGGTCTGCTTGAATATAATCCTCCATTCCATGTTTCCGAGCTTTATCGGCATCTGAAATAGATAGATTTACTTGTATTGGTTCTTCTCATTGTTCACATGGATCATTATCATAAGAAGTCGCAGGACGACGTCCACCGCTAAACATAATGCCTCCCCCACCGATTTTCAAAGTTACTGTGGTAAACGACCTGTGTCTAAAAAGATCTTGCAATCTTGCTATATCAATCCTTTATACTCGTATACAGGGTGTCTGGGTTTCGACTAGCGCCAATTTAAGGGCCTTTTATTTATCAAATTTTCGCGACATAAGTAATCCATATTTTAAAAAAAATGCATTTTTGGGTTTAAAGTTTAAAAAACTATTAAGGGGGTGCAGCGCGAAGCAAGTCGAGTAAGTCTAAACGATCTTCAAACAGAATCAAACTTATTAACATTAGTAATTAGATCCATTTGCTTTAAACTTTTAGACTTGTTGATTTAATTAGAGCAATACCTAGTTTTATTCTGCGCAATGCGCAAAACCATCAGACATTTGTGTTAAAAACTGATAAGTGTTCATATTTTTTTATTTATATTTTATTAGTGTATATTAAAAAGATGGAATATCAATAAAATCATTTTCATGTACAAATTATTTTTTCATGCGTAAAAATCACTAAGTTTTCCACAAAAAATGCTCTTAGATATCATTAGCTAAAAATCATGTTTATTATATCATTAAGAATTTGTTTTAAATTTCAACAAGACCAGGACCTTGTGCAATAATTAGGTTATCGTAAATAAGTTCTTTAAATGTATTTAACTAATTCAGCTCATCGTAAAAGTGATTAAGATATACGTTAATTTTCTCAATTTCGTGCAGGACCGCCTTAAACTGTTTTTAATTTTTTGGAAAATTTCTTATACATATTTTTTTTAGTCTATGATGGTTAAGAATTTTAAATTAATCTTTATTATATAGGTATAATATTTTATACGTATCATTGTGTAGCACTTACCCCCCATAATTTTATGATGCGTGTCCGACGTTGTTGGTGGTGTAGGCTTGTGACTCTGTCCCGTTGCTCTGTACAAGGCCATAACCCATAAATGGCACTCATTCTCATCAGTGACTCCCATCAAAACCGATTCTCCATCTCTGACCGCATTCATGAAGTATTTAGCACCCTCCAGCTCTGAATTTAAAGTTTTTTTTCCCATTAGTCAGGATAAAATTAAGGTAAAACAAACCAAATTAAATTTTCGTAGGCCTTTAGCTAGATGGTGAAATGTCTGAGGCAGATCTACTAAGGCTTCATGTTGAAGTACTATGACGATCTACGCATGTAGCAGTTAATTATGAGAATCATGGCAGACTTTCAGAAGACCGTTTAGCAAGTAGTAGCTGTAGAATCAAGTCTGTGTTTGTCTCATCAGTTTATTGCTATTAAGTTAATACAGCTTTCAAGTAGATAAAATAATGGGGATAGATTAAGGCCATGCAATAGTATAGGGATAGGCAACAAACGCGATAGACACTTTTATTTCAGCTGAATACGTAATGTATTATCTAGTCATTTTAAAATTATGTTTTCTGTTGTAATATTTAAATAAATATTTATAGAGTTCAGTTTAGTTACTCATTAGTAAAATTAATTATTTCATTTCAGGTTTAATATTTTGTTAAATAGTTTCAACATTGTTTATTCATCGAATGATAATTATTAAGTGGCTGCGAACTACAGCTTTAAGAAGCTAATATTTTATTTTTATAATAGCTGTCCTAAATGAAAGTATGAAAGATCTATTACCAGTTCTACAGCCTACTCCTACTAAGTATTAAAACATGTTTCTTACCTATTTGTTTGCTCTTACCTTGTCCAACGATCAGCTGTGCTGCAAAATTCGAGAAAAGTAATAAAACGATTAGAATAATGATGTTCGAAAAACGTCAAATAACTTCAATCACAGATAACGTCGAAATAAAATTATTTTCTATCAATAAACACTTATATAGCAAACAAGTCATATTTTTTAAATTAATTACTTTTAGATCAATTTTGACCTAACCTAACACTCAAATAATTGACCTATTTAGACGGACCAATTTCAAATCGCTGCAAATCTTGATCCAAATCAGCATTAGTCTAGTTAAATTAAAAGAGAACAGTATAAAACATCCTACCACTGGACAGCTCGATATAGTCCACAGTGAACCCATCCAACTGCATCATCTCAGCAGGCTCCGACTTCTTGTCCTTGTACGAGCACAGCGCGAACGTGTACTGGCTCACTTGCACGAGGACCATGTATCTGCGCTTCCATTTGCGCCATACGTTCTTGCCGATCATGTGGAGATAACTGGAAGATGACAAAAGTAATGCTATTAATAATGACGTCATCTTTATAACAGAAATGAGCGAGACAAACTAGTAAAATAGTTTGGACATCTATCAGGTAGACAAGAATTAATCATGCATCAAATACCCACAAGGCAAGCAGGAATTGGCAGTTAAAGAGATCAATAATACTGAAAAGGTAGAATCCGGTTTTAAATAGATGGGAAATAGAGATCGAAAAAGCCATGTATTAAGTCTTAGAAGTTTTTAAGGGGACTTTTAAAAAAACTTTGAAGGTTTTTGTGCAAACTTACCCACAATGTTTCATGTTCAGTGGCTTGTCCATCCGACACGCTATTTTGATCCTCAGATCCTGATCTGGCAAGTTCTTTGGTACTGTCATTCTATGCCATTCTGGTACCTGCAATTTCATCTCATTTTTAACAATTGCTTTTACTAAGGATGTTTAGCTCATCATTTAATTTGATCATTACATTCATCAGCTCATGTTGATATTGATATTGAATTGTAAAATTGGGGATATTACAGGCTATTTGAATATTATTTTTCTCTCGTTAAGTATTTGACAGGTTATTTGGACTTGTAGCAATTTTGGTTGATCGCAATGGTTTTTATAATTTTACCTTACTAGATAAAGGAGTGGGTCTTAGAACTACTTTCCCAAGTTCCTTGTCTTCCAAGGCTAACACACCAGGGTTTTCTGTGTACAATTTAACTTTAACGGCTGGCAGGGGTTGTGTTGTACTAAAGTCTCCTTGAGTATCCCACCTAGGATGAAAAACATTTGCTTTATCTTAAACAACAACAGGGTCAATAACAGGTTTGTTAATCTTTCGATATCATTTGCTTTTATGTCTTCAACTGCACAACTTATTTTAAAGTCGTTATTCCTAGTAAAAGTTGTTTTAATAGTTACTTACATAGGTTTGGAGGCTTCGGCTTGGTCAGTCTGCAGTTTATCTCCCCCCTCCACTTCCATAGTACAATAAACTATTCGATTAGGAGCTAACGATTTTAGACCTTTTACTTCCATCACAACCACCTATAATGTTATCTGCATTAGTAGACTATTCGTAACCAAAAATATTTAAATATAAATATACCAAAGAAAACAGGATTAACACAGTATAATTTTAGAATTCAATTGCTCTTAACCTACGTACTTTTCTGAAATTGAAATGCATAAAAATGGTTGGTAAATAATTTTGTGTCCGATTTGCCTAATTGTGGCTTACTATTCTTAACATTACCTCAATCTGGAACGTCAGAACAACGTCCATTTTTGTAAGCTGAGTATCCACATCACCGCCGTCGGCCTCGCCTGTCAGCTTGTTGGCCAGAGACCCCTGAGATCTGAAACACAGCTGCTTACTCAGCCTTGGACTCGGGTCGGGTCCAGCGTTTGATCTAATAGCCACAACCGATATAAATCCACCACCAATACAGCCAATTGCAGATAAAAACCAATTTTGGAGATGAAGATTAAAATTTTGACAAAAATTTACATTAGACAGTCAATTGATGATTAAAGTCAAACATTGATTAAATGTTATTTCAAACCACACAAGATAAAATTAGATAGAAATATTTCAATAACATTTGTTACACATATACAATATAAACAATGATAAAAATAGCATACAGTTGCGAGCCCAATTAAATATTACATAATGGAATGGTTTATTTTTTAAAGGTTGTGGTTTTAAGGGTATTAATACCAAGGTAAGGTTATAAATTTAGATACAGGATACACAATGCCCCAAGCAATTGGTTTGGCCAGACATTCATTTAAATGAAAACAAAGGGTGGCATACATATTGAACCATCACCGATACCAAGAATGATTAAGCATGACAAAGGGAAAATATTACAAAGTTTCTGCTACATACATCTAATTCTACAGATCAAAATCCATCAGATAATCAGAAATAAGATAAAAGTGTTCAAAACAATAATACTTAATTTAAGATACCTTTTATGAAACGAACGAAAATGAGTTCTTGGCGACACAATATATTTTTTAGGATCTTTGATCTGATGAACTTTGATTAAAAGTACTAGAGTGTTAATTTGTGGTAGTTAAGATGGTGATGAATGGTAAAGTTATTATTATTGACTTAAGTGATATAACGGTAGTAGTTACTTAAATAGTGGTTATAAAGCGAAGCTTTCCATAAGCTTAAGCAAATATTCGTAATCAAACCTATATTTTTGTAAAAAAAATTAGAAGAGTATAAATAAAAGACAGTTAACAAAATAATAAGATAGAGTAAGTGATAAGCAGTGAAATTCTTAAGCTTATTATTAAAAGCCTTCGTAACTCTCTAGTAGTTTTAAAGTCAGATACGCGTTAAATCTACGGTCAAGTCTATATTCGCTAAGCTATCTTACTTTTAAGTGTATTTGTAGCTTGTACTATTTTTATAAAATCCTTATCTACATTATTAAAAGTAAGCTTATATAAATCTTTAGGCTGTGTTGTGGAAGCTTTACATCCTCTGTTGTCATTAGTATTATTCTTTATAGGACCACAGGGTTAATCTACATTAAATAATCGAGCGCTATGCTAGTTACTTTTCTAATTTCTACTTGTGGTCGAACTATGACAACGTAAGGATCAAAAGTAGGTATTTTCAGGCCAGGTGTAGGGTCCCTCTACACAAGTCTCAAAACACGTGCTCAATTATCAATTTTGTACTCATTACTTGTACTTCCTTCAGTCCAGTTATGTGCCAGGGGCAAAAAACCAAGTTAGAAGTGAAACCAAACAAGTGTGAAATGGTTGTGGATCTGGATGGACGTCTATCGGATACTAATAATTGGTGTACTCATACATGAATATGACATACTAATGTAGTAGTATGTTTATCGTCACAACTCCATGCTTCGGGTAGTGATTTAGGAAATATCGACGCTACATCCAGTCCAGAAATAGAACACAACAGTCTAAATGCGATAGATAAGAAACTGAAAGTACACAGATAACTTTAGACAAATAATTCTTTAAACATTTTTGAAAATGATGCTGTTTCAACACAGTTTTAGAGTTTTTTCTGTGAACATACATAATTAGAAAGAAACAACGTGTCGGCAGAATCAGGTTGTGTTCAGTAAAAAATTGTTGTTTCCATCGAGAAGCTTAACATAGACATTAGATTGACCAGTGATGATTAGTTTAAAGTAGTACCAGATATTTAAGGAAATACATATAGTTTTCGCAGATTTATACCATTAATCATTACTGTTCCATCTACTCAGCTTTTGACATCGAACACACCAAATAACAATGACAATGATGTTATACACAACATCAAACTCAATCCGAAACCAAGCTCAGTGTGAGTGTTATTGTAACTATACATTCAGAACACACAAATATCATGGACATGCGTTTTTACGTAATGATTATACGTTATTTAGACTTAAAAGCCAATAGTTTTAATATGAAGGTATTCTTTTTTAGACAGGTCAGCAGATCGTGATTTCTTAAATTATATGTTTTTATTAGGATGATATTTGTCTTCGAGAGTGATTTGCGAATTCCATACCACCATCATTTATTAAGACCCAGATTGATCTGTCTTGCCGCTACCTTTTAAATTACCAAATAACGTCTTCTTATACTCTAGCCTTAAGTATATGATAAAGATTGGACACTGACCTGTGATTATACCGCTTGATTTTGTGAAGACCATATTTGGAATCGGCACCGCCCTTTGACACAGGGAGTGACTCCAAATTGGCCATCAGAAGGTTGATGGACGACTTCAACTCTTCGATGTAGAGCGACTCCATTTCTTTTAGCACGAACTTCGGCATCAGCTTTCGGTTCTGAAGTGACATAATAGACTAGTTTAGTACCTCGTGTATTTTTAACATCTATAACTGCACCCCCCTAAAGTGGCTTGTAAAAACTTGTTGTAAAAGAAAGAAAGGTCGCCGATTAGCTCATGGACGATGAAAGTTCTACACTGTGTTTCAAAGAGAATATTCTAGAAACGTGTATTTTCTTCATTAGTAACCAATTAAAGCTTTGAATAGATGGTATGTAGGTAAACTGAATATTTCTTTACCTTTTCCATTTCATTGACTTTCTGCATTCTTCCATCAAGTTCTCTTCTAATGGCTGCGGCTTGTTCATCTGCTGAATCCAGCTGTGAAATTAATACATAAATATTAAACATCCTTTTTGGTCAAAGTGGAGAGAAGTTTCCAGTATCTTGAAGAAGTCAAAATAAATTACCTATCATACATTTTTTTAACAATTACACTATCTATTTACCTAGATCCGAATTAAGCATGACTTGTGCTTTGGTTATAATAACCTTTTGTCATTAAGGTATCGGTCGTCTTAAAAATACTTACAAGTAACGCGTTAAACAGAAGCTGGTGCTCGAACTTCTTCACCCCTAGTATCTGCTGGAACATGTCGTAAAGTTGTTCCTTGCTGAGGATACACTCCGCGTTCAGGCTCTGCTGCTGAGCCCTCGAAGGCCTCTTCGACTCGTCATCTCCTGGGATTCCTATGGTCAAATTTTTTGGATTAGTGGTTTGGTGGTTACCTTTTAGTAAAAACTAGAGGAATTACTCCGGATGACGATTCGTATTGTCAACTGTAGCCGTCTCTGTCACTAATGCAAGGCATAACTGCGCAAACAATCGTGATGGCTAGATTAAATACGGACATTGTCATCCGGCGTAAGGTTGCAGGCTTTGGTGTTAATCCATTTCTTTTGATTCCCTGGGGAGGGAAATAGACAAATGAAGCTTTATTATAGACAGTGGATAGTGTGGCATCAGGCCCATTACCAATTCTTGCATTGCATTCGCTTATGTTGATTTCTGAGATCCATAATATTTGGAATTTGGCATTGCTTATATTATATGTGAGAGTGAGAATTTATCCTTATTTAAGTCGATTTATTTAGTAAAATAAAATATTTACAAGCCAGTGCTGCTTTTTACAGTAAGTTTAATAAAAATAATTGCACTGAATAAAATTTAAAATACTGCGTTTTAAAATATTTATTAAAAATGTTATTTCATTGTGAAATAAATGAAGAAAATGTTTGGTGTTACCTATCTATGGTTATAAAGTGTAGTATTCGAAATATGTTTGTAAGTTCACAAAGTGATTTTGCGTTAGTGTAGTATTGAACAAGCTAAAGTAATTTAAAATATATAGAAACATGCATGTTTAAAATTGTACAGTCAGCACATTTTAAGACAAAACTTACCTCTTCAATGAAAGCTTTGTCATTATCATAAAATACAAAAACAATTTGAATGTACATAACTATAAGTAATACAAGATTAAAATAAATTGTGACGTCATACACTTTTAGTACAAAGTAAAAGAATACAAAGTACCTGTAACTTTTTGGGACCTAGAAATTTTTGTTGAACGTCTCATATTTAACATAAAAAAATGGAAATGTAAGTAGATATGTACAGAACTTCTAAAACTCCTATAATAAGTAATACATAATCACTTATCAATGAGATTTAGGATAGTCTGATTACAAAGACACCGTGACTCCTAGTCTAAATAATTTAAAAGCATAATAAACGTGCAATCAAATGAAAAAAAGTTACCGATATAGCCAAATGCCAAAGATGACGAAAATTAAAAGTATGATAAAAAAATGATTTTATTGAAATTACCTAGGTTTTTTAAGACGCATTGAATGTGAATTTCTTTAAAAAAAGACATTAGGCTATAACCCTTGGTGGTTTTAGATCAGACGAAGGCATCGCAGCTAACACGAATCAAGCAACAGCACATTACAGAAGCGTACAAAATGAAGAAATAGGAAACCATGACCCGAGTGATACCTGTTATTCCTGTAGGGATGTGTGAGAGAGACATGTCGTGAGAGAAAGGGAGAGAAACACAGACAGTGAGAGAGATGCAGGCGACACATAGTTCATTAAACATTTAACAAATCAGAAGTGGTACTATGCTATACAAACTCACTGGTTTCGGGATATACTTGGTTTTTGTGGTTTTTACTAGGTTCAGTGTGACTTGGATTGATCTGGCTTCGAGTAATGAGTTTATCAACATGTATCGCTACTGATTCAATTTCTTTACTACGTTTGTGACAGCAACATCAATTAAAGTTTGATGATTATTATTACATACTGTAGGTATTTAAAAATCCAGTAAACTAAAACTTTATACTTTTTATGTTACCTTTGATAATCATCGAACTTTACTAAGGTATGATATTGCAACATTAACTCTTGAACAACTTCACAAAGCTGAAGTTTGAACTGAAATCCTAGCTTCAAACAAAAGTTTGGGTAGCATTACGTTTCACTTTGATGTTACAATGTCATTTCCACACTAATTTTCTCAACCATGGATATTTTTACTTTAACACCGATGCAATCAATGAGCATTGTAAAGGAATATAATGTATTGTGTACTTATATACCCATTTTTATGTACATCAGAGTCTTTTGAGTAGATTTCCATGTATTGTATGAACTTTCTTACATTCACTACTGAGCACACTGATTTTTTATTGTCACACACATTCAAAGGCTCGCAACACACAAGCGTCAAATGCGTCAACACATTGCAGCATGCTTATTTTTCTTTTTTTGAGACATTCGATGTGACATCAGCTAGACTTATCGGAGTTGCAACCACTGCTTCTAAAGTATGTCATCGACTTCTTTTTCCAAAATCTATCGAGATAACTCCTAAATTATTATCCCATACTTACTTATTTGTACCATTATTCACGTTCCAGTTGCCATCAGTGTTAAAAGCATATGATTCGTAATTACTGCTATTATTTACTAAAACGAGTTAGGTCTTGTTGTGGGATCAAGTATTTTTAATTAAAACAAACAATTACGCAATAGCATTGTTTGCTCCCCAACCCAAGTCTAGCTTCAGTCTTATAAAATTAATTAAATTTTAGAACTCACCTGTCCCCTTCATAATACAATCAAACTTAGCGAGCCACGAAGTCAAAACTGTTTCTTTACTTAATCCGTCAATTTCTGGCAAAGACCTGAAACATGCGTTTATTAACAAAAAGTAAATTTTATTCGGGAAGGTGTAAAAAATAGTGGGAAAAACTAAATGAACTAAAAGAATGTAGAAGTAAACCTTTCAGAGTACTTACATAATCAGCTGATGGAGTATATGGAACCTTTATTTACTTAAATAGTTATAAGTAAACAAAGGTTCCATATTGACTACGAATCCCACAGCTATAAGTCTAGCATACATATATACAGGGTTAATTGTAATTAGCTGGACACCTCTTGCAGGCAGCCTCTCAACATCAATCCCAACAACATTTGTTTTACGACTTTTTACAAATCTTAATAAATAACACAAAAAAAGAAAAACAAAAAAAAAATGTTCCCTCTGTTATTTATTTATTTAATCTTTATTGCACAACTAAAACTGTGTACAAAAGGCGGACTTAATGCCTAGTGGCATTCTCTACCAGTCATACCTTTGGGCTACTATTTACTACTCTGTATGATGTACCTAAAATAACAACGCCAAGGCGCCCCTACCTCGCCCCTCCTGCATTCATTCAACGTTTCAGTACTAACATGTGCGTCGCCGCGCCGCTGCATCACCCCGCCACCCCGCGTCCCGCTGCACGTGGCGATTATTTTGTCTACGCAAGGTGCATAAGTAGAGTAACGCAAGTTTAGAGTCAGTAAACAATTTTTGTATGGGAAAACTTTAATTTTAAAAACTATTAATTTTGAAAAGACGTAGAACAAATGTTGTTAAGATTGTTGTGGAGAAGCTGCCTGCAAGAGGTGTCCAGCTAATTTAAATTAACCCTGTATATAGCTACGGTGCTCCCATAGTAAAAACAACAACTGATTAAGTCCTATCAAGGAATAGAGCTTCAGTCATTGAAATTACTTCGCAATTTATTTACATTTTATTTATTAACTTTACTTTTCGAACACTTTACAGAATACATCTCGAAGTTAATCCGTAAAATTGTGTTTTAATGAGTTCGACTACTCGCGGGAACATAACATACGTCCCTAACTATCACAGGCCTCATCCAACAATAACCTTAGTTCCACTGTATAAGATGTTTCCCAATTACCCGATGCCTAAATAACCCATAACATGACAGTCAAACCATTCCCAAACCTGACTCTCTTCTCGATGTTGTTTCTGAAGACCTCGCGGAAGTCGTGATGGGAGCAGGCGCCCGACTTGACCATCTGTTCCACCCTCTCAGATTTGAGGAACACGTCGTGGTACGACTGGACCGCGTTCTGGAATGCCTCATCTGCCAGGATCTGGGTCTCGCCTTTTAGGAAAGCCTGTGGAAAATTAAGGAATACAAAAAAAATGCTATAAATTATAGAATTTTGTTTTCTTTAACGCGCTTTAGTATAGTCCGATCGCCAAACTGAGTCGTCACCTGCGGTATACAGTACCGTTACCATGAGTTTACGGCGGTTTTACTCGCTAGCGACGTCGTAAAAAAAGTGTATGGAAAATTGCACAGAGCCTCTAGCGGTTACTTGGAGAACTAAAAATTTCTATACACTTTTTTTACGTCGTCGCTAGCGAGTAATACCAGCGTAAACTCATGGTAACGGTACAGGGGTGCAGGGCGGTCGGGCTATAATAAATAATGTCTGCTTGACAGTTCGACTTTGAATTGTAAAAAGTTTTAGAAAAGTGACAATAATTTTACTGACTGACAGTATGAGGTATCATCCAAGGGTATCATTTATTGTATTTTAAAAATAAAGAAGCTGACCTTCGACTAAATTAAAGAAAGTAAGCAACGTAGAGTTAATTCCTTATTTTAGCCAAAATTTTGAAACGAAACTGATTGTAATCTGATCCTTAGGGGAATGTCCCTCCCCAGTAAAATACTAACTAGAGGTTATTAATACGTTGATTTCAAGAAACAATTAAATATCAGCAAACAACCTTGACTCTAGGAAAGGAAACCTTCTTATCCAAGCTTATATTTATTAAGTTTGTCGAGCGAGACCCGTCGGCTATTTTCAGATTGCCTTATATGGTTTCTAGTTTATTCCACTTTATCGATTATGTTTATTATTAGGTTGGCCCGTTTTGTAAGATTGTGCTACTTTTAAACTAAGAGGGTGAGTCGCTTCTTATTGCAATCTAAGCGCCTTAGTGGCTTAATTTAAGCATAATCTTCTTGCCTCGAGGTCCTCTGTTTGGTTCTAAGATAAACAAGTACATTATTAAAGTCTATGTTTAAGTCTGATGTTTTTGGCTGATCTCTTTGCTTGCATGTTATTTGATCCAATCCGATAAAATATGTAGACTCGCCGTAACTAGTAACACGTATCAAAGTGCTTATTTAGTTTGTTTCGTACGTATCCGCCTATTGATACTATAAATATATAATTTTCTTATTAATTTGAAAGCTATTATTAATTTTCAGACGTCCAGTTTCATTATTGCTTTCCGAAATATTATAACTACTGCAATTTGAAACCATAGTTGGGCAGTACGCCTACCAATATCTCTGTTTAATTTCAATAGCATCCAGTCCATCTTTATTAGCAACGGACTCGCGCTGACTTTAAACTACCTACTAACTATAGTTCGATATAACAACTACTGTATTATTATGTGTTTCCTAAACACTACGATCTAGATTCCTTTAAAAAAGAGTGAATAGGTTGTTACAATTCAGACATCATGACCCATTTTCGGCCGCATCGTTGCTTACCATCAGGAGAGATTACAATCAAATGTCTGCCTATAAAGTTATTATTATTACTACTTATATCCCAGCGGTGTGTACATAAGAGTTGGAGCTCCGTGATCAGAGGAAAGAAGACTTGCCATACCTGGAACCTCGCTTGTATGGTTTCCAGCTGGTGCGGCGTGAGTTTGGTGTGTCTCCTCGTCATGTCCGTCGGTTGCTTTGCGTTGAACGGATGAGCCACACATCTCGACACGAACACGTATAGCTGAAGCCTACGCTTTTTGTCTTCTTCTAGCTTTTCGATCTTTTCCTGCGAAGAAACAAGACGGATGCAATATGTCGACACAAACAATTGGCTATTTATATACGAAGAAAGTACTTAAAAGGTTTTTGGTCTTTTAAGAAGTTACAGACTCAGCAGTGAACAAATATTATCAGCTAGAGGTTTCCCGCGACTTCACCTTTGCAGAAATGTTAGATTTCCCATAAGAACTTCCACACCCCTTTTCACTCCTTAACGAACGATTTTCATAATAAAAACTATGCTTCCGGTCCCACAAGACTCATAATAATAATAATAATGTCCTTCTAGCCGAATTTCGACTACGGCGGCCTATCTCATTAGAGATTAGCCAACTGCGCGGGACATATTATAGTGCACAAGTGTGTGCGCAATACACAGGTGCACTCTCTATTCCTTCACTCTCATAATTCGGTGAGACAGCAGTCCGACATGACCGTTGAGAGATCAGACGCAGGACCAACGGCTTAACGTGCTTTCTGAGGCACGGAGGTGCTAACACCACCAACTTCCTGACTCCGGAGCTGTGCCTGAGTTTTTGCAAGACAGAAAAACCCAACACTCTCGGCCTGACCCGGGATTCGAACCCGGGACCTCGTGGATAGTACCCAGCGTGCTGACTACTAGACCAACGAGGCAGTCAAAGTCTCACAAGACTCATACTACGAGTATGAGTACTATTTCGATTCAGCGGTTCAAGTGTCAAAAGGTAACAGACAGACATACTTTCAAATTTAAAATATTTGTTAGTAATTAGTGTAGATGGTAGTAAGTATAGATATACGAGTAAGACAGAAAACTCAGTTAACTACGAACATTATTATTAAAAAGTCTTCAAATATAATATGTTAAGATTCTTATTTCGTAATGATTGATAATTTATCTACTTGACTTTAATTACCTGTGGGTCTTGGTCCTTATCAGAATGGCTAGCACCAGAGGGGCTTGGGGACGGAGCTGGGGCCTCCCCAGAACTGGCACTGCCCGTCGAAGTCCTGCGCAAGAAGGATCTACACGATCTATAGTTATTATGTCGTCAATGTAGTCGAAATGTTCCACACATACCGAAATCCCATATTTTGATATTTTAATCTGTTTTTTATGTATGGGGCATATTTCAGCCCATACGGCAAAAAATGCAACGGTTTCCGTGTGTGTGAACGAATGTTTAATGTATGACTCTACAATCTAGCATTGAATAGGATTTGATAGAATCCACAAGCAAGATCTACAATTGCCTCAAGCTCTACCTAAAAAACTAGTTTCTATTTTATTCCTATTTTATTTAAAACTGTTCAAATTACTAAAATAGCGTACGTTAGACCTACTGGCGAAGCACTCATGAATGTTTTATGAGACGGAATGGTCATGAGTATATAATTTTAAATTGATCTTTTTATACCTTGAAGTTTAGACTTGTTTGTAGAAAACTTCTTTGTAGAGAAATTCGAGGATACTTACGCGTGAGGCGGTGGTGCTAAGGCTGCTGCTTCTCTTTGCCTGGTGGCAGGGTGGAGGGGCGCTGCTAAGGGTGCCGTTGTCAGAGGACTTGGACCTGGTTGGAAACCCACGCCTTGTTTTCAACGTAAGAAAATACATTTATGATGAAATCACTATTATAACACAATGTACATTATGATAACATGATTCAATAACTTTGTCTGACTATAAAACTGAATTTAACAACGTAGACAATAATAATTACATAAAGTATAAACCTTAAACGTTGATTTATGTGTAATGACACTACCCGCAAAGTACCGGTACCGCAAAGTATTAGATTACAAAATTTGTAGTGTTACACGCGATCCAACAGGTTATTTATTAGATGGGAACTTTCCTTCATCCATTGAGCTAGTGTTTCATGTCTCTAACAATTAAAATATTTAACTTGCATACTCGTAGCCAGCAATTAAGACAATTTACTATGAACTGAAGTCTATTATTATTCAGAACGTATTTACAGTCAATATACGAAAGTGCTTGCAATATTTTATTACTTACAATTGCAGTATGACTATAAAATTTTTGACTATAACAAAGCGAAAAATTGAGGAAGTTATGTCTAAATGAATAAATTTTGGAATCTAGCTAGGCACTGCTCTCGAAGATAGTTTCTTGTTTTAATTTGTCGCACTCACAGGGTTAATGTAGGTTATAGGACTTGTGTAAAAAGTACAATGTGTCCGGGTTTGGACCAGCGATAATTTAGGGGCCTTTTATTCATCAAATGTTATCGACGAAAAACCCCCATGCCATGTTGTACGTATGGTCTTCACTCTTGAAATTGCAGACATTTTATTTATTAAAAAAAATCTATTTCTATAGATCTGGGGGTCCTAGAAGCTATGAAAGGTAACGATATCGCTTATTAATAAAGTAAAACAAAGATCAATTCAACATTATTAATCACACTAATATTATAAATGCGAAAGTTTGTGAGTGTGTGAGTGTGTATGTTTGTTACTTCTTCACGCAAAAATGACTGAACGGATATGGATGAAATTTGGCACAGAGATAGATTATAGTCTGGAATAACATATAGGCTACTTTTTATCCCGAAAAAAAAATACACAGTTCCTGTAGGATACAGAAATAGTAGTTTACGCGGGCGAAGTCGCGAGCAACAGCTCGTTGTCATAAAGAATAAAAAAGTTATAAGCAATCTTGTAGTAGTTTTTTCAACTTATTTCATAACTATCCCCAAAAATGTCATTTTAAAAAATAAATAAAAAACATTAGGATAATGTCGATAAAATTTTAAAAATTATAGATAGTAGCGTTGATACCGTACCACATACCGCAGACGAAATTCAGCGAGGAGGGTATAATGATTTCTAGTAGCAAAAACGACTTACCCGGAAGACCGACGGTAGACCCACGTGGTAGTTCAGGCTTGCCTCTCACGGACGGTCTGCCTCCAGCCAGGCTGCCAGGAGCTACCACTGCGAAATACAAATGTTATCAAAAAACGTGGCAAATGAGAGTAAAATAGTTTCAGCTGATTTAATGACACTTATTTATTATTTACTAGCTGGTGCCCGCGATTTTAGAAATGACGATGGCGATAGAGATTAGATAGATGGCGCGATAGCCGAGCGAAAAAACTTTGCTTCTTACCCGTGGTCCGCCTGTACCACTGAGTTCGTACAAAAACAAATAGGACCAATTTTTACAAAGATATCGCTGCCTAAAGGTGAAGGAAAACATCGTGAGGAAACCTGCACACTAGTTGGCTAGTGTGTGAAATGAAGAATGCAATGGCAAACCAATCCAACATTGCCAAGAAAGTCGCTGTGTGTATTCCACATAATGACCACGTCCCTCAGTCGTGCTATATTTACGACTATGCAGAAAAAGCCCGCGACTATACGCCCGTGAAACTCCAATTTACAAAGACACAGTTTAGACAAAGACAGTTTGCCTTATTGTTATCCACACATGCAGGATTCGTAACGAGGGATTATTTACCTAACCTCGCACTGCTATGTCGTTTCAACAGGAGCTGCGCTGAGCGAGGGTAGGTAGGTGAATGAAGCGACTCTATTTGTTCTTACTGGGGTACTGCCAGAATCTGTACACGGGCGGCCTGTCGATCAGCTTTGCCCAAATAACGCTAAATACTCTTCGAATCCAATACAACAATATTTTCAGGATGTTGTTGAGACTTCCCCGCTTTTGCAGTGCGTCTGAAATGTTCGCACAGACTAGAACTGATGGGTTTCAGACGCTCATGCGTAAGAAGATGGCGTCACTGATGCGTAGGGTGCGAGAGAGTGACAACAGCATCCTGAAGACAGTGGCAGATGATCCGCATGCGCCTATACTAAGGCACTTCGTGCGGACGATGACCGAAGTCGCAAATAGCACTGAGTCGCGTCCGCAGGGAGTGGTACTTAGGCACAGTAACAAAAATAAAATAAAATAAAATATAATAAATAAATGTATGCGTACTAATCCCTATTTGTTAAGATGTTTCAGTTACTAACACCTGGACCTTAGTAGTCCGAAATAAAAAGATTTGAAAGAAATTACTGGACCGATTCAAATGAAATTTGGTACAAAAATAGCTTTGAGACTCTGGAAAGGACATATGCTACTTTTTGTTGCTGTATAGAATCATCAGGGGGGTGAAATGGGGGATGAAATCTTGTATGCAGAATCCGACTTATGGCGTGGGCGAAGTCGCGGGAGTCTATTTAATCTGCTAGTCATTAGTAAGGGGGTATAAGTACTGTCTCGGATCCGGTGTTGTGGTACCACCCCGTTGTTTCTGATTTCTACGATCAGTGCTTTGGCAACTTTAACTTATTAAGGGATCAGGGCAATGTACGTAACGTAATCAAACATTCATATAAACATAATCCCGGTGGGTGTATAAGATAGGGAGTCACATACATATCAGACTTATGGCTTAGGGTAACTTTTTAAATAATCCCTTCACTAAAAGCCAATCTTTCTTTTCACATCAGCGATCAATCATGTCAGGATTGCGTCTCAGTATCGTGGCCATCCGTCAAGGAAGTCCCACATATGCCATTCCCAGCACTCAAGGCGGATAGTGTAAAGGATGTTCCCATTATAAAGTGACTTTTAAGCGCAGCAAATGTTTTCAATTCAATTCAATTCTTTATCGAATTAAAAGCATTTTGTCCGCGTAAAAAATAATTTAATTTCAGAGGTTGTAGGACTAAAGACGATGCTCGTATCTTTGACTCCAGCCGTCTTTGCCTCTAATACCTTTTCGTTACACACATTTTCGTGTCCAAGCATTTACCTTTTGTAATGAAAATAAAAATGTAAAAATAAAAAGAATGTAGTTAAAGTCCCAAATAAACTGTACCGAACCCAGAATTAAGTACCTACAAAATGCCATATTTCAACAAATAGAAAGATTATATCATTATTTGAGTTCTATTTAACTGTATATCGATTAAAATTAGGCAACAGTTATTTGCGTGTCCAGGATTAACGAACGAATTCGGTGGCCTTTGTGCATGTATCATAGCTTTGATTATTTTAAAAGTATCCCGATGGACTTAAACTTATTCTTCAGTGGTAGATGATAGATCTTTATGCTTAGAAAGAGCAGGTAGACGTTACGTTGCCGATTTCTAGATTTAATTTGTGTAAAAAAAAAATCGGTGAATTTTGTCCACGTTTGTATCTGATGTCGGTGAACGCTATAAAAACTCTTTGTTTTGTTGTGGTGAGTGCACTTTATTGTAATTATCTGCCTTGGTATCTAAACTTAGTAATTAAGTGATGGGTTTTACAAGTGCTTATGATTTTGTAAAATTTTCAAAAATGTATTTTACCTGAAGACGGTGGACCTGAATTTAGTGCATTTTTGCACACCGAATCCTGAATGATACGTCAAAACTCATCCTTTTTTACGATAATAGGGGCCAAATTGTATTACAGTGCTCAGATTAGTCGTTATTTGGGTTTGATTAAGTTATTCTGGCTGCTGCCGACTGTACCACAATCAGTATTTTATCGAATCAGCCAGTGAAATAAGAAAAACGGGCAGTGTTTTCTAAATAATAAAGCCGCCCGACCCCGTACCCTGTTGGGGCTAATTATATTTTAATGTGCTACCCTCGTTCTAGCTTTATGAGTTTTGCCCTATTACTCGTATTAGTGATGCCACGAATTTACCTACCACTTTTACAAATACCAACTCCATTTTTCCTATTTGGCGAATACGAATCTAAATATCATCAGCATCCTAGCGTTATCCCGGTTGTGCACTCGCACGCGAGATCCGGTAACTACAGTGGAGCGACTGCCATATGAACTCCGTGACTCTGATAAGGGAACCTGACCAGTTATGGATGATGGTTACACATTCAGTTGCCTGAATGTGCAGGTTTCTTTACCATGTTTTCCCTCGCCGTAAGTGCATCTTAGTGATGATGAACTTAGAAAAAGTCATGGGTACATGGCGGCACGTAGGATCGAACCCGGCTCCTCCCGCATTAGAGGTAACCCGCTAACCACTTTGCCACTGACGCTCTAAATATATAAAAACCTAAATGAATAAAAATTAAAACTGACTTCTTCTTCTACTTAGGTTTTTGGCTACTTAAAACTAAACTGACTACTAAACTGACTTAATGACTGATTGTCTGACTGACATATCAACGCACAGCCCAATCTGCTGGGTCTAGTGACTCCAAATTGAGCATATAGGTTCCTTATGAAGTTTAAAGGTGCACTAATAAAGGATTATTAGAAATTCATCCCTTAAGGGGTTAAAAAGGAAGGTAAAGTTGGAGTAAAATTCCGTCAGTTTTGAAGGTAAATCGATAAAATGTTGTATTTATCTATTTCGATAGAAATGAAGAATGACATATTTCTGGATGTTTGAAAATTCAACTTCTAATGGGGTGAAAAGAGGGTGGAATTTTGTATGGGAAATTCGACTTCTGCGCGGAATAAGTCGCGGGAATCGGCTGGTATTTACATAAGTGCCCAACAGAAGTGAAGTTTTCTTTATGTATTTGTTTATTCAAACCAAGTTCACGGCGTTGATTATTTATTAACCACTCCGAACTAAATCATAAAATAAAAATGAAAATAGTTTAAAAACATTTTGAAGATATAGGACTACAAAAAAACTAATTTAAAAAAATCTTTTGTACCAGTAGTCATACTACAAGATTTTCAGAATTTTCATGTTTGGAAAGGCGTAGTCACACGTTACATATACCTACCTACCGTAGCACTTTGACAACGTGTGACTACGCCTTTCCAAACATGAAAATTCTGAAAATCTTGTTTTATACTTTTTCAGCGTCGTTTTTTGTCGTATTTGGGTTTTAGTTTTTTTTACTTTTTATTATTTGTACTATTTTGGTGTTTAAGTGTATTTGTGGCGAATAATATTAAGAAAAGTTAAATTGATGAACTAAGTATTCTGATAAGTAGTAAAGAAGCTATGAACGAAGAGATGTGAATTATATGCAATCAGCCCATGAATACAGGTAAAGTCACAAGCAAATGCTAGTAATATATATATTCATATATATATATATATATATATATATATATATATATATATTCAAAATGTACAAGTAAAGCGCTTTCAAATGATACTAAACACGGTATATTTATCTTAACTTTATTTTTTTACTCTGTATGTTTTGTCCGCTAGAGGGCGCCGCATTAGATTTTGTGAAACCCCATCTAGCCTATAACCAGCGGACAATAAAGACGCTTCTAATGATATGTCATTTGTCGAATTCTGATAAGTAGTTTAGATGTTACGATGGAACAGATGAACATACATACATACATACATACATACATACTTACATACATACATACATACATACATACATAGCCTGTCAAATTCATAACACTCCTTTTGCTTTGCCGTAGTCGGGTAAAAATTGTATATTTGTGCTTCTAAACCCGATAAATGACAAATAATTAACACGTCGTACCTAGTCTACACAGGTCCTACCTACATACTTACACAGTAATAGTACATAGAGTTACTATGCAATTATTTTTTTACTGGACATTCTGTATCTAAGACTTGGGAAGGTATTAGGTATAAATATTTCTGTTTGGCTAATATTCTGAATACACCTACTCGTATACGAATATTCGTTTTTGTATTATAGTCGCATCACTAATTTTAATTGCTGAATGCCCACTCTGTTTGCTTACACTACACAACGAGGGTCAAAACGCTAACTGCACGCGAGGGAAATTCGACCTTGGCTTTTCTTAACGTTTATGCTTTTTGTGTTTTATAGCGCACTCATTAAAATGAGAGTTATTATTTTAATACAAATAGCAAAACACCTATGGCAGATAGGTGTGTTGCTATTTGTATACCCTTACCATCAGATTCAATGCAGTTTCTAAACCAGGTAAGTTCCATTAATTCGTAACATGACACCGAAATATGCAGGCCCGCAGCAGGGCAGTTTGTGTTAACCTGTCACCAATCAAATAAAATAGATATATGTGAATGTATAGCCTATCTCGCTCTTTCATCATGTAAACCTATCGCCTTGTGAACGCTCATGGTACGAGTTTAAGCCATCTTAAATTTGGGCAGTTTTTCTATTACTGGCATTGCCAATTCAAAGGACGGCTATTTTGCTGATAGTACCGGCTCGGACTACTATCAGTGAGCAAAGAGTAAGCAGTAACATCAGGGACAGGGATCTTTTACAGGATTATTAACAGATTGTTTTTAGAAAGTTTAGTTATCGCACCTAAACAATTATCGTCTAAGGACAATACCTAATCTTTGTCACTATTGTTATTTACCCATAAAGTACCAAGATCCTTACCATCACAAACAATGCAATTTCTAAACCAGAATAGTGCCTATAATTCGTACCATGACCTCGAAAATTAGCAGGCCCGCAGCAGCGCAGCTTGTGTTTACCTGTCACCAATCATTCATACGAAAAATCATATTGTAAATGTGTAGCCCCACCTTGTTCTTACATCATGTAAATCTGTCACATTTTAAACGCTCATGGTACGAGATTTTTTAGCCATCCAAAAGTAGAGCAGTTTTCCGATTGCTGGCAATTCAAAGGATAGTTATTTTGCTGATAGAACGGGCCCAGATCACGCTTTTTTTGATTAGTAATTAGGGCGTTTGTATAAAGATCCAATACATATAAAGATTCCAAGTCGAAAATGTGATATCATTATAACCCGAGGCGATGTAAAAAAGGAAAATGGTGACTTTTACCGCTTTAAGCTCTAACAAGTCGGCTCATTAGAGCGGGGCAAACTCACGCTGAAACGATTTAGTTTTTTCTTTTTTCTAACCTAAAAAGTAAGTTTGTTTATTAAGTAGGTACTAGCAGTTCTCCGCGACTTCGCCCGCGGCAAAAGTCAAATGAACGAACAAAAAAGTCAAAACGCAAACTTTCACTCCCCTAAAGTTTTTATATCGCGGCAAAATGTTCTTTAGTAGAGTAGCCTATGCATTTCCAGGATCTTAAACTACCTATGTACCAAATTTCATTTGAATCGGACCAGCAATTTCGGAGCCTATTCAATAAACAAACAATAATATCTTTTCTTTTTATAATATTCATGTAGATTGAAATAAGTATTGCTTTTACCCATTTTACCTTCAAGTATTGATAACCTTATTTTCTGTTTTAATAAAAAACGGAATAAAAACACTTTAGTTATTTTTATGGAAGCCCAACTAAAATATTTATTTTATTCTGTTTTAGTATAGTGGCAACCGATATACCTACATTGACATCTGTAAAAATTGAACTGCCTAGCTGTTTATCACGGTTCATGAGATACAGCCTAGTGACAGATAGACGGTCGGAAAGTAGAATCTTTGTAGAAGGATCCCGTTGTTCGGAACCTTAAATATGAACTTTTTCAACACATTCCTTCCTGACTCATACATTTGCATAGGCATCTTTATTTTTACATAAAATGAAGTCGCTCCCGTTGTCTGTTCGCTCAGATCTTTTAAGCGACGCAACGAATTTAAAAGTAGATATTAAGCAATAGATAGAGCAGAGACTATAAAGTAGATAAATATCGAGAGGAAGGTTTATAAGTATAATGCATGTGTATTGCACCCGTGCTACGTCGGGGCGGGTCGCTAGTTGAGTACGACGAAGTCGTCCGTGCTCAGCCGAGGCGACAACATCTCCTGATCCTCAGGCCGCGTGGAGTGGCGAAACGCGTCGAGGTTTTTTGCAGTTTTGCACGTTGGTATTGGTAACTAACAACTGCATTAGCTGTAGTGTGCGCGTATTGAGGGAGGGAGGGCGGTGCATTCTGCATTTGCCTGAACTGGTACTCAACGCGGTTGCGGTTGGTGTGGTTTTGGTGCCTGCGCTAGCGTCTCTTAGCGGAAATTTACAGCAAAATATTAAATATATTTTTCCCATTTAATAATGGATTTCCGCAAAGTGACGCAGCCTGATTCCATCAATTACGTTAGTTGAGTACCTATATTATTTCATCTTGACCATGATGATGATCGTGTACCTGGCAGTTTGCTGGGCTGTTTCTTGTGTTCATCATCGCTGTCGTCTTCGGAGGAGCTCGGGTCGATCATTTTTGTTTACTGCAACAAAGAAAAATATTTTTTAGACTTATTATGTTACTAATAGGCTAGAGACCCGAGCGGAGAAAACTTAACTTCTCACCTGTGAGGTCGTGAGTTCGATCCCCGCCTGTACCACTAAGTTTGTATTAAAACAGTCTTTTTCGAAGATATCGCTAGCATGAATAGTCGCATGAATGCTTATTTGTTCAACGGACCATTTTAACGATTTTCACTTTTAAATGCAGCTTCGTTGTGGTTGAATTTTTCGTTCGATTGGTATAAAATACTTGCAATTTGGACTTTAAGTACATTAGTATCAGTATTTAAAAAGAACTTTTAGTTTTTTTAATACCAACACTACTCGATTAAAATTTCGTGCTTATTTGTTCAAAATCCGTGGAGATACACCAAACGTGTAAGGTAACTGTCCACTGGTTCGTGATGGTACATTGGCAAGAAATCTTAATCCTCTAAGCTGTCTAAGAAACAAAGTATCAACATTTTGGAAACTGAACTGAGAGCAATATGATGCTCGAAATGCTCAGTCAGCTAAAAGTCTCGATACAGAGCGCGTTAGTTACGTGACGCGCAAGGTTGGCGCCCGAAATTGTTAAGCTCACAGAGAAGACAATATAAGTCCATTTCAGTATAATTTTTGATAGTGCATTACAGTGCCCTTTAGCAATCGATTCAATAAAAAAAAAGTTTTAAGCAATAATAGGTTTTCTTTTGAATTGCAATTAATCGACTCACGAAATAGCGGTCTTTTTATTTTTCGTGTGTCCGCTATTTCGTGACACTGCCGAAACAGAGATATTCAGAATACATTTTTATTGCCTATGTATTTATAAAATAATAAATAGTATTTAATGTAAATAACCAAAACAATTGCTTGTGGCGCAGTGGCGGCAGCGCTTTGGTAGTGATACCAAAAGTTAAGCAACCCACGGCGCGGTCGTGATTGGATGGGTGACCATTCCGACCATTTAAGTGACATCCATGACAAGCATCTCCGTGCTTCGGAAGGCACGTTAAGCAGTTGGTCCCGGCTAATATCTGTGGTATTAGTCGTTAAGCCTAGTCAGAGGCCCTAGGGCGGCTTGATAACTTCTGACAGAATGGTTTGTCACTTGCCTTACATACACCCCTCCACCAATCCGCACTGAGCCCGCATGGTGAAGTATGGCTCGTTCCTCCTCATAGTTGAGGTGAGGCCTTTTCCCAGCAGTGGGATCTAATAGGCTGACTTATATTAGTTTTTACTTAATTGAATATAAAAATATAGAAATTATGTAACTATATTTACAGTTAAATTAATGACGAATTCTAATTTTAAACAGACCTTATTAAGAATGGCGCAGTGGCGGCAGCGCTTTGGTAGTGATTCCAAAAGTTAAGCAACCCACTGCGCGGTCGTGATTGGATGGGTGACCATTCCGACCATTTAAGTGACGTCCATGACAAGCATCTCCGTGCTTCAGAAGGCACGTTAAGCAGTCAGTTGGTCCCGGCTAATAGTCGGAGGCCCTAGGGCGGCTTGATAACATCTGACAGTAAGGTTAGTCACTTGCCTTATTGCGTGCATGGAGTATCGCTCGTACCTCCTCATAGTTGAGGTGAGGCCTTATCCCAGCTGTGGGATCTATATAGGCTTACTTTACTTTATTAAGAATATATTTCTCGAGAAGAATACAAGAAGGATAATTTTTGGGAATTTTAAAAACTACATTGCGTACTTTGTTAACGAAATAATTTGTCTTGCCTTTGGGCCTTAAGATAAGATAAGAACCCATACTATCAGCAAAATAACGGTTTGTTTAATTGCCAGCAATCGGAAAATGCCCGACTTTATGATAGTATGAGCGTTTATATAGTGACAGGACATTATAAAATGTTTATCGTTGTCTCGACTTTTGTTTCATTAAAAAAATCCTTTGATTACTTATATTTTTTATTAATAAATTATCATTAATCACTGTTGTCATGTCTCTGACATATCTTCATAGACCAGGATGCTAGGGCAACCAATCTATTGATCTTTGATTGTGTCAATGAGATGAAATTATGTAAATAAATAAACTAATTTTACTAATAATACGTGTATGTAATAATTTCCTGCAAATAAAATGTTCATTAAGGCGTACACCAGGATCCAGTGGCCAGTCTGCTTATAATTTAATGTTTGGAAGAGATGTGAGAACTAAATTACACTGTATGCTTAAAAAGCCGTTGGCAAACACTTCGAGAACCATTAATAATAATAACACAAGAGTTAGGACTTTCTCTATTGGCGACAGAGTGCAAGCCAGAAGTTACAGTAACCCCTCCCAAAGATGGACATTTGGCACAGTGACACAACGTTTGGGTCAGCTACACTACACAGTGCGCACTGATGACGGCTTGACCTGGACTCGCCATTTAGACCAGCTACTACCGGCGCACCAGGTGCCGGTGCCGCAGCCAGGATTCACCGCGGAGGCGTGTCATGTCTCTGACATATCTTCATAGACCAGGTTGCTAGGGCAACCAATCTATTGATCTTTGATTATGTCAATGAGATGAAATTATGTAAATAAATAAACTAATTTTACTAATAATACGTGTATGTAATAACTGTGAAAACCCTTATCCCGAAACAGGGGCCACAGATTCACGAACTTAAAAGCATAGCGAAATTTTATCACGAAGTAGGGTTCAAACAAGGGGTCTACAAATAAATTAAAATAAGTAATAATACAAACCTTTATCTAGATAATTCAAACATTATTGAATATCAAAATACCAATATTCAATGCAAAAATACTTTTAATCTGATATCATATTCAGAAATTTAATTAAAAAATCTTGAAATCGAAAACCCTTAAGATACCGAACCAGGGGACACTTACCTTATCCAAACGTTAACTGCGTGCTTAAGTGTTCTACCTCCTTACGAGTAGCCAATCACGACATCGCATTTTGATGACGCAATACGACGCCATATTCATTTCTGTTTATTTCTTTCGTGTCAAAGCAGGTGTCAGTGCGCAGTTTAGGATAAAATTAACAAAAAATATTAAAAATAGCCGTAATTTCAATCAGAAAACGTGACACAAAATGTCAACTATAAATGTCAACGCAACTATAGAAAAAGAACAGTAAGTTTTTTTTTATATCTTTTTGTACTGTATGTGAAATGGAGAAGGCAAATGGCAAACCATTCCATTAAATTGCCAAGATAAAGCTTTGTGTGTGTTTCATTCGAGTTGCGAGCCTATGTACAGATATAAATTAATTTTGTGAATTTTATTCAGTATTAATTCACAACCCTCAGTCATGATGAGGTATACGACTATGAAGTGATACTAATCTTTACATTATTTCATTACTTTATAAAAACCTTTTCAACACATTTGTTCGTAAAGTGAGCATTATTACATCGTTCTTAGGGCCATAAAAAAACTGAGAATTTTCAATTTATAATATACCATTTATTTAATACCATTTACCGTAATACCATTTATTTCGTAACAACAAAGTGGTTTTTATGCCGCCAAAAATCTATTAACATTTCTGGAACAAATGATTGTGTCTCTAATTAAGAAAAAACATTTATTGTTATAAAATTATTTACAATTCGCAATAATTCATTACAAAATATTTGCATTTTAGCTGTATGGCTGTATGTAATCAACAAACATTTGGCACGTGAAAAAAAAAACTTGGGCGCCATTTGCCACGATTTTCATATTCTGTTAGTTATCGCATTTGTTGCTGTATAGTCTTGTGTGGTATTGCTGGTATGTAATTGTAAAATCGACAAAGTTTTAGTACAGAAGATGAATAATATTAATTATTAAGAGATTTAACCCCGCCAGAAATACTGAATGCAACACAATATGCAAACGAAAGCCTAATCTAGTGAAAACCAACAACCCAATATCGTATAGAAAATAGTTCATTCACCAAGTGTTTTAATAATAAAACGGTTTTTACAATACTTGTTCGTTTTTCCCTCGCAAGTGTGTTGAAAAAGTTCGTATGAAACTCGTGAGCAACTTGCTCAATAGAGACTCGGCTGATTTACGTCCTCGCCTACTGCTCGGGCTGCAATCCACAGCCTCGTGTATAATGAGCAATTTTACTCACTTGTTTCATAATATACTATTGTCATCACATCATTAAGCTCCCTGCTTGTGGAAGCAATCACCTGCATTGCTCTGATCCCAAAGTAAATAGCTAAAGTACTTGATGGAAATCAGAAACAACAATGGTATCACAACATCTAGACCCGAGACAATACAGAAAATATAATTTCTATATTCACTCCACCGGGAATCGAACCCGGAACCTCGAAGACGGCGACACCTTGATCTTTAGTGATTGATTTAAATTTATTTATAGATAGAGAAGGGATACTATTTATATTATATTATTGCATGACGTTGTCACCGTGATTAAGATTGCATTTATTATGTAACTATTATATTATTATTATATGTATTGTTTGTTAGTGTTCATACCTTGTTGATGATCTAATTAAATAAAATTGCACACTCACTACACAGTTGTAGGAGTAGGCATTTACATAAATGTTCAAGGAGAATCGTACAATTTAGGCGGTCTTATTTCTAAAAGCAATTTCTTCCGGACAACCTTTGGGTAGATGATTGGCTAATCTCTGTTGAGATAGGCCGCCGTAGTCGAAATCGGCTATGTCCTCCACATTAGATTATATTATGTACCTAAACATAGTTCTACAATGTGTTCTGGAAATGTTACGCAGATTAGTTTAATTTGCAAGCTTATGAATATTAACAAGGCAAGTTAATATTTATCTGCAGATCAGTTAGTTAGGTAATACGTCTGAGCACTTTTCATAATAAGCTTACTTAAGAAAACGGCTTTGGTAGCTCAATACGCCGGCTGCGGCTGCGCCATCCATAAAAAAAGAACGTGGGTTTTATTCCCAATTTAGAAAATATTTCGTCATAGCAAACAATAATGTTTTTGCACAATAGGGATCACAATCCAGTCTCTATTAAGAATTAACCTTTTATTTCCTTTGAAGGTGACTTTCAGCGACGGTCCCTGCCCACATGAAACTCAGAATAAATGATAAAATGTCGTAAGTAGGTAGAGTTTTTATCCATTACTCACAGATTATCCCGAAATAGAATATGGTAGGCAGAAAATCATGTTTACGTGAAAACATTTAATAAGGTAACCTATCTCATTTTCGGAACTTTGCGTTCGATTTTAATTGGTCGAAAACGGTTTGACGAAGTTTTAAATAATTGATTGATTTATTTACATAAAATTTTTAGTCTATAAAATCATTGTCCCGATGTTTCATTTTCCAAAAAAACAGTTCTCCGAATATCAAATATTTCTTGCGTTGCTGTTTTGCTTCCTATAACTTTAATTTAAAACAGTTTTAAATATCGAAGTATCCTTTCATCTTCTCAATTTGGGGAAACACGACTCGCCGTGGTCCTTCGCCGTGGTACTAGTCTACCCAATACTAGAGTGTAATTTAGAAGCCGGAGGCGCGGAGGGAGTGCAGTCCTCGCCCCCTGTAACAAAGATCTGGCACCCGTGCGAGCTAGAGCGACTGAGGTCGCCTTTGGCGACCAGCAAGCCGAAGCTGCGGAAGCTAGTATATGGGTGCCAAATATTTGTTATGGAAGGGTGGAAGGACTGCACTTCCCACAGCGCCGGAGAAGAGTGGACCATATGCCTACCTGCATGCTGCATGCCTGCTTGGATGCTACGAGCTTGCTTGCACAATGCATGCCTGCTTATATGCCGCATGCCTGCTTTGATGCTACGAGCTCTGTTGCACAGTACATGCCTGCTTGCATGCTGCATGCTTTTTTTCTATATTAATTGTTCTTTATTTCAATATACCTACACACATAAAATACATGCGACAGGATATGAATGCATAATGCGGTACTAACGAAACGTGTTGTGTTATCAAAGATAGCGTTATTTGACTTCTAAACATTTCTTTTTATGTCCCCATCTTGTAGGATACGGCGAAAGATTTAGCTTTATAAGGGTCGGTTATTGTGATGTCAGGGCTGCCAATATTTCGGGTTGTAATAGAAGTTAGTATAAAAATGGAAATTTATTTTTGTACCTACATCCAAATCTGCATAGCATTCGGTCGAAAAACAAACGAGGCTTTGGAGTGTTAGAATTGGTTGTGTGCACAGACCACACGACCTAAAGACCACGCATTGCGGGGGACTAACATTCGCCTAGGTTATGCAGTATCACTGCATAACAGCCGACCCCGCCCCCTTTCGTTCCTCATTCCGCTACCGAGACTCAAAGTAACAACATTGACCTTGCTCCCGAAAAAAAAAATAAGCGGTAATAATGCCGTATTGTTCAGTGAAATGGTGCGAAAGGTGTAGTACAACATCTAGTCTCACGAAAGATGGCATTACATTTCACCGGTAAGTAATTATTCCTATCAAATTAATTAAAATAGTCCAATATCAAAAATGAAATAAAATGTTTTATTTCAAAGAGCACGCGTTGATGTCTTTTTTTTGCTATCCCTTTCTCGCAAGTTAAATTCAAATGATGTTGTCTCAATTTGTCAATTAGCAAGGAGTAAAATAGTGTCGGAAACATACTAGTAAACCTATAATTTAGAATATCGACAAATCCTAAATAAAACAAGTGATAAGTGGGTATCTAAATTTCAGTTATTTCATATTTATTTTAATAAAGTGACTTTACAAAAGAGCACTTACGAAAAATTGAAATAAGTGTAAAGTACTTAAACAAACAAACTTTTACTAATAAAACAAACAACTTAACTAAACTTTTTAAAATAAATATATTAAACTTCACATTGCGTACGATTGCCATTTTTTTCACACTTAGTTTTCGTACACTTAACAAAATGATGTTGAGTAAGATAGGTAACTTGTTTTACTGAAACCGCTAAATTTTGGAAAGTAGCAAAATAACGTGAGATCTCCGGCGATTGACCTTTGCCCACTCCAGTTTTTTTTAAATTGCTATTTATCGGAAGTCGGTTGTTTGTGCCTGTGTTTTTTAAATGAATTATTTTAAAGCTCCTTAATATTTTCTTACTTTTTTAACTCGGGTATCGATATCAAGATAAGATATGTCTTGCCCATCACTATTGAGCTATCACTGCCATTGTCAATTTTGACGTCTCCTTGTACTAGCCAATCAGAACGAGCAGACCTCTCCTCTCCCCGCACCCCACCAACTTTTGGCGATTTTGTTTTCGTATTAGAGTTGATAAAAGCGTTGTCTTAGGTTGTGTGGTCTGTGGTTGTGTGTTTAGATTTTTCTTGTTAGGGTTTCGAACCTTAAAAAGGAAAAAGACAGACGGTAAACCCTTACTAATAATTATTTTGACATTGCTTTAACACAATAGTAGATTGTTATACAAAGGACGAAAGTGACCATTCCACTCGAGAAGTTTCTGGCACTCGAACGAAGTGAGAGCGGAATGGGTGCTTTCAACCAAGTTAAACATACTATTTTTCATTTTGACTGTGAGGAAAGAAATAGTGCATTTGTTTTTTTATGTGGTGCAATTAAAGGTGCTTTCCATTTCATATCCGCGAAGCGCCCGACCGGCACATTTTGGTGTTTAACTTAGTCCGCAAGCGGCGCCAAAGTGGTTAACGTTGCCGCTCGATAGTCCACTATCGATAGTTTTTCGATATCGATAGTTGAGGCAAAAGCAGTAGTATCGATAGACTCGATAGTTGAGACAAAAGCAACAGTATCGATAAAATATCAATAGTATCGATAGACTATCGATAGGATGAGGCAAAAGCAATAATATCGATAAAATATTGATAATATCGATAAACTATCGACAGTCTGGGCAAAAGCAATAGTATCGATAGACTATCGATAGTTGTGGCAAAAGCAATAGTATCGATAGAATATCGATAGTATAGATAGTAATGATAATACTATCATTACTATATATACTATAACGATAGCTCCGTTAGTATAAATACTATCGACACATAGCAATACTATCGATAGTATCAAAGTTCAATATTAAAATCACTATCGATAGCTGATACAGCTCTGACTATTGCAATAACTATAGATACTCCCGATAGGGGCATTTTATTCAATAGTAGGAGTGGAGTATAAAGTACGAGGGAAAAACTATTTCCCACCCGGCTATCTACACATGAAAGTCCAACTTTCCGAACAGGTGAGATGAAAATAAATATGAAAGGGCTAAATTGAAATGTTTGTCCCTATTGTGTCATGTTACCTATTCGAGCCGTATCTAACACTTCCCAGGGAAGTTAGAGCTAATAGGTAGGTAGGTTTCCCATAAACATGTGATCATATTGTGATAGAAGAAATAAAGCAGAGTATAAGTACTTGTACAAAGTCTTGCAGCTCAAGTCAAAAACTCAAAAATCGTTTTTGTTTCCAAAAAACAACAAAAAAATGTTGCAATTACATAAGTATGTTACCCTCAGTGCGCGGTTGAATTCAATGTTATGTAATTTATAAAGTAAATAGTTTAGGATTGTGGTGTTTTTAATACATATATGTTGTGATATTTGTATTTAGTTAATAATTATTTGTTATATTCATGCTTGGATTTAGGTTAATTTCTCTTTTATTTTTGTTCTTTTCTTTGTAAGTAAAGTTATAAACATTTATATGTATAGGTAAAATAATAAATAGTAGATCCACAACAATAGGCCAATAACGGACAAAAAAATCGTCTCTTACGTTGGCGTTGTCAGCACCCATAAAGTGTTCTAACAAATGCAAAAATGTCAAATAATACGAAATAGAGGCGAGCCATGTTTTGCATAATTCATAACTGTCATAATGCGTACGCGTCTATTTTATGGCGAATCGTGCTTTGTGTATCTTATTGCATTTCTCATAAGGATGTGACATTCGACTTTGCCGCCCTATAGAGCTGGTATTATATTGACGGTTATGACTTGAAATCAAGGTTAGTTGTCAGTTTAGATAAGCTCCTTATTGGGGATGAATTGTCTATCAATGGACTCGATGACAATGTCCTATGCCCTAAGTTTAAATTTGGAGATTTGTTTACATTTATTGATAGATTGTTTCAACAAACACACCAATTACCTAGTCCTAAACTAAGCGTGAGCTTGTGCTATGGCGACTAGGATAACGGATAGACTACGTTTATACATTCATGACTTAGGTACAAATGCTTGTGCTCATCACACAAACATTTGCCCCTTGCGAGATTCAAACCCGCAACCTCTGGTTTTGTAGTCCGGAGCGCGGACCACTACACCAAGATAGTCGTCAAATGAACAAAGAGATTAAAAATACTTTCACACAAACTTGTTAACGTTTTTTGGAAATGTCAGAACTTGTCAGAGTGCAGACTATTGTTGGGTGGAAAAAAAGTTATCCACTGCGTATTCTAATTTCTCAAAAACAAAAGTAAATACGTATATGATAAAAATAAGTTACATTTTTATCATATACGTATTTACTTTTGTTTTTGAGAAATTAAGGTAAAATACTTAAACCGACGACACGTTAAAATATATGCACTATCTATACAGTTAAAAAATATTAAAAGATACATAATTGAACAATTGATACAATAAGTATTAAAAATAATGTCCTCCTAGACGAATTTCGACAACGGCGGCCTATCTCAACAGAGATTAGCCAACTGCGCGGGACATATGATAGTGCACAAGTGTGTGCGCAATACACACGTGCACTCTCTATTCTTTCACTCTCATAATTCGGTGAGACGGCAGTCCGACATGACCGTAGAGAGATCAGGCGCAGGACCAATGGCTTAACGTGTTTTCCGAGGCACGTGGGGTGTTAACACCACCAACTTCCTGACTCTGGAGCTGTGTTTCATGTGTCTGAGTTAATTCAAGACAGAAAAACCCAACACTTTCCCGGCCCGGGATTCGAACCCGGTACCTCGTGCTGACCACTAGAGCAACGAGGCAGTCTATAGAAATAGGAAAAATATAACTACGTAAAAGTTACAAACTGAATTAAAAACATGACAAATAACTCCAATTTCATAGGTTAGTTAGACCTATTAGCATTAGTATTATTAATAATATTCTAACAGCAAAGAAAGCGCTCCCCAAATTCTAAAGATGTGGTAATCACCCCAATTTCCATGCTATCCATGTAATTCCCAAAGAACAATAGAGCCTCCCTGAGCCAGAAAACAAGTTTTCTCGTTAACCACTGGCGTTTGGGCACAAAGTCAATTTGCACAGAACCGCAATCCTTTGGATAAGATTACTTTCTTATCCGTTCACACCTGACTCCCTGTTCCAAACTTTATGCTTGTTATTAAGCTCGGATCACGAAGATCTCTATTATTCAAGATCCTCCCCTAATATCACCCATAACTGTAATAGCATAAAATGACATTTATAAAAACAATACTGAAGGAAAATAGAAGGAAGAAGAGGACGTATAGGGCGTTGAAGGTGCCTTCAAAGTCCAGAAAGCTGTGGAAATTGCTCCAGAACCTTGTACATATTCACTCTGTGCCAGACCGCAGCTTAAAAGATAATGGATAAATTGATTAAAATAGAATCGTGAATCTTAAAGTTTTAGTTGAAAGTTTAGAGGCTTTGATTTTCTTGAGTACCTAAATATTAATGGACCCAAAATCATCTGATTTAACTTTGATGCTCATACCAAATTTAATATTTTAGTCCAAAGCACAACCTCGACATGATTTATTCTTACAGAATAAGTACAATACGATACGGGGTGATCTCTCTTCACGATACGACATGGAACAACTGGGTTCATGATTACTGCACGGCGATAGGTCATTTTGTAAATTTTTACACACAAAAATTTGATTGACCGTGTCGTCCGGTGAGACATGAACCCACGACCCTTCGCTATCCGGGCGAAGCTCTTTCCAACTGAGCTACGGAGGACGTTAGACGTCATGTTTAAGGGAAATGTGATCCGTTAGTTAATGAAATTAGCTTATAATTATTTTTATAAATTAAGAGTTTTGTTTGCAAGTTGTTACAAAAGTAAACTTTTGCACACAAAAAATATCGACTGGACGACAGACGTCGTAAGTATCATCGACTGCTCGCAGACGAAGTCGCGGGCTACAGCTAGTACTTACAAAGAAGTAAACTGCTAGGTTTACCAAACCCTGCGACCAAAAGTATCCATTTCATGGCTCAGCACGGTCATTAAAACTTTCGAAGTGTCATTTTAACAATGTTTCTTTATTCTTTCAAGACAAGTTGTTGCTTGCTTCCCTAAACTTATCCTATCCGTTTCATGAGGGCTATCACAGAGTTTGAAATTCTGTTCTTTGCAAAATACTCGCTATTATAATAATAAATCAAAATTCAGACGCCGCTATGTTTTTATCAATTATCTATCAGTTAAAAATATATATTTTTTAGAAATAAATTAAGATTTAACCTACTGCAAAAACATCGTTGTCTTTTATTGGGCCGTCGTATGAATTGGGTGTGTTTTTGAAGTACCTTTAGGTACTTAGCTTATTACTAAGTCTAGTATGAGTTTCCACAGCATAGCGGCCTCCGATAATTTCCAAAAAACGAGTTACCTTTCATTTTCAATTTCATTAAAAATCTGCGAGTCACCTAGCTCGCTACATGTACGAGGTATGCAAGGAGGAGGTTCTCCATTTGATTTACCTATCTGTGTTGTTTTTAGGATTCCGTACACACAACAAAGTACAAACACAAAGGGTAAATACGGGACCCTAGTACTAAGCCTCCGCACCGTCTGTCTGTCGATCTGTCTGTCGATCTGTCTGTCTGTCTGTCACAAGGCTGTATCACATGAACCGTAACTTGTCAGTTGAAATGTTCACAAATGATGTATTTCTGTTGCCGCTATAACAACAAATACTATTACATATACAACAAACGTGTTTTTTTAGTTTTAAACTAAAAAATATCATAATATAGTGTATTGGTACGGAACTCTTCGTGCGCGAGTCCGACTCGCACTTGACCGGTTTTTTATTTTTTGTTACACGATTGTCGTTGACATACTGAATTACTGAAGTGAAATACGTTTCGGGCTGAAATGTTCCCTTCTAAACGCTATGATCTGGATAGTTTCAAGAAAAGGATTATTTGATTAGGATGTTACTACTAGACAGACAGACGTGACGCGTTCTCGGCCGCTTCGTCGCATACCATCCAGCACCCTTATTCACAAACATTCGGAAAGATTCCGTGTCGGATCGTTCCCTATTCGAATTAGACATGGGTAGTTCCTGAATGAATGATACAATTGAACTACTTCACCTATCAAGTTCATATGTATCACTCACTCACTATAGTCCAAAGCAGTTCATTTAGTACAGTAACTCAGTGATATGAGAGAAAAACGTACGGATATATTTGTTAATACTGCAAGAGCGAGACTGCAGTATTCTGCTACTGCACTGCAGTTTTCTATGATAAATTTTCGTTATTAATTAATACGTTTTTAATATGTAACGTACGTACATAAATAACACTTTACATCCTTTGTTAATGCGTGTAACAATATCTTCAAATTAAATTCATTAAAATGTTTTTAATTCGTAATTCTAGACTGCCTAAATATTATAAATGTTATTTTTTTGTCATTAGAATTCTCTGTAGTACTAGTAGTAATGTATCGTACATTTAAACTGAATGAAGTAGTGAGTGAGATTTTGATTGTAGATCTGCTGAACTAAATAAACTAATTAAACTAGATGAGTGATATATATCTTTAGCTCCCACTGAACTATATCACTCATTTCACTTCAGTGAACGATTTTGCGCATGTCTAATTCGATTGTCAAAACCGTCTTTCTGAACGGATTCCGGTTTTTTTTGTTCGTCATCTAAAACTATGAATCACTCGATCGTGCTCTCGGCCGCACTGCACTTGGAACCGTAACGAGTGCCCCTACCCACTTGTCACAGAAGAAGAGCGATAGAATAAACGCCAAAATTAATGTGTTTGAGTGAAAATCGCATTTGCTAACAGAAAGTCATAGTCTCACAATAATTCATATTTCATTATAAGTAGCAAATAGCAAAAAGAGTTACATCAGACACTGCAAAAAAATCATTGCCAATGAAATTTCACATGTGATTTCATATGAAAAAAAAAACATCATTTCATGAAATGAAAATGAATTAAAAGTAGCAACCATTTCCATGCCTAGTATCTACACACACCCGCAAATCAGTATATCCCATTATGATTATATTCCCTACGCAATAAAATCTGTTTCCGTAGTTCAAGTGACGTGCTGCCGGGACCACCAGGAATAATTTAGCAAAGTTATTCTTTCATCAGTAGAAGAAAGTTCTTCTACTGATGAAAGAATTATCAAAATCAGTTCAGATGTTCCAGAGATTAATTATTGCTGGTTGTTTCCATAAATAGATGAATAAAAATTACTTACTACAAACAAATTCTCCTAATAATATTAGTCTCATACATAGTCCTTCAACCTTTTTCTCCATGACAACATCTTTTGTGCACCAATTACCGTATTTTCCTTATGTACGAATATTTTTTGGGAGTCTAATTAATATAGTTCAAAGAAAAGAAGATTACTTTTTCCTTTGCTTGTAATTAATTGCTTTTATTATAATTCCTAATTATTTAATATTAAATTAATTGCTTTTATTATAATTAATAAGGATATGTATTCTTAGATTTCGTTGCTGTTATTTCGCTACCTATATACCTACCTACTACAAACATAAATACCGAAAAACTCACTATTAGTAGTTAGGTAGGTACTTAATCTACCTAAGCACGAATTAAATCTATTCTACCTTAACAAACCTATGTTCTAACATTTTATTACTGCATAGCGATTGTATTGCTGCAAAAATTTCACAGTGTATGTATGTATAGGCCCTTACACAGTACACACTGCGTGCCTATAATATGGCCATATTGTAAGAGCCAGTGTTCGTGACAGCTAACATAATTTCAAAATAAACCGTAAATACTCGAGCCCTTTAGGCAGAGCTGTCAAATAACTCACATTTTTGCGTGAAATACGAAGTTCATTCATTTGAGTTTTTAAAAAAATACCTAACATCAGTATATTACATCATTTTAAGCTTTAGCCTCGGTTTTTGTACTAGAGAAGAACGAGAGCACTACTAAACAATTATATACAAGTGACATTTTCTGTCCAAAATTGATTTATGTTTTTTGACTATGAATGAAAAAGCTACCCTACTATCTAAAGCTAGGATAACCTAAAGCTAAGCTGCTATTTAATTTTGGACTGTCCTCTACCCGAAGGATGTATGATAACTTAGCTCTACTGCCCACATCGTTCCAACTTTAAACATAGTTGACGTAGATTTATCTACGCCCACATTTTTTCTACTAAGTTAGAAAACGTTGAGTGTGATGCATGAACTAACACCTTTCGTTTTTCTATGCCTCCATAACAGAATATAAGTAGGTACAAAGGCTAGGAGGACTTTTTTGTTGCCTCAGTTATATTAATAATAATAATGTCCTCCTAGCCGATTTCGACTACGGCGGCCTATCTCAACAGAGATTAGCCAGTTGGCTAATGTCCCGCGCAGTTGCGCGGGACATATTATAGTGCACAAGTGTGTGCGCAATACACAGGTGCACATTCTGTTCTTTCGCTCTCATAATTCGGTGAGACGGCTTTGAACCCGGGACCTCGTGGATAGTACCCAGCGTGCTGAACACTAGACCAACGAGGCAGTCAAAAAGCTCTATGTAATCATAATGTAAAATTACACTCTCATTTTTATTTTACAGCCAACGTACAGGCGGCTACATGTCGGGTTACCCATTTGAACTACGAAAACCGATTTTATTACGTAGGGAATAGAGGCGGTCTCGAGGTCAAAGTAAGGCAGTCTGGCGTGCGACTCCGTATCACGAAACACTTATTGTTCGCTCGCGCGCTCAAGCGATTTATGAGCTGAGGCCTACTCCGGTTGACGATTGTCCGTACTTTCGAATGCAGCCGTCCCTTTCACTCACGACATTATGACAACGCAAACGAGCGTGATGGCTAGACTCGGGAAGAAAACAGGAGTAGGGCCTCTGAGCTGAATAAGCTGACAATTTGCATGTGTGTAAGCGAGGTGTTATTACGCGAGGTCAATGGTGAAGCGAAGCCGTAAATTGTGGTGCTTTTAATTTTAGGGCTTAGTACGTGTGTGGTTAACCAGTGGTTAGGTACCTATCATGTTTATATGAACAGTCAGCAGCACGTTGAACTACGAAACCAGCTTTTATTACCCGTCTACGGCAAAGCAAAAGGAGGGTTATGATTTTGTGACAGGCTATGTATTAGTATTATATATATATGTATTCATCTGTTCCATCGTAACTTCTAAACTACTTATCAGAATTCGACAAATGACATATCATTAGAAGCGTCTTAATTGTCCGCTGGTTATAGGCTAGATGGGGTTTCACAAAATCTAATGTAGCGCCCTCTAGCGGACAAAACATACAGAGTAAAAAAATAAAGTTAAGATGAATATGCTGTGTTTGGTATAATTTGAAAGCGCTTTACTTGTAAATTTTATATATATATATATATATATATATATATATATATATATATATATATATATATATATTATATATATATATATATATATTACTAGCATTTGCTTGTGACTTTACCTGTATATCATGGGCTGATTGCATATAATTCACATCTTTTGGTTCAAAGCTTCTTTACTACTTATCAGAATACTTAGTTCATCAATTTAACTTTTGTTAATATTATGCGCCACAAATACACTTTAACACCAAAATAGTACAAATAATAAAAAGTAAAAAAACTAAAACCCAACTACGACAAAAAACGACACTGAAAAAGTATAAAACAAGATTTTCAGAATTTTCATGTTTGGAAAGACGTAGTCACTCGTTGTCAAAGTGCTACGGTAGGTAGGTATATGTAACGTGTGACTACGCCTTTCCAAACATGAAAATTCTGAAAATCTTGTTTTATACTTTTTGAGCGTCGTTTTTTGTCGTAGTTGGGTTTTAGTTTTTTTACGTGAGAAATGGTGGCGGTTTTAAGGTCAACATGTGTGACTAAACATGTTCACACGGTGTGTACCTTTTAAACTGTTTAAACTGTGACTTGACTTACTCGTTGTCGGCCGTCACGATGGTATATATCCAGAATGTTCCGGGTTCTTTGTTTCTGGTGTTGTCAGACTTGAAACAACTCAGAGTCAGAAGGTTGGTCGCCTTACACACCCGACCAAGTGCAGTAATTGATTTGGGTCGGCTTTGTTGTTCGACAAATACTGCCAAACTGACAATTTAGCCAGCTTAGTATATTTGTCTTATATATGCCCATGTATACCTTGCATACACCATTCTGCCTTGACTTAAAACCTAAAACACCTTCCTCAATATTTTTAAAATGACCTCTATAATATAGCTTGAAATGTCGTATTGCTAGGCAGAACCTTCCCTAAAGTCAACCTATCTAGAAACAAGCCAAGTCACAATACATTCCGTGTTGCATTCAATTTGCTTGTTTTCAACTTTTCGTTCGAAAAACAGTTTTGAATCTCCGCCAAATGCATTAATTTAACAAGCTGAAGCTTGTTAATTAGTTTTTCGTAAGCGATTCCTGAACTTGACTACGTATTGCCAGAGCTTATAGCTTACATAAAGTCTTATTGAAAACCCAGTGGGTTTTAAATTTCATTACGGCTTGGCGTGGTCTTTGTTGGTTTTTCAAAGTGTTTAACTGGAATTAAACTTGTTACGATCTTTGAATTAAATATTGTTTACAAAAATTAAACGACTGTGTCACCCGGTGGGACACGAACCCACGTGCCTTCGCAATCCGGGCAAATGCTTTTACCGACTGATCTACGTTGTCTCAACGGATGATACAGTTCATTCTTTTTGGAAGCGAAATTTTATTAATTTTGTAAAAACCTGAAAATAATTGCTTAAGTTTAAATAATTATTGTTACGATCAGTGAACAACAAGTATCTTATAAAATTTTACTGACTTTTAAAGGTACATTGGCATACAGCCAGTACTCACTAGCCACTACCGCATATCAGACTACATATAGGCTAGGGTCTACTGAAAACCAGCGGCCCCTAGGGGGTCACTACTTAAGCTGAGTGGGGCCCTTTTAATATGGACAACACAGACGCACAACTGCACAGTCCGACTGGCTTACCCACATAAATTGTAATTTTGTTGTGTTTCTTGTTTTATAACCGTTACGATGTTTGTTTTCGTGTGTTATGTGATGTCTATTCATTAATAAATGTATTTTCTTTCTTTCTTTACATATATTCGTTCTAAAATAGCCCCTATTAGTTTTAATTAAGGGGGTGCAGCACGAAGCAAGTCGCGAAAGTCTAAACGATCCTCATACAAATTCGATTATTAATATTAGTAAATAGATCCATTTGCTTTAAAGTTTAAGACTTGATGATTTAATTAGAACAATAGTTTTATTCTGCGCAATGCGCAAAACCATCAGACATTTGTGTTAAAAACTGAAAAGTGTTCAAACTTTCTTATTTATATTTTATTCGTGTATATTAAAAAGATGGGGGCCTGCGGAATATAAATACAATCATTTTCATGTACAAATTATTGTTTCATGCGTAAAAATCACCAAGTTTTCGATAAAAAATGCTCTTAGATATCATCAGCTACAAGTAATGTTTATTTTATCATAAAGAGTTTGTTTTAAATTTCAACAAGACCAGGACCTTGTGCAAAGATTAGGCTAACGTAAATAAGTTGTTTTAATGTATTTAACTAATTCAGCTCATCGTACAAGTGATTTAGAAATACGTAAATTTTCTCAATTTCGTGCAGGACCGCCTTAAGCAGCATAACATGCTGCAGGATTGTTCATTCATACTACTTGTACTATTATTATTCGCTAATACTAAGCTAGTAGGTAACTTATGTAACAAAATTATAAAGAACAATCGGAAAAAAACTCGAAATTATGATTTGAGTATAATATGCTACGGGACTACGGGAGAGACCTTAGAGCTACGAGATTTGCTACGACAGACCCTAGTTAGCTACGATGACTACGAACGTCTTTGCTACGAGTAGTGTTACGAAGCAAAATCGATTCGCTTTTGAAATCTAGCAAAGTAAAATAGTATAGTCCGTTTTTAGGGTTCCGTACCATAAGTTAAAATGGGACCCTAATACTCAGCCTCCGCTGTCTGTGACCAGGCACCACCAAAAATATTTAAGGATACCATAAAAGTAATTTTTTAATGCATGTAGGCCCACATGTAGGGGCACTTATACACGTCCCAACATATATTTTTTACCTACCATGATGGATACAACAAATGTGTTTTTTTGCTGTTTTTGCCCCATATCATGATTATAAATCTGTATGAATTTCGTGGTGATATGTTTGAAAATAGAAGCTTGAACTTACAACAAGGACTGCAGAAATAAGTTTAATATTAATTTCAACTTGATACCTCTAAGCGTTTTTTTTTAGAAAAAGAGTTTTAACAGACAGAAACGTACAACAAAGTAATCCGTGATTGTTCCATTTATTTTATTTTTAGGTACGTAATCTTTAGAGCTCGTTCACACGAGGACGATTCGTGATTTTTGACGATTCGTCTTTTTTCACAATTCGTTCTTTTTTGACGGCGGCAATGCTTTTTGAATCTCATGTTCACTCGGATCACGAATTATGAAAACGTCTTAAATTTAGTATTTTGTTTTCAAAAACCACGAATCGTCAAAATACATGGATTTTTTACCAAATTCAATCAGGATTTTTTGACGAATCGTGAAAAACACGATTCCGTATTCAGTAAACGTCCATCCGTCATGACGTATCCTGTATTTTGACGAATCGTCAATGACGAATCCCGTGTGAGTGAGCCCTTATAAGTCAAAACCGAAATTTAACTTACTTTTCAACCAGTAATGTTCAACTTCCCATTCAATGCAGAATTCACAACAAACGAACATATACGGAGATCATACTGTATATTCCCATTATCTCCATCAGCATTGATTGAAAACTCATCTGAAGAGTGAATAATGAAATGCGAATTGATATCCCCCCTTACCCCCCAACCGGAAGTGCGGCTCGAAATACTTTAGTGAATTGCCCCACTATTCAACAAAAGCGGTTCCAGAAAGGGTGACCATGAGTTCTGTCTTATTACAGACTTTCAGGAAAAACGTATCTTAGAATGTATGATATAGTCGAGTGGCACACTCGACGGTTTTCAATGTTACGACATCTTTGATATCCCGGGTTCGATCTTCAAAACAGTAATTAAATCCATATTTCCTATTTTTCTCAGGACTGTGGATGTAAGAAAGAAAGGAAAATGCTTTATTAACTTGATGTGGTATGTACATACCGTTGTTTCAGATAACCATAACACAAGTCCTTTCGCATTCACTTTGGGTTCACGGCAATGTATATATGTTGTCCATTTTTTAGCTTGGTATTTACTGGGGTGATGTGTTGCTGCGATAACGAGCCCTTAACACGTTGGCTGCCCACCATACTACACCAATATGGCTTCATCTTTACTAATCCCACTGGCGATGCTCATGCATCGTTCTATTACTGAGTTGCCATGAGCGTCACCGGTGACACATTAACGTAAAACACTAGTTTTGATCCCACCGCATTGCCACACAGAGAAGAAAACGCGATCCCACCGGTGATGTGGCAGCCAACATGTTAAGATTGCTCCGTATGTTTTCCTTAATAATAAGAATAATAAAGCTTTATTTAATTCCGTACAATTTACAAGATAAAGTTTTGAAAAGTTATGTTGAAATATAAACTATGTGATTTGTGCGGACTCCCTTTGGATAAAAACCTCCTCCAAGGCATGCCATTTTTCTTTGTTGTGGGCTACTGTTAGCCAATCACGACCCGCCGTTTCCACTACTTCGTCCACCCATCTCGCGCTAGGTCTGCCTCTATTACTAGTGCCTCTTGGACCGGACCATTTTGTCACTCTCCTTGTCCATCTGCTGTCTGTGTACCTAGCTACGTTTTCCTTAATACTCTCCGATTATTATGACTGGGAAGATGAAATTCAAGTTACGTAAAAAGTATACAATTTGGTCACCCTTTTTTTTACGTCAGGAAATGCCTTACGTACCGTACCTGTCCGTCGGGGAACGGAGAGGCGTGTGTGGGACTCCCCCGGACCCGGGTATACCCACTAAAACCTGACGACGCCCGCCGCATGTGTTGGCTGTGCTGTGCCAGACAATTTGGTCACCCTACTCCAACACAAATACAGCCGTGTCGCGTTAAGAAATGGACAAAGTTTCATGCTTTCGAGCCGCCAAGTTCCAAATAGTTTACTTGTCACGATTTGCTTTTCACTGTTTGGAGAATTCGTAGGGATTTCAGCAGTCGTTACTCACTTCAGCTAAGCTGGTTGGCACTGATTTCCTTATGGTAAGAGCAGGTGAGTAAATGGTTAGACTTTTACTTAAAAAAAGGCATACCTGATGTTACTCCTAAGTAGTTATAGAATTATCCCAATAGCTGGACAAGGACATCCTGTTTTTAGTAGCCGTTCTTTCTGTTTAGCAGCACGTCAGGTTACCGATTTGAACTACGAAAACAGTTTTAATTAGAGGCGGTTTCAAAATCAAAGTGGGTAGCCTGACGTGCGGCCGTGTGTACGAAAGATGATGCTATGATAAACTAAGTAAGTATTTGCACGCAAAAAAAGGAAAGTTCACCTATAAAGATACTGCTGGGCAAAGGCCTCACCTCAACTATGAGGAGGTACGAGCCATACTCCACCACGCGGGCTCAGTACGGATTGGTGGAGGGGTGTCTGTGAGGCGAGTGACCAACCTTACTGTCAGATGTTATCAAGCCGCTCTAGTATTTGCACGTAAACATTTTTAAAACTGTGGGAATAATTCAAATTTCAAGGTGGGGAGCATAAAAAACAATGAAAAACACAGCTTACCTTGTGCTAAAAAAGCTGAGCTAAAACTGCGTTCAAAGATTTAAATCGTATTTAACTTTGCTATAACCGTCATGTTTTTTTTCTCATTAATTGTTATGGCCCTACATTGTAAGCTGGGTCAAATGCTTAGCTATTTCAAGCGAGAATGTTAAATGCCCTTTCGTGCTGGGATACGATCTTTTATGTATGATTTACTATGAAAACAAGTGCGTTGAAAAATAGGATTACTACGCGTTGAAAATAGCGAGTGAGAATTTTATTTTTTAAAATACTTGTTTGTTTGAACAAACAAATCCATAAAATGTGACTGGTTATGTAAAACAATATATCATCATCATCCGAGCGTTATCCCGTTGGTGCACTGCACGAGGGCCCAGGGTCCGCTTTGGACCATGATCCAGGATATGGATGATCGGGTAATTACAGTGGAGCAACTGTCATTTAACCTCCGTGACCCTGTTAACCTGGGGAACCTGGCCAGTTTGGATCATGGTTACACATTCAGTCGCCCGAATGTGCAGGTTTCCTCACGATGTTTTCCCTCACCGTAAGAGCATCGGTTAGTAAAACAACTAATGTACATAACTCAGAAAAAGTCATTGGTACATGGCAGCACGAGGGATCGAACCAGTCCCTCTCGCATGAGAGGCAACCTGCTTGCCACAACGCCACCGAGACGCTCTGGTTTTCCAAAACAATATAGTGTTTCGGAAATAACGTAAGCAAATACTTGTTTTGGAATTCAATTGCGAAGGTTTAAAACATGTTAATAAGGTTGAAGGAAGTGTGATTTCTACGTGTCGTAGAAATATATTAAAATAAATATTCTCAAAAAAAAAACCAATCGTAATTTTCACTACCAAACAGACAATATTTTCGAAAAACTGTCGCAAAATAGTACTCAACACCTTTTTGTACCATACGAAAGGTTTCGATGAAACATTTCAGGCGAAAAGAAAATCCGCCCAAATACTACCCCGCCCGCCCAACGTAAACAACTCCTATTTTTCAGGTTTTTATTGTCTATTGTAGGTTTTATCTTTAAATGTTCGAACATTTCGTGCAGTCGTAAAGGGTTATTTTTTCACTAAACATTTATAGTTAGTCTGCTCTGAAGTGCTTAAAAAGTATTTGAAGTACAAAAACAGGTTTTATTACGTAGAGAATAGACTTTAGAGGCGTCTCAAGGTTAAAGTGGGGTATTCTGACGTATGGCCATGTGCACCTAATGTTAGAGCATTTTATTATTCCAGTTGGTACATAAAAGGCACCTGAGCTATTATTGTGTTTACAGAACTTTATAAAAGTAAGCTAGTTAGTATTATTTTTATAAATTAAAGCAATTATTTTGCAAGTTTTTACGAAATCAAATTGATTTTCGCTCACAACAATTAATCGACTGTCTCATCCGGTGGGACACGAACCCACGTCCCTTCGCTATCCGGGCGAGTGCTCTTACCAACTCCCACCGGATGACACAGTCGATTAATTTTTGTTAGCGAAAATCAATTTGATTTTTTAAGCTAGTTAGGTATGTAGGGACTAGAGGTACTGTTGAAGTTTTTTTTTAAGTTACTCACTCAGGTTTAAAAGCATAGGTACTAGAAGTATTTACCTACGTTTTCCATTGCTTACGAAATATATAAAGTACTTAGGTCTAAAAATATATTATTTCGCCGTATTCGTTAAATGTATGTACAAATAGTGGGAGAGCCGAGTGGAGCGACAATTGGCTTCCTCATAAAGATATTCCAATAGGCTATCTCTAGATCGCTAACTGACACTTAAACACTAATAAAAAACAGATCTGACAGTAACAGTCCTGCCGGGTCATAGAAATAAATACAGAGTTTTTGACCTATTTTTTAGTAAACCTAACCTTATAAGATACGCGAATGAGGGTGCCCAGTGGCTGCAAAAGCTAGATAATACCAATTTCATTGCAGAAATGTCAATTTTGTGATTCCTTATCATAATTAGAAGTCTTTTCTTTTTGATATTAATTATTGTCATTTTGCCATTGTTGTTTTAATTTTAAATTTTAACAGTTTAAGTATCATATGTCACCCCACACCCTATGGTGAAAGGAATCTAACTATCGTTAGATTCCTTTCACCACCTTGTGGTATCCCACACAAACCTAAATCAGCTCAGGCGTTTAGGAGTAATGGTGGAATAAACAAAAGTACGTAACATACATGAAGCCTGAAAACAATACACTCATAATTATTTTTACGAAATTATATTAAATTTCGCTTACAAAAATTAATCAAATGTGTCATCCGGTGGGACTCGCACCCACGTCCCTTCGCTATCCGGGCGAATGCTCTTACCAACTGAGCTACGGAGGACGTTAGTTAGTCGACGAATTTTTTGTAAGTGCTTGCTACGTAATACACTCGTTTTTTTTGGCGCTCGTGTAATAAAATAGAGCTTTTGTCAACGAGTATTTTGAAGTCCGTTTTGACACTCAATAAAAAACCCATCAACTTTTTTTCTTATCGAAATGGCCGCTTGATGGATCAACAAGAAATGTGAGAGGAAATTTATCCCTACCTAACCCAAGGTTCCTAACCTTGAAGGATCTTTTAGCATCTAATTGTGAAACCCTACTCCCTACCAATATCATAAAAGCTTCGAGACAAAAGACACCGTTCCTCTACAGGGTTGCCAGCTGTGCGATTTTCCGAATTTCTATGGCATTTAGTATATAGAAGAAAATACCCTCAATTTTTAAGAGCACAATACGAGAGGTCGTCGTATATTCTTTTAAAATGTAATGGTGAGATATTCAGTTTTGTTGGTGGTTAGATTATGTTGGGTTAGTAAGCATAGATAGATTTTGTTTACCTACTTGAAGAGAGCATTATTAGATCGCTTTCTATCATTGTATCGTTCTTCGTTGGGAAAGAATGAAAAGTATTTATTTGGAGATGGGTTACAATTATAGGTAAAAAAAAGATAATAAGTGAGTAAGCTGAGCGAGTACCTTTTCGGTAGACCACCCTTGGTCTACCGAAAAGGTACTCGCTCAGCATTAGTCGTAGTAGCTGAGAGAGAGCATACCACGACACTGGTTTTCTGTGTTTGTTTGTGATGTCCTCAATTAATAACTGCTTCTTTCATCATCATCCTAGCGTTATCCCGGTTGAGCCGGCCCAGGGTCCGCTATGGACCATGATCCAGGATGTGGCAGATCAGGTTATTACAGTGGAGCGACTGCCATGTGACCTCTGTGACCCTATTAACAGGGGAACCTGACCAGTTTGGCTCATGTTACACATTTAGTCGCCTGAATGCTCAGGTTTCCTCACGATGTTTTCCCTCACCGTCAGAGCATCTGTTAGTGTAACAACTAATGTCCATAACTCAGAAATAGTCACAGGCACGTGGGATCGCACCGATACCTCCCGCATGAGAGGCAACCCGCTAACCACTGCGCCTCCGACGCTCACTAATAAATGCATCAATTTTTTTTCTATCTCTATCTATCTCAGTCTAAAACTGTCACTTGTAATATATTTCTCATCCTGTACCTTAGATTATGGAGCAAAAAAAACCGACTTCAAAACAGCCTACAATTCTAATTAAAACTAAAAATTATAATAAAAAAAAACGACTTCAAAACAGCCTGCAGTTCTAATTAAAACTAAAAATTAAATAAAAAAAACTACTTCAAAACTGCCTACACCACAAATTTAAACTAAAAAGTACAAAAAAATATTTAAATTACCTAACTATTTTACGAAATTATACAAGAAACCTATTGCCAATTTATTATCTCTTATTTTTTAAAGTCAGTGCCAGCCAAAAGATGGTTTAATCCTGTCTTTACTTGCAAAAAAAAACATGAGAATTAGAATTTCTTAGAAAATGTTTAAGAAGTTAACCGTCAGCTCAGCTCCACACAATGTTGACTATCAGACATAACAACATGTCAACATTAAGATACTAGTACGAAAACACCTTGTGTTTTCTTTCACGTGCCTTTAAAATTTGAGGGTTTTCCTCGATTACAAGATCCCATAATCAGATCTCGTCTGAGATATGAGGTAACATAGCCACAAAAAACATACAGTCGAATTGATAACCTCTTCCTTTTTTGAAGTCGGTTAAAAATAAATAATCTTTACCATTACACTTTATTATCTAAATCCTAAACCTCCACCTAGCAACCCTGCTACAGGGTACATAAAAGGCGGAACGCCAAAAACCTTATTCATACCCTTAAAAGATAATTGGTTTTCTATCGGCAATTGCTTCACGCCACTTTGGCTTTTAATTGTATGTTATTCAACGTTATTTTGCCATCAGCGCTCAGTGGTTGCTTAATTAAGCATGAGTATGGCAATACAGATCAAGTTATAAGAACTAGGCGTGTCAAAATAAATATTTTATACTTTAAGTTAATTTAATTTTAAAATTCACTGTACCTATCATATTTTTATAATTTAAGCAATTATTTTGCAAATTATTACGAAATTAAATCAAATTTCACTTACAAAAATTAATCGACTGTGTCATTAATTTTTGTAAGTGAAAACTGGGACATAGTCGATTAATTTTTGTAAGTGAAATTTGATTTAATTTCGTAATAATTTGCAAAATAATTGCTTAAGTTATAAAAATATAATAATTTAAGCTAATTTCATCTTAACCGATGGTTAAATATTTGTAAAAATATTTCCATTGGATACATGCGGGTACATTCTCCAAATATTGATGAAATCGAACGCCGGCTCACTGGCGTAGCAAGCACTTGCAAAAATTTGTCGACTGACTAACGTCCTCCGTAGCTTAGTTGGTAAGAGCACTCGCTCGGATAGCGAAGGGACGTGGGTTCGTTCCCCCACCGGATGACACAGTCGATTAATTTTTGTAAGTGAAATTTGATTTAATTTCACTGTACCTTTGTTTTCTTTTATTGAGGAATAAATAATATCTATCTATCTATCTTTTATTCCAAAAACTCTTGTCTGTTTCTTGCCTTGAGATAGATGAATTTTGAGAAGGACAATTACTCAATTTTTGTCGTGAAATAAACCTTAAGGTTCAATTGCGCGAGTCTGGATTCGCCAATCCGGACAGGAGCCAGTGTGCCTTCTGGATTAAGTAATCCGGAATTCTACAGGTGGGCTTTCAACTCAGATATTAGACCTTGAACAAGTCCCGATTAACTAATCCGGACTCGCGCAAGTGGGCCTAAAAGGGTCAAAATCTGTGATGACAAATCCATTATTTTTGCAATATTAAACAATGTTTCCATAAAATGCCACGCAAAGATGATGCCAATATATCCAGCTATGTCATAGACAGGATTTTCAGCAATATATTTCTTTATCTTTGACCTATAATAGTTATAAGTGCGGATGCTGTAGCTCAGTTGCACTATAAAACTTTTGGCGGCGGTCCAAAGAAAGCCGCTGAAATAAGGCTTCAGAAAAGGTCTACTATACTACTTGCCTACAGCTAACAGCCAGCATTGTGACGCTTTAACCTCGGCTTGGAAGCAAAATGATAGTTTGTAATAAAAAAAAGCAACACTGTCACGGATGAACTCTCTTGGAATCACTGTTAATAAATATTATTGGCACAAGATCTTTGGCTTTGTTTTAATATTTTATTGCACACCATAAAGATAGTTAGGGCTCGATTTCAATGTGCCCTGTCTATGATTTTAAAAAGTGCATTCTCTCCTTTCTCTGCCAAACAAACGAGAAGAGGCAGACTTTAATAATTTAGAAACGGCTAAACAGCTGTCATTTGGTAAGAAAATTAAAGACCCATAGACAATTTGGTAGGGATGTCATTCGAAGACGAAAGCGCGACGAAAACATGCACAAACTTGTTAAATACGGAAGAAATTTCGTCACTCAATTTGACTGTTTCTTTTCGTTTGTTTAGCAAAGAATGAAAGATACTGAACTTAAATTTAATCGTAGAAACAGGGCACATTGTACTCGAATCCTTAATCTTTGATCGCTACAAGCTACCTCTTCTCACACAATCTTTGGGTAAAGAAACATTCTCAGTCATGTTCTATATAATCAGTATGCTTATATAGTGCCTTTTTCTTTATTCTTTACCCATTTCCCTTTATACTGTTAGTTTTCACCGCCAACGCAATTTAATTTTGGACTGTCCTCTACCCGAAGGTTGTCTGGAAGAAATTGCTTTCAGCAATAAGACCGCCTAAATTGTACCATTCTCTATGAACATTTATGTAAATTGATACTGTGTGTAGTGTGCAATAAAGAGTATCTATCTATCTATCTATTCTCATTGACGGGAAGGGAACAAACTCACACTTTGTTTTTTTATTCATTTTTTAAATTAGACAATGGGCTCAATTCCAATGCGTCCTGTCTAAGATTAAATTTAGGTTCAGTCTCTCTCTTTCTCTGTCAAATAAACAAGCCTGACTACAATCGTTTAGAAACGTCAAATTAAGTGATGTGATTTCATAAGTATTTTTACAAGTTTTTGTGTGTTTTCGACTAACTTTATTTGTTGAGGTGCTTGTGGCGCAGTGGCGGCATCGCTTTGGTAGTGATACCAAAAGTTAAGCAACCCACGGCGCGGTCGTGATTGGATGGGTGACCATTCCGACCATTTAAGTGACGTCCATGACAAGCATCTCCGTGCTTCGGAAGGCACGTTAAGCAGTTGGTCCCGGCTAATATCTGTGGTATTAGTCGTTAAGCCTAGTCAGAGGCCCTAGGGCGGCTTGATAACTTCTGACAGTAAGGTTTGTCACTTGCCTTACATACACCCCTCCACCAATCCGCACTGAGCCCGCGTGGTGAAGTATGGCTCGTTCCTCCTCATAGTTGAGGTGAGGCCTTTTCCCAGCAGTGGGATCTAATAGGCTGACTTATTGTTTGTTGTCGAATGACATCCCTACCAAAGTGTCTATGGATACTCAAATTTCCTTCGCAATGGACAGCTGTTTAGTATGACGTCTAAATTAATATAGTCCGTCTCTTTTCGTTTGTTTGACCGAGAAAGAGAATGACTGAACCTAAATTTAATCTTAGACAGGGCGCATTGGAATTGAGCCCATTACTGCTAAGTCTATACCTTGTACCCCGCCCGAAGCATTTAGTTGTACACGCCACTTGCCAATTTACCGCGATCTAAGTATACGGAACGCTTGGAAAGACTTGATGAGTGTATGGATTAATTGTTTAGGCTTTAAGGACCCTGTCCACCCCGTACCACAGCTATATCGTGATATAAACGACGACCGTTTGGTTTAGTGGTTCGCGCTCCGGACTACTAAACCAAAGGTAGCTGGTTCGAATCCCGCAAGGCGCAAATGTTTGTGGGATGACCATGAACATTTGTATCTTATTTATGAACATTTATATGTGCTTTTTTAATGTGTAATGTTCCAAATAACATTTTTTTCTATTTAAGTCATGGATGTACAAACGTATATAAGTATATCTATACGTTATCCTAATCCTAGTCGCCATAGCACAAGCTCACGCTTAGTTTGGGGCTAGGTAATTGGTGTTTGTTGAAACAATTTATTTATAAACGTATTAAGCTAAAGCATTTTTTTTAATTGAAAAAGTATCATGGTTAAAGCTACATTGCTATCGTGTCTAGATTATTGAAAAATGAAGCTAGAAAGAAATCCAAGTTTTTTCAAGACTTATATTTTGGGGCAAATGTTGAATGGGGAGTCGGACATTCCCTTTCCTTAATTATCTCTCCTTAGTCTCTCTTCGTAAAAACCATCACTTGGACTTCAACGAACATTAGAAAATATATATTAGCCAGCCGTCCTCGAGCTTTGTGCTTAGAAACACATTTAACAATTCGTTTTTACTATTCAGATTAAAAGAACCGCCTTTTCGCCCTGTAAATTGCACTAAAAAGCTAGAAATACCTTTTTTATCGAAACATGGAAGGAAGTCGTTGCCGTATACGTAACATAGGTCACACGTATGAATACTTTTTAATGGTACCGACTTTCTTGTACGTTATTTTTTTTAAACGTATTAGTGATATATTTTATGGCAGTTGTTTTTTGTATTTTTCTTTTTTACTGTTTTAAGTGATAGGCTCATTAATTGCCTGTACTTCCTAAACATGGAAGGTAGTCGTTGCCGTATACGCAACATAGGTCAGACGTATGAATACTTTGTAATCGTACCGACTTTCTTTTACGTTTCTTCAAACTTATTAGTGTTATTTTTTAAGGCAGTTGTTTTTTGTATTTTTCTTTTTTACTATTTTAAGTGATAGGTCACCATAGCACAAGCTCACGCTTAGTTTGGGGCTAGGTAATTGGTGTGTTTGTTAAACAATTTATTTATTTATTTATAGGTTCATTAATTGCCCGTACTTCCAAACACAATTACGCAATCACAATTCGCTATCTCCTATTTATTCAGGAGTTCCATTACGACTTCTATGACGACATCAGCTCAGCATAAAATAATGACGCCTGGATAAAAACGCTTGAATAACTAAAGATTCTACAGCAAAAACAGTACCTAAAGCTGCTTACATTTTTTTAAGAAACACCTCGATTTCTCCAGGATTCCATCATAAGATCTTGACTTGGTGACAACGGGACCATCTCAAGAGTATGCTCTTTCATTTATTTATTTTTTTAAATCGCTGTACTATTGACGAAGAAATCGGTGAACATATAAAAAACATAGATACATACAGTCGAACACAGAACCTCGTCCCTTTTTGAAGTCTGTTAAAAACGTAAGTTATTTATTTTAATAATGGTAACTTACGAGTACACCAAATTTGCAGTCTTTTCTTTACCACTAACGATAGATCGAGATAGATGGTTAACTAACTATTGTTCTATCTCGATCTACCTAAAAGTAAGCATACATGTGAGTAAGTATGTCTGCTAGGAGACCAATCGACCAATCAGAATATCGTGATCGTCTGACTTTCCGTGAAAATAGATACCTTATATAAGTACTAGATTTTTATCGTAACTAATACTAAAGTTTTACATCATTTCGAGCAGCTTAACATAGGACGACAATACTGTTTTGTACAAAACAATTTTGTACAAGTTTTAAGTAACCACTTTGTATTAAGCAGTTTGTTTATATTTCAAAACCGCACTCAGGAATCTTTAAATAAACAAAAGTAATAAACTGTCTACGAGAAAAGCAGGACAATCAACTAACACGCTTGCTGAATTAATAATAAGATTCTGAAAGGTCTAAAAACTCGTTGTTATGTTATGTTTATTCTCGTATCTCATTGTAGCCTACCGAGCCGCATCCGATAAATACAATGACGAAATTTATCGCCTATAAACCCACTTGCGGAAAAACTAATTACTTTTATCAGTTTCACCAAAGCCCAAACTATGTACATACATACCCTATACATAGCACAATGGTTATATAAACCACTGCAGTACACTAATAATACACGTTACTGCATTTGTGACAATAAGAAATCCAATTTAGTCAGATCTGCATCGTAAATTCGATTACGAACAAGAAAAAGAAACGAAAATATCGACTTACCTGTGTTACGCGCTCTGCATGTGGAAAACTGACGTAATTATACACTCGCGATCATATTCGTGTTAACCCAAACAAAATAAAACGATTATATTTTTTAAATTTGGAATATTTACAATGTTATTTACAGTTTAGCCAGATATTCTCGGTGTAACTGGGCAAGCAAATGTCAAGTTTCTCCGCATCGTTTCGCGCACGCGCGGCAAAATGGCGCGCGCGGTCGATAGCTGGCGGTGATAACGTATCGCAAGGCTACCCCCATAGTTGGTGACATTGTGGAAAAGGGTGATGCGGAAACGAGGTCACGAGTTTGTATTGCCCGCGCTTCCGGCTGCGGTGATGTCAGTTGGAGTGTTGCTAGAGGGAAATTTTTGGACGTGATGGTAGGAAATTGAGTGGTGCGAGCATAGTAGATTTTTAAATCAATCTAATTAGCTTTATATTTAGAGATACAGTGGGCCACATGGGCATCTACCTACCCTGGGCCCGTAGCCAAGTGGCAATTTATTCTCAAGCGAAGTTCGTCATCGCTAACAAAATGTTTTGCATACATATTTTGACATATCGTAACCATATTTCAACCATATGTTGATCACATAGAGTTCAATGTCATTTGAGATATTTTGACAGATTTGTGAAGGTATGCAAGCAAAGCCCACATTGGACCCGGTAGGAAAAGAAGAACAATAGAATCGTGGACCTCTGGGAACAACCCATTATATGGGTGACACTGTGCCAATTAATTTCCAGTTAAGTAGGTTTAATCTGCTGAAGAAAGTATTTACCTACCCATGTATGTCATTTATAAAAAAAAATTTTTGATGATTCCAATTTATTGCTCTCAAGTGTAGTAAAGTGGTTTTAACTGCATCACTTTTTATTTTATTTCGACGATCTTTAACACCTTTAAGAGCTCGTTCACACGAGGACGATTCGTCTTTTTTCACGATTCGTTCTTTTTTGACGGCGGCAATGCTTTTTGAATGCCCATGTTCACACGGATCACGAGAATCGTGAAAAATAACGATACGTCTTAAATCTAGAATCGTGTTTTTAAAAAACACGAATCCTCAACATACACGGATTTTTGACCAAATTCAATTAGGATATTTGACGAATCGTGAAAAAACACGATTCTGTATGCGTATCCTGTATTTTGACGAATCGTCAATGACGGATCCTGTGTGGAAGAGCCCTAACAGGTTTCTTTCAGATGAAACTTACCTACATATAATTTACAATGCTATATAGCCTTTTTGTAGATTTTCAGGTACTAAAAGTATTGGGGTAATGATAGAGCCCTGAAAGAGGCCTAATAGTAATAAACTGACTGAAACATGTGACCTCAATGTATATACGGACCCTATACAGGGTGTTGTTTTGGTCAACAGCTTCCGACTCAGGGCTGGTAATATTCATAACACTGATGCCAAAAAAATATTAAAAAAAAAAAAAAAAATGGACTTCTTCATACAAAGTTGGCCGATCACCGATCGATTTTGTATGAAATATTTATAATTTTTAAAATATTTTTTTTGGCATCAGTGTTATGAATACTACCAGCCCTGAGTCGGAAGCTGTTGACCAAAAGAACACCCTGTATACATTTGTTTAAAAAGTTACTAAGCATTGTTTGTTGATTGTTCTACCTGCCATATCCTACTTCAAAACATATGGATATGTTCACGATTAGCAAAAGCCAACAGACTTATTGGGTAACTTCCTAATTCCTTGAAGTAAGGATTTTTTTCTAATTGAATTGTATTTGTATCCTTATGTTACTGTTTTACACAAGGATCATTTCGGTTGCGATCAATTGCCTTGATATCTGATAGTCAAAAGAAACAACTAGAGTCATTTGTAGGGTGCTTCGTCATCGACATCTAGCAAGTAGCGCACTTCCAGTCCAGTTCCTGTCCAGGGCCCTATTTCACCAAACGTGACAGGCGTCACAAATCATTTTTAAAGTTATTTCATTTATTACATATTCTACAGTGTTTTTACTTATTCTATATTTTTCTTTAAATACAAAGTTGCTAATTTCAATCAAAATATTTATCCATTCTCTATTATTTCTTCTGTATGAGAACCCGTCCAAATTACTATCACAGCCGTACCTTTTGTTTGCACGGCGGGAACACTACAATTGTCACGCAAAACAGGCTCAGCTCCGACCTTATATCAATAATTCCCGACAATTCTACAAATATGTCGAGTTGTAAAAATATTTCTGTTTCACAACTGTACTGATACTGACAATTGTCACATAAATGCTAGGAATATTTTTAATTTTTAGCCGACATATGTCACTGACAATTGTCGGCTTGGTGAAATAGCGCCCAGGTCGTGCCACCCGCCTACGCGCTCTCCGCCTAAACAGCCTCTAGGAAGCTCATGTATCAATCCACCAAGTCACAGAATAAATACTAGCATTACGTACAGAAATATTGCTCTGCAAGATTATTCAAAGAAACGTCTACTCAATGTCCTTAAAAATATGGTGTTATTTAACTCGCCTCTAAGTCGATCACGTTTTCGTTTAGACGCTTACCGAAATACATTGCAAGTGAATTTCATTCTTATAACTCTGCATAACGATTCATAATACACTAACCTATTCAAGGACGTCAGAACATGCGGGGCAATGGGTTGACAGCTAACAAGAAGCTACTGTCACCATCTAGCGCACCTCACGAGCACTTCATTCATGCTCGTCCAGCCAGCAACGTAGCGCCGCGCGCCGACGGTGAATAAAGCGCGTGCACGCATGTGTCATGGCTTCCTCGGGAGTCCCTACTAGATTATACTGCCACGAGTGTTTGGGTTTTTCTGTCTTGAAATTACTCAGACACAGCTCCGGAGTCAAGTCGAAGTTGGTGGTGTTAACACCCCCGTGCCTCGGAAAGCACGTTAAGACGTTGGTCCTGCGCCTGATCTCTCTACGGTCATGTCGGACTTCCGTCTCACCGAATTATGAGAGTGAAGGAACAAAGAGTGCACCTGCGTATTGCGCACACACTTGTGCACTATTATATGTCCCGCGCAGTTGACTAACTCTGATGAGATTGGCCGCCGTAGTCGAAATCGCTAGGAGGACATTAATACTGCCGCGGCACTACGCCGAGACCAACACAGGGAGTGAGACAGGCCTGGTATTGTTAACTTTCGATTGACTCTACTAACTCATAGCATATGACTAGGAAGTACCTATTATCTATTCAGAGTTAAACCAAAAGTTAGACAGTTAAAAGTATTAGTATTATCCTAAGATCCCTCTTAGGACTCCTTATAATAATAGACTGACGTAAGTAACCTAAATGTAGGGACGACGTCAAGACCAACACTGTGACTGCAATGCATACAATTGCAATAAGAGCTATTTCAGAACAAACAGGTGTAATTTAATGTGCTGGCCTTTATACCAAATACAAACATTCGTTGGAAAAGTTACTTAGATATACAATTACTTACGCCTGAGTAGGATACGTAAACGATAAGCAATAGTCAACAGACACTCTAAGTGACTTTGTTTGATCCACCCATTCACTGTTACAACACGCACCAGTGCGTGATAACAATTGATTTTTATTGTCTCAAGTACGGCAGCAATTGGGTTTAACCGTCATGCACCAGGATCGCTTTTGTTGCTTTAATAGCATTGACTCCAGATAAAAGAAACAACGAGAATCATCAGTAAAATTTATTCGTCATCGACGTCCGAGTGCAAATAGCGCACCTCCGGGTCGTGCCGCGTGCGCGCGAGCAGCCCCGCCAGCGCCGCCCGCCCCCGCGCGCCCCGCGCCCCCGCCGCCAGCCACGCCGCCCCGCACACGCAGACCAGCACACCAAATGTAATGAGGACTGGCTTCCAGGCACTCGCTTTTGCTGGGAATTGAGAATTTTTAAATTTTGAATTCCATTATAATGTAAATGATTACGAGGGTCAAACTGAAAGTTCTTAGAAAATCAAAAACTGATTACATTAGCCAGTTATTAGTTTTATTATATCTTTTCAAAATATTGTCCATTGACGTCAATACACCGCTGCATGCGATGGAACCACTGGGAAAAGCACTTTGCCCACTCGTCCTTAGGGGTCTCTTCAATGGCATCGCGATACGCAGCCACCGCTTCTTCAGCATTCATAAACCGCTTTCCTTTAAGTTTTTCTTTAATTTTTGGAAATAAATAAAAATCACAAGGCGCGAGGTCGGGGCTATACGGCGGGTGACCCAGTAATTCAACGTTTGATGTCGCCAAATAGTCGATCGTTCGCTTGGCGGTGTGCGACGAGGCGTTGTCGTGGTGAAGGAGGATCCTACTGCGAGGTCGTTTCTCTCGAACTTTTTCCAAGACAAGTGGCAAACAATTGGTAGTGTACCATTCTGCAGAAACTGTTTTTTGATCCTCTAACACAATTGTTGCGAAATGACCTATCCTTCCAAAGAACGAGGCCACCATTTTTTTTCCCGCACTTCGATCTCTCTTCACTTTAGTTGGCAACTCCTCGAAAGGAAACACCCACTGAGCAGATTGTCTTTTGGTTTCAGGATCATAACAGTAAATCCAGCTTTCGTCACCTGTTAGTATGTCGAACACAGCATTTGAGTCACCTCCGTTAAATCTTTCAATCATTTTACGGCACCAATCCACACGATGGAGTTTTTGAGCCTTAGTCAAATTATGAGGTATTCACCGGGCGCAAAGCTTCCTGACCGCTAAATGTTCGTGGAGGATTTTGTGCACTTGACTCATACCGATGCCTAAGCTTGTCCGAATCTGCTGATAGGTCACTCTTTTGTCAGTCTCTATCATACGCCGCACAACACAGATGTTATTTTCAGTCGTCGCCGTAGAAGGCCGTCCCTCACGTACATCATCAGTGAGATTAGTGCGACCACGTTTAAACTCATTAAACCAGTTGTAAACAGTCGCACGAGATGGGGCTTCATCGTGAAAGGCCAATCGTAGTCTATCATAACTTTCTTGTTGACTTAAATGACATCGAAAGTCATAAAAAATCATTGCACGAAAATTTTCTCGTGTTAAATTCATTTTGACGTGACACAGACAATTTTCAATTTGCCGCCAAGTCGTAAAACAAATGACAAATGAATGAAATATATACTCAGTAATATTGGCAAAGAGTTCTATTTTCAAATTTTAGAATATTTTTTTTATTATATTGTTTATAAGTGGCCAGTTCTAAGAACTTTCAGTTTGACCCTCGTACAGTAATTATCCAAAAGATCTGGCTTGCCGATGTACCTGCGCAGAAGATGAACTTTAAAGCGCGGGATATACTGTTGGAGAATGAGCACGCTCGCGCGTCTTTTTCCTGTTCCGCTATTGGTCATTAGCTGCCGCCTTGCTAGCGCTCGCGAGAGTGAGATAATACTACCTGCAGTGGATCGAAGGTTTATTTTAACTTTTTCGTTGATTTTCGGAGCCATATTTTCTTTTCTGCGTGAACGAAGATTCACGGCGCAATTTATCAAGTGGGTACTACTGTACATCAACAAAAGTTGCGCGATAGTGTGCCCGAGTGGAGAAAACTTCAATTCTCATCCGTGAGTTCGTAAGTTCGATCCTCGACTGTACCACTGAGTTTGTATAATAAGTACAGCCTTTTTCAAAGATAACACTGCCAAACGGTGAAGGAAAACATCGTGAGGAAACCTGCAGACTAGTTGGCTAGTGTGTGCAATGAAAAAGGCAAATGGCAAACCACTCCATTTAAATTGCCAAGAAAGTCGTTGTGTGTGTTTCATTCCACATAATGATCACGACCCTCAGTAATGAGGTATTCGACTATGAAGAAGAAGACATCCGCAGGACCATCTGACATGAAACTCATGAAGTAAGTACATGATACAGAAACTTTACGTCAATAGAGTTCCTAAGTGTTTAATCATTTATTAAGCAGCGGCGGATAGCGGCAGCACTTTGGTAGTAATAATAAAGTTAAGCAACCCACGGCGTGATTATATGGGTGACAATTCCGACCATTGTTGTTTGACCATTGTTGACAAGTGACGTTTAGGTTTATCACAAACATCTCCGTGCTTCGGAAGGCACGAGAAGCCATTAGTCATGCGCCTGATCTCTCTCTGGTCATGTCGAACTGCCGTATTATACCGAATTTGTGGCGGTATATGTACCGGGGGTGTTAACACCACCAATTAATTCGAGCTATTTGAGTTTTTTCTTAAGCAAAAGAAGAAAAGTCCTCTGATCTGCCTCATTGGTCTAGGCAGCACGCTTACTTACATTATAGGTCTTGGGTTCGTTTCTGGTTGGTAATAAAGCATCATCATCATCATATTGACTACCTACCAACTTAACCATCACTTACCTGGTTTGGTAGTTGTTCGTTGTGCCGCGACAGTTTTCTTGTACTTTTCGCTTGAAGGAGTCGTATACCGCACAAATTTTGTTGTTTGTTTAACCGTTGTTGTTGATGGAACCGTCGTTGTTTTCGTTGTTTTATCCACTTTGACTTTAATTGTCTCACTTCTGGGTAAAGCTTTGGTGGTCGGTTTGTAAATTATGATTTTACGTGTCACGTTGGGTGCAGTAGATTGTGCTTTCATTTCAGGATGTTTGTTTATGTAGTCTATAATTTGTGTTGAATTTATAGCGTCTTTTTGATATGCTGTCATCTTGACAGCCTTAACTGTTGTTGTTGGCTTAATTGTTTTTTCAGTTTTAATTGTTGCTGTAGTTGTAGTTGTTGTTTTGGTTTTAGGAGGTGAAGTTGTAGTTGTTGTAGATGTTATAGTAACTTTTTCTTTCGGTGTAGATTCCATTTCAGTTGGTGATGGCATTGTGGTCTTTCCTACTAGTTTTTGTGTCTGTGGCAGCTCGGCTGAGCTTTGGTCAGGTTCTTCTGTGGTAGTATCTGCGAAATAGTTCAGAACATTAACGTAATAAATGTTAATATCACCTACAGTTTTTCAGGCAGATGATGAGCAAAACAGGCCTGTTCAGTGCACTGCTGCGGTTAATAATGATTATGAGAAAGACTGGCCTATTTTCAGCAGTGGCAACATGCTTGAAGGAGGCTTTCACCCAAGAGCGACTGCACATCAGCAGCAACTAATGAATTGCTGTTGTAACTTTTAATTTTGCTATGTTTTTTTTATTTTTTTTATATGAAAAACAATAAAGCCTAATAAACAAACAAAAATGACCAGCAGTACTTGTGCTGCGGCTTATAATTGCCCTTGTTAAGAAGAACCTACACGTCCTGCGGCTGATAATGATGATGATGATGAGAAAGACCTTACCGGGGCCATCAAGGCAGACATCGTAGAAGTCGTTGCAGCAGTCACCATCAATGATACAGACGATGGTGCAGCCACATCCCCTAGTTGGTTTGAAACTGCCTCCGCAACGGCCTTCACAAGTCTCCGCTGGAAATATATTGAACAGTTTAGATCAACCATACTATCTTAAAGTAAAAAAGGAAAGTTAGCCTATATAGATCCGAGAAAAATCGATCTATATTCGTCTTATGTTTGGGAAGACGCGTGTTTTTGAATTTTTATGATTTTGACGACCGTCTTGGTGTGGTCGTTTGCGCACCGGACTTCTAAACCAGGCGGTTGCGGGTTCTGATCCCGCAAGGGGCAAATGTGTGTGTGATGAGCACGAGCATTTGTACTTTAGCCATGGATGTTTATATGTATTTAAGTATTACTATCCGTTATCCTAGTCACCATAACACAAGCTCACGCTTAGTTTTGGGCTAGGTAATTGGTGTGTTTGTTGAAACAATTTATTTATTATTATTATTATTTTTCTTTTGTATTGTTCCACTCAGAAAAGATTACAACCAGTGCAAATCTGGTGGAAAACATGGTCTGCAATAGACTTAAAGGCCTTTGATGATGATTAGATAAACTTACGCAACAAAGCCGGTGGTGGTGAGATGGCTTCCCTGGCAGCCTCGCAACGTTCTCCCTGAAGGATGGCCACATCGTCAATGGCGATGTCACTTGTGAACTTCTTCCCTCGAATGCCCTCTATCACGATCTGATGAAGAAGATTTAACAGACTAACATAGTGAGGTATGGAGTATGGCAGAACTTTAACTTGATCACTGTGAGGAAGTATGGTAAAACTTTTAATGAAAAAAAGACCGAATACAGATTACTAATTCATTCCATTGATTTACAGTACAATTTTATAGGTAGTTACAAAACCTTTCAAAGGAAAGCCTCCTTTCCAAATTTATCACTAGCTAACTTAGGTAACCGTGGTAACAGCATCCTGAACATGATAGCAAACAGACTGGACTGCCAATACGTCGGTCGATCACGTACCATTTCGGGGGAGTGGTGCAGAATTGGCCGCTTTAACTATTTATATGAAATAAATTATTTATTTATTTTTGTTGTGTTTTAAGTAATTTAATGTATGTATTTTATTGAATTGAACTAACACCCCTTTATTCCAAAAACTTAGTACCGGGTTTAAGACAGGACAAAGCTATTAGCTAGCCAATTAGAAAAGCACTTCTCTATTAGGTTATGTCACGAATGTGTCATTCATTCCTCTGTTGTCGGCTAACATTTAGACCCATTTTAAACCTGGCCTATTTTTTTTAATAACACTGACACAGTTTATAAGTTCTACTAACAACGATGAGTCATTGTTACTTACAAATAAATTTCATTTATTTATTCATATATTATATTAACTCGGACAACTAAGTAGCACTGCTGGCTCTATATTCCTTTGAACTAAAATCAAAACTAGTGTAAAAATGTAACAGAGACACCTATTTATGAATAGGTTTCTTCTCATGAAAAACATGTTTTCATCTCACCTGTTAAGGAAAGTTGAACTTTCATGTGTAGATAGCCGGGTGGGAAATAGCTTTTCCATCTTACTTTATACTCCTACTATTGAATAAAAGGCCACTTTCGAGAGTATCGATAATTTTTGCAATAGTCAGAGCTGTATCAGCTATTGATAGTGATTTTAATACTGAACTTTGATACTATCGATAGTATTGCTATGTGTCGATAGTATTTATATTAACGAAGCTATCGATACTATCATTAGTATCGATACTACCATGACTATCGATATTCTATTGATACTATTGCTTTTACCTCAACCACAGAATAAGTACTAGTACTTCGTACAGAAGTATGACTTAGCAATTGTATTCAAAGAAATGTCTACTCAATGTCGTCATAAATATGGCGTAATTTAGTTCGCCTCAGAGTCAAGCACATTTTCGTGTAGATACCTACTAAAATCCATTGCAAGATAATTTCATACTTATTGCTCTGGAATATGATTCATAATACACTAAACCTATTCAGTGACGTAATATCACGCGACGCGATAGGGTTGACTGCTATGAGAAGCTTCTAACGCCATCTAGCGCCTCTTTCTAGTACTTTATTCATTCTCGTCCAGCCAGCAACGTAGCCGCGCGGCCGCCGGTGAATAAAACGCGCGAGCGTGTCGCTGGCCGGTAGCGACACGCAACTTGTTTTAGCCCCTAAGTAAGGGTCGCCGCGCGTAGGTACGTTTTTGCTACTTACGCGGGGAGATACACAGGCCTGCCTCAACTACCGATAGTCTTTCGATATTCTATCGATACTATTGCTTTTGCCTAGGCTATCGATAGTCTATAGATACTATCCATATTTTATCGATACTTTTCCTTTTCTTTCGATACTATCGATATTTTATAGATACTTTTGCTTTTGCCTCAACTATCAATGCATTCTCTTTGCTGATGACGTCTCTGTCTTAATTCCATGTTCAGACTATCATGAACTAGAAAGTAAATTAAATAACACTTTAGAGAAAATAGTTAATTGGTTAGAATGTCATAATCTGCAACTAAATCTTAAGAAAACTAAAATTATACAATTTAAACCGTACCAGAAAACTACATTTGAAATATCCTATTCATTTAACAATACAAAACTAGAAGCTGTAAATACCGCTACTTTGTTAGGAATAAACTTGGATACCCACCTAAACTGGAAGAGCCACATCCAACAATTATTAAATAAAATGTCCTCGTTTATATATGTGTTAATAACACGACTGTGCAGGGAAGCGAAAGAAAAACATACGGAAGAGAAATGCAATAAAATAGAGTTAATGATGAAACGGGGGAAAATGGAAAAAGCCTACAATATAATTAAACAAATGGACAAGAAACGTAAGAGACGAAGTACAGCTATATTAGATAAAGATAAATAATATTAGATAAAGAAGGGAAAATACTAATGGACTCTAAAAAAATTGTTAAAAGATGGATAGAGTATATAGAAGAGCTTTATTCAGGAGAAGGGATGTCAGAAAGCTATATGGAAAAAGAAGAAGATGTAGATAATTTAGAACTGGGACCTCTGATATTGAAAGAAGAATTCGAAATAGCTTTGAAATGTATTCAAAACGGGAAAACAGCAAGAGTTGATAATATTTATATTGAGATGGTTAAATATGCAGCTTGCAATCAGTTGAAAGAGGAATTTTTTAATTTAATTCAAGAAATGTATAAAACAGGCAAAATACCTCAAGATTTTAATTTAAGCAAGACTGTAACACTACCGAAAAAAGCAAACACACTCAAATGCGAAGAACATAGAACACTAAGTATTATTTCACAGGCAAGTAAAATTTTAATAAAAATAATTCAGAACAGAATAAGACCGTTAACAGAGTGCTTTTTGGGACCGGATCAATATGGGTTTCGGCAAGAGAAGGGAACCAGAGAAGCGATACTAGCTTTGAGATTGGTAATAGACAGGAGACTGGATTTTGACATGGACACACATATAGCTTTTATCGACTTAGAAAAGGCGTTCGATAAGGTCAATTGGAAAATAATGATGGAAGTACTCAAAGAAGCTGGATTGGATTATAGAGACAGAAGGATTATTTATGAATTATATAAAAACCAAGAAACGGTAATAGAAGTAGGAGAGGAAAACGGAAAGGCAAAAATAAGAGAGGGAGTTAGGCAGGGATGTCCACTTTCACCGCTAATTTTTAATTTATTCATAGAATGTGCGATACGCAGAATAACGGAATCAAAAAAGGGGGGCGTCAAAATTAATAGGGACGTATTTAAATTCATTCGTTTTGCCGACGATATTGCAGCCATTGCAGAAAACAGATTGGAGTTGAAAGAACTGGTTACAGAAATGGACACTATTTTTAAAGAATTTGGTCTCAAAATTAACATAAATAAAACAAAAACACTAATTGCTTCTAAAAAGGAAAACTATAGCCCTATCTCAATAAATAACACAAAAATAGAACAGGTTAAAACCTTCAAATATCTAGGAAGCTTGATAACTAGTGACTCCAGATGTACACCAGATATAAAAGCAAGGATAGCGATGGCGAGCAAGGATGGCAAAAAAGCACCTGCTCAAGGCCAGAATATCAAGCAAAGTTCGCAAAAAACTTGTTAAAGTGTACATTTGGAGTATAGCACTCTATGGATGTGAAGCGTGGACATTGACAAAGAGGGACAGAGAGAGACTGGAAGCCTTCGAGATGTGGTGCTGGAGGAGAATGGAGCGTATAAGTTGGACGGAGAAGAAAACAAATAAAGAAGTTTTGTCTATGGTTAGGGAAAAAAGGAGATTGATGGAAACAATAGAGTGTAGGAGGGGACGAATGTTAGGCCACCTGATTCGACACGACAATTTTATTAAAACGATAATAGAAGGAAGAATAGAAGGAAAAAGGAAGCGAGGAAGACCAAGAATAAGCTACATGCAGCAAATAAAAGAAAAGATAAATGTCGGGTCGTATCAGGAGGTTAAGAGAAGGGCGGAAAGCAGAGAGGAATGGAAAAAACTCCACCGACAAGAGCCTAGCTCTTAAATTTGATGATGATGATGATATATATGCTCTGCTACATCTAAAAAGAGTGACAGATTTTAAAACTGCTCTTACGGCTTACTACGCATATGCGCACTCCCGACTTACATATGGCATTATTCTATGGGGAAACTCGTGTGATGTAGACAAAGTTTTTGTCCTACAAAAGAAGTGCCTCAGGATACTAATAAACTTGGACCAAATGGAATCATGCAGAGCCCATTTTGTTAAACATAAAATATTGACCCTTACATCTATTTATATACTAGAATCATGTAAATTTGTCAAAAAACACTCAGATTTTTACCCAGAAGTAACAGGATATAAAAGAAATAATAGAAATTTAAATAAACTGACAGTTCCTTTTTCCAAATTAAAATTAGTCACGTCCAGCCCCCATAACATGTTAATACGAATATATAACCACATACCTAATTATATTAAAAACTATGAAAACCTAAAATTATTTACAAATACATTGAAATCCTTCCTCATTAACAAATATTATAACGACATCCAAGAGTTTTTTAACGACAAAAATATATAAACAAGTCATAAAATAATTATAGATAAAAATAAATTTGTAAGTACTTCAACACCTCTTATAGCATATTATTGTTGATAAGTGAAGAAATGTGAAATTAATGATTGTTATACAAAGTATATAATGTATAAAATATTACTGTTTTGTTGACGTTACTAATTATTATGTTGGTACTTAAACTTGTGAAATAATAGTTAGCTAGCCCTCATAATGTTGCTATGTCCTGTGCAGGGCGTCACATGTAACATACCTACCTATTACAAATATTTGTGTACCATCTATAATGTGACATGCAATAAATAATTTAAATTTGAATTTGAATTCGAGTCTATCGATACACTATTTCGTTCCTCACAGTCAAAATGAAAAATAGTATGTTTAACTCGATTGAAAGCACCCATTCCACTCTCGAACTATTGGCGCTCTTACTTCGTTCGAGCACCAGGAACTTCTCGTGTGGAATGTTCACTTTCGGCCCATGCATAACAATCTACTACTATGCTTACGGTAAGCTGACGTAGCGTAGTAGTGGCTCATAAAGTTTGACCTAGAGTAAGATAAAATGTACTTACGAGTATTCTATTAGTTTACCTGAAAGTTGTCCTCGAAATCTTTAAGTGTGGACACGTCTCCGTACCAGAAGTCTCCTTGATTGCCCCACATCTCAAATAAGACGTACTTCTGTCTGCTTTCGTTGGGAAGGTTAATCATAGTCTGCAGGGGCACACTGTCTGGCTTCTGATACACCCTCAAGCCACCGATGTCCCTGAAAAATACGAACTCTTGAAATGTCAATGATAGTAAATAGTGTGTTTGGCGGTGTTCTGAGAATAGTGGTTCTTTGAGCAACATTCACTCTGGTAACTACCTATTTGAGATGAACTTGAGTTTTAAAGAGATTGACCAGCCCTAACCATCAGTAGTGACGAATGGAGAGGTTTGGAGGAGCATTTGCCCATCAGTGGGACAACAACGACTAAAAAATGCCAGTTAATTGGAGTGCCAGAACCTCCTGAATGAGCACGCCCCACCGTCGACTCTGTACGCTTGATCTGGCTTAATCTAGTGAAGAGCAAACCTATTTCAAATGGATAAAAAGATAAAACTTACCTGCCAAACATGTGGTAGTAGAATGAGAAGCAGCCATCTTTGGCCAGATTCATATCGAATATTGGCGATATGAGCCGCGCTGTCTCATTTTGTAATCGGGAAGAGCTTTCTATGTACATGTAGTACCCTGAAAACATAGTAAGCTTTTTATGACACAGCAGCAAAAAATGCAAGCCATTATACGAGTACTTTCTAGTTCTATTGTAGGCGCTGTAGGCACTTTGACATCTTCTATGGCACGTTCAGTCCTTTAACGGACTAGAGATTAACATAATGTCCTCCTAGCCAATTTCAACTACGGTGGCCTATCTCAACAGAGATTAGCCAACTGCGCAGGACATATTATAGCACAAGTGTGTGCGCAGTACACAGGTGCACTCTCTGTTCCTTCACTTTCATAATTCGGTGAGACGGCAGTCCGACATGACCGAATAATGTACTAGAGATTAAACAACTACGCAGGAGATAGGTAGACCTAATGCACAACTGTGTGCGCAATACACAGTGCACTCTCTGTTCCTTCTCTGTTCATAGTTCAGTGAGACGGCATTTTGAGATGGCTAAAGATAGATCCAGTGCAGGAAAAACGACTTAACGTGCTTGCACAGGTATCAACACCACTAACCTGCTAACCCTGCGCTGTTTCAGAGTTATTAAAAAAAATTCAAGACAGAATAATCTGGATTTTTTTCTGTATTTTTGGAACTTCTTGGATCACAGCCAGCCAGCGTGCTTACCACTAGACAATCAAGGCAGTTACAGAAGCAGCGGCAGAAGATTGGGCTGGTTTATAAAACCGTTGTTGGTTCTTCTTCACTCTCTGGTTATGTCGGATTACCGTCTTATCGGACTATGAAAGTGAAGGAACAGAGAGTGCACCTGAGTACGCAATAGCGTATTCGTACATACTTGTATATCTCCTCTGCCGTTGGCTAGTCTCGAGATTAAGCTGCCGTTGTAGAAATTCAGCTAAGAGGACATTATTATTGTTATCTTTGAAATAGTTTTAAACCTCTATACCTGCCCCTCCTTTCCCAATGGTATGATCGAAGGAAGGTCCAGTGAACAGGAAAGAACTAGGCGTCTTCTTATTCAGACGTTCCCAATCGAAGTCGTGAAGCGAGTCCTGGGTCCACCCGCAGAGGTCTGCGGTCTCGAAGTCACAGCTCAGCTTGGTTGAGATTGTAGAGTCTGTAAGAAAAGACGACTCATCATCCTCCTAGCGATATCCCGGTTGTGCACTCGCACGCGAGGGCCCAAGGTCCGCTTTGGACCATGATCCAGGATGTGGTTTATTTTAAATTTTAGTAATTGTAAATGAATTCTCACTTCTCCCGTATTTATAGTTTTGTATTTTATTTTCAATTAATTAACTACGCAATTGATTAACGTAAATATGTAACATGCTAGGACATTGATCTAGTTTTTACTGCAATTTACTATTCATTTTTTGTACTATTTTGATTAATGTCTGTTATGTTGTCAATAGAAATAAAATAAAATATCCTTGGGAGAGAGCTCACTGCTGCCGTACAGTATAGTATTCTCTTACCAATACAAGTAGGCACGATGGTGTTCCACCGCGCCCCATCGCAGTACATGGCAGACTCGCCAACCAGCTTGAAGCCAGGCAGGCAGAAGAACCGTAGCCACGCGTCGGAGCGAGAAGTGATGACCAGCCCGTTCTTCAGTTGAGGAACAGGACAGCCTGGCTCTGGAAAAGAAATGAGTATTTTAGGGTGTCTAGGTTTCGACTATTTAAGGGCCTTTTATTTAACAAATGTTAGAGACATAATCCAAAAATATTTATAACAAATTGCACTTTTAGGTTTAGTTTTATAATAGGTTTGAAAAACGATTTAACTGTTAAAAGTTTTTAGCAACATTTTTAAAAAAATGTTTTTTTTTCCTCTGGCGGTTAATAATTTTTAATTGACCTTTATTTCACTTGATAGCGATAGCGTTACCAATAAAACATTTTCATCACTTTTAGGACCTCCAAATCCATGAAAATTGTATTTTTTTAATAATCAAAGTGGCTGCCATTTCATGTGGGGGGGGGGGGGGGGGTTAGAGCCCAACATCGGGTGTTTTGGGCGATATCATTTGATGAACTAATAGCCCATAAGAAAATATCGTTAGTCCAAACCCGGACACACTGTATAAAATAACCAAGTAAACCTGTCAAGTAGCTTATACGCTAATCTACTACAGCTTCGACATTTCTACAGGCTTCACCAGCATGCCTGGGTCGTATTAGGTAGCCTAGTGAAGTGAGCGAATAATTTGAAGCAGCTTGACACCTTCACTTCGTCATGACTCAAGAACAATATGTAATAACTCCAAATACTTCTAAACAAAACCGTCTATTTGTTAATTACACATAAAACATATTTTCTGCTTTCCCTCTCTGTCTTCTCTTTCTTAGACCTTGGGTTCCGTTTCACGACAATATCACAAAAATATCCTTAAGTTACGTAAGACACTCACTGAAGCGATGTGCAAAAGGGTTGAGGCTATTAAGATGTGGGTGAACAAAAGACTGTCAAGGATATCCTAGAAAGACAACATTAAAAACAGTAGTTTTAGACCGCATGAAGAAGGACACAGAGTTTCTATACACCGTTAAGAAGAGAAAGCTGGAGTATCTTGGACACATTATGCACAACCCGAAATATGAACCTCTGCAATTTATCATACAGGGAACGATTTAAGGCAAGAGAAGTGTCGTGGGAAGGTATCCTGGTTGAAGAACCTACCCCAATGGTTTGGAAGGAGTACCCGATCATTGTTTAGAGCCGCGGAATCAAGGGTGCATGTTGCTATGATGGTCACCGAACTTCGACAGACGATGACACCTTAAGAAGAATAAGAAGAATTGATACGTACTGACACAAGTGGGCTTCGGCAGGTCCCACTCTCCATTCCTGCAGGTGGCGTACCGACTGCCGACCAGCTCGTAGCCAGGGGAACAGATAAACCTGACTAGCTTGCTTCTGCCCCTCCAGCGAGGTCTGCCGTGGGCGATCCTGGGAACTGTGCACTGGCCTGGCACATATTCTGAAATCAAAGAAGTGTTATTCTTTATCATCCTCTTAGCGTTATCCGGGTTGTGCACTCGTACGCGAGGGCCCAGGGTCCGTTTTGGACCATGATCCAGGATGTGGCAAATCAGGTGATCACAGTGGAGCGACTACCATCAGACCGCCGTGACCCTGTTACTAGGGGAACCTGACCAGTTTGGATCATGGTTACACATGTAGTCGCCTGAATGTGCAGGTTTCCACACGATGGTTTCCCTCACCGCTCGTATGATACCTTTATATTAGACGTGAAAAAGCGAATCTCTTCCGCTGCTCCTTCTCAGTACTATCGCGCAATTCTATCAAGAAACAATTTATCGAGCTTATGTTAGTACCTAGGGCGTGTATAAGTTTATTTATTATTTAACAAGTTTCCTCGAAAACTCTAAGATTCTGTATTAGATAAGTACTGACTTGGTGACAATATAACTACCTCAAGAGTATAACTCGTTCACGGACACTCCGCCCACAGCCGTAACTCTATGTGATTAAAATGTGACACCACGCCTTAGGCCGGTAAACTTCAAGTAGTCAACACGGAGAGACCGCTTGTAGCCGATTTAATTTCATAGCATTAAAGAGACCCACGTAATCAAGTGTCACAACATGCTATTCGAAATTCTTCTACTATCACGGGAAAAGGAACCATGAACATTTTTTCTTAGGTGTACTTGAGTGCTTCACACACACATCTACGCTGTACTTTACATGGCACCCCGCCTATAGCCGTGCGAGAGCCGAGCGCTGGCCGAACATTTAGTCGCGCAGTGTCACAGCAGGAGGATAGTCGCGCGCTTCTGTGCAAATACATGAATACCGGCAAAGAAAGGTAAGTGATTTCCAAAAACATATTGTTTGATTTTGCTTACCTATGTAATAGTATTTTGAATACTACGCAATGCAAGTGTTTATATGATAACATTGTAGGAAGCATACAAAATAACGCCGTAGAATCGCGATTGAATAAGTGCCTACCTTGTACGTACCCAACTTTTGTTTACCTCGATTTTTTGCTAAATTGAATTTATTATTATTTACAGATAGCTTTCTTCTAATAATAACTTTATTTACTCACACAGATTCGACAACATACATACAATGGTATTATTAAAATTAGTTGTTGTTAAATGAAATACGTGTATTACAGGTCATCAGGCTCCCAACACCTCGGACCACTAAGTATATTGAATTGACGCCATGCCGTGAATCCATCAATGATGCGCAGAGCGAATCTTCTGTACCAGACTTTGAGGGCAAATATGGTAGTGAGCCAAAAGAGCCAGTCAGTGAAGACAACAGCGGTAGCTGTGGAGTCCACCACGTTCGTCAGCACCGCATAGGCGGCACTTCAGACTCCGAGGGTGGCGGTGGTAGCGTCCTTCATCCCTAATTGAATACGAAGGTCACGGTCAAAATAATGGCGACCACACTCCACAGACAGATAACTACAGTACTGCCTCTTGAAGTCTGCAGGCGACCCCGCCTATGGGCGTACTTGTCATATTGCATCTACAAATGATCCATCTGATACGACAGTTCGTCTAACGACGGTATCGTTCCCAGCCGTAACTGCCATACCAAACATTACTCTAAAATCATCTTACGACATTCCGTATTTGAACGTACTAAGCATTTGTATGGTAAAATTAGGTGTCCTAATGAAATATCTAGGATCGGCCAAGTGTCCGTGAACGTGATAACTAGTAGACTCTTTCAGACAAGAAACAAATTTTACAAATCTACATCTACACTAATGTTATAATGAGGAAAGATTTGAATGTTTATTTGTGTTGAATAGGCTCTGAAACTACTGAACCCATTTAAATGAAATTTGTGTATACAGAGATAGTTTGACATCATGGAAAGAAAGAATGAAAATACATGTCGCGGGAAACTGCAAGTCTGCCCATTTTGGTATAGTAATTATTGAAGAAAAGATCCAAATAAAACAACATACGAATTAAGAACTCGCTTTTTTTAAGTCTGTTGAAAAGGGTCAAAAATCCTCGTACCTACACACTTTTGACATTTGCATGACTTTTAGTTGACCCTGTTAGCTTGTTTATGTTTAGATTAGGGAAACTTCCTCCCACGCCCTCTGGCGTCGGAAGTGTCCACTGTCCTCTGCTCCAGGAGTGTTTCCGGCCGATAAGACTCCATGTGTGGTTTGCTATCTTTGATTTCTCACCAATGGTGACTGTATGCTGAGAGCTTAATCTAAATAATAAAACTTTGGAAATTGGAATTGTAACCTATTTTTGCCATTCAATCTATTGAAATTTTAAATACCGCCTCAGAGTATATCTAATCGAGAACCAAAGAGCAATGTCATAAGCAGCCGGCTGTGCACATGCATGCACGCACGCACACACTCACACAAACACACACACGCGCACACTAATTTAAATTTTATTTTATTATAATTAAAAATGTTAAAATACTAAGAAACTAAAGTAAAATTCTTCTCAACCGTAATGGTTTCCACAGAAAACCACCGCCAATGGCTTGCCATAGCAAAGAGCTGGAGTGGGGACCAATTTGATTACACATCATTATTTTATTATTTTGTTTTGTATTTTAAGTGAACTCCTTTTTTATTTTTGTTTATCTATTATGTTTGTAATTTGATGTGTAACAAATAAAAAGGTTTCTTTCTTTCGTCCACTGCTATTAACACATGAATAAATATGAGACGGATGAATTTGAAATGTTTGTCTCGACTATGTCATATCACCTATTCAGCAGTAGAAAATTCATTATTAGTAAGAGGGAAGTATTGCGTACATTATTACGACGACCGTCTTGGTGTAGTGGTCATCACAAGCTCACGTTAGGTAATTGGTGTGTTTGCCGAAACAATTTATTTATTTCTTATTATTATGAAGAGCCTGTGATGACCCACTTAAGGGCAAAGGCTTCCCTACCCTTTTTCTTCTTTCCAAGAGGCAAATGTTTGTGTGATGAGCACAAGCATGAACCTAAGTCATGGATGTATAAACTATATAAGTATTTCTATCCGTTATCCTAGTCGCCATATCACAAGCTCACGTTTAGTTTGGGGCTAGGTAATTGGTGTGTTTGTTGAAACAACTTATATATTTCTTATTATTATGAAGAGCCTGTGCTGACCCACTTAAGGGTTTGCACTTAAGGGCTTCCCTACCCTTTTTCTTCTTTCCACGATTTGGCAGTCATTTTTGTAGCATTGAGCTCCGCCACTGCGTGACGAGCATTGAGCTACAGAAATGACTGCCAAAAAGGCGGTGCCCTTTTCTGAGTGTCCACCACCGTAAGGCCGTTTTACATGTTTAAAGGGACCAAATCGGACGTACATTAATTTAATAAAATAAAATATACAAACGGCTTCTGAGTTAAAAAAAGGTTCAAGACAGATAAACCCAGAAATACGGCCCGACCCGTGATTCGAACCCGGGACCTAAAGGACTAAGGCTAGCGTGCCACTAGCTAGACTAACGAGGCAGTGAAAAGTCGTCTTTCAAAGGCAAAATACGTGTAGTGACTTTAGCTTTTTATGGTTCCGTACCCAAAGGTTAAACGGAGAGTAGAGTCTTAATAATAGGGTCCCGTACCCTATTACTAAGACTGCACTGTCCGTCTCTCTGTCATCAGGCAGTATCCTAAACCGTGAAACCATGATAGCTAGAGAGTTGAAATTTCCACAGATGGTGTATTTCTGTTGCCGATTTATAACAAATACTAATAGCAGAATAATAAAAAATGAACTGGGGCTTTCATACAACAAATACGATATTTTTCCTCGATAATATTTGTAACGGCAACAGGTAGACTCTTGAAATATATATAGAATATTTAGTTGTATATTTACTTTAATAATGAATAAGTGAATTAAAATATAAAAGAATGGGTCTAAAAATTGCTTATGAAGTATTTAATAATGATAAACTTACGTGCATCTACGATAACACTTAAAAACGATAAAAACAAAATCCACCTAGACATATTCACTTTTAAACTGGCACTAACTAAAAACAATAAAATACTTTAATCAATTAAAAATGATTGTTAACAACAAGAGTACATCCTGGTTACTGGGATAGGGACATTTTGCAAAGTGACTTTTAACCGAGTCAAAGATTAAATAAATAAATAACAGAGGGGCCATAACTAGATACAGTATTTATGCCTATTTTTCAAGTTTTCAAGACTAAGGAATGTATTTTGCGTGTACTACTGTCAGGATTCTATTTGTTGTTATTCATAAGTGATAAGCATTTACTATGCAATCTAAATATATAGGTTATAGCATTCGCCCGTTATGATGCGAAAGACGTCCTCGGGTGGTAATTTCTTTCCAGAAGATTTAAATGCTATGTACATTGGGCTCGATTTTAAGGTGCTCTCTCTAAATATATTATTGCACTTGAAAAAATGACCGCCAGAGGCGGGAATCGAACCCGCGTTCCTCGCATGCCGGGCGATTGCTCATCACTTAAAACAATAATTTATGCTCTCTCTAAGACTAAATTTAAGTCAATTTTGTCTCTTAACCAAAAACTGAAAGCTTATGTGGCGTAATTGCTGGCAGGTTGCCTCTTATGCGTTAGGTATCGATTCGATCCCACGTGCCTCTGCCACGTGCAATAACTTTTCTGAGTAAATAGTCTAGTCTAATTAGTCTACATTAGTTGTTTCACTAACCGATGCTCTTACGGTGAGGGAAATCATCGTGAGGAAACCTGCACATTCAGGCGACTGAATGTATAACCGTGATCCAAACTGGTCAGGTGCTCCTTTAAACAGGGTCGCGAAGGTCAGGCGGCAGTCGCTACACTGCAGCATTGTATTTACCCTGGGCCGATGATGATGATGTGTCTCTAAATCAACTTATTTCGCAGGGAACAGAAGAGACAGAAGAATCTTAAAATTAATTCAATTAAAGTCTTTTCGGAAGATTTTTCATACATGCTTTTTTTTCTTTATTAAAGTAAAACACAATACAACATAAAGTTACATTAGTCTCTAAAACCATGAAATTTTATGACTAAGCTATTAAAGGTTTACATCGAGTTGGTACTTACCTATCAACATACCTTAAAAAAAGGTTTGCACCTTCTGCGCGCCCACATAATCTTTGCCGGCACGGGATGCGCGCACGCAGCTATCAGAGGATGTCCCGATATTCCGCTGAATGCTATCAACCACTGACTGTATTTTTAACAAACAGATTAGTACAAAGAATTTAATCACAATCTTATCTCCAAAATTCGGTATTCATTGTTATAGAAAATGCAGCTTTTACTAGTGCAGTCGAATGACTAAGACAAAGATCCGGTGAGTAACGTAAAGGTTCGGGTTCGATTCCCAGTTCGCGTGATGTTTCAAAATATTTTTCCGGGTGCCCAGTGACCATTTGTGGACATCGATAGATTCATATTTGTTTCTTACTTAACTTAAGGTTCATTGTACTTACAGAAATAATAAAAAACCGGCCAAGTGCGAGTCGGACTCGCGCACGAAGGGTGCCTTACCATTAACTTACAACACAGACAGTATAGGTAAAAAAAACACTTAACATGGGAGCCCCACTTAAAAAAAATATTTTTTATTTAGTACTAGTTATTTTTAAAGTGAAATACAACATAATATTTTGTGAATATTTTAAGTGTCTGCTTGTTGTCATTATAAATGTCGATCAAAAAAGGCAAAAAAAACACGTTTGTTGTATGGGAGGCCCCCTTAAATATTATTATTATTTTATTTAACGATTTATTTTTAAACTGCATTATACAAATTAATATTTTGTGGATATTTCAAGCATCTACTTGTTGTCATAATTTATAGCGAGCAAAAAACGGAAAGGTTTTTGTATGGGAGCCCCTTAAATATTTATTTTATTCTGTTTTTATCATCTATGAAAATTTCATCTGTCTAGCTGTCACGTTGACAGACAGACAGCGGAGGCTTAGTAATAGGGCCCCGTATTTACCCTTCGGGTACGGAACCCTAAATACCGAATAACTAATTAACGCATATTTCAGTTTTATAGGATACCGACAAATATTTATACTTTCTTAGAGCAGTTCAGCCATCTCCTTTAGCTGGTCCCTCAATTACTGTAATATGACGACCTCCTTGTTTGTGTCGCATGTCGCTGATCTTTATGGTGGCGCCATCTCTGTGGTCCCGGGTTCGATCTTTCGTCGGGTCAGTATTTTCTGGGTACGTATATACGTATACCGAATTTAAAATACCGAATTTCATAAGCCCTACGAACGGAAGGCTGAATTTTAGAATGCCGAATGTTTATATGATCGAAAGCTCTAAATACCGAAAGTTTGAAATCCCGAAAATTCAAAATACGGTATTTCAAACTTTCGGGATTTCGAACTTTCGGGATTTTGAGCTTTCGGTTATTTGAAATTCGGCATATTGAGCTTCGGTATATCGGGTATAGGTATTTCATTCGTTCGGTATTTTTATTTTCGACGTTTCAAGCGTAGGTATTTCATTTGTAGGTATTATGAACTTTCGGCATTATAATACGTACCCGTATTTTCTATATTGTATCGGGTCTGGGTGTTGTGGTACCACCGTTGTTTCAGATTATTATAACACAAGTGCTTTAAAAACTTACTTTAGGATAATTAAAAAAAATAAAGTGTATTTTTCTTGGTGTTTTCAAATTGAACTTTCCTCCAAATTTCAACAGTGTATAGATAGATAACTCTTTATTGCACACCATAAAAGTAACAACAATAATAATAATAATGTCCTTCTAGCCGAATCTCGACTACGGCGGCCTATCTCATCAGAGATTAGCCAACTGCGCAGGTCATATTGTAGTGCACAAGTGTGCGCGCAATGTAAACAGGTGCACTCTCTGTTCCTTCACTCTCATAATTCGGTGAGACGGCAGTCCGACATGACCGTAGAGAGATCAGGCGCAGGACCAACAGCTTAACGTGCTTTCCCCCCGTGCCTCGGAAAGCACGTTAAGCCGTTGGTCCTGCGCCTGATCTCTCTACGGTCATGTCGGACTGTGTCTGAGTTTTTGCAAGACAGAAACACGCAACACTCTCGGCCTGACCCGGGATTCAAACCCGGGACCTCGTGGATAGTACCCAGCGTGCTGACCACTAGACCAACGAGCCAGGCAGTTTGTAACAACAATACAATTTACACAGAAAGATGTACAAATTAGGTGGTCTTATCGCTAAGAGGGAGCTCTTCCAGACAACCTTTGGGTATAAGAAATAGTTAAACACAGGAAGGAGGTGATTGGTGCAAAAGACATATTATATATATAAGGTGTTTATGTTCTTACATTTTAAACAGAGTCTAACTTATTTATTACTAGTGGCTCCCCGCGACTTCGTCCGCAAGAGTTGGATTTCCCATATACAATTTCATCCCCCATTTCACCCCCTTAATGTTTTTATATCACGACAAAATGTAGCCTATGTCCTTTCCAGGGTCTCGAACAGTCTCCATACCAAATTTCATCTCAATTGGTTCAGTGGTTTAAGAGTCAAGAGACAGACACTTCCGCGTTTATAATAGTCCGATAAGGAAACGGTTTTGCCCTTTGATAATTTTAAAGTGCCTGGTTTTTGGTGAGTTTATGCAGAAGCTTTATGTAATACTATATCCAAAAGTTTGGAAAAAAATATCGAAGGCAATAGGTATGGGATAGGTATTTGTAATAAATGTGTGTAGCTCTCTGATTACAAAATTAAAGTGAAAAAAGTTGATTGATTCGACACAAGGGCTATCTAAATATGATATTTACCAAAGTTTGGAAACATAGGTATTTGGGAAGTATGGAAAACTAAAAAAACTAAATATCATCACCAATAAAATGTTAAAGTGATTGAAAATTATTTTAGGAAGTACTTTTAAGTTAGGCAAATCTAGTGAAAAAAGTTTATAAGTCTATGTTTTCTGCTGAATAAATTTTTTGGTTTTTCTTGCGCTACATGTTCTACAAAAAGTTAAAATGTGTAAAGTTTGCATCTATATGATCATAATAATGTAATGTATCAACTTACAAAAAATTATAAATATTGACTGATGCGGTCGAAGTTATAGAATTAAATGTAATGAAACTAATGAACAAAAGTATAGGTATGAAACAACGGGCGCAGGCGGTAGGTGGGGCGGGGCAGGCGAGTTGTCGCGCGGCGCGACCGCTAGCCGGCGATAAAAGACTATTCTGTCACGTGTGATGTTACTGCGAGGAGTGATATTCATGATTTGATTCAGTAACATACCAGGTGTTCTAGTACTGTCTAAAAAAGGAAACTGAAATACTAATGCGACAATTCGTCTTTGTTTGCTGAGATTGCGAACTCACAAGGAGTTGCCTAACTGATGTTAAGTAGGACCTAGGAAATATTTGAATTTATTTGGCATTTTAAGTACTTATCGTAGATACTTATCCTAACAGTATTTACCGTACGTTGGTAGTAGCTGTGCATGATAGACCTGTGTCCATCGATCAATTCTCGTCAACCGATTCGATCATGATGAGTTGATGACCCATTCGTGTGGTGATTGCGTTATAATTATTCGATCATTTCGTTCACACGGTGTCGCCAAGGGCGTTCAGGAATTTTGGCGGCAATTTAATAAAAAAAACACTAGTATGAGAAATGTAAAAAAAAAACATTTTTTTGTCATGTACAATACCTACAATACATTATTTTTGCGCTAGATCATTGTCGCGCGCGAAACCGAGAGCCAAAATCAAAATGATCCGATCGTTGATCATTCACGATCGGCACAGGTCTAGTGCATGAAATGCACGGAGTGGCAACGTCGCGTTCCACAATGCCGCGCGCGCCGCTCTGCGCGGTGCGGTTCAGTCGTTCAGTTTCGTCTACCATTACCAAGTAAAAATATTAATTGCATATTTTTGATTAAATGCTGAAAATTATATAAGATGTACGTCATGTGATTAAGTATGCCAGAAATAAAAATCATCAATGATTGAGCGTATTTAAAGATATATTTAATCGTTACCTACCTACATGCATGGTATGTAATAATTTAAAAAAACATATCTTTAAAAAACAAACAACTTTAGTAGGTAGGTAAATCGTTACCTACATGCATGGTATGTATGTATGGTATGGTATGTAAGTATGCCAGAAATAAAAATCATCAATGATTTAGCGTATTTAAAGATATATTTAATCGTTACCTACCTACATGCATGGTATGTAATAATTTAAAAAAACACATCTTTAAAAAACTTTATGTATTCAGTCTTATTAAGAATAATGTTGTTTATAAATATCTATTACTATAAATATTATTGGCTTATAAAAATAGTTTTTTTTTATTATTTCATTGTGTTTTATAAATCTATGCTAATTCTTTTTTATTTTTACTTGCATGCAACTGAACAGGAAAACCCATCTACTATTTTAACTAAATATTAATAATAAGGCTGTCATAAGATTTTTAACCATATAAAAAATAATAATATGCGGTATATTATTCTATTTGCAGGTATGTTTGACGCGTCAAACGTGCAAATGAGTACGCGTGTTTCAGTATCACCACCACCGCAATTTATTCGTGTATAAAAATACATATTTATTTCATTCAACTGCTGGGGTCGCACTCGCATCGTGCCAGGCTGTCACTTCGCTCATTTATATGAGTTTCTTATAAAAACTAGCGATTGCACGCGACTTCGCGCAAATGTCAAATTTACCATACAAACTTCAACTCCATATTCACCCGCTTAAAATGTTGAATTTTGAATAATCCTAAAATACGTCATTCTTTATTTCTAACTAAATAGATAACAATTTTTTATTGATTTTGCTTCAAAACTGACAGAATTTCATACAAAGTTGCCTTATACAAATCTTTTGACCTAAAATTATGAACCAAAATTTCTTTCTTAGTGTTCATCTACACCATAAAGGATGGTGCAAATACCTATTTAGAGCTGTGCATTGATGCCAGTCAGTCAGCTTTACATTTTTTATTTACATTTTGTTCTAGATTGTTTGTGATGGCTTCTATGTCTACTAGGATTTCCTTAGAGTTTTGATGATGAAAAATAAACTTTAACTAGTTTATTCTTAAACTTTTGAACGAGTCAAATTCAATGAAATTTGAAATATAACGTGTTTAGGTATATAATGCTTGCTTGGTAACTTAAAATTTAGAGTTCTAGTTTTTCCACAACAAAGTTATAGGTGGTCGAAAATGGCCTGAACTGTTTCGAGAAAAGGATGGTGCCGTAGCCGCACCGCTTTTTGCTCGACTTGGCGAGGGCACTGCCACAGTCCCAGATAAACGAAATACATCTACTTTTAGCAAAAAAAAACCGCCGCCTTAAAACACACACACACTAAAGTAAAGCCTAAAAAATGTTTCTGTTAAAAAAAATAGTTTTTCAAACCTTTTAGTGCGTTTTTAAAGGTAGTTGTTTTTCGCTAATTTTTTTTTAATCAGGTTAATACCTACGTAAGTATTCACTCACATTCTCACTAGCTTTCGCTGTTGAGGCCAGTGGCGCTCGGGCGCTGCCACGCGCGGCGTTGCCAAACCGCTCCGATTATTGTTCTTTTGCTGATAGTGAGTTATAGATAAGTATGTTTTTTTATTTAAAATTTGCATTGAAAATCGGTCCAAATGGCCGCCGTAACAAAATGGCGGAACATATATATTTTTTAAACTCCTTCAATATGGGTATCAAATAAAAGGTCTTGACTAGCTGAATGCTTTACACTATGACAAATTTCAAATCCAAGATGGCCGCCGTAACAAATATGTTTTTAAACTCCCTCAATATGTATATCCAATGAAAGGGCTGACTAGTAGAATACTATAATACACTATGCTAAATTTCAAATCTTTAAAATTGCGTATTGCATTTTATTTTAAAGTTTACCTACTTACTTTACTACTACTAATTATGTAAATTAGTGCGGTCCCCCGACGCGACCACATTAGTATTAAAAATTGTACACCTACGTAAGTACGTAAAAAAATAAATAATAAAAACTTAAAAAAAGAAAACTGAAATTTTGACCCTAGGTCTTTAAATTACGTAGGGTCAAAATTTCAGTTTTATTTTTTGCTTTTTATAGGGTTTCCATTTCCATTTAAACCAACTGTTTGAGAGTTTAGGCAGTGGATTACACGTGGAGGGCGACAATGATAGGTGGAAAGTCAGTCAGGTCTGAGCACTTATAGCTAGGTACTTGCCGCATCTCGCTTTCAGGGTTCAGGTATCACTTCACAGGCCACAATCACTCGAAATGTCTGTAAGGAGCTTCAAAGGATACATACGCGGCGAAAGCACTCTGGTCAGTCTAGTACATGTGTCATAGGGCACGTCTCGATGTCGACTCGATCTTCGGGCTATAAAAATACGGGCGAATAAAAATAAGGCAGGTATGCGTGTGAGTGTGCGCGGCGTAGTATCAATAGGGTACACAAACAAATCAAAATATTGTAGTAAACATATCGCCCGCCCTAAACACGTCAAGTGTTTACGAGAAGGTTAGGAAGCTAAGGGAAAGGAAGTTCACTGGACAGGAAGACGATAATTCGTAATGTATTTAAGTATTCTAAATGCTAGCGAGACCAAAAGTGCTGGGTAATTTGTTGGATTAGCTGAAACCGTGTAAGACGATGCAATTTTATGTCTTTATAAGGGTACTCCGGAAGTGCAGTTAAGGGTTGTCCAATTAAGAAATGACCGGGAGTTAACACTTCGACATCATTAGGGTCCGGAGAAAGTGGGCACAATGGGCGTGAATTTAAAACTGCTTCAATTTTAGCAAAAACAGTGGTCAGCTCTTCAAACGTAAGGGGGGTATCGCCTACTACTCGTTTTAGGTGCGATTTCGCCGATTTAACCGCAGCTTTAAAAAGACCTCCCCAATGAGGGCAAGCAGGAGGATCGAAAACCCAGGATATGTTCCGCTTTGAAAGCTCAGAACCAATAGCCGCCTGGTTTTGAGACAGGAAACACTCTAACTCTTTCAGGTAATTGTTGGCACCGATGTAATTTCGACCGCAATCGGATCGGATTAGGCGAGGTACACCACGACGCGACACAAATCGGGAAAAGGCCGCAATAAAGGCTTCAGTAGTTAGGTCCGACACAACCTCAAGGTGAACGGTTTTAGTAGAAAGGCAGACAAATACACACAGGTAACTTTTCACTAACCTTTTGTTCCTATAGGCCTGGACTTAAAAAAGGGTAAAAAGGGTCCTGCAAAATCGGTACCTACACCATTAAACGGTCTAGGAATGAATTGGCTTCTGATTTTCACTAATCATCACATTAGTTACTTGGAATACTGATGAGCAAAATGGTTGCATTTCATAGTGTTTGATGTTGGATTTAATAAGTATTGCACTACCACCATGAGCAGTTCCATCTGGATGATCCGTTTGATAGAAATTGTAATTTGGTATATTAAAATGATTTTTTTTCGTTAGATGAGTCTCAGTAATTAGTAAGACGTCAATTTTGTGTGTTTTAAGGAAAGCTTTCACCTCTAGGGTGTGTTGTGACAGCCCGTTGGCATTCCAGAGGATTATATTTAATGGATTGAATTTTGTAGCAAAGTTGTCATTTGCATTATTAGTTTTATCAGGGTTGTTAGTTGTGCCATTATCATGTTCATGGTTTCAAATATTTCTTTAGATATGGTTGGTTGGTAGCAGATGCCAGGTTCAGGATTTGTGTTATTTTCGGTTTGACCATGGGGCCTTGGTGGTTTTCACTTTGTTGGCATAGGAATCGGACGTGTAGCTTTGCCTCGAGTTTGGGATTAGTCTAGGTACTGATGTAGTTGGGCCTGTGATAGTAGCTTTTTCAGTATTGGGCTCAGGTTCTTCTTGTGTAGTTAGTTAGTTGGTTTTGACTGTCTTAAAGTCGGGTATTTGGATTTTTGCAAATCTTTATACACTTTGCAGCCCTTATAATTAGCTAGGTGGTTTCCTTCACACAGGGCACATTTCACATCATCTTGTCTCCCTTTTCTGAGGCACTCAGCAGAGGGATGACCTCCGGCGCACTTGATGCATTTCGGTTTGCAGCGGCAGTATGCCTTTGTGTGTCCATATTCTTGGCAATTGGCACACTGTGGAATTTCGCGTTTTGGTCTCGGCTCTTCGAAGATGACAGAGCAATAGAGAAAATTCTTAATCTTGTAGATGTCTTTGTTGTTGTTATTGGGCTGTAGTTCGATAATGAAAATGGGTAAAGGCTTTTTAGTGATTCTGTCCCTTATATTCCAGATGTTAGTGACTACATGTCCTTGGTCATAGAGAGCACCTTTTATATCATCTGTATTAGTTGAGAAATGCATTTTTTTCAGTATCACTTTATAGCACCTCTCTTGTTTAGGTTTATAAGTATAAAATTCAGTATTATTTACTTCCAATTGCTTAACTATGGTTGAATAAGCATCTGGAGTCTTGGGTTGGATTTTTACCCTATCTTCACGTAGGACTTTAATGGTATAATTGTTTTCTGCGTTTTGGTTTAGTAGTTCTACTAGCGGTTTAATATTCCCAACTTTATCAATAAAGATTGGTGGAGGCTTGGGTTCTTTTTGTGTTTCACGACAGGTGTGTAGATTTGTATCGTCTTGTAATTCAATAAAACTGTTAGTTAGTGTGATGGGCTGACTGAGCCAGTAAGAATCTGTTTTTGATTGTTTCTTGTTCTGTTTGTCTATAGGACTGGTAAGCGGCCGTTTTTTGTTGAGAACAGTAGTCCATTCTTTCTCTGTGTTTAGACAGATGGGCGGATTTGAGACGTTTCCAGCATTTAGGTCGCCATCAGAAAACGTACGAGGGCGGGTGATAAGTAGCCTTTTATGAAAGGTTTGTTGGACCATTGGTTTATCCTTTTGTGTTTTTTCCATTTCGCTTTGTGACATTTTTATTTAGGGAGTATTTACCACAGAACAGAAAAAACGAGTAGAAATCGTATGTGGGCGGGACCCGCGTATCGTATATGCGATGAGCTTAGCGCATGTGATGTTACCGCCCCCTTTTACGGGCCTCAGTCGGCGACCAGTTGCGACGGATGCTTAACGCCTTCATTATTAAGAAAAATCTTTAAAAATGCCGTATTGTACAATTTTAGAGTGCAAAAACAACAGCAATACAAAAAATTTAACAAAAGGAGGGGTTACATATCATAGGTAAGTAATTTAACACGTTATTTTAATAGAAATTAGAAATTTTGCATATAATAGCAATCGATGAAAATTACAACCTAAAACCAAACCACTGCGAAAGTAATAAGGTCTAAAATACGTTTTGAGCGTTACCTATTTCCGTTTTAATTCCACACGCTACTCAATTAGGGATGTGCTTAAAATATCGATAAGTTTCTTAGGTCGCATTATTTTATATTTCAGTAAAAGATCGTTAAAGTAAGCGTTAAAGGTTTTCTGTGTAAAAAGATGTACTGTATTATATAGTGAGACCGACTTTAGAGATATCTTTGAATCAACTAGTCTGCAATTTTAATATTGTGTAAGTAAACGTAATAAATAAACTAATTAGATTAATTACGTGATATTATTATTATTATTTAAGATTTCCCAAAGATCCGTACGTAAAAGCAAAATGGATTGAAGCGACGGGAAGGCAAAATTGGTTTCCCGGAAAAACATGCACCGTTTGCTCCGAACATTTCGAAGAAAAATATTTTTTGATAAAAAACAGCGGTAAGAGATACCGAGCCGAAATATTTTACATTTTGAGGTTAGTTTACTTATGTGAAATTCAATATTATTTACATTAAAATTTTATATAATACGTCTGCTTTTAATAATACCTGCTGCAGTTGCAACAGGTGAAAGGATCTATGCAATACTACAACTATAGGACCAACAAGTGCCCTCTACTAAATTAATTTTAAGTTCATGTCGTCTCTTTCTCTGATTAAAAAACGAACAGACAACATTAATTAAGAAACCTCAGAATAAACAGCTGACAATGACAAGGGAAATTACAGAATCCATAGACAATTCAGTAAAGATGTCAATCGATAGCGACTAAAGTTAGATAAAAGCACCTAAAAACTCGTAAGAAATCGCATTAATTAATTTGTCATTTCTTAATATTAAAGTAGTGAGTCTCTTTTCATTACTTGCTTAGCACACTAAGAACAATCTGTACTTTAAAATTAAGAAATTAGTCTTTACATGGCTTCTTAATTTGTAAGCCCTTTTGCTTACAATTTATTGGATTATTTTTTAATAGTCTGCCGTGCACAAGCCGTGCCGTGAGGTTGTAAACTGTGGCAAAGATGGCAGCCGCGGCGATTTGTTGTTTGTCAATGAAAATATCTGAACTTAAGTGTTTTAAGCTAATACAGTTCACAATATTTCGTAAGATAAAATATGGCTAGTCAGATGAAGAACTTAATGGTTTTTACAATCTTACAGTACCTCATAACAACACATTCTGCTATAACTCTTGTATAAATATGACTTATGTCAAACGCATAAAACATTATTAGTGGGTTATGGTTATATAGGGGGTTTAATTAAGTATGCAGTACATGTTGGGTGCCTATTTTTTTCAATTCAAATTCAAAATATTTATTTTCAGATTACACAGATCCGTACATAAAATATTCACACAAACTGTTATTGAATAAATTACATAATATAATTATAAATGTCATAAAAAGACTACACAGTAAATTAAATTAAATTAAATTACATTGCATTGATTAGAATAGAAAAGAATATTTTTTATTGCCTTCATTACAAATAGAGTATTAAATAAAATATACTATTATCTATCATTATAAACTCATTACAATAAAATTAATTACTATTATTTAGAAGCCCCTAGTACTGTTTGACATCTTTTTTATGAATATTAAAATACGTGTTCATGTTTCTTTAACTATTATTCAAATTATTTTATTTGTGATTATAGGTAATACAAAGATGTCAACAATTTATAAGATGTTTACTATACGCAACCATCACTTGTATACAAATATTCATTATCATCAAATTTAAGAGCTAGGCTCTTGTCGGTGGAGTTTTTTCCATTCCTCTCTGCTTTCCGCCCTTCTCTTAACCTCCTGATACGACCCGACAGTTATATTTTCTTTTATTTGCTGCATGTAGCTTATTCTTGGTCTTCCTCGCTTCCTTTTTTCTTCTATTCTTCCTTCTATTATCGTTTTAATAAAATTGTCGTGTCGAATCAGGTGGCCTAACATTCGTCCCCTCCTACACTCTATTGTTTCCATCAATCTCCTTTTTTCCCTAACCATCCTTTTTTCCCTATACAAATATTATAGGGTCAATTTTAAAAACTAGTACAGATACATTACATCAAGTCATAACAATTCAAAAATACATCATTAGCTATCTAATATTGTCTAAGTTTAACTAAGTTATCATTGTGATTTAAATTTCTGCCTATGATAATTTCTTAACAACATGTTTTTACATATTCTAGAAAGAGTTGCAAAATACGCCTACAACGAGTTCAAATACAACATTTGATAAAACTCAACTTAAGCGTAAACTTGAACCAGATCCTACAACAAGTGCTTCTCCGCCAAAACAAAAACCGCAAGTAGAACCATACCTGAGCTCACAATCATCGACACCCCGCAAAAAATAATTGAATCTCGTATTAAAAAGAAAAGAAAAAATAATTAGATCACAGAATTTAAAGATTAGGAGATTAAGAGCACAAAATTGGCGACTGAAGAAAAAAAATACTAAAATTGAAGACATTTTAAAAACTTTGGAAGAAAAGTTCTTAATGAAGAGTGAAGACTTAACTACATTAAAAAACACAAATGTTACGGTACATATTAAAATCATATTTTAGGTATTCTTAATTGATGAGTACTATCAATATAGTATATATTTAAAGCAGTGTTAATTTAGTGGTATTTTTTTCAGCTCCCGACCGAGCTCCGCAGTTTCGCTCTCACCCTTCATTACTATTCACCCAAAGCCTATAAGTACGTGCGTGGAAGATTTGATAATTGTCTACCACATCCTCAAACATTAAAGAAATGGTACGCTCACATAGGAGGCGAGCCTGGCTTTACAAAAGAATCTCTAGAGGCCTTAAAGTTGAAAGCTGAAAAATCAACTAGTCCTATATTGGCTACATTAGTAATCGATGAAATGGCTATACGTAAAAAAGTCGAGTGGGATGGTGAGAGATTCCATGGCTATGTCGATGTTGGAACAGGTTTAGATGGCGATCATTTACCAGAGGCAAAAGAAGCACTGGTTTTCATGATGACTGCTCTAAACGCAAATTTTAAAATACCAGTAGGATTTTTCTTAGTAGATGGCGTAACTGGAGCACAAAGATCAGAGCTTGTGAAGCAATGTCTAGAACGTGTTCATGAAACTGGCATTAAAATTATAGCTTTGACAATTAAGGATGTTCATTTCAAGAAGGCAATATAAAATTTGAGCATCGAATTACTAAATCACCAATTGTATGTGTACTAGATCCTTGCCATATGGTAAAATTAATTAGGAATGCATTTCAAGCGTTCAAAACATTTATCCATGAAGATAATAACGAAATAAATTGGCAACATTTGGTGGAATTAAACGATGTACAAGAAAATGAAAAGTTTAATCTGTCCAATAAACTAAAATATAGTCATATTAACTTCCAAAATCAGAGAATGAAAGTCAAGCTGGCTACTCAGTTGTTTAGCCAAAGTGTAGCTGAAGCTATGGCATTCTGTAGAAAGGAATTAAAAATCAAAACATTTGAAAACAGCGCTGCCACTGAAAAATTCTTGCTAGTGATGAACAATATGTTTGATATTTTTAATTCAAGAAATCTTCACCAGTATGGTTATAAAAAAGCATTAAATGAGAAGAACGCTAATTAGATTTTTGATTTTCTAAATTCTGCCTGTACTTACCTCGCTAATTTGAAAATGGAAAACAATACTTTTTTTAAAGATAGTTCACGTAAAACTGGATTTTTGGGATTTCTATGTTGTGCAGAGGCACTTAAACAGCTTTACGCAAGTCTGATACAGGAAAAAATTATATTTTTTTTGCCATTTTATAAATTGAGTCAGGATCACTCAGAACTTATGTTTGGAAACTTATGTTTTAGTTCATGTGGAACTGAAAGATTTTGGGGCGGGTAATTGCACTGCATTAGAACAATTATCAATACTCAATTGCTCATCGCCAGTAGATAGGATTAATAAAACCACAAGACCAATTAAAGGAGGAGAAAATACTGAAGAGAATCATGCAGATGAGAACGAAGTTGGCGAATTCCTCAAGCACATATCTGAATTTAGTTCACAAGCAATAACTTACATAGCAGCAAATAATCATAATGTATGCATTAATCGGGATCGGCATAGATATTAATGTAAAAAATCATGATGATCATCGAAATCAGAATCAGAATTTAATAACATTGTTTTACTGTCCTTGAAATAAAACATATTTATTCAAAAGTTGTCTTTTTGATAGTTTGACTTGTATTTTTAGCATGATGTATATATATTAATATAGCGTTCGGCAATAGCTTTTATTAAATCAACTACATGGTTTGATGCAGGAAATTGACCAATGTCATGTAAACTGATGTTTTGAAAAATGTTTTCCCCTACAAAGGTTTTCAAAATTCTCGATGTCACAATTCCTTTTTGTATTTTGAATGTCCGGCTATCATAAGTCTGGAGAATGCCCTCAGCAACTTTGCAAACTTTTATTAAGTCAGCTGATGGATAAGTTAGCCCCCCTTTGTCCTTGGCTACAATTAATTTATGTAAAGGGTTTTTCTCCTTTGACAGCAGTGCGTCGACACAAGTATCACAGTGATTTTTTTTAATTAAAATTTGGGCAGTAATAAAATTTGGTAGCAAAACTACTTGCTACTTAAAAGCAAGGAACAGGGAACGGCGGCCGCAATTATGGACCTAATGCATCGTAATAGGGAAAAGCATGTCTAAAAAGAGACATCTAGTAGGGAGTAGAATAACAAAATATAAAAGCACATCAGAATCAGGAAAGCACAACTTAGGATCTTATTGGCTTAGTAATAAAGATGGGACTCATTTAATCGAATTTGTATTTTAAGCTCTTTCGTCATCGCTAAAAATTACCAATCACACCATAATATTTTTTGTGTGGATCATAATGTGATATTCTTACAAATGTGTTAGTTTGGTTACACTGGTTTTCATACTAATAGGCGAAGGATGCTATTTCTACTCGTTTTTTCTGTTCTGTGGTATTTACACTGCGAAGATTTTGGGTGCAGGTGCGTAAAACGAAACGTAAAGTTGACATTGGTTCACGATGTCACGAAGTCGAGTGTAGAAGCTCCTTAGTTCAGCGGTGATGTTGGTACCACTGTTTCTTCGACATTAACGTTTTTAGGTTATGTTAGCACTGAACGATTTCGCACTGTTTACAGTTTTGTTTTTTATGTTTTGATGAAACTTTTAGTTCTGGGTCTTGTAGAAATCACTTGTTTACGTAAATAATCACTATTTTGATCGAGATTCACATTTTTTACACTGCTTTCAATTTAAATGTACGAGACACTTTTTCGCTGATCTAGCCCGTTTGACAGCCGGAAGCGGAAGACTTAAAAATAAATAGCGAAAACGAATATAAGGGTGGGGCACTGGCCTTATCCCGAGCAAGATTAAATTGAATATAAAAATATGGCTGGATGTCTACCAGACAGTTGCAGTAAGAAAAGGAGATAAAAAAAAAATAGTTTTATTAAGTTTTAATGGCTGTATTATAAGAAACATTTATCTTACTACTATATATTTAGTATCGTTTTGTAGGTAATTTATCGAAAATGATTTGCTTCTTGAACAGTAAACTCCTAGGTCTTACCGTTTTTGCAGAAACGGCAGAAAACCAGAACGGGGGAGATAAAAGGGGGGTGGGGGGAGAAGCAATCATTTTCCAGCGTGTTTCCATATCGAAAATGAAGTAAACATATGAAAGCTACAATCGTGCCAAGATTCATGCTTTCTTCCTAATGGGACCGTATTTCATGCTCAGGACACGTACCGTACTAGTTTAGGTTTTTATCATAAAAATTTTTTTAAAATGCATTTTGAAACTCGCAAATTTTTGACGTAATTACTTCTACTATTTATCAGTAGGTACACGTAACACACACACGGTACATTTGTTTTTGTTTTAAGCTTAATGATTTTGACGCAATATTTAAGTATGATGATGATGATGTCCTCCGAGCCGATTTCGACTACGGCGGCCTATCTCAACAGAGATTAGCCAACTGCGCAGGACATATTATAGTGCACTAGTGTGTGCGCACTACACAGGTGCACTCTCTGTTCCTTCACTCCCATAATTCGGTGAGACGGCGGTCCGACATGACCGTAGAGAGATCAGGCGCAGGACCAACGGCTTAACGTGCTTTCCGAGGCACGGGGGTGTTAACACCACCAACTTCCTGACTCCGGAGCTGTGTCTGAGTAATTTCAACACAGAAAAACCCAAACACTCTCGGCCCGACCCGGGATTCGAACCCGGGACCTCGTGGACAGTATCCAGCGTGCTGACCACTAGACCAACGAGGCAGTCGAAAGTCGAATTTAAGTATATAACTTAGATGAATAGCTTAGATGATTGATGATCAACATAAAATAAAACTAAAATTGTGAGCAGTCGGATTTGGTAGCCATATTCACCTCCTTTAATTAGGAGACCTAAAGTTACCTTGTATATTACATGCTAGGACGGATATAATTAAGAAGCAAATCGTCAATGTTAAACATTTTTATTTTAACAAATTAGCTTTTATTGGTACAAAAATTTACTTATGTAAAAGCAAGTAGGAAGGTGGGTACATACTTAAATAACTAGAAAAACATTAAACAGTTATTCAAACAATAAAACTGTCTGTTGACAAGTTTCACAACATAACTTATTAAATAAGTTATTTTATAAGTACCCATCTTGTAAGCAAGTAGTTGATAGTAGTCAAACTAAGCTCAGTTAAATGCAATCATTCACATTTTTCATAATTTCACAATAATAATAAACAATGGATGGAATCCATAAAAGTCATCTTTTCCTAAGCCTAAATAATGATATTCACAGTCAACACCTTTGGTAATACAAACTACAGGGATTTAAAAAAGTACGAGCCTTATTTGAGTGGTTCAGAACTAACTTTAAAAAATATAGGTAATTGACAACGAATCTAGTTCTAGTACAGAAAACGTATAAAATATCAGATATAAAATTCATCCTCCTAGCGTTATCCCGTCATGCATATATATACATATAATCATATATTTGAGGACGTGGATTTATTCTGGCACAGCAAGAGTACAATAAAAAGCAAGGCAATGGAAATACTCAAAATGAAATACTCATGAGACTCAGACATGGGCTTTCAAAGTTTGTTTAAATTTAGTATAGTCATCTTTTTCAATTTTGTAGCTTTTAAATTATATTATAGTATATTAATATGACACATATATACTAATATTACACCACGCACGGGATCAAAATTGTTTCTTATTAAGTAGTCTTTATTATGTTAATTATCTTACCATTACTTACAGTTATTTTAAGGGAAACCTGTAATTAGCCTTACTTACCTTTACAATACTACTTAAGAAAAAACAATGTATTACGCTGTTGGTTTTCTAAATAAATAAATGCACTCGCACGTAAGGGCCCAGGGTCCGCTTTGGACCATGATCCAGGATGTGGCTGATCAGGTTTTTAATACAGCGTGCTTAATACACAGTTAAACAAATTCGTTAAGATTCACGATAACGAATTCGGGTTACTCTACGGTGGTAAGATACTCTTCTATTCGTTATTTGTTTGCTGTGGCAGCTGCCAATGCAATCTCCACATTAATCAAATGGATGCTGTTGCTGCCTTTCTCCAAGGAAAAATAGATGCTGAGATATACATGGTACAACCAGAAATGTATGCTAGAGGAAAACAAGTCTGCCATCTGCTCAAGTCTATTCATGGGCTCAAACAGACAAGTAGACTATGAAATACTAAATTATGTAAAGTTCTGAAGGAACTGGGAATTGAGCAATCAAAGACTGATCCATGCATTTATTATGATAATACAAAGAAAATTTACATTGCAGTGTGGGTTGATGACTTAATTATATTTAGTTCTCAATTAGAATATACCAAAGAATTGAAGGAGAAGTTATGCAAAAAATTAAAAATGAAGGACCTTGGTCCAGCCAAACAATGTGTGGGCCTGAACATAACTACAGGTAAAGGCACCATCATGTTAGATCAGGAGAAGTATATAAAGGAAGTGTTATCAAGGTTCAATATGACAGATTGCAAAACTACAAAGACACCTGTAGAAGTTGGACTTAAATTCAGCGACATACAAGAAGATCCATATGACTGCCCTTATCAGCAAGCTATTGGCTGTCTTCTGTTCATAGCTCAAGGGACAAGGCCAGACATTTCATTCACTGTCAACTGTCTCAGTAGATACAATAAAGAGCCAAAATCTGAGCATTGGGCTGCTGTTAAGAGGGTACTGAGATACCTACAGGGTACCAAACATTACAGGCTGACTTATACCAAGAATGGAGAAAGAGATCATAGGTTACTGTGATGCGGACTGGGCAAGTGATGTCCGCGACCGTAGATCGTGCACAGGCTATATTTTTTTGTTACAGGGTGGCGCTGTGTCATGGGGCTCACGAAAGCAACAAACTGTGGCCTTGTCTACAGCAGAGGCCGAGTACATGTCTATGTCATCAGCGGCACAGGAGGCACTATGGCTGCAGCAACTGCAGGGAGAACTTGGAGGACAATGTGATGGCACACTAGTCATCTACAGTGACAACACAAGTGCAATCAAGCTTGCTGCTAATGACTGTTACTTGCCGAGGTCCAAGCACATAGATATTAGATATCATTTTTTGCGGGAATATGTGAAAAGTTTAAAGTTAAAAATTTTCTATGTAAAGAGTGAAGAAAATGTTTCTGATATATTAACCAAAGGGACTAGTGTAGATAAACATTACTATTGTATGTCTAATATGGGATTGCGTTCTGGGGTGGGTGATGAAAATGGAACGCAACCGGATTAGTCATACTTTTGACACTTCTCTTGTTAAAGCTACTCTTCCATGTACTTTTTCTGTGCTGTCATTTAGCTCATGTACGTTCTTTTGTATCTTGCAATAAAACCATTAATTACTGTTAAAGTATATCTTTATTTGCTCAGAATCCTACAATTACCAACAGAGCTTTTGAATATCTACAAATATTTGTATATATTAAAACTGTAAACCCAATGTGTTTGTACATTGAGTATTTTTACGAAAAACTTATTGAGGGTGATGTTAAAATAGTAACAGAATAGGAATGTACAATTTTAAATTTTTTTGTCTGTTTGTACACCCTAATCTTCGGAACTACTGAACGGATTTGAATGAACTTTTTTTTATTGTGTAGCTATTGAGTCTGGGCAAATACTAGGCTATAATTCATTTTGAAGATCGAAGTACCTGACGTGGAACCTTAGCAGTACACTTAAACTAAGAGAGATATCAAAATAGCGCTTTAAGAAAGGTTATTTAGCGTGATGAGCATTTTCTATTGACGCACACAAATTGAAGATCTGGAGCAACTGATATGGAATCCTAACAGTCCAGCTAAACTATAAGAGATATGAATAAAACGCGTTAGGGAACATTGTTCAGCATGATGAGCGTTTTTTACTGACTTACACAAATTGAAGGTCTGGAGCAACTGATATGAAACCCTAGCAGCTCAGCTCAACTATAAGAGATATGAATAGAGCGCCTTAGGAAACATTGTTCAGCGTAATAAGATTTGTTTACTGACTTACACAAATTGAAGATCTAAAGCAACTGATATGGAACAATAGCTAAATTACTTTAGACTGATTTTTCATTCCTCTCTTCTCCTTACGACATAATATACTAAGGAATAATGATAGCTGGATGGCGACGGGAGTATAAAACTTTTTGTATCATCAAGTCCACGCGGACGAAGTCGCGTCAGCTAGTCTTTAAATATTTAGTCAGCTAGTTTTTGAATATTTGTATAGAAACCAGGTCAACAATGTGAGATGAGACGGATGTATGTCTGACCCGTACAGGTTGGAGTGCGGGGTGAGGCAAGGGGGGTTGAGCTCACCAACGCTCTTCAGCCTGTACGTGAATGAGCTGATAGAGGCACTCAGCAGCACCAGAGCCGGTTGTTACATTGATGGCGTCTGTATGTATGTGGCCTAAGGAAGCTCATGGCTATATGTGAGACATACGCTCCCATGGATTGGCATACATCGTGCAAAAGAGCCAGGTGATGGTCTTTGGGGAGGGATGTAGGAGGCTTAATTTGCTACCGAATGTTTATCTTAATGGATGCGCGATACAGCGGGTTAATAAATTTAAATACTTAGCTCATCTACTAACTCCTGGTCTTAAAGATGCTGATGATGTTGTGAGGGAACGCAGAGGGCGAACATGGTGGCTCGCAGGTTCTCACGTTGCTCCACAGAAGTGAAGGTTACTCTTTTCAGAGCCTATTGCACAAGCTTTTACCCGTGTAGCCTGTAGGCCAATTGTTCGCGTGCGTCGTATGGCGCTCTGCGAGTCCAATTTAACAACGCGTTCAGGGTGCGGATGGGGTTGCCCAGATACTGCAGCGCATCGGAGATGTTTGCAGAGGCGCGAGTAGATTGCTTCTACGCGACCGTGCGGAAGAGTTGCGCCTCCCTGGTGCACGGAGTTCGGGGCAACCCCAACAGCATCCTGTCTATGATAGCGAGTAGACTGGTCTGCCGCTTTATTGATTACTGTTGCACAACCTCGGCAGGAGTTGCGCAAACGAGTAAATAATTATAATTAAATAAGATGATAAATTACTAACATAGGTTAAGCCCTTTATAACTTACAAATAATGAGTCATGTAACTTGATGGAATAAACGCATTATTATTATTACAGTGGAGCGACGGCCATCTGACCTCCGTGACCCTGACAGCAGAGGGGAACCTGACCAGTTTGGCTCATGGTTACACATTCAGTCGCCTGAATATGCAGGTTTCCTCACGATGTTTTCCCTCACCGCAAAAGCATCGGTTAGTGAAACAACTAATGTACATAACTCAGAAAAAGTCATTGGTACATGGCGGCACGTGGGATCGAACCGGTACCTCCCGCATGAGAGGCGACCCGCTAGCCACTGCGCCACCGACGCTCTTACAACGATATAACATATAAAATTATTATTATAAAAAGAACCCTAAGCTATAAAAATCGTCAATGTAAATTGATTATGTATAATTTTTAATAGGAACTAGATTCTTTACATTTGTCTTTCGAATATATTTAGGTTATTTTTCTGTATTGAAAAGTCGCTTCTAAACCAACGCCTTAAATAGGGCATGTACACTTAATTTTATCGACAAAAAAAACTGTCTTACTGTCTGTGTAGGTTCACTTCTTTCTTTGTGTTTGAACACGAAATACAGATAAAATTAGGTAATTAAGTTTAAACGCAAAATTAAGTTAATTTTACCTAAATTAATATAATAGAGAGGCTGTAGAGATTACCGTCTTTACAAACCAGATAAAAATAAGTTTTAGTGAGAAGTACGGTGGTAAAAAGTCCCGTGTATTAACAAAATAAGTACATGTTAACAAAATAAAAACGCAAAAACCTATAAAAGGTAGATTTCGGAGCAATGCGGCTTGCTTGGCCGCGCGGCTTAACTATAGGAACGATGGAAATGTATAGAATAGCCGCACGCGGTTATGACGCATCACTTGGAAAGGGTTCCATACACTTTCATAGTTCCATTGAAGTGTCATCCGTACTAACTAATCATCATCACTGTCCTTTCTTTAACTTATGAACCAGCTAATCATCAGTGTCCCTGATCACCAAGTATTCCATCTCGTAATCCCTCCCCGGTACGTGTACTTGGCGCCTCGCAATCGCTTAAATCGCGTGATTTTGACAATGCGTCTGTGCCCAGTCGCTGTCGTCCTACCCCGCGCCACCCACGCCCATGTTACCTCCGTAAGCACCAGCTAATCACCCCTGTCCCTGATCACCAAGTATTCCACCTCGTAGTCCCTCTCCGGTACGTGTACTTGGCGCGTTCGCTCCAGCCACGCTCGCCCCCGCTCGCTCCTTAGCGACTTCTTGACGCGAGGGTAAGACGGGAGCGAGGACTTTGAGAGGTGCGGGCGGGGGACGCTTGTAGCGGGTGTTGAATTTTGACTATGCGCCTGCCGTCCGTACAGGGCCCAGTCCCCGATCTCGTCCTACCCCGCGCCATCCGCATCCCAATATCCCAGACGAGGATTAAATAATTGTCCAACAAGTTTGTGTGCGAGGCATACCAATATCAGCGGGGACTCGCCCCCGTTAGTCTTGCATCAGATGAAATCCGCACGATCATGTCGGACTGGTGGTCTACCTGTACCCCTTTTCGATGTAAATAACCCTTATTGAAACCGCATTAGCTTGATGTGTCGTCCGTACTACTAATCTACTACTAATCATCGTCTCTTCATGTTCACGTGTAAACACTAGCACCAGCTAATCATCACTGTCCCTGATCACCAAGTATTCCACCTCATAGTCCCTCCCCGGTACGTGAGCGTGCCGCGTTCGCTCCAGCCACGCTCGCCCCCGCTCGCTTCTTAGTGACTTCTTGACAAGAACCACCGAGCAGCATCCGACTGCCACCACCAGAGCTGTGATTAGGATCACCTCCCATTTTTGGACACCTGAAATGAATAGATCAGTTATTAATAAAAATGAAAACTGACCAAGACTAACTGACACAATTAACGCTAATGCACAGCCCAAACCGCTGCTGGGTCTGGAGACTCCAAATTTGGCATACAGGTTCCTCATGAGGTCTAGGGCATTAAGATAGTGTTTTTTTTTGGAAAATCATCTTCGTGGGCTAGTTATACCTACCAAAGTAATGATCTAGAGTGGCTCCAATAGATTTTGAGACTCGCTCTCTCTGTGCTTGATGAGCTCTGGGTTTTATCGTAAAATTTACGGCTATTTCGAAAGGCGGAAAATTCCCGCCTCTGGTGGTATTTTTTTCAAGTGCAATAAATCTAATCTTTTACCATGAAATGGCTTTAAATCGACGTCCCTTTTGCATACGGCTAGAGAATAGAATTCGTTGCCGGCTGAAGTGTTTTCTAAACACTACGATTTGGATTCCTTTAAGGAAAGAGTTAATAGGCAGACAAGGATCGGTCATTTATGTCTGCCTATTCACTCTCCTCGGCCGCACGTCTTACGATGCCGATAACGATTAACGTTAAAAATAATTAAGTAAATTAATTAAATTATCCATTGCATGAGTTCAAGCTTAACGTTATCTTATCAGTGGCCTTCTTCTTTAATTTAATTCACAACCGAGATATAGCGTAACCTCTGACATTGGAAATGATTCAATGATTACTCTTATAATACTGCTGTGTGTGAATTTTAGAAGTACCTACCTACCTAACAAAATCTAGTCTGTACGACCAAGCCAACTAAACAAATTTCAAACGACGACGAATACAACGAAAATACTGATGGCAATTAAGATGTTTTTAATATTTTAATCAAATGCTTTTAACGACATTGCATTTTATTTGCGATTCTAATTTGACATCGTATTGGCTTGGTCGGGACTCGGGTAGCAGGTACCTAGTTAGGTACTAACTAATTTTACACTCTGGATGATATGGATTCATTTGAATCCTTCCTTTCACTGGTAATAACCAGAAAGATAAGAAGACTAGTATATTTTAGACAGAATCGTCGTGTTAACCTCTGATCTGTGTTAGATACTACAAATATTTAATGGATTGTCAAAGTAGGTAGGTACGAGTAGGTACCTCAAGAAGCATAGGTACATAAAAGGAAATGTAGCTCTTCCTTCAGTCACGCTGTCGATATGTTCACTCATAGACAGACGACCGTCTTGGTGTAGTGGTTCGCGCCCCGGACTTCTAAACCAGGCGGTACCTAGCGGGTTCGAATCCTGCACGGGGCCAATGTTTGTGTGATGCGCACGAGCATTTGTACCTAAGTCATGGATTGTTATAAATGTATATAAGTATGTCTATCCGTTATCCTAGTCCATAGCACAAGCTCACGCTTAGTTTGGGGCTAGGTAATTGGTGTGTTTGTTGAAAACAAAATATTTATTTATTAATTAATATCTATGAATTGTAATCTAAAGTACACTATTATATTTTCTGACGATAGACATCTACGTTAAGTCCATAAGTCTATAAGCTATGAGTAAGGTAACTGTCCACTGGTTCGTGATAGTACGTTGGTTCGGTAGTTTTGCTATTGGAGCGAAAAATAAGAAACATAAATAATATTTGTTTAAATTATACATTGGCAAGAAATATTAATCCTCTAAGCTGTCTAAGAAACAAAGTATCAACATTTTGGAAACTGAACCGAGAGCAATATGATGCTCGAAACGCTCAGTCAGCCAAAAGTCTCGATACAGCGCGCGTTTGTTACGTGACGCGTAAGGTTGGCGCTCGAAATTGTTAAGCTCACAGAGAAGACAATATACACTATCAAAAGTAAGACTGAAATGGACTTATCCATTTCAGTCTTACTTTTGATAGTGCATTACAGTGCCCTTTAGCAATCGATTCAATTTAAAAAAAAGTTTTAAGCAATAATAGGTTTTCTTTTAAATTCCAATTAATCGACTCACGAAATAGGGGTCTTTTTATTTTTCGTGTGTCCGCTATTTCGTGACACTGCCGAAACAGGGATATTCAGAATACATTTTCATTGCCAATGTATTTATAAAATAATGAATTTTAATAAATGTAAATAACCAAAACATATCGTTTATTTAATAAAGTTTTATGTGAGCTAAATTCGGTATATGTTTTGCTCACTAGATTTGGTACAATAAAACTTAGAAGGTAACCAGAAATCGCATTTTTGAGCTAAATTCACATAGGTACGACCAACATAATTTTGTTCTCTATTTGATTTAGTTTTCTTGATTTTGTATATTTAATACTATATATAGGACACTTAATAGTCAATAAACGTAATTTTAAATAAAACTATGAAATTTATGACGAGAATTTTGAAAAATAAGTATCACGAAACAAGGGACTCTTGTTTTGTTACTTTTTCTTAAGTTCGTGATAGATTTGAATACTATAAAATTATACATGACTTGCACTTCCATACGATAAGGTCGGATCACCCTATAATAATCACGTTTTTGTGAAACCTTATGAGCACATCTAACTTAACAAGTGTTTAAAATTTAAGTAAACCAACTATTTCAAAATTGTACACTGTTTAGTTTTTACTTAATTGAATATAAAAATATAGAAATTATGTAAGTATATTTACAGTTAAATTAATGACGAATTCTAATTTTAAAGAGACCTTATTAAGAATGGCGCAGTGACGGCAGCGCTTTGGTAGTGATACCAAAAGTTAAGCAACCCACGGCGCGGTCGTGATTGAATGGGTGATCATTCCGACCATTTCAGTGACGTCCATGACAAGCATCTCCGTGCTTCGGAAGGCACGTTAAGCAGTCAGTTGGTCCCGGCTAATATCTGTTGGTATTAGTCGTTAAGCCTAGTCGGAGGCCCTAGAACGGCTTGATAACATCTGACAGTAAGGTTTGTCACTTGCCTTACTGCGTGCATGGAGTATGGCTCGTACCTCTTCATAGTTGAGGTGAGGCCTTTTCCCAGCAGTGGGATCTATATAGGTTGACTTTAATTTATTAAGAATAGATTTCTCGAGAAGAATACAAGAAGGATAATTTTTGGGAATTTTAAAAACTACATTGCGTACTTTGTTAACGAAATAATTTGACTTGCCTTTGGGCCTTAAGATAAGATACTATCGGAAAAATAACTGTTATTTTAATTGCCAGTAATCGGAAAATGCCAGACTTTATGTTAGTATGAGCGTTTATATAGTGACAGGACATCATAAAATTTTTAACATTGTCTCGACTTTTGTTTCATTAAAAAAAATCCTTTGATTACTTATATTTTCTATAAATAAATTATCATTAATCACTGTGAAAACCCTTATCCCGAAACAGGGGCCACAGATTCACGAACTTAAAAGCATAGCGAAATTTTATCACGAAGCAGGGTTCAAACAAGAGGTCTACAAATCAATTAAAATAAGTAATAATACAAACCTTTATCTAGATAATTCAAACATTAATTGAATATCAAAATACCAATATTCAATGCAAAAATGCTTTTAATCTGATATCTTGTTCAGAAATTTAATTAAAAAATCTTGAAATCGAAAACCCTTAAGATACCGAACCAGGGGACACTTACCTTATTTTCGTACTAGGACTACAGACGCGGTTTGTGAAACCGAATAGGTAGTGCTGAATTTTAAGTTTCGTAGTTATGTATGAAAACGATACGTGTAAAAAAATATTCTGGCTTTGACCACGCCCACGCAAGACTAAAATTAACTTACCGGAACTTATATTAGTACTCCTGGCTGCAGTTATATTTTCGTTTTTTGTTGTGTTGTTATTTTGTATGATCGACGAGCCGTTGGAGTGGATATCTGTAAATAATATTGTTAAAATAATTATCTTATGTCTAGGTACCTACATTACTTAAAGTTTATTTTTATTAAACACACCAATTACCTAGTCCCAAACTAAGCATGAGCTTGTGCTATGGTGACTAGGATAACGGACAGAAATACTTGACTTAGGTACAAATGCTCGTACTCATCACACAAACATTTGCCCCTTGCGGGATTTATTCTAGCATTTATTCTGTGCCGAGGTCTCTCTCTGACTAGGTTTATCAACCGATATTAGCCGGGATCAACTGCATAATGTGCCTCCCAAGGCACGGAGATGCTTTGTGATAGACGTCACATACCTAATGGTCGAAATGGTCACCCATCCAATTACTGCGCCATAGGTTCCATTTTTTATAAATTAATGATTACTAAAAAAAGAAGTGCGGAAAGCAGAAAGGAATGGAAAAAACTCCACCGACAAGAGCCTAGCTCTTAAATTTGATGATGATGAATGATTACTAAAAACATTGAATGATTGATTGATTGATCAATGCCTAGAAATGAAGGAATATAACTCTGTAAATAAAAAAAGACCCTTTTTTGATGAAAAGAAAATCCTATTTATTTACTATTTATTCACTTTTTTGTCTATGGCAATCTCGAAAAAAAAGAGCGCAGGTAAGGTTGTATAACTAGTATCGATAGTTGAACAGTCAAACTATCGATAATTTATCACGAAAAATAATAGCAGTAACGATATTGCTTTGTGTAGTAGCCGTCGTCTGCAGTGCTATAGAAAAAATGTTTAGCTAATGTTCGGCTTGATAACATCTGAATTAGTTGGTCACTTGTCTGGCTCATACCTCCTTATAGTTGAGGAGAGGCCTTTGCCCAGCAGTATGATAGGCCAACTTTACATTACTTTAATAATAGAGTATCGATAGTTTAGTGATGAATAGTCGGCATTTTTTTAAATGTATTTACTATGTACAAAACATAACAATATATGTTAGTAAAATCACGTACTTAAACCACTAAGGTTTGTTATGACATGACCCGAGTCGACGATACAAGTAGGTACAATTTCCAATGATATAATTTAAACACACCCAACTAGGTATTAAACATGACGTACTACAACTAGGAAATGAGTAAGCGCATAATATGTTTATAGAAGAGAATCCAAATTAATTCATAAACTTACTTATATCAGTTCCATTTGCTTGGATCAATGGTGTAGGAGGAAGCTTGTTGTTTTGGTCGATGGTATTACTCTTGTTACTAGTTGTCTGAGATGGCCCATCTGGTTTGATTTTCTCATTTTCAGAATCACTTTTTTTGGAACCTGCGAGTGAAAAAAAATACTTAACCGAGATCAAAATGAAAACTTGAAGGTTAAAGATACAGAATTACAAAATGCTTGTGAATTTCCGTGATTTTCTCTCCCATAAATTATATATTATTTTATCTTTTAGTTGGAAGGAATCTTATTTACGATTAAATACTTACTTGTATGGCTTCTATCAGGTTTTTGTGTTGTTGAATTTGATTGACTGACTGTTGTTATATTTACTATTTTACTGCTGTTAGTAATATTTTTATGATCGACAATGTTATCATCTGAAGCGTTATTTGCTTTGGTATTCGTTATATTGTCAACAGTATTTTGTGTTTCAGTCTTATTAGTATTTTTTACAGTACTCGTATCACTGACTGTAATATTTGTAACCTTATTGCTGTCTTTAACAATATTATTGCCTGCAGTTTTATTTTTATCGATCACAATATTTTTGTCATCAGTGACATTAGTTGCAGTATCGTTGTTAGACAGGCTAATATTTTTGTTCATGTCCTTTATATTGCTTGGAACGTCGGTAGTGGCTGTAACATAAAATATATCTTATAACGCAATTCAAAAAACTAAATAATTGAGCAATTATTGGAGCAAACGTACCTACTAACTATACATTTTTTGTCACAAACAATAAAAATATAGTCTTTGGAAATCTGTGTCAGTGTCTCCAATGTATTACGTACCTACTTAACCTTTGTGGTTTGTAACTATTATTAGTTGTAAAAGCCTTACTAAGATTAATCCCAGGAGGTTGATTATTAGTTTCTGCAACAGATTTTTGGGTGGCAGCGGCTGAGCCGGGGTTAGATCCATTGCTGGTTGCGATATTCACGTTGCCCAGGTTATCTGTGGGAATATCATTTTAACAGCTAATTTAATAGGATAAGAATTTTGGACTTTGCTAGTGGCGCCTGCACAAGAAAAGATGACGGGAAACCGTTTATATACTTACATGTGATTTTAAAAGAAAAAGGAGTGATGATGAGTAGACAAGTATGAATAATAATGTCCTCCAAGCCGAATTTAGACTACGGCGGCCTATCTTAACAGAGATAAGCCAACTGCGCGGGACGTATTATAGTGCACAAGGGTGTGCGCAATACACAGGTGCACTCTCTGTTCCTTCACTCTCATAATTCGGTGAGACGGCAGTCCGACATGACCGTAGAGAGATCAGGCGCAGGACCAACAGCTTAACGTGCTTTCCGAGGCACGGGGGTGTTAACACCACCAACTTCCTGACTCCGGAGCTGTGTCTGAGTAATTTTAAGACAGAAAAACCCAAACACTCTCGGCCCGACCCAGGATTCGAACCCGGGACCTCGTGGATAGTACCCAGCGTGCTGACCACTAGACCAACGAGGCAGTATGATTATTAATGAACGGAAGGGAAGAGGATGACTTTTAAGTAGATACAGTTAGCAGCACGTTAGGTTACCCATGTGAACTACGAAAACAGAATTTATAACGTTGGGAATAGAGGCGATCTTAAGGTCGAAGTAGGGTAGCCTGACGTGCGTCTATGTGTACTAGATCTACACAGACTAATAATTATGGTTGAACTTATAAAATGGTAGGCTCAGGGGGCTGCTCACTGTAAGCAAGGAAGGCGAGATTAGGTAACCTTTTAGTAGCCTACACCACCACTCACATCAAAAACAATTATAATGTATACACGTAGTGCGCAAATGTAAATAAATAAATAAATAACCAACCAATCTAACTAAAGGATTGTACAGAAGTAAGGAATTTATTATTAACTAGTAGTTCCCCGCGACTTCGCCCGCAAGAGTTGGATTTTCCATATAAACTTTCATCCCCAATTTCACCCCCTTCATGTTTTTATATCGCGACAAAATGTAGCCTAAGGTAAGAGCGCCTTATAAGGGCATAGTTTTTGAAAATCGTTATAAATCAATTTTGGGAAGTGCGATAGTTTGTAACACACTATGATCATATTAAATGTTTATTTAAAAATGCGACATATGGTACAAAATCGAGGCATTAATGGCCATTTCCTTCCAAAATAGGGATTTTTAAAAGCTAGTCATTATTATAGTTCATTATTGAACTACGAGTTTAAAGAGTTTGTTTACTAGAAAAATCACATCTTTTAAAAGTAACGGCTTTAAAATACTATTAAGTTCGTGGTCTCAAACGATGTAACAAAAAAATCTTGTCTAAGGAAATGTATATATGCTATAATTCATCTATTATATAGTAATAAATAAAAAAAGAAAGTATATAAATGCAGTGTTTTATTATCTCTTGTAAAGTAAATCACAAAATGTTACCAATCAGTAATTTTTTCATTCTTAGCTCTTGGACCTTATTAGGTATAATACTTATTTATGAAGAATCTGGTCCTTATTAGGTATATAAAAGCAAAAGAAGAGCAACTATTGCAGCTTAAGTAAATCAGATCAGTATGCACGTATATTCCAAGGGTGTTTTATTTGCTTGTCCTAATTATACGTAATATATTTCTTTTTATTCAATAAACAACATAACGCAATACTAAGTTGCGAATGTTACACACAATCAGGACAAAAAATATATAACATAAATATCAGTCTTTGCTGGGATCTACTTTTTCTTCGTGATACCAGAAGTTGCAAGTTCTTACTTATCGTTATTATTATTTTTTGTCAACATAAATGTTTAAATCAAAAACGCATGTAAATTTAAACAATGGCACCATTTCACCTTATAATTCGTTGATCTTATTACTTCGTAGCTGTAATAAGGACCGGCTTTTATTTGACGACAACATAGTAGACCTTATTAGGCACTTAGATATGTTCTGAGAAAACCAAACAAAAACGATATACAAAAGCAATAATTTTGGTAACTCCGTCACCCCGTCAGCCCACACTCAGAAAGTATTATAGCACTGCTATTACCAAATTATTACAAAACGTGCGGGATGTATCACTTAACAAAGCAAAAATGAATATTCGGATTTTGTAAATTGCGTCACGTCGACCGTCCTTGAGGAAGACACGGAGCCACTGACAAAATGGCCGGCGCGAAAGCTATGAATGTTGTTGCACTTTTGTGATTGGTCACTGGGGAGGGGCCGCGCGATATCCGTTTTGGTATATTTATTAAGTGCGGGAAGTTTAAAGCGGTGACCCTTATTTGGGGTCAGCTCTTATTAGGCGCACCTACCTTATATACTTTCCAGGGTCCAAAACTGTCTCCATACCAAATTTTATCTCAATCGGTTCAGTGGTTTAAGCGTCAAGAGGTAACAGACAGACAGACAGAAAGACACACTTTCGCATTTATAATATTAGTATGGATTAAAAGAAATATAGACTTTACCTGGTAGATTTTGCGGTGCTGATGTTTCTGCTGTGACATTTCCTGCAAAAAAGAAACACAAATTATTGGTGTTACATTCACGATCCGATATGATAGTGATTCAAGTCAAAGAACAATGAAGTCAATTTAAACAAACGAGACCAATCAAAAGATTTGTTCAGTTCATAAAACTGTAGTTCAAACTTGGAACTGACCCAATTCAATAAAACATTGTGTCATAATAATAAAAAAAAACAATATAATAGATCCCTGCTAGTATAGGTACACTAATACATCTGAAAGTAGCTGTATTTGCTGTCTGGCTGATCCTCCAGCAATTGCTGAATTTTTTTTTTGATAATTTGTTATAAAATACTTAAATGCAACCTTGAATAATGATTTAGGTCCTATGTTGTGAAATCTGGCTCGCTCAATTGGGCTTTAGCAACTTGTTAGTTCATTGGTACAAACAAATCTATCTATCTAATCACACCAAACGTACCTCAAAACACAGTCAAATCACAATATAAAATGTCAAAGATATCAAAATAGATGTTTCTAAAACCCCAGCCTAAGTAGGTACAGCCAGCGTCGATGAGGCAAAGCCTTTAGGTAGGCTAATACGTTTTTGAAATTATCTAGCTCCGATTTAAAAAGTCAAATAGGTACACTTTATTCAATAAAATAAAAGAAAAACAAAGACATGCATGAAAATGATTTTATTTCCAAGGTCTCGGACATGTCTGCACAACGTCTGCACTCTGTTATTCTGTATTATTGGCTACCTATATATAGCACAAGGACGTTAAATGGATTACTCTATTATTAGTGATATGATATCGTAATAATATCTATTAAGCCTAATTTGTGGCTTGCTGCATATAGGTGCAGATTTGTATGGAAACCAGAGATTTTTATTGCATGGCGATGTAAACAATCTGAACATTCCGTTTTAACCGATTTCAAAAAGGAGGAGGTTCATGTTCGACTGAATGTCAGTTATTATTCGTAATTATTAATTTTTAAAGTAAGATAAGCCAAGCAAATAAAAACGGTTTGTGAATTTCGTGATAATGTTACAAAGCTTGCAAGCCTGCATAGAAATCCTAAAAAAGTCGCATTTTCATTATGAAGTATGTCTACATGGTGTTGTAATAAAAGTTGTTATAAATTAGCTTTTAAATACGTTGTTAGAATTTTGATATTCGTGAACGGGAAGATTGAATAAAATACGCAGCTACATTTCTAGATTATTTATTATACAGTATATCTCTGCCTTCATCAGTAAACATCTTAGGCTAAATATTTTGACAAGTCTTTCAAGGTCTTTGATAGGGAAACAGACAAAGACGGACAACACTGTAAGCAAAATTAAACTAAAAATCAAATAAAATTTAACCTAAACCTTACCACAAGGACCCTTTTTATAATTTTTGTTTTTGTGTTGTATTAAGTAATTTATCTTAATTTTTAATAATAAGTGCTTATGTGATACCTACCTAAACCACATTCCCATACGAATAACAAACAGGGTACTCATCTACATTTAACAATGTAACATCAACATTTAGAAGATATTTTACATTTTATAAATATTATGTAAGATCCAGTTTTCAAATTTTAAAATGTGTTTTGTCTCAGTTACCTTCTATGTAGTTATTTAATCTTGGTCCTACTTTACGTCAATTTTTTTTCTGAATAAAAACGATACCTTTGTTGAATTTTATTGAACAAAGGTGACTCTACCTTATCAAGGTATTTTTAGTTTATGAGTAACAAGTAGAAACGTTGAACAAGTAGGTAACTACTTACTTGTTCAATTTTCGATCACGTCATGTCAACTGGCAAATATTCTTCTACGAGGATGATTTATTACTATTATGAGATTTCCTAATTAATAATGTCAAAATTGATATTTATCGAACGACACAGTCAAAATTTTAATTAATTATTAAAACAAAACATTTACATAAGAACGTCAATCAATAAATTCGTAATAAATGATTCCATATTGGGGTAAGAACCATGTATTTACACTGACATTTGGCAAGTGCTTGGAGAAAACCCATCTGGTATTTAGAAATGGGTTTGGGTAAGTGCTCATTAAAGAGGGGGACTCCCCACTATTTGTGACTGGGAATAGCAAACAATATTTCAATGTTTGGGTTTATCTTGGGGCCAGTTAATTTTACTTTTAAATTGATTTGAATCTTTGACGGCAGTCATTTAATATACCTCATTCAATATATCAATGGAATATATTATTATAATAAGTTGCTATACCTAAACGACATACATACACTTGGGATTACTTCTATCCAACTGTGGCGGCTCCCAAAAGAAATGGGTTACGTTTTAACCCATCCATACATAAATGTAATATTATGTAGGTAGGTAGGTACCTATGTATTTTGGTAGGCCCATCTAAAACAATTATTATTAGGTAACCTCATGGTTACCTATACCATCCTATTTGTAGGAAAACCTTGAGTAAGGAACTTCGTTAGGAAATAGGATGATGTAATCGAAGTTAGTAACAAAATGGATCCTATTTAAGGTTCCTAACCTCCTAAATTCGGATCCCATTAGGAAGTTACAAAATAGAATAGTGTAATACACGCTTAAACAAAAAGGTAACTTCTGAATCTTAGAACGCAATAGTTACGTCTTCAGGCTCAATTATAATTTTTAATTCACTATTGTTTACGACTCACTCACAGCAGAAACCGAATGTTTCTATGAAGATTTCAAAGGATTTTTTCAAGACGATTTCACAAAATAACTTAATACATATTTGTAGAAGCCAATGTAAGTAGGTGCTGAGGTTTGCCTTCCACACATATGTCCTTGTGGTTCTGATGTCGGCTCGTTGGGATATCACGGACTCTCCTGTATTAATAAATAAATAAATAAATTGTTCCAACAAACACACCAATTACCTAGCCTCATACTAAAAGCCTGCACTTTTAATACATGACATGTATTAAAAGTGCAGGCCGCTTTTCGCATCATGCCAGCATCAACGACATCATCCGTCGGTCTCTTGCCTCTATCAACGTGCCGGCTTTACTCGAGCCGAACGGTATCGCGCGTGATGATGGCAAGAGACCAGACGGGATGTCACTTGTTCCTTGGCGGATGGGTCGGGCTCTTGTGTGGGACGCTACCTGTGTCGACACACTTGCAGCCTCTCATCTGCCCGGTACAAGCCGTGATGCTGGTTTGGCTGCGACAAGTGCCGAAAACTTTAAAAAGAACAAGTACAGGCAGATCGACTCCCGGTACCACTTTGTACCGTTTGGAGTCGAAACACTGGGTTCGTGGGGTCCCAACGCTATCTCTTTTTTCAAAGAGATTTACAAGAGGCTAGTTGACATCAGTGGTGACCTAAGAGCTGGCAGCTACCTTGCTCAGCGTATAAGCATCGCTATCCAGCGCGGTAATGCTGCCAGCATCCTGGGTACCTTACCACAAGGACCCTTTTTATAATTTTTGTTTTTGTGTTGTATTAAGTAATTTATCTTAATTTTTATTAATAAGTTGTATATACATATAGTTAGTAAATATAAATAAAAAGTAGGTATCCTATAATGGTTAATGTAGGTATAGCAATCAAATGCAATAGGCAAATAACACTACTGCAAAGAACTAAAAAGTTAGGGTTTATCAAGAATCGAATGCTGGACCGCGAACTTGATCTTATTTCTGGGTCATAAAAGTCGTCCGTCCATTCTCTGTTTGATTAACAGATAGTAAAGATATAAAATAAAAAATAAAGTTTTTAAGTAGGTACCTACTTAATATGCCCAAATAATTCAACCAAGCAATCACGTGGTCCATTGTTAATGCTAAGACCCAAACATCGTCAGGCTGTAAAGGTTACCAGTACCAAGGTAAAATCTATTTTAGACTTACTACTAAGACTGAATTACTAACCTGCCATACAACTGGCTATCAAGGCGAAAAACAAATAATTTAATAACATTTTGCACGCTTTTTAACCTTTGTAATATCACAAGCACAGCGTCAACTTCTACGCGAAATACACATCTTTACGCGGCGTGAAACGAATTTAGACTAAGCGTTTTCCTTTAGATAAGAAACTAATAATAACGGCATTTGGTAGGCATTAATTTTTCCCGTAGGAAACTACATAGACTACGTAACATAGTTTAAATAAATAGAGTAATTATCTAGGTAGATACATAAACGTTTTATTGTTGAATAGGAATTAGGTTTAAAGAGTTTAAAACAAGTCCACAAGGAACTTTTTCGCGGGACATGATCTTTGCATTTATAAGCTGTTTAGATGTTATTCGTCAGAGTGGACGTTTTGAGATGTTGGTAGCTTATTGATCCAATGATAGTATATACAGACAATGCTACAGATTTATTTTTTGATTTAAGAAATACCTACCTACTTATGTAGAAAGTTTCTGCCTTACCAGACATTACAAAATACGAAAATGAGTTACCTAATTATGTGCCTAGTGAGATTTTTTACCTACAAACTTATTTATGGAGTCCTATGGTTATGATAATTGTAAGAGCTAGGTGGTTAACTTGCCCAAACTAACTTACTTGAGTACAATACATTTACTTAGTGAAGGGTGCTTAAAGTAAAAGTAAAGTTAGCCTAATAGGTCCCACAGCTGGGCAAAGGCCTCGCCTAAGAGGCCAACTAAGAGGAGGTGAGGTGCTTAGACATTTATTGAAATGATCTAAGAGAGGGTGTACCTATTATACGCAATAAGGTACCTTCTAGTTAAAGGTATATACTTACTCGTACTTTCGTACTTACGCTAATATTATTATTTCGGTTCAAAGCTGCATTGATACGCGCGTACGCCACTTGACCTTTGATTAAGAACGTCTGGCGGTCATTACAACGGATCGCAGCGTGATTGCCAACGTGAAATGGGTTGGGTAGGTACACTAGATAGCCCCATAAGTCCCATAACATTACATGATATCTACCTACCTAAAATTAAAAGAAATAATATCTAGCTGTAAGATCTACGAAAACCGTTTTATGCAGCACACCCGTGGCCATCGTACGTAAGTACATACTTAGGCAATCAATCTGTGCTTACATACCACGGCAGCACGTCAGGTTACCCATTTAAACTACGAAAACCGCTTTTATTAAGTAGGGAATAGAAGCGGTCTCAAGGTCGAGTGGGGTAGTCTGACGTGCGGCCTTGTAGGTTAACTGACATTGATTTTTGATTTTAAAGAAACCAAAAATTCGCACAGGTGTAGGATCAGTCAGGGTCAGGAACCCATGACCTTCGGCTAACCGGGCCAATGATAAAACTATTAATTTTTGACTCCTTTTTTATTATTTTTTTCTACCTATCCATGCAGATTCGTGTAGAATATAGAACTAATTGTTAGATGAAAACAGGTTTAAGCTCCCTCACCATTCAGTGCTCACCATGTCAAAAAGAAGAAGCAGTAAACGCGCAAGTCCAATATTACCTACATCGACGTGAAAGTCGATGATTACCTAGTGATTGTTTTCTAACAACATGACTGAAAGCACTGCTGAGATTAGAATACCTACCTACTTACTTAAAATTTAATTTCTTGAAAGTCTGAAACTACGCTTAGGAGAGTTTACCGGATGGCTCGCGGTATTTTGAGCTCCTGCAGTCCTAAATTATTGTTTTTAAGTGATAAGCATTCACTTTGCAATCTACTTAAATATATTATTGCACTTGAAAACCTGCCGTCCTGCCTGAAGTGCTGTAGAAACGCCCTGGGCATTTGGAACTGATGGATGAGCTATTGAACAAACTTGGACTGGGATGAAAACATGCGGGCCTGTCGGCTACCACAGCGATGGGAATTGTGCGTTATATCCTTTTTTCTATCATACAGAAAATCTGATTTCAATGATTTTTATTGCGCAATCTTTCTTAGAATATTTGCAAAAATCAATTAAAAAACTTAGTTTAAAAATAGCATTATAAAGTTATCGATACGATAGAAAGTAGGTAAACTACTACTACTACACTAGTCTCCTTGCCTTTTTGAACTCTGCTGTCATTCATTCGTTCTTTTTTGAATGGTTGTCTGTCTGTCGACTCTAACTACCGTAATCGTTCATTTCTATCCGTTCACTTCATTCAAAGTTTGTTGTGTTTTGTTTTTGTTAGTAAATAATAATGTGGTTATTTTTTTACTTTACTGCCAGTAAATGACTATGTATATAACTTTAGATTAAAAGAGTGTGATAAAATAACCATGGCTGAAGAAATAAATTTCAGTGATATTTGCCGATTTTGCCTTTGTATTTCCTCACAGAAAATGCATTCTTTCACCGAAGAAACTTTACATGCATTTAATGCTTATTTCTCACTGCAAGTATGTAAAATAAACAAGGATACCTACCTTCTGACTAAAATAACTATTTGTCTGATACTGTAGAACTTTTTTATATTTGTGTCAAAATAGCCTTGTGACCTAATTTGGAAATGTATAAATCAATATGCATGCTATTGTAGTAATTTATTACTTATGTAGGTACATACTGGCTCATTGGCTGACGACTGTCTTGGTGTAGTGGTTCGCGCCCCGGACTTCTAAACCAGGCGGTTGTGGGTTCGAATCCCGCAAGGGGCAAATGTTTGTGTGATTGTACCTAAGTCATGGATGTTTATAAATGTATATATATAAGTATGTCTATCCGTTATCCTAGCAACCATAGCACAAACTCACGTTTAGTTTGGGGCTAAGAAATTGGTGTTTTTGTTGAAACAATTTATTAAAAAATAATTTCCATAAAATTTTGATTGGCTTCAGATCCACACCGCAGGTCCTCTGCCAAACCAAATCTGTGATAATTGCAACAATAAAACAAAACTTCTATTTGAATTCCGGAAATCTGTTTTGGAAAATGAAAAAATACTTTATGAAACACTGAAAAAAGGCCACAATGAGTTCAAAAGATATTTCTCAAATAAACATTCACTAGAAATCAAGGAGGAAGATGAAAAAGGTAAATTATGTGGGACATTACATGATAATGATTCATTGAACTCGGATGAAGAAACTGCTACAGAACAAAAAACTAACACCGTTGGCAACAATGAAAGTGTCAAAGATGTTTCTGTTGAAACAATTCCTGTAAAAGACTCTAAACAAATAGTATACAACTCAAATACTCTTTCTATGTTCAAATTCCAATGCCTCACTTGTTTTGAGTCATTTCAGTCTCAAAATTGTTTACTTCTACATTATAAAACCGAGCACTTTGAAAAACCTAAAGAGAATGAGTTAAATATCACATTTAGCAAAGAAGCGGGACACGGTGGTGTTGTTTACAAATGCTCTGCTTGTAGCAAAACTTATGTTACTAAAAAGTCCGTGAACAGACATATTGCGAGCGCTCATAGTTATGCAAGGCCTTTTCTTTGTAAAATGTGTGGTAAGTGTTATTATTGCCACTTTTTTAAATACTTATTGTTGTTTCTCCTGTTTGTATATGTACAATTAGGAATCATTAAACTAATATTTATAACAATTTATAGGTAGAACATACAAAACAGCATCAGAAATAGTTCGTCACGGACGGGCCCACAATGGAACGAAGCTGTTTTGCAGTCACCAGTGTGGCTACAGCACAGTCTACCACGGTGCCTTGAAGGAGCATGAGAGAAGGCATAATGCTTCAGAGTTTAAGGTATATAAATACTAGCAGTGACTTGTAATGGTACCCTAACAAATATCGTATTTCCCATAACAAACTCTTATTTCCCATTTCACTCAGTCTTTTCAATCTATATTGGTTAAGCGGTTTAAGCATGCAGAGGTAACAGACACACAGACAGACACTTTCGTTTTTATAATACTCAAATATATTACAAGTTGACAGCCTCGTGTTGGTGTAATAGTGGTATAGTAATTAAAAAATTACCGAGACCCTCCCACCCCTTTTGTTCTTATTGGTATTTCTATCAACGACACATCATGTTAAATAATGTCTAGCCTCTTGGAGTGTGCCAAACAATTAAACATACATACATACTTTCAAATAACATAACCCTCCTGGTGCAGTCGGGTAAAAATCATTAATTTCTACCTTTCCAGTACAGATGCGAGAAATGCAACAAAGGCTTCCATGTTAAAACATGGTATCTCCAGCACCAGAACGTACATACCGGACTAAAACCATTTGTCTGTGATGTATGCGGAGACGCTTTTCATATGGACAAGTAAGTTACACCATTTGCCGTACACACGGCGGCACGTCAGACTACACTAAGTTGACCTTGACAGCCCTTTCACGCGGCAGTCTAGTTTTTTGCAGGATCCCGATTTCGGCAGGATCCCGCTTGATCGCAAAAGAGATTATATGCTAGTGTTCACACGAGCAAACCGCATGCAGGATTCTGCAAAATACTGATCCCGTCGATTTGTGCACTTCGGTTTGGTCACCGGAAACTGGATCCGTCGTCCAGTAAAAAGCGGGATCCCGTTTAATTACACATATATTTCTATAGCAGTGTTCACACGGCTTCCTGCGTGCGGTTTTTTGCTGTGCACTGTTTTTAACGGGATAGTGGAGTGGTGGCACCCAAACTCATCACTTTTAGTTCTGACTCATCTCTTCGCAAATCGCTCATAAGATTCAGAAAAATACCAAAATTCGAGCGTTGTGTCAGAATAGGATAAACCCAGAATCTTCTTTTCGCTGCCGACGCCGATAATATCAATAGAATATTAGGAAAGTATAACGTCCATTCCACTTGATAACCGGCGCCATAGAAATAGTCAAAACACAGGATGTAACCGTATTCACACGGCAGTCCAGTTTTGCGGGACCGGCTTTTTACTGGATCCTGCAAAACTGAACTCCCGTGTGAACACAGCGTCCGTTTTTGCAGGATCTAGTAAAAAGCCGGTCCTGCAAAACTGGACTGCCGTGTGAAAGGGCTGTTAGACCATTAAAAATAAAAAGTTCTGTCGTATTGAAAATCTCCTTTGAAAAAAAAAAACCTTTCTTTTTGGAGTCTTATAGGTATACAAAAGATATAAGAGGTAATTTCCGATTTTACTTGCTTAGTGAATATCATAAACTATCTCTTATTGACTTAAACTATCAGTAAAAAAATATTTTAAAAGTTTTATAGACTCCCTGGTAACAGTCTTTCGTTTTTACCCGACTGCGGAAGGAGGGGTTTTGTATTTCGAGAGTATGTATGTATGTATAATTGTTTGGCACGCCCTACAGACCAAACAGCTTGACTGTTTTTGATATATGTGGTTTCGTTGAATTTGTCAAAATTGTGAGAGTGACATAGGCTATATACATTTTAAAAATGGCGCCCGCAAATAGGAAATAAAGGGGGGAGGGGGAGATTGAATTTTTCCTTACCATAGCAATATGGGTATCAAATTAAAGACAGTAAAAAGACCATTTCAAAAATATATAAAGTTTTGCAGTCGGGTGTTTTGTTTTTATTTTTAAATGATGTTTACTTGTTAATCCCAATTGCTTTATTACTGACTTGGCGAAATGGCACAAACAAACTGTTGCTACGTTGGAAACGAAGGAACTTATCTCTGGAAGTACTGAACCGATTTTGCAAATTATTTTACTACTGGTAGACTGGTTACCTTATTTCTGATTACCTGTATTTTCCAAGGTACCTCACCACGCACCGCAGCTTGAGGCACCCCCAGTCATCGAACCTGAAGCGCTACGTGTGTGTCCACTGCTCCCTGCCGTGCGACTCGAGGAACGCTCTTACAGAGCATTTGAAGGTATTTTGTCTTGTGGTGTCCTATTGTATAAATCTAATATCCATTAAAATTGTAAAACTACAATATTATAAACATTGTGTACTGTCTACACTATTGACTCTATCAAAAATAAAAATAAATAAAATATAGTCAAATCATAAAAAATCTGTTACTTTATTGAAATAATGTAGTCCACAGGGCCAATGGAGACAGGTGAATTATCGCTTTTAAAAAAATATTGTTGACAATGGAAATAAAACCGTCGGTAACGAAAACTGGACAAAATTAGTAATCTAAGGCCTTACGCAATAGCGTAAGGCGCTAACTATAGCGAGTCCGTATTTTCGAATGTAGCCGTCCGTTGTACTCACGACAGAATGACAACTGAGCGTTTTGGCTAGACTCGAAAGTACGGATATCGTCAACATTTAAGAACAGAAGAAAATAAGAAACTGAAGACACTCCCTTCCTCTCTGTTCTTCTGAACTATAGGATGACTAATATTTTCCTGCAATAAAGGAGATGATGAAAAATTATGATGACAACACTGAAGAAAAAGGCTGTATGGATTTCCGAAGCCGTAAACCCCTACATAAAAAAAAGATATCGTCAACAGGAGTACGGCCTCTGCATTGGTCTATAGATTCGATATACGTGCGTAATATGTCATTCACCCCGATTGATGTACGATCCGTTACCAAAACTTCTCAAAACTTTGCGATACAGATCGTTGGTCTTACAAACTTGAAGTGGTACACGGGTCACTGTGTGTAGGTATGACGGGACAATGAACTTTTATGCATATTATATACGTATAATGTTATGTTACTTGGATGGCTTGTAAATTTTGTTTTATAAAATTAAAAGAACTGCTCGTGTTTCATGTAATAGGTAAAATATGTATATTCAGCCATCACATAATAGTTAGATTAGATACATAGACATTATTTTTTGATCATAAATTAAAACAATGATACATAAATTACAACTCCAATTTAGGCGGATTTATCGCTAAGAGCGAACTATTCCAGATCATAACGCAGCAAACAGAAAATCTTGTATTCGAAGTCTGATAAAATAAGTGATTTTCTGACAGCTCACAATTATTAGGGTTCCGTTGTCCGACAAGGAACCCTTATAAGATCGTTCAGGCCGTCCGTCCTAGTCTGTCACAGCAAAATATCTTCTACGTTTATGGACTGATTTGCATGTAACTTGGTTCGAGGATACTTCACATATAGATCTCATTTTTAAAAAAACAAAAAACTACAATTACCTCTTTTTAAGGGTTACTCCCCATACATGTAAAGGGGGGGATGAATTATTTTTTTGAGCGCACCCCCTTGTGTGGGGTACCGTTGAAAAGGACTATGAAAATAAGGTAGGGTTTCCATACAAGACTTTTATCAGCTTTACCATTTGCGAGATATAGCCCGCCAAAGTCGATTACACGGTGTCCCCCCCCCCCTGTAATTTTTCAAGTATTGGACCTAGAAACTTTAAATTACTCGCGTAAAGAAACAGGCGCGGAAACTCTTATTTAAATTTGTTTTGTTTATTTTGTTCGGGTATCCTGCGATGAATACTCTTGAAATTATAAATAAAATAAAAATACATACTTTTTTTGCCTATACTGTCTAATGTTTTAAGTTAATGGTACGGAATCCTACGCGCGCGAGTCCGACTCGCACTTGGCTGGTTTTTATTTTATGTTGATAGATGGCGCTATTCATCTAAGTTATATAAATATAGCGTCAAAAATATTGAGCATAAAACTAAAACAAATTATTGGAATAATAAGTTAAACATTAGCGAGTTTCAAAAAGCAGTTAAAAATAAAATTTAATAGAAAAAAATCTTGATGACTAAATTCCTAAAAAAAAACCTGTTAGTACGCGCGAATCTAAAACATGCTAAACACAAACATTATATAACAATAAACGCTAAATCGAGGCTTTTTTAAAAATTTACCCGACTTAAGTTGTTCAACGCCATCTAGCTGCTTTATAAATACTTATTTTTGACACTAGGCTAATCCCTAATTGGGTACCGTAAAAATGATAGTAAAATCTACTGTACCGTTACCATGAGTTTACAGCGGTTTTACTCGCTAGCGATGACGTAAAAAAAGTGTATGGAGAATTTTAGTTCTCCAAGTAACTGCTAGAGGCGCTGTGCAATTTTCCATACACTTTTTTTACGTGGTCGCTAGCGAGTAAAACCACCGTAAACTCATGGTACCGGTACTGATAAGAAATTGAGCAGTAACGTACTAGTACTTATTCTGTGGCAGTAACCACTATGATTGTTTTTGATTGATTTGTCCACAAGTTTTTACAAAATAAAAAATATCGATCGTCTTCTGGGAGACTCGAACCCACGAACCCTTGCTATCCGGGTTATCACTCTTCCAACTGAGTTCGAGTACCACAGAAGAAGTTTGATAATTTCTGTGAGTGATCGATTAACACTACTACTCGACGAAGCCAACTAAACTGTCAAACGAATGAAAACAACGAAATTACCAAATGTATTTAAAAATCAATATTGTTTCAATTGAGACGATTTGCCTAAGTTTATTTTAACACCATTGTTTTTCATCTGTATTTTTGTTGTATTCGTCGTCGAAAGTCGTTTGACAGTTGTCTAATTGGCTTGGTCGGGTATTATATTTTCACATTGTACAATTAAATTGTCTTTAGGAAGAGCACGGAGTGAGGAATGAAAAGAAATTCCTCTGTGACCTGTGCGGGAAAATTCTAACTAATGCCGAACAGTTGAAGTATCACAAACGAATGCATCTCGGCGACAAACCTTACACTTGCAGGTAATGTAGACAGCACATTTCACTATACATTTTTAGGTTTCTGTAATTATAATAATGTCGTACTAGCCGAATTTCGTCTACAGCGGCCTATCTCAACAGAGATTAGCCAACCGCGCGGGAGATATTATAGGTGCACTGTGTGCGCAACACACATGTGCACTCTCTGTTCCTTCACTCTCATAATTTGGTGAGACGGCAATCCGACATGACCGTAGAGAGATCAGGCGCAGGACCAACGGCTTACGTCGGGAATCTAAAATACATTTTCATTTCATTTTTTTCATTTTTATTTTTTATTTGGCACACGACAAACAAAACACAAGGAATTACTTCAACATTATAAATGGGATTAATTAATTGATATTATACATACATTATAAATGGTATGGAATACTACACTAAAACCATGTGCCAAAAAGGTCCCCGCCTAGTATAAGTCGTGGTGACAAGTTGAAAATTGTCACGACACTGATTTTCAGCGGGAACCTTCGGGCATGGTGTGAGCACATAAAAAAAGAACTTAAACTAAAACAGGTATAAGTACGAGCTTCACGCGATCACCCAATCAATCAAATACCTATGCTAAACATAAATATTATTACACGCTCAACGTCAAAGCCAGCCTTTTTTCATTAATAAAAATCTACCTGACTTACGTGGTCAACGCCATCTAGCTGATTTTCAAGTACTGATTCTTGACACTAGGAAAATCGCTAATTGTCCTGTTAAGTTTTTGGCGGGTGACGAACCGTGATGTGTGGGCTTCGATTCTTTATTTTCTAAATTAGTTTTTCGTGGTCATTGTTGTGCTTGTGTGTTGGAGTAATCGTAATAATGTGCTGCAGAGGAGAACTAACAAATGAGAAACAAAGTATTCGATTTTCCGATCAAAATTTCCGTGAGAGCATTGAAATGTGAACCATCCTCGCATTTCAATGAGTTAGGTTAGGTTAGTTTGTAGTTTAGTGTTAGTGTTAGAAAAAATAAGATAAATACTGAAGTCGTGGCTGTATGGACTCGATCCTTTGCCTGCCCAGATTAGGTGAATTAAAAAAACATTCTTTTGTCAGCACTTGCAAGAAGTCGTTCGCCAAGAAATTCAACCTGCAGCTCCACGAGCGCTCGCACTCCGGCGAGAAAGCGCACGAGTGCCCCTGCGGCCGCCGCTACGGGCAACGGAGCACCCTGCTTAGGCATATAGCTAGGTAAGCGACGTCTTTCGATCTAGCAGGCTCCCGGTTGCTAGAGCGATTCCATATCAGCCTATTGCAGTCCACTGCTAGACATAGGCCTCTCCGAGAGGGCGCCGACTTTCACGGTCCTCCGCTTCTCGCATCCAGCCACCACCGGCCACCTTCTTCAGGTTATCGGTCATTCTAGCAGGGCTTCCAACACTACGTTTCCCAAGACGTAGTCTCCATTCGAGAACCTTCGTACGAACGTTTAGAGATATGAGAAAAGCTAGCCTTAGCAACATACTTACCAAGCGAATATAATAGTAAAATCCAAAGTACCTGAATAGTTTAGCCATAAATGGCGTCGATACTCATTTGCGATCCAGCGGAAAGACGTAGGTAAGCATCAGTAAGCATATACATGATCAACGTCAAAACTAGCATTTTTTTAAATCTACCCGACTTACGTTGGTAAACGCCATCTAGCGGATTATTAAGTACTGGTTTTTGTCACTAGGAAAATAGAAGTGTGTTTTTTAGGATTCCGCACCTCAAATGGAAAAAGGGACCCGTATAGTTTCAGTTCCGTCTGTCTGTCAAGACCCTTTTTCTCAGGAGCGCGTGAAGGTATAAAGTTGAGGCTTAAAGATGCCACGAATATTCGGTCATTATTCGGTATTCGGCCACTTTTTTAATATTCGGTATTCAGCAGAATAGTGGATAATGTTCGGTTCTCACTTTTTTCTATGTAATCAATATGGTGAGCGGTCAAAAAAATGGGTTCCTCCCAAAAAAATGTTAGGTGGTAAAAATGTCTTTTTTTTTTCAGACACCATTCCGACGACAAGCTCAAACGCTCCAAATGCAAGACATTCCCTGCTCCAGAACTATTAGCCTCCCAGAAATTATGTACCTGACATGAAATTCTCAATTTTTTGTATTTTATTGTACAACAGTGGTTTTAAAATTTTATAACTTACTTTTATCTCTTCAAACACGGAAGTACGTGTATGGTGCACGTATTTTAATTTAAATAAATGAATGTTTTTGTTCAAAAAATGTTTTTGTTCTGTGTTTGTTCTATTTATGGATTTAATCATTTGCTTGTGGCTTGTTATTCTATGCATGTGGTGAATGAGGCAAAATGGATCTTCTATTGGACGAAATCCTCCATCCATAAGTGCTATTAGATTACGCGATATTCAGATAGTTTTACTAAGACTCAGCGTAATGTAATAAAAGTTAGCCTGTAAGTCTGTCTGCCCATCTCGCTCTTCACAGCATGAAAAATCGAGATGGGGCTAAGACTGCCTGAATTCCTCGTAGCCTAGGAATCGCCAATCGAATGCACTACACCACCCGTGCCCGCTGACATCTAGATATTATATGTGCATCTAGCATGCTTGCCACCCCCACCTCTAGTGACCGCAGGAAGGTTGCTCGAAAACTTGTCGGACATTGGTGAAAATAATAGTAGGTACAGCCGCAGCACGTTAGGTTACCCATGTAAACTACGAAAACAGTTTTTATTACGTATGGAATAGAATGTCAATGTGGGTTAGTCTGACTTGCGGCCGAATGGTATTCCCGCCATAGGATAAAATTAAAAGGTATGATGAAACGGAACGTAGCGCGCGTAGTGATGTATACGCATCAAATTGTAGTCTTGTTCTCTGTCCTGTTATCGATATTTTTGAAACAAAAACGAATTCCAAATTACCGTGTAAATGCAGCACACTTGACAGGTGGAACTGGGAGCCCAAAGTAGTAAACTTGCGTTTGCTCGATTAATAAAAGAAAATGATAAGAAGCAACACTGAAAAATGATATTTTGTGTTTGATATTGAAAGGTTGAGGGTTTTTTTTAAATTTGTATTAACATTAAACGTTTCAGTGTTGAAGAATTAATTCAACCAATTCTATAACATGATGACGTACTTACTACTTGCTAGAATCTAACTAGGTCAAACGATGTGAGCAGATGTTAAAGCCGAGTGGTTCACGCAAACTAGGAATGGACTGGATTCCACTTTGCCCTGTATAATATTGAATTTAAGTTCAGTCTCCATCTTTCTCTACTAAACAAATACAAAAAAACAGACTACAGTTATTAAGTGATGTCGTCAAATTAAGTGATGCTATTTATTGTCTATTTTTACAAGCGTTTGCGTGTTTTCGTCTGACTTTCCTCGTCCTCGAATGACCCCCTACTAATAAATTGTCTATGGCTTTTCCTATTTTGACAGATATTTAGTTTGATTTTTCTAAATTCGTATAGTCTGTATTTTTCCGTTTGTTTGGCCGAGAAAGAGAGAGACAACTTTAATCTTAAAAACAATGCACATTGGAATCAAGCCCAATAATTATTTAGTGAAAAAATGACTACAAAGTACTACCCGACCAAGCCAACTTGACGAATGTCAAACGACTTACGATGACAAATACAACGAAAATACCGATAGAAATGAAAAAGCAATGGTGTTAAATACCTAAGGCATTTTATCTAAATTTGTAACGATATAACTTTAATGCGAATTTTCGTTGTATTCGTCGTCGTAAGTCGTTTGACATTCAGGTACATCGATTTTCTCTTCTGGTAACACGCCACTACACTACTTCATTTTTTGATTTGACGTGCGTTGCGTTTTGCGCCAACAGCGATTATATCACTGATATCGCGCTCACAAACCGTTCCGATTTGATGTTAGTGAGCCAAAAATAGCTGTAATGACGTCACTATGTCAAATTTGACGTTTAATTCCCTTTTTGCGTCAAAGAAGAAAGTTAAAATTTACCAATTGTGCAGAAATTGGGCATAAAAGCTGCACACGTGACATTGGCGGAACAGTATACCCTGCTGAGCGGTAGACTTACGTTCGCTCGCCATAACATAAGAAGAAGAAGAAATTGGACAAGAAACTGAAAAACACAAAAAAGATATTAGTGATTATTACAGACGAAACTACGGGCAAAGACATTTCACTAAATATAAGTAAGTTTTAAGGTTATCCTCGAAGCAATACAAATCGCTCGCTCGCTATACTATAAATAAATGGCGTCAACAGCAATGTCAGCACGCTAATCAAAACGGAACGGCTTTTGGCGCTCACAGCAACAACAGTACTATTGGCGCAATACGGAACGCAGCCTTTATTTGTTTTGACTTTTGAGTGACTGACTGACTTTGACGTTTGTCTGATTATCTGTCTTGTTTTATTCAGTGAATTTCTTATTTTGTGGCAGCGTTCCCGAACCTCCCGTTTAAACGGGAGATCTACTGATTTCCAAACCCATCTCCCGATCTACCGTCAAGCGATCACATCCTCCCATTTTTTAAACTTTGACCCCAAAAAATATTAGAAATGAATGTATCCATTGACTTTTTTAAGCTTTTAAAGAACGCACCCATAAAAACATACCGGCACGGCAGGGAAATCCCCACACAAAAGGAAACAACGTCATCTTCACTCTGTCTGTAGTGTGGTAATTAATACGAACAAATGAAATATTGTGATCTCTCACACAAGACTGTTTTCTTATTGTAAACTAAGTAAATAGATCGATCATCTTCTTCAATTGGGGCCTTTTACATACCAAGCGTCATATAGATAATGCTAGTTGTTTTGATTTTTTAATTGACAAAAACAATTCTAGTACGATGTCAAAAGAGCGTTGGTATGATAAAACTGATTAAATTTTTATCTTAATATTATTAAATTTGTACAAAAATGCTTTCTTTTTTTTATTTACAACTCCCAACTTTTCCCGTTTTCTACCGATATTTATTCCCCATTTCTACCGAATTTTTTTTCTGGGGTTTGGTAACACTGTTTTGTGGGCTTATTGTCATTGACACTTCTTGATTCTTGTGGTGTAATAGGATTTCTTCCCATTCTTTTCGCCTAAATAAAAACTATTCAAGCTCATAACTATGGAGGAAAAAGAAGAATTTGCAAAACTGCGATGCTGTCTTGGTTGTTTATCTCGCGGTGATGAAAGTACGATACAATCATATCAAGCCAAAAATGGGACTCTAAAATCTATATTTCAGGTAAAATCAGCACAAATAAATAAGACAGTATAATATTAAAAATAAAATTATGATACGGTACAGATTGCCCTCAGTCTAATTTATTCATTGTTTTCCTAAGGCAACAAAACATGAATCAAATATTTACTTTTCAGACTGCTAATATAAATTTATGCGTTTTATGTCAACGTATTGCCCAGCGAACTGAGACATTCATCCAAAATGTTCAGAGTAACCAGATCTTATTGGAAAATTTTCATAATGTAAGTTCAATTTATTCATATTTTGAGAAAATACTTTTATCACATTCCATGTCCACAAAGCAGATGTACAACACTAAAGCAAAAAGCATGCACGTTGTACACTGGTTGGGTAATGGGTTTATTTCAATTAATATTGTGGTTTAAATCAATTTTTTATTTACATAAGTAGGTACTGATTGATTTTAGTTTAAAATATTGTATGAGCATTGAGGGGTTAAATATCTTTAAACATGTTTGCGTTTTATTATTACAGCAAATAATTGACTTAACATTTCTACAAGACAAAAGTAAAACTGGACCTATACTGAACCTATCATGCCGCCTGTTGGGTTGTATTGATGTAAGTGGAGCAGAGATAGGAAATAAAAATGGAGTATTTTCAGTGTTAAACACTCATGGGAGATCAAAAGCAGTGGAAATTAAATTGGAAATGAAGGAAGAAGACAGCATGTTAGAACATCTTGAAGGGGAGTTCGTTGATGATGATGGTTTGTAGGATTTGAATCCACTGCTTAATCAATTTTAATGCAATAGGAACAAGTAATTAATATTGATTGATTATTTAGAATTTCAAGAGCCATAAATATATTTTTGCACTTGAAAAAATGACTACCAGAGGCGGGAATCGAACCCGCGTTCCTCGCATACCGGGCGATTGCCTAACCTCTCGGCCACCCTGGCGTTGGCAGAGCCTGTCGAAATTTTCAAGTGCTTCTTAACGCTGTAATGCCGCGTTGCTTTCATCAATGTTTTTGGGATTACACCCTCAACACTCGAAAAAAATACTATTACAAGTATTTAACAATTGAAAGATGAAGCTTGCAAATACGATAAATTATTGTTTTTAAGTGATAAGCATTCACTATGCAATCTAAATATATTTTTGCACTTTAAAAAATGACTACCAGAGGCGGGAATCGAACCCGCGTTCCTCGCATACCGGGCGATGCATAGTGAATGCTTATCACTTTAAAACAATAATTTATCGTATTTGCAAGCTTCATCTTTCGATTGTTAAATACTTGTAATAGTATTTCTTTCGAGTGTTGAGGGTGTAATCCCAAAAACATTGATAAAAGCAACGCGGCATTACAGCGTTAAGAAGCACTTGAAAATTTCGACAGGCTCTGCCAACGCCAGGGTGGCCGAGAGGTTAGGCAATCGCCCGGTATGCGAGGAACGCGGGTTCGATTCCCGCCTCTGGTAGTCATTTTTTCAAGTGCAAAAATATATTTAGATTGCATAGTGAATGCTTATCACTTAAAAACAATAATTTATTCAAGAGCCATTCCAAGAAGTGAAAGAAGAAAATGATTTCCAAATTACAAGTGATATCAAAATGGAGATTGGGTCAATGGAAGGACAAAAACATTGTCCTAGTAAACATACAAATAGGAAAGTGAAGGAAAAACAAGAAAAAAATTCAAAGAAGAAAAATGTAGATAAAAATGAGACTAAAAAAGGTATGATGTCACACAAGCAGAATAAGTAATAATTTATGGTGGGCTTATTATCATAATTTTGCTTGTTTCTTAAAAACTAATTATAGCTTATTATGTGTCAGTGTGAGAAAATACCCTGGGCACCTTGAAATCTCAAGGTGCCCAGGGTATTTTCTCTAATTTAAATTTCAATCTCAATCTCTTTTTTTTGCTGCTAAAGAAAATAAATGAGACAGACTTAGAGAGGGCACATTGAAATCGAGCCCAGTGGCAAATTGATTGTAACAAAAGTAAAATCAATATTTTAGCTCATCACATAAAATCTTTCTTTTTGGCTCAGCCAGGCCTGTGTATCTTCCCGCGTAGGTAGCAAAAACGTACCTACGCGCGGCGACCCTTATGTAAGGGACTAAACAAGTTGGGTGTCGCTAGCCGGCAGCGACACGCTCCCGCGTTTTATTCACCGGCAGTGCGTGACACTAGGTTGCTGGTTGGACGAGCGTGAATAAAGTCCTAGAAAGAAGCGCTAGATGGCGTAAGTAGCTTCATGTGGCAGTCAACCCTATCGCGTTGCGTGATAGTACGTCACTGAATAGTTTTAGTGTATTATGAATCATATTCCAGAGTTATAAGAATGAAATTATCTTGCAATGTATTTCTGTAGGTGTCTACACGAAAATGTTCTTGAGTCAGAGGCGAACTGAATTACACCAAATCGTTTACAACATTGAGTAGATATTTCTTTGAATTTCATTGCTAAGTCATACTTCTGTACGAAGTACTAGTACTTATTCTGTGGCTCAGCTCAGTAGGCTAGACCATACATTTCTATCATTTAAATAATTGGTTTATTTAAATTAAACAGCTAGAAATTGTGTCCTTAAACAATCAATACAAAACAATCTTTCAGATTTCAAAGCAGTTACCTTTTACATATCCAAAAAACAATGCATGGAAGAACGGGCTGTGATGATGAAGAGCTCCAAGTATCTAAACTGTGTGTTCCGTTGCGAAAACTGTGTCAAAGGGTTCACTTTCAAAGCCAGTTATGACAAACACATGGAAAAACATTGTGAGGTACGTACGTTTTGAAATTAAGGCATTATGTAAGTATTAGGTGTAAACCACTGGTGGAAATTTTTGATGCTCTAGTAAGTACCTACTATACATTATTTTGTAAACTTAATGCAACATTGATTGTTTATTATTAATATAGTTTTAAAATTGTATTCAGTGCATTCTTATATAGAAAGAAAGAGAAAATATATTTTATTTGGAACTTACACATAACATTAGATGTAAGGTATCTTATGTTAATTATACACTATTTTTTATACGACATTTGCGTCACTGATTGAAGCTGAACAAAATCTTTAGTTTCCATTTACAAGCTTCACAATGACCAGTCATTTTCTCTGCAAAATTCGTTTGATAGTGACAATCATCTTTATACATTTTTGCTACCACTTATCGAAATGAATCTAAGAAACAACCATTTTGAAAGTTGGTAAATGAACGCAAAAAAATATAATACACATTTTATTTGTAGGCGAATGGGGATTATGAATGTGACATTTGTAAACAACGGTTGCCATCAGAGGAGAAGTTTCACAGTCACCGGAGATACCATCAGGTGTATGTATAAATATCTGGATGTTTTTATGGCCAAAATAATAATAATAATAATAATAAAGGCGCAGGGGCAGCATGTGGCGTGCTGTAGGTGAGTGGCGACACCTCGTACCCTGACTCCCGAGGGCCCGGCTTAACTTATATGGCCCTCGCTTCTTGTGCTTGCCTTAACCGGCCGGCCAAGAGTGGAGATCGCAAGAGCGGAACCTATGCTCCAGGTTGGACGTGTAAAATGTCATAACGCCGGGGGTCTGCTGGCCGGTGCGCTCAGCACTGGCCACCTGCACCCCGCAGACTCACCTCTCTACAACCTTAGCCGCTCACACCAATGTTGCTGCCTTGCTACCCACCTGGTGGCTATTATAGGCGGCCCATTTAGTGAGCGGCGAGTCACCGTCTGCCGTGATTATCGAGATGAGACATTAGATATGGCAGGCGTCCCGTTGTCTCATCAATATCCCGGCAACCAGTCCAGCAATTTCCCATCCATAGAACCAGTATTAGTTCCCATCTTCTCCGCAATAGTCCTTGCACCTAGCGGGTGCTGTCTTTGGCTGTATCTTCTTAATAGTGCAGGCAGAGATAGTATCCACTAGGTGTACATATCCCAACTCATTATCGTATCTCAAAGGGGCCTCTTCGTGTTGGATCCATATCCCCACGTACGCCTTCCAAAAGGACCGGCCTCGTGCCGTGATTTCCCGCAGGAGAGATACAAATAATAATAATAATAAGTATTTATTTCTTTACAAAAAGTATTACATAATTTATACAGTCAGCCCAGGTCATAATAATGGTGGTTGGTTTAACTTTTGTGAAGACTGGTGCTTGCTGTGGATTGAGACAATCTGTATTACAAGACACCAGGTCTCCACCTCCTAAACTAAGGATCTATTCAAACAGTAGTAGTTTTTATGTTTTATACCTCAAATTATATTGTTGTCTCCCTGTGACCACGATCGCTGTAAAGTGTTCGAAACGTCAGGTTTAAAATAAAATGTAAATAAAACTGTACAATAATGTTTCCTTAATTAAGTGAAGAAAGGAATAATGTATAATAACAAATAATGTTACTTTTAGATAAGCAAATACCACCTAGTAATGATTATGCAAGTAACATTCACACATAGTATTTTTGAAATAAAATTAATAATGTGCTAGCTTAATTCAAACAGAAGTAACTTATCATAATACCAAATTATAATTAAAATACCAAAAATATGTATTGTATATTAGCTAGGAGTAAGCTTGTGATTAATGTGTATGTTGTAAGTAAGCTAAAATTTTGCAGTTAAGAATTTACTCGTGTTGTTGTATTTTTGTAAAAAAGATTGGAAGAAACAGCTTACAAATTATATTGTTAATTTGCAAACGTTTAAGAGTGTACAAAACACCTACATATGTTAAAAAGAATCGGTGCATGTAGGTAGCAAAACATCAAGTTGTTTGTCGTGTATTGAAGAAGATAAGCAATGATGACTTGCGCGCGGTACGGTAGGTAGGTACGTACGAGTACGACCGGCCGGCCGGTAAAATAGGTAAAATAGTTCGGTATGTAAAGTAAAAAACAACCTATGGTAATTTCAAAACCATTTAGAGATTTAATGCCTAGTTTCACTAAACAGTTACTTATACCACCTAAAATTGAAAGATGGGGCTTATTTTTACGAAAATACGGAGTGTAATTTATCCTCCATATGCCCTCTAAACGCACTGGAGACCTACATTATTATGATTAGGAAATCCAATCCCGCAAACTCGGGATCCCGCAGGTTTGCGGGTTCAGTAATTTTGACTCAGACAGAACTAATTAAGTTTTGAATTTCTATTTTGTGTCGCATGAATCCTGTATCGGAACGGAACCTAATCAATGTCAGTTCAGTTCAATTCAAATACTCTATGACTAGGGATTCCCCTACGGTGCACGGGGATTTACCTTCGCGCGCGGTCAAGTGTCAAAGAAAGTTATTGCGTCATTTGCGTCTTACTTGTGATGTGAAAAGGTTACGTAACGTACGCGAGACAAATCTTTTTTGCTATCAAATTGTTAAGAGCACGTTTCGATTGAAAAAATAAAATTTATTATTTTCAATACAAAGGACTTGTCCATTAATGGTTTTTTATTCGTCAATATTTCTAACCAGAATAAACTAAATATTTTATTAAAGAGTTCACAAAAACTAGTCTTTCTGCATAATTAATATATTTTCCAAGGCCTCCGATTTAGAGAAAAATTGAAATTAAATTTTCTCTTTGTCTGTACAGAAACCGCACCTTCGCCTATATCAATTAACGCATGAAAAAAATTGATAGCAAAATTGACATTCCATTGACAGTAGTTCCTATTATATAATCTGTGGTAGTACCTAGTAGTATTTATCCACCAGTGGAAAGGCAATGGTACATAGCCGTACAGCCAGGAAATACAAGTAAGTGATCAACGGATGATGCCTGTTACAAAACATATTTTTTCTCAAAAATGGAGGCGTTTAAAATTCTGATTTCTATGGTTACGTGTTTCATATTTTTGTAGCTTAAAGATAAATATAGGTTAATTAGTGGTTGGTGATATCTTAGAATAAAAAACCAGCCTCCATACAAAAAGAGGACAAGTCCTTTAAATATGAAACGTTAAATATTGTGTTATATCGTTTCTTAAAAGAAGTTGATTGTTAATGCTTCTTAAACATCATTATATTCAATTTATAATATGAGTAATAACTTTGCTTCATATTAATAGCAATAATAAAAAAATACTTGTCTTTATTTCTTTCATTTAATTACAGAAAACAAAAATAATAATAATAAATAAAAGCAATCCCGCAAATCCCGCTGGATCCGTGGGATTGGTGATCTTGATCCCGCATGCTTGCGGGATTGAGATTTTTATGCGGGATTGATTCCCTAATTATAATGTTACTATTTAAATGTGTGAGAGTTTCCAATCGAGAAAAAAGTTTGCTTCAAAGACAATCCTGTTAATATCAGAAAAAGTCGTCATAGGCATGCTTATGACGTCAACTATTGAATAAAACGTCTAAATACTCAAATAAGGTACTTTCTTAATTTAGTATTTACTTCAAGAAAAAAATTTTTTAACATATTCCTTAAAATTTTAAATGAGAATTTAGAATACGCATTTAGATAAAGAAGGAAAATCAATTTCATATACCAACTGTGCCAGGGTCCTTGCAATCTTTTTACAGCGAATTTCGCTATCGCCAACGAAATGTCAGATGAATGCAAAAGCCACGTGATATTACAATGGCTTATGTCAGTTTGATACATTTAGTTAGCGATAGCGATCGTCGCTTTAGAATACATTGCGTCTTGTCTATTGGCCCAGTCCTGTCAGTTTGTTAGTTAAGAGAGCACTGAAAGATACGCACCGACGGTCGGGAAAGCACTGAAAGCGGCTTAAATCTATATGTTTATTTACAGCAGGTACAAATGCACAGAGTGTGACCTGGTAAGGATATGCCAGAGGACTGTGGTTGACCACTACAACTCCTCGCATTTACAGGACGTCTGCCAGTATAGCTGTCCACACTGTGATAAGATCTTCAAGTACGTTTCACTCATTCATTTATTCAAAAGCGATTTTACCTTTTGCATGTCGACTGTAGATATACACCAAATATCAATTGTCATATGTCTGGCAATGGCGGCATACAATCGGTTCTCTGAAGCCAATACATGAGAAGAATACATACATGTAGAAGTACTGCATAGTTTTAGTATGAAAACGCATTTTTTTAGGATTTAGAAGTACGTCTATAATAAAAGTTGTTGTATATTCGCTTTTTTATAAGTTCCTAGAATATTACCAAGTTCGCAACATGTCACATTAATTGTAATCACACGTAATTTCTTGTAATAATCCTTACATGAACTATACCTGTAGATTAAACTGACAGTTGCGGGATATTTTCAAGTCCCCTTTGACATTATTTGTAGTACTGTAATCCAATTTATACGTACAATGCACGAGGGAGGCAGGTGCATGCTTACTGCATCGAGTAAAGCGCGCGGTTGCTTTTTGCGGCATGTATAGGGCCTTTTATTTTTCAAATTTTAAAAACATAATCCTAATGAAAAAAAAAGTTTGTTAAGCAGAGAAAGAAAGATACTACACTTAAATTTAATCTTAGGCACATTGGAATCGAGTCCAATATCTATCTGTCTCTTTCAGTCGACAAGGCTCTCTGCGCAAGCACGTATGGTACAAGCATAGCCTGATGAAGCGAGTTTCGTGCGCGTACTGCGAAAAGACGTACGCCAGCAAGGATGCGCTCAAGGCTCACCTGATAATGTGAGTTCTCCTATTTTTATTTGTTTTTAATATTTTTTTAACACTCACAGTTTTCTTAAGAAACCAAAAGTTCGCACACGGGTAGGATTTGAACCCACGACTTTTGGCTGACTGGGCCGACGCTCTTACCTACTGAGCTACCGTGCAGTCTATCCACCCGTGCGAAATTCTTGGTCTCTTTTGAATACGTTGCGTGACGTCAGCGACCTACCCAAACTGTATTGCAATAGCATTTTATTTGAATTTCACTGACGTTTCCTCTCATTTGAATACGACAGGTATTTCTCCTCTCTCTTTCCTTTGTTGCACCCCTATTACATCCTTTTTTTATTAGCACGACCTATAGTTATTTGCAAGTTTTTAATAGATCCCAAAGTATGTAGCTAAATCACTTGTGTTATGAACATCAGAAACAACTGTGGTATCTCAACAAAACCCAAGACAATATAGAAAATAAATATGGATTTCTATATTGACCCATCTAGAGATGTCGACACCTTGAAAACCGATGTAGAAGCCACTCGGCCACGAGGTACTTAATTTTACCCCTATTTATTTATTTTATTTGGCATAAAAACAGTTGTAACAACCCGTATTAGGCACAAAGTATTCTATCGTAAAGTATAAGTATTCAGTGGTGGTAGGCTCTGTTATGTGCCACCTGGTAGCTCCGTTCGAAACACTGTAAAGAAAATTATTTTTATAACTTAAGCAATTATTTTGCAAGTTTTTACAAAATTTTATTAATTTTCGCTCACAAAAATTATTATTAATTATATTTGCAAAATAATTGCTTAAGTTATAAAAATAATTATAAGTTAAGCTGATTTCTTTTTAGCTGATGGCCAGATTTGTAAAAATATTTCAATCGGATACATGCGGGTACATTCCCCTAGTATTGATGAAATCGAACGCCGGCTCACAGGGCGTAGCAAGCATTTACAAATATTCGTCGACTGACTAACGTCCTCCATACCTCAGTTGGTAAGAGCATTCGCTTGGATAGCGAAGGGACGTGGGTTGGTGTCTCACTAGATGATCAGATCACATTAAAAACGATTATTTTTTGTAGGCGAATATTAATTAAATAAAGATAATATATCTATACTTGTCTAATCTTGCAGGCGGCATGCTAAAGAGGTGTCAGGAGTGGAAGTGGCCAAGCGCTACGTCTGCCAAGAGTGCGGGAAGCCTTTCAAATCGCCGTCGCACCTAAAGAAGCATTCTATAAAACATTCGCTTAGCCGGGATTACTATTGCGTCGAGTGCGATAAGTAAGTTAATATATTTTTGGCGCAACTGAGTTAGGATGGCAAAGGGAAGCGCTTCCTACCGACCGGTTGTTATGGTCGGGGACCAAGGTGCGATGGTCACCGTCTTGGTTTATCCATATGTAGTTAGATCCAACCTAAATCTTACATATCGCGGTTTTTCCTTCTTGAAATAACCCGGACACAGCTCCGGAGTTAGAAAGTTGGTGGTGTTAACACCCGTGCTTCGGAAAGCACGTTAAGCCGTTGGTCCTGCGCCTGATCTCTCTACGGTCATGTCTGACTGCCGTCTCACCGAATTATGAGAGTGAAGGAACAGAGATTGCACCTGTGTATTGTGCGCACACACTTGTGCACTATAATATCTCCCGCGCAGTTGGCTAATCACTGTTGAGATGGACCGTTGTAGTCGAAATTCGGCTAGGAGGATACATACTGACTTACAGTAACCCAAAATAACAGTATGCTTGTCACATGAATATATTTGGTCAAAAATTATTAAAATAATGTAGCGAGTTCATACATACTAACAGTTTTCCGCACTTGCCGGTGGAAATGTCCAATTTTCTATAGAAACTTCCACCTTTGTTTTCACCCTCCTTATGGGGTGATTTCTGCGATAATAACTATCCTTTGTCATTTTTCCGGAACTCGAACTATATCTGTAATTTATCTAAATCGGTTCAGTATCTTGAGCGGTACAGCGTGAAGAGGTAACAGACAGACAGACAGACACACTTTCGCATTTCTAAATATACTTATTCCCTTTACTTACATAGAAAGACGATACATAAAGACAAGTTACGATGAAAATACGAAGTCCAGCATGTCTTGGGTAAAGTTATAGAAACATACCTAAACCCCCTCGTCAACTCTTAGCTAAACTCGTCTTTACTTGCCTTATCTCGTCAAGCCTTAGCTTAACTCGCCCACACGGTAAAATTCGACCATACTTGCCTTAACTCGTCAACACTTAGCAATAACTCGTTCAGCAAGTACTTACAAACATTTGTCGAGTGACGTCCTCTGTAGTTGGGAGAGCATTCGCTCGGATAGCGAAGGGTCGTGGGTTTGACCATCTAAAGATAGTCGTTGAATTCTTGTGTGCAATATTTATTTATTTTGACAGTAATTTCTTTTTCAGAAGCTTTAAATCAGATGCAATACTACAACATCACCTGAAAACGGCATCACCACACGTCAACTACGCCGAGTTACGGTAAGTTTGCTTTATAATGCGTTTACAGTTCGACAAGTTCGTGCGTGACCTTCCTGCGGTCACCTGAGGTGCGGGGGGCGTGGCCCGCTATACGTCAGCGGGGACAGGTGGTGTTGTAGATGCCAGCGGCGGGGACAGGTGGTCTTGCGGGGACGCAGGAAGGTCGCGCATAAACTTATCGGTCTATAGTAGATTATTCACCAAGGGAGTGTGTTTTTAGGTGTTTTTCAGTAATTCTTAGATATTATTGCACTTGAAAAAATGACCACCAGAGGCGTTGCGAAGCACTTGAAAATTTCGACAGGCTCTGCCAACGCCAGGGTGGCCGAGAGGTTAGGCAATTGCCCGGTATGCGAGGAACGCGGGTTCGATTCCCGCCTCTGGTGCTCATTTTTTTAAGTGCATTGAATATTTAGATTTCAAAGTGAAAGCTTTATCACTTAAAAACAAGAATTTATCGTATTTTTCAGTGTTAAATTCATCAATCCATTAAACTAAGTTTTCACAAGAAGGTTAACAAGGAAAATTGACATACACAGGTGTAGAATTTTAAGTAATAGCTTTGTAAGTACATGGAAAGAACGTCTAGCAACTTAAAGGTATCACCGACATATGCATAAGTGCTCCTTTTGCCGTCATGTTCTAGTCTACACCACATTGATTCATCATTTACAGTTTTTTAGCCCTGCCCACCTCGCTCACCAAGATTTCGTCAAGCCAATATTGAGCAAAATTTAAATTTATTCATTGATTAAAGAATTATTATTATTTTTTTACATAATTATTCCGCGCTATTTAACAACACCTGTATTTACAGATTATCTTGTCAGCATTGCGAAAAGCGGTTTTCTATAAGAAGAGACTTGGACAGGCACGTGAATAGAGTCCACCTCAACATCAAGCCGTTCCAGTGCGATAAGTGTGAAAAGGTACACTCTTTAATACTAGCGGGGATCCCCCGCGATTTCGTCTTCACAAATTCCAGATTTCCTTAATATCCCTATTTTACCCTCTTGATGTTACATTTTTCAATGTTTTAAAACTTATTCTGCTATTCAGAAAGGAGAAAAATCGAACAAATGAAAGTCGGTCTAGTCGTTCTTGAGTTATATATTGAGTACTTAGAAACACAGTTTGTCTTTTGACACATAGTTAAAAATCGGGCCAACTGTACATAAAATATACAGAATATTTTAGTTGGACAGTTGGTTGTACTTTTATTACAAACGTTATTTTTATCCAAAAAGTCTATGACTAAGCTATCTCCAGTGTCAGTCTGGCACGGTCTTTATGGGACATCATGTATATGCGCTAATAAAAATACAAACTGTATGTAGGTTATTGTTTTGCCTCTATTAGATAGGCAGCGGAGGCTTGAAAGTACCCGTTGACTCAGCCCGTAATGTAGAATCATCAAATAGGGTCATCCCACCTCTATTGATTTGAAAGAGGTGCTGTTTTTATAAGTAAAGCAATTTTATTGATGATGATGTCCTCCTAGCCGAATTTCGACCACGGCGGCCTATCTCAACAGAGATTAGCCAACTGCGCGGGACATATTATAGTGCACAAGTGTGTGCGCAATACACAGGTGCACTTTCTGTTCCTTCACTCTCATAATTCGGTGAGACGGCAGTCCGACATGACCGTAGAGAGATGAGGCGCAGGACCAACGGCTTAACGTGCTTTCCGAGGCACGGGGGTGTTAACACCACCAACTTCCTGACTCCGGAGCTGTTTCTGAGTAATTTCAAGACAGAAAAACCCAAACACTCTCGGCCCGACCCGGGATTCGAACCCGGGACCTCGTGGATAGTACCCAGCGGGCTGACCACTAGACCAACGACGCAGCAATTTGATTATGTACTATTCTATCAGTAAAGTAATTTACTTAGATGCTATTTTATCAGTATTTAAGAGCGTCGGTGGCGCAGTGGCTAGCGGGTTGCCTTACATGCGGGAGGCACCGGTTCGATCGCACATGCCGCCATGTTACCAATAACTTTTTCTGAGTTATGTACATTAGTTGTTTTACTAACCGATGCTTTTACGGTGAGGGAAAACATCGTGAGGAAACCTGCACATTCAGGCGACTGCATGTGTAACCATGATCCAAAACTGGTCAAGTTCCCCTGGTAACAGGGTCACGGAGGTCAGATGGCAGTCGCTCCACTGTAATTACCTGACCTGCCACAACCTGGACCCTGGGCCCTCGCGTGCGAGTGCACAACCGGGATAACGCTAGGAGGATGATGTTATTTTATCAGTACTTTAGTTTTATAAAATTACAAAAAAAAATGTAGCCTCAAATAAATTACAGAAAAAAATTGCTGACAGAGTTAAAAACATTCTTCTTTTAAATATCTTAAAATAAAATGTTAAATCTATGATTTCTTATCGCAGGCGTACGTGAACGGTTGGTCGTTGACGGAGCACAAGCGGCTGACGCACGAGGGCTACAAGCGGCCCATGAAGTTCCCTTGCAAGCTCTGCGATAAAGTCTTTGACGTGAGTATCGATAATATTACCTTCTACAATAAACACTGTAGACAAAATGCAAGCTATTCTACTACCCGACCGAGCCAACTGTCAAAGTCCTTTTTTCATTGCTTGTCCAAGTCCATTTTCATTGTAAACAATCTTGACATTTCTTTTTAACGAAATTATTCATTTAAAAATAAGACAGACACAAAAATTACGTCCTAATATGGTAGTTTATCGTTTAATATATGCAGCTTAGAGCTATTAGTAATTTTTTTTACCAGTATTAGACATATATTAGTATATACCACACACACACACACATGGACACACACACACACACACACACACACACACACACACACACACACACACACACACACACTCACACACACTCACGTACAAACAAATTTATAATGATAAGCGACATAAGGACAGATGTAACAATATCTCATTAATATGTTAATATTTATACACAAATTTATTTTTATTCCTGTACTTTGTTTTAGTGCAAGTAATTTTCTGACTTCAACATAATATTGTATAAACACTTATGGAAAGCTATAATTAGCCGTACCTACAAGTTATTATGAAACGGAATGTAATTTTATATTGTATCGCCGTTGATTTCCTAAATAAATGAAAATAAAAAAAAAAAATAGTTTTCAAAGACATAAAAAAAATGTTTACATCGTTTGACACGCAAAGAAAAACGGACTTTAGACAACTGTCAAACGAATTTACACGACGAATACAACGAAAATCATCATCATAGCGTTATCCCGATTGTGCCCACGGGCCGCTGACCATGATCTAGGTTGTGGCAGATCAGGTAATTACAGTGGCGCGACTGCCATCTGACCTCCGTGACCCTGTTGACAGGGTAACCTGACCAGTTTGGATCATGGTTACACTTTCAGTCGCCTGAATGTGCAGGTTTCCTCACGATGTTTTCCCTCATCGTAAGAGCATCGGTTAGTAAAACAACTAAAGTATAAAACTTCGAAAAAGTCATTGGTACATGGCGGCACGTGGGATCGAACCGGTACCTCCCGCCACTACCTAGCCACTGTGCCGCCGACGCTCCAACGACGAATACAACTAAACCGATGGAAATTAAAAAGCAATGGTGTTAAAATAAACTTAGGCAATTCATCTAAGTCGTCACAATACTAATTTTAATTACCTTTGGTAATTTCGATGTATTCGTCGTCGTAAGTAGTTTGACAGTTGTCTAGTTGGCTTGGCCCAGTAGTACAGCGAAGTACGCCTACGCAAACATATTGTATGGCACTGACATAAGCCATCGAAACACCATGTGACTTGCATACATATTTTGGCATTTCGTTCGCGATAGCGAAGTTCGTTGTAGTATAGATACGATCTTTGTATTGCGCCCTGGCTCTGCCCGCAGGCCAACCATGTAACTCGATTGCTATCTTCAACAGTTACAGCTTTCAAATTAATATCAGGTGGGCTATGATAGCTTTCAAAATATGTTTGACTGCTTCCAAATTAATATCAGGTGGGCTATGATAGCTTTCAAAATATGTTTGACTGCTTCCAAATTAATATCAGGTGGGCTATGATAGCTTTCAAAATATGTTTGACTGCTTCCAAATTAATATCAGGTAAGCTATGATAGCTTTCAAAATATGTTTGACAACTTCCAAATTAATATCAGGTGGGCTATGATAGCTTTCAAAATATGTTTAACAGCTTCCAAATTAATATCAGGTGGGCTATGATACCTTTTCAAAATATGTTTGATAGCTACCAAATTAATATCAGGTGGGCTATGATAGCTTTCAAAATATTTTTGACAGCATTTATATATTGTGTGATGAGCACGAGCATTTGTACCTAAGTCATGGATGTTTATATGTATTTAAGTAATTCTTTCCGTTATCCTAGTCACCATAGCAAGCTCACGCTTAGTTTGGGGCTAGGTAATTGGTGTGTTTGTTGAAACAATTTATTATTATTACTTATTATTATTATTATGTTTGTTATTCGGAATTGAAATCGCAATAACTTACATGTTATGCCCTTGGCCTGAAGGCCTGCTTTACTTCGCAGTTTAAGTAATAGGTATGTAGCTACAAGTACACACGGCCGCAAGTCAGACTAAAATGCCCCACTTTGACCTTGAGACCGCCTCTATTCCTTACGTTATAAAAGCTGTTTTCGTAGTTTAAATGTTTGACATGTTGTGCTGCCGACTGTACACTGTACATACGGAGGTCGGCTGGTCGACCCAAGTGTGCTAAATAACATCAGCAAAATTTTACTTTAATTTAATAGCAAGCTTTTGACAGTTCTAGTATGGGGCAAATGAAAAAATCGTGATATTCTATTAATTCGATAATTCACAAGCTACTTTTGCGGGCCCTATGCGTTACAGTGAGATAAGATTACACGATAGAAAGAGAGGCAAATATCAAGGTGTTTATATCGGTACACATTTAGGGCTCCCCGTTCTGAATTGCACTTTATTGTATCGTAATAAGAGTTGCTATTTAGACGAAATTACCGGGATATTTTCAAGTCCCAATTCGACTATATTTGGGGACTATATATACGTATGTATGTATCCCATGCCATGTATGTTAATGTTATAAAAAGGCATCTGTTCAACAGTTATAAATAACTTACTAGCAGATTCTAGCCTATTTCCTTGCCAGGGTCTTAAACTATCTCTGTACCAAATCTCATTTAAATCGGTCCAGTATTTTCGGAGCCTGTTCAATACAATTTTAGTTAACTTATCAATAACCACTTTTGCGCCTTGTTTTTGCAAGGCTTACTGAATCCTTATAGTAATTTATCTAGTATAGTGGATCACGAAATCAGAGCCACAATTTGATTCGCAGCGCAACCAGATACTAAAGGAGCATATACGGACCCACACGGGCGAGCGGCCGTACCAATGCAGCCAGTGTGCAGCCTCCTTTAGCCAGCGCGGAGTACTGGCCACGCACGTCAAGCTTATACACTTGAAGTTGACGAGAGATGGTCGACCTAAGCCTTTAGTTCGACCAGTGTGAAGTGAACTTTTTGTGTGAACGAATAGAGTTGGTTTTAGCACGACAGTCATACCAATGTAGCGAGTGTGCAGCCTCCTTTAGCCAGTGAGGAGCGCTGGCCACGCACGTCAAGCTTATACACTTGAAGTTGACAAGGGATGGCTGACAGAAAGGCAATGTGAAGTGAACTTTGTGGGTAAAGGAATAGAGTTCATTTTTGCTCCCATACAGATGAGTGGACGAACCAATGCAGCGAATTTGCTGCCTGTTTTAGCCAGCGTGGAGTGCTGTTAACGCTCGTCAAACTTATGCACTTAAAATTGACAAGACATGGTTAACCGAAAGGCAATGTGAAGTGATCTCTGTGTGTGAAGGTATAGAGTCGGATTTAGCGTGCTCACGGGCTTTGTACCAATGCAGTGTCTGTGCGGCCGCTTAGGGATGGCTGACGGAAAGTCAATGTGAAGTGAACGTTGTTTATAAAGTCATAGACTTGGTTTTAGCACGCATACGGAGTAGCGGCCGTATTTGGCCGGTAGGCCACACGCGTCGCGTTTTGCAGACCAAAAGGAAAAAGAATAGAATAGAGCTTATTTTCTAGCAGTAAAGATATCCGGCCACTTCGAAAAGTAAAAAAAAATGGAATAATCATGGGAAGGTTGATAAATAACATTTTGTGCAATAAATAAATGAGATTTTAAAAGGACAGATTGTGAACATAATAATAATAATATTAAGTGTAAATAAGTAGATCTCACATACGAAAGTTTTAAAGACACATTTTGTCATATAGTTAAGTAACCAAATTGTATATTTTTTTATTATTATGTATATTTGTATTTAAGTAAGTACTCAAAGAAGCTGGATTGGATTATAGAGACAGAAGGATTATTTATGAATTATATAAAAACCAAGAAACGGTAATAGAAGTAGGAGAGGAAAACGGAAAGGCAAAAATAAGACAGGGAGTTAGGCAGGGATGTCCACTTTCACCGCTAATTTTTAATTTATTCATAGAAGGTCAAAATTAATGGGGACGTATTTAAATTCATTCGTTTTGCCGACGATATTGCAGCCATTGCAGAAAACAGATTGGAGTTGGAAGAACTGGTTACAGAAATGGACACTATTTTTAAAGAATTTGGTCTTAAAATTAACATGAAAACAAAAACACTAATTGCTTCTAAAAAGGAAAAATATAGCCCTATCTCAATAAGTAACACAAAAATAGAACAGGTTAAAACCTTCAAATATCTAGGAAGCTTGATAACTAGTGACTCCAGATGTACACCAGATATAAAAGCAAGGATAGCGATGGCGAGACAAGCTTATAATGCAAAAAAAGCACCTGCTCAAGGCCAGAATATCAAGCAAAGTTCGCAAAAAACTTGTTAAAGTGTACATTTGGAGTATAGCACTCTATGGATGTGAAGCGTGGACATTGACAAAGAGGGACAGAGAGAGACTGGAAGCCTTCGAGATGTGGTGCTGGAGGAGAATGGAGCGTATAAGTTGGACGGAGAAGAAAACAAATGAAGAAGTTTTGTCTATGGTTAGGGAAAAAAGGAGATTGATGGAAACAATAGAGTGTAGGAGGGGATGAATGTTGGGCCACCTGATTCGACACGACAATTTTATTAAAACGATAATAGAAGGAAGAATAGAAGGAAAAAGGAAGCGAGGAAGACCAAGAATAAGCTACATGCAGCAAATAAAAGAAAAGATAAATGTCGGGTCGTATCAGGAGGTTAAGAGAAGGGCGGAAAGCAGAGAGGAATGGAAAAAACTCCACCGACAAGAGCCTAGCTCTTAAATTTGATGATGATGATATTTGTATTTGCTTTAGCCATTTAAAAAGAAAATCAAGTGATACTATTTATTTGAGCAGATAGTAAATATGTTATATTTTTAAAGTAGTTTTTCTTGTTTTTCTGATTGCTATCTTTGACAGACTGAAGTAATTTTGAATCAACAATTATTATTATTGTTCTATAGTCCGTGCCATTTAACGGTGCATAAAAAGTCATTGACCCGTCACCCCTGCAGACCGTCACCCGTGTACCACTGCACGCTGTATGAGAAGCGCGGCGACCCTAACTATAAGCCGTAGCGATACGAATCTGTCTAACAAATGAAATTCGGTACGGGTCGACCTTGAACCCAAAAATCAAAACTCGTAATAATCGCTAGTTAGAAAGACACATGATACGTGTCACAAGGTTTTAGCTGTCAAGGTGAACGACCTTTTATGCACGTTTATCTGGCACGTACTAAACAACAGTCAGACTTTTCTTAGTCAAAGTAAAAAAATAATAATTAGGGCAGATAATGCTATGAAATGAATACCCTTATCTACCCTTCAAAGTGGCGAATAAAAAATTTCAAGCAGATGGGGACCGTTCTGTACTCCTAAAGAGATTAAGGATTATAATATTTTTGAAACCCGCTTTCAATTTTTTTTATTTTCATGATGATATGTTATAAAAAAATGGTTTCACTTTGGCAAAAATCCGCTATTTTGATTACCAATAATTTTAAAATAGCCTTAAATCACGTATAATTTATCAAAATCGGTTAAGCCGTTTCGTAATTACGAGGGAACATTGAGTCGGACATACGGTGAACACGTCAACCCTGTAGGCTTTGCCGCAGTCGGGTAAAAAACATCCAGACTCGGCGGTGTGGCCATAGATGAATACCACTACGATATACTTCGGCTATATCAAAACCTGTAGTCCGACAAGTTCTTGAGCGACCTTCCTGCGGCCGCCAGAGGTGCGGGAGGCGAGACACGCTAGACGTCACCTAGTGGTGATGTTGCGGGGAAGAGCCGCCGGCAGATGTCCCGAAGATATACCTCCAATCTACCTTAGTGGAAAGGAGCTGAACAGAGTTTTCACTTTTAAATACCTAGGTCACATACTTGCCGACGACCTTAAAGACGATGCAGATTAAGAAAGAGAGCGAAGAGCTTTGGCGATCCGCGGCAACATGCTCGCTGTAATTAAAAATTACACTCTTTAAGGCGTACTGCCAGAATCTGTACACGGGCGGCCTGTGGATCAGCTTTGCCCAAAAAACGCTAAATACTCTTCGAATCCAATACGACAATGTTTTGAGGATGTTGTTGAGACTACCCAGCTTTTGCAGTACGACTAGAACTGATGGGTTTCAGACGCTCATGCGTAAGAAGGTGGCGTTACTGATGCGTAGGGTGCGAGAGAGTGACAACAGTATCCTGAAGACAGTGGCAGATCATTCGCATGCGCCTTTACTAAGGCACTTCGTGCGGACGATGACCGAAGTCGTATATAGCACTGGGCCGCGTCCGCAGGGAGTGGTACTTAGGTACATAATAATAATAATCATTTAATTCAGGCAACAAATTTTTACACAATATTTTGGCTCATATAATAAATACCTTATAGTATATTTAAATACATGCACACAAAAATATAAACCCATATTAAAATATAAACAAAACGAAACAATGAACTACACGCGTCAGCGACATGTTCATGGTACAGTAATAAAAATAAAATAAAATAAATAAATGTATGAGTAGGTACTAATCCCTATATCTTAAGATGTTTTTGTTACTAACACCAGTACCGTTACCATGAGTTTACGGTGGTTTTACTCGCTAGCGACGACGTAAAAAAAGTGTATGGAAAATTTTAGTTCTCCAAGTAACCTAAAATCAGCAAACAGCGCCTCTAGCGCTGTGCAATTTTCCATACACTTTTTTTACGTCGTCGCTAGCGAGTAAAACCGCCGTAAACTCATGGTACACACACTGGACCTTAGTAGTCAGAAATAAAAAAGATTTGAATTTGAAGAGGATTTCCTTTGGTAATCGCGTGTGGTTGGCGCTACTCCCACCCCGCATGTCTCTTTTAAAAATGGCACAACTTTCAAGTGATGAATCAACATGATAATTTATAGCATTAAAGTTTTGCGACGCTTATCTTAATAGATTTTAAGTCAGTCTATATAGACCCCACTGCTGGGAAAAGGCCTCACCTCAACTGAGGTACGAGCCATACATAGATTGGTGGAGGGGTGTCTGTAAGGCAAGTGACAAACCTTATTGTCATATGTTATCAATCCGCCCTAGGGCTCTGACTGGGCTTAACGACTAATACCAACAGATATTAGCCGGGACCAACTGCTTAACGTGCCTTCCGAAGCACGGAGATGATTGTCATGGACGTCACTTAAAAGGTCGGAATGGTCACCCATCCAATAACGACCGCGCCGTGGGTTGCTGATTCAAATGAAATTTGGTACAGAGATAGTTTGAGACCCTGGGAAGGACATAGGCTTTTTGTCGCGATATAAAATCATCAGGGGGGTGAAATGGGGGATGAAACTTTGTGTGGAAAATCCGACTTTGGGCGCGGGCGAAGTCGCGGGGAACAGCTATTCTTGTAATAAAATAAAAGCCTCTCCTCAACTAACAGAAGGTAAGAGACATACTTTCGCCACGCGAACCAGTGCGGATTGGTGGAGGCGTCCGTAAGACAAGTGACCAAGCTTACTATCAGATCAGATGTTATCAAGCCGCCCTACGGCCTAGACTATTGATGATTAATTGATAATAAAAATGATTTTCTGTTTGTTCAAACTGAAGGAATTATATTAAACTAGTGGTTCTCCGCGACTTCGCCCGGAAGGATTTTCCATGTAAACTTTCATCTCCCATTACACCCCCTTAATGTTTTTATATCGCGACAAAATGTAGCCTATGTCCTTTCCAGGGTCTCCAACTGTCTCTATACCAAATTCCATCTATAGTTCAGTAGTTTTAGCGTCAAGAGGTAACAGACAGACAGACACACTTTCGCATTTATAATATTAGTATGGATTTCGCTCACAAAAATTTATCGACTGTGTCAACCGGTGGGACTCGAACCCACGTCCCTCCGGTATCCGGGCGAATGCTCTTATCAACTGAGCTACGGAGGACGTTAGTCAGCCGACGAATTTTTGCAAGTGCCTGCTACGCCAGTGAGCCGGCGTTTGATTTCATCAATACTTGGGGAATGTACCCGCATGTATCCGATGGAAATATTTATACAAATATTTAACCATCAGTTAAGATGAAATTAGCTTAATTATTTTTATAACTTAAGCAATTATTTTGCAAGTTTTTACGAAATCAAATTGAATTTCGCTCACAAAACTTAATCGACTGTGTCATCCGGTGAGACTCGAACCCATGTCCCTTCGCTATCGGGGCGAGTGCTCTTACCAACTGAGCTACGGGGGACGTTAGTCAGCCGACGAATTTTTGTAAGTGCTTGCTACGCCAGTGAGCCGGCGTTCGATTTCATCAATACTTGGGGCATGTATCCGATGGAAATATTTTTACAAATATTTGACCACCAGTTAGGATGAAATTAGCTTAACTTATAATGAGTGAAATTCATTATAATTTCGTAAAAACATGCAAAATAATTGCTTAAGTTACAAAAATAATTACAAACTGAAAGAATAAGACTTTTTAGCCGAATCTTGAAAAGCTACAAATACATAATGTACTTAATTATGTTAACCTACGAATACCTCATTGATGGAAATAGTAAGACTAGGCTTAACGACTAATGTGGGTAGGTATTTAACATTTTTTTTTTGTTTACAGCGCAACTCGATTCTTAAAAGCCACATTCGGACCCACACAGGCGAGCGACCTTACCAATGCAGTAAATGTCCAGCTTCCTTCAGCCAGGCCAGCGTACGCGCCACGCACATGAAGCTTATACACTTGAAGCTGACCAGAGATGGCCGGCCTAAAGTTAACTTAAAATGAACCTTATTGATGTAAAGAGAAAGTTGGGATTGATCCGATCTCAGTAAAGTGGCTCATTCTTTTTAGCCCAGCCAGCGAGCTTATACACTTGAAGCTGAGAGATAGGCGACCTAAAGTAAACCTAAAATGAACCTTATAAAATTCGTTTTAATGTAGAAAAGAGATACCTTAAAATGAACCTTGACGATGATAACAAAATTGTTTTTTTGTTGTTCAAACTGAAGGAATAAGATTTTCAGCCAAATTTTGAAAAGCTACAAATACATCAGATACTTACTTAATAATGTTTACCTACAAGTACCTCATTAATTTAATGATAATAGTAAATGTTTTTTATATAGCAAAATAATAATTAAAAGTGATAAATAGTCATTGAATAATATGTAAATAAATAATGTTTAAAAAATCACATGCGTTGTATTTCTTTCGTTCTTTATCTCGTTCCTGGGAGACGATTCTAATGCAATAGAAAAAAGTTCACATTCGTAAAAAAGTTCGAAATTCGATTTTTTTTCGAACATAACACAGTTAGTGCATTCTCAGAACTTCACAATCGAAATAGTTCGATCGTACATCACCAGAACGCAACGAGTGGTAAGGACCAGTCGAAGTCGAAGTTCGTATTCGACAAGCTGTCAAAATTATAAACGGAGCTGTGTGATTTGGGGTTATTTTGCCTGAGGTTTTCCATTAAAATCTGTCTGTTTGGTGTTATTTTAAAAAAAACTAATTATAAAAAAAAAACAAAATAAAAATCTAATAATAAAAGGTTGAGGAAGAATTTGTTGTGGACTGCTTTGCCAAATTGTTGGTAAAGTTACAAGTTGGTAAAGTAACAGAGCCGACGCGACCACGTAAACCACAAACCATTTGATTTGAGCGATGCGGAGTTATTATTATTGAAATGATTGAGCCAGTTATTGAACAGAGGTCACATATTTATATACAGGACATTATTAAGATTGTTCCACCACACAACCACAACAATGATCACAAAAAACTAATTTAGAAAACTAAGAAACGAAGCCCGTTTCCTTTGTTGACAATGACAACAAGAAATGACAGTTTACCGAATTCCATTTCAGTTAATGCTATTTGTGAAATATTTAAAATTGAACTTATATTCATTATGTTGTGTTATTATTATATCTATTAGTTCCAAAAGAGATTATAAATAATATGTATTTACGCCGTAACGGAACGTGAGTTATTGTCTAATCTATGTCCGACTACATAATTCGGATGGTAATTGTTTGATGGGTGCGCTAGAATAGGTGTTTTACGTTACTTATCACTTGTACTTTTCAGTAGAACGGTGAAATTCGTAGGCGAATTACCACACGGAAAAAACTCGATTGCATGAGAATCGTGTCCCTGGTTTCATTGAATATCATTTGATGGAAAAAAGTTAATTGGGTAAAACAAAAAATGGGCGCGATTTTTCATTTTGGATTGCTTGTTGTCAAGTTTCTGACAGCTGGCAATTTTAGGGTTCCGTACCCAAAAGGTAAAAACGGGACAATATCACTTCGTTATCCGTCCGTCTGTTAGCAGGCCGTATCTCATGAACTGTGCGAGCTAGACAGTTAAAACTTTCACAGGTTGCCGCTAAAACAACAAATAATTACTGAAAACAGAATTAATTAAATATTGAAGTAAGACTATTACAACAAACGTGGTTTTCTTGCTCTTTTTAAAACAAAAAAGTTGTACATAGTAGGTAGTGTCTCATGTTATTGTTGTTTCGTATCATACGGAACCCTTCGTCGGCGAGTCTGACTCGCACTTGACTGGTTTTTATAATTGTATGTTGGCAAATGGTGGTGTTTTTTTATTAATAGGCAGACATATGACCGCAATCTTACCTTGGAAAGCGACGATGCGGCCGGAGATGGGTCATGTCTGACTTGTAACAGCCTGTTCACTATTTTCTTAAAGGAATCCAGATAATAAGTGTTTAGGTGTTAGGAAACACTTCAGCTATTTAACTAGATTGTAAATATTGCAACGTGTTATCATTGAGCTTTAAACAAAAACCACAAAATAAATAATTGTAAACATATTGAATTTCGCTCACAAAAATTAATCGACTGTGTCATCCGGTGGGATGTCAGTCAGATTAATTAATTAAATCGATAAATTTTTGTGAGCGAAATTCAATTTGATTTCGTAAAAACTTGCAAAATAATTGCTTAAGTTATAAAAATAATTATAAATTGTAAACATAATAATTTAGGTATTATAACAATACTATGACTACCTTCTAGTTTATCGAGTTTCGAGATGTAGTGGAGGTACTTCAAGAATTGGCTATGATTCTTAGTACTTTTCCCTCGGCTTCTGAAGCCATCTCTCGGATACCAGACTGTCACCTGTCTGCTCCACAATTCGTACTTAAAACCGAGCATATTCCCAGTCCATTCCATCTTCAATTGAGTTGGTCGATACGTAGAATTTGGTCTTCAATGTCATCAGCCTATTGCAGTCCACTGCTAGACATAGGCCTCTCCAAGACTGCGCCAACTTTCACGGTCCTCCGCTTCTCGCATCCGGCCACCACCGGCCACCTTCCTCAGATCATCGGTCCACCTAGCAAGGGAGCGTCCAACACTACGTTTCCCGAGACGTGGTCTCCATACAGTTTTCAATATGAATGTATGAAATTCCGTAGTTTGATGGAATCGCGTAGCGGCGGGCGCGGGCTCCCACGGGAGCGCGCCAGCCAGCAAAAACCAGCCTTTTTAGGGTCCGTAGTCCGACATAGAACCCTTTAAGATCGTTCAGTCGGTCGTCCTAGTCTGTCACAGCACAATATCTTCTATATTTATGGACTGATTTGCATGTAACTTGGTTCGAGGATACTTTGCATATACCTAGATCTCATTTTTAAAAATACAAAAAATTAAAATTACCCCTTTTTAAGGGTACCTCCCTATACATGTAGCAATATGGGTATCAAATGAAAGCCATTTTTGCAGTCAGGTGTTTTGTTTTTTCAAAAGTTATGTTTGCTTGTGCACACTAGGAAATTCGGTAATTGTACGAATTTCAGTACTTTAATAGAATCAAGAAGCGTTGGGTTTGGGCTCCCACGGAAGCGAGTTCGAGTGTTGACGGGTGTACCCCAATAACATTGATGCAATAATAATACTAGGAAAATCGGTAATTGTATGAAATTCCGTAGTTTAATGGAATCGCGAAGCGTCGACGCGGGGTCCCACGGGAGCGCCCGCGTCCGGGGGGAGCCGCGGATGTGGCCGGATCCGGCGGCGCACGCGCACCACGCCGAGGGGACGCGTCGCGGGATGTATTTAGAAAAATCACTAACAACCAAACATAATTCGGTACATCAGTAAAAAACAACCTATGGTAATTTAACCATTGAGAGATTTTATGCCCATAATCACTATTTTACATAGACCACCTAAAATATTTTAAAAAGGGTAGCACGATGCAAGAAGAAGCTACTAATTATGATACATGAAATACGTAAATTGATAAGATATCAATAAATAAATAGCATAATATACCTATATACCTACATTTTGTAAGCGATAGTGAACTTCGCTTTAGAATATATTGTATCTTGTCTACGGGCCCCTGAACGTCCTGATGATTTATAATGGAGACGATTTAATTAATTGATGGCTCACTTAGGGCCCTTCAAACGCAGCGCGGTAAATCTGCTTTTAGAATTTTTGATTTAGAGGAAACGACTTTTTGATATAACAAAAACATATCGCCTTCTCAGGATTTAGGACAATGTTGATCTGTCGCAATACCGCAGTCGTATCCTTAGATTACCTAGCCAAAAAATGCGTGAAACAAACAATTAAATAGTAACGAAGCTAATGTCTCATACCACAGAATAAATACTAGGCTGCGCGAGGGGACACTGTGTCCCTACTACGTACTTATACCCCTTCCATCCGATTTTGTAGTGTACGGCCTTAGACTAGTTGTACGGCTTATTCATGGGAAATAACTTAGAAAAGCTACTAGCTTTTTGGGAGAGCCTGGGTTGGTATAGAAGGATACTTACACAGACAAAACGCACAATGGCCCTATCAAGTGGTTAAGTGCGGAAAAGCCCAGCTAAACTTAACTAACCACATACCTCAGCCTAATACATATCTTCAGACCCATCCCAGGACTTATCGCCCCACATATCCCTGGTTCGCACCTCGCAACGGGAAGCGATTACGCGCCGGAAGCGTGCCGTCTACGGGACGCGTCACGCGCTAGCCTGGACTAGTGAGAGAGGTGAATCTACCCCCGTCCTAGTTCTTCGGTCTTGAAGTCCTGTTCAGAACCTAAGGGCAGACTTCGGAGCAATGCGACTTGCGGTTTCAGTCGCCGCATGCGGCTCCGATGAGCAGCGCGGTATAATAATAATAATATTTATTTCCACAAAAAACATTAATAAATACATAGCTTAACTTATAAGCATACATACAACGAAACATATTTATAAGAATGAACAGCATCTGCTACCGAACTAGGATATTGATATCCTGTATTTCGGCATACAGCGCTTCTTACCTCGGCATATTAGGTACCAAACAAGTTATTTATTAGGCTAATTTCAGCGTCCAAGAATGTGCAGGTAATATTGCTCATAAGTAAGTTGGTAATTTTCGTTTTACTAAAAGAAATAAATATAGATTTTTTATTAAATATTGTATTGCAACTCTTCTCTGTGTGTAAGATGTAAGTTAGTGTGTGCATGTGAGAAGAAATGTGATTAGTAACATTATACAGATTACTACTATCATGGAACAATGGGAGTGTATGGAGCAAGCCGCATGCGGCCATGACGCATAGCTCGGAAAGGGCATCATACACTCCCATAGCTCCATGATAGCCGCGTGGCTCCTCGGAGCCGCATGCAACGAGCCGGAGCAGCAAGCTGCGTTGCTCCTAAGTCTACCTTAAGCATATCATGTCGCAAGAGGTGCGAAGGCGAGGCACACTAGACGTCAGCGGGTGACGGGGGCTGTTGCGGGGAAGCGGATTTCCTTTGACAATCGCGTGTGATTGGTGCTTCCTCGCCCCCCCGCACGTCTAATGGAGGGTCGCGCACGAACTTGCCGGATTATGGGTAAAATATGCAGAAAACGTCAGTATTAGCTCTAGTCGTCGCTATTACTTACAATGACAGAGAAATTTCAGAATGCATTTTTAACCCAAACCACAGAATAAGTACTAGTACTCCGTACAGAAGTATGACTTTGCAATGAAATTCAAAGAAATATCTACTCAATGTTGTTACCGATATGGTGTAATTCAGTTCGCCTCTGACTCAAGAACATTTTCGTGTAGACACCTACAGAAATACATTGCAAGTAAATTCCTTTTTATAACTCTGGAATATGATTCATAATACACTAAACCTATTTAGTGACGTACTATCACGCAACGCGATAGGGTTGACTGCCACAAGAAGCTACTTACGCCATCTAGCGCATCTTTCTAGGACTTTATTCACGCTCGTCCAACCAGCAACCTAGTGTCGCGGGAGCGTGTCGCTGCCGGCTAGCGACACCCAACTTGTTTAGTCCCTTACCTAGGGGTCGCCGCGCGTAGGTTTTTGCTACCTACGCGGGAAGATACACAGGCCTGCCCAAACAAATTCAATATAGCTTTAAGATTGAAACGTCAATTAAAGTTAATCCTTCATTGGACTCATGCTGTCCTTTTCTAGTTCATTGACACAGAAAGTGACAGAACTTGACAATCAAAAATTAAAATTAAATGACGACTCTGAGTGCAGCAGTCAGTGTTATTTTTATAAGTTTAGATATGAAGTTGAATAATAAAGTTTGCACAAGGATGACATGCAAAATCGTGAAGCGTTCCACACTTTTTTAGCCAAAGGTTTTGGGTTCAAATCCCGCCTGTGTGCGAATTTTTGGTTGCAAAACTATCTTTTGACATATTGGCCTATTTTTCACCAGCATTGCCTCGATAAAGCGACAAATGACTGAGATTCTCGAACTTTGATGATAGCCTATTAAATGTATTACCTCAGTTGATGTTGTTTGTTAGTTGCCTCAGTTCGACTTTTCCATATTTATCTGATTACCTTAGGGGGAGTCCGGGAGCTAGAACAGCTAGGAGAATTTGGTCCATTGAAAACCCCAACAATTTAAAATAAAAATGGGAATTCAGAGCCTATTCATGACCGAAAAGGTTATAAGTCAGCCTATTAGATCCCACTGCTGGGAAAAGGCCTCACCTCAACTATGAGGAGGAACGAGCCATACTTCACCACGCGGGCTCAGTGCGGATTGGTGGAGGGGTGTATGTAAGGCAAGTGACAAACCTTACTGTCAGAAGTTATCAAGCCGCCCTAGGGCCTCTGACTAGGCTTAACGACTAATACCACAGATATTAGCCGGGACCAACTGCTTAACGTGCCTTCCGAAGCACGGAGATGCTTGTCATGGACGTCACTTAAATGGTCGGAATGGTCACCCATCCAATCACGACCGAAAAGGTTAAGATTTCAATATCAGTATTTACTTATAAAATAATTCGACAACTGCCCCAAAAATGGCATTCAAGAAAACCGGAAGGAAGTTGCGATGCACTCGGTTTAGAAACTTTTGATGTTGATGTTGACTCACTTTTGGCTAGAGTAGACACCCATAGAAAAGGCATTTTACTCGTACTAACACACAGCTAATTTGTACTACCAATTGACATGACAATACTACTTCTGAATAGAAATTGGAAGGATAAGATACTTGAGATAAAGACATAAAAAGGCTTAGAATTTTATATTGCTCTAAATACGCTCTGGTAACTAATCGAATTAGAATTTCAGGGCAAAAAGGTCACATTATCGTTTCACATACATACATAAAAAAAAGTTGAGATCACAAGCATAAACTAGAGTAACCCTGTTTGAAATTAAGAAATAAAACTAATTTTATTTTTTAATAACAAAAATTGAGTTTATAACCATACCTAATGTAATTTTAAGAGGAATTTGATATAAAGGAAAATACAACCAAACTTAAAAGACAATTTATAAATAAAATGTTTTTATTCAATATCATATAACTCCTCCCCTGGCTCGAACACATGCGGAGATCCTCCTGGGCATGCTGAGGATTAAGTTATCCAGCATTTTTTGGGGTAACCTGCCTTCTTGAATAGCGGCTTCCCTGAGCTCTGGCACTGTCTGGGAACGTGGCTAACGGTTTCAAAGAGCTCGCTTAAGAGCATCCCACGCGTGCTCTATTGGGTTTAAGTCAGGCGAGCCGGCAGGCCAGTCTAACCTAGTGATGTCGTATTCTCGGAGAGCAGCATTGACTCGTTGAGCTCGATATGCGGGCGCATTATCATCGACCAGTACAAATTGGTGCCCATGGTTTACTCGAAATGGTCTGACAACTCCATCAATAGCAACTGCTTTATACATGTCTGCTGTCATGAAGCCTCGATACGGGATCAAAGGGGTTCCAGCTCCAATCATAATACCACCCCAAAAGGACACCGATTTCCCGCCTTGCTGAACTGTTCCTTTTCTGTTCTTTGCCTTCCACAGTCTCCTGGTCTTCTCCAGACACGGACACAACGGTTATCTGGATGAGTACTGATTCGCGATTCGTCAACGAAGAGACAGTTTTGCCAAATGTTTTCTTCTTCGTCTTCTTCATTCTGCCGAAGCCTAGCCCACTTCAATCTCTGTCGTTGACGTTGCCGGGAATTCAGAGGCGCTCGCCAAGACCTCCGTGCTCGTAATCCAGCCTGGTGCAAGCAATTCCGAATGGTCTGAGTGCTAACTTCAAGCCCAGAGGCGGCCCGAACTTCTGCTTTTATTTTAGTAGCGTTGATTGTTGGGTCACGGGCTGCCAGCAATCTAATATAGCGCTTTTGGGCAGCAGTCAAAACCGTTGGGCGACCACTGCGGGGTCGGTCAGCTAAATTACCAATTCCGTGGTACCTCTGCAACGTGGTCACGAAACAGGATTGGGATATAACAAGTCTGCGTGCTATATCTCTCGTGCTGTATCCTTCTTCCCTCAAAGTTACTATTCTTGCTCGTAAAACTTCTGATAATCCTCTTGGCATTTTTTTTAATACAACTTTTTGCGATAAAGTTATTTAAAATCCGTCAAAATTGACTAAATCAGATTTCTGAGTGAGCGTAAGCTATGACTGAAAACCTTTTTATATGGAAAAACAATTGAACTGTTTTATTGTTTTGTATTCTAATAATTGTTATATTTTTAAATAAAGAATCTTAAAAGAAGAAGAAATCATAATATTATAATCTACCGTAACAAAAAAGATTTCGATTTTCCAAAGTGATCGTAAACTTTTTTTGATGTGTGTACCTATGTCCTACGTGATCAAACCACATATAAATAGTCCTAATCAAATAACCCTGCAGGACATAACACAACCTTTACCCACCTTTGCATACGCCCTAAAGGTCACATCTTATAGAGTGCAACCGAAATTGGGTCACCGATCGATACAGGTCGAACTTGAAACATGGGGCCATCAGTATACAGGCTTATGGGTAAGCTTATGGTCCCAATTGATATTGGGAGATCCCATTTTGAGGGCTTATGGTGTCCCATTGATTTTGAAACATATTTTAGGGTGGACTGCGTGTTTATATGATTGAGTACCTACATCTTCCATCTAATTTGTAAATCTTTGTGTGTAAATTGTATTGTTGTTACTTTTATGGTGTGCAATAAAGAGTTATCTATCTATCTTTCTATGATATGTTGAATAATTAAGTAAGGATGTATCTTAGCATGCGAGTATGTAGGTAGGTATATTTATTCATTAGAAAGATAGTTTTATTTTAATTTTTTATCCTGATTCTTGATACTGTCCCGCCACTGATTAACTTTCTGCATTCCCATACGGTTGACTGGTAGAGAACGCCATCTTAATTAAGGCATTAAGTCCGCCAATTTTACTTTGTTTTTTTGTGCAATAAGTTTTCATAAAGAAATAAATTCTAGACTAAACTTAGGATTATTAGTACCTAGTTCGGTCAAGATCTGGGGGAAAAAAGTGGGGTCATCTGACGCGCGACCGTGTGCACGTTACATAAACCACGCTCTGCTTATTTATTTATTTAAACTTTTTGCACACAGTTTATTATGGCGGACTTAATGCTAAAAGAATTCTCTACCAGTCAACCATAGGCTCAAACAGAGAAAAGCTTATTAGTTGTTTCTGCAGTAGCGGCGCTAAGCTAGGCTGGTACATAATGAAGGGATTCTAAAATGTAACAAATGAATCTCTCGCTAAGTCTATCACATCTTTGATGGAAACGCAGCCTATACCTATCCTTATCTGATACCTATTTCCTAATCATCATTATCAGTCGGAGGGCACTGTGTGTAGACATGTCTACAGCTTCCTAACATACATTATTAGTATGCATGCTTTATTTCAAGCATAGTTGGAGAAATCAACTCTATGTTAGTATTAGGTATACATATCTCAAAAGTCTCAGCTAAATTGCAGAACCAGACTCCAAATTTATCAAAACTTCAACTTAAAATTGATGGAATCAGGCGTTACTTTGCGGAAATTCATTATTAAATGGAAAAATAAAAACAAAATTATTTTACTTAAATAATTCCGCTAAGAGATTAGCTAGCAGGCACCAAAAACCACACCAACCGCAACCGCGTTAAGTCTTAACACATTGAATGCCAACTACGCAATATTGCGTAGGCACTAGTGATGCTAGGGGCCAACTATGTAATACAACGTAGCACTTTCTTATAATTTAAATGGGTGTTTGTGTTACTAGGCCTCCTCAAAAAGGACGTTTTTAGGGTTGTTGGCATCTCAAATAAGACATGACATAGAAAAAAAGTAACTTTATTATTTTTAAAATGTTTAAATCACAAAATTTCTAAGGCACTTTGCAGCAAAAAAGTACAGTTTTATAATAAGATCAAAAATTAGTATTACAACTAATGAGATCAATAATTATATTTAAAAAAAAGAAACTTTTAAGGACAACAATAGAATTTTTATATAAAATCATCCAAGGATCAGTGTGGTAAGTGTAGAAAGAGTTGACAACACACAAGCCAGGCTTTTCCGGGCAAGTGGCAAATACGAAATAGGACTCCTTTCATTTTTTCATTTTTGGTGCAGCACGACAAGGTTTAGCTGGAACAGCCTTCTTGGTAGTAGGTTAGAGCTTTTCTAAGTAATGAAAATTCTTAACGGGACACGACTTTTCACGACACTCGAAAAGTCGGTGGTACAGCTGGCCCAGGCAGCAACGGCGATGGGTCTGCTTGATCTTGTTCATGCTGTACTGGCGGTATTTGTGATCCAGGTGCTTCTGCAGCTGTGGGAGTAATATCGCGACAGTTCAGTCCCAGTGGATATTTCATAGAAAAAAGCCATATTTTGGATGAGCGGTCTTTCAAACGTAGCAACCCATGCGCGTATTGTGCGTAAGCCTCAAAAATGCAAATTTTTTGTGCCATCTGAGTGTTTTTTGAGGCAAGAATAATACGAGAACATCTAATCCTCTCTGTCAATACCAGACATGCCCAGATTATAGTCCGCAATAATGTTAGGTTTCAGTGACACTTATACGTAATATTGCGTAGTAGGCACCACACATGCCATTTCTAAACAGGGTGCCGAGTACGTAGTATTACGTAGATGACCATTTGTATGGCGGGAACCAATATTGACCTGACAATATATTTGGCATTCAATGTGTTAAAGCAAAATAATTTTTATTTTTTCATTTAAAGCTTTAACTCCCTATTGCTATTCAGAATATCTTCCTTTACTGAACATAGGCCTCTCCCATAGATTTCCAAAGCGGCCTGCATCCGCGATAGGGGCCTACGACCAAACCAATTTAAGATCCTGGTGGTAAATATCTACACTTAGACTTGAATAGGGTATGTAAGACTGTTTACAAAACTTTCTGCTGCCAGCGTCAGAGAGCATTTTATTCACAGTTGTCTTTTATATAAGCTATACTGGGCTCGATTACAATGCGCCCTGTCTAAGTTAAAATTTAAGATCAGTCTCTCTCTTTCCCTGTCAAACAAACGAAAAAAGTCAAACTACAATAATTTAGAAACGTCAAATTAAGTGATGCGATATCTTACGTATTTTGACAAGTTTTTGCGTGTTTTCGTCTAACTTTAGTCGTCATCGAATGACATCCCTACTAAATTGTCTATGGATTCTATAATTTCCTTTGCAACGGACCGCTGTTTAGCCTAACGTTTCTAAATTGATATAGCACGTCTCTTTTCGTTTGTTTGACAGTGAAAGAGAGAGACTGATCTTAAATTTAATCTTAGACAGGGCGCATTGGAATCGAGCCCACTGTCTTTCTAATGACGCAACTAGGTTTCTATCTATCTATAACAGCCTTTGGGTTCGTCTTCGAACATAGGCCTCCTCTCCAACCGTCCACAGACTTCTGTCCCTGGCCACCTGCATCCAGTTAATTCCAGCCTGTTGCCGGATGTCATCTGTCCATCTTTAAGCCGATTTTGATCAAATTAACTTAGATGACTTGTATAAAAGAAACAATGTAAAACTTTGAAAAGAGGCTACGACAACAGTGAGTGAGTTCCTTATGCTGCTTTTTCAAGTCTTACCACTACCCTACAATTATCCCGAAGGAGTGGTCGGTTTAATATTGGGACGTGTATAAGTGCCTCCTGTTGGATCTATGTGCAGAAATAAATGATTTTTTATTTTATTTTAGATCTCGGCGTCATCATTTATTAAGGTATCCGTCTATTAAAAGTTGCCTCTACTAATGAAACATAAACCAATTACGCAAACACAAGTACATTGAACTACAGAAATTAATTACAAATCGGCACACCCAACGAACAAACACAAACAAAGACCGCAACTGTATAGCATCCAGCAAATTGCAATGATGTAAATATTTACGCTTTTCTATTCGCTCCTCATTCAAAAACCAACCCTATCCTTTGAATACAAAAAACAAATTGTCCCAAGAATGCTGGTACGAATTAAGAGTTAATAGAAAATGTTTGTTCCTATGTATTGTGTGACTTTAAGCTTTTGAGATGAAGTGGAAGGTTCAAGTTGGCAGTGGCAATTTTTCAGTTCAGACGTTTTTGTTTTAGGAGGCGCGGTTCTCATGTTAGTACTATGGGTTTTAGATGTGGAATTTTTTTTTTAATTAGCGATCATGAATTTATTAACTATCTAGATCGCCATAAAACATGTCTTCAATAAACCTAGGATGTTGTGTTTTTTAGGGTTCCGTACCCAAAGGGCACAACGGGACCCTATTACTAAGCCTCCGCTGTCTGTCTGTCACCAGGCTGTACCTATCTCATGAATCGTATTAGCTAGACAGTTGAAATTTTCACAGATGATGTATTTCTGTTGCCGCTATAACAAAAAATACTAAAAGCAGAATAATTATAATATTTAAGGGGGGCTCCCATACAAAACACCTGTTTTTTTTTTTGGTGGTTTTCGCTCTACATTAATAATGGCAACAGGTAGATACTTGAAATTTTCACAGAATCAATATAAATATAATCATTAAAAATAAAATATTTTATTTAAATAATAATAATATTTACGGGGGGCTCCCATACAATAAACGTGTTTTTTTAACAGTTTTTTTGTTCAATATTAATAAACGGCAATACGCAGACTCTTGAAATATTCACAGAATATTCAGTTGTATATAAACATTTAAAATAAATTATTAATTTAGAAAAAATATATATTTAAGGGGGGCTCTCAAGGGGAAATCCCCTAAAGCACGTTTTACACTATCCTATTTTACGATCTCCGTAGCCGAGTGGCTAGTACATCGGTTTTCAAGGTGTCTCAACTCTGATGTCCCGGGTTCGAACCCCGGTCGGGTCAGTATAGAAATTCATATACATAGTCAGTATATACATTCACAGCACTAGCCCAGAATTAGTCGCGAAGCAGTGGTAGGTAAAAATATATTTTGGGACGTGTGTAAGTGCCCCCTGTATAAATAAATGACTTTTATGACTTTTGTCATAATAATTTTCTATATTGGCTATGGTCAGGGTGTCGTGGTACCTTCGTTGTTTCAGATTCCCATAACACAAGTGCTTTAGCTACTTTTTTTGGAATCTGAACCATGTATGTGATATTGTCCAATATTTAATTATTATTTGTAAGGATCCTATTTTGAATCCTAACTAGGAACTTAGGATCCTATTTGTTCCTAACTTCGATTACATCTTCCTATTTATCTCTCATCTAAACTCGCTTAATTTAATATGAAAAACTGGATACAGACAGCTGTCAGTTGTCTCAACTGCCTGCCTGATAACTAATAATAATAATAATTCCTAACCAAGTTTCCTCCAATAGGATGGTTTAATAAGTGGTTTACCCGCAACCCCCTTGCCCGCTGACATCTAGCATGCGTCGCCCCCCTCCCCCTCGCACGTCTGCCTGCCAGATGGGCCACGAACTTGTCAAACTATAGCCCAAACGAAAAACAATCGAGTAACGTGTCCCTTCGAGAACCACTCGTACAGTTTCCAGGATCAGAATCTCACCACGCATGCGTGGATGCCAGGATGCTGCGAACACTGCTCTTTGTTTGGGCAGAGCTACCCTGAACCCGGTGGCACCCAGACTGGCACCTCACAAAACGCGGGATCTGTGAGTACCGAGATACTATGGGTTTACACACGATGTGATAAATATTTAGTTGTATTTCTAGCATAATAAAGTAGTGATAAGCAAAGACAGAAATTGTCGACAACAAGTTTGGCAATGTTTTTTTTATGTAAATGTATTGTTATTCTGGAATAAGTTAGGAAAAAAAGTTTGTGAAAAAATCCTAAATGAAAGATTTTGTAGTGGAATTACGTGTCGTGTGTAGACCCCTTAAGATTTGAATCAGTAATATTTTGTTGGTTTGGTGTTATGATTTCAATTGTTTTCTAAACGCAGAGTCGGAGTTGGTAATTAATGAACATGAATACAATACTGTCCATATGTACCGATGCTTTCCAGTTTCTTAGCACTTTAACCGTTAAAGCAATTTTTATGACATTTAAAATGAGTTTCGTGATGAATAGGGTACTTACACAGCAGGAAGATTTCTCTAAATACTTATTAACGTAAGATACTTTGAATAGATACTTAGACTGGGTTGCACCATCTTTAACTTTTACAAACTTCGAAAATCTGTCAAACTCCATACGGAAAACACGGGTCACTGTAATAATTACGATTAAATTAAGTGGTGCAACTAAGCCTTGTGATCTTAACCAATAATATTTTAATTGATGGAATCAGGCGTAACTTTTCGGAAATCCATTATTAAATAATTTTCATTTGTTTATTTAGCGATGATATTTTGTTTTCTTGTGAATTAAATCATTTAATTGTATATCCTCTTATTTCTACTAATTTCTACTCAGATCTGATGTCAAAGATTTTCTTTAAGGGTAAACCAATACCTCTTATTACAAAAACTTAGTACCGGGTTTAAGCCAGGACTAAGCTATTAGCACGGTCTATTCAATTAGAAAAGCGTTTCTCTATTAGGTCATATCACGAATGTGTCATTCATTCTTCTGTTGTCGGCTAATATTTGGACGAAGTTTGAACCTGGTCTAGCTTTTTTTAATAAGGCTGAAAGAGTTCAGTTTCTTGACGATCACTTACAGCCCTGGGGCTAAAAATACTCGTACCAACTGAATATTTTTCTTCCAAGTTTTCCTTGTCATAATAATATCATACCATATCATGTTTCACACCACAACCCCTTTGACATGGGACGTTATTGTGTCCCCTGTATACATTTTTTTCTCTTGGACTTGCAGACAGTGTAACTGACATTTCTTATAAGTAATGTTGTCAATTTTTCGCTGTATTTTCTTCTGAGATTATTGTTTGTACCTACCTAGTTATCTAATAAAAATGATATCCGGTTTAAGGTCTGATTACAGAATACACGATGTCTCTTCAATCACAAGTATTGAAATTTCAAATACCTCACAAGTTTATCAAATGCAATTATTATTTTCTTATGTGGCGAGTGATATAGAGTGATAAGTCTACCAACTCGGGTATATACTGTTTCGCCAAAGTCACGTGTGAAAAATGCAATTACGTATACGCAATATGTCAATCCCTTTGTTTGCCTGTCTTTATTCCTGTTTAGTAAGATGACCAATATCGTGACCGCCTGCGGAATCGAACCCTCTGTCTTTCACATACCGGGTGTTTGGGCTGACCACTAGGCAACGCAGGCGTACTATTAGTATTAAAGTTACGTTCGACGAGTTCCGAAAGTAAGTTCAGAACTCTATTTAATCGATTCACGAAGACGACATTCTAATTTCCGATCCGTTTACATCTTCGTCATACAATTGAAAGGGCAAACAATGTCAGAACAGCCCACAAACTCTTCATTACAACTGTCTTGCGCCAATTGAAAACCTCTTCAGCTAACAAGGTTACAGCTCACTTCACAGCTAGGTACCCCCGGCGTACGTCAGCCTCCTTCTTCGGTCTTAAGACCGACTCTATTCCCTACGCAATAAAAGCGCTTTCGTAGTTCACATAGGTAGCCTGACGTGCTGCCGACTGTACGTAACGGTTTAGGACTTAGCGCGCCGCGTATCATTTGCGTCTAATGACGGTAGCAATGTCATCCGACCAACTCCCGCGTCGATACAATGAGGGGACCAGGATCCATCCGGAGGGGCCTAAATTGCCGCCAGAGCTATGCTCATAAATTCTTTCTACTGCTGACAGTTGCACGGTTCACATGTATCCCATCCTGTGGTCCTGACATGCTGGTTCCAAGCACCACATTCTGTCCGAAGCATGAGGCGCGAGAGCACGCGTTTGACAGTTGCGCCGCCATCTTGCCAAGTTTGACGTTTGGGACGTTCGGCTGACGTTCACTTTGACACTAGTGTTGTACGATGCGATCGGTGCGGTGAAGTGCGTGGTTTGTGATGTGTGTGTGTTTTTGAAGTAAGTTTTTATTTTTAAACGATTTTTTTGGTCAAATCTTGTGGTGGAATGTATTAGCTGAATTTAGCTGCGTGAGATACCTAATATATTTTATATACGTTCATATTTGCGTCTAATTATGGAGTAAAAGGGTCTGGGTGTTGTGGTACCACCGTTGTTTCTTATTTGCTTAAGCCACTTGCTTTAGAATAAGAGCAATGTCCAATATTTGTGTTTATAAAATATTTAGAATATAGTTAGAATTATGGTCACCCTATTTTAAATATTATGAACCATTAGTGCAATTCAGGTAGATCTTAATTACTTACAGTTAAGGACCAACGGAAAAAAGTCTAAAACGTATCTACCTACATAATAATATAAAAAAAATGTTTCAATTAGGGTGACGGATAATAATAATTAACTGATATTTTTGAAATAAAATGATGACCAGTAAATTTTTATATTCAAGGCTTAATTATTTTAAAGTCACTTAAATGCCACTAAATACAAAGATTCCTGGTATAAAGTCCCAGAAATTTGGTCACCCTGCTCTTGATGAGCGCCTGAAAATATTTCGTGGATGCCACCGTAATATCAAAGTGTATCGTAAAAGTCGCTTTCTCTTGCTCTCGCCGTAAAAATGTAGAGTCTATGCGATGTCAGAATGATAGGATTGTATTGGGAAAAGGCCTTTCGGTAGAGTTATGTTGACTTATTTTGATAACATTCCTAGCTATCTTTCTATGTTTATTTTGGCTGGTGTCATAAAATCTTTTTGTTTCGTATTCTTCTTTTTGTTGGATCCTATACTCGTGATATCGTAGTAAAACTGGTAAAAGAACCAAGCCAATGTTTATTCTGATTTGTTTTCAATATTGTACACTTTATTGATCTTGAGATTGTCACTATTCCCTACCTTATAAGAGCTGTTTTCGAAGTTCAAATAGGTAACATGATGTGCTGTCGACTGTTATTATACAATAACACCAATTAGGTACTTAAATGATAATAAAAGTGGTATAAAACTAATTTACCATTAGCAAATATGTTCAAATCAGCTACTTTTTAATAAGGAAACTTAAACAAGAAACTAGTTCAATGATAGTTAAAAGGTGGTCATTTATAAGGAACACAGCATACAAGAGCAGAATATCCAGTCATCCCAACACACTTGCCCAGCACTTAATGGACGAGCGGACTATGCCTCGTCGCCTGCTGAGGAAGATACCACAAGATCTATTGGTATAGATATTTTTTGAGAAGGCGGATGTGTCAGTGGACACTAACCGTACAAGCTTTCTAAACACTTATAAACCAATTGCTAAATGTCCTACTAGACAGATTGCAAGCAAAAGACAAAAAATATATACTATAAGGGAAATGTGAAAAGATGTCTAGGACGGGCGGCGCGTTAGCGGAAGTTCGTAGCTTGGGCGGCGCGCCCTACGTGAGACGGACGTCACGTGCGATATTTCAGTTACTTGAGCAGTCATTTTTGTCAGTATTACGTGATATGTTTGAATACAGTTACATGAATGTAGTACTAGTACATTGATACAGAATCCATTTACAACTTGTTTTACATACAAAAACATCTAAATGAGATGAAACGTACATACGTATTTTCCACTTAACACACTACACATAATTATTAAACTTAATACTTAAGGAAATTAATAATAATAATAAATGGTTTCAACAAACACACTAATGACCTAGCCCCAAACTAAGCGTGAGCTTGTGCTATGGTGACTAGGATAACGGATAGACATACTTATATACATTTAAACATCCATGACTTGGGTACAAATACTCGTGCTCATCACACAAACATTTGACCCTTGCGGGATTCGAACCTGCAACCGCCTGGTTTAGAAGTCCGTGGCGCGAACGACTGCACCAAGACGGTCGTAATTGGCTAGTTTACTAGTACTTTGATCTACACTAATATTATAATAAAGAAGAAAGATTTGATTGTTTGTTTATTTGTATTGAATAGGCTCCGAAACTACGGGGCCAATTTAAATGAAATTTAGTACAGAGATAGTTTGAGACCCCGGGAAGGACATAGGCTACTTTTTGTCGAGATCTAAAATCATCAAGAGGGTGAAATGGAGGATGAAAGTTTGTATGGAAAATCCGACTTTTGGCGTGGGATAAGTCGCGGGGAAACTGCTAGTTGTTAATTATTGTAAAACACAATGAGATCTAATCAATATTTTTTTATTACGCAACTCACAAAAAATACACTACTTCTGATGCAGTCGGTTAGAAAATAAAAGTCATTGTTTATTGTTTATTCCAAAGCGAAGTTTTTAAAAGCTGCCTTTATAAATTTCACGGCTCAGGCACCGCTGATAATTAATTAAGATGTCCGCCCAGATTAATATAATTAATGGTTAAGGGACAACAAAGGGTGATTTACCCACTTCCTTGAAGGTTCTCAATATAATAATAGTAGCAAGGTACTAGTAGGTACGGTCGGGCCAAGTGGTCTACCAGTTTTGTCAAAATTGTATGTGTAAGTAAAACAGCGATAAGTTTGAACTCACTCATGGACGTAATTACCTTTTTAACAATGAAAGAGATGCACAATGCACATGACATATTATTAGTATTAGTAGTAGGTGTCAGAATATTTTTGCATGGGCTGATCAATGACGCGCGAACGATTTACAACCTTGGGGTTGTAGGGTGCGCACTTGCATAAATGCAGCGCACACAGTTTTGTACTTTTATAGGTTAAGTATTCGTGTGTCGCGGGCAGTCGCTCATTAGCTCTAGACTTTACTGGGCGCGCTTAGGCGTACCAAATAAATGAAGTATATCTGAACACGCATTATTATTTGGGGTCACCCAAACCAACCTTCTGATTAGAGGCCTAACCTCTAAAGGGTGATCGGCCACTTTCTTAGCCAACTGTAACTATTATTTATTAACTGATATCCTAAGCTTAATATCGTGGATAATATGAAAGTATACGAGTATGTTTATTGATTTAATCATTTCGTTTAGTTTCCTATTAAACAATTTGATTGAAGTAGTTAGTTTAGCTTTGATAAACTTAGGTATTATTCCAGAGATTAGGTATTATTAAATTTAGTCATGTTACCTCTTCAGAAAATCAACAACCGCCTTAAAAAAACGCACTCAAAAGATGGAAACAATGAAATGAAATGGAATTATGTAGTTTATTTCGAAGAATGTGGTATCATAGGTTGTTCGTATACATTGGTTTCGCACGTTCTGTCTAGTATATTATTTTTCTTGATATGTGAAAGAAACGTGAAAGGATGCCTGTGCCATCATGAACGTACACATAACATAGGTCACACGTGTGATTAGGTACTCACATTTACAACTTCCTTTCACGTTTCTTTCTCTTGAAGGCGGTATTTTTTTGGTAAAAAATATATTATTTTGCCCTTAGCTGGATTTGAAGCCACAACCGCTTGGTTTTGTAGTCCGGGGCGCGAACCACTATAACTAGACGGTCGTAATCCCTTTCAATTAAAAAAGTCTTTTAAAAAAAATCGGTGAACACACATAGAAAAAACAAAAAAAAAATACAGTCGAACCTCGTGTATATTATCTGTGGTCGAAATAATTAATCGAAATCTAAAATGGAGGAGGTTAAAAATAAAGACACAGATTAAAAATACATTATTGACGCTGTAACGTGAGCCTAAGAAATGGTTAAAATAGTAAGAATAATCGCCGGCTGGTGTCACAAAGCTTGTAAATTAATGTTGTCAAACGGGCCTCTGCGTGTTAGCTTCGACCTCATGTACGCCTTTCGAAGTTCCCGGTCCCATGGTCCCGAGAAAGGAAAAGACGCAACATAATAATAATAAACTGGTTGAATGGGATCTTAAAAATGTGTGATTGTTTCATTGCTGCAAGCGAGGAAAGATCTGTTTTTCTTTTATGCTCGTAACATTTAGCAATTTCAACTCGCATAGAAGCCCATCACCGTAAAACCCATGATTTCAGTCCCATGTAGCAATATACCTAGCCCATAACGTGTCGAATGCATTGTGACCTTATTATGACTTCAGAGTGTCTAGGGTGACCACATTTACACTTTATTTTTAGGTTTTGGTACACGCTGTCTGTGATATCGATTTAGTCGGGTTCTCATACAGAAGAAATAATAGAGAATGGATAAATATTTTAATTGAAATCAGTAACTTTGTATTTAAAGAAATATATAGAATAAGTAAAACCATTGTAAAATATAATTATAATAAATGAAATAACTTAAAAAAACCCGGCCAAGTGCGAGTCCGACTCGCGCGCGATGTGTTCCGTACCATTAACTTAAAACATTAGACAGTATAGGCAAAAAAAGTATATATATTATAAATAAAATAAAATTTTTATTTATAATTTCAAAAGTATTCATCACAGGATACCCGAAACAATTTTAAGTAAGAGTTTCCGCGGCTGTTTCTTTACGGGAGTGATTTGAAGTTTATAGGTCCAAGACTTTAGAAATTACAGGGGGGGGGGGGGGGGGAGACACCGTGTAAACGACTTTGGCGGGCTATATCTCGCAAATGGTAAAGCTGATAAAATGTGTTCTGGAAACCCAATCTTATTTTCATAGTCCTTTTCAACGATACCCCACACAAGGGGGTGCACTCAAAAAAATAATTCACCCCCCTTTTACGTGTATGGGGAGGTACCCTTAAAAAGGGGAATATTTAAAGTTTTCGTATTTTTAAAAATGAGATCTATATGTGAAGTATCCCGAACCAAGTTACATGCAAATCAGTCCATAAACGTAGAAGATATTCTGCTGTGACAGACTAGGACGGACGGAACGGACGGACTGAACGTTCTTATAAGGCTTCCTTGTCGGACTACGGAACCCTAAAAATGATTTGGTAACTTTCGTGACAATTGTCGCGCCTGTCACGTTTTGTGAAATAGGGCCCAGGCTGTATCTATAACATCAAATACTAAAAACAGAATTTTATTTTATTCTGTTTTTTAAGGGGGGTCGCCGGTTTTTTCCTTATTTTAAAGAGCATAAGTCTATTGGGAGACGTATTTAAAAAAGTTTAAAAAATATATTTAGTAATTATACTTATAGTTTTATAATATGTGCCAAATTATTAAAGTTTTCTTCCGCGAAGTGTACCTTTTTATTTGTGCTAATTATTTTACTGACATGTTGTTTTAATGGCTACGTATATGATTAATTATGTTTAATGTTTATGTTGATTATATGAGTTTAGTGCGTACGCCATCGATGTGTTCGATTTACCACCTAACAATATACTGGGCTATTAGACTATTAGAAATTTTGTTACGTTGAATTTAATTGTTACAGAAATACATAATTGGCGGGAACTTCTATCTAGTCCATACAGTACAGTAAAAATGTTAATACAGTTCAACTAGTCGGTAGAGAGTGTCAAGAAAATTATCTAAAACTATACATTGGAAGAAGAATAGAAAAGAAGAGAAGATGGACACGAAGAACGATGGACGAACTGACGACATCGAGCTTAGCGCACAGGGCTCAAGCAAACCTAGGTAAGTACCTACTAGTAAGTCAATAAACAATTTTTTAATGTGTTATAATTCGGTGTGTAAAGTAAAAAAAACCTATGGTAATTTCAAAACCATTTAGTGATTTTATGCCCATAATCACTATACAGTAGTATACATATTACTTTATACCACCTAAAATCAAAAGACTATTTTAACGAAAATACGGAGCTTAATTTATCCTTCATATTCTAATATCTATTATATCATTTCTAAACGCATCGGAAACCGACATTATGACGTTACTTTTTGCATGTGAGAGTTTCCAATCTAGAAAAAAGTTTCCTTGCAAAGACAATTCTGTTAGTATCGGAGAAAGTCGTCATAGGCATGCTGCGTCACAAGTTTACATTTTCAATAATTAATTGCAAAATAACTACTGAATAAAAATGACGTCAGAATACTCAAATTACTTTCTTAATTTTACTTCAAGAAAAATAAAATAAAAAAACATACTAGAATTCCTAGTTAATAAATTAAAATAATGGTAATATATTAACAAATGTAACCTCTGATGTTGAATACAAATATTTATGCAATAATATTTCATGGCGTAAAGCTCGATTCCAAAGCAATTGAAAATGTTTGTACAAAAAGCGGCATAAATGTGTCTAAGATTAAATTTAAATTTAGTTTCTCTCTGCCAAACAAACGAAAAGAGACAGACTATAATAATTTAGAAACGTAAGACTAAACAGCTGTCAGTTGCTAAGGAAATTACAGAATCCGTTGACAATTTAGTAGGGATGTCATTCGATGACGACTAAAGTTAGACGAAAACACGCAAAAACTTGTAAAAATACGTAAGATATCGCATCACTTAATTTGACGTTTCTAAATTATTGTCTCTCTGTTTCTTCTTGTCTGTCTAGCAGAGGAAGAGAGACTGCACTTTAAATCATAGACATGACACAGTGGAATTGAGTCTACACTTGTTCGATATTGACAACGGCTTAATCGCAAGCAGAGCAAGCAAAAAATGAACTTGCTATTTCACATTTCAGGCTTCAAAAAGTTAGTCATCCTTTCATGGGAAAATGTGTCAATTTCTTTAACAAATTACCAAAAAATATTATTTTAATAAAAATAGCCCACAATTTGTCCCGAAGCAGTGGTAGGGCTTAAAAAATATATGTTGGGACGTGTATAAGTGCCCCCCGTGGGCCTATATACATAAATAAATGACTTTTAAAAAACACGCAAAAATACTTAAGATTTGCCAAAGTTATATGCCTCTCTGATTATGTCAGATAGCCGTTTCACCGTACTAAGGTTTAGAAAGAACATTTGTGTATTGTGCACTAACAAAGATTATCCAGGAACGCAGAAGATAATAATAATAAATGTAATAATAATAATCTTTGTTAGGATTGGCCACCGTAGCCAAATAAAATGTGCATTGAACTGTGTAAGATTGGCCGTCGTAGCCGAATAAAATTTAATCTTTTTTTTCGCCAGTGCCGTCGCAACCAAATCGGACCTGCCAGAAAGAGGGTCATGGGCCAGCAAGCTTGACTTCATCCTATCTGTGATCGGATTGGCCATCGGTCTCGGCAACGTCTGGCGGTTCCCGTATCTCTGCTACAAGAATGGAGGTGGTGCCTTCCTTATTCCGTACTTCCTCACACTCATTCTGGCCGGGATCCCTATGTTCTTCATGGAGTTGGCCATGGGACAGATGCTTACGATTGGAGGGCTGGGAGTATTCAAGATCGCACCTATTTTCAAAGGTAAGTTGGTATCTTATATCTTCAGTGAATTTTGAAAACAAAAATTACACTAATTAATATAACAATATTCGAGTCCTTGTTTTCTAAATTATAACCTCATGTGTTACGAGTAGGGTCATGATTTTATGATATAAAACTGTTACACTTTTGTGAAGAGCAGATTTGGGAAATTGAGATGAACCTTTTGAATTCTAATAACTGATGCGATTTAAAAATCTCTTAAATATTCAAGACACCAAGTTTTACTTTTTACCCAAGTGGGCATTATTAAAAGGTCCCAAAAATTCTCTAAACCTCAAAAATGACAAGATTTCACTTAAAAAATACATTAAGAGGTACGCAAATAATCAATCCGTAGTTGTAAAAAAGTAGAATATTCAAAAATCAGCAAAAACGATATCGAAGCATTTCTGTGCAATTAGAATACCGGGTTTTTTCAACCAACAAATTCTCAATTACGCCACAAAATTGCAACTCTCTAACATTAAACAAAATTAAACAAATGGCCTCAACTTATCAAATGGTAAAAACATTCGTTTCACAAAATACCGGTTACCAGGTCACAATCCAACAATTAAGGCCCGGGCCCTTTTGTTGAAGGAGCGATTATCTTTGTGTTAGAAACAGTCGCTCGGATGATGTATGGGTCCGAAGGGTCGCCAAGGAATCCACCGATATTGTATTCGTAAGGAGTTTCAAAGATAAAAGAGGTTCGGAAAATGTTTTGAGGAATTTCCGGAAAGTTTTTACAAGACATTCGTTGTTATAGGGAGTGGGTCGGCCAATGATTAATTAGACGAAGATTTATAGCTTTTACTTTTAAGATTGGGCTATTGGTTTTTCAATAAAAGTATAATTACCTACCGAGATTTTGTACTGAATACTGGGGATTCTCTACAGTTTTGTCGGATTTTGAATGTCTTGTTAGTCTAGCGCATGCTGGCTTCTATCCACGAGGTCTCGGGTTCGAATTCCAAGTTGGACCTAAACTGGTTTCTGGGTTGTTCTGTCTTGAAATAACTCTGGAGTAAGGAAGTTTGTGATGTTGCACCCGCGTGCCTCCGAAAGCACGTTAGTTCTGCGCCTGATCTTTCTAGGATCATGATAGTTTTTCGTGGATGGATGTGTAACTGGAATTCGATAGGAGAATACTTAATTTTGTCCTTTTGCCAGGCATTGGGTACGCGGCGGCTGTGATGTCCTGCTGGATGAACGTGTACTACATTGTGATCCTCGCCTGGGCTATCTTCTACTTCTTCATGTCGATGCGATCAGGTAACGACATATACTTTGTTATACTCTTCTTTTTCATCCTCATTTTGTCTATATCTTTGTAGGTACTTTCATTCAACGGAAGCTGAATAAGAAGTCGCCAAATGTAGAGCATCGAATTTTCCGTTTGAGAGTTACAAAATGTTTATTTGTAGGTACTTAGATACTTAACTTAGCCCTCACAGGACCTGATTTTCACGGATCATTTAATATTTTTTCTGATTTCATTAAATAAATAAATAATTCCAAATTATTTACTGTAAGGTCGCCATAATAATTTTTAATCTCTCTTCTCATGGATGAGGTATTTAAGTCCATTGATATAATAAATTACATTTTATCTGATTATTATCTCCACAGACTTGCCCTGGCGAAACTGCGACAACTACTGGAACACTGCCACCTGCGTGAACCCTTACGATCGTAAAAACCTGACCTGCTGGTCCACAAGCGACATGACGCAGTGCATCCTGAACGGGAAGAACATCAGCAAGGCGGCCCTGTCCGACCCTGTCAAGGAGTTCTGGGAGTAAGTTGATGACGTTACAGAGTTCAAAGTGGTTAGCATTTCAAGCAAAGATTTCTTCGAGATGACTTTGTGTCCGTGTTTTCAGTCGGTTTCGGTCTTGTACCACAGATTTATTGATAATGCAAGTAATTGCAGCTAGAAAATTACAAATTGTTTGTGGGGTAAAAGTTAATACTAAGTTTAACAACTTTGTCTGTCGAGTTATTAATTTCTTTAGTGAATATCAACTTATGACTTGTTTAACATATTTTCTATTGTAATTATATTGTTGTTCGTTTGAAATCAATCGATGAATAGGTATATTATATGACAGTTTTTGGAAAAACCAGCACACATGTACCAAGCTTATTTTGCTAAAATATTAACACAGCATAATAATATTTTATCATACACACGCATTCATTAACCTAGCAAAATTATATCGACAGGATAACTAACAGCCAGGCTTCATGAATATAAATAGCCCATAAATATGCATGCATGCCCTGGATAATGGAACCGGTATATATGGGCGCACATCAAAGCAAACATGTTAATTTTGCAACCTACATCCATCACCATTACATTTAAATCTTAAGTTTTGCAGGGTGTCTAGATTTATAAAGAAAACTCAATCAAAATTCAATGACAATTTTAATCATTATATTTTTTATTGAATTGAGCCAAATTGGCAAAATGGTCAGGTTCCCCTTAACACGGTCACGGAGGTCAGATGGCAGTCGCTTCACTGTAATTACCTGATCTGCCACAACCTGGATCATGGTCAGCGGAACCTGGGCCCTCGCGTGCGAGTGCCCAACCGGGATAACGCTAGGAGGATGATTGAATTGAGCCAAATGAAAAAATAACACCTCTGATAAAGAGAACAACTCATAAAATACTATGTCGATGAACTAGTGGTTGTCCGAACTCGTTGAAACAAAAATATTTTTACCAAAAATTTAAGCTGCCTGCCTCCAAAAAACAACTAAATCCTCTGGTGAGAAAATTTGACTTGGCAAATTGGCTTATCATTACAGCTATTCTTATTTTCATTGTCAAAAACCATTTGTTAAACAGGCATTATTTTTAAAACAGAGCTATTTGTCAGTGGTAAACAAAAAAAAAATGGGGTTTTAACATTCTGATTAGTTTATTTTGACGATGTTTTACTGAAAATGTCATTTTTAAATTAAAATATAAATCAGTCCTTGCTTTTTATTGATCGATTTGTAGTCATATATCGATATCGTAGGGTTTTTTTTGTCGGGAATAACGTTCTTTATCTTCCTTTTATCCACGATTTACATGTCAACCTTCATAAACCCAAAATGTTTCTTACCTGCCAGGCGTCGAGCTCTCCAGATCTCCAGTGGTATTGAGCACATTGGCAACATCCGTTGGGAGCTCGCCGGGACGCTACTGCTGGTGTGGGTGCTCTGCTACTTCTGCATCTGGAAGGGCGTGCGGTGGACTGGCAAGGTCGTCTACTTCACCGCCCTGTTCCCGTACTTCTTGCTGACTGTGTTGCTTATCAGAGGTAAGTTTGGGTCTTTCAACTCAACAGGTCCAGATTCTAGCTTGCTAGTGTGGGTGCTGTGCTACTTCTGTATCTGGAAGTGTGTGCGATGGACTGGCAAGGTCGACTACTTCAACGCCCTGTTTCCGAACTACTTGCTGACTTTGCTGTTTATCAGAGGTAGGCTTAAGTCTTGCAAAGTCACCAGCAAGCAAGCATCTAGACCAGATGCTTGCTTGCTGGTGACTTTGCCGCTGGTCTGGGTGCTGTGCTACTTTTGCGTTTGGAAAGGTGTGCGATGGACTTGTTGTTCTACTTCACCGCCCTGTACATTTACTTCTTGCTGTCTATGCTATTCATCAGAGAGGTTGGTTTTAGGTCTTCTATTATTTAGGTTCTGTCTAACTCTGGTGCTTGTCTCAGATCAGTCAGATCTAAGGTTTTAACCAAAAATTAAGTATTTTGTTTTGATTGATTAATTGTTAAGTGTATTATTACAACAAATGTGACATCAAAACAAGAAGGTATGGATGGTATCGCACAAGTGTGGTCACCTGTGGACGATCGAAATGTGTAGATGATCACAGCTAAAAACATCAGATGACTGTTGTCAAAATATTGAGTTTCAGTCGGACATTAGATTATTGAATTGTTTCAGGCATCACCCTGCCCGGTGCAATGGAGGGTATCAAGTTCTACGTAATGCCGAACATGTCAAAGCTAATGGAGTCCGAGGTGTGGATCGACGCTGTCACCCAGATCTTCTTCTCATATGGGCTGGGCCTGGGCACCCTGGTCGCTCTCGGCAGCTATAACAAGTTTACCAACAACGTTTACAAGTGCGTGTTGTTTATATTTTTCTGTTAAAGATTTTAAAAAATATTTGTGAACGCATTTCAGACGCGTGGTAATAGTAATAGCGCTAGGCAGGTTCTAATCATAACTAGTTAGTATAAGATTAATGAATGAAATTTTAGACAAAACAAAAATGAATTTCCATTGATTTCTTCTTTGTGTATTGAAAAGAAGGCTCCGAAATTTTAGTACCAGCAAACATATAACTGAAATATTACTCAAACTTCAGGAAAATTTTCTATTGAACTGAATTACTCTAATCGTGTTTCGAGATCCATACTTATTATCATGACGATTTCCTGAAGTTTCTAGTAATGATGGTTTGAAAGTTTCGCGTTCGAATTCTTATGATGAAAAATAACTTTTGTTAATAATGCGTTGACGCATTCCTTTCTGACTGAGGTCTTTGTACATTTGCAAGGCATCAAGCATAATATCTTGCTATAGCGACAAATTATTTCTTTGTTTGACTTATTGATGTGTTTGTTCGCAGAGATGCCTTGATCGTATGCAGTGTGAATTCAAGTACATCTATGTTCGCCGGCTTCGTCATCTTCTCAGTGGTCGGATTCATGGCTCATGAGCAGCAAAGGCCTGTGGCTGAAGTGGCTGCATCTGGTAAGCTTATGATAGATAGGTAGATTCATTTATTTACAGCTGCTTTCTGGTTAGTGGAGCAATCTCCACACCACTGGACTCTGCCAGAACCTTCAATTACTTCTTATACGTTCCTATACAACATCAGCTTTTTGCTTCAACTGCTGCTGTATGTCTGCTCTTCTTGATCTTCCTCTTTTTCCTTCTATTTTGTTTCTTGTACTCGTATTGTATCATGGGTGTATCATGACGTATAAAGTGCCTTGTGGTGATGCAATTACATTTTGTTTGCCACAGGTCCTGGTTTAGCCTTCTTGGCGTACCCGTCAGCAGTTCTCCAGCTGCCAGGCGCTTCACTCTGGTCCTGCCTATTCTTCTTCATGCTGCTGCTGATCGGTCTGGACAGCCAGTTTTGCACCATGGAGGGCTTCATCACGGCCGTCATTGACGAGTGGCCGAAACTCTTGAGACGGAGGAAGGAGATATTCATCGCGATCACCTGCGTCATTTCGTATTTGGTCGGGCTGTCGTGTATTTCGGAGGTACGTAACAAGGATTTGACTATCGGTTGATGATTACCACTAATATACACTAGCGGTTGAATAATACTACATTATGAAAACTACACTTTTTTCCCTAAAATGGTTTTCCTTCACCGTTAGGCAACGATATTTTGTACAAAATCAGTGGTACAGGCTGGGGATCAAACTCACAATTTCACGGATGAGTGGTAAAATGTTCTTCAGTCAACTAACACGCCTTTTCAAGGTGGTCCAATTAAGTTTCAGTGTCTGTTTGTAAAGCTACACACATAAAATTTAAACGATTCATAGCTTGCAATGTTTTTGAAGATGTCTTCAATAAGTGCATCAAATCTTATCTCACTTAGTAAGCTTATTATAATGTCAGACCAATATCTTAATTTTTGATAATCTTATACTTTCCCTACTCATCGCAGCAAATGTACTTTAATTTCAAATTCCAGGGAGGCATGTACGTCTTCCAAATCCTGGACTCGTACGCCGTCTCCGGCTTCTGTCTGCTGTTCCTGATCTTCTTCGAGTGCGTGTCCATCTCGTGGGCATTCGGAGTCAACCGCTTCTACGATGGCATCAAGGAGATGATCGGCTACTACCCCACTATCTGGTGGAAGTTCTGCTGGGTCGGCTTCACGCCTGCTATTTGCATTGTAAGTATTTTTATACGTTATATTCAGATTACTGACAGATTTTCTAATGTCTTACTCGTGACCACAGGCTTACTAGGTTAACAGAATTATTGTTACTTTTCTAGACATAGTTCATAACCACTTTCTAGGCTCTCTGTGATCGCGGTCTAAATAGTATTTAATAGAAGACCTATATCATTTTTCGAGTGAAAGTATATTCTTTTCGCTATTCTCTATTGAGACTGCCTTTTCACTTTATTACCCACTCATCAGTTGTTAAGACCACAAAAGTTGGAAGACCGTAAAATTATACTAAGTATATTTATTCATATATGGACTACGTTATCTACGACGTTCGTTATATTGGTATGGTAATACGCAATAAATATAATATGTATCTATTCTAATCTTCGTAATAGTTTGGGAAGAATTTTGGTTCGAGGATTCAAATTTACTTGACATCAGAAACTTAGGGCTCTTTCAATTTATGCGTTTCTTGACGGCCGGCTGCGGTGCGTTTATCGTACCGCATACGGACGGTCGTTTGTTTTCATATAAAACGCGCGGTGCGGCAACAGTGCGGAGTCGGTACTTGAGAACTCGGTTCTCGGCTCGGTTCTCGGTACCGATGCTGCGCTGTTCGTATACGACCGTCCGTATGCGGTACGATAAACGCACCGCTTTCGCACCGCAGCCGGCCGTCAAGAAACGCATAAATTGAAAGAGCCCTTATACATATATAATAAAATTTGACGGCCACATTTCCCGTCCCATTTATTATCCGAAGTCTCGAAGCAGTATTAAAGTTTATGTTGGGAATGTTGGGACGTGTATAAGTGCTTGCGGGTCTATATATAGAAATCGATGATTTTAACGAATGTATATTTTTTACAGAGCGTGTTCATATTCAACCTGGTGCAGTGGAAGCCGATAAAGTACATGAACTATGAGTACCCGTGGTGGTCGCACGCGTTCGGCTGGTTTACAGCGCTTTCGTCCATGCTGTGCATCCCTGGGTACATGGTGTACCTGTGGCATGTCACCCCTGGCACGAGGATGGAAGTAAGTCAATATATTAATATAAAATCTTGGGGCTCATACCCTCTTGTCCATGCTGCGCATCCCTGGGTACATGGTGTACCTGTGGCACGTCACCTCTGGCACGAGGATGGAGGTAGGTACGTCAATATAATCAAAATTGATCGTCTCAGAAAAAGTCTATATTCAACAGCTACGCTATAGTCCGACAAGTTCTTGTGCGACCCTTCTTGCGGTGGTGTCAGGAGCGAGGAGGTAAATCACACGCAATTGTCTTTGGAAATTTATTTCAATTTCTTTCTCCGAAACATCACCTGTCCCTGCTGACATCTAGCGTGACTCAGGTGACGAGACGCACCTGTGAATACCGCAGAAGGGTCGCGCCTTTTTATTTCTTTACCTACCGAATAAGCTTACAAACATGATCTTTCTTCAATAACAACTTTTTACTTATTTTTTTCTTTTTAAATCTGTAGGGCTTAGCTCTAGGGTTATAGTGCCTTATATTTTTGTTATAGTATACATTGCACTCTAAATTCCTGTTATCAATATTTATTTTGGTAAAAACTTGATTTAATTGTGAAATATACATTTTTGTTTAGAAATTCCACAAAATCGTGCGTATTCCTGAGGACGTGCCGTCCCTACGGACTAAGATGCAAGCCGAAGAGCTGGCGAAGCACCAGAAAGCCTAAGCTCTACGTCTACTTAACGCCACAGATCTCAGGACTGATGAGGCGGGGTTTCGGCTGGGGCGATGCGGTTATGTTCTTGCATAGTGTGTATATTCGTTATATATATGATTTGAATATAATTTATCTTTAGTTTATATAACAATATCAGTATTCGATTTCTGTAACTGCTGTATAAAATATACATATAAGTTACCGTATTTGAAAGGCTATGCAAGAAAATAATAAGAATGTGAGTAGAATATAATATTATAAAAGCATCACGCACAAATATATCTGTATATCGATAGTAGAATATCGTGCCATATTAAATTGTTAGTTATTTAATTTTGTAAGTTGTTCTGTTTTAGTCAATAATAACTATAATTGTATTATCGTTTGTTTAGCTTGTAAAATATATTAATGTTTTGAAATATTAACTAAGATTTATATATTTATTGAGATTATTCATGATAGAATTACCATAATATACCTATATAGAATATTGTGTAACAATTACTGAGAGTGTATAATTTGATGATTTGACGACTTTTGGGTGCGTCGCGACGCGTTCATGTATGTTCATATTTTACGTTATATTTTTAAGTAGCGTTATTTTGTAATATTTTAGGAGTTCGGGTGTATGATTGGTATAATATGATTAATGAAATGTTAACTATCTGTTATTATTGTCTTCCATTTATCACTTTTAGAAAATGTAACGTGTTTATCGACAAGAAAGTCGCTTGCTGTTAAGTATTTGAGTTAAATGATGACAACATTTTAATAGATACTGCCGACATCTTCAGAGGTGTCAAGAATCGAAACAGTAATCTATTGACGACCAAAAATCTATGCCATTTTAAATAATGGATGCAGAAATTCATTGCGACTATAAACTTTTGTTATCCTAAAAGGATTTAGCTTTGTAGTTTACATATTTAGTATTATAATAGAAATATTTGTATTGTAGCCTCATATACTGCATAAGCCTAAAACGCAACGAGACGCGAAATCAGTTTGAATCTTTATGGTGTTTTGAAAATCCTATATATATTAGGTAAAATACAAAATATATTAGTAACTTTGGTAAGTGTAATGCTTTTGATGTATTTATTCTTGTTAAAAAGTATACAGTTTTTAAAAAAAAATATTACTTACGTAGATTATTATTGTACAAGGAGCTGCAATTTCTGATGCCGATGTTTGTTGTAATTGTATGGTTGTATTTATCATATCTTTAGTGTAAGGACTCTTAAAAGTGGAAACATATTTCTAACACAGTGAAAAGGTGGTGTGAGTGGCAATAAATAAAGAAAAATCCTTGTCACCCTAAATTTTCTCTCTGTGTCTAGAAATTGTATCTGATGAATATTAACTATGTGTAATACTTATATTATGTTTGGTCCTTAAGCTTTAATCAGTTTATTATTTTATGACATAATGAACTTATAAATACCTACACGAAAGAACATCAAAACATTAGTATTCATTAGTAAATCAGTAGAAATCATATATCATGATAAAATTAAGAAAATAAGAACCCTGTGTTCAGATTGAGACCAACAATCCAAAACAATAATAATTGGTAATGTCTATTCTAAATATTAAAATATACTGTAGATTTTTAATATGCTGTTGCCAAAAATCTTTGAGAAATATTTATCAAATTATATTACGATGTTCTGGAAGACTATTTAAAGATCAAATAATATTTACATTTTGAAATTCTACACTTATAAATTATTATGCCATGATATTTACCTAGTAGGTATGTAACTCTTATTTTTTTAATGTCCAAAATTATTTTATAAAAACAAATATCTTTCTACTCTAATATACAATATTAAATATTACAAAATGCGTATTTACGTGTTCAATATTTAGAGGATGTGTGTCTATTTAAATGTCAATTTGAAAAATATATAATAGTGAACTTTCGTAATTCATTAAATGTTATGATGTATGCATTTAGGAGTGTTTATAATGTTAATGACAATATATGATATATTAAGATGATATTATGAAGAAAAATATGTGTACTCAAGTTTTAGTATCCAAATTACATGCTTAGTCAAGATTACAAGATTTTTTTAGAAGCTTATTTATGTCCATTAACGCAGAATATTTAATTAACCTTTGACGGTTGCTATATTCAATGAGTAATTCAGAGTACAATTTAATTACTTTTATTTCTTTCGCGCAACTTTTAGTAATTTTGTAATTCGTGAATATGCCAAGTCTGCATTATGTAAAGTGCTATGATGAATGTGCTTCCATAATATATTTTAGATGTAAAATTAGTATATTTAGTTGTAATTGTAAGTTTAGTTGCATATAATGTGTACTTCATCATGAAATCTTGTTTAACTGCACTCAAATGATGTATAATTTATCATACAAATAAAAAAGCTTTCCAATATTAATTCAGAAGAAAAAAATAACCAAAAATACGACGAACAAACAAATAAGGTACAAATAACAACAACGAATAACCCTCCTTCTGACGCAGACGTATAAATAGTATAGTTGTGAGTGCAATGCAATGAGATTTTCAAAATGTTTTATTATTATTTTTACATATTGAAATTACTACATTCCATGATATGTCAATTTTATTTATATTATTATAGAACTTAATATTAAAACCACATATCCGAAGGAATTGCAGGAAGAAATGGAGAAATATATTATTAAACAGTTTGTCTTGTAATGTAGATCGTAATTTATTTATTTCAATAAATAGTGAATAGTGACTGTGTTTTTCTTTTAACCATTGTCACCATGTTTTGAAGATGGCTGTTGGTCTGCCTGCTACCTCTTCAAGACTAAACATCTTAACCGATTCAGTTGAAATTTCGTGTAGATATAGTTTAAGGCCTTAGGACGGCCTACGGCTAAGGACGACAAGGTCGTATGCAAATTTTTGTCAGCATCAAGATGGTGGAATCAAGCTTCCGATTCAAATTGTTTCATATCAGGGTATAAGTGCTTCATTTGTACCATTTGTACCCTGACCTAGACATTTTTACCGCTGAAGACAAAAACGGCATTTTGACGTCATAGTGGTACAAATGATGCACTTATACCCTGATATGAAACATTTTGAATCGGATGCTTGATCCCGCCATCTTGATGCTGACAATTTTTTGTGGCGATATAAAAACGTTAAGGGGGTGAAATTTAAATGCGAGGAGGAATGGGCGAGCGAAGTCGCGGTAAACGCTTGTGGATATGTTTGTATGAAAATCTGACAGTTTTAAAGCTAAATCAATAAAACTTGGTAAATACCAAGTACAAATACTATTTGAAAGTTTTTAATTGAAAACATACGCGCTATTTACAAAAGTAGCTGCTGTAATGAAGCCTGTTTGATAAAATACAGGGCCTAATATTACGAAAAAATCATTGCAAAATTACAAAACTAACAGAACGCGTCAAGTACAGTTTGATGAATCTATTATATACCACACAATTTTGGGACCTTTTAGCGCGTATGCGCAAATTAATGTTGCCCACTAAAATTGTTATGTAACAAGTTGCAAGCGTTGTATGTAGGTACACTGAGCCGCAATATTGTAGCAGTTTTGACATTCATGCTTCTGCATACATGCATGAATTTATGCATGCATGGGTGCATGCGTAATAACGTCGTCGATGAAGACAATCGTTCAATACTGTCTAAGACCCGAGTTTGCCAATTTTAATGTTTTAAATTGTATTTTATAAGCTGGTAAACCTCAATGGACGGTTATGTTAATTTGACAGAGATAAAATATAAAATATGTTAAACAATGCTAAACCGGCTGTTTAAAAATGAATAACAATAATAATGTCCTCCTAGCCGAATTTCGACTACGGCGGCCTATCTCAACAGAGATTAGCCAACTGCGCGGGACATATTATAGTGCACAAGTGTGTGCGCAATACACAGGTGCACTCTCTGTTCCTTCACTCTCATAATTCGGTGAGACGGCAGTCCGACATGACCGTAGAGAGATTAGGCGCAGGACTAACGGCTTAACGTGCTTTCCGAGGCCCGGGGGTGTTAACACCACCAACTTCCTAACTCCGGAGCTGTGACTGAGTAATTTCAAGACAGAAAAACCCAAACGCTCGCGGCCCGACCCGGGATTCGAACCCGGGACCAACCAACGTGCTGACCACATACCAACGCGGCAGTCAAAAGTGAAACATGACCGGTGGTATTACAAAAAAATTAAACCAGGTTTTAACTAGGTCTAAATATTAGCCGATAACAGAGGAATGAATGACACATTCGTGACATAACCTAATAGAGAAACTTAGCTTAGTCCTGGCTTAAACCCGGTACTAAGTTTTTAATAGCGGGGTGTATGTTTAAGCAGATTCTCGATAAGAAAGCAGGCTACCGTAGGATATTTTACGACCTCCGTAGCTGAGTGGCTCGCACACCGGTTGTCGAGATGTCGCTATTTCTAGGGTTCAATCCCCGGTCGGGTCAACATAGAAATTCATATTTTCTTTACCTATCGTCTCGTATCTGGGTGCTTTGATTTCACTGTTGTTTCAGATTTCCATAACACAAGTACTTAAAAGCTACTTACTTTGGGATCTGAGTAATGTATGTATGTGTGATGTTGACCAATATATATTTTTTATATATTTTTCTGTTTATTAAATGATTGAAATATTAATATGACTGATATGTATGAGCTATGTTAATTAATATATATTTATAGATATAATGGTATGTACTAATTATAAATAAATATAATATGTGGGATCCCGCCACATATTAAATTTTCACGCCTAAACTAATTTTGATTATAATCAAATACCTACATAATTCAATGTAAACGATGAAAAACTGAATATGATAAAAAAACGTAATAAAAGGCATAAGTTTACATAAAACTTTTTAATAGTTTCAATATTTTTTACACTCAGTTTATAAGTTAAAACTGAAAATAAAACTTTTTCCGAATTTGACTGTACCTACAGTTTGCCTTGGATACTAGGATGGCGATATTAAAAGATTGATGATTCAATAAATTATCTAATATGAAAACCTACACATTTGACGAAGCGTGTACATGTGGGCCAAATGGTTATGTTTTACAATCCTTATTTGGCGTACTATTGTGCAAAACTCAGCTACGATTGTTCAGTAAAAAATATAAATCATAAAAGTCATTTATTTATGTATGTAGGCCCACAGGGGGCACTTATACACGTCCCAACATATATTTTTTAAGCCCTACCACTGCTTCGGGACTAATTATGGGCTGGGGCTGAGAAGAAGCAGCGCAAGAAACTCAGTCGCTATTGTCAAAGCCTCTTTTAAAAATAATGTTTAGATACAGAAATTGTACTAGTGCGAGCTCATCCACACGTTACACAATAATAGCCAGAAGATTGAATTAGCGTGGTAAAGCAATTATTATCCTTACTTACAGACGGTTGCTGATTCGATTCCCGGTTCAAGTATTTTTTTATTTTTTTTATTTGGATTTGGAATGGGTTTGCTCTTGACTCTAGACTACAGTAGTAGACACAGTCGACGGTGGAGCGAACTCACCCAGAAGGTTCTGGCACTCCCACTCACCGACGGAACACAGCAAGCTGCTTGGCGCCGGGCTCCGTTGGGAGGACGGTAGCTACCAGGCGGCACCTCACGGAGCCTGCCGCCGCTGATTGGAGCATTAGGGTAAATACACCCCTGGGACTAGTCTAAGTCTCACCTGCTGGTAGCGCTGACTGACGGTGGTGGTCTCTATGTCTGACGCGCGCGGCAACACGCCCGCCTTCACAGTGAGGGTAGCGTGGGTGGAGGCGAGGTACTGAGGCAGGGGAACTGAGATTTTGCTGACGGTGACATTTAGCGACTGGTCCTGGTCTCACCTGCAGGTAGTACCTCTAGACTAAGCCAGACGTGGCGTAGTCAGAGTCGTAGGTGGAGCGACTCACCCAGAAGGTTCTAGCACTCCCACTCACCGGTTAATATCAGGACACGAATGAACCAAACTCAGTAATCTAAGAGGAAGATTAAAGAATTATGACATTTAAAACTGGATTTGAATTTACAAATTTGCTGAAAGGGGGCCTAAATTGGCTGGGTGTTTGAAACTTATGCAACTTTTTAACATGATTTCTCTATAGTATAAGTATTATTATTTTTAAAATGTTGTTATTGTAAATTGGTTAAGTTTTGTTTTATACAATGCGGCACTGTTGTCGAAGCCTTCATGTGGTGACTAAGAAGCAAAATTGCGACCACTTTCTTAATACTCGTAGGATCAACTTTGAAATCCCAAATATTTTTTTCACTTACCCATACTATTTAGTAAATCAGCTAGGTAAAGTATGGAAAGGTGATATTTTTTGGTCTGTTTTCGAGGTTATTGTAATAGAGATAAATGTTGCAGGGGAACTCATCTATCACCTCGTGAAGGCTCTGTCTGACATCGGTGACGGGACAGACTATATTATTTGTTCACATTTAATAAGTAAATATTTTTTAAATTGAATAAACTTAGTTGAATTGTATTTTGCAATTAAAAATCACAAGTTTATATTAATTAACTGCCGATGTTATGCTTGCAGGCTAAAGACTAACCACGTGGTAACAATTTGTGAAACTGTGCCTTAAGAGAAAAATACTTTAATAATACTTAAAAGGTAAGATCTCAATAAAAATGCGCAACGGCACGTCGACATCGAAAATATAATCGAACATAAAATTCGCATTCTGGTCGAGTGTCTTGAAGAGTATCGATACTCAGTTTTAATATCGATTGTACAATCGAATGACATATTAATATTACATACTTAGAGTCGATTTTACAAACTTATCCGACGGAATAAGTATAAAACGACCGATTTAAAAATGACATTTACCTACTTAAATGATTGCTGAAAAATAGGTGACGTTTTCAAATTAGGCGTTTGGTATTGTGTTCGACGAATATTCCTTATCTGTCGTTGGTCAAATCGACTCTAAATCGACAAGCTATCAGCTCGGAGACAGGAAATGGTGGTGTTTAAAAGCGGCCTGCCTTGTGTCTGATCTCTCTCTAGGATAATATTATGACGGATTGCTTTCTCACCGGACTATGGAAGTGAAAGGAACAGAGAGTGCTCCTGTGTATTGCGGATATACTTGTGCACTATTACTGGTAGTACTCTCGAGCAGTCGGCAAACTTCAGGTGCGATTGGCCGCCGTAATCGAAATTCGGCGAATGCTCACAGTGTACGTATAGGTACTCTCTTTCTAATAAATAAATATGGTGCTTTTATAATACTTGAATAAATATGGAATGGCTAATTTCGAATTAATTACAGATAGGCGGAACGACATAGTGAAGACAAATATTTTAAATTAGGTAGTTTTATCAGAGGCATACATTTATTAAAGTAAGGTAGATGGTATCATTTAATTAAATGCGGTCTAATCGTAAAGTTCATTACAATTCAAAGATAAATGAAACCAAACTGTCTTGCGCCCAATGTCAAAAAGTTATTAGACATAAAAAATTCCTCAGATACTCCCGCTGCAAACTGACTTATGACTTAAAATGTTAAGTTAAGTCAGCCTATTAGATCCCACTGCTGGGAAAAGGCCTCACCTCAACTATGAGGAGGAACGAGCCATACTCCACCACGCGGGCTCAGTGCGGATTGGTGGAGGGGTGTCTGTAAGGCAAGTGACAAACCTTACTGTCAGATGTTATCAAGCCGCCCTAGGGCCTCTGACTAGGCTTAACGACTAATACCAAGAGATATTAGCCGGGACCAACTGCTTAACGTGCCTTCCGAAGCACGGAGATGCTTGTCATGGTCGTCACTTTAATGGTCGGAATGGTCACCCATCCAATCACGACCGCGCCGTGGGTTGCTTAACTTTTGGTATCACTACCAAAGCGCTGCCGCCACTGCGCCACAAGCACCTCCTGCGCCACAAGCACCTCCACTTAAAATGTACCAACAAAGAAAAACTGTACTACTTAATGGATTCCGAACGCAAGGCAAAGTGGGTTTGTGATAACTGCAATCGCAGAAAGGCTAAAACTAAAAACAATAATAGTATCACTCCAACCTCGGGTAATACAAAACCAGCCAATAAAAAACCACAGGATCTAAAGAAGACACCAAGGAAAAAGAGTATTGATTTTAACACACCAATAACCCCAGATATGATGTCATCTGAAATAGACTTACCGGTAGAGGTTATCGATAACATAACTCGTAGAAAGAAGCAACCAACATCTATTGTAAATATCCCTACCAGCAATTTCTTTGACTCCCTACAGACTGAGTTGGATGAATATGAGGTTGAAGATGACTCTAGTAGTACACCACTAAAGCTAAACAGAAGCTGCCCTGATATTATAGTGAAAAGTCACTTAGACCACGATTCTTTACAAATAAAGCTTGATAATCTACAGCAAAAATATGAATCAGCAGAACTTCAAATTGAACTTCTATTATCAGAAAATTTTAGCTTGAAGAAGACTATAGAACTCTATAAATCTAAGATTAATAACTTGATTCAATGTGCAAAAATACAGAGCCTTCACCAGCACCAAAAAGTAAATGTAACTCTATAAAGAAATCTACCAGGAAAGCAAAAAATATTGAGGACTCATTTACCATTGAAACACAGCATGCATCAACTCCACCAACAGATACAACCACTACAGAGAAAGATCTTAAAGAGAACCCACGAGTAAGACAATTAATTATCATAAGTACTAACAACAAAAATAAGGTCCTGAATCTGGCCCTGCGTACTTTCTCAGAAAAAATTCAATTGTGTCGTTACAAATTACCTCACAGAAGTATCTTGGAGACTTTGGAGACAATTGACGAAAAAACCAAATCTCTCACTAACGACGACTATTGTGTGATAATGGTTGGCGAAAAGGACTTCGAGACCTCACAAGATTATGGTGCACTTATCAGAAATATCCGAAACAAACTAATTCGCTTGAATTACACCAACATCATCGTCTGCCTACCTACTTTCAAGTGCGGCAGATTTACTCAGCTCTATAACAGACGAATTGAAATATTTAATAAACTCTTATATTATGATGTAAAGAAACATGAACATGTATACATACTTGATTCAAACCTACATCTTACATATGACTATCAAATGTTTGGGGGACCACGGGGTGTCATAAATAATAGAGGGATGCTGAATATTTTATGTAATTTGAAGTACCTTATTGATAATATACAGTTTTACAAATCTAAAAATAGCCATAACATTGAGTATGAAGAAGAGCATCAACAGGAGACTTTTTTTCGAGGCTAATGTTAATAATGTCCTTTTTTCAATAATGCACCAAAATATAGCAGGTGCCCTATCTAAGACAGATACACTGGAATTGATACTGGCTGACTTTAATTATTCTAAAGATCTGCCTGATGACATTTGTCTCAGCGAAACTTTTTTTAAATCGGGACATGAAAATAGTTTTAAATTATCTAATTACGAATTAGCTGCTTTTTTAGTAGACAAAAAAGGAGAGGGGGAGTTTGCATACTCGTGAAATCAGGACTAGACTATAAAAAAAAATCTACTGTGTGTAAATACGCTGTACCAATAGAATTCGAATGTTGCGCTGTAGAGTTCCCTAGCAATGGTCTCATAATTATTTGCCTATATAGGACTCCATCCTCTAATGTATCGGTTTTTCTGAATAAACTCGATGCTTTGCTTTATAAAGTTTGCAGGAATAAAAATAAGAAAATAATTATTTTAGGTGATCTTAACATTAATACTCTGAAAACTGATGCTATTGCTTGTACTTTTCAGGACCTTGCAAAAACATATAATATGACTATACATATAAATGAACCAACACGACGGTTATCTTGCATTGACCACATTCTAAGTAATATAGAAAACTCTACCGCATTTGTTGTACATTTAGGATTATCAGACCATGAAACAGCTCAAATAATAAAATTTCCTGTAGCAAATAAAATACAAAAACCCAAAATTTGCTACACTTACAAAAGGGACTATAGTTCTGAAAATATAAATTTATTTAAAAATCATATTAAACAATTATCTTTTAGTGACGTTTTAGTAGAAGAGGATATTAATAAAGCTTTTGACCTTTTTCATAACACGATACTATTCTTTTACGATCTTTGCTTTCCCAAGGTTAAAGTAAAAGTGCAAAATTATAATATTAATAGCAAAAAGTGGATAACCGTGGGACTCAGAAAAAGCTGTAGGACAAAACGAAGACTTAGAATAAACTAAAAAATGTAAGGATGCTTACTACAAATATTCCAAGCTACTTAAGAGATGTATTGGTCAAGCGCAAAAAAATTGTAACAATAAATTCATCCTCAACAGTAAAAATAAGTCCAAAGCCTCTTGGCAAGTGATTAAAAACATGGAGCACAGCAGCACTAATCAGGATATAAAAAATATGACATTTGATAATAATACGATTTGTGACCCTATATGTATAGCTGAAGCATTTAACAGGCATTTCATTTATTGTTCCGATAAATTGACGAAAACGACTACCAATAATAATAGCCATATGATCGAAAATAGTTCAAGACATTCAATGTATCTTAAGCCCATGACTGAAATTGATGTAAAAAATCAAATATTATCCCTTAATAACACAAACTCTGAAGGCCCTGATGAATTATGTACTAAGGTAATAAAAGGATGTAGTAATGAATTGACTCCTATCTTGACATTTTTAATAAACTCATTGTTTGAAAAAGGCACATTTCCTGAGCGATTAAAGATGTCTATTATTAAGCCCTTGCTCATATTCTTAAGCCCACAAAAAAGGTTGCAAAAATGACCCTAACAATTATAGACCCATAACTTTAATCCCTATAATTTCAAAGATCTTTGAAAAATGCATGTACGTTAGACTGATGAACTATTGCAACCAATTTAACATTGTTAACAAAGACCAATACGGCTTTCAAAAGCAAAAATCTACCACTCTAGCTATATTTGCCCTATTTCAAGAAGTTTTGACCAATAAAGATTCAAAAAAAATTGACTACTGTTTTATTTCTCGACATGACAAAAGCATTTGACTTAGTTAATCACAATATCTTGCTAAAAAGCTAGAAAAAATTGGTGTTAGGGGGAGCCCACTTCAATGGTTTGAGTCATATCTACGCGACAGACAACAATCAGTGGCAATAACACAAACTTCAAGAGTAAATATTAGAAAGGCATATCAGTCAAGGTTTATCTGTAATAGATGTGGTGTACCACAAGGAAGTGTCCTTGGGCCACTCCTGTTCATATTTTATATAAATGACATAATACATGTAACTCGACATAAAACCATATTATTTGCAGATGATGTATCTATTATTGTAACCAGTGACATGAAAGAAGGCTTGACGAGGCATGAAGCTAAGATTAATCAAACTATATTTGACATTATTGAATGGCTTGACATACATAATCTAAATATTAATTTGACTAAAACTAATTACATGCAATTTAATAATCTTAAAAATTATAATTTCAATGTAACTTATAAGGGTAATATTATTAAGCAAGTTGATGTAGTTAAGTTCTTAGGTATAATTTTAGACGAAAATATTAATTGGAAAAAACAAGTTGAAATAGTATGTGATAGGATTGCTCGCTTTGCTTATGTATTGAAAAGACTTCGTTACATCACAGATAAACAGACCATCCTAACAGCCTATCATGCTTACGTCGCCTCGATACTACGATACGGGTTACTTCTCTGGGGAAATAGTGTTAATGTACATAAAGCTTTTGTGGCACAAAAAATGTGTGTGCGTGCTATATATGGTGTACCTCCTTATCACACATGTAAACCCCATTTTTTAGAAGTCTCCAGATTCTTACATTGCCATGTCTGCATATTTTTGAGGTTTGTAAATTTGTTAAGAAAAATCCTGTTTTTTTTTGCAGAGCTTGTGATATATATCCCCGGAATAAAAGAAACCCTTACAGGCTTGTTTTAAACTATGTACCTGGAACTGCTCTGTACCAGAAAAATTGTTTGAATATGTGCATAAAAATATATAATAGTATACCAGCGACCATTACAGTCTTGAGGCCAAGACTCTTTTAAAACAAGCTATATGTATGGCTCCTAGAATATTTTTTTTATAGCATTAAGGAATTATTGACATTATACTGAAACTCATTTATATTTTAAAAAAGAAGAATAATATTTTTACATACCTTATTTGTGGCAAGACATGTCGGACTTATTAAGTTTATGTTTTTTCTATCCAATGTACCGTGTTTCTGTGTAAATAAATGTAATGAAATTGAATTATTTCAATTTCGATTGTAATCATATTGTTGTAACCCATTTAGTTTTTGTCAGTGATTGGTATTTTGACATTGCAATATTAACGTTGACCACAGATTAGAAAGAGTATGTCTAAAGACGTTGACCAAACTTATATGTATCTCGTGTTTGTCTTGACATTTTTCTTATTATTTTTGATGGTTTGATTAATTGTATAATGCTTAAATTTCAACATTATTGAGATGTGTTATGATATGAAACATTTGCATGCCAGCTTCTGGTGAATTGTGCGAACTTTGACTTTGTTTGTATGTACCATCATTATGTACCGTAATTCAAGCCAATAAATGAATCTGAATCTGAATCTGAAAGAGCCACACAGATTTACCTCATTTACATTAAGTGACATGTGCTCTAACTAAATGAACAATGAAATTAAACCTTAAGGCGGTCCTGCACGAAGTTGAGAAAATTAACGTATTTCTAAATCACTTGTACGATGAGCTGAATTAGTTAAATACATTTAAATAACTTATTTACACTAGCCTTATCATTGCACATGGTCCTGGTCTTTTTGAAATTTAAAACAAATTCTTTATGATATAATAAACATGACTTGTAGCTAATATTACCTACTCATATTGCTAATATTAATAAGTTTGATTCTGTTTGAAGATCGTTTAGACTTACTCGACTTGCTTCGCACTGCTAATATAATAACTGAAATATATTATTAAAAGGAGTCTCTTTAAGGCAAGGTTCCGAAGACTGGCAGCGTTCCCCCTTTGAATAGCTAGACTAATTCTTTGTCCAAAGTAGCTGTCAGCTCTTCGTTCCCCTGTTATGTCGACTAACCTTTTTGCTATTTTCTTAAAAAGCCGTATAGCGCTAAGAACTTAAGTAATTAAAGTAAGAAGTTTTTAGTAATGTTATTTAAGTGTCTACAGACTATCGATATCAAAGTCTTGTATGCACAACACTACGGCCGAGCCTCGCTCGACCTTCACCGATAAAGGCTGTATTGAAGACACAATTAGCATATAACGAATGAAAATTTACGATTCGCACGTGAAATGAATGTAAAATGTCGAGACAACGCATAGCAGGGATCGACCTTGAACGCAAGAAATCCAGGGTTAGGATCTCAGATTTTTAAAAAACTAGTTTTTCTGAATTAGTAATTCGTAATTAGTAAAATTAGTAAGTCAAGGTTTAGTATGGAGAGAGGCTGATAAAATCATGTTTGTCTAGTCAAAATCGTCAGTAGCCTGGAGTTCACCAACTCATGTTCAATTTATATCAACCCGTTAGCATTATTTGACATATATTGTATAGGAATTCTGTCAAATTAACCAGCTGCTTTAAATTGGTAAACTGGGGTCTTAGCCTAGAGTTCACCAACACATGTAATTTTAATCTGCCGGTTTAGTATTATTTGTCATATTTTGTATTTCATTAGCTGTTCAAAAATTGTAGAACTCGGATATTGGTGTTTTTCATAATACATAATTATGAAAAAGAGGTGTATAGAGGTGTGTAGAGGTAGATATTTTTTGCTTTGGCATGCCTAAATGGCTAGACGGATTTTGACTTATGAAGTGTCGTTAAGTCAATCTCCAAAACGGGTGCGCTCATGTGATCGCTCTGGCGCTTTTCGGATATGAGTATTTGGTTGTAATTGTGTATTTCATTTAAAGGAGTGAGTACAATATTTGAACATCATTATTTTAAGTGAGATAACATAATTCAAGTAAGGTATTGGTGTCTAATAAGCGCCCAGAGCGATCACACGAGTGCGTCCGTTTTGGAGATTGACCCCGTTTATTTTGTCACTGACTTAGGCAATGTTTTTCTAAATAAAGCAATATGGGTATCAATGAAAGCTAGTGCAAATACCATTTTAAAAATATGAAAAATATGATACATTTTTAGTAAAAAAATAATAATAATTAGGTATTGTTTGCAATATGACAAGAAGGAAAAAATGGGTGAACGCAGCGTAAGGAATTTGATAAACAATGGAAATAAAGTTGGAAAAAAAAGTAAGATCAACCATAAAATAAATCAATAAGAGATTGATTGATTTATTTTATGGTTGATCTTACTTTTTTTTGTTTTTAATTATTTTTCTATTTATTACACATGACATAATTTTGGTTAGTAGAATCTTAAGGCCTATGTTTGTTTCTTATTATGATTGATGGTCAAAATTGCTCCTTTTCTATTGATCTAACAATTACATAACTCTGGAAGATCTTGGGTAATCACCCAAAGCAATCCCTAAGCAAATAGAGAAACAAAAACCTTTTCGCGCCATCAGATAAGGGCCGGGCTATCGTAATACAAATAACTAACGTAAAAGCACCAGTTATGGGATCACGAATTGTGTGCACGAAATTTAAGTTCGATTTGACCAAATCTTGTAATTGTTTCTTGTTTGTTAGGTAGGTTCGTTATTCGTAATATTGGGCAGAAGTAAATAATAATAATGTTCTCCTAGCCGAATTTCGACTACAGTGGCCAATCTCAACAGAGATTAGCCGACTGTGCGGGAGATATTATAGTGCACAAGTGTGTGCGCAATACACAGGTGCACTCTCTGTTCCTTCACTCTTATAATTCTGTGAGACGGCAGTCCGACATGACCGTAGAGGAATCAGGCGCAGGACCAAGGGCTAACGTGCTTTCCGAGGCACAGGGACGTTAACACCACCTACTTCCTAACTCCGGAGCTGTGTCTGAGTTATTTCAAGACAGAAATACCCAACACTTTCTACCTGACCCGGGATTCGAACCCTCGAACTCGTGGTTAGTATCCAGCGTGCTGACCACTAGACCAACGAGGCATTTATAAATAATGGTATTACAATTACGAGTTAATACTGTTCAATTCAACCTAGTACTTATTTTGGAAAAAACTTTTTTGTTTTCTTGTACTTTAAATACTACAAGTTCTTCCTTCATTTGCCAAAAATATGACTAATTATATTTCTATAGCAGTCCCTTAAAATTAATAAATTATTTTCAGTGTTCAATTGAACTTCCTGTCCATAATGATTTAATCGAATATGAAAATAATTGTTTTTACACAGTAACCAACGAATGTTGATAGGTATACTGTCCGTAACTCAACTCGCCATGACTGGTGCTCTTACGTTACATGCATTTCTCGGTATCCTCGCTTAAACTAACAAACGTAATAGAGTGATAAGCGACGCCGGGTGCCATTAGTAGTGATGAAATGTATTTGAACACAGATTACACACAACATGTTTGGATATAGAATGCTCCCTCCTAATAGACTACACGCCCATGTCCAAAATGGATGGGTCATATGAACCCCCAGGAGACGTAAGTAGGACGATATAAGAGCATAAAATAATAAGATTCAGCACTATGCCGTCACTTGTAAACTGTCCAACTGAGTGCTGGTGAGAATTCAAAAGTGCAGGAGAAGAGTAAAGTACATTTTGGTCATATATTTTTGTACAGCATTTTTACCATCGATAGATCCATGAATAATAATAAGAAAGCGCGTAGTGCCGTAAAAAACGTGCGCCACAAAGTCGGTAAATATTGTTTTTTTTTTAAAAGACCAAAATGTACTTTGCTCTTCTCCCGCACTTTTAAATACTCACCAGCACTCAGTTGGACAGCTTACAAGTGACAGCGAAATACGCAAATACGCAACGAAAATAGATCCTCTTTTTTTTTAAAGTCGGTTGAAAAATTAAGTACAAGTAGACATTACAGCTGCAGTATTTTTTTTAAATTTTGCTACAAGTTTTTGGATGATTGTCTTAGACCCAAGTTCACAAATTTTTAAACGGCCGATGAAGCTTAATTGGGCGTTTATTTGACTGATTAAAATTAAACATGTCTTGGTGAACTAAAGGTTTAAACAAATTAACGATGAAACACCGAGTTCCTAGCTAGGTATTAGGGTAATGCATGTTTTCAACAGATTTGATGTAGTTAGGTTACAGTTCTAAGACATTCTTAAGACACAAACTAACTACTTAGGTAAGTACCTAAGTAAGTACTTACTTCACATATTTACCAATTAATTAACTAACTACTTTCTCACCGAAGCCTCAGCTCAGATAGACATTTTTATTTATCTTAGGACATCTTTAAATGTCCTGAGGCATCCCACTGCACCCGACTGACGTTCAGATAGTGGGAGGGAGCGGCAATGATTATAAATTCAGAAGGGACACAAGCCTTTTCTGCCTTCTGGCTCTGATATTGTAGAGTTCTTTTAACAGTGATGTGACTCTATTTACCTTGTTGTTGCTTATTAAAAATTGAAGTATTGCCAGGAATTGGTGAACTCAAGACTAAGAAGTTGCAGTTATGACAAAAAAGGAATTGGGCAGTAAGAAAATACCAATGTAGGATTTTTTATGAAACTCATTGATTTATTATATATAAGGATGCACTACGCCATACAAAATCAAAGCCCAAACATGGCACATGTTATTATTCACCTTATGAAGCTTCAACTGGCTAAGTTCATACATTGCCGCTTAAGCTTCAGCTATTTAAATTGTCATGTGTAATTACGCAGCAATGGATGACGACACTACGTCATATGTCAAATATCATTCACTTGAAGATTCATAAGCCAATAATACGAACAAGGAAGTAATGGATTAGATTGTTTGTTCATGTTTTGTATGAAATTAATTAACTGATGATAAAATTAGGTATATTATGTGTATGAGAATACGAGTATTTTTTAATAAAGACACTTTCATATTAATCATATTTCTACATTTCTACTATACAGGTACAAACTTGTCATACTACAACCAATAATAATTATATTGACACAATTTACCAATTCTGGGTAGGTACACTACAACTACACTGAACTACAAACTAACCTAACCTAACTCATTAAAATGCGGGGATGGTTCACATTTCGATGCTCGACAATGACACAAACGATAATGTACAAAATTGATTTTGAGGCAAATATAATATAATATCTATAGGTACTATAGTACACACACCAACAACATGTTCCACAGATTTATAAGAAGCATAAGGCTACTGACACAGGTCTTAATTTAGTTAATTAATGAGTGTAATAGTATTATAATCGGATTACTAAATTTTTCTATTGAAAATGTATCTTATGTTCATAATGTTCAAAGACATTATGTTATTATTTCTCTGCAGCTGTTTTTATTGTTAGCACGGTTTAAAAGACAAGAGTTCCAGCAGAAATTACTATTTATAAAACACTTTTTCGTCTTTATTTTAGCTACAGTTATTTATTATAATGTGGTTTTATAAAAAATACTTTGATTTACTGCTAAGGTAGCTAGAAGGTTGTTTTCTAAACAGTTGGCTAACTGAATTTAAAAATGAGGTGAATAAGGTAACCTAGTTAAGTTCAGTCGGAAGTACGTCAAGGCATACATTTGAACTACAAAAACAGCGTTTATCGTGTAAGGAGTAGAAGCGGTATCAAGGTCAACACGTGTAGTCTGACTTGCGGTGTGTAAGTACACACGGCACACGTCGACTACCCCACTTTCACTTTAAGACCACCCCTATTAACTACGTAATAAAAGCTGTTTTATAGCTCACATGTAACCTGACGTACTGTTGGCTGTACTAAAATTAAAAACCGTTTCTTTAGTCTAGGTACTCGTTATACCTAACTTCTACATTGGATTTTACCGATGGCTAAGATATATGACAGTTAAACAACAAGCAAGTGAAATACAACATAAAAACATAGGCTGGGTGCCCCGAATACTAGCCTAATTGCAGCCTTTTTGCATCTACATCCCTTTACGTGTAGTGTAATACATATCAGATTCAGAAAAAATATACGAACACACAACGCTATATTTTCCCTTCTCATAAAACTGATTGTCCTGGTTTATTGCGATAAATTTGCTTCATTTTCTTTACAAACATAATTTTGTGGAAACCTAAAAACTTAAGTATTTTGTTTAACAAAAAAAAAAATCACTGGCGACTCCATCCTTGAAATTGACTTTGTTCCGATGACGTCACGTATTTTGTTTCATTTTAGCTTTGGGTGTGAAAGTGATAGAAGATTGGCAATGTTTTACGTAAATAAATTAGAAAATAAAATATTATAGCAGGTTTCAAGTATTATTTCGGTGTCAACCTTATCAATAATATTTACCTACCGATAAAACGTCATTCCATATTTTTTACGATTCATTGAGCTGTGATTTTTGCAATTTTTGACGACACACTTAGGCATGTTCATTGTTTGACGGACCACGCGTCATTAGATACTTAATCGGCTTAAAATGGCGATCCGGCCGATAAAAGCATGTGCCATAGCTGTTAGTGTGATGAGATATCCCTATATATATTAAATCAATGATGAAACTACAAACTTATTAGCAAGTTGCATTATTATTTTTCTTGATTATGTCTAAAAAGTGATTAATTTCTATATGGTCTTAAGTATCATCATCCTCCTAGCGTTATCCCGGTAGTGCTCTCGCACGCGAGGGCCCAGGGTCCGCTGACCATGATCCAGGTTGAGGCAGATCAGGTAATTACAGTGGAGCGACTGCCATCTGACCTCCGTGGCCATGTTACCAGGGGAATCTGACCAGTTTGGACGATGGTTACACATTCAGTCGCCTGAATGTGCAGGTTTCCTCACGATGTTTTCCCTCACCGTAAGAGCATCGGTTAGTGAAATGACTAATGTACTTAACTCAGAAAAAGTCATTGGTACATGGAGGCACGTGGGATCGAACCGGCACCACCCGTATGAGAGGCAACCCGCTAGCCACTGCGCCACCGACGCTCTTAAGTATTTGTACTATGTGTAATCTATGAGCTTTATGCATATGTATAAAGTGTAAGCTTCTAATGAGTGTATAAGTCCCATTTTCTGAAGTAGGTACACACGGCCGCATGTCAGGCTACCCCACTTTGACCTTGAGATCGCATCTATTCCTTCGTAATAAAAGCTGTTTTCGTAGTTCACATGGGTAACCTGACCTGCTGTCATTACTTGTACCTCAGAATTTCTTTACAAATTTATCCACAAAGAAAAGTACAATCTGCATAACATAATCTTTGGTAAGACAGAGACGGGTGCCGTGCGAAGGCAACCGAAATAGACCGCTCTCGGCTCGCGCACGCGCCACGCGCACTCCTGCGCAAGGATCCATGGATCGTTCCTAATTTAAAATCCGATTCACCGCTCCCCGTCTCGCTCGTTTTAACCGCAATAAGTGAAATGGACTGATAAGTGATTTTGTGTGTAATATTTGTTTTCAAAATGTGTTGTTTTTTATGGATTTTGGCTGTCATCAGCTACCCGCTTGTTCAAGGTATACAAATAACATAAGTCATAAGTCGTGAGTTTGTCATTTTGTTCCTAAGAAAGTTTGCTGAGCTTGAATTGTGTGAGCTTTATACCTAAAGCTTATAAGATAGAGCTTTAAAATTTTTAAGTCTCCCATTGTTGGCAAACATTAGTTTTATTTATGTAATGATGATTTTGACCAATACATACGTACGTAGTTGTAGGTAATTCTTCTTCTTGTCGTGTCGACACTGGCGTTATATTTTTGAGGACCAATAGGTACTCGGCGACTAACAAAGCATTATAATTAAGTAAATATTCTTCCTGTTACTGTCATGTGTTTCACCTAAATATATAATCTTTTTTATAAATTATGAAAATAAATACATAACAGGTTTATGTACAAGAAATAAAATGCTTATATACTATAATACATAAAAAATATAATAATAAATTTCAATTTCACACATTTAACAATCCCTTATTTTATAAATTAAGCAATTTGTTTGCAAGTTTTTATGAAATAAAATTTCGTTCAGAAAAATTGATCGATTGTGTCATCCGGTGAGACTTGAACCATGGGTAAGAGCATTGGCCCGGATAGCGAAGGGTCGTAGGTTTGAGTCTTATACCGGATGACACAGTCGATGAATTTTTGTGAGCAAAATTTAATTTAATCCCGTATATTGATAGTATATAACTTTTCTAATTCAATTAATTTATTTAAATGACCTAGCTAATAGGATGTAAGGGTACCTCTATGTCAATGGTCAAAACCTAATTATTCCTTATTAGATTGTCTATAAGAAATTGCTTTTAGCAATAAGACCGCCTAAATTGTACTATTATTTATGAACATTTATGTAAATGCCTACTGTTGCACACACAGTAGACATTTACATAAATGTACCAATCTATATACTCGTAATATTCCAGTAAGCCACTTTCGTAAATCTACAATATCCCTTCCACTAACAAAAATCTGAAATGGACTCTGTCTAATTAATATTTCTTGATGAGTTCTGGTAAGGAGGTGGGTTACCTTACAATCGATCTGGTAGTTTTGTATTTTTGATGTTGTCTAGGATGGTTAGTATAAGTGTTGAAATGAAAAATGCACAATTCCTCTCTTTCCGCGCAAAAAAAACAAAAACCTTATCATCCATCAGTATCATAAGACCGGCGTACCAATAAGAATGGATTGCCTATTGTATCTGCAAACATGAAACTTGAAGGATTACACTTTATTATTCTAACATTTGTTTTCCTAGACTAGGCCATGACTGAATAACAGTGTGCTAAAGTTAAAAGTTTACGTTTAAAAAAAGTTATAAATTCCCAGTAATTTTTTTTTCATAAGTGCATATCTAAAAACAAATTTTAAAATGTATGTAATGAATTTTCTACAACATTTTGTAGAACACATATCTAGGTAAATTTTACTTAAACGCAGATATACGGTATTTTTAAGTGGCGCGCGTGGAGGGGGAGGGAATATTAAAAATTCAAAACTACCAGACCGTTTCTAAGGTAAATCCTTTCTATTCACTGGATTATACACCAGTGAACTGGTTTTGATAAGTAATATTTTATTATTTACCTATAATAAAATATAACTAAATATTGTTATTTAGCACAAAATTGTTATTTATCGCAGAATTATTAATAATCTTTCCTCCTGCCCCACTTCGTGTGCCGATTCAGTCTAGTTTCCACGACATTGATTCATTTGTTGTGACAAAAATTATTTATACGAGTTTATTATTTAGAACTTCAGTCATCACACAAATCTCACAGTTAAAATAAAAGCTTAAATGACATACAGTTAGCTAGGAATATTTTGAGTCAGGTGCAATATCTTACTTTGAGGTCAAAAAAGTAATTAACCGACTTCAAAAAAAGAAAGAGGTTCTATTTTCGACTGTATGTTTTTTTTAAGTATGTTCACCGATTCCTCCATCAATTATTACAAAATTATTTATGTATTCATGTAGTCGCACTCTATAAGAATACACGTCTGATTATTGTCTCTACTAACTGTTTTGTAGACTGAGAGGAACAAACATCTGACCTCTATAAGACACTTAATAAAGACTGAAGACCCGTGTTCACCAATTTTTAAACAGCTAGTAAACCTCGATCGACGGTTAATTTGACAGAATTCATAAACAAAATATGTAAAATAAGTAATTCTAAACCGGCTGATAAAAATTAAACACGTCTTGGTGAACTCTAGGCTAAGTATAACATGTTGTCCCTGGAAGTCTCAGAGGGATCAATTCGACCTGGCACATAGTGGGGGTGATTCCCAAACTTGGCTGAAGTAATAGGGGGCCTATTGACAGACAAAAGGGTGCCCGACCCAGTATAGTAATAATATTGGACCTCGAGGACTTTTTTTAAAGAGCGACAGGACCTCACTCCATTAAATATTATTAGTTTAAGAGATTATCAGATCATTATCAGGTTATCAGATAGGAGATGACATAATAATAAACAACAATAGATAGATCAGATAACGGTTAATACCTACACCATTCATTCATAGGTACAAAAGCTACATTCTGGTTGGCTCTTGAGATTTTTAGGAATTTTTGTCGTAAATCTTGATGACACCTTTATTTCGGCCCAAAACATAAATGAATTGTGACATATTACCTAATAGGTTACAAGTCTCTTGTACGATTCGATGGACCACATTCGTTCATTCACTCATTTCGCTGGCGATGTGTGCTGATCAATTAGCGTTTGACCCAAATTTACGAAAATCGACGACTCCTTTTGGGATGTTTTGAACTTTTTGAACACTCGTGGTTCAATAGAGTACCCTATGCTCTTTAGCATATTATGGGTCATGAATGTAAGCAATTTTAGGAAAGCAAAAAAACATCGTTTTTTTAAAGGCGCTATGTGTAATTTATATGTGTAAATCATTGATTTATTATAAATCAATGGTGTAAATGGTAAAAGATACCAATGTAGATTTTTTATTATATACATATTTTTTTCACCGTTTTCATACAGTGTAAGTATATTTTGTTTCGAATTTAGGCCCACTTCCGGAATAGCTATCCCGGATCTTTTCAAGGCTGAGGCAAAATTATCTGAGTTGAAATCCCACTTGCACTCTGGATTAGCTAATCTGGAAGGTCTAGGGCCCTGAGTGTTCAATACTATAGGCAGACAAAGTGGTTCAAACGCATGGGCAGAAAAATGTTATATCAAATACTTGAAATGTCCAAAAGTTACATGTTCAGTACTAGTTCAAGCCATTTGTAAATTAACCCAAAGCCTTTTTACAGCGGATCTGGCAGCGGACATGGCAGTGACGACCCAGGAGTGCTGCGCCAAGGGCACTGCGTACGCCACCACACACTCGGTGGAGGACTGCTCCTCTTCCATCCCTCCTGACGTGTCTCCGATGTTTGCTTCACTCTGTATCTTCGCAATGGACCAGTGCTGCAAAGATTATTTCGTGTAAGTAGCTTTCAATCTGGATTGGGTTTATGAACCGAGAATATACTGAGATCATTAATTGAATAGTACTGCCTTCTGCCAATTATCCGAAGACTGGACAACAACATCACATGACATTGCTCAGATCCCAAAGTTAAGCTACTTTGGGATCTGAGCAATGCAAGTTAAGCACTTGTGTTATAGGAATCTAAAACATCGGTGGTATCATAACACCCAACAATATAAGATTGAGTTCCAATCGAATGCAGTCTTCATATCTCAAGTAAATAGACATTGCAAGGCAAGTGTGTTATACCATCACTTTCCATCAGATGTGATTGTAATCCAAAACGTCACCTATTGTCAATAAAAAAAAAACTAGACACTAGTTATGACCATTAACGAACGAGATCATCCGCCAAAAGACGAAAGTCATAGATATCGTTCAGAGGTGCAGTAAGCTAAGGTGGCTGGTCATGTCTGTCGCAGAACCGACGGGCGCTGGAGTAGAAAGGTTCTCGAATAGAGACCATGTCTCGGGAAACGTAGTGTTGGAAGCCCCCCTGCTAGGTGGACCGATGACCTGAGGAAGGTGGCCGGTGTGGGCTGGATGCGAGAAGCGGAGAACCGTGAAGTTGGCGCAGTCTTCGAGCGGCCTATGTCCAGCAGTGGACTGCAATAAGCGTATATGATGATATGATGAACTTAATTATAAAAAGTAAAGACGCATTTTGTTTAACCAACCCAAACGTTGACAAAGTTCAATCATTTAGAGGTCATTTACTGAAATATCTCCTGATCCTGCGTAGGTACTTGGCTAATTTCTATGTGAGATCTGCCATGCTAAACAAAATTCAGTTACAGCATATTTAAAAACGTTTCAGCAATTCGAAGATTATATAATAGACGAACAGAAAATAATGACATCCTAAAATGAAGAGATTTTATAATAAATAAGTGAAACTTTCGTTGCAATCCATTTTGTTGTTGCAGTGTTGCAATAAATGCTGAGGAAACACTAAAATAGTGTTTCCCGTAATATAACACCCCATATTATATAACATTGTTGTTATTCTATTATTAACTTCTTTATCACTGTGTTAGGTACTAGGTAGAACCACGATAAAATCATATCTTTGATTTGAATGACTTTTTTTGATTTACGTTTTAGTTGTTTCACTAAACGATGATCTTACGTTGAGGGAAAATCTCGTGAGGAACTGCGCATTCAGGCGATTGAATGTGTAACAATGATCCAAACTGTTCAGGTTCCTCTTTTGTCAGGGCACGGAGGTCAGATGACAGTCGCTCCACTGCAATTAGCTGTTCTGTCATATCCTGGATCATGGTCCAGCGGACCTTTGTTGGGCCCTTGCGTCCAAGTGGCGCTAAGACGCTAAGACGATAATGATGACATTAGTTTAATATCTATCTATCTATAGTTCAACAGCTATGTTGTTGTCTGTTGAGTCTTCTCAATTCTTCTCTATTTCATTTCGTTTCCTTGAACCTGCGGGTACGATTCATGACACCCAACTTTTCCTTTTTTTGGGCCATGTGTGTTTTTGGCTATCCTATTTTTCAGAGAGAAAGAGATTTTGTCTAAAGAAATAAGTGTCTGTTTTACTATTACCTCTATTATTATCATTCTTGTAAGACATCGATTCGCAATAAGTGTCCAATTTTCGATGGTTTGCAGTGTGTGTCTCTTCTTACCAACAATCTTAAAAATCTTGCCTGGTCTCCATTTTTGATGTTACGAATAAAAAGCTGGGAGTTCCACAAGGTTAGATTTTGAGTCATCTGCTGTTGTTTTGCTTTTTTGTACCAATGTGAATATAAAGTTTTAGGAAAGATGTTTCTGAATTGCTTAACTATCGTACTATTACTACAGTTTACGCCACTATCGTACTATATCACGAAGTGCCCAAGGACCACGCACGCAAGTTAGCCAACTTATAAAAGAAGTTTGACTAAGACATAAGTTGTTACTTATAAATGTGATAATAAACATTTTCTTTTTCAGTAAAAAGAAGAAAACAGATTGTAATAGTGGCATAGACATGGCCACAAGTCAAGCAAGATGTGGCTCTACCAATAGCATGACTCAAGTAAGTGTTATTAACATTAGATAATACTGTGCTAATTCCACTTATGTGATTTAACCCCATTTTCATAAATTTTGTTGTAAATATATGTATAATAAAAAATATGCCAATTATGAATAAGCGCGATCGCTAGGGCAACGTCAATGTCATAAAATGTAAAGCCCCTAGAGCCCTATTTTTGGTATTGCCGTCTCACCGAATTACGAAAATGAAGTGCACACACTTGTGCACTTTAATATCTCCCGCGTCGTAGGCCAAACTGTTGAGATTGGCCGTAGTCGAAATTCGGTTAGGAGGACATTATTACTTATTAGACCTCTTAGAGCCACAACAACTTTCGGAAGTGATGTCTTGCAAAATTGCCTTATCAGCAGGTGGGATTCTATCTAAACCAAACAGTAAGTAACTAGGTAATTGGGTGATAACGTGCTGATAACGCTTATCAACGTTGACATTACTAATGTCAACAGTGACATGCTTTGTTCCGTGTTGTCTGTGACTCTATGAGGAATGTCTAGGGTTTGAGTTATTTGATGTTTATACATGTTAATTAAATTTTACATTTGTGTTTGTTATATCACTGATTCATAGTATCTCTATCTCTCATGCATGATAATATTAAATACTAACTCTAGAATTATCAACACGCTAACTCGATTGATTGCTTTCGAATTAAAATAGTTATAGCTACTAAATAATAATAGCATTCAAACTAGCGTCAGGAAAGCCATGATAGTTTTCCAAATGATAAAAAAATCACAGTTCAATTGTCATGGCTTTGGAGTTGCAATCGTAACCGCCATAGCCACACCATAGCTTTCTAGTTTGGCCGTATGTAGGCCTGATCAACCGTTCAAAATATGAAATGAAATGCTTCGGTTCCCCTGTTAACAAGGCCACGAAGGTCAGATGGTTGTCGCTCCAATGTAATTACCCGATCTGCTATATCCTGGATCATGGTGCAAAGGTGCCATGGGCTCTCTCGTATGAGTGCACAACCGGGATAGCGCTAACATGACAATGATGAGTCACTTTTAAAGATTCGCGATTGTTACACATAACACATACACACAGGTTTAACGCGACAATGGTTAAACAGATTGAAGGTAAAAATGTTGACCTCCAAATTCAGCCCGACGTTTCGAACGCGTTGCAGCGTCCGTGGTCGCGGGCGCGGGTAAACTGGCGCGGCGAGATGTTTACTATTATTGCGAGGGTAGATTTCCTACCCGCACATCACTTATATTATTTGTCCGGCACACAACACTCACAGTAGTGTTGCCGGATAATTGATTATCGATGAATCGATTGTGTCCACCCTAAATAATCTAAAGATCGATTGGAGTATCGATAGTATCGATAGTATCGATCAAATCGATAATAAAGATATTAATTTTAGAACAATAAAATCGATTACTTACAATTATTAGATTATAATTGTTTATATTAGACAATACTATGGATTTAATCGATTAAATCGATACTGGAATCAAGCCAATACTATCGATTGTATCGATTATTATGTTGCTATCGATTAATCTACAATTATTTTTAGATATAATCGTCATTAATATTATGTCTTCTTAGATATGTACTGAAGGATAGAACACAACATTATTGAAACCGCATTAAAGTTCATGTACCTATTTAACTATCGACGACACACTAGAAGTCATCATGACCACGAGAAAGGGTAAGTGCTGGTTAGCAATACTATCTAAGCCGATAGGTCGATTAAATCGATTAGATCGATATCATCGATTACATCGATAGTATCGCTTAAAAACTTGATATCGATACTATCGATAATATCGATAATATTGTATTTGACTACGCAGTATAATCGATTAATCGATTATAATCGATAATATTAGATAAAAATAGGAATCGATATAATCGATTATATCGATGTTATCGATTGTCATATCGATTGATAGATTATTTGGGCTCCATTTACACAATCGATTAATAATCGATGTACAATCGATTATCCGGCAACACTAACTCACAGTATCCGCGGATGAGACTGAAGACAGATCGCGTTCGAAACGTCGGGCTGAATTTGGAGGTCAACATTTTTACCTTCAATCTGTTTAACCATTATCGCGTTAAGACCTGTGTGTATGTGTTATGAAAATGATGAATCAAGATAATTGACCGCTGATATGAAAATGGCCATAAAATTATCCATATCTATATAATCCATATGAAACTTTAGGCTCCGCGCAGATGGGCCACCGTCAACACACTCACCCCCTTATTAAAAAAAACTTAGTACCAGGTTTAACCAGGATTTAATATTAGCCGATCAATCAGAATAGCGTTTGTCTACTAGGTAATGTCACGAATGTGTCATTCATTTCAAATTTGTCTGCTAATATTTAGACCTGATTTGAACCTGGTACTAAGTATTTTGTGATAAGGCCGTCCAGTGTTTGGCGTTCGGCCACACTGCGTGGCGCGTGCCTAACGTGGCCCACCAACCACTGGGGCGGCCACCGACTTCTAGTGGCGACCATCTGAGAGGAGCTTTAGTCATATTTTTACTTTTTTGTCGCAGAGCTGTTGCGAGGAGTGCCTAAGAGGATCATCGTCAACAGAGTGTTCCACCAACAGAGGGAGCAGCGACGAGGAAACTCTGGCGCTCGAAGCGTATGCAAAGTGTTGCCAGGTACAGTGGGCCACATCAGACTATACATATTTACATTTTGGTTGCAAAATTGCAACTGCGTAAGATAGATAATAGTTTAACACAAAAATTATATTAGGTTCTCATAATTAACATAAGTGCAGGGTAAAAACCTTGAACCTCCCACTAGGCAGCCCTTTAGGTAGGGCCAATTAAAAATAATTTATCAAAAAAACAAAAATAACTGCTGGATTGTGTAAAATTACAATTAATAAATACATGAACATATTTTAAGCATAAAGAAGTTTTCTTGAGGGTTAGAACGGAATTAGAGTGAATGTGGCACATGTTTATTGTAAAAAACTTGGTTGGTTATAAAGATGCCGTACTGGTTAGCTAGCTTGACGTGCTGCCGTCCGTACTTTGAATGTTCTCTCAGAAGGAATATAACAATGTGTTAGGGAACCGACCCGATAAACTTTAAGGGCTTCTTCTTCAGTAAATTTGAATGTAAAATATGGGGTGAGAACTCAACCCTTTCGGAATGACAGCATCCTAAAAATACTGTCGGATAACCAGTAAGAGTACTCAGAAAAGAGTGGCAATCGAAAAAGTATCACATATATTGAAAGTAATATTTAACATTGTTAAAAAATACTCAAAAAAAACAAATATCTCAAGTTGTCTTTTTACCCCACATAATATTATTTTATAATGAAATTAAAAGAAGAAGACATCTTTAAAGTTTGTCAGCTCGCTTCCCAAATATATTGAAGTACTTAGTCACTTAAACAGCGTCACCGATGTCGGACCCTTCAAGAGGTGATAGATGAAATCACCTGCAACATTTTTCTCTATTACATGAACCTCGAGAACAGACCAAAAAATATCACTTTTCCATACAAATCTACATAGCTGATTTCCTTATTAGTACGGGGATGTGAAAAAATAATTTGAGATTTCAAAGTTGCTCCTATTAAGAAAGTGGTTGCAATTTTGTTACTTAGTCACCACACGAAGGCTCCGATACAGGTGTCCGGACATATGCTCTGTTCCTATTGGTCATAGCGTGATGTAACATAGGTCTCGATCAATGTAGGAATATCCAACATAAATATAACAGAAATAGGATAGCGCGTTCAACCAAAACCTACAAACAAACGAGCTCTTCAGTTTTATTATATTAAGTATACTTAGCTATAGATTTGAACTTTAAATAGCATTTTCTACTAGTCAATCAATGTCAAACGAAAAGAAGTTACAGGCTGTCAAGAGAAGAAAAAAAAAAGGTTTTTATGAAACAAATTCAATGAACGGGCCAATTTACAAACTTTTTTGTTGTCACATAAATAACTGAACGCACTGGCCACTTTTATTTTCCTTTTTGATTTTCGATCTTCTTTTATTTATGTATTCTGATGCAAACAAAAATTGTTGTACTTAGTGATGTTACATTGTAAAAGATTTTATTCTGTAATCTGCGATAATTTATACGTTTTGATTAATTTCGTTTGATTTTTTTTCAGAGAGCGTTACCAGAAAAAAGCAAAAGTGTGGAAAATAACACGCGCGCTGAAGAGGCCTCTACGGTACCAAAGAAACATGGTGAGCTTATCTTATTTTTACACATATCCGAGACTTAACATTTTATAAAGTTAGAAGATTACATTATAAATACTTACATGCAATCAACTCGTCATACGAGTATATTTCCTAAATGTCGGTAAATCTGAGATAGGTACACTGAAATATATCCTTAATTAACTGGTAACATATTTATTATTACCATTACCATGGTCGCAGAACCGGACTCATGAGGATGATGTCGATATTAAAATTTATTATAACCTTTTAGGTTGTCCATATTTTAAAATTTAATTAAGTTAATGTATCAGGAAATAAAAGGTGAGTTAAGCTTATTCTAAATAATCCATATCCATAGTAATATTATAAATGAGATAGTGTGTCTGCCTGTCTGTCTGTTACCTCTTGACGCTTAAACCACTGAACCGATTGAGATGAAATTTGGTGTGGAGACAGTTCGAGCCCTTGGAAAGGACATAGGTTACATTTTGTCGCGATATAAAAAAATAAGGGGGTAAATCCAACTCTTGCGGGCGAAGTCGCGGGGAACCACTAGTTAATCATAAATAATGTAGCTTAGCAATTAAGGCCCACTTGGGCACGCGCGAATTAGCTAATCTGGAATTGTTCAAGGCCTATTACCTAAGTTAAAAGCGCACGTTATTCCGAATCAGCTAATTCAAACTGGTGCAAATAGATCTTCCAGATTAGCTAATCCAGACTAGCGCAAGTGGGCTTTTAACTCAGATAATTGGCCTTGAACAAGCCCGGAATAGCTAATCCGTTATAATAAAGTTAATGTTTGAGAAATCGAGTTTGATCATACAACTTTAAATAAATGGAGAACCAGAATTATCCTCTAACATAAGTTCTTAAGGGTCATAGTACGAATTATGTGAACTTGCTTGGTTTAGGAACTGTACCCATTGTTTCTGGTGGTAAAGGACCATGTCAGAATCATCCCCAATAGACAGCAGTCGTTCATCGGTAGGGGCCCACTGAAAATCAGCGCCAGGGCCTTCTGGGGACCTGGCTTAAGCTGAGTGAGGCCCCCTTAATTTGGACATCACAGACACACAAAGGCACTGTTTGGCTAGCGTTGACTGTTACTGATTTGTTTGTGTGGTTTTTATTTTGTATTGTTTTTATTATTTTTTTGTGTTTACTACAATATTTTGATTTGTTTGTGTACCCTATTGATACTGCGCCGCGTGCACTCGCACGCGTACTTGCCTAGTTTTTATTTGTTTAAAACGTACCGTGAGAACCCCGGAGCCCCCAGTCGACACCGAGACGTTACCTATGACACATGTACTAGACCGACCAGAGCGCTTTCGCCGCGTGTGTATCCTGTGAAGCTCCTTACAGACATTTCGAGTGATTGTGGCCTGTGAAGTGACACCAAAAACCCCGGAAAACTAATGTGGCAAGTACCTAGCTATAAGCGCTGACTTTAATTATTTTCCACCTATCATTGTCGCCCTCCACGTGTAATCCACTGCCTAAACTCTCAAACATTTTGTGATCTTAGTAATTTTGCATATTTTTTTTAATTCTGTACGATGTTTTGTATGTGATGTCCTAAATTAATAAATGCTTCTTTCTTTCTTTCTTTCTTCTTTCATTCCTCTGCATATTTCAGTGTTGCCATCTCTCTGCGAGGAGTACGCTCCGAATGAGCTGTGTGCACACCACTGCATCCCGGTACCAGGCTCGTATCGCTGCGAGTGTAACCCAGGCTTTATGCTCATGGCAGATGGGAGGAACTGCAAAGAAGTAAGTTTATTTATCAACTTTTTGTGTTTTTGAGAGTGATCACCCAGAAGCATCTCCTAAATGGCTTCTGCAGAATAGCGGTTGTGACGTGCTTTTCCTGACATATACTGAGCTTTTCAATACCAAACTATTAGTTATAAACCACTGACTCGCTTGCTTGTTTTGTGGTTTTTGGTACTAAATAAGTATATTTTTTTGATTTCCATTCTTTAGTCGTATCTTAAGTTTGAATTAAATTAGTTGCAACAACAAGTTGATTAGAACTAGAAAATTAGATTTTTTTAATCTGTTTTTGTGCACTGTAATATCTCCTGTGCAGTTGGCTTATTTTGGTTGAGAGCGGCTGCGCGCCGTCGTACATAGCATATATCTATAGTAGCCAGACCACTGACAGAGTATTTATTTAAAAAAAGAGGTACACCTGTTATCTCGTACTGCGCGGCGATTCGAATTTGATGCTCCGAGCACACGTTCTTGTATGTGTCATATGTCATATTTGAATGCAAACTTGAGCAAATTACTCAATTTAAGGCAATCAATTTCCGTGCGCTAATGGCCCATCTACCTCTTTTTAAATGCACTATCATTGAGCTGGACATTATTATTTATTGGTATTGTTGGTGTATACTGATAGAAGTTCTTTTCAGGTAGTAACGAACAGATGCAAGCCTCACAATCCTTGCCAGCACAAATGCATCGATACAGGACGCGACGTCAAATGCTCTTGCAGAAGAGGATACGAGCTCATGGCTGATAAGAAGTCTTGTCAAGGTACCTTTTATATATTCAAAAACCTTTACATAATAACTTTCAACAACTTACTTTTATGATCCAAATGACTCTTACTCTCATCTCGTCCAGTAAACATGACCTTTTGTTTTTACCATGTCGTATAGGGAAGCGAGGTCACCCTGTATTTCTTAAAGTACTTATCCTATTTGAGATAAAACATAGCCCTGACTGTGCACTCAATTAACTATACAAGCTCAACTTAGAGTAGACGCATAGTCTCAAAATAAATTTAGCATTTTAAGTTCAAAGTATTTAGATCCTGGTCTCCGTCTCCAGAAGACTATTCTGCGCAATTGCATGCTTATCGTCTATTTGAATTTAAATTAAATTTCGAACTTTTAAAAATTGATCGACCGTATCATCCGGTGGGACTCGAACCCACGACCCTTCGCTGTTCGGGCGAATGCTCTTACCAACTAGGTTACGGAAGACGTTAGTCAGTCGATGAATTTTTGTAAGTATGCTTGCTACGCTAGTGGGCCGGTGTTCGATTTCATCAATACTTGGACAACGTATACACATGAGTAAGAGCATTCGCCCGGATAGCGAGGGGTTATGGGTTGGAGTCCCACCGGATGTCACCGGTTGATCAATTTTTGTATGCGAAATTTTATTTAATTTCGTAAAAACTTCCAAACAAATTGCTTAAATTAAAAATAATTATACGTCTATTTGAAGTTTACGAAGATCATTGCTCCATTGATAACGTACCTGCTAAATTTTAGACATAGACGAGTGCGTCCTGGATCCTCCCGTGTGCCTGCCGGAGACGGAGTGTCACAACGTCCAGGGTTCATACCGATGCATCCCTAAGAAGACCCACAACCCTGACAAGGGCCATTGCCCTCCAGGCTTCACTAGGAATGCCGCCAAAAACGCCTGTGATGGTGAGATTTTTAATAACTAGATTTTTACGCGGTGGAAATGCTTTATGCGTATCCGCTGCAGGTAATTTTTTTATACTACTCTAAGCAGGTAAGTATTTGACCATAGTCACAGTGATCACACAAGATTAGTAGGACGTGTAGACATGTCTAGGGTGGTTCATATCTGCCTAGTAAAAACCTATTCACTCTTGCCTTATGGTCGTAATCTTTAGGAAAGATATTAGCTGGTAACGAGTTCCAATCCCTAGCTGTGTGTGTTATGAAGGGCTCCCTCATGCATCAGATATACCTACTAAAACTTCCAACAGTTCTCTCGGATTATTGGTGAGGTGACAGTGACAGGCAGAGGTTAGCTCAACGAATGCTCTCCGTTTCCCCAGCGGTGGCAACCGTCCTTGGTCTTTACAAATGCCTGAGAACCCTAGAGGCTATCTCTCTGTTAGATTTAAGGTGGACGACAAGGGTCCCCGCTACCTAGTTTTATTAGTTTCTGCTATTCAGGGTGGATTTCACGAATTCAACAAATTGAATAAAATGATGATAAAATCATCATGCGCAGCTAGCAGGTTGGCGCTCTTAGATGTATTGTCTAAACAGTCAGCTTACCTTACTAAGCTTGGAATAAAAGCCGTGCACAATCCACAAGACCGTCCGAAGACCTAAATAAAGTTCATATTTTGCAGACGTCAACGAATGCAAGCTACCTCATCCTCCGTGCCCCTCATACCTCTGCGAGAACACAATCGGAGGTTACAAGTGTGGAGGTACGCCTGGGGATCCTGTTAATCTGGTCACCAAGCCGCCCCCTAAGCCTCCTGCTGAGGATATCTGCCCTCCAGGGTTTAGAGCTGGGGCGAACGAAGAGTGTGAAGGTATGTTTATGTCTTCGGGTGTATGATTGGTACCTAACATATGACGAGGCATTGAAGATGATGCAAGCTATTTAGTCTTGTTGGAATTTTGCAACTGATACAACATAGAAACTTTGCTTGTATAAAATATCTGCCACACTGATGCTATTTGCGAAGAATGAACAACGGGCCATTGCTCCGGGCATTTGTCCTAGGCATTCTCCGCAGTGCCAAGAAAAGAAAGGTACCTTTAAACTGCTGGAAATTGCGCTACGCATACCCATTGATCCCGGGGGAGACCAGCACCCTTATTCACAAACGTCGGAAACTACAGCTTTCGAATTTGAGAGGCAGGTTTCCGAAGGCGTTAAAAAAATGCGATTCTCAAACGTCGGAATCAAAAACTTAGACGTTTCTAATAGAAACGACACAAATGACATTAGCTTTCGAAAACTCCGTTCAGAAAGAATGTTTGACATTCAAATTCGGAAAGGATCCGACACGGAAACTTTCCGAGTGTTTGTAAATCAGAGGGCAGATGTCTCCCCCCGGGGATGGGTAATAAAAAACCAGTCGGCGTCCACCGATGTGAGGAGGGAACTGCAGGATATATCCTGGGCATTCAACCTAGTCATTCTTAGGTACCTTTGGCCAACCATTTTTGACTTCTACACGATTCTCCACAGACGTGGACGAGTGTGCCACCAACAAGGACGACTGCAACCACATCTCGCAGTACTGTATCAACACCCGTGGCAGTTTCTACTGCCAGGACAAGGCCTCCAAGTACTGCCGGCCTGGCTTCAAGATCAATCCGGAGACCAAAAGATGCGAGGGTAAGTACTTGCCAAAGTCTGTGTCTAGTTTCAAAGCGATGGAAGAGAGAGAAAATAAGAAGGCGTGTTTAAAACCTAACCACTCCATTAAAATTGCCAAGAAAGTTTTTGTGTGTGTTTCATTTCATCCAATGATTACGGCCCTCATGGCTGAGGTATGCTTCTCAGAGTGAAGAGGTTTTATGTTCCATTTACGCTCATTTTGTTGGGTTGGTTTATTATCAGTACTAAATAAATTGGCTTGGTGTAGTGGTTCGCGCTTTAGCAGGCCTATCGCTTGCTACTCGTAGATTAGTTTAAATTGCCAGCAATAATAGCTTCCAAACCTTATTCCAAAATTATTTATTTAGCTATGGTGACGATAATGATGTCATTCAACAGATATAGACGAATGTGAGGACAGCGAAGATGTCTGCCGACCAGACCAGGTGTGCGTCAACGAGCTTGGCCTCTACTCTTGCCGCCTCAAATCAGAACTGTCCAGGTACTGACTCACACGTAGGTTGGGTTTCCACCCTTATGTCACAAAATACCAAGAGTACAGAAGAAAAACTATATACAAAGCGCGCTCGAGCAACGCGCACATAGACACCGCCCACGGACACGATATCTCGGAACGGTTGGGAACAACTACCTACTATAACTAGATACGAGTGCTACAACCACGATAGTTTTTTGTGCATAAGCAAAAGTTGACAGTCCTAGCGCGAGCGCCGAGCGTAGCTGCGTAGTATCATTTGTAGGTATGATAAGTGAAGTTCACAAAGGTGTTTGTCTTCTGTACTCTCGGTATTTTGTGCTCATGCCGTTGACATAGGTACCACCAATACGCAACAAACGTTTCGAGTCTCAAGTTCCTCTAGAACACTTAAAGTGTTCCCTAAACGACGATCTGGATACTTTCAAGAAAAGAGTGGTATGCTATTTCTAGACAGACATGATCCATTCTCGGCCGCATCGTCGCTAACCATCAGGTAAGATTGCGTCCAATTATCGGCTTATAAATATAAAATATACCTACACCTTGTAAGAATTTGATCCAAACCTGGAGGTTTCCCTGTTAACAAGGTCACGGAGGTCAGATGGCAGTCGCTCCATTGTAATTACCTGATCTGCTACATCCTGGATCATGGTCAGCGGACTGGATCCTGGGCACTCGCATCCAAGTGCACAGCCGGAATAACGCTAGGAAGATGATGATGATGTAAGAATTTGGGATTGTCTTGTTCAAACTATCAATTGGTACCGGTATTGGTACCCACCACTGGAACTCCTGTTTATCCAGGATCTACACTACAGATTTGCAATGGAAATTAATTATTTTAGCTATGTTGGACAGTGAATAAGTAATTTTTCTTTTCTGGTATTTTCAGGCCAAACCAAGTGTGTCCTGATGGAATGCGCCAAAAGCCGGGGTCAACGCTTTGTGAAGGTTTGACACTATTTTCAGTATTAAATTGATTAGCTAACTCAAGTGTAACTATGGCTTTAAACTAAGAGGTCATATGATAAATGAAAATGGATATTTTCTATGATAAAGAGGCTAAAAAGAAAGGCAATATATTTAGCTTGAATCTTGCAAAACGTCGTTTTAGGGCGGGGCAAAATGACATGTGTAAAATAAAAAACCATGTTCACTTCCGCAGGCATTATCGTCTCACTTAATATCGTGCAAAGTGTTATACTTTAAGATAAAAAATATCATTGATTTGGAATTGCAATCGCAATCACGATAGCTTTCAAGTTTGCCAGCAGGAGCACTCTGATTGTTCGTTAGTCCAGCTCACGAGCGTTTTAAAGCGCTCACAATATTTAAAGTAGAAATCGACACATTTTCTACTAACGAGTCTTGTTTTCAGACATTGATGAGTGCTTAGAAGGGACCCACCTTTGCGACCCTTACCAGAACTGTCTCAACACGAACGGCAGCCACGAATGCCGGTGCAAGCCTGGCTTTGAGCTGGACCCGCCCACTGGAGCCTGCGTTGGTAAGAATTCAGGAATCTTTATCCGACTGCGACAGAAGGAGGGTAATTTTTTTCGAGCGTATGTATGCAAGTATGTATGTATGTTTGTATGCCCCCTTTTTTGGCATACTTAACAGCCCAAACGGATGGACGGATTTTGACATTTAAGGTGTTGTTGAACTTGCCAGAAATTGTCATAGGCTACATACTTTTTGAAAATGGCGTCCGCAAATAATAAAAAACAGGGTAAGAATAACAATAAGTGTCATCATATGAAAGCTAGTGGAAAGAACATTTCAAAAATATACTCTGGTTCGGAACTCTAGGGGCTGGGCTGAATTGTTTGACTAGATTACTGTACTGGAATTTAAACTGGGCATACATACGTTAGTTTCACTGAGGCACTAGCCTCAGTCAAACTAGTCAAACTATAATTAGTCTTAAGTTCGTGCGCGACTCTCCTGCGGTCGCCAGTGGTGCAGGAGCGAGGCACGTTATGTGTCAGCAGGGACAGGTGGTGTTAAGAAGAATGGGGTTTGGCAGTCGCGTGCGATTGGCGCATCCTCACCTTCTGCACGGCGCAGAAGAGTCGCGCACAAATTCGTCGGACTACAATAGGTACGAGTATCTACCTTTTTACCCGACTGCGAAGGAGTTTTTAGAGAGTATGAATGTATGTTTGTTTCGCAAGGTCTACAGCCCAAACGGCTGGAATGTTTTTGCCATGTGAGGTGCCGTTGAATTCGTCATAATTGTTGTAGCGTCATAGGCTATATAAGTACCTACATTTTAAAACAAATGGAAACAAAGGGGAAGAGGGGGATTGATTTTTCCTTACTATAAGCAATATGGGTATCAAATGAAAGCCAGTAAAAAGACCATTTCAAAAATATTATAATTATTGCAGTCGGGTGTTTTATTTGCTTGTTTTGATCAGATATAAACGAGTGTGCGACGGAGCAGCATTCCTGCATACCAGACACGCAACGATGCGACAACACCGTAGGATCTTTCTTGTGCATCAGGTATAATACCCCTTCATTCATAAAACTTATCAGACCTCTAACTTTTAAGAGGTTTGTTGTCCCTTTCAGACAAAACAAATTTCACATATGAGAAACAAAGACATACGAACTGAAGCAATTATTTTGCAAGTTTTTACGAAATCAAATTGAATTTCGCTCACAAAAATTAATCGACTGTGTCATCCGGTGGGACTCGAACCCACGTCTCTTCGCTATCCGGGCGAGTGCTCTTACCAACTAAGCTACGGAGGACGTTAGTCTGCCGACGAATATTCGTGAGTGCTTGCTACGCCAATGAGCCGGCGTTCGATTTCATTAATACTTGGGGAATGTACCCGCATGTATCCGATCGAAATATTTTTACAAATATTTAACCATCAGTTAAGATGAAATCAGCTTACCTTTTAATTATTTTTATAACTTAAGCAATTATTTTGCAAGTTTTTACGAAATCAAATTGAATTTCGCTCACAAAAATTAATCGACTGTGTCATCCGGTGGGACTCGAACCCACGTCCCTTCGCTATCCGGGCGAGTGCTCTTACCAACGGACGTGGGTTCGAGTCCCACCGGATGACACAGTCGATTAATTTTTGTGAGCGAAATTCAATTTGATTTCGTAAAAACTTGCAAAATAATTGCTTAAGTTATAAAAATAATTAAAAGGTAAGCTGATTTCATCTTAACTGATGGTTAAATATTTGTAAAAATATCCGAGCACTCGCCCGGATAGCGAAGGGACGTGGGTTCGAGTCCCACCGGATGACACAGTCGATTAATTTTTGTGAGCGAAATTCAATTTGATTACATACGAACTGGTTTTCATCCAAAAGATCTCGGGTTCGAATCCCGAATCGAACCGTAATTTCGGGGTATCTCTGTCTTGCAATGACTCAAAAACAATTAAGAGCCTGGAAGTAGGTCGTGTTAACACCCCGTGCCTTTGAAAACATGGCTTAGTCGTTTGCACTTGCGCCTGGAGCTTTATTTTAGAATCACTCGAGCTGCAGAATTTTACTGATTTTCGTTCGTCATCTAAAACTCCGCATCCTTAAAATATTCAATCGCTCGAAACCACAACGAACCCCTACCCACTCGTCACAGAAGGCGACCGTAGAATAAACGCTAAAATTAATATTTTGAGTGAAAATTATTTCGCATTCGCCAACAGAATGTCATACGAGTGATTCAAAAATAAAGCTCCTGATCTCTTTCCGATTATGTCAGATTTCCGTCTCACTGAACTATGGAAGGGAAAGAACAGAGAGTGCAGAGCAACTGTGTATAGCTCTAGTATAATATGGAGAAACAAATCAATCAAGTGAAAACTTGTAGTTGTTTATGTTAATTGTGTATTTCCAGGTTTACGTCATGTGGTACAGGTTACATACTTCAGCACTCCAGTGGAAGATGTGAAGGTAACAGCACAAACTAAAATATTGATGACGTTTTGCGTGCGCATCTACTGACGCACATAAATTAATTTATGCATGTAAGTCAGAAGCAATTCTTTGGATGACGATGTTCGTAAAAAAGGGTGCCCAGCGGGAATTTTTCAAGCTTATATAGAACTGAATAAGAATAAAAGTAAAGGGTAAAGTCGGATATTTTTATTGCGGTATTATCCTTATAAATTTAATTTACTTGAATTAAATTATCAATGGGTTAAGACATACAAAAGTTTCAAAATAATTGATCGATGGTCAATAGCTTACGTTCAAGCTAGTCAGAGCTTAATTTTAAATTAAATAAATTAAGTGGTTCCATAGTTTCTTAGATAATTACAAAAACTTTCCAAAAGCCTTTTTTAGTCTAGCTGATAATTTTATTTTAGTAAGTTTTGGACGTCACTGTTCGGTCCACCCTGTATAGACGATTGCTACGAAGGATTCAGTTTCAGTCACCAATTGACCTTGTTTAGAAGATATCGGTATTTTCCAACCAGACGTAGACGAGTGCGCGGTGGGCACGCACAACTGCGCGCGCGCCGGGCCCGCGTACGAGTGCGTCAACATTCCGGGCTCATTTCGCTGCGTGCGTCGGCGCAGCTCCACCTCCACCACCACGCCGCAGCCTGAATACGAATACTACTATGACTCTGAGTAAGAATGATAATGTTGTACAGGACTATAGGGCTAACGTTCCCTTAAATTTGCCATACCTTCTGGGTAACTAGGTTATCATTATAATGTATACACCTACAACGCAAATGTGAATAAATAAATAAAAAGATTAGCTCTTTGATAAATGTACAGGCTGTTCCAGAAAGAGCGTGCCAGACTGACAGTAGAGATGACTTTGGGACGTGTATAAGTACCCTCGTGGGCCTACATGCATACAAAAATGACTTTTATGACTTTTGCTATTAGAACTTTTAGATAAACAGTTTATCTAAAAGTTCTTATGGCATTTCGGACAAAAATTCCCAAACCAATTCACTTCATAGTTACTATGAAGTTATATGTCCGAAATGCCACGCCAGACTTAGCAGTCTGTCTAGCTAGTGTCAGTCTGGCTATAGCGATAGCTAAGCCATAAACATAGACATTTTTATAAAAATTACGTGATTAGTTAATGTGTTATAGTTTGGGAAATAATGGAAATATCTTGTATTCTTCATACAAAAAAAATGGCATTGTCTTTCAAACTTTTATTAGAGCCATGTTATTTTTATGTAAAAAGTCTTTGGCTAAGTTATTTTCACTTTTAGTCTGGCTCGCTCTTTTTGAGACACCCTGTAAAACAGATGACATCTAACGTCAGGTAAGCAATGCATTGGCTATCAAATTAACGAAAAATTAAGTTTATAATTATGTCATTGCTTTGAGATAGAGATAGCAATCGAGGCAGATACCTAGGTAGGCCTCCAATTATGAATAGATTTCATTTGAATATCTCAAATTCTTTCTTTTTCATTTTCAAGAGAAGAAATAACGGAAGATAAGGAAACCAACCCACAACCAGCTCAGCCGGATAACCCGCCGCAAACATCTTCAACAACTACCACACAAAAACCAGAAACATTTAGCAAAGCGCCACAGACTACTTCAACAACCAAATCTACTGAAGCCCCACCACCACCTCCAGAAAATCCTCCGTTTGTACCAGAAGCAGAAAAGACTGAAGAAAGAGAAGACGAGAGAACCAATGAAATCGTCCCACAACCAACTGAATCTACCCAACAACACACCCCCGTTTATACTCCTCGAGAACCTGAACTGCCACCGACAGAAGAACCTGATCGTTCTGAAGAACCGCCTAGAATGCCAGAGGCACCTGCAGAACCCATGGCTACATACAGCCCCTACAAGCCCAGAGACCAGGACAATGGCTCTCGACAACCCGAAACTCGTCCTGAATATAATGAGTCCGTTCAACCTGATCGAACTGAGGAAACCACATACAGCCCGTCACCACAACCAAATCCAAGCCCACCAGTACTAGTATATGTTCAACCAGGGAAAGAGTCAGCAACTGTTGAAGGAGAGAAGAAAGATGACGGTTCTGTAGTTGTAGATACGCAGAATATACCAAAGAATGAGTGGACGAAAATTAATGGGAAACCTACCAACTGCCAAATAGGATTCCAGTTGGATGAATATGGAGCTTGCTATGGTGAGTTCTTTGTAGCTTTATGTATTTGAACTTTCGATGACAGAGATAGATTGTTCTTCACATTACCATAAATCCTCTAAAAACACTACGCTTTGCAATGAAGACACTTTGTCAAAGTGACAAAGTGTCTTCATTGCAAAGCGTACGAGTATATTATGTGTATCAACTTATATATTAAGTAGTAAATCAATGTACTGTAGTCTTCAGCACATCAGACTGCTCATTTCCTACATCTGCACCTACATATTTGATGCCACAGCGTTTAGCATAATATGTTGTTGTCAAAACAATTATACATATAGGGGAGCGATCTACAGAACGAAGCATAATAATATGCTGTTTGATACGATGGTTCGTTTCAACTCTGATACTTTCCTACAAGAGAAGAGAAGGCTATTTGCAGATTCTTCAATATCCCCAATTCTTTCAGATATCGACGAGTGTGCCTCAAGCCAGCACAGCTGCTCAGGCCTCACAGAGGTCTGCAAGAACACTATGGGAGCGTACATCTGCGAGTGCGCGCCCGGCTTCCGAAGGGACCTCCACACAGGGGCGTGTGACGTCACCACTACCAGCAGTAGCACGAGTACTACGAGTACCACTTTACCACCGTCCACTGTGGTTACTACCACCGAGAAGGGTAAGAGTTGAACGAACATTTTTTAGAGGTGCCTATTTTTTTAGTAGGTGCTTGTGGCACAGTGGCGGTATTGCTTTGGTAGTGATACCAAAGTTAAGCAGCCCACGGCGCGGTCGTGATTGGATGGGTGACCATTCCGACCATTTCAGTGACGTCAATGACAAGCATATCCGTACTTTGGAAGGCACGATAAGCAGTTGGTCCCGGCTAATATCTGTGAATATTAGTCGTTAAGCCTAGTCAGAGGCCCTAATGCGGCTGGATAACATCTGACACTAAGGTTAGTTGCACACTTGCCTTACAGACACCCCTCCACCAATCCGCACTGAGCCCGAGTGGTGGAGTACGGCTCGTATCTCCTCATAGTTGAGGTGAGACCTTTGCCCAGCAGTGGGATCTATAGGCTAACTTTGTTATTTTAGTAGCGGAGGAATAGTAACTGAGGTCTTGATAGAGGGCCATTGTGTAAGGACAAAATGGTTCACGTAATAAAACATTCTGAATTTATCGAACATACTGTTACCGAATGTTGTTCTATTCACAGCAAAAACTGACATCTGGGGCTACCCGGAGTATCGGCCTCTAACTTTCAGACCGTTTAAAGCACGAAATCTGTGTGATGCCGGATTCCACCACAATTCGCAGACTGGAGAATGTGAAGGTATGACCTGTAAGATTTTAAGAAACTTTTCCTCTTGATATTTACGCTTTACCACCACCTTCCACGACTAATGCTGAGTCGGATGCCTTTTCGGTAGATCATATTTTTATAATTTGTAAATTGTTTCTTGTTTACCGATCTCCGAATAAATTCTTTTTCTTTCTTTCTTCTTTCTTCTTTCTTTCTTTCTTTCTTTATTAATTTGGGGCTAGTCCTTTATATAAAATTGGTGTTTGTTGAAACAATTAATATATTTATTTACTAATGGTGTAAAATGTAAACTATATTATGATTTTAGTTTAGCAACAAACATCCTCTTCAAGCGACCTTCCGACAAGTTCATGTGCGACTCTCCTGTGCCCCCGCAAGACGTGCGGGGTTCTAGGAATCTAGCATACTTTGCCCCGCACTTCTAGCTACCGCAGGAAGGTCGTGCTCGAACTTGTCGGACTATACTTTGCAGCCACATCCAACTTTTATTCTGTTCTTAAAAATTCAGATGTGAACGAATGCGTCAATGGTCAAGCAAACTGTGCTTTGGTGGAGATATGCGTGAACACAGTTGGGGGATACCGCTGCGAGTGTCCCCCTAACTGGCACCTCGACGACATCAAGCACCGCTGTGTGCTCACCAGAAGCAATGACCAATTCCCCACTGGGTATGGGAATGAACCTAAGCAGCCAGGTATAACAGTGTTACATAACACCTATTGTGCGTATGATTCCGAAAAATCGAACCAAGTGTTTAATTTCGAACATCATGAACCTGAAAAGATCTATCTATCTAAAATATAATAGAAATCTACCTAAAAGATACAAAACTAACAGCGTGCTTATCACATTTTCTCAGTCTACCCACCGATTGAACCCCAGCCTCCGATTGGTCCCTGGAGCGACAGCGTGGAGCCACATATTACCTCATTGGACGAAAGGGGAACCATCATCAAATGTCCTCGCGGGTACAGGCTGGGAGACGACAGCACTTGTGAAGGTGAATGTACTATGTTTTTAACAGGTTTGCTGCCGCAGTGAGTAGCCATCGAAATCAAACTAATTGTTAAGTTATTATTACTAAAAAAATAAAATTGTTAAGTAATTATTTATTCAAATGAAGTTCGTAAAACATTTAGACTTCCGTGACTTCCGGGCAAACCATGACTACAAAGAATCGTGTCTGCATCACCATCTTACGACGCTCGAGAATAGGCGACCGCTATTAGATATGGCCTTCTTGCATGGTGTTTGTAACAGCAGTATCGATTGCCCTGTACATGCATCTAAAATTTTGAGTTTCTGTTGTCCAAAAAAGCGCACAAGGCATACAGAGTTATTTGCAGTTACTAAAACACTCACAAATTACTTAACTTCTACAAAAAAAAAAGTGTCAAATGCAGGGCAGTTCCAAAGCTGGCATGATCTGCCTCCCTGCTAACAGTAAGGGTCCAGGATTCTAGAACTTACTCACCTTCAGCGATGAGGTGATGTGTTCTAAGTAACTATGTCAAGAGCCTGCCAAGGTCGCCTCTGGCGTCATTTTTTCAAGTGCAGTAATATATTTAGCCTGCCAAGGGTTTCTTCTTCTTGCTTTTATTTTATATTTCGAATCCCCGTTAACGGAGATCCTCTATCAAAAGGATGAGCACGAGAAAATAATAAGAATGTCTCTTCTACTGATAACGACTTTTTCCCAAGATATCGACGAGTGCTCGACCGGGGAAGCGAAATGTGGACCGATGCAGTTCTGCACCAATCTGCCGGGAGGTTACTCGTGCAATTGTCCGAAAGGGCACGAGCTGATTGGGGACCACGAGTGCGCTGATGTGGACGAGTGTGCACTGGCTGGAAACATGGTAAATATCTATATACAAAATATAAAAAAAGACAAATTATACGTTTTGTTATTGATACACTTGGTACTGGATCACAGACCACACAACCTAAAGACCTAGCTTTTATCAACTCTAATACGAAAACAAAATCGCCAAAAGTTGGTGGGGTGCGGGGAGAGGTCTGCTCGTTCCGATTGGCTAGTACAAGGAGACGTCAAAATTGACAATGGCAGTGATAGCTCACTAGTGATGGGCAAGACATATCTTGATATCGATACCTTAGTTTAAAAAAAAGTAAGAAAATATTTAGGAGCTTTAAAATAATTCATTTAAAAAACACACGTACAACCGACACCGATAAATAGCAATTAAAAAAAAAACTGGAATGGGCAAAGGTCAATCGCCGGAGATCACACGTTATTTAGCTACTTTTCATAATTTAGCGGTTTTAGTAAAACAAGTTACCTATCTCACTCAACATCATTTTGTTAAGTGTACGAAAACTAAGTGTGAAAAAAAATGGTAATCGTACGCAATGTGAGTTTGATATATTTATTTTAAAAAGTTTAGTTAAGTTGTTTGTTTTAATAGTTAAAGTTTGTTTGTTGAAGCACTTTACACTTATTTCAATTCATCGTAAGTGCTCTTATGTAAAGTCACTTTATTAAAATGAAATAACTGAAAGGACTTGTCCATAAGTGGTTTTTTATTCGTCAATATTTCTAACCAGAATAAACTAAATATTATATTAAAGAATTCACAAAAACTAGCCTTTCTGCATAATTTATATAAATTTTAAGGCCTCCAATTTAGAGAAAAATTGAAATTAATTTTTCTCTTTGTCTGTACAGAAACCGCACCTTCGCCTATATCAATTAACGCATGAAAAAAAATTGACAGCAAAATTGACATTCCATTGACAGTAGTACCTATTATATAATCTGTGGTAGTACCTAGTAGTATTTATCCACCAGTGGAAAGGCAATGGTACATAGCCATACAGCCAGGAAATACAAGTAAGTGAACAATGGATGATGCCTGTTACAAAACATATTTTTTCTCAAAAATGGAGGCGTTTAAAATTCTGATTTCTTTGGTTACGTGTTTCATATTTTTGTACCTTAAAGATAAATATAGGTTTATTAGTGGTTGGTGATATCTTAAAATAAAAAAACCAGCCTTCATACAAAAAGAGGACAAGTCCTTTAGATACCCACTTATCACTTGTTTTGTTTAGGATTTGTCGATATTTTGAATTTTAAGTTTACTAGTATGTGTCTCGACACTATTTTACTCCTAGCTAATTGACAAATTGAGACAACATCATTTGAACTTAACTTGCGAGAAAGGGATGGCAAAAAAAAAGACATCAACGCGTGCTCTTTGAAATAAAACATTTTATTTCATTTTTGATATTGGAGTATTTCAATTAATTTGATAGGAATAATTACTTACCGTTGAAATGTAATGCCATCTTTCGTGAGACTAGATGTTGTACTACACTTTTCACACCATTTCACTGAACAATACGGCAATATTACCGCTTATTTTTTTTTTTTTCGGGAGCAAGGTCAATGTTGTTACTTTGAGTCTCGGAAGCGGAATGAGAAACGAAAGGGGGCGGGGCCGGCTGTTATGCAGTGATACTGCATAACCTAGGCGAATGTGAGTCCCCCGCAATGCGTGGTCTTTAGGTTGTGTGGTCTGTGTACTGGATAGTCTCCATTATTATTTTGTGATCACGGTATCGTATCACTTCTTAAAAAGAAAAGTATAAGATTTATACAAAATAAAACAATTAAACACCTAGTTCATGTAATTTTTGTTCTAGCCCATATGCTCTCAGAATGCTGATTGTATCAACACAGTTGGCTCTTACCAATGTCGGTGTCACCAAGGTTTCCAGTCAGCACCAGTTAATGATAAGGTATTTTGTTTAGAATCTTTACTCTTGTCTTCATTTACAACGTTTTTATTAATTGTATAATTTAATTACAGGTTTGCGTAGACGTAGATGAATGTAACGAAAATCGCGTCGGAACGTTGTGCGAGCAACGATGTAACAATGTGTGGGGAGGTTATCGGTGCTCGTGCCATAGGGGGTACAGACTGAATCCTGACAACAGGTAATAAATCTTCTTTCTAAAGCAGTTATCAGCACCCAATTTGTGTAGCATCCTACTTAGGAAATAGAAAGATGTAATCGCAGTTAACTACTTAGGTTCTTACCTTGCTAGTAGTTGATTGTTGCTTGCGGACGCTAGCTTATCCATCCTACCTTCCTCGTTAGGATCCTAGTTAGGAAGCCAAAAAATAGGACGGTGTAATAAGTGCTTAATCGCATCTATTTATATAATGCATGAAAGCTTAGTTGACGTATTAACGACCCGCACTCTTGAGCTGTAGCTTACAGAAAGTTACTTCTATCCTTTTCTAGCCTAATTCTACCATCCATCTATCTGCTATGATGTTACATCAGCTTCCGTAGTTCAACCAAATTTAAAATAGATGATATTGATAATCTTGCTATTAAGTATATATGATGATCTATTATGTAGTTGTCTGTACATTGAATTATTTCGACAGCACGTGTTCCGATATCAACGAGTGTTCAGAGTACAAATCCAAAGTGCTGTGCGTGGGACGCTGCCTCAACGAGCCGGGCTCCTACCGATGCAGTTGCCCCTCAGGGTACAGGCTCTCTGAAGACAAGATGAGCTGTATAGGTAAGCTCCAGGAATACTTAAAGAAACATGCAAAAACATATACTCGTATATACTTCTTCTTTTCAGCCTTTCTCAACCAATTTGATTTTCTTCAAGCCTTCAACCCACTCCACTTCTCTTTGTTTTGGGAAGTGAGGATTAAGTTGCTGTCACCCTTCTATCGCATTTGTGGTCCCTTTTGGTTCCATGCTCTAAGGCTATCTTTACCCCCCCTTAAGGATCGTAAGACCGCCGGCGGTCTCATAACAATTGATTTTCTATTGTGTCTGGAAACATGACTCTGATTTAATCTCTGAAGTATTAAAGTCGTTTGCACTAAGAGTAATTTTCTCTGACAATATTGCCACTTTGTCGGCCATTAAGCTGAAGACAGTGACTAACTCTATTTTCCTAGACACTTATTTGTTTTTAGGTCCCTTAGAGTGACAGACACCGACTTCTTCTTTATTGCCTTTTGCACCACCCTCAATCTATTTAATACTCGTACCTATGACCTAGCTAGCGTAGGTACGTATACGCTCTACAGATTTTAACATGTGAGGTTTCGTTGAATTTGTCAAAATCATGGTAATGACATAGGCTACCTTCATTTTGGAAATGGCGTTCGCCAATGAAAAAAAGGGAAAAGACCACTTCAAAAATATTAAATTTTGCAGTCGGAATATTGTTTTTTAAATAATTAGGCATTACTTGTTACAGATATCGATGAATGCGAGACGGGCGAGGCCCCATGCGCGGGCGGCACCTTTAGGTCTGGCTCCGGTGCCCATGACGTGTGTCTGAACACCAGGGGTGGCTACCGCTGCCACCGGATAGTCTGTCCGCCTGGATACCAGCTGGAAGCTAAAAAGTACATTTAATTTTTGCTGTAATATTTTCACTCGTAAAATTTTGGATACAGAAATTACAGAAATTATACAAAAGAAAAAACATATCAAGAACAGACCACAAATAAAAAAGAAAAGACATAGCCAGTCGGACTATTTATGTACTTGGGTCCTCCCTATCAGCAGTTCCGAAGTGTTCTGCTTAGAGTAATTGCCCGATTTATTAGACACTTTTAGTACATTGTTGACTCATGTCAAATACCCTAAATGCAATGCAGTTCTATAACTTGCCTGTTTAGGACTGTAATGTCCATATGAATAGGACCTCTGTTTAGCCATGATGATTGGCGAACCACACACGCTGGTTCTAATCAGTTCAATCTCTTTGCAGCCGGTGCACGAAGGTGGATAGACAGTGCCTCCCAGGGGACTGGGAGTGCGCCCATCAGCCTTCCACCTATTCCTACAACTTCATCACTTTCGTCTCCAACCTATACATACCAGCCTCCAAGGTAAGCTTTTATGATTGCTGTACCCGATTTCTGGCCAAATTGCTTTGTCGGACCAGTTCATACCAAGCATATCGGCTATACTAGCTTAGGACAATCTACTCGTAGTTATTGAAATATCCCAGAAACATCTCAGAGCTAGGAAGTATGATTTTTACGGGGGTGACAACACAACCAAGATCCTAATTCTGAGCAGTCTCAGAAAAGCTGTAATTCGTGCATCTGATCCCTCTCCGGTTTAATGGGATTGCCGTCTCATCGAATTTTGAGAATAAAAGAACAGAGTGTACTATAATATTTCCCGCGCAGTTGGCTGATCTCGGTGGCTCGTCTCGGATCGTCGTGGTTGAAATTCGGCTAGGAAGACATTATAATGCAGACTTTAGGTTCATCTATAGTCCGACATATTCATGCGCGATCGTCCTGCTCTCCAAGTCATGCGGGGAGTGAGGAAGTGCCAGTCACACACGACGGTTATGGGAACTTTCCTTCCCCGCAATACCATCCGTTTCCATTGACATCTAGCACACCCTAGCGACCGCAGGAAGGTCTTGTCGACTTGTCAGACCATACTTATAAACTGCCTGCCCACAGGTGGACCTATTCACGATGCGTGGTCCAACGTGGCCGCTCGCACAGATCCGCTTCCAGCTGAAATTGGTGGACGTCAACGCGCCGCCCTCTGTGAAGAAGAAGGCCGACATCAACTACTTCTTGTAAGTCATTTACGGAATACATAAAGAAGGAAAGAAAGTTAAAGTCAGGGCACAGATAATATGCCAGGGTGTTTATTTAATGATAAATTCTGTAAAGCCCTAGAGCGTCGGTGGCGCAGTGGCTAGCGGGTTACCTCTCATGCGTGAGGAGCCAATTCCGATCACACGTGCCGCCATGTACCTTACTTTTTTGAGTTATGTACAGTCGAGCAAATTGAATTATGACCCACTTTGCCGATTAATCCTTTGCATTTATAAATGTAGTAAGGTTTTCTTCGCTGTCATGCATGTTGCACATAGTACGTTTTAAATATGAATAAAAATGCGTCATAACGGGTCAGAGATCAAGTTTAACCTTTATTATCACTGCACTAGCAAGTTTAACCTTTATTATCACTGCACTAGACATGTTTTAAATAAACCAGTCTTAATATGAATTTAAAATAAGTCCGTAATCCAAACTCTTTTCACTACGAAGAAAAATGTATTATAATTTAAAAAATAAAAAACGTCGTGTGTCAAATGTCAAGTATACCTAGTAAGTCAGAAATTTTATAAAAACCTAAGTCAATATCTACAAACAAATCGTATAATGGCCAATTTGGCAGAACAAACAGCTAAGAATAAGTCGGAACACAGTCAAAACCTGGATCAGCCGGCATGCTAAAGAGGGTACCCTCGAAGACAGACGACGACATAATCATGGCGTTCGTCGAATCAAGAACGGAACGGAAGAGAACGGAAATGCAACACTATTACGGATAACATATTTACAGACGAGAAATCATTTCGCTCGTCTCAACATGGTCGCTTAACTTCGTGGCGTTACGATAACACGCGATACACAGAGGATCACGTTGTGCCCAACCAATTATCCAGCTGAATTTCAGCTAACATGTGTGCCTGGATGGATGCCGGAAGTGTCGGAAAACTTGTTCAAATTTCTCCTCGTCATAACGCTATAAACTATGTCAATTTAATGGAAGAATCAATGTTACCGACTTTGCGAACAGTTTACTTGCGTGAAGAAGTGCCAGTAGTCTCCTTTGTTCATGATAACTGTCCAGTGCATACTGCCAGAATTGTCTCGAATTGGTTTACCTAGCATGAAGATGCATTCACTCTTATTCCATGGCCGTCTAGGTCCCCAGATGAAAATTTGTGGTGTTTGGATTGGGGAAGTGACATTTGTCGTCTAATCGGGTTACTTTTCACTTTACCAATTTAATGCCACTTGTTAAATATATACTTAAAATAAATATTATTTTCTTTAACTAAGTATACTGTTTTATTTCATCATGGCAAACACAAGTTCCAGTGGAACTTTTATAAAAGAAACTGGTTCCCAATACAGACTTGGCGCCCGGCCGTGCCGAAACACGAATATCTACCTACCTACTTGTGTTGCATTGCAACCCTTACCCACATGAAATGAAGTTCTCGCCGATTTTCATACAAACTTATTCGTACAGATAGCGACCATTGCCTTGTCAGTGACTGTGAGTGTCTAAAAAAATGATAACACGTTCGTTTCTAGGAAATGTATGTTCAAGCGAATTTCAACTTACTTGTATAGAATGACAGTAGAAAAATGACCATAAGGTGGGTCATGATTCAATTTGGTCGACTGTACATTAGTTGTTTCACTAACCGATGCTCTTACGGTGAGGGAAAACATTGTGAGGAAACCTGCACATTCTGGCGAATGAATGTGTAACCGTGATCCAAACTGCTCAGGTTCCCCTGTTTACAGGGTCACGGAGATCAGATCGCTCCACTGTAATTACCTGACCTGCCATATCCTGGATCATGGTCCAACCGAGATAACACTCGGATGATGATGATGATAGATTGCATATTTCAAAACTCTGTCGTTCGATTATTGTGAGCCAGGAATACGATGTTCAATTTTCGATCCTCTTTAAATCGATTATTCAAACATTTCCACAGCATACATTTTTTTGTGTAGGTTGTCTCAAGAAGGCCATCAAGGAGTAGTGTCCCTAGTCCATCCACTTGAAGGTCCTCAGAGCATCGAACTGGAGTTGATGATGGAGCTCTACAACCGCGAGCAGTTCGGCGGGATCGCTGTTGCCAGGATATTCATATACGTCTCTGAGTACGAATTCTAAATGCTCATGGTACCGTTTGAATAGTTTTTAACTGCTAAGGAGCCGGGCCCCGGGCTCTCTATACTTACCACCATATTGTGTATTTTTGATTGGTGGCCATGAATAAAACTTTCAAAAATTGGTATTGGTATAACCAATAATTTGGTAGTAAAAAAGTAGCTAAAGATGTTTCTGGAGCTACTAATGCTTAAGTAAACTGATTAGACAGTTCTTTTTCTTTTGTTTTAAAATCAACGAATTTGCCCTGAATTTACTACCTTCAATATTCAAAGTATTTTCGCTTCAGGGAATGTTCAAAATTTTATTTGACATAAACGTGACGTTATATGAAATTTGGTCAGAAATGACTAAATCTGACGAAAATATTGTCAGTTCTGACATTATTTTTATCAGAAATCATCAACAAGACAACGCTATTTCACGAAAAATATTTTTTTTTACTTCTGATTTCTGACACAAATATTCTAAGAAGTCGGAACATATTATTATTTCTTGTATAATAATCTTAGCAACAATACGGCCGCTATTTTGAATAAAATATCGCAACAGGAAGAAAGCCAGAAGTTCCACAGCGTTTCAATTAAGAAACAGTAGAAAAACACTTTCGGAGTAATATTTTTTTACCAACTTGTCATTTACATATAAACGTACATAGGTATAAAAGTAATTGTTAAATGTGCACACGTCAAAATTTTGAAAAATTTTCGTTTTATTTTTAAAAGTTATTGATATCATTTTACTCATTCATCATTAACGTACTTTCGATATTATCGGTTTAAAGTTTTTGTAAAAACATTGAGCCTGTGTACACTTTAACGATTACACTTGGTTAATAAATTGTGATGTTTGATTATTTATTTTATACGTAATACGTAAACATTAAACCACAACCTACTTAGACCGAGTATTATAATTTTGAATGTATTTTATTAGTCTTAAGATGTTTTTTTTTAAATAAGCTGAAGGGAAGAAATAAAAAATTTAGTTTGTTTTAGACTTGCTATTTTTTTTATTTCGGCTTTACATCAAATTAATATCCTATTTCGCGGGTGAAAAATTGAAAATAATGGCAGTAATATTCGACTGTAAGAGAGAACTTTAATCGATGTCATAAAAAATGCAATGGAATAACTCACTTTCTACCTTTCATATAACGTTGTATGGAATGCGCAGAGTTACCCTTATTTGTTTTTAAGGTACTTATGCATTAATTTTTGCGGGCAATTAAAAAACGTTGTTTAAATATGAACATTTATCCAATCGATTGACTTAAACATCATTTTGAACAAGTACTATTTTATTAGTGAACCCGTGAAGTAAGCATGTTTGTATGAAAATTACTCAATGGGCCCATTCTTCTGCCGCTAATTGTATATACAGGGTGTCCCGTTAATTAAGGATAATCCTTTATGTGCAGATTAGTTACATCAGGCTCTTCTATATGCCAATTTCTTTTTGCCATTTTTGAGAATTTGATTTTGAGTTCTTGTTATTATTGGTACCCTTATAACATTTTAAGCAAAAAAGTTACTATTGCTTTTGGTGATTGGAATATTCAAGAGTATTAATACAGAAACATACTTTTAAAAAGTCATTAATCGTAGAAGTAGCCATACAATAATTATATATTTGTGAAATGGTAACAATTTTACTTGATAAAGTGTTTGGCATATAATAGGGCATGATGTAACTAATCTGTACATATAGGATTATTCACTTCTCACTTCGTTAGAATTAAATGTTTTTTTTGTAAAAAAATAAAATTAATTTTAGCAAACATGACAGCGGTTTTCTACACTAAATTATAAAGAGGAAGGATTTGATTGTTTGTTTGTTTGTATTAAATAGGTTCCGAAAGTACTTGACCGATTCAAATGAAATTTAGTATAGAGATAGTTTGAGACCCCGGGAAGGATAGGCTACTTTTTGTCGCATTAAGAGGGTGAAATAGGGGAGGAAAGTTTGTATGGCAAACCCGACCTTTGGCGCGGGCATAGTCGCGGGGAACTCTAGTAATAAAATAAAAAGCCTAACGAGAAAGAAGCCAGAAGAAATTCAATCAGGAAACCCTGCTACATTATACTTAATTATACGTAGTTGGAAAACTTCGCGGCCTTTTTGTACTAAAAATAATAAAGATTTGTTTGAGATACATGAATGCTTATTTAATGAAGTCATTTCTAATTAATTCGATCTCTCGCCATTTTTCTGACAGAATCATTAGATCAATTATGATGATCTAAGGCAGAATCATTATTCCGTCGCCCTAACATTTTTGTTTGAAACTAAAAACTGAGTTCGGTGGAACCATTTCACAGCTTCATACGTGTCCTCGCACCGTCTATAGTCAGACAAGTTCGTGCACGACCTTTCTGCGGTCGCCAGGGGTGCGGGGGGCGAGGCATGCTAGATGTCAGCGGAGACGGTTGGTGTAGCGGGGCAGGGGGTTTTCTATGAAACTAGCGTGCGATTGGCGCTTCCTCGCCTCCCGCACGTCGGGGGCGCATGAGAGTCGCGTATGAATTCGTCGGACTAATCTACCTCGGCCCCCGCACGTATCTGGTAGAAGTAGCCTAACATTGGGTAACTATACAAGGAGTTGTTTTGGTCAGCGCCCCCCGACTCATGGATGGTGGTAAAGGTTATGCTTATTCTAAAAGAAATAGTTTCTTCAAATAATATTTAAGTTTATTAAGAAAAACATCATCACAACATGTCCAAATAAAACACAACGAATGGGGACACTCGCGCGTAGCTACGAAACGCTATGCCGTAGCTCGTTAGCTACGCCGTAGCTTTTCGACTCGCTCGCTAGGATTGCAATGTTATTTAAGCTCTTTATTGCATAAAATACCAGGCCACTCAGAAAGTATTACGAAAAAAGTTTTTTTTATATGAGAGACTGGCTGGTTAGAATCTTTTTCAAAAATATGATTATTTATAAGTAAAAATAAGTGGGTTCTATTTTCAAAATTTCCCTTCACATTTTTTGCGAGCCAATTCAAAGTATCGTGTCTGACTAAAAAATGAATCTGCGCCGAGAACATTTTAGAGCTATGATTTTTACGATTTAAGTGTCGCCTGAAACCGGAAGAATCGTTTGACAGACTTCAAATGGCATTTATGGATGAAGGCCCATTCAAGGCCACCGTGTATCGTTGGTATAACGAATTCAAGCGCGGTCGACCAACCTTGGGGGATGAAGAACGAAACGGTCGCCCTTTGACGGCTATTACGGAAGAAAACGTGCTAGCAGTGAAAATTTTAATTCAAGATAATAGGCGAATTACATATCAGGAGATTCAGCACATATTGAAGATTGTATCGGGAAGCGTTCACGAGATTCTACACAGGCATCTTCGCGTGGGGAGGATAGTATCACGCTTGGTGCCGCACTACCTCACCGACGCTCAGAAGCAGGCCCGGGTGGAATGGTGCCGTGATATGCTGAACAAGTTTGAAGCAGGTGATGAGTCCTGGATTTATCAATACGATCCAGAAACCAAGCGCATGTCGACAGTTTGGTTGTTTCAAAATGATCCAACGCCTACCAAAGTGAAGCGATCTCGGAGCAGGGGGAAGATTTTGATCGCCAGCTAATTTGACTCGCTTTGAGGTGTCGATTCCCATACGAAATCAAAGAAGCTTCAACGCTGAATGGTATACTACCAAATGTTTACCAGAAGTTTTTTCTGTTGTGAGCAACAAGTGACCAAACACTGGGCTCCGCGGACTACTGCTCTACCACTACAATCCACCTGAACACACCGCGCTCAAAACGAGGGACTTCCTAGACGCCAGTCAAACTCCTGGGTCACCCATCTTACAGCCCTGATCCAGCACCGTGTGACTTCTTTTTATTTTCAAGAATAAAAAAATCAGCTCAAAGGGATACAATTTTCGTCGCCGGAAGATGCGCTGGCTGCGTTCGAGCAGGCTGTAAGTGAGATGTCTGCGGCGGACTGGAAAAAGTGTTTTGAAAACTGAGGCCCTACTCCTGTTAACGATATCCGTATTTTTGAGTCTAGCCATCGCGCTCGTTCGCGTTGTCATTCTGTCGTGTGTGCAAGGGACGGTTACATTCGAAAATACGGACATCGTCAACCGGAGTAAGGCCTCTGGTTCAGACGCATGAATCTTTGTATAGAGGCTGGTGGAGAGTACTTTAAATAGATTTACTAAAAATATATATACCTGTAGAACTATTTTTTAGTGTCGCACAACTTTCTGAGGGTCCCACGTAAGTGGACACTGTACGAGAGAGACTTTAATAAGTTGACGATATTTATTTTAACTCTTAATTCATTAGCTCAATACTGCTAAGTCATTATACGGACTGGACTCTAAAGTAGGTATGTACTATAATTTAAACAGAATTTATAATTTTAAATCGATAGAAACAATCGAACTTCTACGTCTACTTATTACTACTAAGTACATAGTGCTGTCACGATAGTTTAAATTTCATCTTAAGCAATATTAATTACTTGACCTATTTCCTAGAATCTTTCAATTTATCACAGACATCTTTTTATTCAACAAATAATTTATTTTGTTTTACAAAAACGTACCTAGAATCGTATACAAAGTAACTTTTTACTCACCATCCAAATTTTTTCTAGGTATTAGGTATCATTTATTAAATAAAATAGGTAGGTCAAGTTGTCACCATTAAATATTTTTCCTAAATTTAATTTTCATATTTGCTTGAAACTCAACAAAAATGGGTCGTTAGAACATCAATGGAATACGGGGGAGGGTAAGTGGGGGTCGTTTCGCCATTAGTGCGTAAAGTAGTGTAATTAAAGCAGTGTTCGTTTTCTTTGTATTTTTCAGACACTTTCTGTTTAATGGGCGATGCCAAAAAACAAATGTTTTTTGTTATTTGCAAATTAGATTAATATATTTAAGATTGGATGGTGATTAAAAAGTCAGCCTGTATAAAAACTGTTTAAAAAAACTTGAAGTGCCTGTTTTTGAGCTAAGTAGGCATAGCGTGTTTTTAATTTATTTTTGGTAAGAAAACACAAAATCATCGTGTAACATACTGAAAGGCGGAAATTAACTTCCTTAATAACCTTCTTACATAACTAAATCACATTTTTTCATCGTCTACGCTTAAACCTTATACGACAAATAATAATATAATTCACTGATAATCTATTTTGCTAAAATCGTTTCTTTTACGTTGATTTACCTAAAGCGCGTGCTGTTTTTCTTTTTCATCGTTCTCTCTACCTACTCGAGATAAAAAAAAAAGCTTGAAACTATTTTTAGGTGCGTTTCCACATGCGGAGTAGAGATTTCGAGTACTGTGACTGTCTGATTCGGAGAGGACCAGCGGAGTGGAGATTTCGAGCATTGTAACTGTCTGATTCGGAGAGGACCAGCGGAGTGGAGATTTCGAGCATTGTGACTGTCTGATTCGGAGAGGACCAGCGGAGTGGAGATTTCGAGCATTGTGACTGTCTGATTCGGAGAGGACCAGCGGAGTGGAGATTTCGAGCATTGTGACTGTCTGATTCGGAGAGGACCAGCGGAGTGGAGATTTCGAGCATTGTGACTGTCTGATTCGGAGAGGACCAGCGGAGTGGAGATTTCGAGCATTGTGACTGTCTGATTCGGAGAGGACCAGCGGAGTGGAGATTTCGAGCATTGTGACTGTCTGATTCGGAGAGGACCAGCGGAGTGGAGATTTCGAGCATTGTGACTGTCTGATTCGGAGAGGACCAGCGGAGTGGAGATTTCGAGCATTGTGACTGTCTGATTCGGAGAGGACCATCCGCTCCTACCCAACTCTACGTCACAGATGAAACGCACCCTGGGGCCCAAGTCTGAAATACACTAGCAAAAGTAATTGCTGTTACTATTTTGCTATTGTTTAGTTTTATTAGGCTTCTGGGGCTAAAGTCTGTTAAATAACATTAGCAAAATCGTTAAGTATAAAATCCGAATTGAATATCATGACATGACATTCCACAGCTCTATCAAAGACCAAATGTCAAAATCTATGTTAGTAGATGGCGCTATTCATATAAATTATATAAATACTAGTGGTTCCCCGCGACTTCGCCCGCAAGAGTTGGATTTTTCATATAAATTTTCATCCCCCATTTCATCCCCTTAATGTTTTCATATTGCAACAAAATGTAGCCTATATCCTTTCCAGGGTCTCGAACTGTCTCCATACCAAATTTCATCTTAATCGGTTCAGTGGTTTAAGCGTCAAGAGGTAACAGTCAGACAGACACACTTTCACATTTATAATATTAGTATGGATTGCATCGAAATAACTAAGCTTAGAACAAAAATAAATTATTGTAATATTGTGTACAGCCATGTAGTGGAAGTACCTACTTATGTTAAAAATTAACGAGTTTCAAAATTCAGTTTAAAAAAAACGTCTTGTGGATCACTAAATTCTTAAAAAAATACCTGTTAATACGCGTCAATCTTATAATACTTAACATAAATATTATAATGTAATCAACGCTAAAACCAGCCTTTTTCCTAAATAAAAATCTACCTGACTTAGGTTGTTTTACTTTTATGACTTTGTTCAACGCCATCTAGCGGATTTTTAAGTACTGATTTTTGACACTAGCTAAATCGCTTATTACAATCAAACATCATGCTATTCAATTACGGTTCATTACAATTTTGCTAGTGTAATTTAGTAGGCTTGGGCCCCTGGTCTTTTGCTGCAGAAGCATCTCCTACATTATCATCATACATATATCATTCATTATCATTATTTTACGCTCTTTCCTGTCTACTCGTGTGGATCGACGATGTCGAGTACTGTCAGGCAGCCATCTTGCGACGCGATAGCTAGCGCTTTGCCTCCGTGCGCGCTCGCTACGCCTGTCACTTCAGCTGGAGCACGGTACTCTGCGATCGCTTTGCCATCAATCGTTCTGAAATCAATTTTTGAGATGTAGCACTTTTAAAATTATAAGGCGGCTTTATCATTAAGCTAAGTTAACTGCCAAACAAACAAAAAGAGACAGACTATATTAATTTAGAAACGTCAGACTAAAGCGCTGGCCGTTGCTAAAGAAATTAGACAATCTTTAGACAGTTTAGTTTAGTTAATCTATAGACATTCGTAAGAAGAAAACACTCAAAGACTTGTAAAAATACGTAGGTAGGTAATCGCATCACTGAATTTGACGTTTCTAAATTATTGTAGTCTGTCTCTTTTAGTTCGCTTAGCAGAGAAAGATAGAGACTGAACTAACTGACTGAAATAACAGTTGAAAAATCACCTGAACACCCTCAGCGTTTTCCGTCCGCTGTGGTAGTAGAACACATAATCGTCAGTGGAACTAAACATCGTGATGATGGAGAACACCCCCTCAGCCGCCCTTGAGATGAGGGGCTGGACGGTGGTGCCCCTCTTCAGCTCGATGAGGTCGAGTCCGCCGCGCGAGGGCGCACAGAGACCGATCTTCCCATCCTTGGTGCACGCGCCATTCCAGCGTGGAACGAATCTGGAATAAAGTTATGGTCAAATTCGTTCTAGCAGTGGTCTGAATTTACAGTTATACCTTAATACCCAACTGATATGGCTTGTCAATGTACCTGCGCTGAAGATGAATTTTTAAAGCGCGGTGATGCTGTTGGCGAATCAGCACTCTCGAGCTTCTTGTTCCTGTTTGCTGTTGGTCGTTAGCTGCTACCATGCCAGCGCGTACCGCATCAATAGAGGAAAATGCAGGGCCCTTACTCTTTTATATATATTTTTTTCGAAAATTGTTACGAAAAAAAATCGAACTGTTTAAAACAACTACTGTAAGTATACTCTAGGAGTAAAAACTCAAGAGCTATTATAAATCTTTTGGGTGAGCTCGCTCCACCGTTGACTCTGTCTTCGCCACGACTTGTTTGGTCTAGGAGTTTAAACCAATTTCTATGGGGTTTTAACGGCAACCCTTCCAGACACATTTTTATAAATTTGTCGAATGTTTCTCATATTCTGACGTTTTGTTAATAAATAATTACATGAAAATTTGTAGATTAGCTCAGGAAAAGTCAAGTATCTAAGATATATTGTTTTTGTTTACTATACTTCCTAACCTGTTGTTAAAATTCTTTAAAATCTCAAAACGTGAGCTCTACTTGTAATCATTTTATGGGTATGGGTGGGAAGGTGCTGAAAAGCTGGTAGCATACAAACCTGATGTGCCTCTTCGTCTTGATGTCAACGATGCCAGCTTTGTCGTTCCCCACCACCGCCACCCACAATGGTTTGTGCGGCAGCGCCACTATGGACTGCATGTCCTTGATGCCACTGTTCTTCACTGGAATCCTGAATGCATCCGTTTTATCGGTAAGACAAAAATAGTAGAAGAAACCACTCCTTTACCGAACTTGTCACCAAGATAATTGCAGGTCCCAAGAGCGTCTCAGATAAAATAAGTTTGGGAGTTCCTAGGTTAGGCTCATAGTTTCGATGCTATTGAATAATTCGTGACATCATTACATTAATCATCATTGTCAGCCGCAGGACATCTACTGTTGAACATAGGCCTCAATAGACATAGATTCAACCTTTCACAATTTATATCTACAATTATTTTTTATTGATGGCGTACTTGTGAAGTCTAGCTCCAGTCTTAGCATGGAAGACGTGGAGGCACTCTCTCAAAGACTTGTCAACTCCAGGGGTGACGAGGTGGTGTTCGTCAGCTGATACCACGGCGGCGCGATACCCCATGCCGCGAACCTCGTAGTCTGCCGAGTAAATCTTCTCACCCTCTGGAAAAGGAATTTAATAATAATGTCCTCCTAGCCGAATTTCAACTACTATAGTGCACAAGTGTGTGCGCAATACCCAGGTGCAATCTCTGTTCCTTCACTCTCATACGTGCTTTTCGAGGCACCCCCCGTGCCTCGAAAAGCACTCACTTCCTGACTCCGGCCGGAGCTGTGTCTGAGTTATTTCAAGACAGAAAACCCAACACTTTTTCGGCCCGACCCGGGATTCAAACCTGGGACTTCGTGGATAGTACCCAGCGCACTGACCACTAGACCAACGAGGTAGAAGGAATTTACAGACTTATCGAAACACATTACAGACGTGAGGAAACCTGCACATTCAGGCGACTGCATGTGTAACCATGATCCAAAACTGGTCAAGTTCCCCTGGTAACAGGGTCACGGAGGTCAAATGGCAGTCGCTCCGCTGTAATTACCTGATCTGCCATATCCTGGGTCATGGTCAGTGGACCCTGAGCCCTCGCGTGCGAGTGCACAACCGGGATAACGCTAGGAGGATGATGATCGAAACAACAGTAGAATCAGTTATTGCATGTAGGTCTACAAGGAGCTCCTACCGCTGCTTCGGAACAATATGGTCTAGTGCTGGGAGGAAATGTGAGAATGAACGGTGAGAGAAAACATCGTGAGGAAACCTGCACATTCAGGCAACTGAATGTGTACATATGATCCAAAACTGGTCAGGTTCCCCTGTTAACAGGGTCACGGAGGTCAGATGGCAGTCGCTCCGCTGTAATTACCTGATCTGCCATATCCTGCATCATGGTCAGCGGACCCTGAGCCCACCTGCACAACCGGGATAACGCTTGGATGGTGATGGTGAGAAGAAAACGTATAGAATCTCTTCAATTTCATCTGTCTCTTTTCAAAATGCTTTAAATGAGTTGAATTGAAGTTGAAACATAGTAGGTAAATACAATGTACAAAATGTACAATGTATACTAAGAATCCACTAGAATACCCTAAAATATGAGCAATCTATGTGGCCAATGGGTTAGCAAAACTATATCAATACTATTGAGTGTTTCTGTACCAGAGGTTAGATAATCAGACAACCAGGAACAAGTAGTGTATGGCAAAAAATGCGCGAAGAGCTAAAACAACACGATTTGGGACAAAACTAGGAAACAAGGGAAGAGAGTAAGAGATAGAGTTAGAATGAGGGACTTATGCATTGGATAGATAAAAGCAAGTATTATTACCCACCTGGTATAGTTCTCGTGACGATTGTAGCATTGACCACAGTTTCTACGTTATCGGGGGTGATCTTCATAGAAATGGTGATGAATTTCAAACCATCTTCAAGAAGCAGGACTTGTTTCACACCTCTTTGTTCTTCTTTGAAAATTACCTGAACAATTATATATTTTTTTTAATAAATATCTAATGGACAACGTCACATACATTGCTCTGATTCCAAACCCCAAAGTTAGTAGCTAAAGGACCTGTACTATTAATATTAGATCCAACGGTGGCAACACAGCACCCACACCCAAGACGATCTAAGAAATATGGTTTTCCAAATTACTCCGATCGGGGATTGAACCCGGGACCTCAGTGATGGCAACCCCATGGAAACCGGCGTGCAAGCCACTTAGAGAAGCTTTTACATGGCGTTTCCTCACCTGTTTCTCTTGAGTATCCCAAATGACCACGTTCCCAGATTCAGCAGTGATGACGTTGTCCCCAGTGGGGGTTATGACAGCTTGTGTCACTATGGCCCCCAGGGGGGCTTCTGCCAGCTGGGCCAATAGCTTCCCAGTGCTGGTGTCCCAAAGACCCCAGCAGCTCCGGGTCACAGTTGCTGCTAGCTGCTTGTCCCTTGCTAAACTGGATTTTTAAGAATATGCATTAAGCGAAGATTCAGGAAGACTAATGAATACATCAGTAGAAATGATGAATAGGTATACATAAAGATCATCTACACTACTGTTGTTTAGTACTGTTTTAAATGTTACTGAAATAATTTGCTGCACCAAGCGTTGGGTATTCATTGTTCAAAAAATCTTAGTTGCACACTTCATCTTGTCATACTAGAGTTTTTTTTTAAAATAACCCTAGGCATTACGTACTGCAAGCGAGGAATTTTAAAATGTTTACCTTATACTTTATCGTTTTTAAAAATAATCCTTGGTATTATTGCAAGAAATACGTTGATTTTACATCTTGACAGACGATTTAAGTAGCGTCTGCGCGTCCTTAAACGCAACGCCGCTCGTGGCTGAGAAGACAGTGGTAGTAGGCTCCATTAGGCGCCGCCTGGTAGCTACTACCCTCCACGCGTCGGTGAGTGGGAGAGCCAGAACCTTCTGGGTTGGCTCGCTCCGCCATCGACTCTGTCTACGCCACATCTGGCTTAGTCTAGAGTCAAGAGCCAACCCATTCCAAATAATAAAGACCAATCCGTAAACAACACATTCGTCCAAACCCATGGCACGCCATCCGAGAGTCCGCAGTAACGGAACTGAGCGTCATTATACCTTTTTCTCGTTTTTTGGGATAGAATCTGAAACCAAGCCTTGAAGAACAACTTCTTGTAAGAAATAAATAATAAAAAGTTGTATTACGTGATGGAGTCTATAGGCAGCTCCTGTCGGTCGATCTTGTGGACTTGCTCAAAGATGTTGTCGATGTTCCAGATCTTGACCGTCCGGTCGATGGAGGACGTGATCACGTTGTTCCACGACCCAACGGTGAGCGGTTCCAGCTGGACGATCCGTCCGAAGTGGGCGTCCAGGATCTTGATAAGGCGAGTGGTCTCCAGACTCCAGACGTAGAGGCTCTTTCTGATTAAGGAAACACGTTGATGTCATAAGAATTTTTAAAGTTACAGATATAAGAAATGACTGATGCCAACTCGCACGCGAGGGCCCCCACGGTCCGCTTTGGACCATGATCCAGGATGTGGCAGATCAGGTAATTACAGTAAAGCGACTACCATTTCTGACAGCTGTGAACCGTAGGTAAACCTGCTGCACATCGTTCTGCGAAAATTACTGTTTTTTTTTCTTTTTTTTTGTTGTGCAATAAAAAGTTATCTATCTAACTACTGCCCTATTTAATGAATGGTAGAGATAGTTTCGAGTTTCTGGGAAGGAATAAAGGGGATGAAAGTTTATCTGGCAATTCTGACATTTACAGGGACGTAATCGCGAGAAACGGCTTAACGGTAAAATATAATCTGACTTGACAAACCTGACACCAGCCACAGCATAAGTATTGTTGTTGCTGATCATAAAGGAGTTGGAGAGAGTCATCTTGGTGGATATGTTGCGGATGGTGTGAGGCAGCTTCAGCACTATTCCTTCCAGCCGAAGGTCTTTTTCAGGCTCGTCCTGTTTCTCTTCCTAGAAGTTTAAAATGTTTCAGGAGTACTATTTTTGAATCTCGCGTGCAGATTTCTACTGATTTCCGTTCGTCATTTAAACTTCGCAAATTTGAATCACTCGACTTAATGCACTTGACCCATCGGAATCACAATGAGTGCTTCTACCTATACCTACTCATCACAGAAGGCGTCTAAATTAATGTTTCAAATAAACGTGTTGATCCACTCAACACGTTTATACGCTTTATCATTTATGCTATGTATGAAATATGATCCTGATAGCTTTATTCTTGTGTTATCGCTTAAAATTTGTAAGCTAAATGTAGTTACTTACAAATCATAGAATCTTAATCAAAGAGTAATATGCTCTATTATGTTTTTTTTAGGTAAGGCCGTTAAACGTTGATACCTTATTTAGACTGTAGAATTAAATACATCTCTTCTAAGCCTATTTTTATTGCAAAATTAGAAATAAACACTTAATCACTATTAATATTACCTCTTCTTCTTCTTTCTTCATGTATATGGCATAAGGATCTTCTGGTTTCTTTTTCTCCTCTATCTCGTGTTTGTCTCTTGGTATGATGTTATCAAAGTCCCAAACTACGAAGCTGTACGTTGTTGTCGCTGTAATATTAAGGGTCTTTGTTATTCCATTATTACTATTGTAATGAACTGCCTCGTTGGTCTAGTGTTCAGCACACTGATTACTATCCACGAGGCCCGAGGTTCGAATACCGGGTAAGGCCGAAATTGTATGTTGGGTTTTTCTGTCTTGAAATAACTCAAAAATAGCTCCAGAGTCAGAAAGTTGGTGGTGGAAACACCCCCGTGCCTCGGAAAGCACGTTAAGTCGTTGGTCCTGCGCCTGTTCTGTCTATAGTTATATCGGACTGCCATGCCTTCTCACCAAACTCATCATCCTCCTAGCGTTATCCCGGTTGTGCACTCACACGCAAGGGCGCAGGGTCCGCTGACCATGATCCAGGATGTGGCAGATCAGGTCATTACAGTGGAGCGACTGCCATCTGACCTCCGTGACCCTGTTACCAAGGGAACCTGACCAGTTTTGGATCATGGTTACACATGCAGTCGCAGGTTTCCTCACAATGTTTTTCCTCACCGTAAGAGCATCGGTTAGTGAAACAACTAAAGTACATAACTCAGAAAAAGTCATTGGTACATGGCGGCATGTGGGATCGAACCGGCGCCTCCCTCATGAGAGACAACCCGCTAGCCACTGCGCCACAGACGCTCACGTCAACCGTCTTACCGAACTATGAGAGTGAAATTAACAGAGAGTGTACTTGTGGATTGTGCACACATTTGGGCACTATAGTATCTCCTGTGCAGTTGGCCGATCTCTATTGGGATTTGCAAGACTTGGTACAAGAATGAATAGAGGGATATTAGTGGCGTTTATACTCACAAAATTGTATATGTTATATCTGTGGGATTCGGGATTACAGGCAAAATATCAAGATTACTATTACTCTTCATAATTATTGCTTTTACGGTAAAAAACATAGAACGTCTGCTTATATTCCATATAGCTCGTACACATTCTTTCATGACACTCATCCTACATAACATTGGCTGTTAAAATTTGCATTTTTTTAAATTGGAAATATCATAGAATCTGAAATTGAGTTAGGCTTAGTGAGACCCATAATCTTATGTGTCCATAAATTGATGCTTTATATTGTTTTTACTTCAATCTTACCAAGCAGCATCTTGTCTTTCTTCCCTCTTTTCAACTGCAGCATCGCTTCCGCTGTGTCAGTTTCCCGATGGTTCAGTTCTTCCACCTTCAACCAGCGGCCTTCTTCTTCATTTAATTCAAAAATTGAAATCTGAAACATTTAAAACAGGTAAGAAGCTCTTTTTGTTTGGTCATCATCAAACAAACACCTACTTGTCAGTTTTTCTAAACGTAGACTACCGAGCAATGCGGCTTGCGACTGTGGTTCGCCGCATGCAGCCCCATGGAGCCGCGCGGCTATCATGGAACTATGGTAGTGTATGAAACCCATGCCGAGCGAATCGTCATGGCCGCATGCATCCATTCCATACAGTCCTATAGTTCCATGATAGCCGCGCGGCCACCAGAGCCGCATGCGGCTTGACGCAAGCCGCAAACCGCATTGCGCCGAAGTCTAGGTACCTGAGGCTACTTCACTTGATACCAAATCTTGATTTATAGGCCAGTTACAAAAATCTTCAACACTTGATTTTACAATCAACGATTATAACTTGCGAGCAATGGAAAAAAATGATTGGTAATAAATATTCGTCGAGTGACTAACGTCCTCTGCAGCTCAGTTGTAAGAGCAATCGCCCGGTTAGCGAGAGGTCGTGGGTTCAAGATCCACTAGAAGACGGTCGAGGAATTTTTGTAAACATCATCATCCTAGCGTTATCCCGGTTGTGCACTCGCGCGCCAGGGGCCCAGGGTCCGCTTCGGACCATGATACAGATAGTGGCAGATCAGGTAATTACAGTAGAGCGAATGCCATAATCAGGGGAACCTGAACAGTTTGGATCATGGTTACACATTTAGTCGCCTGAATGTGCAGGTTTTCACACGACGTTTTCCCTCACCGTAAGAGCATCGGTTAGTGAAATAGCAAATGTACCTAACTTAGAAAAAGTCATTGGTACATGGCGGCACGTGGGATCGAACCGGTACCTTCCGCATGAGTGGCAACCCGCTAGCCACAGCGCCACCGATGCTCCGACGCAACAGGAAATATTGTAAACGATTAGTAAAAACTTGAAGAAATTGTTTTACAAATAAACGATTGGTGATTCACCTGGTATCCCCTAGCAGGGTCACTTGTGTATATCTTTGTCCAGTACTTGTTCATAGCGAAGGCTCCTCTGCACCTAAGCGGCTGCATCCACACGCCTCCCTTGCAGAACTGCACTAGAAGACGATCCTCGTCCAAGTCACCACTCCACATTACCAGGATAAAAGTTTCCAGGTCACGAAACTCGATAGCTGAAGTAAAATTATGTTTAGTATAGCTGGATAAGAGATAGAGACCTTATCAGAGTGATTATAGAGGGAAAAGTAAAAGAAGAAAGCCAAGAAGATTACAAAATAAAGGCAAAGTTAGGTGTCGTGTCGTACCGAGAAGCCAAGGAAATAGAGTAAATAGAGAGGAACAGACACCACCGACAAGAGCGTAGCTCTTAAAATATAGATACCTAGAAGAGATAGAGCCCTGTGGCAGTACCACTGCGGTTGATAAATGATTTAATGGTTTTGCCTGGTGACTGCCCTACAGTACAACGATAGTAAAAAAAACATGGTACCTTAATGACGTACAAATATTACAGCATAGATAGTTGATTGAATAATGAAAATGTATGGACTTGCTAGAACTAGCACACTTTCGGTTTTTATAAAAACCGAGTTTTTATAAAAACGTTTAGATAATAGACAGTGACTTAGTTTCATTCGCTGGTCCTTTCAGCGCTAGCCTACAATTTGTACCTAAGCTGGGCTCTTAGACAAAACGACATCTTTCTACAGAGAACTTAGCAAGCGCCCACGAAATGTCAAAATAAGGCATGGAAATGATTGCTACTTTTAATTCATTTTCATTTCACATGTAAAATTTCATTGGCAATGATTTTTTTTCGCAGTGTCATAATATAACACTTCTTGCTATTTACTACTTATAATGCAATATGAATTATTGTGAACTGTTGTTAATTTGCTACTTTATGAAATGTCATATTTAGTTCGTTCAGATTCAACCTGCTACCCGTATGAAAGGAAACGAAAGAAAGATTCAGTTGTCATGAAAAATTATGACAAACGAATCCAAACTTTATGTTCATAAGTTCTTAAAATGCCCGCCCAGTATCGATCGTCACCTATAATCGCATAACAAGTGTGTGTTGTCTTTTTCTAACACGCACCTAGGGCAAATCATTCCTACTTGCTCGCTCACGCTTATGGATTTCGCTCGCTAGACTCGCTCTGCTACATGCAGTCATCAATGAATGAAATAAGATGAGCATGGTCTATGATTTCGCAGAGTGTGATTTGTAGCAGTCTATATGAAAAATAAAAATAGCAGGTGTCAACAATGAAATTCATTTCATATGATTTTTCACCTGCTATTCATGAAATCTTCCATGCCTAGTCACAATATGTGTGCACCAAGTCACGTGTTGTTTCGATGGCTTATGTCAGTTTTATACATTTTGTTAGCGATGCGAACTTCGCTTTAGAATAGATTGCATCTTGTCTACGGGTCCAGTAGTAGAGACTATTTTGGGAAGTGTATAAATTGCCTCCAGTCGGTCTACATGCCGATGAAATTCAGTAGGTGAATACATAAAAGTTATGAAACTGCTTCAAGTTTCCTTATCGCGTACTTACAAAGTATCTCCCAGTTCACATCGTCATACGGGGCAGTCTCCGGCGCTGGCAGGGTCCGTTCGATCTCCCCCCTGGTGCTGTACTGCACCCAGGAACGAGGCCCGTAGATGACCAGGTGATGGTTCAGTACTGACACTCCGCGTACTGTCTCACCTGATATAAATGTTTAACTGATATAAATATCAGGGCCTTTAGTCAAGATGCAATTTATCTATAGCGAACAAAATGTATGCTAAAGTCGCGTGATATGTCGATGGCTTATGTCAGTTAAAAAAATTGTTGGCGATAACGAACTTCGCTTTAGAATAGGTCTTAGCATCTTGTCTACGGGCTTAGGTTATACACCAGTATCTATCTCAAAGCTAGTTAAATAATGCGAAAAAGTTGTGTATTGATGTTACCTAATTCGCCGTAAGTAGATGAATTACAATAAGATCCTTACCTTCTTCAAGAGGATTGTCGATTGTGATGTATTCACTTGTCAGCATGTTCAGCAACATTGACTGAAAACAATTCAGAACTAAGATGGAAGGTTATAAATCAGCTGCAAAAGACAGTTTACTTATCATCACCATCGATACGATTTGCGCCCGAAATTGATCACCAATCCGAGATCGAAGACTTACTGCCACACTAAGAGGCGTCAATTAAAATTAATCCTTCATTTAGTCTCCTGCTGTTCTTTTCTTTTTTATTTACAAAGAAAGTGACAGAATGAGACTTAGTGAATGAGTCGCCTGCGAAGTACAATGAAACAGAACCTCTGCACGACTGCACTGCAGACGAGAACAGGGATTTGGTTGGGTGGCTTGAATTGTAAAAAGAGTTCGAATTTCGAATTTTAAAATTCAAATCACAAGTACCCGCTGCCCGTACCGCTCAGCACTCTCATTCTCATTTACCCTCGCACCTCTGTACCCCGCAGGCGAGGTCTCATAAGCGGTCGGACTATAGAACTACTGCTAGGATTAGAAAGAAAGAAGCAAAGATAGAAGCATTTATTAATTTGGGACATCACAAACTATCACTTTACAAAATAACAAAAGATACAAAATAACAAAGACAGCTAGGAAAATAAAAACAACAAAATCAAAAACAACACGAACAAAACAGTAACTGTCAACGATAGCCAGAGTGTGCCCTTGGGGCTAATTACGTAACTCTGTTGCTAACAATTCAGGATTTAAACCGCTTGAAAGATAACTTCAGTTACTCTGTTTAGCTGGCCATTCACGGTTAGTTCTAAAAATGACTTCACGCACTAACATAAAAATAATTTAAAAACTGACTTTTATTCAGTGCTGCCAGAACGTGGACAATTCCTCACGCAATGGGGACTTTAAGTTTTTTTTTAATTTAGTGGGTAAAATGGGCAAAAAGGTCTTAGAACCAGTAAAATATGGGAAATTGTGGAAAAAAATAATAACGTTAGGTTACTTTGTTAGTACTTATGCCTATAGCCTAGATTTTTATTACCGATATTGAAAACTTAAAAGGACTTGTCCATTATTGGTTTTTTATTCGTCAATATTTCTAACCAGAATAAACTAAATATTATATTAAAGAGTTCACAGTTTCTGCATAATTAATATATTTTTTAAGGCCTCCGATTAAGAGAAAAATTTAAATTAATTTTTCTCTTTGTCTGTACAGAAACCGCACCTTCGCCTATATCAATTAACGCATGAAAAAAAATTGACAGCAAAATTGACATTCCATTGACAGTAGTACCTATTATATAATCTGTGATAGTACCTTGTAGTATTTATCCACCAGTGGAAAGGCAATGGTACATAGCTATACAGCCAGGAAATACAAGTAAGTGATCAATGGATGATGCCTGTTACAAAACATATTTTTTCTCAGAAATGGAGGCGTTTAAAATTCTGATTTCTATGGTTACGTGTTTTATATTTTTGTAGCTTAAAGATAAATATAGGTTTATTAGTGGTTGGTGATATCTTAGAATAAAAAACCAGCCTCCATACAAAAAAAAGGAAAAGTCCTTTTGGTCGTACCTCAGACCGACTAATTAGTTTAACTGGCCGTGAATGGTCAACTTTAGCAACAAAACTTTGATTGAAATAATTTCATTCAAGGTTACATGATCCACTACCTTGTGTCTTTATGTCCAAATAAAGGGGACCTCAATCAGCACAACTACGGATTACGGATTGGTTATTAAATTCAGGAGTAAATACAAGGTTTTCGCCTACCACAGAGTTGTTAGTAGCAGCAGCTGCCCACTTATTGTCTGGGGATATCTCCAAGTTCTGCATGATTCCCTCCAGCTGTGGGCACAGGTCTCTGGCCAGGTCAGAGGTGGCGAGGTCCCAGGATATCACGCGGCTGGAGATGGACACCACGTAGCGCTTGTCTGAACTCAGACGGAAGCCAAAGACGGCGAATTGGTGGCCTTCGAGGGAGTACTGGAAAATTTACAACAAGTTATTCAAATGCATGTTATCTATAGTTCTTCGTATATCGAAACATGCAGTGAAACTACACAAGCGCGGAAACAAGCGGTTGTTTGATGTGTGTGGCGCAGTCGCAGGCTTAGCGAAAGATTAATAAAGTTGCATTGCATCGAAATAATTGAGCACTAAAATTATAAGGAAATATCATATTAATATTATTATATAAAATTTAAACCATGTTTCGAGAATGGATTTTTTTGTTTTAAATAAACAATTGCGGTGTTATTACAAAAAAAAAATACCAGGTTTAAACTAGGTCTAAATATTAGCCGACAACAGAGGAATGAATGACACATTCCTGATATAACCTAATAGAGAAACGCTTTTTGAATGGGCTCGATAATAGCTTAGTTAGGCTTAAACCAGGTACTAAGTTTTTGTAATAACGGGGTTGATGTCTAAAGTTATTTAGTAAGTCAGCCTATTAGATCCCACTGCTGGGAAAAGGCCTCACCTCAACTATGAGGAGGAACGAGCCATACTTCACCACGCGGGCTCAGTGCGGATTGGTGGAGGGGTGTATGTAAGGCAAGTGACAAACCTTACTGTCAGAAGTTATCAAGCCGCCCTAGGGCCTCTGACTAGGCTTAACGACTAATACCACAGATATTAGCCGGGACCAACTGCTTAACGTGCCTTCCGAAGCACGGAGATGCTTGTCATGGACGTCACTTAAATGGTCGGAATGGTCACCCATCCAATCACGACCGCGCCGTGGGTTGCTTAACTTTTGGTATCACTACCAAAGCGCTGCCGCCACTGCGCCACAAGCACCCAAGTTATTTAGGCTTTGATTTAAAAAAAATAGTATCTACTCATCAATTAAGTAATAATAGGAATAACCGAAATACCCAACAAAGATTGTGATCCAAAACATTCTAAGAAATTGCAACCGCCATAAATGGCCATCTCATCATAATATATTATAAACGTCTACTCTGTATTATATGGTGCGCCATAAAGTGTATGTTATCATAACTTTATCTAGGATCTTACCTTCAAAGGTCCGCCAGGCGTATGCAGACAATGATGGGACGGCAGCAGAGCGCAGTGGTTCTTCCCCTTATCATGGCACTGCTTCAGCAGCGACGCTACAGCTGGGTTCTGATGGGCTTCGGGAAGGAGTCTGCCGACCAGCTGAGGTGCCAGCATGTTGGGGTACGTGCCGATGATGGCGCCACCGAGGCGCAGAGCGTCGGCTACGAGCATCAGCTCCCTGATGATATAAGAAACGGTCAGCTTTTATTTCTTAATTATTTAAACTTTTTGCATACAGTTTATTGTACAAATGGTGGACTTCATGCCAAAATCATTCTCTGCTAAACAACCATAGGTCTGAATATAGCAGATACAGGCGGTGCAAGAGATTGAGAAAGAAGAAAATGATGGCAAACATCCAAAACGAAGAAAAAGAAACATTATTGTAGACTAACACACTACATGCTTACAACTCTTCATGATGGAAGGACGAATTTACTCCCCGTGATGACATACCCATAGACTTGAACTAAACAATGCTTGTAAACTTTCTGGGTCTTTTGATTTTGGTGTCATTTCCCTAGAGAACTGTGTATGCCAGTATTCAACTTTCTATAGCCGTTCATTTGGCATGTTGGGCCCTGATCATGCCTATTAATCAGTCTTTGTCTGCATGTAAAAGCTATTTCAAGGCAATTTTAATTTAAAACTTATACTACCAGACGAAACTACCAATTTTAATGTTCTAAATAATCTAAGGTTTATTGGAACTGAAAATTGACTTGGCTTTTTTTAAGGTGTACAATTTATAAATAGTTATTCATCTACATCTTCTACTAATAAAAGAGTAAGATCACATCTTTTGAGCGGGAATGTGTTTGGTGATAGAAGTTATAAACTTACTGAATCAGACTTACCTCACAGCATCTTTATTGACATGAAGCTTAGCATCTTCAAAGTCAGCAAGAACTGCTTGTAGTGGACAGCAGTTCAGCTTCGCGTGAAGCCATTCATAGTTAAACAACACCTCAGCATACAGGTCTGTAAAGCGCTTGGAGCGGACCAGATGAAAAGGCAGCTCACCAAACTGGAAAGGAAATGATATTACTAATATTTGGAACATCCACGTTTGAACGTCGTTTTGCTCAGCACCTAAGCTTGGTGCGTTCAATTGTACAACATATTGCTTAATTTGGATTTAGCTTAAAAGAAGAAACTCTAAATATTTTACAGACATTGGCCCTGATTTGTAAGACATTCACATATTTGGCTTTAAACATGTCGCTTGCACTGTCATGCTGGTATAAGTCGGTGCAATGAGTCGGCTAGAGTCTGTCGGGACCCAAAAATCCTGTTAGGTTTTTAATGAGCCCTATACCTTTTGTCCCCCTTGTTTTTTGCTACTAAAGGGCACCTTCCTATCAGCTACGCCCTCCCTGTCAGCCAGGTTACTAGATAGAGATAATTCGTTACCTTTCTCAAGTTATATCTTTTGTTAGCTCCATCAGCAGACATGAAGATCAGAGGTTGTAGAGGCACCTTCCTATCAGCTACGCCCTCCCTGTCAGCAAGGTTGAAGCGGTGCCGCTGGATCTCCGTATATTTAAATGGCTTTGGAATGCCACCACCCCAGATGCCTATTAGAAAGAAGTAAAACTTATTTAAAGAAATGAGTTTAGTCAGTTGAAGTAGTAAAGAACTGTGGTGGCTGATTAAACAATAAGCTCATCAGAAATGTAAGCAAAAGGTAGATATAAAAATTGTTTTTCTTCAGCAACTCTATCATTACATAAGTGCCCAATTCATCATATGTTTTTTAAGTCAGATAAATTAGATGACATTGACTAAGCAGTGGGTAGACTTTAACCCCGTTATTCCAAAAACTTAGTACCGGGTTTAAAACAGGACTTAGCTATTAGCTAGCCAATTAGAAAAGCGCTTCTCTATTAGGTTATGTCACGAATGTGTCATTTATTCCTCTGTTGCTGGCTAATATTTAGACCCATTTTTTAAACCTGGTCTATTTTTTTTGTAATAACACCGTAAATGTTTACAGCGCAAGATCGAACCCCAAAAGCTTTAGAAGAGGCTTAGACTTTGAGTATGCTGGCACCTGGTACCACTTATTACTGGTACACCATCAGTATTAGTTATCAGTATAATATAAGTCATGCTGAGTATTTTTGGGCTAAACATCTTCAACATACCAAGATAGTAATCAGCGATCATGGAGTGGAAGTACATTGCCATGTTCATATTCTTGAAGTACCGCTCGCGCGCCGTGTCTCGGAATTGCCGGTGGTACCAGTTCATCACGGAGACTCCGTCCGCCTCCCGCTCTGAGAGGTAGTTGGGAAGGTCGTTGCGGATCCTGGATAGTCAATTGAGCTCGTAAAGAAAGAAGGAAAAAAGAAAGAAAAAGTATTTTGCACCAAAAATACAAAAAAACGGGGTGACTTAGTGCTTAAAAGTAATATTAAGGTACCAAAAAAGCCTCCTCTCAGTGTATGTCACACTAAGAGGGAAAAGAAGGCTGCTAATGATATGCTCTTAGATGAATAAGTAAGTAAAATTATCCTATTAGATCCCACTGCTGAGCAATGGCCTCCTAAGGCCTAAATAAGTAAATTGGATATTATTTAAACTTTAGTCCTTTGTGTATAATGTCCATGGGTGTAACTTACGCCGAACGATGGCTGGTTCCTGCAGTTTTGTTGCCAGGTCCACTCATACAGCCTGCGTTGTTGGTCTTTAATTTAATATCTTGGCCTATGTCCAAGAAGTGCAGCCTCAAATCTTCGGTTGAAGCAAAAATTGTTTCTGGGTTTAGTCTTGATAGTCTATATACTCAGGAACAGCTTGGATTCAAAAAGTTGGCGCTCTAACACCTCCGTGTCTGGGAAATCATGTTCTAGTCCTGCATCTCTCTTTGGGTAAGGTTCTACTTATTAAATTTGTTTGCATGTTTTTGTGTGTGTGCGTGTGCGAGGTTCAGAATAGTTAAATATAAGCAATTTCTATCTTATTACCAGTAACTTGATTTGTTTATAATTGTAAGAAGAATGTAACTGAACCACGCGTTTTTTTTTTCAAATATCTCTCTTAATAACCAAAGAAACCCTACCTCGTCCAAAGTAATGGTGGGATCCTTCTCACAGGCGGCAGATGGTACTGGTACACATCATCCAGCACTTTGTCGTCTAAACTAATCAGGTCTTCCAGCTCTGTCTCCGAAAGACCACTGCGGGCTGCTGTGATGTACGCCAGAGCGTGGAAGACTAGCAGTCGCCCGTGCTGCAAATGATAGGGAATATCTGTTGAATGCTATAGCATTCTACTGGCATGGCATGGTGCGGCTCATGACCCTCGACCGATTTGGCAACTATTTCTTACAAGGATCTATCAGAGACTTGAATACTTTCCCGCTTACATAGTTACTCGGTCACCCCACTCAATGACAATGAGAATTTCATACAACACTAGGGGTAAAGACAGCAGCTATGTCTTATAAGCGCCTACGCACCTTACAATCTTCACTTAGCTAGCTGGAGTGATCGTTACAGGGAAGAGCATGTGGTATAACAAGATGGTACGTTACAATACATTTTTTTTATTATTTAATAGACAGATATGTTAAGCGACGATGCGGTCGATGATGGGACATGTCTATCTAGAAGAAGCCTATTTACTCTTTTCTTAAAGGAATCCAAATCTTCTAAATGTTATTGTCAATTGTTTACATACAGGAATCAAATCTAATCTCCTAAATTTCGATTCGATTTCGTAGTTTATTTAATAGTACCATAGTAACAAACGAAGCTTTATAGGATAGTTTTAATTTTTTTGTCAACGATGTTTAAAAGAGATCATCCGCGTTCTGTTTTATTCTGTTCCGGAGTACCTTCACAAAGAAGAAAACTATGGAAATACCTACCAATAGTCAAGAATTTAATGAATGGCATCGAAGTTGGAAATATATACCTGCTTCTCAATCCTTTCGAACAGCATCATGATGGAGTCCATCACAGTTGACGCCAAATGTGTATCCGTTGGCTTAGTGTAGCTTCTCCACCTACATACCTGTATAAAAGCTGTAAGTTAGCAATAATCCTCCTCATCCTAGCGTTATCCCAGTTGTGCACTTTCACGCGAGGGCCCAGGGTCCGCTTTGTACCATCATCCAGGATGTGGCAGATAATGTAATTACAGTAGAGCGACTGCCATCTGACTTCCGTGACCCTGTTAACAGGGGAACCTGACCGTTTTGGATCATGGTTACACATTCAGTCGCCTGAATCTGCAGGTTTCCTTACGATGTTTTCCGTCACCGTAAGAGACTCGGTTAGTGAAACAACTAATGTACATAACTCAAAAAAAGTCATTGGTACGTGGCGGCACGTGGGATCAAACTGGTACCTCGCGCATGAGAGGCAACCCGCTAGCCAGTTAAGTAAGTTGGCAATAGTAAAAAAAGTATTAAAAAAATGGACCAAACCTCGTACATTGTTCTGAATCCAAAGTAATTTGCTAAAGTACTTGTGTAATGGAAATCAGAAACAACCCCAACACCTAGACCTGAGGTAAAATATTTAAAAAATACGGATTTTTTTATTGACCCGCCCGAGAATCGGATTTCAGAAATGGCGACCCGTGAAAACTGGTGGGCGAGCCACTCAATCACAGAGGTCATCGGAGCAATGATCCTTTTATCACTAGAGATAGAGAAGTCAGATTCATTTAATACCTCAGCAAAGACCAGCTTCACGAAAATGGGCAGAGAGCAAGAACCGATCGCGTTGGAGACCAGCCTCCACTGGTAGTTGTTCAAATCACGCGCAGCCGATGCCATCCATAGCCTGGAAGTAAAATGTTGGAGTATACATGTGGAGCACGTACTTACACCAAATCAGGATTATCACTGGAGCTTTTTTCACAGTTGCAGTATAAAAACCATCTTATCTGCTTTTAGGCTCAAAATCAGAATGCAGCCTATGATAATATCAGCAAGTGGTAATAGAGTAAATAAAAATATCAATGGTTGGACAACATCACATACATTGTTCGGACCCCAAAGTAAGTTTCTAACGCACATGTGCTATTGAAATCTGATACATAGGTTGTACCGTGATATTTAAAGGTAAAATCGACATATTTTATTTGAATCTGACGTTATCTACCGAATTTAAAGGTACCATAATCTTCCGTAGTCTATTGGTGGGCTACGGTAGGTTTAAAACTCTACCTACTATAGTTACCAGATGTAAGGATTAAATGGAAGACTGGACTGGAAGAATAGACCCTTTTAAAAAAGTGTTCGTACAACCTAAGCATTCGTAGATATATAGTGTGGGGTGTCCACCAGCAAGAAGAAAGGTCCCACGGGATTAAGGCAGCTTGGAAAAAGTCACTTTGGAAATCTATAGGGGAGGTCTATGTTCAGCAGTGGACTGCTGTGTGCGTGAGCTGCTGTAAATAATGATGTTCGTATGCTGTCGTAGGTGCACGACTTACTTTAAAACCTGCATAGCGAGGTCTTCGCCCAAAGCAGTGACTTCGAGGAAGTTCTCATCGGAGTCGATCATGCGTCGTAACACTTCGTATTCCTTAGACACCTCAGGGTTAGCTTCCTCGCAAGCGCATGTCACAATTATCTGAAACCATGACAAGTTTGATGCTTTAACTTTTCATTTTAAAAGAACATTAAACACTGTTTTGGCTGAGACCTTAAAGATGTGATAAATATATCAATTGCTATTTTCCATACTTCCACGACTAACCGATTAGTACATACAATACTGTATACCTAGGTACTTATTGAACCACATATTTTGAAAACTATTTTAATTAATGCACGTTCTTTTACAACTTTAAGAATAAATAAGATTAAGAGTATTCTATCAGGGTTCCATCAACAAGCATTTAGAAATCACTTTGCGAATCAATAGCCTAAATGAGTAACAGTCAACCCCATTATAACTGTAGCTGGTAAAGGGTTTCGTAATAAAAATATGTAACTCCATAGAAAACTAGCAGCATAAAAAAATTTGCAATTTTACTTTAAGAAGAGTACTGGGGACAGTAATCTACGGAACCCTACGCTTGGTCGTGACCCGACATGCACTTGGCCAACTTTTATTTCTTTTTAGTGCTACTTGTCCACTAACACACTTTACGCTACAATATCATATCAGCTTATTGCAGTCCAGTGCTGGACATAGACCTCTGCAAGGCTGAGCTAACTTTAACGGTCCTCCGTTTCTCGCATCCAGCCACCACCGGCCACCTTCCTAAGATCATTGGTCCACCTAGCAGGGGGGCATCCAACACAACGTTTCCCGAGACGTGGTCTCCATTCAAGAACCTTCCTACTCCAACGCCCGCCGGTTCTGCGCATGACCAGCCCTCTGCCACTTCAGCTACAATAAGTATGATAATAAACAGTCTTAAGCCGTACCTTACAATGTGGTGGCAACCTGGTCGGAAGCCAGGACACCTTATTGTTCTCAGTTCCGATTCCCGTGAGCTGGTCCACAGAGTCCATGAAGAGTAAAAGCGGCTGCTGCTGATTTGCCATCGTCAGCAGCTGCTTGAAATGCGCCGTCAGCGGCACTAAGTCATCTGGGATACCCTCGAAGGGTAGGGCGAAGTTGTAAGATATCTGGAAGATAATCAAAGGCCAAAGATGAATAAGCCTAGCCAATAAATCGCAACCGAGATTAGCCAACTGCCCGAGAGATACTATAGGACACAAGTAATAGCACAATACACAGGTGCACTCTATGCTCCTTCACTATCAAAGTTCAGTAAGACCCAACATGACCAGAAATAGATCAGGTGCAGGACCAAAGGCTAAACGAGCTTGCGAAGGCATGGGGATACTAAGGCCACTTACGCACCCTAATCAGGATTTGTTCAAGGCCTTTATCTGAGTTGAAAAACCATTTTCGATTGTTTTTATTAGCTTATCCGGACTGGCGCAAGTGGACCTTCCGGATTAGATAATCCCGACTTTTGCAAGAGGCTTTCAATTCAGATAATAAGCCTTAAAGAAGTCCGGAATAGCTAATTCGGACGTGCGCAAGTGGGACAACTAACTTTCTGACCCGGAAGTTGTTTCTAAGTGCTTCAAGACAGGAAAACCTAGAAACATGTTTCGGCCGGACCCGGGATTCGACCCCGAGACATAGTGGATACCTAATTAGTAGCCAGCAGGCTGACCACTAGACCAATAAAGCAGTCAAATAATACACAACAACTCCCCAGTAAAATCCCATCATTCAATGACATAAAACATCTTAACATCCTTGACATGACTTACCTGCTGACAAATGGATATAAGAGTGGGTGTCAGAGCACTGGAGTCAGGAGTGGTGCCCAGAAATCTTATGATATTGGTGGGTCGGACGTCAGCGAACCAAGTGTCGAGACACATTGCTGCACTCTTGGACAGGAGACTGGTCTTTCCGCAGCCACCTATAAATATTACACAAGAGTTATGTGAGAAAATACCTCTAATGGTCAAAATAGAAGTGCTTAACAAAGGATAGAAAGGACCCACTGACTTTTTTCTTTTACAATAGAACCGTAGTGTAAGGCGAAGGCGGACTAGAGTGGCTCTTCTAGGCCAAATGATAGAAAGAGAGAGAGAGAGTTTCTGTAGCTTTTGCGTTAGGTTTACCTCAAAGACTTCGTCTTGAATTTGCGGTTTTGACTTTCTTAAATACTTTCTACCCCCATAGCTGACTTTTAAATTAAATATTACCTTCTCCATACAATACAAGAGGTTTTTCAGAACTGTTTTTCATATAGTTCTCCACGAACTTCAAGTCGTCATCTCTTCCGTGGAAAACTTTGACGGAGTTGTTGCAAGCGTGCAGATGCTGCAGGATCTCTGTCACTATCTGCCCCTGAGCACTGCTGTCTTCTTTACGCATAGCTCTGGAAAAACGAAGAGCATTTTGCAATTATTAAGAGCATTAAGAGCTTCCAGCGATAAGACCGCCTAAATTGTACTTTAAGTTAATTTAACTCTAAAATTAATTGTTTATTTGTTTCCTTTTATTGGGCAATAAAGAATATAGATAGATACTCTTTATTGCAACCAGAAAACACTTTACAAACATATAATATAGTATATCTATCTATAACATATCATTTTCGATGAGACCCTCCATGAAGTCATGGCTCTAACTTTTTAGATACCTTCTACAACTGATAATTAAAGATCGTATATTTGAATACAGGATGTTATTTTACAGTCTCCATATTTAAGTAGATGATTATGGCCAGCAAGACCTTCAACTTCAAACTTTGGACCCCTGATTGGTAACTTAAATAAAATTCCAAATGCTCCACATAAAACAATTCACAATGTGGAGAATCAATGTTTTTTCATAATTTCCGTGATGCCATGGTATAAGGTTTTGGTGTGTATTATGGTATTACAGAATTCATAGTTGCTGGGTCAAACTGAAAGTTCTTAGAACTGGCCACTTATAAACAATATAATAAAAAAAATATTCTAAAATTTGAAAATAGAACTCTTTGCCAATATTACTGAGTATATATTTCATTCATTTGTCATTTGTTTTACGACTTGGCGGCAAATTGAAAATTGTCTGTGTCACGTCAAAATGAATTTAACACGAGAAAATTTTCGTGCAATGATTTTTTATGACTTTCGATGTCATTTAAGTCAACAAGAAAGTTATGATAGACTACGATTGGCCTTTCACGATGAAGCCCCATCTCGTGCGACTGTTTACAACTGGTTTAATGAGTTTAAACGTGGTCGCACTAATCTCACTGATGATGTACGTGAGGGACGGCCTTCTACGGCGACGACTGAAAATAACATCTGTATTGTGCGGCGTATGATAGAGACTGACAAAAGAGTGACCTATCAGCAGATTCGGACAAGCTTAGGCATCGGTATGAGTCAAGTGCACAAAATCCTCCACGAACATTTAGCGGTCAGGAAGCTTTGCGCCCGGTGGATACCTCATAATTTGACTAAGGCTCAAAAACTCCATCGTGTGGATTGGTGCCGTAAAATGATTGAAAGATTTAACGGAGGTGACTCAAATGCTGTGTTCGACATACTAACAGGTGACGAAAGCTGGATTTACTGTTATGATCCTGAAACCAAAAGACAATCTGCTCAGTGGGTGTTTCCTTTCGAGGAGTTGCCAACTAAAGTGAAGAGAGATCGAAGTGCGGGAAAAAAAATGGTGGCCTCGTTCTTTGGAAGGATAGGTCATTTCGCAACAATTGTGTTAGAGGATCAAAAAACAGTTTCTGCAGAATGGTACACTACCAATTGTTTGCCACTTGTCTTGGAAAAAGTTCGAGAGAAACGACCTCGCAGTAGGATCCTCCTTCACCACGACAACGCCTCGTCGCACACCGCCAAGCGAACGATCGACTATTTGGCGACATCAAACGTTGAATTACTGGGTCACCCGCCGTATAGCCCCGACCTCGCGCCTTGTGATTTTTATTTATTTCCAAAAATTAAAGAAAAACTTAAAGGAAAGCGGTTTATGAATGCTGAAGAAGCGGTGGCTGCGTATCGCGATGCCATTGAAGAGTCCCCTAAGGACGAGTGGGCAAAGTGCTTTTCCCAGTGGTTCCATCGCATGCAGCGGTGTATTGACGTCAATGGACAATATTTTGAAAAGATATAATAAAACTAAGAACTGGCTAATGTAATCAGTTTTTGATTTTCTAAGAACTTTCAGTTTGACCCTCGTATGATATTATATAACTTATTACTAGGGGAATAGTAATAATAAAGTTTTTATTATATTACGTACCTGTCTACAAGTTTAATAATGTTCTTGTAGAAATGCGTGATGAAATGATTCAAGTATTCCCCGTGCGTCTCATTGTCCAAACCTTCTCGGCCAATCCACTCCACTGTGTATCTGAAATTTTAGAAGTTATTACTGAGTCACAGCCGTTTCACAAAAGATGGTTTATGGTTTAGAAGATGTTTTAGACCGACCTAATTAAATATCATCAGCATCCGAAGGTGTCGAGGACGGAGCGAAATATAAAGACCTCACCACGTGGAACATACAGCCAGAACGACAGAGAGAGAGAGAGAAAGAGATCATTAGTTTGTGACTGTCTACTGCTGGACTTATACCTTCAGCCTTCTTTACCCAAACATCAGCTATGCGCATTCAGTTCAGTTGCCGCCACCTTGCGCAGACCGCCTAAATTGTAGGTCACTCCATCCATGTCACAACATGATTCTGCTGATAAGCTTAAATACCAGACTACCACAGATCAACCTTTACAAAAGAAGAAGAATACCTTTTTTTAAATACCTGTGTCAACTTACTTCTGTATATTAGTAGTCTCAATCTTCTCCGGCAGCCTGACATCCCTTAAATCAGCCAGCAGCTTCGAAGCCTCCGAGTCCAAACTCCTGTTGAGGATGTCCACGAAGTTGCCGGCCTTCTTCAGGTTCTGAAGGTTGATGTTGTTGATGTACCGCACGTACGCCAAGCAGTGGTTCTTGGTGTTTTTGACGTTGAGAACCCCGTTGATCACTTCGCGTTCGGTTACTGGAGTTATTTAAAAGTAACTGGTTATTGTTAATTCGGATTATTTGATACTAGCAGTTCCCCGCGACTTAGCCCGCGCCAAAAGTCGGATTTTCCATACAAACTTTCATCCCCCATTTTACCCCCCTGACGGTTTTATATCGCGACAAAAAGTAGCCTGGTCTAGAAGTTTCGGAGCCTATTCAATACAAACAAACAAACAATTAAATCTTTCCTCTTTATAATATTATTTTATAGTATAGACTACATCTGTTTATGAAAATACATGTAGACTGTAACCCATACAACTTATCTTATTGGGACTTTTCGAAAAACAGGATACTTTCACTACACTTTCTGATCGCTGCAACATTTCTACAGGTTCTACAACTTGGCCAATACAAAAACCCTAACCTACTGGTACTTCCTAGCCTTCACTAATGTCTTAATTACTAATAAAATAAATGCACAAGTGTCTGTCTGTTACTTTCCATACTTAATCCGATGCGACCGAACGCTGAACGGATGTGGATGATTTTTTTATAGATTTCCATGCGATTGTTTCTATATCAGAATCATCCTTATAGGGTAAAAAGGAGTTTGGAAGTTTGTAATGGAAATTGAATTTGCGCAGGTTAACCTGCTCATATCAGCCTATTGCAGTCCACTGCTGGACATAGGCCTCTCCAAACAGCGTCAACTCACGGTCCTCCGCTTCTCGCATCCAGCTACAACCGGCCACCTTCCTCAGGTCATCGGTGCACCTAGCAGGGGGCGTCGTACACTACGTTTGTCGAGACGTAGTCTCCATTCCAGAACCTTCCTACTCTACTGGTGGAACTGCTAGTAAATTCTTATTCGGTATTATTCTAAAAAACAGTTATCATCTCCTGTTGAAATTGCATCTAAGTAGGTAGTTCTTTAAATTAAGGGCCTAACAAACATACCAGACATGAAGTAGTTGTGCATAGTGTCCTTATCGATCTTGCCGGCTGTGAACAGCTGTGATGAAGCCTTTCGAAACAGCTTCTGCATCTTCCCTAGTGTGTCCCACCAGACCGCCTGGTCCTCCGCTTGGAGTTTTGGCACTCTCTGAAGAATAACCATCGTTGATACTGACTACTACTCGTAAAAAGCAAACGACGGAACTTGGTTTTTAATGGTTTAAAGGAGTGTTAGTATCAATCTTGGTCTGGAGTTCACCAACACGAATTTAATTTTTAATCGAACGGTTTAGCATTATATTTGTATGGGAATTCTATCAAATTAACTGACCAGCGAAGTTCATCGGCTGTTAAGGATTGGTGAACTCGGGTCTTATTCTTTATGGGGATGAATTTCACCATCAATACCTAAAATTTTTACTATGAGGACATGATCGATTTTGGTGATGTATCCATACTAAAATATGTAGGTATCGATGGCCATATTTACCCTCTTAAAGATAAGAACGCTTGCACAATATCCTGTACTCGTGGTTTTTGCGTGGCTGTAGTTCACTCTGTGATAAATAACCATTTCTGTTACTAACACTTCCATTCAAGCAAACGACTGCATTTGGTTTTCAATGGTTTTTATCGAAGTGTTTTTAATTCTTATGTAGCTACTACTAGATCTGGATTTTCATCAAATAATTAAATACAGGTGTGCTTTTAATCCATCGCTCTGTACAACATTTATATAAAATCGTTATCGTGTTGTGGTAAAATAAAATTAGTCTCCTCAAAATCATCTTAGCGGATTTATTTGTTTGGAGCATTTTAAATTAGTTAGTTGGTAGTTGGACACGTAGATTATTTCATTAAGAACCTATTTCACCAATACAACGCTAAATATAATTAAATTTACGCCGTGTTCTATTTGAAGTTCCAACAAGTAACTAGGTACCTTGTTGTTAAAATTGATCAATATAGATGAAATGGGTTGCAGAACCGACACGGGCGGTACCGCGTTCGAGTCCTTTTTGTACCAAGTGTCAAGGAGAATGACGTCAACCCCGCCAGCGGCCAGCTCGTCTCGCAGCATTTGGAGTTCTGAAGACAGCACGTAAGTGGGGATGGGCCTAAAAAAATATATATTTATTATTATTATTTGTTTAATTATCAGAAGCGTCGGTGGTGCAGTGGCTGGCGGGTTGCCTCTCATGCGGGGGGTACCGGTTCGATCCAATGACTTTTTCTGAGTTATGTACATTAGTTGTTTCACTAACCGATGTGCTTACGGTGAGGAAAAACATCGCGAGGAAACCTGCACATTCAGGCGACTGAATGTGTAACTATGATCCAAGATGGTCAGATTCCCCTGTTAACAGGGTCATGGAGGTCAGATGGCAGTCGCTCCACTGTAATTACCTGATCTGCCACATCCTGGATCATTGTTGAAGGCGGACCCTGGGCCCTTGCGTGCGAATGCAAAACCGGGATAGCGCTAGGATGATGATTTAATTATTATCAAAAAAACTTAATCTTAATCATCCTCTGTCACCTAGGCGACCATGCATGACAGTGCAAGCGATCGCAATGACTATTAGAGTTACTAGAACCAAAAATACGTACAAAACCTTATGATGGACGTACACTTGAGCTAAATCGAGGCGGGCGCATCGGAACTTTATAGTCCGACTTAAAAAAAGACGTCTACAGCTCAAGCTACTTTTCTGTATGACCTTTGTCATAACAAATAGATTGTATAGACTTAGTTCTCATTATTATGACTGCCTCGTTGGTCTAGTGGTCAGCACGCTGGGTACTATCCACGAGGTCCCTCCCGGGTTCGAGTCCCGAGTCGGGCCGAAAGTGTTGAGTTTTTCTGCCTTGAAATAACTCAGACACAGCTCCGGAGTCAGGAAATTGGTGGTGTTAACACCCCCGTGCCTCGGAAAGGATGTTACGCCGTTGGTCCTGCGCCTGATCTCTCTAAAATCACGTCAGCAGCTGTGTATTGCGCACACACTTGTGCACTATAATATCTCCCACGCAGTCGGCTAGTCTCTGTTGAGATGGGCCACTGTAGTCGAAATTCGGCTAGGAGGTTTGTATTATTTATTATGATACTTATACCTGTAACCGTATTTCTGTCCTAAAAACACCACAAAGTTGGGCCCCATGGACAGCCGCTGGCAGTTCTTGATCTCCCTCATGCAGAGCTCTGTGGTCATGTGGTCGTCTGTGGCCTCGTCACGGACACCCCAGCGCATGTCCACCACCTTGAAAAAAAATAGGTACAGAGTAAGAAAAAAATAGCAAAGGCAAATCTAAGTATCTAACGCGATAACGCAGCCAGAATTCTCGCCTCAATGCCTAAGGAACACGGTTTTGTTTTTGATTTTACATTAGTTTTTTTAAGTTTAAAGTTAGTGTATTTTATAAATTACTTTTTATAAATTAGCGTTTTATTTTGTAAAGTACACAAAAGTATTTGTATACTTCAATTTACTCGAAGGGCAAAGAAGACATACAGGGTGTCCGGGTTTTGACTAGCGATAATTTAAGGGCCTTTAATTTACCAAATTTTAAAGACATTTTTGTAATGAAAATTTATTTTTGAATATTTTTTTTAGAAAAATTTCATTTTTTGGTTAAGTTTTGTAATAGAATTAAAAAAAACTATATTTTATTTTTTATTTTTAGCAATATTTATTTAAAAAAAAAACTGTTTGACGGTTAATAATTTTGAATTGATCTTTATGGCACTTGATAGGCCGATTTTGGCGTTACCTACCAAAAGAATTATTATCGTAACTTTTAGGCCCTCCAAATCCATAAAAATAGCATTTTTTTTTTATTATTAAAATGGCTACCATTTCAAGAGGGGGGAGTTAGGCCCCCAACATAGGGGTATTTGGTCGATAACATTTGATGATTTAATAGCCCATAAATTATACGCCAGTCGAAACCAGAACACAATGTATATGACAAGTAAATAAATAAATAATCTTTAGTTATTTTATACCCATGATGAAATAATAAGAAAAAATAAATATTTTACCAAATGAAACAAAAACAGCGAAGCATGAACCTACAGCATTTTATACACTTCGATTTTTAAGCTGTGTAAAATATGGCAATAAATAGATAAGTCAAATGCACATAATATATTATGTTTCTCAGTTATCACAAAAACTAAGTAAGTAGTTGACTTGATTTTACACAACCTTCTGACAAAAGTATTACAGTGCATTTAAAAAAAACTGACACAAATGAAATAAAAGAAACGAAAAAAAATAGGAATAGGCACAAATGCAAAGGGCCGGGCATTCTGTGTTCATGCTCTATGACGTAGTTTTGTAAACTAAACACAAATAGCTGCGTTAGCGCAAACAGGAGTTGTAAACATTCACAAAAACCCAGCCCTCGCTGGGTATTTCTGGCGGCGGAAATAGTGCTGTCGAAAACATATGTCGATAAACCCTAACGTGGCGGCCCTATGTCTAATAAGTCTGCAGGTTGACGCAATATTTATGGCAACGAATCACCTTTTCTTCGTGAAGTAATGTGGAAATAATAGCTGAATTTTCATGCTCTTTTCATTTGTTTTTTTTGTTTGTTGACGTAAAATTTGTTATACTAGATATATTTACTTTCCCTTCTGAATTGTCTATTGATTTTATTTTTTTCCTTATTTTATCCTTATTTTTATTTGATAGCTGTTTAATTTCATGTTTTCATTTTGATATTTTATTAGTAGTTGACAGTCATTTGGTTTTATGTTTGATGTTTCCAAATAGGTGTGGTCTTTTTAATTTCTTTGGAAGAGGGAGCAACAAATGAACTTATTATGGTTTTAATGAATGGCATCTTCCACTTAATAAGGTGAAAAGCATATCATCGATTCATCCATACTAAATAATTATTTTCCGATATTCATCGATTTATTTTTATCGACGTCTTAACATCACTAGACGGAAACCAACCACATGCGCAGTTCACGGTTAATTATAATTGTTCAATACATCAACCCTGCTGGGCTGCCATGCCACCGTCGCAATGAGAGTTTGACCGAAAGCGTTTTACTGGGCTATTTTTTGGCTATTTAGGAGAGAAAATTCCAATATGAACGTCAATAATAAAATAATAACAGCCAATATTGGCCTATATATTTAACTCACACCGCTGCATCTTTTCTGTTTTAGACATTTATTAAAGTTTGCCTATATACCCCACACTGGGCAAAGGCCTTACCTCAACTATGAAAAGATACGAGCCATACTCCACCACGCGGGCTCAGTGCGGATTGGTAGAGGGGTGTCTGTAAGGCAAGTGATCAACCTTACTGTCAGATGTTATCAAGCCGCCCTAGAGCCTCTAACTAGGCTTAAGGACTTATATCAACAGATATTAGCCGGACCAACTGCTTATCGTGCCTTCCGAAGCATGGGAATGCTAGTCATGGACGTCACTATGGTCGGAATGGTCACCCATCCAATCACAACCGCGCCGTGGGTTGCTTAACTTTGGTATCACAACCAAAGCGTTGCCGCCACAATCACCTCTCTTTTAGATATTATAATAATAAATATTTTTTTTATGATTATTGGACAACATCTCATAAACTACTCTGATCCCTAAGTAGCTAAGTTAAGGAAATCAGAAACAAAACTGGTATTAAAACACCCAGCTCCTAGACCCGAGACAATATGGAAAATATGGATTTCTACATCGACTCGACTGAGGATCGAACCCAGGATCTCAGAAATGGCTACACCTTGAAAACCGGTGTGCGAGCCTCTCGGCCACGGAAGACATCAAAAGGTCGTAAAACATATGCGCTATAGTTGCATAGGAACTTCGAAGCTGATTCTGAGTTATTTCAAGATAGAAAACCCCAGAAACAAATTTTGGTTCGACCCCGGATTCGAACCTGGGACCTCGTTGCGTTCGGACCACTAAGCCCACTCGGCCTTATTACAACAACAGAGGAATGAACGACACATTCGTGACATAACCTAATAGAGAAGCGCTTTTCTAATTGGCTAGCTAATAGCTTAGTCCTGGCTTAAACCCGGTACTAAGTTTATGTAATAACGGGGATTAGGTTCTTAACATTCAAAAGGGACGAAAAGGTAAAATGATTTCAGTGTAATTGTGCGGTGTTAACCTACTAGAAAAAGTAAATGAACCAACCACAAAGCAAAATTTGATCATGCAAAGCTTGAATCGACCTACACCAATTCAGCTTAATTTAAATACGAAAGTAAGAAATAAGGAGTGTTCGCAAAAAACGATTTTATCAGACACGCTTGGATGGTGGCTTATTATTTAAATTCATTTTGCGTTTTCAAAGAAAAATATCAGGATATCGCAAGATTAGGGGAATCAAAGGAAAGGTTGTTAAGGGGGAGTACTCCAAACTAAATAAATGTATAACTTTCGACTAACAAAACGAGAGCATTAATACGTATCATCATATTTGCCATAGCACGACCACTAATGAACGTAGACTCTAACGGTGTTATTACAAAAAAATGAGACCAGGTCAAAAATTATGGGTCAATGGGTCTAAATATTATCCGACAACAGAGAAATGAATGACACATTCGTGACATAACCTAATAGAAAAGCATAAGCTTTTCTAATTGGCTAGCTAATAGCTCAGTCCTGTCTTAAACCCCGTAGGTACTAAGTTTTTGGAATAACTAGGTAACCGATTTAAAAATAATTATTTTGACATTGCCATAACACTTGATTGTAATATTATATGATAAGGCTAATTTGAAATGTTTATCTTCACTATGTCATGCATGACCTATCTGTCATTAATTCTAAACTAGCTGTCTCATACACACATCAACACTGTCTAGGGATATACAAAACTTAGTATCATTATATATATCCAAAATATCCCTAGATTGATTTGTATAGTTGATTAGTATATAAACAGAAGAGGCAGGTACAGACGTGCAGTGGCAAAATAGCAAAATGACCGGTTGTAAGCGCTGCATCAAAGCAAAGAGCTGAAAATCATGAAATAAATAATACACTGAAAAATGTAACCTTTCAGAGACAATCTATACTAATATTATTGAGACCCTGTACCCTGTGCGCTGACATCCCCGCTGACATCTTGCCTGCCTCATCCCCGCACCTCTGGCTTCCGCAGGAAGGTTGTGCACGAAATTGTCAGACTATAATATCGTAGTATTGCTTCTTGCTGCCATTGCAAATAGCCTAGCCGTCGCTTTAATAAATGCTTGTTCAGTCCTCCCCTTAACGCAAATGAAGATTTGAGCGCGGATCAACGGAAGACATCAATTTTTATAGTTAATCCTAAGAGAATAACTCATTTGCTTCTGGGGAAATCAATTTCCCTGGAAAAGGTTAAAAGATGAACCACAACAATAATAAATTCAGTTCTGAAAATTTCCAGTTTGTGGTAAGCAACTTCTCTACTAATATTATAAATACGATAGTAATTCTGTATATCTGTCTGTGTGGCAGTAATCAGAATAGCTCGGGTAAAGAGAGATTAAGCTAACTTTTTTAATTTAGGTCTTTTATGCTACTTTACTTCAGTAAAAGTTAGATTACGCTAACTTTTTAACTTGGATCATGGATACTACTTTACTAAGGGCAGGCCTTTGTATCTTCCCGCGTAAGTAGCAAAAACGTACCTACGCGGGGCGACCCCTTGGTAAGGGACTAAACAAGTTGGGTGTCGCTAGCCGGCAGCGACACGCTCCCGCGTTTTATTCACCGGCGGTGCGCGACACTAGGTTGCTAGTTGGATGAGCGTGAATAAAGTCCTAGAAAGATGCGCTAGATGGCGTAAGTAGCATCTTGTGGCAGTCAACCCTATCGCGTTGCGTGATAGTACGTCACTGAATAGGTTTAGTGTATTATGAATCATATTCCAGAGTTTTAAGAATGAAATTATCTTGCAATGTATTATGTAGGTGTCTACACACTAAAATGTGCTTGAGTCAGAGGCGAACTGAATTACACCACATCGTTAACAGCATTGAGTAGATATTTCTTTGAATGTCATTGCAAAGTCATACTTCTGTACGGAGTACTAGTACTTATTCTGTGCTAAGGGGTTCAAATGGGAGATAACGTTTGTATAGCAAATGGTGTAGTGCTGCTTGGTAATGGATTAATTAAATAGTCGGCTATGAAAAAATATCAGCATGTTAGAAGCTCTTATTTCACGTTCTTATTATCTCATAGTTCTATTATTAAGGTCCTGAAAATTAGGTATGCTGAATTCAATAGGTACTAAGTATTTTATTTAGACAAATTAAAACAAGGCAAGCGAACGCTTTCCCCACTGCCAAAGTACATGAACATGACTTATCACCTTAAACCATTTAGAGATCAAGTTTCCAGACACAATAGATAATCAATTGTTATGCGACCGCCGGCGGTCTTTCGGTATGATCCTCGAGGGGTTAAAGTAATTTTACAATCAGCAGCCAATTTTATTTTTTACACAACACAATTTTATTTTATAACCATTCATTTTATTTACTGAGATATAAATCACCTACTTACATATGAAACCTGGAGACAATTTTGTATTGCCTTAGATCCCTTCTCGTGTCTAATACAAAATGAAAAATTCATTTCAGTCGTTTTAATAGAAAATGGATTTACTTTTGTAAAACTTATTTCATATATTGGAGATAGAAGACTTCTTTCACAATCACAATAGGGATAGGTAGTTTTATCGCGTAAACTTTTTGATAGAAATTTTGTGATAAAAGAAAATCTATAAATGATTTAGATTCGAAGTTGGCTTAAGTTTAAGTGAATAGACCTGCAGATAAGAAAAACTGTTGACTTTCCGTTTCTTTTAATTTTGTTTTGTTTACAACTTGATACTAAGGAATCATTCGATGAAAGATCTCTTACTAAAGGCATATGGTATAAAACCATCCAACCCGATATTTCACGTTCTTCGTGGATAGATGGTGCTGATATGAGTAGGACCGACATTGTGACCGCTTTAAGGCTTCGATCGGGACACATTCCATTGAATTGTTTTGCCTTTTTAATGAAAAAAGTTGAGTCCCCTAACTGTAGCGAGTGCAATCTCTTGGAGGATGTAGTGCACATTATAATGGAATGTGTCCGTAACGAAGTGGAAAGAGCAGCTGTATATAGTAAATATAACATGAATGTGTTAAATGTAGGCTTTTGTAACAGTGTTCTGGCTTTGCCAGTATCAGGGGAAGCCAGAGCACTGTACAAAATGGTTTTGAAGGGAATTAAGCGTAGATAGATACATATATTAACTTTATAATTTTGTAGCACAATGAGGGTGGCATTATAATGTTTTATAGAAACCCTCTATAAATATTTTACAGAATAAAAAAAAAACTTGATACTAAATAAATAATAAATACTTAAATTGTTTCAACAAACACACCAATTAACTAGCTTCAAACTAAGCGTGAGCTTGTGCTATAGCGACTAATAGGATAACGGATTGACATACTCGTGTATACTTTTATAGACTTCCATTACTTAGGTTCGAATGCTCGTGCTCATCACCCAGATTTGCCCCTTACGGGATTTGAACCTGCAACCGTTGGTTTCGAACCACTGCACCCGTGTATAATAAAACAATTTTGTAATAAAGACGACTTTTTATGAAGGGTTGATTTTGTAACTGTGGATTTTAGCTAGACTTAGTGGAATTTGACAGTCAAGCTGGCCCACCGACTGCATGTCGCTCAGCGAGCTATGGAACGGTCTATGCTGGGGATCTCGCTAAGGGATAGAATCCGGAACGAGATCATCCGCCAAAAGACGAAAGTCATAGATATCGTTCAGAGGTGCAGTAAGCTGAAGTGGCAGTGGGCTGGTCATGTCTGTCGCAGAACCGACGGACGTTGGAGTAGGAAGGTTCTCGAATGGAGACCACGTCTCGGGAAACGTAGTGTTGGACGCCCCCCTGCTAGGTGGACCGATGACCTGAGGAAGGTGGCCGGTGGTGGCTGGATGCGAGAAGCGGAGGAACGTGAAAGTTGGCGCCGTCTTGGAGAGGCCTATGTCCAGCAGTGGACTGCAATAGGCTGATATATTAGTAGGCAGCCATACATTCTTTCAATTGGCTGAATTTGGATCATCGAGCATTTAAAGTAGGATATGTACTAGATGATTAAATATGCTTAAGATATGTATATAGTATTACATAACTTAGGGTCTTTTTCACCGACACCTGTTAATTTTTTTCAGCCGGATTAGAATTATTTGACATATTTAGACCTGAGTTCACCAATCCTTAAACAGCCGGTAAACGTCTATCGGTGGTTAATTTGATAGAATTTATATACAAAATATGTCAAATATTTCTAAACCGGCTGATTAAAAAATAAACATGGTGTTAGCGAACTCCAGGCTTAGTACGGGAGTTTGTCAAATTAACCGAGTACCGAAGTTTACCGGATCCTTAAAAGTTGTTGTGTTAAACCTGGAGTTCACATTCTTTTAAACAGTCGTTTTTGATCAAGCGATTGCGTAATCAAAGTACGAAAATGTGAAGATACTGGTGAACTCCGCCTTTGGTACAAAATGTTCAGTTGTGTAATAAATAAAAAAATAAAAATCTTTATTTATCAGACAACTGGGAACCATAAAAAGTTAGTAGCCAAAAAAAAAACTTATAGCTATGTAAGTATTTAATACCTAATTTGCGAGTTAACTGGCACATGTGCTCTACAAGCGGACAGTCCCCACTGTCGGCGATGGCTTGCAGAACTTTGTTGCGGCTGCCACGAACTCGCCGTAAAAGTGAGCCTGCTTTTTTACGTAGTATGGTTGGGAAACTGTCGATCCCTGAGTACGCAAACATACTAGATGCGCTGCAATAAAGCTTAAATAAATAAATAAACTTAGAGGTGCTTGTGGCGCAGTGGCGGCAGCGCTTTGGTAGTGATACCAAAAGTTAAGCAACCCACGGCGCGGTCGTGATTGGATGGGTGACCATTCCGACCATTAAAGTGACGACCATGACAAGCATCTCCGTGCTTCGGAAGGCACGTTAAGCAGTTGGTCCCGGCTAATATCTCTTGGTATTAGTCGTTAAGCCTAGTCAGAGGCCCTAGGGCGGCTTGATAACATCTGACAGTAAGGTTTGTCACTTGCCTTACATACACCCCTCCACCGATCCGCACTGAGCCCGCGTGGTAGAGTATGGCTCGTTCCTCCTCATAGTTGAGGTGAGGCCTTTTCCCAGCAGTGGGATCTAATAGGCTGACTTAACTAAATAAATAAACTTACCTGAAATTCCAGGCCATGTTTTTCCCTGCAGTAGTCTTTGATGCGAGGGTAGCATTTTGCCATTAGAGTGTTTCTTTCCATTGTTGTATCTGGAAAATCGAGTAATATGCGTGTAAATAATTATAAAACGATAGCAATTTCTTGCACTTGCACTCAAAATCATCAACCGTCTTCGGTGGGGGATTCAAACCCACGAGGCTTGGCTATCCGGGCGAATGCTCTCCTAAGAGCCCGTTCACACGAGGACGATTCGTGATTTTTCACGTTTAGTCTTTTTTCACGATTCGTTCTTTTTTTGACGGCGGCAACGCTTTTGAACACTGAATAGTTACTATTGTTATATGTTATAATATGTTCACACGGATCACTAATCGTGAAAAATGACGATACGTCTTAAATCTAGTATAGTGTTTTTAAAAATCACGAATCGTCAATATACACGGATTTTTGACCAAATTCAATTAGGATATTTTGACGAATCGTGAAAAAACACGATTTCGTATGCAATTTGAACGTCATGACGTATCGAATTTTTGAGTGTAACTTTATACTCGTATAGGATTGTGTTGTACGTGAAGTTTTTTCTGTTTTGTGTTCCTAAATAAATAATAAGAAACCTAAAAAAAAACACTTTTCTTCAAAATTGTCTAATAGCCTTCTTAAAGTCACTTTTCATAGCAGTTCCGTTAATTTCATAACATCACGGCGCATTCGAGGCACAGATTAGTAAAAACAGAAGGCTATATTAAAACTAAATAATCTATGTAAAACAGAAACACTATAATTATTGTTTTCGAGTGACAAGCATTCACTTTGCAATATGTCTAAAGATTGGATATTGCGGATTGGATATTGATAAATTAACGCCTGAGGCGGGAATCGAACCCGCGTTCGGCGTAGTCATACCATTGGCATTTGAAAAGTCTCTAGTTACAGTTTCTCAACGAAAAACCGCTTTGTCTCATAAAAAATAACTGCTTAACATCAATCATTAATTATTTTAAAAGACCATAAGCCTATTACAAATGTGCGTTCAAATAGTATTTAAATTAAAATTTTAAAATCTCTTTACTTCGACCAATCACAGATTAAAAGATATCGTTGCCTAAAAATACTTGCTATTGGCATTTGAAAAGGCAGTATAGTTTCTCGAAGAAAAAACGCTTCATCCTATGAAAAATTATTTGTTTAAAAACAAACATATAATTATTTAACTGAGCTTAAGCCTATTACGAATGTGCGTTCAATTTGTTAATAAAGATCACTGATAGTGCATTTAAAATGAGGTAGATAGGTCATCTCGTAACTGCGCGGCGATTCCCGAGCACACGTTCTTTTACGAGTCAAATGTCATATTTAAATGCAAAATTGTGCAGATTGACCCTTCTACCTCTTTTTAAGTGCACTATCAGTGATAAAGATATCATTTTCAGTATCAGTCAAAATGACAATTCACTACGCACTCATCAATCATAGTGCATTTATAAAGACGGTCTATACACTGTCAGTGTCTGTCACTGTGATACCGAATTCAAATTTTAATTAAAACTCCATCTTACTGCCATCATTTATTCTGTGGTAGACCGTTCCATCAAAATTCGCGGCGAAATTAAATTTGGAGCATCCACTATCAGATAATGCATTTTAATTAAACCCCCCTCCATCCCCCCCAGCGGGGAAGGCCGTTGTATATTTTATTATTCGAAGTGGGTCAGTGAAGAATACGAAGCGCCGATTGAAAAGGGCCATCAAGAAGTTTCTATTTTGTAAGTCGAAAATTTATCCTTGTTGCTCGTTCTACAGCCTATACTGCAGGGCTACCACTTAACTCGATTGCAATCTACACTGATTTTATACAGAGGAAAGATTTAATTGTTTTTTTGTTTGTATTGAATAGGCTCCAAAACTACAGGGCCGATTCAAATGAAGTTTGGTAGAGATAGTTTGAGACCCTGGAAAGGACATAGGATTTTTGTCGCAATATAAAATTATCGGAAGGGTGAAATGGGGGATGAAAAAGTTTGTGTGGAAAATCCGACTTTTGGCGCGGGCGAAGTCGCGGGGAACTGCTAGTAAGTTATAAAAGTATTTATTGAAACATGTACTTAACAGTGGGCCCCACATCAACCTACCCTGATCTGTCAAATTACCGCAATCATATTTTAACCTTATATTGATCACATAGAGTTCCATATCATTTGGGATATTTTGACAGGTTTGGGTAAGTTGATACGGTGCCCACATTTATATTCCTTTAATTTTTTTTTAATCATAGCGACAAGTCAAACATATTTTATAGTCCATTTTAAAGGTATTTTCATTAATAATGTTTTTTCAAACATAACTGAATCAAGTTATAGCGTTCAGGAAAACAATGACAATTTACAAACGAATGTTAGGGAAACAATGACGCGACGTTAGGAAAACAATGTCAGATTTCAAATCATCATATCTGCCTGGTAAAAACCTATTCACTCTTGCCTTAAAGACCCAGGTCCCCAGGTGTTCGCATCAGAAAAGTGTCGGCGAAACACTTTGTATGGGCGTTTGGAATGTCAACAACGTAGGGATGATACGCTAACTTGCGCCTGGTTCCCCAATGACAGGAAGGGGCTGGTAAAATGAGGTCGTGTACCTAGTTCCTTTTGTACAATGGTCGAAGTGCAGCCTGTAGAACACCGACAGAGAGACCACCTCACGGTGGTGATTGAGTGGCTGGAATGAGGCTTCAAAAAACGTTGAATTATCCACCAGTCTTCCTGCGCGCTTCTCAATTGAGTGCAAAGCAGCCAAATGACTTTTGGCTGAACCGTCCCAAAGGTGGCAGAAATACTCCACACAGTGGATTTGTGCTTTACATTTAAGTTACCTTTGCTTTGGTGTGAAATATCGCTTAGGTTTAGGTCAAGGTTCACGAGTCCAAGTTATTACATATCTCTTCTTTCTTTGCCCTGAGGTGCTATTGTTAAACAAATTCACTACAATTTAGAAAAAAAGAAAATAAAATAAAAGATAAAATAAAAAGGAAATATATTTATTAATGAATGGACATCACATAACACATGAAAATAGACAACGCAAAGGGCACGGGTATAAAACAAAAAACTCAGTAAAATTACAAATTATAGTGGTAAACCAGTCGGACTGTGCAGTTGTGCGCCTGCGATGCCCATATTATAAGGGCCCCACTCAGCTTAAGTCGTGACCCGCTAGGGTCTACTGAAAACCAGCGTCAGGGTTTACCCTAGCCGAGTGAGGTCACGGATATATACGCCAAACATTATTAAAAATAACAATACATACATTTCTACAGCTACAAGCTCCACATCTAACTGTACCTATTTAACAGATATTTTAGTGCTAGGTTTACGTTTAATTGTTGTATCTACAATTTAACGTTAACCTAGCACTAAAATATTAAAGTAAGTCAGGCACTGTGCCTAATTTCCATAGACGCAGCACGACATTTTAGGCTTACTTTGGGAATGATGGCCTGATTTCAAATGCGGATACTATGCAGGTAGTTAATGCAGCTCTTGGAAATCATTGGCAAAGTAGCTACTTACTAGTTAAAAGGCGAATCAATAATGATAGGATTAACACGGCACAATAAATTAACCTAAGTTCAAAGCGTTTATAGCTTGACATATCTTGTCATTCTTAAATGACTGCCTGGGTAGTCGGATGTTCGGAAGTTTTAGTCCGATAAGGAAACGGTTTTGTCCTTTGATAATTTTAAAGTGCCTGGTTTTTGGTGAGTTTATGCAGAAGCTTTATGTGATGCTATATCCAAAAGTTTGGAAAAAATCATCGAAGGCAATAGGTATGGGATAGTTATTTGCAATAAATGTGTGTAACTCTCTGATTACAAAATTAAAGTGAAAAAAGTTGATCGAAGACAAGGGCTATCTAAATATGATATTTACCAAAGTTTGGAAACATAGGTATTTGGGAAGTATGAAAAAAAAGCTAAATATCTTCACCAATAAAATGTTAAAGTTATTGAAAATTATTTTAGGACGTAATTTTAAGTTAGGCAAATCTAGTGGAAAAAGTTTGGAAGTCTATGTTTTCTGCTGAATAAAATTTTTGGTTTTTCTTGCGCTACATGTTCTACAACAAGTTAAAATGTGTAAAATTTGCATCTATATGATCATAATAATGTAATGTATCAACTTACAAAAAATTATAAATATTGACTGCTTGCGGTCGAAGTTTTAGAATTACATGTAATGAAACGAATGAACAAAAGTATAGGTATGAAACAACGGGCGCGGGCGATGGGTGGGGCGGGGCAGGCGAGTTGTCGCGCGGCGCGACCGCGCGGCCGCTAGCCGGTGATAAAAGACTATTCTGTCACGTGTGATGTTACTGCGAGGAATGATATTCATGAGTTGATTCAGTTACATACCAGGTATTCACTGTACTGTCTAAAAAAGGAAACTGAATTACTAATGCGACAATAATCATCTTTGTTTGCTGAGATTGCGAACTCACAAGGAGTTGCCTAACTGATGTAAAGTAGGACCTAGGAAATATTTGAATTTATTTGGCATTTTAAGTACGTATCGTAGATACTTATCCTAACAGTATTTACCATACGTTGGTAGTAGCTGTGCATGATAGACCTGTGTCCATCGATCTATTATCGTCAACCGATTCGATCATGATGACCCATTCGTGTGGTGATTGCGTTATAATTATTCGATCATTTCGTACATTCGGTGTCGCCAAGGGTGTTCAGGAATTTTTGGCGGCAATTTAATAAAAAAAACACTAGTATGAGAAATGTAAAAAAAACATTTTTTGTCATGTACAATAACTACAATACAATGACATTATTTTTGCACTAGCACGCAACGGGGTCGAGATAAAAGCGATTAATGATTTCATCCTTTTGCCATCATAGTGATCGATCATTGTCGCGCGCGAAACCGTGAGCCAAAATCAAAATGATCTGATCGTTGATCGTTCACGATCGGCACAGGTCTAGTGCATGAAATGCACGGAGTGGCAACGTCGCGTTCCACAATGCCGCGCGCGCCGCTCTGCGCGGTGCGGCTCAGTCGTTCAGTTTCGTCTACCATTACAAAGTCCAAGCAAAAAAAAAATTGCATATTTTGATTAAATGCTGAAAATTATATAAGATGTACGTCATGTGATTAAGTATGCCAGAAATAAAATTCATCAATGATTTAGCGTATTTAAAGATATATTTAATCGTTACCTACCTACATGCATAGTATGTAATAATTTTAAAAAAACAAACATATCTTTAAAAAGCAAACAACTTTAGTAAATATTTACCTACATGCATGTTATGTAATAATTAAAAAAAAACACATCTTTTAAAAACTTTATGTACTTAGTCTTATTAAGAATAATGTTGTTTATAAATTTCGATTACTATAATATTATTGGTTTATAAAAAAAATTTTTTTTTTATTATTACATTGTGTTTTATAAATCTATGCTATATATTTTTTATTTTTACTTGCAAAAAAAAAAAAAATCGTAGTAGGTGGGTACCTACTACGATTTTTTAAACTAAATAATAATAATAAGATTTACCATATAAAAAATAATAATATGCGGTATATTATTCTATTTGCAGGTATGTTTGTAAATTCAGTATCACCACCACCGCAATTTATTCGTGTTTCACCCAAATATATTAAAATACATATTTATTTCATTCAACTGCTGGGGTCGCACTTGCACCGTGCCAGGCTGTCACTTCGCTCATTTATATGAGTTTCTTATAAAAACTAGCTATTGCACGCGACTTCGCGCAAATGTTAAATTTACCATACAAACTTCAACTCCATATTCACCCGCTTAAAATGTTGAATTTTGAATAATCCTAAAATACGTCATTCTTTATTTCTAACTAAATAGATAACAATTTTTTATTGATTTAGCTTCAAAACTGACAGAATTTCATACAAATTTACCCCCCCCTCCCTCTTTTAACCTAAGATTATGAACTAAAAATTCTTTCTTAGTGTTCATCTACACCATAAAGGATGGTGCAAATACCTATTTTGAGCTGTGCATTGATAATGCCAGTCAGTCAGTTTTACATTTTGTTCTAGATTGTTTGTGATGGCTTCTATGTCTGCTAGTGGATGAACCAATTTTGATTTAGTTTTTTTTGTTTAAATGATTAATTGTCGGGAGTGTTCTTAGCTATGTTTAATGATAATCGGTACAAGATGGCCGCCGTAACAAAATGGCAGAACATATACATTTTTTAAACTCCTTCAATATGGGTATCAAATGAAAGGTCTTGACTAGTCAAATTCTTTACACTATGACAAATTTCAAATCCAAGATGGCCGCCGTAACAAATGTTTTTTTAAACTCCCTCAATATGGGTATCCAATGAAAGGGCTGACTAGTAGAATACTATAATACACTATGCTAAATTTCAAATCTTTAAAATTGCGTATTGCATTTTATTTTAAAGTTTAAAATAGTAGCAGAATAGGAATCTACAACTTTTAATTTTTTTGTCTATTTGTACACGCTAATCTCCGGAACTACTGAACGGATTTTAATGTTTTTTTTTTATTGTGTAGCTATTGAGTCTGGTCAAATAATAGGCTATAACATATTTTGAAAATCGGAGTACCAGACGTGGAACTTTAGCAGTACACTTAAACTAAGAGAGATATGAAAGCAGCGCCTTAAAAAAAGTTAATCAGTGTAATGAGCATTTTCTATTGACGTACACAAATTGAAGGTCTGGAGCAACCAATGTGGAACCCTAGCAGCTCAGCTCAACTATAAGAAATATGAATAGAGCGCCTTAGGGAACATTGTTCAGCGAAATGAGCATTTTTTATTGACTTACACAAATTGAAGGTGTGGAGAAACTAATATGCTAAATTACTTTAGACCAATTTTCAAAACTCCAGTAGAATTACCTACTGTTTCCAAGTTACGATCTGGTGACAGAAACCTGGAGAAATCGATCCTTCAAATATAAATATAAATAAATAAATTGTTTCAACAAACACACCAATTACCTAGCCCCAAACTAAGCGTGAGCTTGTGCTATGGTGACTAGGATAACGGATAGACATACTTAAATACTTTTATAAGCATCCATGACTTAGGTACAAATGCTCGTGCTCATCACACAAACATTTGCCCCTTGCGGGATTCGAACCGCAACCGCCTGGTTTAGAAGTCCGTGGCGCGAACCACTACTCCAAGGCGGTCGTCAAAGGCAAAATAATAAAGGAATGTATACCATATATGCTACAGCATTAATGAAGGTATTCAAGCGTTTACAATCAGAAGTCATAATTTTAAGGTGCTGACCTAATGATGATAATCCTTAACGCTAAGTAGTACGTGGAAACTTTTACCACAGACAGTTTGTCAAAATTTTGTTGAGTTACCATTTTACTAAGTTATGAAAGATCAAAGTCAATTGGCACTTTTTTTTATGCTACTTATCACTTTAAATAACGAAAATTGAACTCTATCTAAGATTACTTTATGATAGTAGTAACTAACAATGGTAAGGCCCTGAGTAGACTAAGGACACAATAAATAGATACTAAACCACATCCATCTATTGCGGTAGGGAGCTTTGAATCAGACTTTTTTCTGAAAACTTAAACCTAAAGTTACCTTTATAGTTTTACTAAGAAACATATACGACAAAATTAGGTTTTGGAGTCGGTGTCACTGCCATGCGAAATTTTCTTACCAGAGGAGGATAGCGAGGTGATGTTAACCTAAAAAAAGTGCCTATTGAATTTGATTTTTCATTGCTCTCTTCTCGTTATATATTTTCTTTCTTTCTTTAATGCTAATTTTAACGATATGTTCACAGACGATGAGACGGACAAACGGACAACAAATTAATCGTATAAGGGTTCCGTTTTAGCTTTTTGTGGTACGAACCCATCAAAACACTTTTAAAACACAAAATCGGCGATAGGAAAAGATATAAGATATAGGGCGAGCAGAATCTTTAATTTCATTTTATTTTTTGCTTTTGATGCCCGAGCTTTGCCTTATTTCCGTACTTTTTTTTATTATAATGTAAGTACCTGAATATCCTACCAATATTTAGCATCCCACTTCTTGTTGCAAATGATGATGTAGATGATATTACAACATAAAATCATGTTGGCACTTGGCGTGTACACACATATTAATATCTTATTTACTTGTTAGTTTTAATTGGACCATACTTTTTATTCTTTAGAACCACTATAGTGTTTAGTAGATTATAGTACTGTGCTACTACACTAGGGTCGGATTTTTACGACTGCGGCGTAACATAAGTACCTTAGAATTTGCATTAATTTTGCGACTTACTATGTTGTTTGTTTTGTTAAAATATTTTAGTTGCACTAGCTAAAAATGTGCTCTCACATATAGAAAAAAAAACATAATATAGACGGACATAATTATCCTTAGACTATTATTAAAAATAATCATAAATTGTATATTTCTCAAAATAATGGACGGATTTACACAACTTTGGCAGTTAATGGGTTAAAAGTTCTTTGACTGTAATAGAGTCCCGTTTTTACCCTTTGGATACGGAACCCTAAAAAGGGAGCCTAGTCTTAAGTGAATGGAGTCGGGTGCCTGCCACACACCAACGCGCGCGCCGTTGCCACACCGCGACCGCGTCACTCGCTCCGCTTAATATTCTCTCATGCTTTGTTATATTGAGGCATGGTTTTTAGGGTTCCGTGGTTCTGACAAGGAATCTTTATAGTTTCGTCATGTCATGCCCGTCTGTCTGTATGTCCTAGATTTTGCTTAGAAACTGTTAGTACTAGTAGAAAGCTGTAATTTTTTAGGTGTATGTATACAAATAACGCGTGACCCGACACACGCACTTGGCCGGTTTTTATTTATAGTTATTATTTGCGAATATTAGAGGGGTTGGTATGCATTTAAAAATACTTTCAAGGTAAACTTTTACATGTGGCAAGTTATAAATTATGTAGAAAATAGGTTCTTATTATGTAGGTACCTATAATATTTAATGATCAGATAAAACCACTTTTGAATACCTTTACCTAATTAAGTATATTTTGATCATGTAAGGTTAGTAGGTAGGTACGGATGAATCTAATCGAACCATGAACACTACGCCACGCAGCACCCAATATTAGGGGTACTTGCGTAATGTACTTGCTATAAAACAAAATGTCAGAAATCAGAAAAGTCTTCCTGGCTCGCGCGGAACCGCAGAACATGCTGCTAGCGCGTGCGGCCGGGCGCTCGACTCGCGGCACGCCGCCCCCGCCCCCCGCCGCGCACGGCGTTATAATTAGTAAATTTCGTTGATTCTTAATAACTTCGAAGGCACAAACTCCACATTTCTAGTTTTTTGTATGTTGATACATTACATTATTATGATCATATAAATCCAAACTTTACACATTTTAACTTTTTGTAGAACATATAGCGCAAGAAAAACCCAAAAATTTTATTCAGCAGAAAACATAGACTTCCAAACTTTTTCCACTAGATTTGCCTAACTTAAAATTACTTCCTAAAATAATTTTCAATAACTTTAACATTTTATTGGTGAAGATATTTAGCTTTTTTAGTTTTCCATACTTCCCAAATACCTATGTTTCCAAACTTTGGTGAATATCATATTTAGATAGCCCTTGTGTCGAATCGATCAACTTTTTTCACTTTAATTTTGTAATCAGAGAGTTACACACATTTATTACAAATAACTTTCCCATACCTATTGCCTTTGATGAATTTTTCCAAACTTTTGGATATAGTATCTTAAAAAGCTTCTCTACCCACCTACCAAAAAAAAGAAACACTTTTATAGTTTCATAACTTTTATTAGAAATATCCTATAACTTTCCTCGCCTATTTAGGCATTTCGGCAAATTAGTAGTGTTACACTCAGGGTGCAACATAAGACACGAAGTTGCCTCGGAAAGCAGGTTAAGCCGTTGGGCTTGCGTCTGAACTGTCATCTTTCTCACTAACCTATGAGAGTAAGAGAACAAAGATTGCGTAGACACTTGTAATATTTCCTGGTCGGTTGATATCTGTTGAGATGAGAGAGTAGGAGCCACTCCGTCGCTGAAAATCTCTAGTAGATTATTAGGGTTCCGATCCTCAAAAGTTTCCGTCTGTTTGTCTATCTGTTCAGACCCTTTGTTTCAGGAACGTTTAGTTAAAATCAACATCAATTACTTATGACAGCAGCGGTCCCTTCAAGCTGTGAAAAAATCTTCTAAGTTAACGCAATACAAAGATACGGCCACTTTAGCCGTATTTTATAACATTCCGCAGGCGAATCAAAATATACACGCTGAAATTTTAGTGGTTGTTTCCCGCAGCAGAAAGATTTACCTTTAGTAGTACTATCCAATCATGCGAGATTTTTTTTAAACTAAAAATATTTTTGTTCTCAAGTAATAAAAAAAAAATCATCTACTCGAGAGCGTGAGAAACGATAGTTTCTTTTACGAGAATTGACGTATTTGGATACTGCTTGCCGCACGAAATCAATGTTTAAAGCAAAAGAAGCTCTACGCACTAAGCAATACAGCATAAACTGCACTAATTTTACTGCGGGAAAACAACCATTAAAATTTCAGCGTGTATAGAGTACTCATAGACCTAGAATCATAACATTTGGCAAGAAGTAATCTCTTACAGCACAAGTAAATTAAAAAGTCCGAAAACCGAAAGTTCGTATTTACACCGTCGAAAAAAAACCTTTGTTGGAACCCTCAGGTCGCGAGTCCGAATCGCACTTTCCCATTTTCTATCCAATCACTCCAATTTACGTTAACCTAAAATGGGGTCAGTTTAAAACGGCTCGCTCAGACATGTCTGGTCCGCATTACCGCGAGTGTCCCTATTTGCAGCCGCTCCCTGGTGAGCCATCGTCTATGGTCACGCAAGGGCGGTGGCAGAATGAGGGTTAAAAGCTTTCCAAGACAATCTTCTTTGTTGGCTCAATTTGTTTAAGATATTAAAAAACCAGCTAGGTGCGAATCGGACTCGCGCGCAAAGGGTTCCGTACCATATATTTATTAGTTTTGAAAACTTCACGTTTGTATGGAAGCCCCCTTAATTTTTTTTTTAAATTTTATTGTAATTATTTATTTTTAAAGTGAAATACAACATATTATTCTATGAATATTTTAAGCGTCTACTTGTTGCCATTATAAATATCGAGCAAAAAATGGCGATAAATTCATGTTTGTTGTATGGGAGCCCCCTTAAATATTATTATTATTTAATAAAATTATTTATTTTCAAAGTAATTACACAACGTTTGAAACTGTGAATATTTTAAGTGTCTACCTGTTTCCGTTATTAACATCGAGCAAAAAACGACAAAAAATCACGTTTGTGGTATGGGACCCCCTTATACGTTTATTTTATTGTGTTTTTAGTATTTGTTGTTATAGCAGCAACAGTAATACATCATCTGTGAAAATTTTAACTGTCTAGCTATCACGGTTCATGAGATACAGCCTGGTGACAGACAGACAGCGGAGGCTTAGAAATAGTGTCCCGTTTTTACCCTTTGGGTATGGAACCCTAAAAAGTATGATAAAAGGAGCTTTACTGCCATGATGACCATGCATATAAAAAGGTTTAGTTTTATTCACTTCAATTTGAAAGCTAACCCCGTTATTCCAAAAACTTAGTATCGGGTTTAAGCCAGGACTAAGCTATTAGCTAGCCAATTAGAAAAGCGTTTGTCTATTAGGTTATGTTACGAATGTATCATTCATTCCTCTGTTGTCGGCTAATATTTAAACCCATTTTAAACCTGGTCTAATTTTTTTGTAATAACACCGTATCCCCGTTATTCCAAAAACTTAGTACCGGGTTTAAGACAGGACTAAGCTATTAGCTAGCCAATTAGAAAAGCGCTTATCTATTAGGTTATGGCACGAATGTGTCATTCATTCCTCTGGTGTCGGTTAATATTTAGACCCATTTTAAACCTGGTCTAATTTTTTTGTAATAACACCGTAACGGGTACTAAGTTTTTAGAATAACGGGGTAAGAGTTTATATTATTCTAAGTTTGAAAGCTGTGCTTAGGTTTTGATTTTGTGACGCGTAGCACAATATCTTGTGTATTCCTCTAGGAGTAGGTAGTTACATATTAAGTACTAGTGGTTCCCCGCGACTTCGCCCGCAAGAGTTGGATTTTCCATATAAACTTTCATCCCCCATTTCACCCCCTTAATGTTTTTATATCGCGACAAAATGTAGCCTATGTCCTTTCCAGGGTCCAAAACTGTCTCCATACCAAATTTCATCTCAATCGGTTCAGTGGTTTAAGCGTCAAGAGGTAACAGACGCACACTTTAGCATTTATAATATTAGTATGGAAGTATGGATGTACTTAACTTGAGTAATCGCTTCCAATACATTCGAGACGTTTCCTAACTCTGTTTCAGACCTATTTAGTCGCACTAACCCGCCATTTTAGTGCTAAAACAGTTTAGAACACGTTTAATAACTTCTTGCTAGAATTCGCTACACCTGTCTTTTCCAACTTAGTTGCCAGTGCCATTTTAAACCTTATGGAGTCAGAAATAAGGAAATTAGAATTTGAATAAGCAAATAGTAAAGTCGTAAAGAAAGATTTTATGGTCCGCGTGTAGCAAGTGGTGTTTATTTGGATTTTGCTCGTTAAAATATATTTAGCAGACTGTAAATTAATATTTTGCGCTCTCTGAGGCTTGTTAAATGCATCCCACTGAGCAAAAATCATCCCCTTGTCAAAACATAGGGTAAAGAAATACAAAAGATGTCCTCTTACCTGAATTTCGACTACAGCGCTCAATCTCAACAGAGATTAGCTAACTACGCAGGTAATATTATACTGCACAAATGTGCGCAATAAACAGGTGCACTCTCTGTTCCTTCACTCTCATAAATCGGTGAGACGGCAGTCCGACATGACCGTAGAGATATCAGGCGCAGGACCAACGGCTTAACGTGCTTTCCGAGGCACGGGTGTGTTAACACCACCAACTTCCTGACTCCGGAGCTGTGCCTGAATTATTTCAAGACAGAAAAACCCAATACTTTCGGCCCGACCCGGGATTCGAACCCAGGACCTCGTGAATAGTACCCAGCATGCTAACCACTAGACACACGAGGCAGTCAACAAACAACAAAACAAAAGATAACAAAAGATGTAATGTAATGTAAAAGATGTCAGAAATAGTATTTCCCTCCTATTCTCGCGTTAGCAAAGACAAGGTTAGGTACTTTAGTACGGCAATCCGACATGACTGTAAGAGAGAGATCAGGCGCATGACAAACGAATTAACCCATTCACTGCCAAACTCGAGACAATAAAAAAAACAATTGTTAACATGCACCGGTGCGTGCTGTGGAAACGAATGGGTAAACGTGCTTTCCAAGACATGGAGACGAACCTGACATCGATCCGTGTCTGAGTATTTTCATGGCAGAACAGACATTTGCTACTGGGGTCAAATGCCTAGGGTGGTGATTCGAACTCAGTCAATTCGAACCTTTGGACAGCTGTCACCGAGCTGACTACTAATCCAACGAAGCAGCTGTCCCAAACTGGTATCTATCCTCTCCTAAAGAAGGTCTATAATCCGACAAGTTGGTGCGCGATCCATTTGCGCCTCGCTTGACTCGTGGGGGGCGAGGAAGCATGCCTCGCCCTCCACACGTCTGGCATTCGACAGGAGGGTCACGCACGAGCATGTTCGGCTATAATACCGAGTATAATATATACCTCTATTTATAATATATAATAATCTATACTAATATAGAAAGATTTGATTGTTTGTTTGTATTGAATAGGCTACGAAACTACTGGACCGATTCAAATGGAATTTGGTACAGAGAAAGTTTGAGACCCTGGAAAGGATACATGCTTTTTGTCGCGATATAAAATTATCAGGGGGGTGGAATTGGGGATGAAAGTTTGTATGACGGGTGAAGTCGCAGGGGAACTGCTAGTATAAAAAAGTAAAAAAAAACGTTTACCTGTGAAGGTGGAACTGGTAAAGATCCTGACGATCTTGGAGCTGACAGGCGGGAGGGACTTCAAGGAGCCCGCAAAGATCAGGTCTATGGTTCTTTCGTCCATGGCTTATGGTGTCACGGGCGCTGTAAGAAAGATGATGGAAATGGTTTAGAAAATTTATACTGGGCATAGTTTATGGATTCAAAAGACTGGTCCAAATGGGCTAGGTACGGCGTTAAAATGTGTGTATGGTATATCAATACATCCAAACGTTTCATTATTTGATTTCTTTAACACCAATTTTTTAAAGCTCATGATTTGTGTGTGGTGTGCAATAAAGAGTAGGCCTATTATATCTTAGTCTGATTGCTATAAGCTAAGTTAGTGAAAGCCTTCAACTAGATATGGTAAAACAAAACACTTATTTGCAGCTTGCATAAGTTAAGAATAAGAACCTTTTAATTATGCTGATGATGATGTTTGTACATTTACACCAATTATCTAGTCCAAAAATTAGGCTTTATCCTTTTGCTATAGCGACTATTAAGATAACTGGATTACGTACGTTCATGACTTAGGCTCATCACGTATATATTTGCCCCTTGCGGGATCGGAACCCGCAACCCTGGCATTAAAGTGCGGAGCTCGAAGAGCTATACCAAGACAGTCGTCTAACGATGATGTCACGCTAATCATTAGGAGTGATATTTTAATCCAAACAATATCTGATTGAAGCATAACAAAAGGTTGGAGCAGGCAAAAGGTCTCCATTCATACAACATCAGATGTTGTTAGACATGTCAGACGCTTGACAGCTTGACAACCAAATTGGTCTGTTGCCCAAAATGGCCATCACCCAATTGGTTTGCGGTTCATGGTCAATGAGTCCCGTGCCGTTGAAAATAAAGTAGCTGAAGGGCATTTTGGATAGGTACGTACATCATTTCATTAAAACTCAATTTTTACGGATTACTTCGCGATTTATTTACATTTTATTTAAAACCTGACGTTTCGAACACTTTACAGCGTTCGTGGTCACAGGGAGACTAAGGTAGTATTTGCCATTACAAAGTTTTGAAAAATTAAACTACCGTCCCTCATTAATATTAATTTACGTTCCTATTTATGCAGAAAGAGCTAACCGTGTCTTGAGATCTCGCAGTGCGAGGCGTTGCTTGGGTTTTAGCTAGAATAGGATAGCCGGTGGAACTTTTCAACCACCTTCTCTATTGAGGATGTTTTTAATTTCATTGGCTTTACGTAGCATTAGAGGAATAAAACGCCGTCCATTTGGAAGTACTTTAGGTTGGTCGAAACGAATGAAGTGGTTGTGTTTAGTGTTTTAATGAGTTCGACTATTCGCGTAAACGTAAGAAACAAATGGGTACAACATTTGTTTTATTTAATCATTTGTTTGGGTATGTAGATGATCTGAAAAGTCATTTTTTGGTTTAAGGACTTCTCCTACATCTACAACTCCTGTTAAGCCAGAAAAGCTGGTCTTCAATGATAATCCCGGTCATAATAATATTTGGTCTCGCGCATGGTTTCTCTGCGGCCATAACGGCGTTCCGTCTCACCGAACTTCTTAATTAGAGGAAATAACCCAGCCTAAGAGTACACGTATGTATCTGCTGCATTGAGCACCAAATATACCCTAGTTAGTAAGCTAATAGCAGTGGGATCTAATAGGCTGACATTACTAGTAAGCTAATCTCTGTTAAAATTAGCTTTTATTGCCAAAATTTAATGCTGCATTGATATAATCTCCACTAGAGTCATTGTCTTCTCATAGGATAAGTGTTGAGGAGACAGAGCATTGTCTTCTTAGGTATAAACTAACACAGCTTTTTGCTTCTGCAAACTAAAACCGAGGGCACACCTAATCTGCTGCTTAGATTGTGTATCGCGTGCAATTTTACTAAAAGCCCTATCGGATACAAAGCCAATGATAATGGCGGCTTATCAATGCACTGATAACGGGAAAGGTTGCTAATCCATTTCAGGACGAGCTGGGTAGAGTTTCAGCTATATATTTATCCATATAAGTTGATTATATAGATCTGGTATTGTAAAATGTTAATTTTTATTATACCAATTGTTAGGACCTGTGTAATGGTTTGAATAAAACTATATTATTATTTTGTAAACTAAATATTACAGTCAGTTGTTTGCGAGCTTAGTACGCATAAATAGATAAATTACATATTCAGTCAAATCAAATGTCGTCAAAATCAACTTTGATAGTCATGAAGGGTGAAAGATCAGGCGCAGGACCAACGGCTTTACGCTTTCCGAGGCACAGGGGTGTGCATCTACGAATTTCCTGACTCTGACCTATTTTTGAGTTTCAAGACAGAAGAACCCGGATACTTTCGGTCTAACCCAGGATTCAAATTCGAGACTTCATGGCCAGAACCCAGCGTTGCTGTGCACTAAGCCGACAAGGCAGGCCACGGATATCGAAGGAGCGCTTGTTTGTGGCTTAGATTGTTAAATATTTTTAAGTGCAATTGGCCACTACTTATTTTTAGTACTGATGGCCAGAACCCAGCGTCCTGAGCACTATATCAACAAGGCAGAGGTTATCGAAGGAGCGCTCGTGGGTTAGATTTTCAAAGATATTTAAGTGCAATTTGCAGCTTCTTATTTTAGTTACTAAGTATTGGTCAAGAGGTGTCTATTTTTTACCGCTTTACTATTTTGCCAGCTCCTTCGCCACACGTGCGTTTCATATTTAGTTTACGAGTTACAATTATTACTCTCAGCGACGTACGTTTCCGGTGTAAATGTTTTATGTGGTTTTAAACAGGATATTTAGTTGCTTTCGAATCAAAATTTAATAGTTCAGATGAACAAATAGTTTAACGTTACTCGCCAGGTGTAAGAATCTTTTTGGGTGGCCAGTAAGCCAGCATACTTAAATCGGTGAACTCGGCTGAGTTCACCGATTTTTAAACAGTCGGTAAACCTCAATTGACGGTTAATTTGACAGACTTCCTATAAAAAATATGTCAAATAATGCCTAACCAGCATATTAAAAATTAAACATAGGTTGGTGAACTCCAGGCTAAGCGCCTGTTTTTGACAAGATCCTGACAGCTTACTCGACAGATAGTTTGACATATGAAAATATAAAAATGTGTCTTCTAGATAAGCTGTCATTTAATTTATTTATTGCTTTAAAAATATTGTAGAAGGCGGACTTAATTCAAGTAGCATTATCAACAGTCTTAGCTTTGGCTAAGCAGAAATGACGTCAATCACAAATGACAAAGTAATTTCGTCAAAGAATTTATACACTTGATTTCGTGGAACTAAAGAATGTGTATCGAAGAAACTCACTTGTTCTAGATTGCTGGCAGGTGTTTAGAGTTTTTCAACCTTTCAATATTGTATTTGATTATACGTGTTTGTGTTTCCTTAAGAAATACTCACCGATCTCAAATAAAGTCCTTTAGTAGACGATAAACAAAGCTAGTAAGAAGGGATGTGGATATTTACATATAAACGACAAGTTTACGCAATAAAGGCACGAAAGGAACCCATAACTGCGCGAATAGACAAAGACAGGTGCCTGGCCTAGTTCGGAACTGTAATCAATACGATTGCACCATTTTATAATGTTAAGGTCGCGGCCAAAATCGATTACTTTTCACTTTCAATCGACTCAAAGTCCAAATGCGACGATTTGTATTCGATTCGCGACGCCATTTAAAAAGTTCGCCGCAATTTAAAAAGAAAACGCAAGTTTTATGAAGAAAAGCGCGGTAGTCTTTTGTTTTTATCTGCGAAAAGTCACGTTTGGATTTCGAAAATGGAACGCGTGGCGGTTCGTTCTGAACTCCCGTGGTACTGATGACAGCAAAGAGAAGTGGGGAAAAGGAAATCTTGTTATTCTGTATCCTGGCAACGGCTTGGATTTGGTTCGTTCGAGTATTCGAACGTAATTTTTCATTTAGCACCGTGACTTTGATTATTTTGCGGATTAGGATAAATTCACACTGGCTGAGATGAATAAATGTTTTTTTATACTATTTATTTATTAATTCAGAAACTTTTATTGTCTGACTTCAAGGCTGCGTTAAGTAATCCATGTAAACATAAACTTCTTTAAAAACTTTTGCGAAGGTGCAGTGGGCCCCACATCAGCCAAGGGTAGGTCTGTCAAACAAGCAAACATAATTATTGAAAAAACAAAACAAAAACACCCGTCTGCAAAAAAATATTATATTTTTGAAATGGTATTTTTACTGGCGTTCATTTGATACCCATATTGCTATGGTAAGAAAAAAATCAGTCCCCCCTCCCCCCTTAAATTCCATTTGCGGGCGCCATTTTTTAAATAGCCTATGCCACCAATTTTAACAAATTCAACAACATCTCATATGTCAAAAACTGTCCAGTCTTTTAAGCTGTAGGGCGTGCCAAACAATTATACATACATACATACATACTCTCGAAAAACTAACCCTCCTGTCGAATTCGGGTAAAAAGGTTGTTGCGAGGCCACTGTACATGTCTCCGTCGGATACCTTCTTGTGGGTACATTACCCGAAGTGCTAATGACTCAAACGCAGGCTCACTGGCTCAGCAAGCTCTTACAAAAAAATTGTCGAGTGACTAAATTCTTCCGTTGAGGGAGCATTCACCCGGATAGCGAAGGGTCATAGGTTCGAGTTCCACCTGAAGACTGGCAATCAATTTTGAGTATACACGGCCGCACGTCAAACTACCCAACCCTTAACTTGAGACCGACTCTATTCCTAAACGTAATAAAAACTGAATCGTAGTAAATATTGACAGTTCGGCAGCGCGGTCGGTATAATATTTACTTTTATATGACTTTATGTTAGTAGCTCCCTAAGCCATACTACAGAATAAGTACTAGTACTTCGTACAGAAGTATGACTAAGCAATTGTATTCAAAGAAATGTCTACTCAATGTCGTCAACAATATGGCGTAATTTAGTTCGCCTCAGAGTCAAGCACATTTTCGTGTAGACACCTACAAAAATCCATTGCAACCTGACGCTTCTCCGTTTATGCTACCTACACAGGCCTGGCCATACCTATATTAATAAATCGTGATATAATAATTAAGTAACATTCGTTAACATTGGTTTGCCGTTTGTGTGAACTTACCCTTGTTATAATACGCACGCAAAAGTACTTGAATTGCGTTTACAATACCACTCGAGTATCCTACCGGCTAATAAAGTATGAGAATCTACTAGGAAATCGTTTATATCGAGCGGTATACCATGTTTGATTTCTGTCTTGAATATAGTAGGTAGGTTTAAGGCCTTAGCATTTCAGACCTCGTTGGTCTAGTGGTCAGCACGCTGAGTACTATCCACAAGGTCCCGGGTTCGAATCCCGGGTCCGGCCGGGAGTGTTTGGGTTTATCTGTCTTGAAATTTCTCACTGGGACTGCCGTTTCACCGAATTATGAGAGTGAAAGGAACATAGAGTGCACCTGTGTATTGCGCACACACTTGTGCATTATAATATGTCCCGCGCAGTTGTCTAATTTCTGTTGAGATAGGGCACCGTAGTCGAAATTCGGCTAGGAGGACATTATTAATATTTCAGACCTTCATCATATCAGCCTATTGCAGTCTACTGCTGGACGTGGTCTCCATTCGAAAACCTTCCTACTCTAACGCCCGTTGATTCTGCGACAGACATGACCAGCCCACGGCCACTTCTGCTTATGAGCTTAATGTACCTCTGAACGATATCTATGGCTTTCGTCTCTTAGCTGATGATTTCGTTCCGAATTCTATCCCTTAGCGAGATCCCCAGCATAGACCGTTCCATAGCTCGCTAAGCTTTAGGATCTTAATAATAAAATAATTTTAACAGGACTAGGTGCTCCTTAATATGTCTGTGAACTTAGCAGAGCAAAGTCTCGCAGAGCATTTAAAAAATTGGAGTTCTGTTCGCATGCACATGAGTTCTATAGTTCCTGATACTTTTTACGGATAGTTCTAGCATTAAAACCTACTAAAATGTATATAATTGAAATGCTCTGCTAACTTCCGGTAGCAGAGCACTTTTATGAAAAATAAATAAAAAATATGCCAGACTATTTAAAAAAATATTTAAAAGAGTTCCTCGTACGCAAAAATAATAGTTCCGGTGTATTAACGACAGTATTGACAAAAATCTAATAATTATTTTTTCGTAGAAAATATACATCACCATCGCAATGACGGAGATAAAAGAAAAACGAAGCAAAAACTTACAAAGAAAAAGATTAAATAAAATAGTCTTGTGTATGAGCTATCTTAAACAGTTACATCAAGGCCTGGAACTATGAAGAGTATATCAGCAGAGCATAGGTGAAGACAGGTATGTAGCAAAAAATCGTTATTTTCTTTGAAAAAAAAAAACACATTAATTCAGGTACACCACCAGGAAGCCGGAACTCCATGAAATCCAATAGTGCCGGACCAAAGCTAGACAGATCATATTCATCTAGACCTGGAACTCTCAACAGCATATTAGCAGAGCATAGGTGAAGACAGGTTTGTAGCAAAGAAACACTATTTTCTTTGAAAAAATCATATTAATTCAGGTAGACCACCAGGAAGCCAGAACTCCATGAAATCCAATAGTGCAGGACCAAAGCTAGTTAGATCATATCCATCTAGGCCTAGAACTCTCAACACCATATCAGCAGAACATAGGTGAAGACAGGTATGTAGCAAAAAAAACATTATTTTCTTTGAAAAAATCACATTAATTCAGGTAGACCACCAGGAAGCCAGGACTCCATGAAATCCAATCGTGCAGAACCTTGGCTAGTTTGGTCAAATCTATCTAGACCTAGAACTCTCAAGAGCATATCAGCAGAGCATAGGTGAAGACAGGAGAGTAGCAAAAAAACATTATATTCTTTGAAAAAATCACATTAATTCAGGTAGACCACCAGGTAGCCGGAACTCCATGAAATCCATTAGTGCAGGACCAAAGCTAGTTAGATAATATCCATCTAGGCCTAGAACTCTCAACACCATATCAGCATAGCATAGGTGAAGACAGGTATGTAGCATAAAAACACTATTTTCTTTGAAAAAATCATATTAATTCAGGTAGACCACTAGGAAGCCGAAACTCCATGAAATCCAATAGTGCAGGACCTATTCTAGTAAGATCATATTCACCTAGACCTGGAACTTTCAACAGCATATCAGCAGAGCATAGGTGAAGACAGGTATGTAGCATAAAAACACTATTTTCTTTGAAAAAAACATATTAATTCAGGTAGACCACCAGGAAGCCGAAACTCCATGACATCCAGTAGTGCCGGACCAAAGCTAGTCAGATCATATCCATCTAGACCTGGAACTCTCAACAGCATATTAGCAGAGCATAGGTGAAGACAGAACTGTAGCAAAAAAACGTTATTTTCTTGAAAAAATCACATTAATTCAGGTAGACCACCAGGAAACCAGAACTCCAAGAAATCTAATAGTGCTAAACCTTGGCTAGTTAGATAATATTCATCTAGATCTGGAACTCTCAAAAGCATATCAGCAGAGCATAGGTGAAAACAGGTACGTAGGAAAAAAACATTATTATCTTTGAAAAAATCACTTTAATTCAGGTAGACCACCAGGAAGCCAAAACTCAGACAGGTTTGTAGAAAAAAAACCTGTTTTCACCTATGCTCTGCTGATATGCTGTTGATAGTTCAAGGTCTAGATGGATATGATCTGACTAGCTTTGGTCCGGCACTATTGGATTTCATGGAGTTCATGTTTCCTGGTGGTCTACCTGAATAAATGTGATTTTTTCAAAGAAAATAATGTTTTTTGCTAAATAACTGTCTTCATCTATGCTCCGCTGATATGCTGTTGAGAGTTCCAGGTCAACATGGATTTGATCTATCTAGCCTAGCTCCTGCACTATTGGGTTTCATGGAGTTCTCTCTTCCTGGTGGTCTACCTGAATGAATGTGATTTTTTCATAGAAAATATAGTTTTTTTGCTACTTACCTGTTTTTACCTATGCTGTTGAGAGTTCCAGGTCTAGGTGGATACAGTCTAGATAGCCTACATCTTATTCTATTAGATTTTGAGGAGTTCCGGCTACCTGTTAGTCTACCTAAATTAATGTGTTTTTTCAAGAAAATAACGTTTTTTTGCTACAAACCTATATTCACCTATGCTCTGCTAATATGCTGTTGAGAGTTCCAGGTCTAGATGGATACAATCTAGGTAGCCTTGGTCCTGCACTTTTGGATTTCATGGAGTTATAGCTTCCTGGTGGTCTACCTGAATTAATGTGATTTTTTCAAAGAAAATAATGTTTTTTTGTTACATACCTGTCTTCACCTATGCTCTGCTGATATGCTGTTGAAAGTTCCAGATCTAGGTGGATATGATCTTACTAGCCTAAGTCTTGCACTATTGGATTTTATGGAGTTCTGGCTTCCTGGTGGTCTACCTGAATTAATGTGATTTTTTCAAAGAAAATAATGTCTTTTTTGCTACATACCTGTCTTCCCCTATGCTCTGCTGATATGCTGTTAAAAGTTCAAGATCTAGGTGGATGTTATCTAACTAGCCTAGGTCCTGCACTATTGGATTTCATGGAGTTCTGGCTTCCTGGTGGTCTACCTGAATTAATGTGATTTTTTCAAAGGAAATAATGTTTTTTTGCTACATACCTGTCTTCACCTATGCTCTGCTGATATGCTGTTGAAAGTTCCAGATCTAGGTGGATATGATCTTACTAGCCTAAGTCTTGCACTATTGGATTTTATGGAGTTCTGGCTTCCTGGTGGTCTACCTGAATTAATGTGATTTTTTCAAAGAAAATAATGTCTTTTTTGCTACATACCTGTCTTCCCCTATGCTCTGCTGATATGCTGTTAAAAGTTCAAGGTCAAGGTGGATGTTATCTAACTAGCCTAGGTCCTGCACTATTGGATTTCATGGAGTTCTGGCTTCCTGGTGGTCTACCTGAATTAATGTGATTTTTTCTAAGGAAATAATGTTTTTTTGCTACATACCTGTCTTCACCTATGCTCTGCTGATATGCTGTTGAAAGTTCCAGATCTAGGTGGATATGATCTTACTAGCCTAAGTCTTGCACTATTGGATTTCATGGAGTTCTGGCTTCCTGGTGGTCTACCTGAATTAATGTGATTTTTTCAAAGAAAATAATGTATTTTTTGCTACATACCTGTCTTCCCCTATGCTCTGCTGATATGCTGTTGAAAGTTCCAGGTCTAGGTGGATATGATCTAACTAGCCTAGGTCCTGCACTAATGGATTTCATGGAGTTCCGGCTTCCTGGTGGTCTACCTGAATTAATGTGTTTTTTTCAAGAAAATAACGTTTTTTTGCTACAATTCTGTCTTCACCTATGCTCTGCTGATATGCTGTTAAAAGTTCAAGGTCTAAGTGGATAAAATCCAACTAGCCTAGGTCCTGCACTATTGGATTTCATGGAGTTCCGGCTTCCTGGTGGTCTACCTGAATTAATGTGTTTTTTTTGAAAGAAAATAACGATTTTTTGCTACATACCTGTCTTCACCTATGCTCTGCTAATATACTCTTCAGAGTTCCAGGCCTAGATGTAACTGTTTAAGATAGCTCATACACAAGACTATTTTATTTTATCTTTTTCTCTGTAAGTTTTTGCTTCGTTTTTCTTTTATCTCCGTCATTGCGATGGTAATGTATATTTTCTACGAAAAAATAATTATTAGATTTTTGTCAATACTGTCGTTTATACACCAGAACTATTATTTTTGCGTACGAGGAACTCTTTTTTATATTTTTTGAAATAGTCTGGCATATTTTTTATATATTTTTCATAAAAGTGCTCTGCTACCGGAAGTTAGCAGAGCATTTCAATTATATACATTTTAGTAGGTTTTAATGCTAGAACTATCCGTAAAAAGTATCAGGAACTATAGAACTCATGTGCATGCGAACAGAACTCCATTTTTTTAATGCTCTGCGAGACTTTGCTCTGCTAAGTTCACAGACATCTCCTTAATGGCTTCTGATTTGGGGCGCTCTGTGCTTTTATTTCTTTGAAATTACCTATATTACCTATATATTGACTATTTCATTTATTAACGGAAGAAAAAGTGGTTAAGTGTTCCATGATAAAAAAAATGTTCTAGCTCACTAACAAGGTATTAATTTGGTAGGGAGGTAAGGGTACCTACTGAATTAACGAACCAACAAACAACCAATTAATTTCATGGTTTGTATTGGACTTCACAATTTTTTACGGCAAAAGAGCTGCGATCCAAGATTTGTGCATCTTTGTACATGTTCCTTCTTACTTTAAATGATTTTGAATTTTTGACATTGCTTTGACACTTGGTCAAGTATGAAACGGCTATTTGAAATGTCTTCACTATGTCAAAACTATGTCATGTTGTCACTTATCTGTCATTATTGCCTAACTAGTCTATTTAATCAAGTGTTATATTTATTTATTTATATCAGGCTGCAGATTACGGACGTAACACAGGCCCATAGCATAGATCCCTTAAAGACTAACATACATACAAAATATTATAGAAAAAAATAAACAATTAATTAATTCACACGTCAGGTCGATGACGTCTTTCTGTTCGTGGTGTCGCGTAGCCTTCCGCGAAAACGACGAAATACGACGCCTTTTGGCCAAAACTCCTCCTTCATGAAAGTTGCCATCTTCTCAGTCGGAATTCTAATCACAAACGAATTAAAGTTCACGTTGCGACTAGATTCCAACTTGACGACCCGAAGGGTTGAAGGTTGATCTTCTGCACGTACTCTATGACCTGCTCCAATGTCAAATTCATTACTAAAATAGTAAGGTTATGATGGTATTATAACTTTTCATTGTAGGCCATTATGAATACTAGAACCTAGCATTGGGATGCGAGATTAAAATTGCCAATAAAACATTTTAAGTACGTGGAGAGACAAAATAAACATTCAATCTTATGTTTTACTAGCAAATAAGAGACAAAAAACTCTTTATCCCAGAAACAAACATTGTTTTTCAATTGCGTTCCCTCTGGAATACAGATCAGTTGGATTCGGAACAAAGTTGGAAACTCAGAGAAATGTAGGGATTGTCTCTTCGTTTTTCACAACCTTCCTCGTTATTTGTGCCTGTTTTGTTCCTTTCAGAAGCTCATGAACAAAAGTCACTTTTAAAGATTCGCGATTTTCACACATAACACATACAAATACAGGTCTTGAAGTTTACCCGTGACCACGCGTTCTGCAACGCGTTCGAAACGTCTTACCCGTGACCACCACCAAGGTAAAAAAATTTACCTGCAAACTTGTTCGTTATCGCGTGAAGACCTGTATTTGTATGTGTTACTCATGAACAAAGTCTGAACAGAGTAAAAAGCCTAAAAAATCGGCCAAGTGCGATTCGGACTCGCGCTCGAAAGGTTCCGTACCATTAATTTACAACATTAGACAGTATAGGCAAAAACACTTTTGTATGGGAACCCCTTTAGATATATATAATTTTATTTAAATTTAATTATTATTTTCTAAGTGAAAAACAATTTCTAAGTAATGCCTGCTGCAATTATAAACATCGATAAAAATGGCAAATAAATCACGTTTTTTGTATGGTAATTAAAATAATAATATTATTTAAAGGGGGCTCCCTTTAAATAATATTTTTACTTTTTAATTCAATTACTAATTTTTATAGTAAATATAGAACTTGATATTCTGTGAATATTTCAAGCGTCTACCTGTTACCGTTATTAATAGCGAGCAAAAAACGCTAAAAATATTACGTTTGTTGTATTGGAGGCCCCCTTTAATATTTATTTAACTCTATTTTTAAACTGTCTCAACTGTCTATGGCTCTCACTGTTCATGAAATACAGACTGATGACGGACTAACAGACAGACAGACAGCGAAGGCTTAGTAATAGGGTCCCCTTTTACTCTTCGAGTACGGAACCCTAAAAAGCATCTTAAAAGGAAAACTGACTTATTGAAAAACTGACTGACAAATCAACTCATACTACGCACAACCCAAACTACTAAGATGGGATACTTTAAAATTTGCACCATGCTTTCTTTTATAGCGCTAAGAAAAGAATTTCCTTATGGGGATAAAAAAGAGAGGAGTAAGTTTTCATGAAACTTGTTCAGTTTAGAAGCTAGCTAGCGAAGTAAATCGTTTTTTTTTTTTGAAAATTTAGACTCTAAGACTCTAAAGGGTGAAAAGTGGGGTAAAAGTTAGTAAGGGAAATTCGACAGTTACGCGAACATATTCGTAGTAAAACGTATTGTGTAATGATAAACCTCCAGGCTAGGTATAGCTTGGAGTTCACCAGTCATGTTTAATTTTTAATCAGCCGATTTACCATTATTTGATATTATATCATATCATAATAATATTCTCCTAGCCGAATTTTGACTACAGCAGCCAATCCGCTTAGTTGGCTATTCTCATCTGAGATTAGCCAACTACGCGGGAGATATTATAGTGCACAGGTGTGTGCGCTATACACAGGTGCACTCTCTGTTCCTTCACTCTCATAATTCGGTGAGACGACAGTCCGGCATGACCGTAGAGAGATCAGGTGCAGGACCAATGGCTTAACGTGCTTTCCGAGGCACGGGGGTATTAACACCACCAACTTCCTGACTCCGGAGCTGTGTCTGAGTTATTTTAAGACAGAAAAATCCAAACACTTTCGGACCGACCCGGGATTCAAACCCAGGACCTCGTGGATGGTACCCAGCGTGCTGACCACTAGACCAACGAGGCAGTCGTTTTTAAAACAAAGAACCTCTATTAACGATTAAATTGAAGTTTGTTTTTGGTTTGGTTGATCAAAAATAACCATAAATCTTTTTTGGGTAATCAGATTAATAATGTTTAAATCAAAAATGATTTTTTATCAGTTGTTCATTTATCATCACTTTAAAATACTTAGCTTAAACGACGCTATCACGACACGTTTGCCTGATCGATCCATTCAACAACATAATTAAATCAGCAGAAATAAGTGCAGAAGGCTCGTGTATTACGTCAGTAACCATTTCCCTAGGCTTAGTGATTTGCTTGTAGGAATCAACGACCGGGGTTCTAAATTTTTTGGTAAGAATATCTAACTGCTATAGTCCGGAAAATTGATATAACTACGCGACCTTCCTGCTGCTGCTACAAACTAACAGGAAATAATTCATTAAAATGCGAGGAAGGTTCACGTTTCATTTGTCAAGGAAGTTTTGAGCGGGATATGCAATTCTGCCGTGCCGCTTTTTTAGCTTGACTTGGCCCTTGAGTGTCTCCTACTACTGTGCTTCTAGCAAATAGGAGCAAATATGAGTTTTACTAAGATTCCTCACATTAACTTCTTTATTTTTCTTCTTAGACATTATGACAATTCCACATCACAATACGAGTAATAGCCACAAAAAGAACTATTCGATAAATTCTTCTTGCTTCCCGCGCAAAACGCTCCGTCATTGTGAAACTGCGCAAAAAGGTTGTTTTTTAAAAGCCAATTAAGTAAACTATTTAGGCCCATTATAAAAGGGCGAAACCCGTTTAAAAAAAAGAAAATTTCGCCCCTTTAACGAGCGTAAGCGTGTGAAAAACTCGCACTGGGGTTCCTTAGGGCAAATATTACTGATTAGAATAGTTATTTCCGGGACTGTTACCATGTACCTTTTTATTTTCGAGTTTAGATTTTCGCGCTGTGTTGCAAGCGCCATTAACATGGAATAGTTATTACAAATATCGGAAGCTTGAGGTGCAAAGCTCGTTGCCGTGTTGTGAGTTGTCCCATGAAAAAGCGTGAAATGAGCGTGCCGCGATAACAAATCTCTTATCGCTGCACGAAACCGGATACTAGATTTTCCGTGTTTCACTTTTCACGTTTAGAAAGTTTAATTTTCCCCTAATATCATGAAGGGAAAGCGGCAATTCCTAAACAGAGGGCGAAATACAGAGCAGAAGAGAGACTGAAGTAAATAATTTTTTAACAGAAAAACAACCACCCTCAAAATATTAGCATTAAAAAGTTGAAAAAAATTATCACTAAGTGAAAGAAACTCGATGTCAGCGTAGATGTAGGTACGTATACGTCATCAAACCTACTTCAGACGTGTGACCTATGTAGGTATCTTAATAAAATTAAAATAAAATAAAATATTTCAGACCATAAATCCACATTGGTGTTTTTAATTTACTTATAAACTATGTTCGTAAATGAATTTTAAATATTAAAAATCCTGTCCATATGAACGCTCACTCAGCAGCAACTGCGGCTCAGTGCTGCCGGTGACAGATGTGTCACCACCCAGTGCTTTATTATGGGACTGTCCTCCCATACATAAATAATGTTAATTAGCTACTATTACTTAATTACTACTTTCTTCCGCGTTTCTTTCACAAAAAATAGTCTAAGTTTTAATGCGATTTTTTAAGGCAGTTGTTATTTAATTTTATTTTAATTTTTTTAGTGGAAAGTAGATGTTCCCATTTTGGTTAATACATTTTGGAAGGCCAACTAAACGCACTGCTCCAATGAGCCAGCGACGTTTTGGGGTAAACTAAAAGATCATATTGAAATATACTTAGAACTTTTGTTGATTTTTTCAAAAACTGTTTGACCGATTTCGATAAAATCCCTTTTTTTTCTTAATATCTCTTTTTTTATTTTAGGTACTTGGAAAAAATCCTATGAAACCTTTTATTCCTTTTACTAGGAAATATTTTATTTCCAAATTGTTTCAGACATATGCGAGTAATCGGTGAACATACTATTTACTTTAAAAGAGATTCAGACGAATCAAGAACTTCAATCTTTTTAATGTTAGTTAAAAAAAACAGTCAAATTCTTAGATCAACCATAGACAACCTTTAGCGAACTTCAAATCCAATTGTGTATAATAATCCGTATGTGTACGGACGCACATCAGACTACCCTACTTTGACCTTGAGATCGCCTCTATTCCTTCCGTTATAAAAGCTATTTTCGTAGTTCTAATGGGTAACCAGACGTGCTTCCGACTGTACATTACTAAAACTTCAAAGTTTATTATCATCTGTTGTTACCCGCTAATGCCCGTGATGGATAACTAAGGTTTACGGGTAGGTACTGAAAAAGCTAGTCGCCAAAGCATCATATGACTAGCAAGGTGCAGCAGCACTTACTGGATTGGTGGCTACTGTGTAATAAGCCACAAAGCAATCCATTAGCGACATTGTATGCAGCCGCACCTTGCGGTTCTGCTGGGCGTAACCTTTCATGTGGTGGGTCAGGTCAGAGGAGGAAGCGGGAGCGGTTCCTGTTAAAAAAAGATATAAAGAATTTTGAATATAGGAGAACAGTTTCTCCTATATTCAAAATTCTTTATATCTTAACAAAGACTTACATATTTTACCTGGATGACAAAGCCTCCTTTTAGGCGTTAAATTGCCTGTACCAGGAGACAACGCTCTGCATAACTAAAACCTATATGTGTATTAAACTAATCAAAATAACAACTACATAACATCTTATTTTAACAATTCAACTTAACTATAATATTAATTTCTATTTCTACTAGTCTAGTTTTGTGCTGACGTGTGTATGTGGTATGTATGTAGTAAGAATATTTTTTTAGTGAAGTTTCTGTACGTAGATAGGCAGGTGATGGAGTAAGTTGACTGCCTCGTTGGTCTAGTGGTCAGCACGCTGGGTACTATCCATGAGGTCCCGGGTTCGAATCCCGGGTCGGGCCGAGAGTGATTGCGTTTTTCTGTCTTGAAATTACTCAGACAGCTCTGGAATCAGGAAGTTGGTGTTGTTAACACCCCCGTGCCTCGGAAAAAACGTTAAGCCGTTGGTCCCGCGCATGATCTCTCTACGGTCATGTCGGACTGCCGTCTCACCGAATTATGAGAGTGAAGGAACAGAGAGTGCACCTGTGTATTGCGCACACACTTGTGCACTATAATATGTCCCGCGCAGTTGGCTAATCTCTGTTGAGATAGGCCGCCGTAGTCGAAATTCGGCCAGGAGGACATTATTATTATTATTAAGTCGACAACAAAAAGTATATGTTTATACTTTTTGGTTTGGTTCAATTACATTAGGTTAGGTTAGAAGTGTTGACCACAACTATTAAACAGGGTGTTCGGTGCATCGTCGTATTTATACTCTTGCGGGTTTACTTTATGCAATCATATTTTAGTAGGTAATTTAAAATAATAGGGATTATGAATACAGTTATATACAAATTAATTTAAAAATAAGAACATAAAACTAAACGATTTACATGCCAGTATGTCAGGTATTTTATATAATAGGAAAAATAGGAAAAACCCAAAAAATTTAATGATTTTTTTTTGAAATGAAATTGTTTTATTTGCTTTGAAAAGGGTGCACAAAAGATTGACAATATAATAAAATGATCGCCTATTCAGCCATTAACAAATAGCATGCAAATATAAATTAGGGTAAGTACATACTTAAAAATACCACAATGAAGATTTTATAACATAATATTCGATTTTCGATTTATATGAATGAGTTAGGTATAGAATAAGAAAATACGTAAAGTTCAATTATGGCGATAAAAAGTTAGGCCAAGTGAAAATAGATTGTTCTTTTTTTTATTTGTTACTTCGTTTGTATTGTATTAAAAAAATATATAAAAATATGATTTAAAAAAAATGATTTATTATTTTATTAATTGTCCACATTTTCTTGAACCATTTGGGAAAATTCTAGTACATGTATGTATTTCCTAGGAAATGTGTTTATTTATTGATGAATTATTATTTTACACATTTCCTTAAGAAGTCAGGAATTCTATAGATTTAATAATACTTGTATACAATTCCTGGTTTTGAAGTCACAGATGTCCTATAACATTATACAATCATTTAACTAGCAAGATTATGTTTGGGACATTTGGGCCTATTCAAACGCTATGTACGATAGCTTAGCTTGTAGAGTTAGTAAAATAAGTTCAATTAGGTATCCACCCTGTATAAATGAACCATCTTTAAAATAAAATAAGAAGTATGTACTAATTCGAGTACTCACCGAAGTTATGGCCTTCGGTCCGCAGAAAATAGAATTACTTGCAGGCCACACCTTGCCTCGTCTCCGCTGGGCGTAGCCTTTATGGCCTGGGCTGAGTCATAAGCAGAAACGGTAGCGGGTAGAAATTGCATTATGTGTATTGTAATAAAAACTTAAAAATTACTTGATTGAATCTACAATGTACCTTAAGATATCTATGAGAGAAAAGTAAAAATAATTCTACTTATGATATTATTAATTTAAATCAAGGCAGTAGAGTGAAGCAGTAAAGAAATATTATATGAAACCAGCTGTAGAAATGTTGTATTATTTTTAAGGTTCGGTTTTTTCCGCCTCTTAAAAACTGTAACTTACTTAACTTATGTTCCAATGTCCCCTAAACAGGGCGTCCACAACATTCCTCCATCGCGTTCTGTCTTGAGCTTCATGTCTGATCTCGCTCCACGTCCTGCCGCGTAGAAAACTGTGACTGACACTTCGAAAAGATAAAATATTAAGCTCAATGGGCCACTTTGACGCTAAAACGCTTCTTATTTTATAAGTTCAAGCGTCTTTCGCTTAGTTTTCACTCATGCATGCTATTAATTCTAAGTGTGCCAATTAAGTTCAAGTTGCTAATCAACGCAGAGTCACTAAGCTGGACATAATCGATGCTATTATGAGCTTGCTGTATCTTTATTTTTCTTATTAAATCTAAAGTGGTATTTATATGGAAGATAGAACAGAAAAAGCGTATTTTCCGTGAACCATTTCAGCTTAGTCGTTGGAATATAAAATTACTTGCAAGCCGCACCTTGCTGCGTCTTCAGTGGGTGTAGTCTTTATGAATTGGTCTGATTTACGAGCGGCAGCGGTAGATGAAGCGGAGGCGGGAAATTTATAAGTGCATAGAAAAGCAGGAAAATATTACCTAGTCCACAGAGGCCTGGTATTTAAACTGGGAAACTTTACTGATCAGACCGGTCAGACATTATGTTTTTAATTTTAAACGACCATTTTAAGAATTTAGCCTGATAAGAAAACATAGCTAAAACTCAATGCATAGCAATAATAAATACGAAATAAAAAAATTAACTGGTTTAAACTTTCATGGTCATTATCATTAGAATAGTTATTTACGGGATTGCTACCATGTACCTTTTTATTTTCGAGTTTCCGATATTTCGGCGCTGTTGCAAGCGCCAGTTATTCCGTGATCATGGCGCTTGCAACAGCGCCGAAATATCGGAAACTCTAAATAAAAAGGTACATGGTAGCAATCCCGTAAATAACTATTCTAAAAAATAAACTCTTATTCAGGTGTATTTTTCAGTTTCCTGAGTGTTTTTAAGTATTCCACCAATGTATAAACGTAGCACACCGTCATAAATGCATTGTAAATGCAAAAAAGCTTTAAGGATTTTAAGCAAATAGACAGAACACCTACCTTTTTATTATTTCATTCTCTTTTATCCTGCAAAAACTTTTACTCTATGTGGATAGGTAGACTTTTCAAACTAAGTCTAAAATATATTTTTTATATATTTTCAACACTCACAGTGTTAATTTTTTTTAATTTCCGTAGGTTTATATAAGAAACCAAAAATTTGGTTTCTTATTTGAACTCCAAAAATCCAACTCTTACACCTTGGACCACGCGTCAGCGGAAGCGATTCTATTTCTGTACCTACCTGCAGTTTTCCGCGCCCGCCTAGCTGAGTTCCGCCCGCCTCTGAGCTACTTCGTTCAGTTTACACTTAGGGCTTGGCTGTATAATCGTTCTACTTTTAATATTGCTTTATGGGGCTGGGACTTACTTTGTTACTGTGTGTTGGTCTCTGACACTATGTTGCCGTTTTTGGTCTTGTGCAGTGTCATACTAGTCCCGCTTGAAATATGCCAAGATCCGCGTTCATGGCATTACATCAGCTATACTGGAGCGGGGCTGGAATTCATGACAATAATTTTTCGGCGACGCAAGATGAAGATTTTACCAACAACTGCCACAATATAATTATAACAAATATTTTCACCAAACATACCAATTACCTAGCCCCAAACTAAGCGTGAGCTTGTGCTATGGTGACTAGGACAACGGATAGACATACTTGTATACGTTTATTATACATCCATGACTTTGGTGCAAATGTTCGTGCTCATCACACAAACATTTGCCCCTTGCGGGATTCGAACTCGCTATCTCTGGTTTTGTAGTCCGGAGCGCGGCCCACTACACCAAGACTGTCGTCAATACAATAAGAGATGATCGATACTGCTACATTAGATCTTTATTGCAAATCATACAAAGTTTTATCTGGTTAAAATATTTCACATGGTAAAATAAGTACTCAGGTCATTGATTTAATATATATAGGGATATCTCATCACACTGACAGCTATGGCACATGCTCTAATCGGCCGGATCGCCATTTTAAGCCGATTAAGTATCTAATGACGCGTGGTCCGTCAAACAATGAACATGCCTAAGTGTGTCGTCATAAATTGCGAAAATCACAGCTCAATAAATTGTAAAAAATATGGAATGACGTTTCATCGGTAGGTAAATATTATTGATAAGGTTTGAAACCGAAATAATACTTGAACCTGCTTTAATATTTTATTTTCTAATTTATTTACGTAAAACATTGCCAATCTTCTATCACTTTCACACCAAAATACGTGACGTCATCGGAACAAAGTCAATTTTAAGGATGGAGTCGCCAGTGAATTTTTTTTTGTTAAACAAAATACTTGAGTTTTTAGGTTTCCACAAAATTATGTTTGTAAAGAAAATGAAGCAAATTTATTGCAATAAACCAGGACGATGAGTTTTATGAGAAGGGAAAATATAGCGTCGTGTGTTTGTATATTTTTTCTGAATCTGATATGTAGGTATTACACTATACGTAAGTGTGTGTAGATGCAAAAAGGCTGCAATTAGGCTAGTATTCGGGGCATCCAGCCTATGTTTTTATGTTGTATTTCACTTGCTTGTTGTTTAACTGTCATATATCTTAGCCATCGGTAAAATCCAAGGCTAAAGAAACGGTTTTTAATTTTAGTACAACCAGCAGTACGTCAGGTTACATGTAAGCTATAAAACAGCTTTTATTACGTAGTTAATAGGGGTGGTCTTAAAGTGAAAGTGGGGTAGTCGACGTGAGCCGAGTGTACTTACACACCGCAAGTCAGACTACACGTGTTGACCTTAATACCGCTTTTACTCCTTACATGATAAACGCTGTTTTTGTAGTTTAAATGTATGCCTTGACGTACTTCCGACTGAACTTAACAAGGTTACCTTATTCACCTCATTTTTAAATTAAGTTAGCTTACTGTTTAGAAGAGAACCTTCTAGCTACCTTAGCAGTAAATCAAAGTATTTTCATAAAACTACACTATAATAAATAACTGTAGTTAAAATAAAGACGAAAAAAAGTGTTTTATAAATAGTAATTTCTGCTGGAACTCTTATCTTTTAAACCGTGCTAACAATAAAAACAGCTGCAGAGAAATAATAACGTAATGTTCAAAGCATAAGATACATTTTCAATAGAATAATTTAGTAATCCGATTATAATACTATTGCACTCATTAATTAACTAAATTAATACTTGTGGCCGTAGCCTTATGCTTCTTATAAATTTGTGGAACATGTTGTTGGTGTGTGTAGGTACTATAATACCTATAGAATATTTTGCCTCAAAATCAATTTTGTACATTATCGTTTGTATCATTGTCGAGCATCGAAATGTGAACCATCTCCGCATTTCAATGAGTTAGGTTAGGTTAGATTGTAGTTTAGTGTAGTTGTATTGTACCTTCCCAGAATTGGTGAATTGTGTCAATATAATTATTATTGGTTGTAGTATGACAAGTTTGGACCTATATAGTAGAAATATGATTATTATGAAAGTGTCTTCACTAAAAAAATACTCGTATTCTCATACACATAATATACCTAATTTTATGAAAAGTAGTAAATAAAATATAAATCATGACTTTCATCAATTTCATACAAAACATGAACAAACAATCTACTCCATTACTTCTTTGTTCGTATTATTGGCTTATGAATCTTCAAGTGAATGATATTTGACATATGACGTGTCGTCATCCATTGCTGCGTAATTACACATGACAATTTAAATAGCTGAAGCTTAAGCGGCAATGTATGAACTTAGCCAGTTGAAGCTTCATAAGGTGAAGAATAACATGTGCCATGTTTGGGCTTTGATTTTGTATGGCGTAGTGCATCCTTATATATAATAAATCAATGACTTAGGTATTACAAAGCTAGTGTTAGCGGCAAGAAAATCGACAAGCATGGGACGGCACTATTCTCTCGACTGAGTGTGCCCCTTCCTACTTCAATCTGTCATCGGGACAGACTTTCGATTCGCACGCAATATTGTGTAGTATCGCAAATATATAAATTAAACAGTTATAATAGCTGAAATAGTGTTTTATCTTAATACTACTTAGAAAATAGAAACGAAAACCAACTAGACAGTCATCATCCTAGCGTTATCCTGGTTGTGCACTCGCATACGAGGGCCCAGGGTCCGCTTTAGACCAGGATATGGCAGATCAGGTAATTACAGTGGGGCGACTTCCATCTTACCTCCGTGACCATGTTTCAGTAGACCCAGTTTCGATCATGGTTACATATGCAGTCGCCTGAATGTGCATGTTTCCTCACGATGTTTTTTCTCACCGTAAGAGCATCGGTTAGTGAAACAACTATTGTACATAATTCAGAAAAAGTAATTGGTACATGGCGGCACGTGGGATCGAACCGGCACCTCCCGCATGGGAGGCAACCGGCTAGCCACTGCGCCACCGACGCTCTGCTAACTGCTAGTCAGCTATAAAGTCGCCAAATTGCATTCCACCGGTTATATCGTCACTTTGACTTACGCCCGCGCCATCTAGTAAGCGTTAATCACTTTATGAGGCGCCGTTAATTCCGTAATTAGGTAATGTGATTCACTTTGCGATAATTAAAAGGGAAATCAGCGTCGTGAATTACTTGTGGGTAAGGTGAATTTATCTTCGGTACAATAATAAATTGTCACTTACGTTTTTGACGACCTTCGTAGACAGGTGGCTAGAACATTCGTTTTAAAAAGTGTCGTCATCTCTAAAGTCCCGTGTTCGATCCCGGTCGGGTCACTATATAAATTCACGCTTTCTCTTGGCTCGGTTCTGGGTGTTGTGGCACAGTCGGGGTCTATAATATATTACATGTACATTTCCAAAAATGTCAATGTAGGTACAGTGGGCCCCGCATTAGGGTACCCATATCTGTCAAAATATCTAAAATGATATGGAGCTCTTCGTGATCAACATAAGGTCGAAATATGGTTGTGGGAATTTGACAGATCAGTGAAGGTTGATGTGTGGCCCACTGGTACACGGAAGGGAACTTATACAAGGTAATTTTTTGTTTTAGGTAAACGACGAGACGCGATGCGATGCGACGCTATGCGGCCCATACAAGTACATACAGAGTCGCGCGCGACAACGTAGTCCACGTATGCTAAACCTTACAATGGGGCCAATATCAAAATCGCAAAAATATGACATCTCCATACAAACTAATGTCAGCTGGTCGGTAATTTTCGATGCGGATCCCGTAGTAAAAGGAGGAGGAGGCTTAGCAGAAACAAAAAATAACCTTGTATATCTAAATAGATCCACAGATCAAGCATTACAATCTGTTCAGATATAAGTACCCTTCCTGTAACAATTATACTCGTAATTGAAGGCTTATAAATGCTCATATGATTAATGAACCTAACTGTACCACCGTTAGATGGGAAAATTAAAATACAATTATTTTGCTTTAAATTTCCGCTAAGAGACGCTAGCGCAGGCACCAAAACCACACCAACCACCGCCCGGCTGAGCACGGATGACTGGCTCGGCCGAGGCGACAACATCTCCTGAGGATACCGCGTGGAGTAGCGAAACGCGTCGAGGTTTTTTGCACGTTGGTGTTGGTAACTAACAACTGCATTAGCTGTAGTGCATGCGTATTGAGGGAGGGAGGGCGGTGCACTCTGCATTTGCCTGAACTGGTACTCAACGCGGTTGCGGTTGGTGTGGTTTTGGTGCCTGCGCTAGCGTCTCTTAGCGGAAATTTAAAGCAAAATAATTGTATTTTAATTTTCCCATCTAATAATGGATTTCCGCAAAGTAAATATATATTCCTGATTATATTAATTATGTACCACCGTTGTTTCTGATTTCCATAACTGAGGTGCTTAAGCTAGCTTGGGCGCAGTGTATGTAAATAAAATAGAATAGTATTTGTAGAATAGTATTGGCCCGGTTAGCCAAAGGTCGTAGGTTCAAATCCTACCTGTGTGCGAATATAATCTTATTTAAACTAGTATTTATTTGTATAAAACATGGTACATTTTATTATAAAAAATAGTGTTAATATGCATGTTTTATCGATGTTTTCTGTTATATGTTTTGTTATAACAATTTTATATAATATTTATTATTTTATGTGCTTCTTCAATTATCTTATCAGGAATGAGGAGACTGTAGAAGAATAATGAAATGATATACACACATAATAATTTGAAATTAATTGCATAAGAAGATCGACGACATCAGTCACACTCACACTTATAATATGTTTAGCTTTATAAAATGTAAATCCAATGTTGGCTGTATGATTAGTAGTATTTAAGAAACATGTAAAACTGTATTTTTGAGAGCTGTGGATTTTGTAGTAATAATAAAATAAAAATAAAATAAATAATTTAGTGATTGTTACGACAACATATTTCTTATAAGTAACCCAGGGGAGAGTGTGGCAATACAGTCATTGTGGGCTTCCTTTTGTTCCCCCCGCCCCCATCGCGACGTGAACTTTGTAACTAGTTGGTCACGAATAAAGTTTTGTTGTGAAGTCGGTGTATTAATTAATTGCTCGAAGCCTCGTTTGGTATAAAACTGGCGGACAGACATAGCCCTCCGGATCAATAAGCTCAAGTGGCAGTGAGCAGGGCCAGGGCCGACCTGATGGCCGATGGGTCAAAAAGGTAGATTGCAGACCATTTGTTCAAAAGCGTAGCGTGAGGCGTCCACCGGCAAGATGGGCAGATGACCTTATAAAGGTTGCAGGATCGCGCTGGATGCAGATCGCTTGTAACAGGTCACTTTGGAAATCTGTGGGGGAGGAGAAGCCCATGTTCAGCAGTGGATAATCCAGCAGCTGATAATGAAGATGATGATATGAAACAACCGTCCTTTAAAATGTCATCACTTAATTTGTCATTTTAAAAATACTGTTGTCATTGTATACTCTATCAGCCAGTTATTAGGGATCTGTAACTCAAAAAAAGGAACCCTATTAGATCCTGTGAGAGTTCCTTTTTTCACTTTGTTGTCCACTTTCTAGTCTGTCCGCGGACCTCGTAGAAGTATCAAGTTAAAACAGTACAAGTTAAAACATCAAATAATTACTTAATTAATTAATAATTAATTAATCTGTACAAAAAAAACTTCTGAGTTAACGCAATGTATAGGGGAAGTCAGCTCAAAGCGGCCACAGAAGGCAAAGCGGCCATGGCTCCGAATACAGTTCCATTAAATGTCATAACGAACTTTACCGGTTCGTCTTACAGCTAACCTTTCGCCCCGCCCCGATCAGTCATTCGGCACCGGTCACTGCAAGCGCGTGCGTGCAGTGACGATTTTTAAATATTTGGTGGTTTCCTTAAAAAAATGCGAGGCAAGTCCAGCTTGATTTGATCTAAACCATGCATAACTCATTACTTTTGTCTAATGCGCCTTAAAACTCATTTATAAGACTATGTTTGTGTATTATTTGCTTACAAAGTTAATGTCAAATATAACAGCAGTTAATTTTTGAAATAAAATGCACGAAAAAGGCAAAGCGGCTCGGGCAAAGCGGCCAACTGACCGCTTTGCCCTTAAAAAAATGTGTAATACTTCGAATTATAATACTTGATTATTTTGTTTAGATGGTCAACAATTATAAATGAAAAACTACCAAAGGGTTATGGGGCGAAAGTACAATGATGAAAGCAATCAAAAACTTAGTTATTAATAACACAGTTGATTAAAAGTGCCATTAATTTTAAGAGTTTAAATGTGTAATTGAAACCAAAGGTTTTATAAAAAAACTAGCAGTTCCCCGCGATTTCGCCCGCGCCAAAAGTCGGATTTTCCATACAAATTTTCATCCCCCATTTCACCCCCCTAATGATTTTATATCGCGACAAGCTTTTTGCCACCTTTTCGTAATTTACGTGTCATATATGTATTTTCAACTTTTTGCAAATTTGGATTGCGTACAATGAAGAACAAATGTTTTTTCTACCTATCAGTATAAAAATCTTTTCGAAAATCATTTTATTCAGTAGGTTTTCTACACCTCAAAGTAAAGGTGGCCGCTTTGAGCTGACCTCCCCTACGCCCATTTTAGTCCTATATATCCAAACTCAAAGTAACTTGAACAAGTGTGGGGGAGTCACTGTCTATGTTCTAAGCACATTAAAAGCCACAGCACATGAGCTGAGCTTGGTTGAAGCTGAGGGTCTCTCCATTAATATTCCGAACGTATGTACCATCCTAGGCATCTATCGATCCCATTCATTTTTGGATAAGTCCAAATTCTTGGACTCTTTGGACTCGACACTGTCTTCCTTTGAAAACTTGCCCTCGCTGATACTGGATGGTGATATTAATATAAATATACTAGACGTTAATGATCCTGACATATTACAATATCTTGACTTTTTGGCTAGGCGTGAAATGATACCAACTATCACGCGCCCCACCCGAGGAAACAGATGTCTTGATCACATTTTTGCTAGATCACAGGCTGACGATTGTGTAGGTATTATCGGTCATACTGCTATTACTGACCACACCATCTGCATACTTGGTGTTGCCTGCTCCTCTAATAAACCTAAATCACGAAGGGGAGAAATAAACAAAACTGACTACAAGGCTGTATCTGACGAGTTAAAACTAGTAGATTGGCCCCAATAATGGACAACCAAAATGTCAATGTTGCCTGTGAACAATTCGAGTTGATAATCTCCTCTGTTGTAAAAAAACATACCTTTAAAAAAACGGACTGGACACTCTAAAACTATTTTAAAACCCTGGATGACTCCTGGCCTAGTTAGGTGTACCAGACATAAAGATAAACTTTATTTGGACTCAAAAAAACATCCAGACGATAAAATAAAAGAACTAGTTTTTAAGAGGTACAGAAACTTTCTCAGAAACCTCCTACACCGGCTTAAACGAGAGTATGAAGCTGCAGAACTTGCTAGGAACAAAAATAATCCAAAGGGGCTCTGGAAAGTCATCAGAAAGTTAAGCCATGCAGAAACAAAATCTAACGCTGCTGTGGAACTCACAAAAACAAAGCCTGGAGATATAATTATTTCAGCAAACCACTGCAACGAATACTTCGCAAATGTTGGTGAGCGGTTAGCAAACCAGTTACTCAAACAAATAAATAAGACGGTGGATGGTCTATCAAAGCAGAGCAAATTGGGTCCTCCCGCTCCCTTCTCATTTTACATGCAACCGACTAATATTTATGAGGTAGATAGGATCATAATGCAACTTAAAAATGACAGTGCTGCTGGTGAAGATGGCATTAGCCCCACTCTTTTAAAATCTATAAAACCTGGAATCTTGGGCCCTCTAACACATATCCTGAACCTAAGTATTGCTTGTGGCTGTTTTCCTACGGCTTGGAAGGAGGCCATGGTCGTTCTGATTCATACGAGTGGTTTGAAAAGATGTCCTGAAAATTTTAGACCTATTTCTCTCTTAACAATCTTCTCAAAAATACTTGAAAAAATCGTTAACAAACGGCTTCGAGGCTATCTGGAGGACCATAAATTGCTATCGTCTAAACAGTTTGGTTTTGGGCGGTAAAGGGCAACAGAGGATGCCGTTAATTCCGTAGTAGACTTTGTCGCGGATAAGCTTGATAAGGGTCTAAAGTGCATTAGTGTCTTTTTGGACCTGGCGAAAGCTTTTGACACGGTTCCGTTACAGTTACTTTTAAATAAGCTTGACAATATTGGCATTAGAGGATTACCACTGGAATGGTTTCGAAGCTATTTGACAGGCAGACGGCAATGCATTAGACTTGGTGAGACGATAAGTGGTGAACTTCCTATACGCTTTGGCGTCCCGCAGGGTAGTGTCCTAGGTCCAACCCTGTTCACTCTCTTCATAAACGACACACATACCGCGGTTCCTCAGGGCGTCGAAGTCGTCTGTTACGCAGACGACACCGTTGCGTTGTTTCATGGCGAATCTTGGGAGAGCACGTATGGCAGAGCTGAAGAGGGGATGGCTGCCCTTAAATACTGGCTTGATTGTAACCTTCTTACCTTAAACGCTAGTAAAACTAAACACTTATGTTTTTACAAAACCTTGCCTTCTGCACCTCCTACTTATTCAAACCTCCGTTTACACTCTAGATACTCCGTTTACATGGACACGCTTTGCTTGGTGTACACGAGTTTAGGGGAATCTCTTTTAACATATTGTATTCCGGTTTGGGGAGGATCTGGTCCAGACATATGCACCGCCGAAATAACATAGACGCACTCGCGCACACACACAAGCACACACACACACACACACACACACACACACACACACACAAAAATCACACACACACACACACACACACACACACACTTCATCATCATCAATTCATTCATTACACATAGTTACTTGCATCCGTTGCAATCCTGTAAGAACCATCGGGTGCCCACGACACAGGAATTTCCTAGTGTGGGGCCCACAGTTATTTGCTCCATGTATTGTTGTTGGCATAACGTGATTTGCATTGTGTAACATTTACTTCCTAAATTTTCTACATAATTTCTTCTGTAATATGTAATAACAATAATCTTGTGGTCAATAAATAAATTTGTATTTGAAATTTGTATTTGTATATTCAAATATTTCGCAAGGGAATCAAAACCTATGGGGTAATTTCCACAGACTTACAATCATTAAATTTGACAAGAAGTAAGGTCTTACTGCCGCACTCAGAGATGTCAATTAAATTTAATCTATAATTTAGTCTCGTTCTGTCACTTTCTTTGTCAATGAAAAGGAAAAATACTGCATGAGACTTTATGAAGGATTAACTTTATTTGACGTCTTAAATTTATATAAGTTTTAAAGAAGAAACCAAAAATTCACACACAGGTAGGATTTGAACCTACGACCTTTAGCTAATCTTCTTTAAAACTTATATGAATAAGAAAAACACTGTGTGTTAAAAAAAAAACCAATTTATTTGACGTCTCTAAGTAGGACAGTTACAGCACTAGTAAAGAAAACAGTCCGAAAACCGGAATTTTGTTGTTATATCTTAAAAAAGCTTAATTTTACGGAATCCTCCAGTGCGCGAGTCGTACATGCACTTGCCGGTTTTTTTTTTATCTGATTGTGAAAATATTAATAGTTAAAAGCTAGCTGTTGTTCTACTTGTAATCGTTATAACAAACAAACAATAACGTTGATTCAACAAAATAAACTCTCCCACAAACGATGGCGACAATAGTGACATGTCAAAAATAATTGACAGCACTGAAGTATCCACCTGTCTGAAGTAAATAGAAATCTGTCAATAACTACATAATGACAGTAAGTATTCGAATAATGCTTGGATGGCTTGGATCAACCAGGAGCTCTATTTTGTTTATTACTCGTATGACATTATGTTGGCGGATGCGACCTTAGAATAATAACCTAGAAACCTAGTCCGCGCGCGTAAACTGACGCATATCAATAGTAGCCCATCTGGCCACTATTTGACTTTGAGTCCTAAGTGGTCAAGGTCGCGCGGCACGAGTAACAGCTCCCGAATTATTGTTAATAATGATGGTTTGTGCAGTCAATGGTGGCCCCAACTGATTTGAAAAACACAAAAAGCCCAACAACATTGCATTCCACGCGTTAATTATTTCTTTATACTTATATTTATACGTAAAATACTTAAAACAAATCGCTGTAATTCAATGTAATTTTGCGAGAATGTTGCCTGTATAGAAGAAAATAAAAAAACTACATATTTCTTGCTATTCGGTTTTATAGGGCACTATTATTTTTAAAAAGTGATATTTGATTGCTGTACCTTAGTTGCATTTTGTGAATAGTGTTTGGGCGTGATTTATAGTAAGTATCATTTGCACTAGTTCTAAAATATTGTGTGGATTTGAGATTGAGTCCGGTAGTGATGATCCAAAGTACAAAAAAATATATCTTGCTTTTTACGTTTCAAGATATTTATCAGCTAAAATGCAAATATTGTATAGTAACCTTTTTGCAACAGAAAGAAAATGGTTTTATAGATTAGTTTGTATACGAGATAATAGTAGATTAGTGAAAAGAAGTGTAATCTATCTGCAGTGTAGCGAAGCGTTTGTTGGAATTTATTTTAAACTAATGAAAAAGAACTGGCGTTGAAAATAATGTCAAAATTCATAGGGAGCCGTACTCTGACCATATTAATTCCCAGCACCGCGACACAAACTTGGCGCGATTAATTGTCGACCGCTATTTTTCTATAAATCGAAAAAAGAAAATATTAAAAGGGTTCGTTCAGCCAATCGACAACCTTTTTAAGCAGTTGCAAATACAAGGATATTAGGAAGCCTCATGTTAGTTTTAAAATCTACAGGAAACTCTTAACAAAATAAACACTGACCTCTATAGTTCAAGCACCCTGGACTGCATACTGTCAACCTAACAATGAAGCCATTTGATTATCGCCATTTTGGCGCTGACGGCTATAGTGAGCGTGTAGTAACCGTCCACGGCACTAATGAGAATTGACATAAACATATGGTAGTTACTCTATTTTAAATCCCTGTACAGTCAGTAGGCGCGCTTTGATTCGGCACAAAAAATATCTGTCATTTCTTAGAGAATGTTTAGTCCAGCGTACTTGTACTATAGAGGTCAGTGCATATAAATAAATAAAACTGTATTGATATTGATCAATATAGGTATATTTTTTGTTTGGTTTCACCCCAAAATTCTACCTAGGTTTAGCTGTACCGACTGACTGTTCAAAACAAAAAAGTTCTTACATTTTTAATATTCCTACCATTTAGTAAAAAAAGATTTGCTGGCAATATTATTTCTTTACTAGTGTGCGTGTCGTGCGTGTTGCTTACGCACACGTAGTTTTGAAATGTGCACGCTTTTGACAGCAATCTATTGAAGGAACTATCCTTCTAGGTGTTATTATTCTAAAGGAGCGACATAATTTTCACTCAAAACATTCATTATACGAGTAGCGTTGATTCTATTGCTCGCCTTTCTGTGACGAGTGGGTAGGGGCACTCGTTGCGGTTTCGAGCGGTCGGGTGCAGTCGATCGAGTGTTTCAAATATGCGGAGTTTTAGGCAACGACCGAAAATCAGTAGAAATCTGCACGCGAGTGATTAAAAAATAAAAATGAAACTAACTTGCATGGACAATTTTAAGTCCCCTTTGACAAATAAATATGGGGGATTTTATCCTGTTTTTAATATTTATCGCAACCATTACCTCCAAAACATGCCAACAAAATCACCCTAATTAATCCCTGAATATCTCAAAACAACATCCCACATATTAAAATACTAAGCAATATATTTACCCCCTTGTCAACCCAAGTCAACTTTGCGGTCTCCACGCATTCAGAAATCGAAGGACTTTTCGACACATTCAGAGTCATTAATATTAAAAATAATTAATTATGACGTCACGGTTTTATTTCTTGTCCGGCTGTGTATTGTCAGGGAATTTAAATTTTCAAACAATTATTTAATTTGTAATGCAATACATAAACACACAAACTCGACATCTATACCTACGCATGTTCAAAAAGTATCATATTTTCAAGGTGCTCACAATAATAATTATCTACACTTTTATATTTTAAAGAAGAAAGATTTGATTGTATTGAATAGGCTCCGAAACTACTGGACCGATTCAAATGTAATTTGGTACCGAGATACTTTAAGACCCTGGAAAGGACATAGGCTATATAGACATTGTTTTGTTCTGACATTAAGGAAGCTCTCGAATGATAGCGGATGTCTGAGCTGTCAGCACACTGTTATTATGCTGAGATCTTACTTTTGATCCTAATTTTTGTGACGACAAACTTAACTCATTACTCCGCTATAGTTTTTAATTGTAATCATTTCTAACTTCTAAGTTGAAACATCTGCAAAGTTGTAATCAATGTAATTGAGATTATGATCAAGTCGATCTTAAAGCTCTTTTTTTTTGTTTATCCTGTGGCTGTTTTTTTTACACACCAATTACCTAGCCCCAAACTAAGCGTGAGCTTGTGCTATGGAGACTAGGATAACGGATAAACATACTTATGTACGGTTATAAACATCCATGACTTATGTACAAATGCTCGTGCTCATCACACAAACATTTGCCCCTTGCGGGATTCAAATCCGCAACCACTGGTTTTGTAGTCCGGGGTGCGAACCACTACACCAAGGCGGTCGTCAAATTCTGTGGTTCTTTACCCAAAGAATGCTGTAACTTATGGTCGCCCTAGTCCACCCCCTTAAATAAAACAAACAGGTCAGGGGAGGGATAATTAAAACACAGAGAAGTATTTATTAAACATTCACCTTGGCATCCGTTATTTATTTAATTTGTGCTCTATTTCCGTTGTCTTGATTATTTTATGTTTGTGTTTGAATAAAACTTTAGTATAAAACTAGCTTATTCCCGCGAATTTGTACGCTTAAATATTAAATATTCAATACAAACTTCCACCCTTCTTTTCAACCCCTTTGAGATTGCATTTTCAAAAATTCTTAAATGTGCCACACTTAGTTTCTAACCTAATAAGTATATTTTTTATCGATTGAGCTTTGAACTTAATAACGCACCCTTTTTTACCCCATTAAGGGGTGAATTTCCAAAAAATATTTCTTAGTGTTTAGCTACACTACGAAATGCATTACTATTGCATCAATCAATAGATGCAATAGTGATATACTTTTCTTCAGTATCAGGTTTCCATGCTCAACAGGCGTCATTAATAAAATCATCTTCAATAGCAATATTTATTTTGTGGTAATAGGCACTATATTAACGATTTAATAATAACTTTCACAAAATGTTAATTATTTCTGGTCACAAACATCTACATTTCTAATTGGAGTCTAGGTAACGTTTGAATGCCCGTGTAGGATTTCATCAACAAACTCATAGGTTAGTCCTATTGTAAATTTTTGACTTACAGGCGTGATGTAGATAATATGTGATGAGGTGTGCTATTTATGTTATGAATAGATATACTCGTAGTCCCAATGATAGTGCATTAAAAAAGAGGTAGATAGATATGACGTTTGTCGTAAACGAACGTGTAAAATGTCGTCAAATGACATTTGACACGTTCGTTTAGTGTATATAATAGCTGAAAATCAGTATCGTGACATGCTTTGTGCTGTCACGATTTATGCTGAGTAGGGACCTTTTTGGCACAGATTTGATCTTTAATGTACCTACTATAACCTAAGCATCCAATTATTATCCGTGCCAAATAAATAAATGAATTTGAATTTGAATTTGAAATGTCATTTGAATGCAAAATTGAGCAAATTGCTCAATTTGAGGCAAGCGTTTTCCGCGTGCTATAGACAAGTCTACCTATTTTTTAATACAGTGTATAGTCATATATTACGTACCTATTTAATGTGTAACCCTCAACTTTAATAAGCCGTTAATTCGAGCATTAAAACAGCTGGGCAAGACAATTCCACGTAACGCCAGTACATAATTCCTATTAATCTGTAGTAGTGTAGTGAAGTTATCGATACTTTATATCGATGTTTAAATCGATAAAAATGTTCCTATTGTGCTTGCATCTTAACTGGAAAGTTATGATACTAGGCCATTTAATTTATTGAGATGACAATACGTTTTACAAAATCATTAGAAATCTGAATGTAACAGAAATAGCTGAAAATAGCTAAACTCCAATCTTAGTGTAAAAATTTAGAAATTATTTTAATGAAGATGTTTTTATTTTATTGTTTTATCAATATCCTCATTGATTTATTCCTCGACATATTAGCGCTTAATCTAGTAGATCACCGATTATTTTTTTTACTTTTAACAACAATTATACATTAACATTTTTTTATTACCTGCGTAGCGTATGACTTACGATAGTAACTGAAACTGGCATCCTGGCAGGGTCGCCATCTTACATTTAGGTCGGTTGTGTGTTTTCACAGAAATGATAACACCGAAGACTGTATAAAGACTGTTTTATTGATTGAAGTAATTCATATAATATACCTACCTAAGAATACCTATCCATACATCAAATTTTCAGACTTAAAACATCGATACAGTCTATCGACACATTTCCCATCACTAAACTAACTAGTCTCTATCTAGCCATAGACACAGTATGTCGGTCAGTAACAATGCGCAGTGACATCATTCCGGGCGATGGAAATCGTGGTCTGAATGGGCGACAGACTATTAGTGTATGACTACATTATAACAGTGACTGTGTCCGGAAAGTATCCAACATTATAATGCAGTTGTATGAAGATTGCAAAAACTATAAACTACATAATAATATATATAAACTATAAACTAAAAAAACCGGGCAAGTACGAGTCGGACATGTGCGTTGAGGGTTCCGTACAAAGGTTTTTTTTAATGTAACCTCATTTGCGGTTTTGGGATTATTTTCTTTGCTTGTAAGACCTTTTTTCTTACCAAATTTCATGATTTGGGTCTTTGGGAAGAACTCTATCCCCCTTATTACAAAAACTTAGTACCAGGTTTAAACTAGGACTAAATATTAGCTGAAATTACAAATGGCAACCCTTTTACTTCAAAAAGTTTTTGGCATATAGCAGGGCATGGTGTATCTATAATGTCCTCTTAGCCGAATTTCGACTACAGTGACCAATCTCAACAGAGATTAGCCGACTCCACGAGAAATATTATAGTGCACAAGGGTATGCGCAGTACACAGGTGCAGACTCAGTTCCTTTACTCTCATAATTTGGTGAGACGGCAGTCCGACATGACCGTAGAGAGATCAGGCGCAGGACCAACGGCTTAACGTGCTTTCCGAGGCATGGGGGTGTTAGAACCACCAACTTCCTGACTCCGGAGCTGTGTCTGTTATTTCAAGACAGAAAGGCCCGACCCGGGATTTGAACCCGGGACCTCGTGGATAGTACCCAGCGTGCTGACCACTAGACCAACGAGGCAGTCATTGTGTAACTAATCTGCATCTAAAGAGACAACCTGTATAATGTAAACAACAGATCAGTTATTTACTTCAAGCATTAGTGCCTTAGTCGGTGGCGTAGTGGCTAGCGGGTTGCCTCTCATGCCGGAGGCGCCGGGTTCGATTCCACCATGTACCATTGACTTTGTCTAAGTTATGTACATTAGTTGTAGCACTAACCGATGCTCTTACGGTGCTCTTTCAGGTGACTGAATGTGCAACAATGATCCAAAACTGGTCAGGTTCACATGTTAACAGGGTCACGGAGGTCAGATGGCAGTAGTTCTACTGTAATTACCTGATCTGCCACATCCTGGATCATGGTCAGCGGACCCTGGGCACTCGCATGCGCGTACACAACTGGGATAACGTTAGGATGATGATGAGTGCCTTGAATCGGATACTTTTCGGACAAGCCAGTATGACGTACTTCGTTGTACGTATAAATTTTGTTATCTAGCGTAAACGGTGCTCTAGCTATGACTAAGCTATGACTAAACTAGGCTGCATAAAGAGCTGTTTTGGAACCATGAAGTAATTATATGCGAATTCGTAAACGATTTTCGCGAATACATCGATTTCAAGTGATGTATCTTTCAGCAATCAATAATTAGTACCAAAAAAAAAATGGGTAAGTGCGAGTTAGACTCGCGCATTGAGTGATCCGTTCAAACAAAGGTTTTTTTTCCATTGTAGTCACAAAGGACTTATCCATTATTGGTTTTTATTCGTCAAAATTTCTAATTAGAATAAATTAATAATATGAAAGAAATCACAAAAACTAGCCTAAGAGAAAAATTTAGAGAAAAATTGAAATTATTTTTTCTCTTTGTCTGTACATAAACCGCACCTTCGCCTATATCAATTAATGCATGAAAAAAAATGCCAGCAAAATTGACATTCCATTGACCTATTATATAATCTGTGGTAGTACCTAGTAGTATTTATCCACCAGTGGAAAGGCAATGGTACATAGCCATACAGCCAGGAAATACAAGTAAGTGATCAATGGATGATGCCTGTTACAAAAAAATTTTTTTTTCAAAAATGGGGGCGTTTAAAATTCTGCTTTCTATGGTTGCGTGTTTTTATTTTTGTCGCTGAAAGATAAATATAAGTTATTAGTGGTTGGTGATATCTTTGAATAAAAAACCAGCCTCCATACAAAAAGAGGACAAGTCCTTTTAAGTTTCTGTTTTTTTTCTTTTACTTGTGCTGTAAGACTTTCTTTCTAGCTAAATTTCATGACTATGGGCAGGCCTGTGTATCTCCCCGCGTAGGTAGCAAAAACGTACCTACGCGCGAATGAATAAAGTACTAGAAAGGGGCGCTAGATGGCGTTAGAAGCTTCTCGTAGCAGTCAACCCTATCGCGTCGCGTGATATTACGTCACTGAATAGGTTTAGTGTATTATTAATCTTATTCCAGAGAAATTAGTATGAAATTATCTTGCAATGGATTTTTGTAGGTGTCTACACGAAAATGTGCTTGACTTTGAGGCGAACTAAATTACGCCATATTGTTGACGACATTGAGTAGACATTTCTTTGAATACAATTGCTAAGTCATACTTCTGTACGAAGTACTAGTACTTATTCTGTGCTATGGGAAACTACCCTATAGGCTTTTTTATTTGAAATGGGTTTACTCTTGTCTCCGGACTAAGCGAGACCCTGGACAACAGAAATATGGCTAAAATGACCGTATCTTTGGATTGCGTTAGCTTAGGCGCTTTTTTTCCAGCTTCAAGGGACTGCAGCCATAAGTATTCGATGTTAATTTTAATTTGATACCTCCACGCGTGCTTGGGAAAAAGGGTCTTGATAGACAGACGAAAAAACAAAGTGATCCTATAAGGGTTCCTCTTAACATTATAAAATTCGGCACATTTTGGTTTCTTACACTATCGTAGGTCTTCTTCTTAGTCGGTTGCTCTCGGCAGAGCAGTCGTGGTAACTGTGGTTGTAATAGTGTGTATGTGTATTCTCTCGCGATCTCTCTCTCACTGAGGCACTGCGTACCTACGCGTTCGTATATCTGTAGATACCAGAATCAATAGAATTACAATGTGTTAATCTAAGCAATAGTGTTTCTATTTTTATGATCAAAGATTTTCTTCACGCTCATTTAAACGCTACGAGAAATGCTACGAAATCGTAGCAATATTGTAGCGCAAAAGTTTTAGAGAGATTTTGCTGTATTTTCCCACCATCTATTAAAATTTTGTTGAATTACCTATACACACATTTAAGACAAGTTTTACTTTCAAATATCTTATTTTGAAAATGATAGTTATAAATAGATGATGATTTTAATGACAAAAATAAATCGAATTGTAATAATGAACACAAATCTTGTAAAACTTTGAAAAGAGGCTATAAGAGCACTGGCCCATAATTGTCCCGAAGCAGTGGCAGGGTTCTATCTATGTTGAGACGTGTATAAGTGCTCCTTGCGAGTCGATGTTTAAATAAATCATTACCACGATCAGTGATTACGATTTTTTTTATAGAACATGCACATTTTTGCATGCTTGTATGCTATTGCAGCATATCTGCGCTTATAAGTATAACATATGGTCCCTAGACAATAAATCAACCACGGTAAAAGGAACGAGGTAACTGTATTGGGCAAAACGACCTTTTTTCTCGTAGATCATAAAAACACAGAAGTGACAGACAATGTATTTCGTCAAATCGTGTCCAGTTACTGCCTATTAGCAAAACGGGGCGGAAACAACGCATCATTGATCTTTACGAGTTTTGTAGTAGGGTTGGCAAATAAACTATTTTGGGAGCTGTTTTGTGACTTTTTCGCTTTTTACTTTGTAATAAAATATAATGAAGGGTTTTTGCGTTGACGCGGATAGGATAATTGAAGGGTAAGTTCTCATTGTGGTATTATGGTGTTTTTTTTCAAATAAGCAGGTTATTTAATTTAAACTGATTTGGACAATTAGTACCATATTATTAGGCTTCAAGCGATGGAATGTCCTTTTTTTACACAGTTACGATTTTAAGAAGGAGGTGAAGCAGAAATGCGCGATGACATATCCGCTGGAGTGTCACAGCACGATAAAGCCAGATTTGAAGTCATAAAAGTCTTTAATTTATACATGTGGACAGACTTCTGCTTTGAGGACATGGGGCCAGTGCTGAAAAGAAGCAGCTGAAGAAACTACGCCACTGTTGTTAAAACTTCTTATAACAATATTATTTAGATACAGAAATTGCATTAAAAAAAAGGTTGGTTAACAGTAACCAAAATTTGGCTACTAGTAGGCCGTAATCTAGTGACTTGCGAACTTCTGGTTATCAGTAACAAACTAGTTTTGTTACTGATACCCAGAAGATTGTTTATATTTAACAAAAATTGACAACGAAACCTTTAACTTACAAAACTAGTTTGGTTAATCCTTTTTTTTAGTGTGTGCTGGTTCTAGCTGGGCCACACATTTTAACGAGAACCACCTCAAGCAGGTTAGATTTCAACGCGATGCTTGCTTCTCCTCCTTGTCAATATCGGAAAGTAATAATTAATTGTTTATTACTCTAGGCACAGCCGGATGTCGGGTTAAGAGTGGTCTGGCCCAAAATGCGTAGCGTGATTTTAAAACTATTGATATCAAAATATACCATCACTTTAATAGGAGCGTTTTATTTCTCATACACATTACTCTGGACGCGCATTTAAAAGAAATAATGTCTATGATATGCCTTTCTGCCTTCAGAAATGTGACAAGTAATATCCTAGTTACATTTCTTTTAAATCTATTTTTATATTAAATCTTTACAACCTATTAAAAACCGGCCAAGTGTAAGTTGAATCCGCGCACGAAGGGTTCCGTACTATTATCTGTACAAAATTCGATACTAATATAACCTTTTTTTAGCTTTAGAAACGGCAAAATAATTCACGTTTATTATATGGAAGCCCCCTTTAATTTTATTTTATTATTTATTTTTAAAGTTAATTTACAACTTATTATTATGTAAATATTTAAAGTTTGTACCTATTGCTGTAAAACATAACTTTATATTCTGTGAATATTATATTGTCTGTAAATATGTAAGTTATACGGCAACAGGTAGAGGCTAGCTCAAGTTTCTGTTATTTATTTACTTATCAAGCTGAATGCAAAAAAAATCATGTTTGTTGTATGGGAGCCCAACTTAAATATAATATTTTTTATTCTGTTTTCAGTATTTGTTGTTATAGCGGCAACATAAATACATCATCTGTAAAATTTTCATCAGTCTAAGCTATACCGGTTCATGAGATACAGCCTGGTGTGGTGATAGACAGACAGACAGCGCAGACTTAGTATTATTTTAGCTTTCGGATACGGTACCCTGAAAAGTCATTACCTTCAAAACCCGCTAAAACTTAGTCAAACGTATCAGTGCACTTTGAGGAGTTCTGTTTCTAGGCATCTATATTTTATGAAATGTATTTCAAAAGCCATTTTTTGTTAGAAATAGAAATTCACAAACTTGGCTTTCCTGCGGCTTCGCTTCGGAGCGAATTTTCTCGGAACCAAATGTTTTGCGGCGACTGCCTGTTTTAGTTTAGCCAAGAAACTACCAACTAGGTTTATATTTAGAAAAGCATAACAAAGTTTTTGTGGAACTATAATGTAGAAAATGTAGATGTTATTTTATTTGTAGAAAAACGTTCAAAAACATTGCTTGATTTCAACCCGGGAAGAAAAAAGTTTGACATCATTGTAAAAATGTGGCCAGTAGTTTTTTTGGATTTGATGTTACCGCTAGACTATTTTTTTTTCTATTTGTTCAATTTTTTAAAATTGGTAATATGATTTTAAAAAGTACATAATACAAGCTCGGTGTTATTAAATATAGGTGTGTAATGCAACACAACCATAATGGACTAGATATACGTTATATTAATAAAACTAGAGTAGGTAATCTACTTACCTCGATAAAAAATTTCATGAGCAAAATATTTAATACAAGCTGATGTCTGCGTCTTCGCCTGCGTAGACGCGATGATACAAAATGGCTCAAACTCCTATTACCGTTCAGTTGTATGACCTCTTATAATAATATTAATGTCCTTCTAGCCAAATTTCGGCTACGGCGGCCTATCTCAACAGAGATTAGCCAACTGCGCGGGAGATATTATAGTGCACAAGTGTGTGCGCAATACACAGGCACTCTCTGTTCCCTCACTCTCATACTTCGGTGAGACGGCAGTCCGACATGATCAAGCGCAGTACCAACGGCTTGACGTGCTTTCCGAGGCACGGGGGTGTTAACACCATCAACTTCCTGACTCCGGAGCTGTGTCTGAGTTATTTCAAGACAGAAAAACCCAAACACTCTCGGCTCGACCTGGGATTCGAACCCGGGACCTCGTGGATAGTACCCAGCGTGCTGACCACTAGACCAACGAGGCATTCACCTCTTATAAGTACTATGTCGTATAGAAAGAGAGGTTGCGCTGTATCTTTGGATGTTCTATTGAGATGTCTTATTTAGCTGATACACATACATTAGACATGTTGAAACTGCCATAAGCATCAAAATTAATGTAGCAAATTTTTGAATCCATAAGGAACGTACCTACATAATACAGAAACATTATTTAAATATTTTTTTCTCTCAACTGACATAAAATAAATAAAGTTTATTTTTATTTTTTTAAAATCAATCAACGGTATTCAACTTTCTACTGTTTTATTATTATAAAGAAGTGACCCATCTGCACGTAAGTGCTATTAATCTTTGCCGTTTTAATCATCTATAAACCATGGCGCATAACGTTCTACGTATAAGGAGCCGTTCCACGTATTATGAATGAAAATATAAAATCATAGACATTGAAGACGGTTTATTGTCGCTCAGACCCGTTTCGGAAGATTAAAATCGTGTGATGACTCGTCGCGAAGTATTGAACTTTATGGCACGGGCGTAAAGTTGATATTTAAATGGGAATATTGGTTTTAGAACGCTCGTAGGGTTGTCAGTAATAATTTTCATGTGTTTTACATAATAATATGAGTATACTGACGTACAAAAATTACGTTTTTGATTTATTTTATTTAGAAATAATTGTCTGCGAACATGTGCGTGCCTTACTGCACGTGAAAATGGCAACACAAATTGCCTCTTTTTCGAACTCTGCAAGAGTGGGTACAACAATCTATACTAATATTATAAAGAGGAAAGATTTGTTTGTTTATTTGCATCGAATAGGCTCCGAAACTACTAGACCGAATCAAATGAAATTTGGCACAGAGATAGTTTGAGACACTGGGAAGGACATAGGCTACTTTTTGTCGCGCTATAAAATCATCAGGGGGGTGAAATGGGGGATGAAAATTTGTATGGAAAATCCGACTTTTGGCGCGGGCGAAGTCGCGGGGAACTGCTAGTCCGTAATAACTTTGTAACTGACGCATCTGAAAGGCAAAGATAGCATTTAAAATAATAGAAAATGTCAAATCATATGTAATTGCATTCGGAATTTCATAACAGCTTTTAAATAAGGGCTCATTCACACGGGATACGTCATTGACGATTCATCAAAATTTTTGATGAAAATTGTGGAAAAAAACGTGATGTGCCTGATTTTTCTTTGCACTTATTTTCAAGCTTTTAAAGTACACAAAATAATATCCATGAAGACTGCATGATATTCTACCAAAATGTCAACAGCTTTTATGAAACATGACGCCTGCAAACGGAATTAGTAATTAAGAAAAAAGGGCCGAGATGAATGGAATTATTTTATTGCACACATTAGTCAGTTGGACAATTTCCTCCCCTTACTTGAGCTTAATTTTTATCATAAATAAAGAATAAAATGTAGGTATAAAGCTTCTGAATGTCAAAACCCAAGTACGCTTTTTTTGATAAAATCATCAATCACCTCATGAAATAAGAAATGCTTGCAACAAAGTAAATGCTACGGAGGAAAACTATTAACCTGATGAAAAACTTGTAAAACATCTACGATTAAAGCATTTATTACATCAACCGATTTGTTGGATTCTAATTAGGAATAAGGGAATTGGAAGATGTGACCGAAGCTAGGAACAAATTATATCCAATTTAGTTAACATTTTAGTTCCCAAACAAAGGAAATAGAATAGTGGTTACACTGTCTTTAGGATTTCCTTAGGACTTATTAAAGTGCTTAACCAAGAATACAAAAAACAAATTCATTAAAACCAATTTTACGTAAACATAAGAAACAAATATAAAAAACAAATTGTTAATTTGAGATGGTAAATTATTACCTGTAACTAAATAAGTACACAATTAACAAATAGTAGTTAGAAGTTACATAATAAGTTTTTTTAATTTATTTACCATATGAACAAAAACAGAAAATCACATAATGATAGCACATAAAAAACCACTGGGGTTCATACTAGAGCTATCGAGAGTTTACACACAAATACAGAAGATTGTTTAGTTATTAAATTTAGAAGCAGTATAGGTACCTAGTCAAAATGTACACACCAATATTAAGTGTGATAAAGTAGTACGACATGCAGATGCACTGTAGTAAATTAAGAAATCCTTTAGTTCACAATTCAATGTCAATTCAAAGTAATATAGTACGTTTTACGAACCAAACATAGCCAAGTCCGATAAGCCAACAATGTAATTGATTGCTATCCCAAATAATTAAAAACAAAAAAGTCTACTTTAATCAGAATAGTTTGTTTTTCTTTGCTTGGCAAACCTTGTCAACAATCTTGGCATTGCTTTTTAATATAATAACCTACTATGGCAATTTATTATTTTATACCTACATAATATACAACGTTTTATATCTAATAGTAATTGTTTCATTGTTTACAATGTTTGCCAAGCAAAGAAAAATTCATTTATATAACGCATTATTTAATGTTTTTTCTTCTCTTCTCAAAATCTTCTGTCTTCTCTGTTCTTGTTTATTCTTTGGTGAAAAATCGGCACCAACACACCTGAAAGTTTGCTCACCTAGTCGAATACAGGTTCGAGCAAAAAATTCAGGCCCATCAGTGTACCGGTGTGATCTTCTTGTCTTCTTCTTCTGTATTATTTTTCTTTGCATTTGTGTTCTTCTTTCTTGCTTTGACGAATTTCCAATTTCTTACCCCGTGTTGAATTTTCTTTGTAGTTATTTACTTATTAAATATTATTATACTCTATTATGCCCTTACCAGTCTGTTCCGACTTTCGGTACCTCGGGTCTATCGTGCAAAATGACGGCGATATTGACAGGGACATCAAACATCGAATCAACGCAGGTTGGATGAAATGGAGGCAGGTCACAGCAACAACATGCGATTCACGGATGCCCTTAAGGTTGAGAGAATATATAAGGGGAAGTTTGAAATAAGAAATGAATATATAAGGGGAAGTTTGCAAGTGGCGCCTGTGACAGAAAAGATGACGGGAAACCGTTTATCTTGGTATGGACACGTGATGAGAAGAGAGGAGAATCATGTGACAAAAAGAGTGATTAGTATGAATGTTAGTGGATGGAAGGGAAGAGGCCGACCTAGAAAGAGATGAATGGACTGTATAAAGCATGATATGATTGTGAAAGGAGTGAATGAGTCAATGACGAGTGATAGGATTGTATGGAAGAGAAAAACATACTGCGCCGACCCCAAATATAATGGGAACAGGACAAGCGAATGATGATGATATTATTATACTCTAGCACAGGGGTGGCCAACCAGTCGATCGCGACTCTTTTTCCAGTCGATCGTGGCAAGGCAAAAATAGAAATACATGGAACAGACTGCGCAATGTACCTAATCAAGTATGTAGTTGGTAGATCGCACAGGGTGTCGTCAGTGAACAGTAGATCTTAGGTCTAACCAAGCTATGGCCACCCCTGCTCTAGAATCTCTAGACTAAGCCAGACGCAGCGTAGACAGTGTCGCCCGGTGGAGCGAGCTCACGCAGATGGCTCTGGCACTCCCACTTACCGACGGAACACAGTCAGCTGCTTGGCGCCAGGCTCCGGTTTGGAAGGGTGGTAGTTACCAAGAATAAAAAAATAAATACAATATTTATTATTTTTATTATTTTAATCAAGTAATCATGAATTTTCACAGTTAAGACTTTGTTGCACTATTTTACTTTAACGTTTATCAAAAAACTGCAAAATTTGGTTACGGTTAAATTAAGTTGGTGCAACGTTTTCCATAACTTTTTTAGTATTTTACCTATTCTTTCTATTTATATTACCGCTCTAAGCGATATGTTGTACCTACCCTGTAAATAATAGTGAACTTAGACACTAAACGGAGACGACCCTTATGCCCTTCAAATGCTTTAACACCGAACCGAAGCTCTGTTTACAAGCGAAACAAAAATAATGCCCAAAACAACCTCATAACCTTCCAATAACGATCGTGTTACGTTCGAGTTGCGATCGTTAGCCAAGAATCGAATAATGTGGCTCGTGCTCAATAAAACAAAACACTATCTGAAATCAAAATCTACATCATTATGGCCGTTGACAGCGCGGCGCGGACAAAACGGCGCGAAAAAGCGCGAGATTTGACAGCTGTCAATTAGATCGCGGGAAAATGGCGGCGCGTGATAAATGATGTTCGGATACGCAAGCTCACCGTAGTTCGTGTTCGGTTGTGTTTATGACGCTAATTTATTACTTTCGAGTTGTATTTTTTGTCAACCGATTTGTTTTAGCTTATCTGCCGTACGAATAATAAAACTTTGTTAATAATGCCTACTATTTCCAGCGTAGTAACGATCATTGTAAAATTACAAACTTATGTGAGTATGTACTAGCTTTTGTTGAGAGTGGTTACGACACAACTACACAAAATAACCTAAAATATGAATACTTAAAGCTTTTCCAAGAAAAAGTTGATAATATTTTAATTAAAATGCTATGAAGCGTCGTGATATTGAATGACGGGAAGTTTCAAACAACTGACCCAAATTGCGGCTAGTATAAAGCAAAATTGTATTATTAATAGCAAAATGTTTGTGCCAAAACCCACATCGTGACCGAAGCAAAGTCATAGCAATCGACCGGTTAAATATAAAGTACTTATCACGAATTATTGCTTTTTATTTATTACTGGTTTATTGATTTATGAGCAGGATGTACAGTCAGCAGCACGTAAGGTTACCCATGACACAGCCCATGTTAACGTCGAAAACTGCTTTTATGACTTAGTGTATAGGAAGTAGTTCCTAGGTAGCTACAGTAATTTTTGAAACCTTATGGTACTCAAATCACTAGCTGGCTGTAAATATATTCTTTATGTATAGTTTAAATTATTATTATGTCGCTCTCTTCCTGTCTTTCTATTCATATACATCTCTACTCCCATTTATCTCGTTTCCCTAATTTCCTACTAGTTTTTAGTGTAATTCAGAGACGTCAAATTAAGTGATGAATAGAATAGAATAGAATAGAAATTAAATTATCGGCACTTGGCATAACATTAGATCATTACAAATTTACCATAATATTAAAATATAAAAGCATAAAATATCAACAACTTGACACAGAAAGTGTCAACATAAGTCAGCGTAGATTAATGTTGCGATTTCTTACGTATTTTTACAAGTTTTTGCGTGTTTTCGCCTAACTTTAGACGTCAGCGAATAACATCCCTACTAAATTGTCAATGGATTTTCTAATTTCCTTAGCAACTGGCCGCTAACTGACAACTGACTCTCTCTTTTCGTTTATTTGACAGAGAAAGAGAGAGACTGAACTTAAATTTAATCTCAGACAGGCAATTATAGTCGTGACAGCTTTCAAGTTAGGTCAAAGCCGTGGAAGGTCTGTGGAAAACTATTAATATTGAAATCAAAAAAAAAAGCAATATTAGCAAGTAAAAAAAATAAAAAGGTTTGCGTCTGCAACAGCTCTATTTGCCAAATACTCCAGATCCCTAGTATCCTATTACGAATGCTATGTACTATCCATTCACAACCGAAACTGGAAATCCGGCTCGAATTCGGAATCCAGCACAGTGGATGTGGTATTTACGGATTTACAACTTCAGTGGCCGTCACTGGTATCGGATACGCGTTCCGAGTCATGCAAATATTTGTAACTTTGGGATAATAACTGTTGAGTAATGTAAGTTATTTGTGTACTTTCAGTCACCTACTGGGTCTGGTCACTCATTTATGCTCTTTTTCTAATGGAGAAATAGATTATTTATTTGAATATAAAAAAGTGCCTTGATAACATCCGACAGTAAGGTCGGTCACTTAACTTACAGACACTTCTCCACCAAACCGAACTGAGCCCGCCCGGTTGAGTACCTTTGCTTGTACCTCCTCATAGTTGAGGTGAGGCCTTTGCTTTGATAAATAAATAAATAGTTTCAACAAGAAAATCAATCACATAGCCCCAAAACAAGCGTGAGCTTGTGCTATGGCGGCTAAGATAACGGATAGACACACTTATAGAAGGTACCGGAACTTCTGTAACAATTTAATAAAAAAAATGAAAAGAAAGTATGAGAGAGAGCTTTTACACGAATCAACTAGCAGCCCTAAGAGACTTTGGAAAAACATACGCAAAATTACAAATATGAAACAGTCATAGTCAGATAATTCAAAACTATTAAGTATTAAATCTTCTCCGAATGAGGCAGTGACCTATGTAAACTAACTTTTTCAGCAATATCGGAAAAAGTTTAGCGGATGCAATCCATCAGCCACGTCTTCATGAAAACAGACCAAAAACGCACAGGTTATCTCAATCAAATTCCTTTGCTCTCATAAATGTTGATCAATATGAAATACACAGTATACTGATGAACCTTAAATCTAATAGTGCCCCTGGTTGGGACAATATCCCTACCAGCTTCCTTAAGCAGGCTAGTAATGAGGTTATTCCGGTTATTACCCACTTAACAAACCTATGCTTTAGTAATGGAATCTTCCCATCACTACTAAAAGAATCTATCATAACCCCAGTACATAAGGGTGGAGATGGAGACGATGTCAAAATTACAGGCCAATCTCGGTGCTAACATCACTCTCAAAAGTAATAGAAAAATGTATGAATAAAAGATTACTAAGCTACCTCGATAAAAATAACATCCTATCACCCTCCCTATATGGATTTCGTGCAGGCAAATGTACAGAAGACGCTATAAGTGCTTTAACATCAGAAATAGTAGATAAATTAGATAATAAGAAAAAGTGCTTAACAGTATTCCTAGACCTCAAGAAGGCCTTTGACACCGTCTCCGTCCCCATTCTTGTTAAGAAACTAGAGATGATCGGCATCAGAGGCATTCCTCTCAATTTATTTAAAAGCTATCTCCAAGACCGAAAGCAAAGGGTAAAAGTAGGACAAACCGTAAGTGAAAGAACTGTAGTAGAATACGGTGTGCCACAGGGAAGTGTCTTAGGCCCGACACTGTTTCTAGTTTATATTAACAACCTGTGCAATATGCAGCTTGAAAGTTGTAAAATACTATCTTATGCTGATGACACTGCCGTAATTTTTACCGGTGACTCATGGATTAATACCAAAACGGCTGCGGAGCATGGTCTGTCTAAAATAAATGACTGGGTGACGTGGAATCTATTGACACTGAATAATTTAAAAAACAATTATATGTGCTTCTTTATATGTGACAGAACGCAACCTTCTGATACTTTTGAAATTAAGATACACTCGTGTAGACAAACCATAATCACTTGCAGCTGTCCTGTCCTAGAAAAAGTCAGAAGCACGAAATATTTGGGTGTGATGATGGACCAGCGACTCACGTGGCAATCGCACATTGAACTGGTAGCAAGCAGGACAAGAAAAATGATATGGATTTTTAAAACACTCAGGCATGTTGCTACCAAGAGATTACTAAATCAGGTTTATGTTTCCTTAGTTCAATCTATTATAACTTACTGCGTAACAGTGTGGGGCGGGGCACTAAAAACAAAATTCTTAGATGTTGAACGAGCTCAGAGAGGTTTACTAAAAGTTATGTATTTTAAAAAGCAAACATTTTCAACTGACTTGCTCTATGACTTTGAAGATTTACTTACTATTAGGAAACTATATGCCTTATTTGTTGTACTTAGGAGGCATAAGTCCTTGGTTTACAATCAAAATACCATTCAAAAACGTAGAAAGCACAAGATATTTGAAATTCAATTCTCTCGCACAGCTTTTGCCCAAAACCAATTTCAGAGCCTTTCCTCTCACGTGTACAACCTTGTTAATGAAAAGCTAGAAATATACCCCCTGACATATCGGGAGTGCAAAATTACAGTGACAAACTGGCTAAAATCATTAAATTACGACGAAACGGAAAGCCTACTTAAATATGATACATAGCACAATACCAAACATGTTTATCAAGTGCACATAAATTCAAACATACACACACACACATTCAAATACATTCACACACACGCTCTCTCACACACACACACACACACACACACACACACATACACACACACACACACAAATGTTTTGTTTTGTAAATTAAAAACTACTTCGTAACTTGCTTTTATATACAAATGTACCTTTTGTTAAGGAAGAGTGACTCCTTCTGGCACAGGTGCCATAGCACTTATAAGAAAGAGTCTACCTCTCCATAGTTATATTTAAAATTATTGTTAAAGAGATAAATATTTTTCATTTTTTTTTTCATATACGTTTGTACATCCATGACTCCATGCTCGTGCTCATCGCACAAACATTTGCCCCTTGCAGGATTTTAACCCGCAACCTCTGTTTTGCAGTCTTGAGCGTGAACAACTACACCAAGACGGTCATCCTTACTGATCGACAATTTGAACTTTTTAATGGTAAAAATGAACTAAACTTTGAATCACATAAACTATGAAATTTTATCAAAGCCGCTGTCCCCACAGGCGGCGCATTTACATCATAACCTAGTTATAGGTCCTACTGCTTCGGGACAAATTGTGGGCAAAGCGAAAGTTTGGAAATGGGTCAGGCGAAAAACCAGTGCTCTACAAAAATATCAATAGAACAAAGCTTTCATAAAAAATTCGCCCATGAAAAATAGAGAGTTTACTACCTAGATCCACAGCACAGATACAAGGCAGCAGGTTCACTACTTTTTGAAGCGCGCAACATTGAGCTCAATTCCAATGCGCCCTGTCTAAAATTAAATTTAGGTTCAGTCTGTCTCTTTCTCTGCCAAACAAAAAGAGACAGACTATATTAATTCAGAAACGTCAGACTAAACAGCTGCCCGTTGCTAAGGAAATTAGAGAACCTATAGACAATTTAGTAGGGGTGACATCGAATGACACTAAAGTTAGACGAAAACACGCAAAAACTTGTACAACAATACGTTAGAAATCGCATCACTTAATTAGACGTTTCTAAATTATATTAGTCTGTCTCTTTTCGTTTGTTTAATAGAGAAAGAAAGAGACTGAGGGCGCATCGGAATTGTGCCCTAAACAATTTTAGAAACTTACGAATCATTTTTGGATTATGTATCTACTCTAAAGCCTGGAGTTCATTAACACCATGTTTAATTTTTAATCAACCGGTTTCGCAATATTTGACATATTTTGTATAGAAATTCTGTCAAATTAACCGTCAATCGATGTTTACCTGCTGTTTAAAAGTTGGTGAACTCGGGTCCAAGGTTACTTTAAAAATCACTAACTGACCTACTTACCTACTACGAGCTTTGCTTCGACACTGCCCTGATACTTTGACGTTTCAAGATTTTCTTACCGAGAACAGAACAGAGTCCACCTGTGTATTGCGCACTTGCTTGTGAACTATAATAAATCCAATGAAGTTGACTAATTAGTGGGGACCTGTACAACGCTACTGATAATGCTTTGTTAGTCGCCGAGTATTAGTCCTCAAAAATATAATGCCGGAGTCGACACGAAAAGTAAAAGAAGATTGACTTATCTCCTTTGAGATTAACCGTTGTTATCGCACTATATAATAAAGTTACTTATTATCGCACATTATTTTAGATCTGTGATACTTCTTTATTTTTACAGAGTATCAATAGTATAAAATGAAGTCGCTTCCGATGTCTGGTTCGCTTTGATATTTTAAACTGACGACCGTCTTGGTGTAGTGGTAGTTTGGGGCTAGGTAATTGGTGTGTTTGTTAAAACAATTTGTTATTATTATTATTTAACTACTCGACGGATCTTAATGCAGTGATTCGAAAGGAAAGTTTATATGTATAATGTATGCATATTGCACCCTAGTACCTTATAATACCTCGTTGGTCTAGTGGTCAGCACGCTGGGTACTATCCACGAGGTCCCGGGTTCGGATCCCGGGTCGGGCCGAGAGTGTTTGGGTTTTTCTGTCTTGAAATTACTCAGACACAGCTCCGGAGTCAAGAAGTTGATGGTGTTAACACCCCCATGCCTCGGAAAGCACGTTAAGCCGTTGGTCCTGCGCCTGATCTCTACGGTCATGTCAGACTGCCGTCTCACCGAATTATGGGAGTGAAGGAACAGAGAGTGCACCTGTGTATTGCGCACACACTTGTGCACTATAATATGTCCTGCGCAGTTGGCTAATCTCTGTTGAGATAGGCCGCCGTAGTCGAAATCGGCTAGGAGGACATCATCATCATCATCACCTTATAATAGTAAAAACAACCTACTGTGTATCAATTAACTGTAGATCGAGTGAAAATTGGTTGCACGTTCCATGTCACGCCTATCTCGCGAGTTCACGCGAAAACTGTTTCGTGTATACTGGCGTAAAACGGAACGCGATAACGTGGATTTAAACCTTTTTCCAGTACTATACTTTACTCTTTGCCTTTTATTTGTGAAACCGATGCTTTTGTTTTAACTTTAACGTTCTGTTAATATTTGCATTGTAAGGGATACAAAAGGTTAATGAAATGTGAAATACAACAGAATTTCGATGAAAACCAACGGTTTATTTGCGAACGATATTTTACTCTGATTTAAATGTGTTAAATATTATACTCATGTTTTTATTATGTAGTAAGTAAATGACTATTGTTTTAATATTTTGTATGTGCTTTGCGTTAAGTTGTTGGTAAAAACTTTTATTTGAGAGTGATGAAGATTGATTCCTCAGTAAAAATAATTATTTCTGCAGAGTCCCTCAAGCGGCGCAAATATGCAGGCATCAGTAGTTAGTGCCTACATGTTTGAGCCGTTTGGGGTAGAGACTCTTGGACCGTGGGGACCAAGTGCACATCGTTTGTATAGTGATTTGGCCAAGAGGCTGATTGACTGTACGGGCGATCGCAGGGCTGGCGCATTTCTTGGCCAACGTATAAGTTTGGCCATTCAACGAGGAAATGCAGCCAGCCTTCTGGGGACGATGTCTCGGTCCTTGGACAGCGATTTGGGCCATGTATTTTATTTGTAATTATTTTTTTTATATACCTTTTTTTGTTTTGTATTGTAATATGTACATATTCATAGTCTATATATAACCGTTTTGTATCACAATAAATAGGATCCCGTTCAAACATAAAAAAAATACAACTGAATACTGAAATATAGCCTTTTTTATGCAGACTGAAGACGAAATGATATGAGTAAGTTAGTGAAATTATTTGATAAAACTTCGCAGGGGAGCAGTTTAATAATGAAATAGAAATTAAATTAAATAAAATAAAAATGTATTTGTACAAGACATGGTACAAATAAGTGGAAATACAGTGCACAGTTCTCATGTTTTAACATAATGTGGCATGCAAAATAATAACAGTTATGGAATTAAATTAATTAATACAAAATCAGTGTCAAAATAAAAATAATCAATTTTTATTAAAACACAATTTTACGGATTACTTCGCGATTTATTGACATTTTTTGGGTCCCCCTGTGACCACGATCGCTGTAAAGTGTTCGAAACGTCAGGTTTAAAATAAAATGTAAATAAATCGCGAAGTAATCCGTAAAATTGTGTTTTAATGAGTTCAACAATTCGCGTAAACGTAAGAAACAAATAATCAATTTTGTAGTTTATGTCATATTAGATTAATTTTAATGTCAAAACAAAGGATACATCAAATCAAATGTAAGTCAAATCAAATTAAAAATGTCCGTAATCTTGTACAAATTTGTATATGGGTAAGCCTATGAGTTTCCGTCTAAACAAGATATTTTGTGATAGTTTTATTTCATTTGGTATAGCATTAAAAACTTTAACACACATAACATTACATTGTCTTTGATAGTGTACTAATTTTGGGTTACTGGATTGAGCCCATGGGGTAGTTACGTAACTCTTTTGCTAACAATTCAGGATTGAAATCGCTTGAAAATTACACATTCGACAACTTCAGTTACTCTGTTAAGCTGGCCATTCATGGTCAGTTCAGTGTTAGAACCGGTAAAATATGGGCAATTGTGGAAAAAAAAACGTTAAGTAACTTTTTTATATAGTACTTATGCCTATAGCCTAGATTTTTATTGCCGATATTGAAAACGTAAAATTTTGGTCGTACCTCAGACCGACTAATTAGTGTAACTGGCCGTGAATGGCCAACTTTAGCAACAAAACTTTGATTGAAATAATTTCATTCAAAGTTACATAATCCACTACTTTGTCACTCAAGAAAATTGTATTCTAATGTTGAAAGAGTCTGAAAAGCGGTCCTGCAGCCTGATTCACAAACACTCGTTTTCCGAACGTTCCCGTGTCGGGATGTCTACTACGGATCCTTTCCGAATTCGAATGTCAAACATTCTTTACGAACGGAGTTTTCGAAAGCTAATGTCATTTGTGCCTAATGGAAACGTCGAAGTTTACGATTCCGACGTTTGAGAATCACGTATTTTTTGACGTCTTCGAAAACCTGCCTCTTGCATTCGAAATCTGTAGTTTCCGACGTTTGTGAATAAGGGTGCAAGATTTTTTGAATACATTCTTTACAAAAAAGCAAAATTACAAATCTTTCCCCTGTTCTTGTAATTATTTGTTTTCCGATGTAAATACTCGTAACGTAAGTAAAGGAAACAAAAACTTAAAAGTATAAAAATCTAAATTGTACCTAAATCACCCAAAAATCTTTACACTCAGGGTTGCACCTTATTTTTTTAACTATTACAAACGTCAAAAATATGTTAAGCACTATCCGAAAATCGCCCGTTAATGTTTTAGTTTCGGTTTATTTAAAGTGGTGCAACTCGGTCTCACTAATAGAACTATATAACAGAATCTAAGACGCTAGATGCGTAAAATTCAACAAATTTAATTAAAAAAAAGCACTAACCAAAGATGTCACAACACGTCCTTGCACAGTCACTTTTCAATTTTCCGAGCAAACACGATCAGCACCGCATCATCAATCAAGCGGACAAAAACACGAATGTGTTCTCCGCACTATACCCGCTAAACACAGCCGCTCCCGCGAGAGCGCGGCCACTCCTGGTAGGAACTAGTGATGGGCTGCATCGGCTGATGCGGTTACGGATATAAAAATAATATTAATAGTCGCCGGCTGGTGTCACAATGCTTTTAGATCAATGTTGTCTAACGGGCCTCTGCTTGTTGGCTTCGGCCGGGACCCCATGGTCCCGAGATAGGAAACAGACCAACATAATGATAATATTTTTTTCCAAAAGGATTCCATATAATAATGATAATGTCCTCCTAGCCAGTTCGATTATAGTGGCCTATCCCAACAGTGATTAGCCAACTGCGCGGGAGGTTTTATAGTGCACAAGTGTGTGCGCAATACACAGGTGCACTCTCTGTTCCTTCACTCTCATAATTCGGTGAGACGGCAGTCCGAAATGACCGTAGAGAGATCAGACACAGGACCAACGGCTTAACGTGCTTTCCGAGGCACGGGGGTGTTAACACCACCAACTTCCTGACTACGGGGCTTTGTCTGAGTTATTTCAAGACAGAAAAACCCAACACTCTTGGTCCGACCCGGGATTCGGACCCGGGACCTCGTGGATACTATCCAGCGTGCAGACAAACGAGGCAGTCATATAATGGAGGATTCCATATCATTAAATTATGGTAAGTAAATACAGAGACTTAAAAAAAACTAGTGTTAGTATATAGCGTTTTTAATATTTATTTTATCCTATTTTATGTTGCCACGGGCTGACTTTGATAAAAAATATCACTTGGACAAATTCAATAAAGTTTAAAATTTCATTTTTGTTTAAAGACCCAACAAATTTAATGACACTTATCACAAGCCCTAGTATTGATACTAGAAGCTGCGAAGAAGCATGCGCAAAGACTCTCAGTCATCACAATTAACATAGGCGATTGCAGGCGGCAAATCTCAAAACCTAGTTTTAAGTTTCTGTTTGTAGAAAGAAAAAGTCAGTTTCTTAAGCTTACTTATTTCTAAGCTCTAATTGGACACGTTGGGCTCAATTATGGTACGGATTCGACTCACACAGAAGGGTAAGGCTGTTTTCGATAACAATAACATTCTCTTACTAAATTGCGGCTATAGCACACAATAAATAAAAGTTTAACTATTTTATATACTGCGGCGGTCAATCTTACAAGAAAAACTAGAAAGTGCGCAGGAGATATTTTAATACACAGGTGCACTCTCTGCTTTTCACTTTCATAGTTCGGTGAGACGGTAATCCGACTTAAACGAGAAAAGACCGGGAAGAGCTCAGGCGCAGGAACAACGGCTTAACGTTTCCGAGGCCCAGTGTTGTTAACACCCTAACTGGCACAAGAGGATGTAACACAACAAACTTTCTGACTCCGGAGTTGTTTCCGAGGGATTTCTGTATGCGTAACGAACGAAGCACATCACTAAAGCACACCCACTCCCAAACTGAGCTGCGAACCGCGCCCGTCGCGTGTCAGCCCACACTATCCCTAATTGGATTAGCAATACCATTCTATCCACTTTGCTCTATCCGACTATCCACTATCATAAAAACGCAGCCAATTTTCTTGACCTGACCAATTAAATTGGTTATCTGCTAATTGATGGCTATGAGGATAAATGGGAAAAATAATTTTGGGTTGCCATACATAGCGGTGATAGCTTAAAGTTGAGTGGATTCAAAAGTACTTGAGTAGTGTAATGTTGAATCCTAGAATCATTACATTTGAGAGTAGCTATATGTCACAGGTGGTGGAGGTGCTTTTGGCGCAGTGGCGGTAGAGTTTTGATAGTGACACCAAAAGTTAAGCAACCCACGGCGGGGTCGTGATTGAAGTTTGGACAGATTTAAGTGACGTCCATGACAAGCATCTCCGTGCTTCGGTAGGCACATTAATCAGTTGGTCCCGGCTAATATCTGTTGGTATTAGTCGTTAATCCTAGTCAGAGGCCCTAGGGCGGCTTGATAACATCTGACAGTAAGGTTTGCCACTTGCCTTACATACACCCCTCCACCAATCCGCATATCCGTACCTCCTCATAGTTAAGGTGAGGCCTTTTCCCAGCAGTGTGCAGATCTATATAGGCTGACTACTTTTTTTCTTGTTTTTTATATGGAATGGACTCTTGATTCTAAACTAAACCAGACGTGGCGTAGACAGAGTCGACGGTGGAGCTATGGTGGCTATTCTTGAATTATTGACGACCTCTTGGTGTAGTGGTTCGCGCTCGAGATTACAAAACCAGAGTTTGCGAGTTCGAATCGAAAATGTTTGTGTGATGAGCACGAACATTTGTACCTAAGTCATGGCTGTATATAAACGTATAAAGTCTAGTCTAACCGTTATCCTAATCGCCATAGCACAAGCTCACGCTTAGTTTGGGGATAGGTGATTGGTGTGTTTGTAAAACAATTAATTTATTTACCCATAGTTCGTCTAAGTAGCTATCTTGAGAAATGAAAAATGACAAAGAGTTCTTTTATTATTTAGGTATAATAAAATTTTCAAGCTTGAAAAATCCAAGTCTACTAGTGATATAAGTTTGATCATTGATGATTGTCAATCTATGTAGTAATATACCTAGATAAAATGATGTTTCTTACATAATTCAGGATGGATCTCAGTAATAAATGCATCAAACAGGAAATGTGAAAATAACTAGCATTTTGTTCGTTATCTTAGGTAGGAAATAACTATTATTTTTGCATACAATACGAGTACTACTCATACTCTATTCTCATAGGTACTAAGTGGTATGATTAAATCAAGAATACTTATAACGTGACGTGAATATATAAATGTAACGTGATATTAATTTAAATCAAATAAATAAGGCAACTAGTGGATAGTCTGATGAAATCAGGTCCCTGCTCACAATTTCGTGGACAATAACTTTTCCCAATGCAACGAAAATTAAGAATACCAACAACAAAACAACTATTCATCCCAGATTATGTAAGAAGTAGTAATTTAATCAAATTAATAATCTTAAATAGTTGTCTTTCATAATAATATATTACAAACGCTTTTTGGATTACGATGTTATTAAAAACTAATTAAAGAATTGTCTGAATGCTTCTTTATATGATCGGCTCACCAGTAGGGAGAGGGGCGTTTTAGTATACATATAACCACTAAAATAGGGTTGCCGCCTTTTTTGGAGGTAACATTGTAGTTTTTTCAAAACGTTGCACAAAATTATTATTTTCGGGAAATTCAGGTAAAAATAATAGAACACAGGGAGCGACGAACGACGTGAATAAGTTATGTTATGAAATTCCTAATGGTGCGATGCGCAGGTGATGAGCGTTCTAGACACATGAAAAGCGCGTTAACTGAAATATTGATGAAAATATAGTATTTTTCATACTACATTATTTTCACTATAACATTGAACGGTGCAGTAAGCTGAAGTGGCAGTGGGCTGGTCATGTCTGTCGCAGAACCGACGGGCATTAAAGTAGGAAGGTTCTCGAATGGAGACCACGTCTCGGGAAACGTAGTGTTGGACGCCGCCCTGCTAGGTAGACCGATGACCTGAGGAAGGTGGCCGGTGGTGGCTGGATGCGAGAAGCGGAGGACCGTGAAAGTTAGCGCAGTCTTGGAGAGGCCTATGTCCAGCAGTGGACTGCAATAGGCTGATATAATTGAACGGTCTGTTCCAAGAAAAGATGGTGCTCTGAGGTCAAGGAGTTTATTTCTCCAAAACTATACAATTAAGCAAAAAGCTAAAGCAATGTCTTAGATTCGCAAACTCTGTCCTTATGTCAGTGTCAGTCAAATCTCAAAACAAAAGTCTTCTCATGTCTGTCTGTCTGTATGTCTTGTGCCAGTACCATGAAGCCTGGACGCCGCGACAAACATAAAGTACACTAACTGAAATATAAACCAAACCAACCATTACAAAGAAGAACAGCAAAGTTCTTTGATGCTCAGCCCCAAATGCTGGCATGTTTTAGTCTTTGGCGAAAAGCCTAAAACTGGATAGAAGAAAAAATAATATAACTTTGAACGACATTTATTTGGTGCATAATGTCGAACTGACATTTAAAAAATGTATGATCCGGTCAACATTGACGTTTAATATAAAACATATACTTCATGTTTGACTGACACGTTAAGTTCACGTCGTTCGTTTTGTTTTTGCATCCTTGAAGACGTTTAGTTGTTAATATTTTGTAAATTCTGAAAATAATTGTAATTCCCTGCTTTTTTAGATTACCATAAAATCATACAAAAGCCCGTGATTAAGTGATATTTATATTTTTTATGTGCCTCACTTAGTACGGGGTCTCTATCTATTGGGTCGATTTATGCATGCCAATCTTTTTTCTGAAAGAATCGCTTAGGTCCCTGGTCACGCACCCTACACCCCATAATGAGCGATTCATGGACTAACTTAAATGGGCGGTGTTGCAAAGGTACCCTCTTCCTAGGCAAAGGTATTCTCTTCCTATTTTCTGTTCTCGTTTTGATGGAAAACCACCTTAAGACAAATTTAGCATTCGGCTGGCTTTATTCGTTACTATCTTGGCATGGGTCAATGAGAGGGGGCTACTTAAAATTCAGCAAAAATCCCTCGATTTCTCCAGGATCCCAACATCAGAACTGACTTGGTGACAATAAGACCACCTCAGGAGTTGGTTCTTGCAATTAAGAAAATAATTTTGAAAATCGGACCACGATTGACGAAGAAATCAGTGAACATACTTAAAAAGCATATTGGCGAACATAGTACTTCCTCCTTTTTTGAAGTCGCTTAAATAACGGGGATAACGCTAGAATGATGATGCAGAGTACATCATCATCATCTTAGCGTAATCCCGGTTGTGCACTCGCACGCGAAGGCTCAGCGTCCGCTGGACCATGATCTAGTATGTGGCAGATCAGGTAATTACCGTGGAGCGACAGCCATCTCACCTCCGTGACTCTGTTGACAGGGGAACCTGACCAGTTTGGATCATGGTTACACATTCAGTCGCCTGAATGTGCCGGTTTCCTCACGATATTTGCCCTCACTGTAAGAGCATCAGTTAGTGAAACAACTAATGTGCATAACTCAGAAAAAGTTATTGGTACATGGCGGCACGTGGGATCGAACCGCCTCCCGTACGTATGAGACGCAAACCCGCTAGCCACTGCGCCACCGACGGTTCAGAGCACGATCTTTGTATTTAATGCCAAACCATACATCATTTGGTGCGCATCAGTAAATCATTTTGTTGGCATGCTCCGGCGCAAACGCATCCATCTGCCGACAATTGTCGCTGATTGTTGAATGTATCATGTGCTTTGTGTACGATTTGCTGAAAGGTAAATCTGTTATTTGAAATTGGGCTAAGTCAAACTGCTGGTTTTGCTTTTACCAATAATAATTATTTTTATAACTCAAGCAATTTGTGACAAGTTTATACGAAACGAAATATTGCACGGAAGTTGCAAGTTTATACGAAATCAAATTAAATTTCGCTCACAATAATTGATCGACTGTGTCATCCGGTGGGACCAATAATATTAAGGCTACCGTCAAAATTAGGTACATTGCGCCATATTTAATCAAATGTCAACAATTAAAGTAACCTGTCGAGCTCTTTACAAAAAACTTATTGAAAGGACTTGACCATTAATGGTTTTTTATTCGTCAATATTTCTAACTAGAATAAACTAAATATTATATGAAAGATTTTACAAAAACTAGCCTTTCTGCATCATTAAATTCTTTTTAAGGCCTCCGATAAAAAAAAAATGTTTTCTCTTTGTCTGTACATAACCCGCACCTTCGCCTATATCAATTAACGCATGAAAAAAAAATTGACAGCAAAATTGTCATTCCATTGACAGTAGTACCTATTATACAGTGTGAGTCTTTAAAAAGTGCACATATGAAAATGGGTGAAACTAGACCCATTTTTATCGAAGGAAAAAATATTAAAAAAAAGCCCGAGTTTTTTTTTAATTTTTATAGATTTTTTAAAGTTTAATTACCTTCTGTTGACTTATTGCAAAGAAAACGTTATAACTTTTTATCTAGGAGGTATATCCTGATGAAATGAAAACAATAATAATGGTAAATAACAAATAATACTAAGAAAATACATGACATTCCTAGAAAACGTGAACAAGTAATAATAAAATGTTACTTTTGAGAAAAATCTGTATTTAAATTGGTGTTTTTTTTAATTATTTGATAAATTCCTCCAAATAATGCCCATATTACAGGTGGTTCTTATTACTTTGTGTTATTTTTCATAGTATCACCTTTGTGAAACCAAAAATGCCATGTCTCTATCCCTATCACAACTTTAGCAATAAGCAATTGAACTAAGTATCTCTGGGCGCGCCATTCAACGCTTCGTTGCTAAGGGTGGCTCTAGTTTTTTTTTTTTGTTTTCTGAGTATTTTATGTACTTTATTAGCATCACCTGTTATTTACCATCATTATTGTTTTTGTTTTATCAGGATATACCACGTAGATCAAAAGTTATAACGTTTTCTTTACAATAAGTCAACGGAAGGTAATTTAAATAAAAAATGAAAAAAAAAATTTTTTTTTGATTTTTTTTGAAATTTTTTCTGTCGATAAAAGTGGGTCTAGTTTTACCCATTTTAAAATGTGCACTTTTTAAAGACTCACACTGTATAACCTGTGGTAGTACCTAGTAGTATTTACCTACCAATGGAAAGGCAATGGTACATAGTCATACAGCCAGGAAATACAAGTAAGTGCTCAATGTATGATGCCTGTTACAAAACATATTTTTTCTCAAAAACGGAGGCGTTTAAAATTCTGATTTCTATGGTTACGTGTTTTATATTTTTGTAGCTTAAAGATAAATATAGGTTATTGGTGGTTGGTGATATCTTGGAATAAAAAACCAGCCTTCATACAAAAAGAGGACAAGTCCTTTGGTCAAACTCGATTGCTTTTTAACTGCAAGCTTTAAGCTCTCTGGTAACTTACAAAGTTTCAAACTGACACAAGAAGAGTTCAAAATATTAAAAAAAAAAAAAACACAGTCATTTCTTTGGATTGGCAATTGTAATCACGATAGCTCTTAAGTTAGTTGCTGGATCTTCAACCTTCTAACATTAACTAAGCCATATTAATATCGTTGGTCCGTCGGAGCCTTTTTCTTTCCATAAGTTTATCATTTAAATCGTTGATGTGTTATGTGGGATGTTCGCCAATATTTTATCGTAGTAAAATACTTGTTAAAAGTATCTTTTTCATCAGAAAATCACATGATAAGTACGACATGTCTCATGATCATTATGTCATGTTCACACAACTTCTATAACCAGGCCCATTCATTCATAATGACCGCGTTCATTGATCTAGTTAAATTGGTATAATCAGCCGCAAAATGCTCTTTTATTTTGAACCTTATCTTAATGTGAATAAAGAACACGACAACTTGTTTTATTGTGCGCTTGCTAGTCATGGCAGTGACACAGTGTTCGCAAGGCAAATGATTTTTAAAGTAGACTTGACTGAGCATTCATTGCTTTGTGGGCGGAGCCACAGTCAAAATACGGTACGTGATACACCATCATCATTTTAGCTTTATCCCGGTTGTGCATTCGCACGCGGCCCAGGGTCCGCTTTGGACAATGATCCAGGATGTGGCAGATCAGATAATTACAGTGGAGTGACTGCCATCTGGTCTTCTTGACCCTGTAACCTGGAACCTTTAAGTTTGAACGGATTATAACCCACATACCTTCAAAGTCAAAGTAAACAGGCTTCCTGTGAATGAGCCAGCTCCACCGTCAACTCTGTTTGCGCCACGTCTGGCTTAGTAAAGACTCAAGAGCAAACCCATTTCGAATGAAAAAAGCTAAGTAGTCCAAAATACAAAATTTAAAACATATTGTACAGTGGAGCGATTGACTGTTGTACAATTTAGGTAGTATTTCATTAACCATTTAACAACTGTACAATAAGTTACCCAGCCGTAGGATTATAATAGTATTAGTGGTTCCCCGCGACTTCGTCCGCAAGAGTTGGATTTTTTATATAAACTTTCATCCCCGATTTCACCCCCTTATTTTTTTATATCGCAACGAAATGTAGCCTATGTCCTTTCCAGGGTCTCGAACTGTCTCCATACAAAATTTCATCTTAATCGGTTCAGTGATTTAAACGTCACGAGGTAACAGACAGACACACTTTCGCAATTATAATATTAGTATGAATATGTACACATGGCCGCACCAGACATCTCCACTTTGACCTTGAGAGCGCCTCTACTGCCTACGTAATAAAAGCTGTTTTCGAAATTCACATGGGATGACGTGCTTCAGACTGTACAAAAATAGATTAAAAAAACACGTCGAGCAATAGAACTTAAACAGAGGCAATATCTTGTGATTATTACTAAGTTTAATCTCTTTTTAAGTGAACAAATTTTCTTTAAGCCTAATTCTTCCAACAATGATAAGCAATTTCCATTTTCATGGAACAAGCCCTCTCTCTTTCTTTTCATACGAGTCTTTATTACACATTTTTTTGCAATTCGTGGATTCCTACTGAGCCCCAGGGTAATTGAGTTACCGTAAGCCAGATATTTTTTACTGTGGCCAATTTAAACAGAGCAATGCCTCGAAGCAAAAACTCATAACGGACGGTATTACGGATATAGGACGTCGGTTCGAATCCGGTTCAATAGACCATGACGGGCATTGTTCGGCACTTGGGCCTTCAAAAAATTTCTTGCACAAAGCCTATATGTAATTACTAAACAGTTTATTTGAAGATTACAATGCTTCACAATTAAGAAAAGCCATTATGTGGAACTATATCGTCATCATCGATATCGTCGTATCGCGTCGGCTATCCGCAACTGCGTCTGTCTCTTTTTGTTTGTTTTGCAAGAGAGACACGGAACTTACGATTAATGACAATTTTATATATAATAAATCGTTTCAACTAACACACCAATTAGGTACCTAGCCCCAAACTAAGCGTGAGCTTGTGCTATGGTGACTAGGATTACGGATAGACATACATATATACATTTATAAACATCCATGACTGAGGTACAAATGCTCGTTGCTCATCACACAAACATTTGCCCCTTGCGGGATTCGAACCCGCAACCGCCTGGTTTAGAAGTCCGTGGCGCGAACCACTACACCAAGACGGTCGTCAAATATAAACTTACAACCTTTTTATTACCCTTTAAGTGGTGAATTTCCAAAAATCCTTTCTTAGTGCTAATCAACAGTATATAAGGAAGCATGGTGCAACAATTTTCTAAGCTCAGTAGTTTGGACTGGGCGTTGATATGTCAGTCAGTCAGTTTTCCTCGTTAGAAACACGTTGCTAACACACAGTCAAATTACACTTTCAAATGTTAACTTGAAGATCTCAAAAAAGTACCCTCTAATGAGGGATTTTCCTAGTGTCAAAAAACAGTACTTAAAAATCCGCTAGATGGCGCTAAACAACCGAACTTAGGTAGATTTGAATTTAAGAAAAAGGCCGATTTTAGCAGTTATTTTGTTATAATGTTTTTGATTCACGCGAACTAACAGGTTTTTTAAACAATTTATTGATCATTAAGACGTTCTTTCCATAAAAAAAAAATTTACTGCATTTTTAACGTAAAATACTTCCACTACATGCCTGTACACATACTTAATATTACAATATGTTTTATGCTCAATGATTTTGAAGCATTATTTAAATAACTTAGATGTATAGCGCCATCTATCAACCTACAATTAAGCTAAAACTTTGAACTGTCAGAAAACCCCTCATTCTAGCATTAACTTTGACACTACAGACAGAACGTCAAAACCTAAAACCATGTATCAAGAGTTAGACCTTTTGGAAAATGGCTGACTTACTATTGAGAAGTACCAATTCTTTACTCTTTCGGTATGAGAGTAGTTAATTGCAAACTAAATATAACATCCAACAATTACTGAACTAGGCCACTTTTATCCGGATGGGATAATTACTTTTCGGCTCAACTGTACTTTTAACTTCACAATTGAGTTTTGTAACTATAACTGTTATGCTAGGGTAGGTACCTAAATAATTCAAAATTTTCACTGATCTTTACAAGCAAATATACATATCTATACTTAAAATAATAACAGGAATTTTATGAGAAAGAACTGGAACAGTAGATGTGAATAAATTAAAATCAAATATTATTGTTACAGATTAATTAGATATTGTTTAATTTCAATAAAAATCAATGTACATAGACCTTTTATATTTTTATAACTTAAGCAATTATTTTGCAAGTTTTTACGAAATTAAATCAAATTTCACTTACAAAAATTAATCGACTGTGTCATCCGGTGGGACTCGAACCCACGTCCCTTCGCTATCTGGGCGAGTGCTCTTACCAACTAAGCTACGGAGGACGTTAGTCAGTCGACGAATTTTTGCAAGTGCTTGCTACGCCAGTGAGCCGGCGTTCGATTTCATCAATACTTAATTGCTTAAGTTATAAAAATATAAAAGGTTAAGCTGATTTCATCTTAACTGATGGTTAAATATTTGTAAAAATATTTCCATTGGATACATGCGGGTACATTCCCCAAGTATTGATGAAATCGAACGCCGGCTCACTGGCGTAGCAAGCACTTGCAAAAATTCGTCGACTGACTAACGTCCTCCGTAGCTTAGTTGGTAAGAGCACTCGCCCGGATAGCGAAGGGACGTGGGTTCGAGTCCCACCGGATGACACAGTCGATTAATTTTTGTAAGTGAAATTTGATTTAATTTCGTATATAGACCTAACAAAGGGCATTTATACACGTCCCAATATTGACCCTACCACTGCTGGGACAATTGTAGGCTAGCTGAGATGAAGCAGAAACTATTTTCATAGCTTCTCTTATGACGATCAATTTCAAATGAACGTGTTATTGACAATCAATGTATTCAATATACATAATTTTACCCATGTGTTAGTCTTTTGCAATGGCTGTCTTATAATAAAGTAATGGCTTACTAAACACTGTCCATTTTTCAAATAACCAAGAGTGTAATTCTTCATATCATATCAGCAGTCCACTGCTGGACATAGAGTGTAATGATACTTCTTATTTATCTACAATAGTTTTATCGTGCCAATCTACCCAATACCACAGAATGAGTACTAGTACTTCGTACAGAAGTATGACTTTGCAATGAAATTCAAAGAAATATCTACTCAATGTTGTTAACGATATGGTGTAATTCAGTTCGCCTCTGATTCAAGCACATTTTCGTGTAGACACCTACAGAAATACATTGCAAGATAATTTCATTCTTATAACTCTGGAATATGATTCATAATACACTAAACCTATCCAGTGACGTACTATCACGCAACGCGATAGGGTTGACTGCCACAAGAAGCTACTTACGCCATCTAGCGCATCTTTCTATGACTTTATTCACGCTCGTCCAACCAGCAACCTAGTGTCGCGCACCGCCGGTGAATAAAACGCGGGAGCATGTCGCTGCCGGCTAGCGACACCCAACTTGTTTAGTCCCTTACCAAGAGGTCGCCGCGCGTAGGTACGTTTTTGCTACCTACGCGGAAAGATACACAGGCCTGCCAATACAATATCTTCTAATAACTCCTAAATGGCTTCTGTTTATACCGACCCACGTATACCCGGGTGGTCTTATATCCTCATCAATTTAGCAAGTGAGTCATGCTTTGTGGAAAATTCTTTGAGAACAATAAATTTTCTAGACTTTATCTTAATTTCAACATCTCGATTTAACAAAGTGTTATAGGAAGATGGAGCTTGTTAGGAGGTAAAATGGTATTTTGTTTTTTGTTCGATGATTCTCGAAATTAATAAGTACTTAGCTACTTTCAATGTTTAGAGAGAGGGATATGATTGTTTTTTTTTTAAATACCCGTATCAATTACAAAATAAGAAATAGCGTTAACTAAACTCATATTCATATTTTTATGTGAGACAAATTGAAAAGTCTTATTAACTGTCGATAGTATCGATATTATCGATAGTCTATCGATACTATTGCTTTTGCCTCAACTATCGGCAGCCTGGAAAAACTATCCATAGTACCGAGCTGCAACGCTAGCAACCACCACTGTTACCAAAACTGAAGTTCAATAACAATGTTTCAAGGGAAACATTTAACGCCAAACTCTTGCAAATCGCCTTGTTTTTGGTTGAATCTTAAGGCATAATATAGCTGTTGTTTTAATCCATAAAAATATATGTTAGTACTCATGAACTGTTCTTTATTATTATCACGAATATCAAAACACGATAATTATTACTTCTCTCGCTCATAACAACATGCAAAGATAGGTCAGTTTATGTTAATTTTTCTTAAAGATAATAAGCACTGTAAATAAAAAAATAAAACCTGAAAAATAGGAAATAATATTGTCTAAACTATTATGAAGCCAGTTTCTTAAATTTGGTTTTTAATAATTTTGAAGACTCATTAATAAGTCACAATACGATGCGCGGGCTCTGTTTCAGTCGCCCGCCGGGCACTGTTGAAGCAAAATCACTCAAAGAACATCCCCTTAACAACATTTTTAAGGGCAATGAAACTAAAATTTCAATCACGCCACGTCTATAACGTTTTTAACAACTTGTTCAGTTTTAGTGTGATGAAGTCTAGTCCTAAAAATAAGGAGACGTCAATGTTCTGCAGAGCTAATATGGACGACGTGATAATAAAATTGTATCGTGTCTTGATATATTGATACTAGGTATTAAGATTATAATTATCATCCTAGCGTCATCCCGGTTGTGCACATTTGATTACAGTGGAGCGACTGCTATCTGACCTCCGTCCCTCCGTGACACTGTCAACTGTGGAACCTGACCAGTTTGGATCATGGTTTCCCTCACCGTAAGATTGATACCTATTATTTGCTTTTCTATCGATAGTCAGATTATCGATAGTTTTACAACAATGATATCGGCCAAATCACGCTGTGTGGTCCAGATGTTAGTATCGTATATATTTTTATCGATCGGTTGAAAGAGGTTAAGTTTGCGGTAGGTATTCTATTAGTTAATACATAAAATTATGTAATAACTTAATTTTAGCTGTTTTTATGTGCCAGTTGGGGATACTATTAATTTTAAGAAATATGTAACTACAAGCTATTACTTCCTAATCGAGTTTTTGAACATTTCGTGAAATTAATATCTTAAATGCACACCGTAAAATAAGTGTAAAAGCAATTTACGTAATTATCATTTGCAAGTAGAGTACCTATAATGTGACGCACAGTAGACGGTCTTATCACTAAAAGCGATCCCTTCCAGACAATGTTTGCCATCGTTTATTTTTTTTTATTTAAATATTTATTGCCTAAAGCACTTTTAACTTTTCCTGGGCGTCATATCGAATCACAATTGTTCCGCCTACACCACTTAAAAGTTAAAGTACCAACTTCTAGTCCAAAACTTAGGCATTAGTCAGACTTGCTGGCTAGGCTGAAGTTTTATTGGAAAAGACTTGAATTGACTGCTTGAAAACGAAATGTAATAAATCCAGAAATCTTTCTCAAAGCACTAAAGTACGAAATACATGCCATTTGAGTTGATACATGACATTGAAAGGTTATTACCTAAAAAACAATGGATATTCAACATTTACCCCGTTATTCCAAAAACTTAGTACCGGGTTTAAGACAGGACTAAGCTATTAGCTAACCAATTAGAAAAGCGCTTTTCTATTAGGTTAAGACACGAATGTGTCATTCATTCCTCTGTTGTTGGCTAATATTTAGACCCATTTTAAAACCTGGCCTATTTTTTTTTATAATAACACCGTTAATGTTTTCTTGTAATATCCGCGCTTATGTCAAACAAACACACTTTTCGTCTCGAACTGTCTCCATACCAAATTTCATCTCAATCCGTGCAGTGGTTTAAGCGTCAAGAGGTAACAGACAGACAGACAGACACACTTCAATTAGAATATTAGTATGGTTATCTGTGCGCTCTTAACAAATCGTATATTCTTGGGCCTCAGATTGATCTTAAATCTCGCCGTATTTCGGTTGGGGATTAATATTTTTTGGCATCTGCTCAAATCGGCATGCGCCTGTTTATTTGTTTTGGAGTTATTTTATTTTGAACGTCCTTGCTCGATCGATGTACATCTTTATTATTGGGAAAATTAATTGAAGGTCTTTGCGTACGTAACGTGCTATCTGTACGTAACGCGTCGGAAATATTTAGCGATTTAGCTGTACATAACGCATTGGGAATTTTAGAGATATACACAGGGTGTCCACAGAGTCTGGTAATTAAAGGATAATCCTTTAACCACAGATTAGTTAGAAGTTTAAGTGTGGTAAGGTTAATTATTAATGCGAAAGTGTGTCTGTCAACAGACAGAAGAGGTAACACTCTACATGCTGAAACAGCTGAACCAAGATGAAAGGAGATCTTACAAAGGCGATCTTTTACGCAGTAAATCCGTCATTTAGGATCTGTCAGTTTGACATTTCGACCTAAAAATCGATTATTAATCAGTTGACAAATTGTAAAAAACTTTTTTATTCAAACAACAAAGAAATAGAAAAAAAAACAAAAGAAAATTAGGTTTTGTAGCTTTCCCTATTTTTGCTATAGGTACAAGATTATGGTCTATAATATATGACCAAAGACCCTCTTTTAGTAAAGAGTATCTTAGTTTGAGTCCTGCAAAGGACTTAGAACAGTTTTTAATCAGGAATAATCAGGAATTTTATGGAGACGAAAAGGTGGATAGAAGTTTGTATGCGAAAGCGAACAAAGCGGGAAACGACTTGTATAGTAAAAATGATTTCTATTCGAATTTATTCATGCCTTTTTCATGCTGTCAGCAAATAACACTGCGGTGTCGGCAGTATCCGCAATCGGTCGATACTCCGTCAGAGGAGGCTTGCCAACTGTCTTGGCTTTTGGAGAGCCAAAAATGTTGTATATTATAGATCTAATATGAAAACTAAATATATTACGTTTGGGCAAGTGTTGTACCTCAAAAGGAAAAACAAACTAAAGCAGGGCAATCAAAACCTACAGAGGGTTTTTCTCATGGACAGTCATAGATCATGAAATTTAGGAAGGAAGGTATTATATTTTTTTGTGTGTTGAGGGTGTAATCCCAATAACATTGATGAAAGCAACGCGGCATTACAGCGTTTAGAAGCACTTGAAAATTTCGACAGGCTCTGCCAACGTCAGGGTGGCCGATAGGTTAGGCAATCGCCCGGTATGCGAGGAACGCGGGTTCGATTCTCGCCTCTGGTAGTCGTTTTTTCAAGTGACAAAATATATTTAGATTGCATAGTGAATGCTTATCACTTAAAAAAACAATAATTTATAGGAAGGTATTATGACAATAATTATGGATAAAATCCGAAAACTGCAAAGTGGTGACGTCATATAAAAACAACGAAATATACGAAACTCTCAGTGCGTAAGTCCGACTTTCATTTGCCCGATTTAATAACAAAGATGGTCGTTGCAGCCATATTTTGTATGTGTAGTTGGTACTTTTTTTTTTTTTTGAAATGGGTTTGCTCTTGACTCTAGACTAAGCCAGACGTGGCACAGACAGAGCCGATGATGGAGCGAGCTCACCCAGAAGAAAACTTATATTTTTGAAAAAAAAAAAACAATCGATAAAACTATAGCTTTGATAGATTCGCACGGGCGCACGTCAGACTACTAAACTTTGAACTTGAGACCGCCTCTTTTCCCTATGTAATAATAGTATATTATGAAACAAGTGAGTAAAGTTGCTCATTATACACGAGGCTGTGGGTTGCAGCCCTAGCCGTAGGCGAGGGCGAAAATCAACCGAGTGTCTATTGAGCTAGTTGCTCACGAGTTTTAAACTGGTATAAACTGGTCCATTTGCGAGGAAAAAACAATCAAGTATTGCATAAATCGTTTAATTATTAAAACAATTGGTGAATGTACAATTTTCAAAACTATATTGGGTTGTTGGTTTTCACTAGATTAGGCTTTCGTTTGCATATTGTGCTGCATTCAGCATTTCTTGCGGGGTTAAATCTATTAATTGTTTATCTTCTGAATTAAAACTTGTCATTTTTCATTTATAATAATGTCCTCCTAGCCGAATTTCGACTACGGCGGCCTATCTCAACAGAGATCAGCCAACTGCGCGGGACATATTATAGTGCACAAGTGTGTGCGCAATACACAGGTGCACTCTCTGTTCCTTCACTCTCATAATTCGGTGAGACGGCAGTCCGACATGACCGTAGAGAGATCAGGCGCAGGACGAACGGCTTAACGTGCTTTCCGAGGCACGGGGGTGTTTACACCACCAACTTCCTGACTCCGGAGCTGTGTCTGAGTAATTTCAAGACAGAAAAACCCAAACACTTTCGGCCCGACCCGAGATTCGAACCCGGGACCTCGTGGGTAGTACCCAGCGTGCTGACCACTAGACCAACGAGGCAGTCAATTATATACCACACACGAACACGCAGCAACAAATGCGATACAAACAAAATATGAAAGTCATGGCAAATGGCGCCCAAGTTTTTTTTTTGCGTGCCAAATGTAGATATATGATGGTTGATTTACATAAAGCCATACAGCCTACTTCAAAATTATAATTTTAGTGATAAAATGCAAATATTTTGTAACGAATTATTGCAAGTTGCAAATATATATATATATATATTGCAAATATAATTTGCAGTTAGGTACTAACTTAACTTTTTAGGGATAATTCTATTACGCACTAGTGCGTAATATTATGCACGCGTGGGTTATAGTTCGGTTTATGGCCCTAAGAACGATGTAATAAGGCTCACTTTACGAGCAATTGTGTTGAAAAAGCTTTTTTCGTATTTGTAGTATTATGGCTTACCATTGCACTCGTATAATCTAGTACTTTGTGCTTACCCACTCACTGTACGTTACCCACTTTTATCACTTATTTCTAAATTCACGTTATCACTAAATATTGAATAACGATGCTTCATCCATTTGGCATAACCTGAAACAAATAAAAATACTTTTAATATAGGAACACATACAGCAACAAAAGCACAGAGATTGCGTAGACCAGACTTACAAATCAAATCAATACTATGAATTTTTATTTGTATTTTGTTTATTTTGCTCGAAAATCAATTGGAGGGATTTGTTTATATCCTACTTACACAAAAATCTAGGTCACCTAAACAACCAAATCAAAGCTTAAAAACTGCACACAGGCCGCCCTCGTATAAAGAAGTCAGTATTTTCGCTAGGCATCTATCTCGCTCTAACTGGGCTGTAGTGAACGGTACAGAGGGAGTCGAAAATACGACATCTTACTAAGTAGGACCCCAGATCCGACGTTCGAATGAAAGCAGACGAAATAACAGACATTGCCTTTGATCTGAAAGAACCCAGGCGCTGCGAAATAGGCGAGTATTAATATACCGGTCCTGGCTTTAATCTTTGTAAATAAAAATTGATCGGTTCGTAAACATTCTGTTCTTTTCATCATAAATCGCCTGGTCACTTTTAGCGATAAAAACTTAGATTGAGTTACTTTAAATGCATATAAGGTCTTACTTTATTACCATATATCACTGTTTAATATTCAAGAACATAGATAAAATTAACTCTATTAAATAATAATATCTACATAATATAAAACTAACAACTAACTAAATGAAATATATACACAATAACAAAAAAGAACAAGATACATTTTTAAACCAAAAAAAACATCACCTCCAGCGCCGCCATATGGGGTACCCAAAATGCTGGCAGCGTTGCCCCTCTGGATAGCTAGACTAATCCGCTGTCCGAGGTAGCTGCCAGCCCTTTGGTCACCAGTTGACTTTGAATTATATTTTTTGAAACGTTTTTATTTTTGTATGATCTGCTATGATGATAGCTCTGTCACTCAACATACCAAAGTTTTTATTGAGTGCAACAAGACGTAGAATGATTCTTTGTGATTCAGTTCCTACAATATTGCAAAAATTGTTTAAAAAACATATGGGCCGTTAAATGCGTAAAATTCCATTCGTAAAATGGAGGTTAGCTTATAACATCACGTAAAATGTCGTCTAGGAAAGAAAAAAGTAAATGACGCCATTAGGAAAACTAATAGACATACCAAAGCCTGAAATTGCTTCTCACAAGAGATTGATGCGTTTCTGTCCGTACGTAACTCGCTACCCGAGTCAGTGGGTTAAAAAATACCTACTTATACATAACACTATAGAACTAGCGTCAAAACAAGTCGTTATTATTTCTTTCTTACGATTACGCGAATATTCAAACTCATTAAAACACAGAATCTTCACAAAAGGGGGAACACTTTACAGTCTTCCTGTGAACTTCGTGGTAAAGACTGTAAAGTGTTCGAAACATCAGGTTTTAAATATAAATAATAGGTAATGGAAATGAATCGTGAAGCAATTCGTAAAATTGTGTTTTAACGATTTTCCTGCATTCTTTGATAAATAGAATAATATGAAATAAAGAACGGTTTATACATATGGGTCCAACTAATTATAGGTCCATATGGTGAACATTCAGTTTTACTGCGCTACCCGCATTTTTGCACGCTTTTAGCGAAATGTTTAATCTACAAGTACATGCCTAAGAAATGATAGGCCAAAGGACTTGTCCTCTTTTTGTATGGAGGCTGGTTTTTTATTCTAAGATATCACCAACCACTAATAAACCTATATTTATCATTAAGCTACAAAAATATGAAACACGTAACCATAGAAATCAGAATTTTAAACGCCTCCATTTTTAAGAAAAAATATGTTTTGTAACAGGCATCATCCATTGATCACTTACTTGTATTTCCTGGCTGTATGGCTATGTACCATTGCCTTTCCACTGGTGGATAAATACTACTATGTTGTACTAGGTACTACCACAGATTATATAATAGGTACTACTGTCAATGGAATGTCAATTTTGCTGTCAATTTTTTTTTCATGCGTTAACTGATATAGGCGAAGGTGCGGTTTCTGTACAGACAAAGAGAAAAATTTATTTCAATTTTTCTCTAAATCGGAGGCCTTAAAAATTATATTAATTATGCAGAAAGGCTAGTTTTTGTGAATTCTTTAATATAATATTAAGTTTATTCTGGTTAGAAATATTGACGAATAAAAAACCACTAATGGACAAGTCCTTTTGTACAAATGTGGACTAAACAGTAAAACATTTTTTTTCCTTGTTAAGATGTCGTCAATTCGATGGATGAGAAATCTCCTTGAATCGGTAAACAATTACAAAATTTCTAATACATAAACAAACTAAACACCTGTAGGAAATTATTTCTTCATACCATTTCTATTTATTCCCCAAACATGAAATTACGTATTGAAAAATAACTAGAATTTTCCACGTTTGCTTAATAATAATACGTGGATGGAGCAAAGGGTTCAGAGGTATACCCACATCAAATTTGGCATTCATTCAAAATACTAAGAACTCTATAATTATACTCTTTATTGAAATCAAGAGATATTTGAGAGCAAGCTCTCAAGAATCTCCTCAAATTACATGGGAAATATGTATTATCATGCACACATGCGCGGTATGACATAGTGCAGCGACATATCATCATCATCCTAGAGTTACCCCGGTTGTGCACTCGCACGCGACGGCCCAGGGTCCGCTGACCATGATCCAGGATTTGGCAGATCAGGTAATTACAGTGGATTAACTGCGATCTGACCTCCGTGACCCTGTTAAGGGGAACCTGTCCAGTTTGGATCATGGTTACACATTCAGTTACCTGAATATGCAGGTTTCCTCACGATGTTTTCCGACAGATTTGCAGCGACATCTATAGAGTGTTAAAACATTACAGGTTTTTTTCTGTATTCTATTATCGAAAAATGTAACACTTTTAAACACCTGTAATTATAGATTTTGCGCATGAAGGCCCAATAGCCGAGCGAAGAAATCTTTATTTCTCATTCGTGAGATCGTGAGTTCGATCCCCGCCTGTACCACTGAGTTTGTATAAAAAATTTGTACGGTCATTTTTAAAGATATCGCTGCTAAAGGTGAAGGAAAATATCGTGAGGAAACCTGCACACTAGTTGGCTAGTGTATGAAATGGAGAAGGCAATGGCAAACCACTCCATTAAAATTGCCAAGAAAGTCGTTATGTGTGTTTCATTCCACATAATGATTACGACCCTCAGTCGTGATGTCCTTAAAAAAATGATTCATGTTAAAATATGTACAGCAAACACTATGCGGCCGATTTCTTGACATTTTCTGTCTCTCTTAGCATCGGAATGCATGTTGGTCCTAATATCGGTTGATATTAGTCGTTAAAATTCGTCAGAGGCCTAGGGCGGCTTTTTAACTTCCCACAGAGGGTTGGTCACTTGCCCCACTTATCCCTTCACCAATCCGCACTGAGCCTGCGTGGTGGAGTATGGCTCATACGTCCTCATACTTGAGGTGAGGCCTGTGCCCAGCGGTATATGTTTAGGATAACTTTACTTTTTTATACCCTATAGATAGGTACCTAACCTATGTGTCACTCAGTAAGTTATTACTTTTTTATCAAGACATTTTTTTATAAAGGCTCCCTGGAAATAATTCTAAGAACATAAACTCGGCATACAACAGGGGACTCCCCTTATCAGGATTTATCACGAGGTTCATTAATAATAAAATTATTAATTACCTAGTTCATTCAAGTTGTCCTTTAGTAATATTTCCGTTGATACCTAACTAATATTTAACGTTCGTTGCGTTTGGAAATAATATGATTTTATTTCGTAGTAATAATATCATAGGTGATGTTAAAAAGTCATATGGTGGCAATTTGCTAGAATGAGTCTAAATGGTATTATACTTAATAGTACTTATTTTTTATTGTATCCTGTATTGTGTGCTTGAACTGATAAGGATAAACCAAAACCCTAATTTTAAAATATTTTATATTAAAATCATTTCAAACTTTACCTATGCTTATATTTTTTCTAATATAAGTACATAAATAAAGCATCAATTTGGATGCTATTTTATATACTAGTATTTAAATATAAACTAATTTTATGTAATTTTAAAATAACATATAGAAAATCTAAATAGTACAAGGAAATAAACACATAAAGGAAGTGGCTACTCGATTTGGTTGTTGGAAATACCGATCACTCATCAAAAATGTGATGAAACCCCTAAGTGTATTTATTCCAAGAATTCAATATCATGAATTTTATATTTATCATAGTCAATAAAGAAATGCATATCCATATCCATACTAATATTATAAATGCGAAAGTGTATCTGTCTGTCTGTTACCTCTTGACGTTTAAACCACTGAACCGATTGAGATGAAATTTGGTATGGAGGCAGTTCGAGACCCTGGAAAGGACATAGGCTACATTTTGTCGTGATATAAAAATATTAAGGGGGTGAAATAAGGGAAGAAAGTTTATATGGAAAATCCAACTCTTGCGGGCGAAGTCGCGGGGAACCACTAGTTTACTATATTGTATCGGGTCTGGGTGTTGTGGTACCATCATTGTTTCTGATTTCCATAACACAAGTGCTTTAGCTACTTCTTTGGAATGTTTGTGATGTTGTCCAATATTTTTTTTTATTATCTATAAACGTAACGTGGTCTGCATTTTTTTTCAACACACTTACTCGAACTACCGTGCTGATACGAGTGACAGGATGGATGTACTCAAACTTACGAATAAAGACCTAGAGTCGATCCTCTACTTTGTTAATGGCATAAGTAAATTATAAATATAAATACACTGCGACACTCGGCTTGATAACGAAAGAAAGAACATTTTTAATTAAAACTTCTATTGCAAGAGAAAATCTCGAATGGCCGTCGAGTGAAAAGGTTTTTGTTTTAAGTTATAAAGTAACTGAATTAAGTGTCTTCATCTTTGTAATAAATTGTTTATAGTAATACTAATTGTTTTCAGACTCCTTTATAGTTTACCTAGCAGATCCCCGCGACTTCGCCCGCGCTAAAAATCGGATATTGCATTCAAACTTTCCCATTTTACCCCCTTGATGATTTCATATCGCGAAAAAAAGTAGCCTATGTCCTTCCCAGGGTCTCAAACAATCTCTGTACCACATTTGAATCGGTCCAGTAGTTTCGGTGTCTATTCAATACAAACAAACAACCAATCAAATCTTTCGTCTTTTTACTCGACTGCGGAAGGATGTTTATGTTTTTCGAGTGTATGTATGTATGTATGAATAATTGTTTGGCACGCCCGAAAGTTTTTGAAATATGGGGTGTCGTTGAATTTGTCAAAATTGTGAGAGTAACATAGGCCATATATAGGCTATATGCATTTTAAAAAATGGCGCCTTCAAATGGAAAAAAAGGGTGGAAAGGGGATGGATTTTTTCCTTACTATAGCAATATGGGTATCAAATGAAAACCTGTAAAAATTCCATTCCAAAAATATTTTAATTTTTGCAGTCGGGTGTTTTTTTTTTTCAAATTATGTTTTTAATATTATTATAGATGTAGATTAGCTACCGGTCATAGTGGTGGTCTAGTGGTGAGAAACGCCAGCCCAAAATCAAGAAGTCCCGAATTTGAATCCCAAGCTGGGCAAAGGGGCCGGATTTTTATATAGTATAGTTACTCAGAAGGATGGAGGATGTTTCAACCCTCGTCTCAGAAGCACATCGTTCCATTGGTCCTGCGTCAGATCTATACAGTCGGATTGCCTTCTCATCGAACTATGAGAATGAAGACAGATTACATATTCTGTTGCCAATACTTGTTAGAAGCAGTGCTGGCGTTAGCGGAGACCTTGTACAGCAATATTTTTTTTTTTCTCAAATGACATGGAACTCTGTGTAATGAATGATAAGATTGAAATATGGTTGCAGAAATGTGTCAGGTCAGGATAGATTGATGTATGGCACACTGTAATCTAAGGGGACACTAAGGGCTCGGGTTGACACGAAAAAAATAACTCTTAATAATGGTTTCCATAAGTGCCCCCACTTATACAATATTCTAGGGCCGTATGTGGCCCCAACGCCAGAGCTGGACGGGCGGGAGCATAATTATACCAAAGAACATTAAACAAACTAGAATGCTGATGTCATCACAAAGTAAAAAAGTCGCGTAAAACTTATTACCTTCGCTCGTACCTCCAGGTTCCACTTATTATATTCGATTGTTCTTTGATTATATAGAAGGCAACATGAATCTAAGAGCCATAAGAGCGTTCCCATTTTTCCAGGCTGCTCATTGCTCCAAATATCAGACACCCGCTAATTCAGAATCTAGGCTGCGGTCCAATTAACAGGCGTAGGCGAGAAATGCTCACCGTTGAGTCACTTGTTAAACTCCATGGCTACTAATTAACGTTTATTAACGCACACACGGATGAACAAGTCATAACATAAATACTTTTTACTGCTGTGGATATTCTATTTTCGAAATATGTGTTTGGATATTCTATTTTCAAAATTTTTGATCAAGTGAAAATGGTAGCTGACCCAAACCTTGCATTTGTTCTTTGCTAGGCATAGATTGAGAAAACTGCTGGATGGGTAGGTATACCGCTTTAACTGGCACTAGATTTGGATTGTACTGAAAAGCCTGTTTCTATTAAGGGTCTAAAAAAATACTTATTATTTATTATACTTATTTACGTTTTAAAATTTAGTTACTTTACTTCATGAAAATTCGTATGCTTTTAAGGTAGATCAACCAACAACTAGCTTTAATACTTATGATGACGTATAAATAATCAACTTAGATAAATACCTTACCTATTTATCATTTAAGAAGAGAGCAGGCCCTACTAACAACACAACCAGGTTCTACACACGTCCCAACTTTAAACTTCGCCCCAACTTTTTCCAACGATTCAAACTTCCCAGCCCAACTGTCAATCGACTCGCGTTAGGAGAACTCCACGGCGTACTGACCGTCAGAAGAACAAGCCTGGTCTTTTAAGCCACCACGAGGGTTGCGCGCGCACCCACAATAAAAGCAAATGCCAGCTCGCCCCATAAACTGCCCTCATTACCAAAGGGCGCAGCACTATCCACACACCTTTATAGACCGACGTACCTCATTTATCGGATCATCTGTTTATTTTAGTTTAAGGTCGTTGCTTGTCTTTATAGGTTGTTTTTGCTGAGTTATAGGACGCGGGGTCGGCTAATAAAGCGATAGCAGGTCGGATTGGCGATTACCCTCAGTAATCGAGTTATGTGGGGCCACACCTTGTTGGGCTGAAGGAATGGGGTGCGGTCGGCCGCGCCTTTGATTTTTCAGACTCGAAAGGGGTTCCGGACGGATCCGTTGCTGGTTCATCTATTTTTTATTTTTCTTCTAAAACATTTGTTTCCAGATATCAATGTTGCATGCCAGTGCCAGCGCATCTGATACTATATTTTTACTGGAAAATTTCCCGAATTACTAAGGCATAAGATACCGCGGAGTTTATATTGTCGTGTTGATTATCAAAACACAAAGCTCTCACTACTAATTTTACGAAGTTTTATTAAAATAAGTATCCTATCGATTTTTAAAGGGTTAATTTATGGTTGTCATTTGATAAAAAACTAGTAACATTAAATATTTCTGTAATATGTTTAACCCTCACAGTGTTATTTTATTGTATAAGTTTAAATAAAAAATATCGCACTCGGGTAGGATTTGAACCCACGACCTTTGGCTAACCGGGCCAACGCCCTTACCATAAGTTACAAAATATACAAAGTTCGGAACCCCTTTACCGCGGTTTATTTTTGTGTTTCCCTAAAAGCGTTGATGGTGCAACCCTCTTAAATATTCATGCGGGCAACACCCGCCCAGGATGTGGGTGTTGCCAGCGCCAATAAAGTTGACGGCGTGCTAAAACAATTTGGTTGTCTCGTTATATTGTTATGCTGCCTGTTTCGTTTGTGGACGACAATGTTGCCATTTAGGGCACTGTTATGGCGCGGTAAAAGTTGCCACATATTGACATGATTTTATTGCTAGAATTGCCTTAGTCAAATTAAATAGCGGTCGAATAAAATAGGCATAAAAATAGTAACATACTGTATAACTTTGCGTTGCAACTTAAATCTGCTTATAAAAAAAAAGAAAAAGGAAATTAAAATTGCCAGTCAAAACAAAATAAAGATAAAATAGAAGGACACAAAAATGCTTAAAAACACACACAATGATGTTTTTTTAAATAGAAAAGTACTGTATTGAGGCAGTTACCTTTAGTTATTAATTTTTAGCCTATTTATATCTAGATAACCTTAATAAAGTCATCATTGTTTAATTATTGTAATTTATTATTATTTCAGATATAATGAACTTATGAATGAATAACTTTCGAACTTCATGTTTAGTCTACTACACAAGAAAAGTATTTGATCAATGAGTCAAAACCTAATAAATCCCCACCAAACTAAGTGTTCTTACATGAAAATATAAAATTCTTTCATTATTTCATCACGCACAAGACCGACGAACAATATTTCTATTCTCGCTAGGAATCGAACTCACACACGCCATTGAACGCCTAAAACAATCGACGCTTATTAAAATAACTTCTAGCTGATTGGTACAAGTCATAAAATAAGGCGGGAGATCTTTGAGGGTCTTAACTCCTAACTTTTTCAAGAATTTACATAGAAGTTTGTAGTCATAAAAAGCTATGAAAATTGGCCTAGTGCATATTGGCCTGCATAAGGAATGCAGTAATACAATTCTCGACGTTCATTGGCGTGCAGTGCACGCACACAAATGGCTGTAAATTGTGACCACATTGTCCATCTCTTACCTGACCAATTTGGATCATGGTTACACATTCAATCGCCTGAATGTACAGGTTTTCTCACGATGTTTTCCCTCACCGTACGAACATCGTTTAGTAAAACAACTAATGTACATAGCTCAGAAAAAGTCATTAGTACACAGAAGCACGTGCGATCGAGCCCAGTTACCTCCCGCATGAGAGGCACTAGGCTGCCGGCACCTTTTACAAATCGCTTTGGAAAAATATATTTATATTTGCTAACAATGAGCTATTTTCCTAGTGTCTAACTCAGGTATATTTTTATTTAAGAAAAAGGTTGGTTTCAGCTTTGATCATGTTATAATATAATATGTATGTTTTGCACGTTTTAAATTCCTGCGTAGTGAAAGGATTTTTTTAATCAATTTAGTGATCATCAAGACGATTTTTTCATATAATTTTATTAATTTTTGACGTACGTACTTCCACTATACATCTGTTCTTAAGTATTATGTTTGTTTTGTTTTAGGGTCAATAATTACGAAACAATATTTATATAACTAGGATTAATAGCCACCTATCAACATAAAATGAAACTAAAATTTTGAGCTGTCAGAAAATTTCTCTTTAACTTAAAATCGCTACCTCTCATGGCAGAGAGGCGTCGCAAGCGCATTCGTTTATTAGTTCAATAATATTAGGCGATGAGTCACGGCGCCGAGTGTGCGCCATTGTTAGAGCACGAACCCTAATTATTTATGTGTATTTGAGCCGAAAATTTTTCACTTTACACTCTTCGTTTATAGGCATGCACAGCTCCGAGGTTTGATGTTTGAGTAAATGCGCTTTTATCATTAAAAATTTAGCTATTCCAGAAGAAACATTGCACAACAAATTTTGTCAGCTATGACTTAACTTTGAAAAAAACCTACATACTTTCATGTATAAAAGTTTAAAGGTTCTGCCAGACGAGTTTTGGCTGCCACCAATCTCAATGGAGATTACCCAACAGGCAGGAGATGTTAGTGTCCAAAATATGTAAGTAATACACACGTGCACTCTCTGTTCCTTCACTCTCATAGTTCAGTGCATGGTCGGAGAGAAAACAGCGTACTTTCCGAGGCACGCGGGTGTCAACAACACCAACTTCCTGACTTCCAACTTGAAATCAGCGACCTTTCCGAGGCAATAGGGTGTCAACGCCACCATCTTTCTGACACCCAGCCGTTTCCGAATTATTTTAAGACCAATTTCGTCCTGACCCGAGATTTGAACCTGAGACCGGACGAAAGTCAGCATGCTGACCACTAGACCAAAGAGGCAGTCATGCTAAGCTAGTGTTAAGCAACCGTATAATCTGTTATAAATAACTTCAGTTCTATCTCTGCTTAGTTATTTAAGCCTTTGACTGCCACAAAACTAGACACAAAAGAAAAATATTGTTTGGGGATCACAGGTGACCACCATGGCGCTCAATGTGTTAAATAACTTTAGGTTGCAATAGGGAATTTAAGCAACAAAATGTTTAAAGAGGTGGTAACTGGAGCTGGAGCTTAGCAGAAGAAACGGCTATGCACATACTCTGCTCGTGCGGACCGCTTATAAGCAAATGAAGAATCCATTTAGGGCAGCATATAATGCACCCGGAAGAGATAACAGAACTCACTCCCCGAAAAATCTGGCGCTTCCTGGATTCAACGGGTATAAGTAGTGAGCTACAATCAAAAGGGCTGCCAAAATAGACCAATCACTGGTCGAGATGGCTTATACTTGGCCCAAAATTTTTAATAATAATAATAATAACAACTGGAGCTGTTTTGAATGTAACAAACAAGGTGTTTGTTTTATTATTATGGTCGCTTGTTTTTCTTTCCCCAAATTTGTCAAAGGAAAACTTCCATACAGCCAGCGCTGAACCATAAACTCAGTTCGGAAATCTGGTCCCGTTACACTGACGCAACGCGATGCAGACAACAAAGAGATTTGCATTCGTTTCCGAACGCAAGTGGGGCGTTCGACGCACGTGTTCCATTTTCAAATTCGAATTTTGCCGCTCGCAATAGACGTTTCAATCTCAACCCTATCTTTATGGGTTTAAGATCTTCAAACTGTCATTCAGATGTAACGTGACTGTGTTCTACAACTTTGTGTTTGCCGCTGAGATTTTGAAAGACATTTCAATTTGGATCTTGTTTTACTATCCTTAGAGTACGTGGTTATTCTTTGAATTTATTTTATTGGATGAAAACATCTCAAAGAATGGGTTGTTTATAGTGAATGGATCTTTAGACGTACAAATGAGTGTTATCTCGTACTGAATGTGTTGTGTGTTCGGAAGAATGAAGTATGGACTGTCAGAGGCGTAGTATTCTTTGTGGGACCTTATTCCTTGAATTTAAGAGTGTCTTTGCAATAACAAAAGAATGAACGTGCTCAATCAATAGTACAAGGTGATTTTGTTTCTGTACAAGCAGCATTTCTGATTGGAACTAGAGTATTTGTAACTTTTTTGTTTAAAAATATTTATGCATGGGAACTTTTTGAGAAATCATTGACGGCCGCACGTCAGGCTACCCCAACTTTGACCTTGAGACCGCCTCTATTTCCTACGTGATTAAAGCTATTTCCGTAGTTCACATGTGCATCCTGACATGCTGCTGACTGTACAAAAAATTGGTTATAATCCCGTACCGTGGTAACGGAATCACCACCACTTGGTCTCCATATTTTTTAATTTAGTACCTTTAAATGTCAAAGCAAAATAATTAAATCAAATTTTCACTTACAAAAATTAATCGACTGTGTCATCCGGTGGGACTCGAACCCACGTCCCTTCGCTATCCGGGCGAGTGCTCTTGCCAACTAAGCTACGGTTAAAAATGTGTAAAAATATTTCCATCGGATACATGTGGGTACATTCCCCAAGTATTGATGAAATCGAACGCCGGCTCACTGGCGTAGCAAGCACTTGCAAAAATTCGTCGACTGACTAACGTCCTCCGTAGCTTAGTTGGTAAGAGCACTCACCCAGATAGCGAAGGGACGTGGGTTCGAGTCCCACCGGATGACACAGTCGATTAATTTTTGTAATTGAAAATTTGATTTAATTTCGTAAAAACTTGCAAAATAATTGCTTAAGTTTTAAAAATATAATAAAATAATTAAAATTTATAGAATCAGTTAAAAATAGTTTTCCAATCAAGCATGTAAGCAATAAAAAGGTGCACTCTCTGTTCCTTCACTCTCTTAGTTCGGTGTATGGCTGGAGGGAAATCAGCTTACTTTTCGAGCCACGGGGATTAACGCCACCAACTTCTGAACTCTCAACTGTTTCTCTCAGAAATCAATTCGACCTGACCTGGGATTTGAAGCCAAGATTAGATATAAAACAGCGTGCTGACCACTAGATCAATCCGACTAAGATATTCAGATGTATTGTTGTCATTAAACCATATATGCTTATAACTGTAAGTATGTATTTTGTTGGCTTTATTCCGTCGTATGCAAGGAGCATTTTATCAGTTTTTCCCGATCGTGGCAACATGACACGCATAGTAATTGGCATGTCAATCAATAAACACAATTTAGACTTAGTATAGATGACAAATCCAAGAAACTAATTTTGACCAAACATCGTCGATAGATATTTTTAAATTTTCATCATCGTTCTCAAAATTCTCGTACAAAAGCTTCTCGGGAATTGATGCAATAAATTTATTTATGCCGAAATAAGGAAAATAATTCGCGTAGTTTTGTGAATTGGTACAATTATAGCTTAAACTATGTCCACTATAACATTATTGTAAGTTCTCAAGGGTGTTGGATGTGCTGAGAGTGCAAGATGGGGTTGAAGTACCTTTTTTCATATCTCGAATATCAGCAGTATTCTACTTGTTAGTGTGTCGTGTCTTATTAGTATCCATGTTAGAACACAAAGTCAGAATGCGTAAAATCAGTGGCAGTCAGGCATATGACGTAACGCCCAAAATTTTAATGAACTCATCCATTTAAATTCATACACATGTTTCATGTCAACTAGAACATCTATTATGTTAAACGCATAAGTCACCGGGCCGACACGAAAATTACTCTTGCGCTGGCCCAAATTTTTAAGAAAAATATGTCAACATTTGTCCCGCGTTCTCTTCAAACAAAGAAAAAATAAATCAGAATAGTACCGATTTAGCTTGACCTGCCCCTCCCCCTGCACCTTGAATCGTGACGTTTGAAGGCGAGGAGGCACAAAGAAGGCTTAAAGACCAACGTAAATTGGTCCCCATCACATCGTCCTACATCTGTTGCTACGCCCGCCAAAACGGTTTCCCGCTTTTCAAATGAACACACATTTGAATTTAGATCTTACGCTGTTACAATAAAGACGGATGTAGTATATTATTTTGGTGTTATAAACGCAAAGGTATCTTGGGCGTAGTGTAACTCTTTAGCGGGTTGACAATATAACCTTTTTCAAATAAAGCTACCATATTGAGATACATTTAATTAGTCTAGAAGCAAAATGTTGTGGTTTTTCTTTGTTCTATACTCTGTTTTAAGTGTGTAATGGCTAAAAACAGAGCGTTTTGTAACTTTTAGCCAAGTAGGATTGCCTAACAAGGCTCGCTGTGCCAAACAATGGTATTTACTCGTCAAGAAAAGGGTTTTGAAGACAAAACTTACGGTTATTTAAAAAGTTTAATAAAAATAATAATACTAAATTAATACTAATATGATTCCGTGCTTTCATTATGGATTACATTTGACATTTGTACAAAAATAACGTTACAAAAAAGTTATTGATAATCTGGAATAGTAGGTATGAGATACCTAGAAACTCAATAGAGACGAATTGCCACAGTGACTCTTCTTACCAATAAAAGCAAAGACTTAACGTAGAAGAGGAGAAATTAGTGTTTACCCAGTTATTTTGAATTTTGTGCCATAAAGATTAATTTATCGCCTACTTTCTTGACGACCGTCTTGGTGTAGTGGTTCGAGCCCCGGACTTTTAAACCAGATGGTTGCGGGTTCGAATCCCGCAAGGGGCAAATGTTTGTGTGATGAGCACAAGCATTTGTACCTAAGTCATGGATGTTTATAAATGCATTTAAGTATGTCTATCCGTTATCCTAGTCACCATAGCACAAGCTCACGCTTAGTTTGGGGCTAGGTAATTGGTGTGTTTGTTGAAACAATTTATTATTAATTATTATTATTTGTAACGTTTAACTTTCATTAACCAATGTCTATCAGACAAAAGCCCAAAGGTCACCTTGCAATTCTGCATTTCCGACCCAAGCCGTTGTCAAATGTCAAAGTGACATTTAGTAAATGCCGTCAAACTAATCACGCCGTTAATTTGACATTTGGCCCGCGCTATAAAGCAGGACATGGTTAACTGTTTGACAAGTCGAAATTGGGTTTTGTTTTATCGCCCAACGTGATTTTAGGGTTCGTTAGGCAAACAAGTCACGTTTATTGGCTCGATGACCCTAATCTGTGTACTATGGTTTTAGGGCTTTCACTGACAACAGTGGTGGCGCCACCATTGTAACTCGTGAAATATGTCACGCAAAGTTATTAAATAGAAATAGAAAAAAATATTTAGCACAACACATAAGTCAAAAAATTAGTACAACAACGTAAAAAATAAACAAACAGAAAACACAGAACTAAAAAACACAGTGTGCCAAAGGGGTAAAAGTTATTCTCATCCGATTCTACAACCGATACCCTGGTGGATCAATTTTATTTTTGTAATATTTACCGTCAATTAAGATTCATCGGCTGTTTAAAAACCGGAAAACTCGGGTCTTACCTTCATTCGATAAGGAAATTAGGGAGGGGATCAGGTGGGTATTACGTTTTCCTGAGGATCTCATGCAGGGGATTGGATGGGAATGTCATCGCGATCAAGAAAGCGGTACCTGACTAACTACCAAGGCATCCTTCCTAGTAGGATAGAATATTCCGAGTCCTCGCAAGTTAGTATGAAGTATGCTACACCAAAGACAGTCAAGCAGTAGGTCCGTTTGTTTGTCCATGCGCACGCGCATATCATAGCAAACAGTGCGTGTCACGTGTTGTAAATCGCGGGATTTATCTGCCTTATCAGGATTTAAGACGTTGAGCAACATCCGGCGTGGATTTTTGAGTATTACGTTACACTATTGGACAATCTATATTATAAGTATAAAAGAAAGTTGTGTTAGTTACAACAACACTTATAACTCAAGAACGGCTGGACCAATTGTGATGAAATGGTAATGAGATAGTTTGAAACCCTGGGAAGGACATAGGCTACTTTTTATTGCGATATAAAATCATCAGGGGGGGTGAAATGGGGAATGAAAGTTTGTAAGGAAAATCCGACTTTTGGCGCGGGCGAAGTCGCGGGGAACTGCTAGTTAGTAATAAATATTTTTTATTAAGGCTGGTAAGATATGGAAACAGTTAATGTTATAAGTAGCCGTATGTAGAAAATTTTGTAATTATTATTTATGAAAGTAAATTTGCTTTGCACGCTCTTGAAAACTTGCAAAGAAATATCTTAAATTATAAATTATCATTTATTTTTAAAAATACCTTCATTTTCTATAAAAACACATCATAGTAGGTATTTAATCATCATCTCCAAAAACTAGATAGATATTCACAGAAATTTCATGTGCATGTAAATCTGTTGAGGACTGACTGTCTTGGTGTAGTGGTTCGCGCCCCGGACTACAAAACCAGCGGTTGCGGTTTTAAATCCCGCAAGGGGCAAATGTATATGTGATGAGCACGAGCGTTTGTACATAAGTCATAGATGTTTATAAATCTATATAAGTATGTCTATCCGATATCCTAGTCTCCATAGCACTAGCTCACGCTTAGTTTGGGGCTAGGTAATTGCGGTGTGTTTGTTGAAACAATTTATAAATATACATTTAAAAAAATCTATATGTTTCCTACCTAAATAACTTTACGCACTGAAATAAGTGGTTTGTTATGTAACTTAGACTTTGTTTTTGTGTTATAACAAAATATCTATTTATTTCTGATTATTTGCCCGTGAGTGTATTTCAAGAGAACATTATTAACAAAATGGCTGCTCTGCACTGGCTTACCGAAGTCTGATTAAAACTCATCGGCTTATTACACGAAAATTGACCTGTTCGGATAAATAAATTATGGGCAAGCCATCCAATCATGGTCCAATCATTTTAACGTAACAAGGAAATATTTTAATTTGGTATTCGATAAGCCAGTGTCAACTTTTATAAAATATGTGATGGTCGCAAAGATGAAATAACAATAGGTAGACTTTGGATGGAGAAGCTTCTTCTTGGTCACCCAACGGGTCGGTGATCGACCTCGTGATCTTCTACCCTCAGTATTGCCAACGATGACTAACTTTTTTTTTATTAACACCAATTACCCAGCCCCAAACTAAGCGTAAGCTTGTGCTATGGAGACTAGGATAACGGATTGGAGGTTGCTATCCTTTTTACGCATGATGTGGCCGAAATAAGAGAGTATGCGTTGTAGACTTGAGTTGGACAGTCGGGTCTTTATGCCAAGAGAATAGAGACATTTTTTCATCCAAATTCTATCATATGGTGAAGGCTGCCGCAGACCGGAATCGATGGGGGCAAATCGTCCGTTTGAGAAGCTCGAGTGACCACAATCCTTAGTAATGAGCGACCGACTGGAGAGAGAGAGACTGACTAACGTCCTCCGTAGCTCAGTATGTAAGAGCATTCGCCCGGATTACGAAGGGACGTGGGTTCGAGTCCCACCGGATGACACAGTCGATTAATTTTTGTGAGCGAAATTTGATTTAATTTCGTAAGAACTTGCAAAATGATTGCTTAAGTTATAAAAATACTTATAAGTTAAGCTGATTTCATCTTGACTGATGGTCAAATATTTGTAAAAATATTTCCATCGGATACATGCGGGTACATTCCCCAAGTATTGATGAAATCGAACGCCGGCTCACTGGCGTAGCAAGCACTTACAGGAATTCGGCGACTGACTAACGTCCTCCGTAGCTCAGTTGGTAAGAGCATTCGCCCGGATAGCGAAGGGACGTGGGTTCGTGTCCCACCGGATGACACAGTCGATTAATTTTTGTGAGCGAAATTTGATTTAATTTCGAGAGAGGGACAAATAATAGTAGGTACCCTAATTGTTTTTATTAATAGGCAGACATTTGACCGCAATCTCACCTGATGGTAAGCAACAATGCGGCTAAGGATGAATCTTGCCTGGCTAGATATAAACCGAAATAGCTGTTTAACTGTTGTACTGAGGTCAGCAAATCAGACTAAACATATTTTTTTGTTAAACCACCCCAGTGATATCAAGTGTTAACCTAGATGGCCTGTCGTATAATTATTTTAACCCACTGAAAGCGTGTAGAATGGTAGCATAATTTTTGACCATATATCACAAAAACTTACCAGAACTGTCACGACGTAATGATCCATTCTGTAACAAAGAAAATGACAAAATTAGAATCATTAGAGGTAGGTAAGAGACGGTGATAAAGACGTCACGAGTTTCTAACAAACTAAGGATAACGAATAAAATAGTATCCTAATAGTTTGTATGTATGTGAAGTGTCTTAACTAGTAATTATTATCAGTTAAACCTGGCGTTTCGAACACTTTACAGCGTTCGTGGTCACAGGTCACAGGGAGACTATACTAGACTAGCGAATAAAATGTAAATAAATCGCGAAGTAATCCGTAAAATTGTGTTTTAATGAGTTCAACAATTCGCGTAAACGTAAGAAACAATTATGTTAATTATAACTTGTAGGTTATTTAAAATATTGGAAAATATCACATACATAGCTCTGATCCCTAAGTAAGTAGCTAAAACATTTGTGTTATAGAAATCAGAAATAACAAGCAGTTAGTTTTTAACTATGTAAAAATAAACTTTTTTTATCTAATTTTACGGATAGAAGAAGCTTTGAAAAGAGAAAATAAAACTATTGTTGAGTTGACAGCACGTCAAGGTATACAGTTGTACTTCGAAAACCACTCTTATTACGTAGGGTATAGAGGCGGTCTCAAGGTCTACATAATATAATAATAATAATATTTATTTATTTCAGGTTACAGACTACAATGTAATACAGGCCCCTAGGATATACCTTACAGACTAACATCATGAGTAACATACATATGAAACATAAAAAACTAATAAAACACTTTTTAACTAACTACACGAGCGACTAGATATAGTTAGACTTGTTGCCGTATGTTATCATATAAAACCATATTATAGAATTTTTCATCGCGAAACGGGACAGCAACTATCTAAAATAAGCAATTTTTAGCCCAATTAATTGTGTCGACTGACATAGAAATACATACTAATTGGACTGACCTATATCGTTTTTAACATCAAACCCATTTCAACCTATTATACGTGGAACATTTCGGTCCACCAATTTAAATGTCTAAAAATAGCTGTTAGAGCCCTTTCACACGAGCGATTTTAATCGGCGATTCCTCGGCGGAGCGAGATCGCAGCGAGCACGCGGCGAGTACAGACTTCGCACAGTTATTTGTAAGTACCAACTACCCTCATTCTGACACCGTTTTGTAGTCTTCTATCCATATGAGTCTGAGTTCATTTTGTGAATAACGAAAGCCGTTAGCAACGGTACCGAATACCAAGTGCGAGTTCGCAGCGAGCATGCGGCGTTATCGGCGGTTAATACCTCGCGGCGATATCGTTGCGTGCACGCCACGAGCCGCTGCGTGCTCGCTGCAATATCGCTCCGCCGAGGAATCGCCGATTAAAATCGCTCGTGTAAAACGGCTCTTAATATTTCACTAAAAATAAAACTCCCGAAATATCCAAACATTCAGTTGGATTACCAGTCATACATGCCGCGGCTTCCATACATCTCCGATTCCGATTGGGTTATTCATCGAATCATGATATAAACAATAACCAGCTAGTGACGTGGGTAGGGCTTAGTCACAGTAAAAGTCGAATAAAGTGAGTAGATCATGTTAGAACGATTTCCTGAATGGTTCATGGGGTAGTTATCTACCTAATCGCATACAACATGTGTTTTTAGAGTCGCAATCCGGTATACAAAACCAGAGGTGGCGGGTTCAATTCCCACAAGGGGCAAATATTTGTGCGATGATCACGAGCATTTGTAACTTCTAAAATGTTTTAAAACGTATTCTGTATGTATTATCCTAGTCACCTAGTCGGTTAGTTTGGGGCTAGGTGATTGGTGTGTTTGTTAAAACAATTATAAAAAACCTAGTCCCGAATCACTCTATCTATTGCTAAATATTAATTCAAATCTTTTGCGTCATATAAAAAGACAGCGGAGCGCCTTCGTTTTATACTATACGAGTTCACCCGCACCAAAAGTCGGATTGTCCATACAAACTTTCATCCCCCATTTCACCCCCCTGATGATTTTTTATCGCAACAAAATCTACTTTTTTTTATATAAGGTCTCAAACTATCTCTATACCAAATTTCATTTGAATCGGCCCAGTGTTTCGGAGCCTATACAATACAAACAAATTTTTTTCCTCTTTATAATATCAGTGTGGACAGTGTACATAAGGATAAAGATACCGACCCATATTTGTACTGTGTACATGCATTGCCAGGATGACTAATGTCTTCGCTCATACATTGCGCAATGGCGAGGTATTCTTGTATAATGGAATCGCTCTGAACAATCCATCTGAAAAGCTTAGCAATGTAGGTATTTACAAATATTTACACTAATCTAATAATTATATTAAGAGGAAAGATTTGATTATTTGTTTGTATTGAATAGGCTCCGAAACTACTGGACCGATTCAAATGAAAATTTGGTTCAGAGATGGTTTGAGACCCTGGCAAGGACAAAGGCTTTTTGTCGCGATATATAATCTTCAGGGGGGTGGAATGGGGGATGAATGTTTGTATGGAAAGTCCAAATGTCGTAATACAGCTTGAGTAGATGTCGCTGACGTCACGCAATGACGTATTCAAAAGAAACTAAGAATTTCACACGGCTGGATAGACTGCACAGTAGCTCCGTTGGTAAGAGCGTTGGCCCGGTTAGCCAAAGGACGTGGGTTCAAATTTTTGGTTTCTTATTTAAATTTATATAAATAAGAAAAAACACTGAGTGTTAAAAATATTTAAACAAAAAACAACTATTGAAAATCCAACATTTGGCGCGGGCGAAGCCGCGGGGAACTGCTAGTTTTAAAATAAGATGGTGTGAAGGCTACAATGTTAAGCATGTATGCCTTATAGTGTAAAAAAGTAGAAGTCAGGCTACACTTGTGCACTAAGGGTCGCTCAGCGTTGCATTAAAAAATCCTTTCTCGAAAAAACCTGATTCATGATTCTCCTATCTATCAAGCCTTTCTGATAACTTTTTAGTCTCCCTTCTCTTTAAAAATTGTTTTTGTTTTTTTTAGAAAACCAACAGCGTTTTTTGGATATTACATTATGTTGTGTACATTTCTAATGGTAAGGCCAATTACAGGTTTTCCTTACATAACTAAAAGAACATGTAGTGTTGTAAGTAAAACAAGAAATTCTAATCGCTAAACAAAGCAATCGTTGTATCTTAGTATACTTAGCTATAGATTTATTATTAATTAGCAAGATTTATTATGATTTATGACACCCAAAGTACTATTTAGAAGCATAATAAATGAAAAATATATTATTTAAAAATATATATACTCGTCTAGAGATACTAATGATATAATATGAAATAAAGGAGAAACGTTAAACGTAAATATTTAAACAATATCGGTGTTCAGTATCGGTACATATGTAACTAACTAGGTACTAAGTTTTTGCAAGAACGGGGTATGACTATAGTGTGGTATGGTGATATATTTACGGGAGACGAGTAAGATATTATACATACATGCATAATGTTGCATCATTGATCATATTTTAACATATTCATAATTTCACTTTTATTAAAAAAAAACATTATTAATTACCTCTTTAAACCGCCCTTGTCGCTTAAATACAATAAATTTCTTTACGGGACCAACATCGAAATCTCAAATATTTAATCCATACAAATATCATACTGTGATTTCATGGCAATTTAGTATGAGGAAGCATACTTTTTTCGCTATTTCGAATTTGGTCTCATTGAGGAAGCTATATTTGAGCAACAAAATTAAGAATGAGCAACAAAATTGGCCCGAAGTTATTTATGTGACTCAAATAACCATGTTCGCATTTTTATCAACATTTCTAAGCGGATAAAAATATTTATCACAATAAAAATACTATTTTCCTGTTACGTCCCACTGCTAGCCTTCGATATGGCAACAAATCAATATTCACTGTGTATGTAGGCCACACGCGGATAGCTCTTAGTGCAGGCCACATGAAATTACAGCCGGTAGGGTGACCAAGATTTACCGAAATCGGTGGGATAGTATTACGAAATTTTAAGACTATCACTGCGATTCACCCCTGAAAAAAAAGTATATCTCAAGCACAATTCCCTCAAAAATTACACGCTAATGTTGCATTCTCTATGTTAATTTTTACCAGCGTTATGAGTTCTTGTTTGCAACAAAAAGCAGCGGGGTCTCATCTTACTTTATTAACTGTCGAATCATTTTATGAAATCGATTCGACAGTAAAGCTGTGAAAAGAGGACAACCAGGTAGATAATAATTGACACCTCCTCTTAGAAAATTAAATGGTCATTTAATATCCGATATTATTAGTTACTTTTTGACTCATACCTTGGATTAAACTACATTTAGTAACTAAATGTAGTTCATTTTTAACATTATTTATTACTCTTCAACCCATATATAATACTTAATTGAAGCTGTTACTACACTAAACAGCAATAATAACGTAAATCCACAGAACACAAAGTAGGTCCAACATTTTAATTTGACTGGAAATCGTGAGAGTCCTCAGGGACGCGGGACGGTGTGTAACGAGAAATCGTTTCAATGTAATTTAGTCACAAAAGATTCGAAGGGCAAAGTGCTTACTTGAAATAAGAAGGTACTTAATAACATAATTTCTGTTGTAAAGAATTAATTAAGTGATAATTATTCAGCTATTAAGTCAATGATAGGGTCTCATGTGGTTTATTCCATTCTAATCTAAGTAAATGGGAACATGAATAAGTGTCTCGAATTCGATTCGACGTAATCTTTGATCTTTACGCCTGGGTAATGTTCTATCGAAGGCCATAATTATGGAATGTATTCCATCAGGTAGAAAAATGAACTCCTTAATTCAACCTACTTTCATCCCGATTCCTAACCATTTGTACGGAAACCATGGTCACCTCACAATTGCGTCAAAGCTTTATGAAGTGTGTAAGCACCCACCTCTTGATTATCAGCCGAGTGATAACGCCCTCCCCCCTTCCCCCCTCTATTGACCGGGCCCGCATAATAAATGCGTGATTAGGAATTTAATTACCAAGCAACGTTCAATTAAAGTTTGTAGAAGTTGTGTTTAGGGCGATGATGTAGAGTTGAAAATACTTAGCAACTTTGGTCGATCAAAGTCTATCGCTACTTTATTGTACCACCAAAATATATAGTTCTTATTAGCATTTCTGCTCGATAGTCCACTATCGATAGTTTTTCGATAGACTTTCAATAGTTGAGGCAAGAGCAATAGTATCGATAGTATTGATAGCTCCGTTAGTATTAATACTATCGACACAGAGCCATACTATTGATACTATCGATAGTATCGAAGTAGTAGTATAAAATCATTATCGATAACATTGATAATATATATAGTGGCCGATTTTAATATTTAACTGCAATACTATCGATAGTATTGCTGTGTGTCGATAGTATTGACCCTAATGGAGCTATCGATACTATCGATAGGCCTATCGATATTGTAGATGATTTTCGAGGTCAACGGTAGTTTTGATAACTATTTATAGTCAGATAAGATTGGATTCTTTCGCTCCGCAGGAGAGGAGAGTCGCGCACGAACTTGTCGGACTATAAAAGAGAGGCTGTTACATCTACTACACTAATATTATATAAGGAAAGATTTGATTGTTTGTTTGTTTGTATTATTAATAGGCTTCGAAACAACTGGAACGATTCAAATGAAATTTAGTACAGAGATAATTTGAGACCCTGGAAAGGTAGACTACTTTCTGTGGCAATATAAAATCATCAGGGGGGTGAAATGGGGAACGAAAGTTATATAGAAAATCAGAGTTTTGGCGCGGATGAAGTCGCGGGTAATCTTCACCGATCTTCTTTTGTTTGAATTGGAAGATTTATCGATTCTCGTACCTTACAAAAAAATATATAGCACGAAAAACACCAAAAAAGGTGTGTGACAATTCTGCACATACTCACACACAGAGTCTGTTTTTACGTTAGCAGATAACTTTATTTCAATCATTTTGCCACGCGTTAATAATAAATGAACAAATAAATGGGCACGGATTTAATATTTCAGCCTACTAATATAAAAATATACTTGCGACGCACTTCGGCTTTATACACCGTTGCAATTAAAATTAAAAAAAAACCTACCGTCAAATTAGAACCTCTTCGTTTTTTAAAAATCGGTTGAAAAATTTACATTCAATGAAGCCCATGTCACTCAGGTATAATGTAGTAGCATTCTACAAATAAAAGAATTATCAAAATTAGTTCTGCAGATCCAGAGATTACTTCCTACAAACAAACCTGCAGACCTTTTGCAATATTATTAGTATATACAAAAATATTAAGGTTATTATAGTTCATTACGAGTACCATTCACAGGTTGTGGTTTACAATAGATTGCTTAGTGAATGCTTATCACTTAAAAACAATAAAATAACTATTTCTCTCTTATATTACGCTTAGCAAAACCTCAGACAGACAGACGGACATGAAACTATAAGAGATAAATGTTAATTAAAAGAGGAAACTTAATTGGAGTTAGTGTTTTTAATTTTGTAATTGTGTTTTATCTTAATATTAATTGTAACTGTATGTTTCTCAATATTAATAAAATATAAGGGTTACTTTTATATAAATGAAAAAAAAAAATCATAATTAAATTGTTTAATTAATAACAGGAAGCTAAAAAGTTAACTTGGGCGTTGTGCGTAAGTAGGTATGGGTCAAAAGTTATCAAGGTAGTTCTGATAACTCATAGGAAATCCCATGACTGATATCGTTAAAAAATTGAAATAAATGTGCAACTTATTAACAGTAAATAATTTTAACAAAATTAGTTTGATAACACGGAAACCTAACTTGTGTCAAATAATTAAATTTACATTCTTAGTAGTTTCTTCTTGGACCGACTACCTGGGGAAGGTGGCCGGTGGTGGCTGGATGCGAGAAGCGGAGGACCTTGAAAGTTGGCGCTGTCTTGGAGAGGCCTATGTCCAGCAGTGGACTGCAATAGGCTGATATGATGATGACATTCTTAGTACATTTCAGATTGTAATGAGTTTTTAAATAAGTATTTTGGTGTCCATCATACTGCACATTAAATATGGATCACCAAGAATATAAATATTATTTATAATAGTTTATTTTATATTCTGAACTGAATGATACTACCTATAATAGTTTCAAATCAATCCATTTACAGCTATTACGACTATCAGTAATACAATAAGTCTGAATACAATTAGATATATATTGTATAAGTCAGCCTATTAGATCCCACTGCTGGGAAAAGGCCTCACCTCAACTATGAGGAGGAACGAGCCATACTTCACCACGCGGGCTCAGTGCGGATTGGTGGAGGGGTGTATGTAAGGCAAGTGACAAACCTTACTGTCAGAAGTTATCAAGCCGCCCTAGGGCCTCTGACTAGGCTTAACGACTAATACCACAGATATTAGCCGGGACCAACTGCTTAACGTGCCTTCCGAAGCACGGAGATGCTTGTCATGGACGTCACTTAAATGGTCGGAATGGTCACCCATCCAATCACGACCGCGCCGTGGGTTGCTTAACTTTTGGTAGCACTACCAAAGCGCTGCCGCCACTGCGCCACAAGCACCTCTGATATATATTGTGCTGTAAATAAATTATAATATTATTCATTTAACTTATGTTGTTATATAAAGTTCTAAAACAACATCAGTTAATATTATACATTTTTACAGTTAATTTCCAGTTAATTTTACAGTTAATATTGCCATAGTAGACATAGAGTCAGTAGCTCCAATTTCAATAATGTCTTCAATACGTGTATTCTCTAAAAAAAAACAGCGCTTAGCTTTAAAAGATCTATGAGTATTACTTTTGAAATATTAAAAATTAAGATTATTGAGATATTTTGACCTACACTATTCCCAAGAAAGAGCAATATCTTTGTATTTATCAGCAGGAGTTTTTGTCATTGCTTAACAAATCAATATATCATAATAAAAACTATTTTTAACCGCTTTGAGATTTGATAATGTAAAATTGGCTATTTGATATGAACAATCGTTGATGTACTTTTAATGAACTATCAAAACGCTATTCTTCAATATATTTTGTATGGGAATTGTTATGACGTTACATTTCACTACAGTCAACTAAATTACTTTTTAGAGTGTCAATTACCCTAATTGTAAATCGAATGTGTTTTTTACATAAGTTAATGCCCTTTGCGTGAATCGTGAGTTATTGAAGGTTTTCCAACAATATCTACCGTGTTCCCTAGTACACTGTGTCCTTTATCACATTATTCACACTGATTATTATTTCATGTTAGTAATGGATGTTTATATGTATTTAAGTATTTCTATCCGTTATCCTAGTCACCATAGCACAAGCTCACGCTTAGTTTGGGGCTAGGTAATTGGTGTGTTTGTTGAAACAATTTATTATTATTATTATTATTTATTTATTATTTACTTACTCAAAGACAATCTTTGAAATGGCCATCTGTTTTGCATACTCGGAATGTAACATCCTATTATTGTCATTGTAATTGGTTTTATGTATCTAGCTACTGGATTGCCAACTAGTAATAAGCCTTTTTAATTTATATTGTATAATAATGTATTAATATTAACAAGGCCTTTGCCCAGCAGTAGGACAGTAAAGGCTAAGTAAAAAAAAACTTACAATCATCTTAGCGCTATCCCCGGTTATGCATTCTCGCGCGAGGTACCAGGGTCCGGATCCAGGATATGGCAGGAACGCACTGACGCTCAAAGACATAATGAACAATTTTAGGATACAGAAGGAAATAAATGTTATACCTTTAAACGAGCAGTTTTTGTATATTTATTTATCCATACTAATATTATAAATGCAAAAGTGTGTCTGTCTGTTACCTCTTGACGCTTAAACCACTGAACTGATTGAGATGAAATTTGGTATAAAGACAGTTGGAGACTCTGGAAAGGACATAGGCTACACTTTGTCGCGATATAAAAATAAACACACAATGTATAGTGTATTTTTCACCTGTTTAAAAAAATACATGTGTAGCTATTTGAATACTGTTTATGTGAATTTAAAGTAGTAACAGGAAAAAATTGCATGCTTATACTCGTATTGGAATACCCACATATTCACAAACACTGCATCGAAATTTCGAAATCCAGACACAACAAGTTTTTATTTACGTAATATTTTTGTTTTGTTTAATAAACTAAGCATCTACTATGTACTAAGGTTTTTATTTAAATATTTGAATGTAAACATAGCGTATGGTAACGAATTTTTTACGGCTGAATTTTATTTAGGACGAATAAAAATAAAAATTTATTAAACAGGAGAAATTATAAAACACTGTCAGCCAAAACAACAAAAACAAAATCAAAGCTTCTGTCAGAGTTGTTTTTAAGTACAAAATATTATGTTTTGTCAAAATAAAATATATGGATACCTATCTTATTTACCATCTGACATGCAACCTAACTTAAATATACTTAGGTTTATTTAAAAAAAATATTTAAACTTGCACACAGTTTATTGTACAAATGGCGGACTTAATGCTAAAAGCATTCTCTACCAGTCAACCATAGGCCTAAACAGAGAAAATACAGGCGGTGCAAGATAGCATATTAAATATCTCTAGCATCTTTAAAGCAAGCTAACTTGCTTTCTTGAAATAAATGGATTTTACTATTTTGTGAAATTTACTTGGGTTTTTTAATGTAGTAAGCTTGTATTGTAGAGGTGATTGTGGCGCAGTGGCGGCAGCGCTTTGGTAGTGATACCAAAAGTTAAGCAACCCACGGCGCGGTCGTGATTGGATGGGTGATCATTCCGACCATTTAAGTGACGTCCATGACAAGCATCCCGGGCTTCGGAAGGCACGTTAAGCAGTTGGTCCCGGCTAATATCTGTGGTATTAGTCGTTAAGCCTAGTCAGAGGCCCTAGGGCGGCTTGATAACTTCTGACAGTAAGGTTTGTCACTTGCCTTACATACACCCCTCCACCAATCCGCACTGAGCCCGCGTGGTGGAGTATGGCTCGTTCCTCCTCATAGTTGAGGTGAGGCCTTTTCCCAGCAGTGGGATCTAATAGGCTGACTTATTAAGCTTGTATTAGGACTATGTATATTTTGTAGTTGTTGCTATCTAATGGTATGTGTCATGTCTTTGAAGTGACATAGACGTGGTGTCCCGAATTACCAACTTGTGGATCTTTTGAATTTTTCAATGTGTTAAATTATGTGAATAAACAACTTATTTTCATAATATTCGTGTATGTAGTTAGTATATAGTATGTATGTATATAGTATTATTATATTTTGTATGCATAATAATTGTATGTTTATGTACTGAGAATTTTTATTAGTATTATTAACATGTAATATCCTTAGTAATTTATGTATATATATGAATGCTTATATCGTGTTTTTTTTTATTCTTTTCTTTACCCATTTCCCTTTATTTCGATAGTTTTCACCGCCGATCCAATTCAATTCTAGACTGTCCACCCGAAGGTTGTCTGGAAGAAATTGCTTTCAGCAATAAGTCCGCCTAAATTATACCACTTTCTGTGAGCATTTATGTAAATTTATACTGTGTGTGGTGTGCAACAAAGAGTATCTATCAATGTTTATTGATAATTACACCTTGACCACTAAGCTTCTCTCCAAAATGGACGGTGCTATATTACACAACGTCCGGAACCCACGTGGTTGCCCGCGGAACCCCGCACGCAGATGTGCAACCGGTGACTCATGCGCACGTACTGGCGAGCGGTAAAGCTGCTTCGGGCAATATTTTTTTACGATTTAAAAAAAGAAAAAACGTATTTTGTGCTGAGTGAAACTAGTTAAAGGACTGCCCAAAAACGGAGTGCAATGTTTTCAGGTTTTTTGTATGTGTTGACGGTTCTTTATTTAGTTTATCCAAACTTCTCCGGTGTTATTACAAAAAATTAGACCAGGTTTAAAATGGCTCTAAATATTAGCCGACAACAGAGGAATGAATGACACATCCATGACATAACCTAATAGAGAAGCGCTTTTCTAATTGGCTGGCTAATAGCTTAGTCCTGTTTTAAACCCGGTACTAAGTTTTTGGCATAACGGGGCTCAAGTTTCACACACACACACACACACACACGGCGAATACTTACAATATAATTACTAAGTTAATTGCGTGAGTTTGGCGACGCTTGTCGTTTGTCACATTTATAGAATATTATGTTTAAAAAATGTAAGTAAATCGAATGTTGGCTGAATTTGCTTGTAATAAATAATAGGTAGGACAGAGAAAAGCAATGTTTAACTTAACAAATAAATACAATTACAATAATTAAAGTTAGCTTATAAAGATCCTATTGCTGGGGAAAGGCCTCACCTCAACTATGAGGAGGTACGAGCATAACAAAAAAAACAAACTGTAATAAAAAAATTGAAAATAGTATTTAACGTTCTTAATTAATGCAGTGTTATGACTAAAGAAAATATTAGCTATTCTTATTATCGTAACTTATTAACAACTCAGCTTATAAACAATGGGAATAATCTGGATTCTTTCAAAAGCAGATGGGATGGATGGAGTCTAATTGAGAACGCAGGAAGAAAAACATTCCTAAAGATTATGGATCGGTTGCGTGTTTGGTTTTATTTATTTATTTATTAACATTTGCGTACTAGGTGTATATATTATAAGGATAAAATATATAATACAATTTGTGAACTTATGACCTAGTTACCCAGAAGGTATGGTTTGTGCATTATGATCATCTACTGCAAGACTTGGATAGGGATTCAATGTTTTGAAGATGAATTAGAAATAAGTAATTTGCTTCGTTATTGATAAATTTATTTTAAAGTTTGAAACAGATAAAATAGATAAATAATTAATTGTAGTTTCAAATAATTTTATTGTTATTGGTGTACTACATATGGGACAATATACGGTGTTAAGAAGTACCTAAGAGTCAAATTGAAGGGAATTTAGAACCGGGTGGTTCTTATACATATTTGACTCGTATTTTCTTAACCCTCTATACTTATACGTAACTTACATTTTTATAATATTTTTTTAGCCAGTAAAAGACTCGACACACAACAAATTTTTAAAAATATATTTGATTAACCGTCTCATAATACATATAAACAAGTGTAATAGCAGTGGCAAAATCATTATTGAACTCATTAAAACACAATTTTACGAATTACTTCGCGATTTATTTACATTTTATTTAAAACCTGACGTTTCGAACAATTTACAGCCGTTGTGGTCAGACAGAAGGGAGACTGAGACGCGAAGTAATCAGTAAAATTGTGTTTTTATGAGTTCAACAATTCGCGTAAACATAAGATACAAATATCATCATTGAAGTTACCAAGTAGGTAAATACCTTGTTATTAAGCACATTAAAATAAGACTTGAATCTAAGCAACTCAACAAAACAGTCAAATAATATGCAGTATTAATTCAGATCTTCACTAACACGGAGTCTACATAGTGGGTTAATAAGGTTGACCTCTTTCGGTTTATTTATTACCTACTGCCTACACTAGTGTTTTATTAACGGCATTACTAAGCTGTGGTCCTACTATGACGATGTGTCCATATTTTAACCGACTACAAAATTGAGGCTCTATGTTTGAATGTATGTATGTTTTTTTATGTACGCTCACTAATTTCTTTAGTTCAATTGTGGACTGACCTTTGAAATTCTTTTTTTTATTGAAAGGTTTTCCTGAGGTTGTCCCGTTGCCATGTAGTCAAGATCTGATGATGGAATCCTAGAGAACTCTTGAGATTTTGTAAAATTTCAAAAACTACACTTTTGTGCTCCATTGACATAATACATAATAATATATAAAACTACAACCCGAGTTCACCAATTTTTAATCAGTCCGTAAACGTAATTTGACACAATTTCCATACAAAATATATCAAAAACATGATAACTGCTGTTAAAAAATTAAACATGTGTTGGTGAACTAGACCCTAAGGAGAGCGTTTTTGTTTTTGTTTAAAATCAATGTACTTACAGATTATGTTTATTTTTCCTTGTTTGACTATTTTTGAGTTATGTTATCCGTTGCCTAAGGCATCCACTGAACATCAGTTCGTTCACTCGATTGCCACGAATAATGTTAAGCCTTTTCGCCTGTAATTTTTAGCTATGCATCTTGTGTGTGTGAATGGCGAATATTTTTATTTTAATTCTTCCAATGACATATGAATGGTCAGATTCCCCTGTTAACAGGGTCACGGAGGTCAGATGGCAGTCGCTCCACTGTAATTAATTAAATTAGCTTGACGTTAGTTTGAAAGTCATTATTGCTTCTAAAAACTTTAATTTTGAGGCGGTCCGGATAACGTCTTAGGGAGTAGCCCTCCTAAGCTATTTGGCTTGTTATATAGCTGTAGACGTAGTATCTATTATACAGGGTGTACCATTAATGAAAGATAATCCATAAGGTACAGATCAGTTACATGATGCTCTACTATATGCCAAAAAAAATAAAGTAAAAATTGCACCTAAATTAAATTCTGTTTTGGCAAATAGTAAAGCTGGCTCGTTTCTAGCTCAAAGGATAAGTATAGCTATCCAACGCGGTAACGCAGCCAGCATCCTCGCCTCCTTGCCTCAAGGACACGGGTTTAATTTTGATTAAGTAGGTTTTAAGGTTATTTATTTTTATTTCATGCATGTCTTTGTTTTTCTTTTCTTTTATTAAAAAGCCTGCTTCGAGTAAAAATTTTGCCATTTTTGAGATTTTGGTTTTGAGTTTTCATTATTTTTGGGGGTCTTGCTAACATTTTAAGTAAAAAGTTAACATTGATATTAGTGTTTGAAATATTTAAAAGTTATTAAATAGTAACACACATTTAAAAAGTCATTCATTGTAGAAGTAGTACAACAATTAAATATTTATATATCGAAAATGGTAACACTTTTACTTGAAAATTTTTTTGACACATAATAGGGCAAGATGTAACTAATCTCTACCTAAAGGATTATCCTTCATTAACGGGACACCCTGTATATCTACCTATCCACATAAGTACTACTCGGCCAAGCCAACTAGACAACTGTCAAACGACTCAAAATAAAAAAAGTATATATTTTTATTTTATTTTTAATTTTAAAAGTATTCATCACAGGATACCCGAAACAATTTTAAATAAGAGTTTCCGTGCCTGGTTCTTTACGTAAGTGATTTGAAGTTTATAGATCCAAGACTTTAGAAATTACAAGGGGGTGACACCGTGTAAACGATTTTTGCGGACTATATCTCGCAAATGGTATAGCTGATATAAAAGTGTTGTATGGAAACCCTTTTCATAGTCCTTTTCAATGATACCCCACACAAGGGGGTGCACTCAAAAAAATAGTTCTCCCCCCTTTACACGTATGGGGAGGTACCCTTAAAAAAGGGTAATTTATTTTTTTTGTATTTTCAAAAATGTGATCTATATGTGAAGTATCCTCGAACCAATTACATACAAATCAGTTCATAAAAGTAGAAGTTATTCTGCTGTGACAGACTAGGACGGACGGACTGAACGATCTTATAAGGGTTCCTTGTCAGAATACGGAACCCTAAAAAGCAATACGTTACAATTTAAATGAACTGCCTATATTAATTTTAACACCATTGCTTTTTAATTTCCGTCGGTACTTTCGTTGTATTTGTCGCTGAAAGTCCTTTGGCAGTTGTGTAATTGGCTTGGTCGGGTAATACCTATTCGGTGTAGGTTACGGAGGTCACATGGCATTCGCTCCACTGTAGTTACCCGTGGCATATCTTGGATGATAGTACAAAGCAAACCGTGGGCCTTGCGAGTGCACAACCTGGATAACGCTATGATGATACTGATTTATTCTACAAATCCACAAAGGTGATAACGACAATTGACTTGTATAAGTATGTAAGTAAAATACACGCATTGTTGCAACAGCAATTTTGTAGCTAAAATGTTCTTTAAGAAAACAAATATTCAACGATAGCAAATTTTAACGTTCCATTGTGCCTTGTTGTGTGTATGGTAATTACAGATAATGGTTATCTCTATCATAGAACAAATAAGGCCCAAGGTCCTTTAGCAAAACGAATTTCTTGTGACACAGTTTATAGAGACACATTCTTCGGCATGAGTTGTAACGAAAACTACCGAAATTCTTCGTTTGCTAAGTATATACGCAAATGTATTTACTTTTTAATCACATACAATGTAGGGCGGGGCTTTGTATAAAAGGATACGTTTTTTGTCTATCTAAGCATGTCGTAGTTTTTATTCGGTTTATTTTATTTTATTTTTATTTATTTAGGAACACAAAAAGGAATAACATCACATAATACACAATATATAAGATTACAATTTTAGACTAGATATTATCCCAAAGTATAATATATAGTAATGTGTATCAGCGCTAAGCCCCTACCTCTTTCTTATGATATTGGATGCCCTGACATCGGACATACAGAAAGAGGCCCCTTGGTGCATGTTGTTTGCCGACGACATTGTGCTAGTTGCCGAAGACTCTCTTGAGGTCCAGAGCAGACTGGAGGAATGGCGACAAAGACTGGAGAACGTTGGCCTTAAAATCAGCAGAACCAAAACCGAGTATCTGTTCTGTGACTTTGGCGTCCAGTCTCCAGTCTTTTACCTATAACCCTTGCAGGAATGCCCTTACCAGTCTGTTCCGACTTTCGGTACCTCGGGTCTATCGTGCAAAATGACGGCGATATTGACAGGGACATTAAACATCAAATCAACGCGGGTTGGATGAAATGGAGGCAGGTCACAACAACAACATGCGATCCACGGATGCCCTTAAGGTTGAAGGGCAAAATTTACAAGACCATCATAAGACCTGCCTTACTGTACGGATCGGAATGCTGGGCCGTTAAGAAGATGGATGAAAAACGACTGCATGTAGCGGAGATGAGAATGTTGCGATGGATGTGTGGAGTGACAAGAATGGACAAAGTAAGAAATGAATATATAAGGGGAAGTTTGCAAGTGGCGCCTGTGACAGAAAAGATGACGGGAAACCGTTTATCTTGGTATGGACACGTGATGAGAGGAGAGGAGAATCATGTGACAAAAAGAGTGATGAGTATGAATGTTAGTGGAAGGGAAGAGGCCGACCTAGAAAGGATGGATGGACTGTATAAAGCATGATATGATTGTGAAAGGAGTGGATGAGTCAATGACGAGTGATAGGATTGTATGGAAGAGAAAAACATACTGCGCCGACCCCAAATATAATGGGAACAGGGCAAGCGAATGATGATGATATTATCCCAAAGTATGTGTCCACTGCTTGATTATTAATTGGTATACCTTAGGAACAATTAAGAAACTAACTAGTTAAAAAACCAAAATCATCATCATCATCATCCTCCTAGCTTTATCCTGGTTGTGCACTGCACGCGAGGGCCAAGAGTCCGCTAACCATGATCCAGGTTGTGGCAGATCAGGTAATTACAGTGGAGCGACTGCCATCTGACCTCCGTGACTCTGTAACCAGGGGAACCTGACCAGTTTTGGATCATGATTACACATGCAGTCGCCTGAATGTGCAGGTTTCCTCACGATGTGTTCCATTACCGTAAGGGTCTCAGTTAGTGAATCAACTAATGTACATAACTCAGAAAAAAACAAATAAAAAGAAAAAGAAAAGTGAACTGTACACAATTAATAAAAGTAGTACTCGAATTGCGATCAATATTCACCCAATTGTACAATTGTATGTATTTTACTTCAAGATTGTGAATATTAAGATTGTGAATGTTTCTTTTAGAATAAATATTATATTAGAAAGAACGTAACATTTTGTCAAGGTGAACCCAAAAGTTCGAGTCCAATTAGTATCAACAAAATCATTATCTAGCAGGATATATGTATATCCTTTTTAATCGCTTCTTTGCAATCTCATCTATAGAAGTGACATTGAAGTATTTAAGAGAGCGCCCTTAGGTACCTCGTTCCTAAATTCTGCCCATCTCCCTTTCAAGTGCTCTGTGCTATTATCTAGATTAAGAAACCGGCCTAGTGCGAATCGGACTCACGCACAGAAGGTTCCGTATATTATTATCTATACAACATCAGATACTGTATTATAACCTATTTAGTTTTAATGTGGACAAAAAAATTACACTAGTTGTAAGGGAGCCACCCTGTTTTTATATATTTAAATGTAACTATTTCTAAAGTGTTTTGATAACCAAATATTCTGCGAATATTTCATGAATCGGCCTGTTGTCGTTATTAATACCGAGCAAGAAAACGGCAAAAAAATCTCATTTGATGAAGGGTTCCCCACATAAATATTTATTTTATTCTATTTTAGTATTTCAAAATTTAAATTTTCTAGTGCTTCTATTAAGGTTCAATGAGATACAGCCTGGTCACAGACAGACAGACGAACAGTGGAGTCTTAGTAATAGGAACCGGAACCCTAAAAACGTAGTTAAGAACATGACGTTACACTTTCTTCAAGAAAAGTAAAGATAAAGCAAAGAAAAAGTGTATTGTGCTGTCTCAAAGGAAACGCGCTTTGATCTCGTAATTGAATATCAGTTTCATTCTTATCTCTTTGGCATTCATAAATCATCTTCGAGCTTCAATATTCACTGATAAATGGATATTCAATCGATACAGCTACTTAACAGTACTTAAATAAATTATTTATTCACGTTCTTGCGTTTTACGACCTCGTTTACTTAAATATTGGATTCGAATCTGCCTTGTCTGAAATTAAATTGAAGTTCAGCCTCTCTCTTTCTCTGTTAAACAAACAAAAAGAGACAGGCTACTATAATTTAGAAACGTCAAATTAAGTGACGCGATTGCTTACGTATTCTTACAAGGTATTTAAATTGATACTATATTTTGTCTTGGATAATACATACTAATATTATAAATGTGAAAGTGTGTCTGTCTTTCTGTCTATCTGTTACCTCTTGACGCTTAAACCACTGAACCGATTGAGATAAAATTTGGTATGGAGACAGTTGGAGACCCTGGAAAGGACATAGGCTACATTTAGTCGCGATATAAAAACATAAAGAGGGTGAAATGGGGGATGAAAGTTTATATGGAAAATCAAACCTTTGCGGGCGAAGTCGCGGGGAACTTCTAGTATTTACATACAAACAAAAATATTTTACTAAATACACACCAAACTAAACTAAAAACTAACTAAAAGTAATGTAAATATATATTTACAAAATATAAAAAGAATTAGCCCTAGCAGTGCCGAAAGAACTGGGTGCCTAAAAGGCTGGCAGCATTGCCCTTCTGGATGGTAATACTGATTCTTTGCCCAAGGTAGCTGCCAGCCTTTTTTTTACAAGTATTCGACGAACTTTCATCGTCGAATGAAATCCCTACTGGATTCTTTAATTGCCTTAGTCACTGACAGCGGTTTAGTCTAACGTTTTTATATTAATAGACATATAATAGTGGCAGAGAAAGAGAGAGACTAAACTTAAATGTAATCCTAAACAGCACATTAAAATAGAGTCCATTGTACTTTTGGTACTACACATAAGTACTCATTGCAAACTTTAGGTCTTACTGCCGTACTCAGAGACGTCAATTATAGTTAATCCTTCATTTAGTCTCATATACCGTACTTTTCTATTCCATTGACAAAGAAAGTGACAGAACGAGACCTAATTATACATTAAATTTAATTGACGTCCCTGAGTGCGGCAGTAAGAGGTTCATTTTATGATCATACTCTTTTGACAAACCCTTATTTTTATAAGAAAACAAAAAATAAGAAAATAAGAAAACGTTAAAACCTGGTAGTTTGTGTATTTTCATATTTGACTTGAAAAGAAATGACAATGTGGAGACGATGAAGATGATTTCATTTATTTATTTTTTTAAATTGTTTTTAACAAACACACCAATTATCTAGCCCCAAACTAAGCGTGAGCTTGTGCTGTGGTGACTAGGATAACGGATAGACATACTTAAATACTTTTATAAACATCCATGACCTAGGTACAAATGCTCGTGCTTATCACACAAACATTTGCCCCTTGCGGTATTCGAACCCGCTATTGTACTACTAATCTAATCTACTACGTACTAATAAAAAACTAATCTAGGTACACTAATATTATAAAGCGGAAAAAATTGTATATTCGTATGTTGGAAACGAATAATCTTTAAACTACTTGACCGATTTTTAAAATGATTCCACCAGTAACAGCGACATTATTTCTGAATATTGTTTTTAATTGAGACCCTTGTTAAGCCCGAGTTGGTCGATGTACTAAAAAAATTCACAATCGATATGCGACAGTCGCACAACTGACACAAAAAATGTCTCGTCGTCTAAGTTTTCACAACAAAAAATATCCTTAAAACTTAACGTTTTTATCGATGACTATACATCCTCCCACAAGGCCCCACGGCGCCTGATCGCCCGCAACAATTAAAGTATGTAGGTCGGACGCCCACAGACTGGCGCTGTACTCGACTGTACTCGTAGGGAGCATAGTGATGAGCAGAGCGGGTGGCAGAAGCGGAAGCGATTTGCTTAAAATTATGTTGTTTGGAAAATCTCAATGCATAATAGATACTAGACGTAAGTAGTATTAACGTATGTGCTGTTGATTTTCTCAATAAAAAAAATAAAAAATTAGGGATTAAGATCAAGGGCTATCCGGCAAGACTGCCGCTTCTCTTAATTGCAACGCATGTAATGATTGCAATAGTTAGCTTTCAGATGAACATAGCTTTCACAGTGATGACGTCTGGAAAGCAATGATATGTGTTGTGTAGTGGCTCGAGCTCTGGACTAAAAAATAGAGGTTGCAGGTTCAAATCCCGCTAAAGGCAAATGTTTGTATGAAGATTATGAGATTTTGTTACTTAGTCATGGATGTTTATACATTTATAAGTGTCTATCCGCTATCCTAGTCCCCAAGCTTACGATTAGTTTGGGGCTAGGCACACAAAGATTTAAAACCACAGACAAAGTTGGAACAATGTATTATTATTATCACTATAGAGATACTAAAAACTAGTAGGAAATTAGAGAAACAAGATAAATGGGAGTAGAGATGTATATGGATAGAAAGAGAGGAAGAGAGTGACATAATAAACAATAATAATAGAGTGTCATATAAATTTAAACTATACATAAAGAATATATTTACAGCCAGCTAGTGATTTGAGTACCATAAGGTTTCAACAGAGATAATAATCCCAGTAATATGCCCTAATTTTGGAAATGCAATCGCAATCGCTATAGCTTTTGAATAGAAGGAGGTACACCTCTGGGTGTATAATTTTTCACTCAATCTTCTAGACGATTTGCTCCGAGTTTGTTTACGTTCTGTCTTTGTCAATGTTATTTACGCAAAAGTAAGAGGGAAATACCAACCAATTTTGTTATTTGATATTATAATTTAGTTATATTTTGGGTTTCAAAAGATGGACTTATTATTTGATAAAGATAAAGCGGGAAAGGTGTCAGCAAATTAATGATGCCTCAAAATTCAACCCGGTTCGGATTGGTTTAGTAGAGGACTAAGAAATTTTTTAATATAGGAGTACAAACAGTTTGTGTGTTTTCTTTTATTTCACGAACACTTTAAAATAACACTTTAATTTTTTATTTTATTTATTAATAAAATTCACAGCTCTTTCTTAATATTAAACTAAACTAACTTGCTAAACTTACAGCCAAACATGAATTTACATTTTATAAAATTGGATTTAATAATTTTTGTACCATAAACAAAATATTAGCAAACCAAAATGTTTTACTTAGATGATCAAAAGAACGTTTGGGATCACTATAATCTCGAACTAATAAACAAGTCCGATTCATTTATATTCAATCCACATTTAGATGTTACAACTCACAAGTTCATTGATCTAAAAGTTTACAGTCACACTTTTAAATATTTTCTTCGCAATTTCCAACAGTTCAATGACCCCTCATTTTCCATTACATTTCCCGACCGCGCCCGTTACCGCGCCCCGTGTCACTATGTGCTCGCTCGAAGACCACACAGCTAGACCCCTCGACCCCACAGTAACGCGCGACCCCGCCCTCGCAGGCGCACGCCTGACAGGTCAGCTTACACTGGCCAGCGTTCTGACCTCATAGCTTTCTGTTGTTCTTTATTCCAATTCAAACTTCTAGAGTGTGTGCGGATGATAACTGCGGCGTTCTATTATTTTTAAATTCGAATCCTGTTCCTCTTTTGATTGTGGATTTTTGTAGTTTTTTTTTTTATTGACAGATATTTGCAAAAAAATGGGTTATGCGAATTTTTAACTTTTTATTTAATAATAGCTTCTGGAAAAGCTATTATTAAATATATGTGTAAAATTTTCTATTGTCATTGTAACGATTTGCAAGATTTGCGCAAAAGACGATTTCAATGTATCAAAATGTAACTTTTAATGTTTCCTCTCCCAAAGATGTTTATTCAGCCACACATAAGTCGATGAAAAACCGATTTTCCCCTTCAAAAAATCAGATTATCGGTTCAATCCCAACAAAAGAATAAGATTAGCATGTAAAAAAATATCTGTATAATGTGTTTCCTTTCACAGAAAGAGAACAATGGATGGAAATGTTGGAATCAACGCATCTGTCAAATGGAATAGCTACAAAATACGACTCTTTCATTCGCTGACGAACGTCGTCATTTGTCATATTCTGGTTATAAATGGGCTCTGTTTCGGCGACATGTTAATTTTTTTGTTTCTTGTCATCAGATTTTGACGAGTCTTTCGTTTTTTTTTTTGTTGTGTAGAGAAGTTTTTTATTTGTTTTATTTTTATATAATTAAAGAACTTACTCTCTAGCTTTTACGCCTTAGCCATATTTTGTGTATCCAAAAAAGTATCTTACATTTTTGCATGAGAAAGTTCAATTCATCTATCACTCGAATATTTTATTTCCTGCGAATTATTTCCTTGTTTTACGGCATTTGTGCCGTAAAAGCGACAATAAAGAAATAATAAAAGTCCATTTAGCAGCACAACTGTCTTTTCCCATGATTTAATAATTTACGGTTTACTCTTCTAACCACAGAAAACAATATGTCGTAAACCATTTTATTTTCATCGACGTCAAAGAAGCCGAGAAAAAATGTCTTAACACAAAAAAACAAAAAAAAAAAACAATAAAACACGGGCAATGACATGAAATATGTACAGCCAAATTCGTCACGAAATTGAAAAAGCAGCGAAAACTTCGAACCACTACAAAAAGGCCGAAAGCTTTGATCGATCATTCGCTCCGTCAAAAACTTACGTTTCGAGCCAGATCCTTGGCACTCCTAAGATGGTCGCTGCTAAAACGCTAAAATAATATATAACACACTGAACTAAAAAGCACTAAAGGACGCGTACGTACAGACATCGTCTTTATGAGCGCACGACTGTGTGTCGCTCCGCGCAGTCCGCTCGCCACTGATGGTGATCTAATTCAAAACGCACGGCTGTGCTGTGAAAGTGACGTAACCGGCGCCATTTTGAAACCCGCCCCCCGCGCCGCTAGGCTTCCGCTACTGGAAAAATGCACCATTTAATCAATTTCAGAAGTTGAGTGGTGGAATTTTTCGAAGCTTGCGGCTATGCTGTATCGCGGTACTATGATGGACTTTGCAATGGACAGGGCGGGGCAGGCTTAGACGTTGCAGGGCGTGCGGTGGAAAGGGCGTGTGACGTTCAAGTTTTTCCGATTCTACGCTGCGTAGTAAGGAAAAGTCGGAGCTTTTCTCATTTCTGCCTAACACGAGCAACAGGAAATTTGGAATGGGAAGTGTTTTTCGTAATTGTCGAATTGAAATTTTGGTTAATTTTTTAGTTGTAATATATTATTATCAAGTTGCTTCAATATAAATTGTTTCAACAATCACGCCAATTAAGTATATCTAATCCCAAATTAGGCGTAACTCTTGCTCGTGTGGTTGTAATTGTGAAGTTTGTTCATAATTTTTCGTAAATATTAAGTTTTTAAAAGTGAAAAAAATTACTATTGTTTAAATAGTGTAAAGCGCAATAACGGTGACACATTGAAACGCATAACGTTTATCGTCATAATTTCAATTGATATACATCATATGGCAGACAAATCAAAATGCATAATATGTTTTAGCAATCTTATTACTAAGCATAAACATAATAACGCCGAATTGTTGAAAGACAATATTAAAAACCAAAATCGTTAAAATCTATATTAATGTTTGTCATAATTTTATAAGGCATACTTTAAAACGCATAATTTTACTAAGCATAAATTAGCGATGGGCGATTGTTCGAAAAAAAATAATCGAATGAATCGACAATCGACCATTCGAACTATCGAATGTCGATTTAGTAATTCGGAAAAAAAATAATCGAATAATAATCGACAATCGAATGATAATCTATACTCGGCCCTTCGATGCATTCGATTGAATTGCCGCGACAGGACAGGCAGCGAACGAATGGTTAATCGACGGGACGAATGACGATTCATTCGTTAGTTGTTAGTAATACGGCCTGCGCACCTCACGCTCCTGTATTGCTCGCCGCATAATCGAAGGATAATCGAATGACTGCGGTTGCTTATCGAATACATTTGATTACAGGGACCATTCTAATAATTCGATTAATTTAGTAATAATCGCCCATCGCTAGCATACATGCCATATTCATAATTTTATTTGCCATTCTCTTAAAAATCATTACCCCTTTCAGATCTGGTCAATACAATTGCGCCGTTCAGAAAGTTATTTTTTTATTAAGAACTATTTGTATTTTGTGGACGGGCTCAGCATCGCACGATTGCGTTTGAATCGTTCTACCATATTTAAAACAAATTTGGCGCGGGTTCAGTCGCAGTAGAGGTCACGGACCTGTCAAGTTGAGAGTAATTTCAAGGTGCCACATTTTACTACTGCGAGACATTTTTTTTGGGTTTTTGTTAATAAATCGTCATTGTCGACGTATGATCACCATGTTAAGTACATTATCTATGGTTTTAGTGAATAATTGCATTTAAATAGCATTTGACGATGCGGACAGACGTTACCGAACTTTACTGAAACAATTGTATCCACTGGGGCCGCAACTGTTGTCTTTATTTTTTATCAAAAGTCTTTTTTATAACATTTTCCAATAAATATCCATTATTTATTGGAAGATGAGATGGCGAGTATATCATACAAGACTTAAGATGAGAATAGCAATGAAGATTGATAGGTTCTGAGAGTAGAACCCATCCCAGGGCCATCGGGAGTGGCAGGAGATTCCAATTCTGTGCACCCAGAGTCGAAAGATGACTCAGGAGATGACCTGGTTGACAGCTAACCGTTAAGCAAACTCGAATGAAAAATAACGAAATTCAATTACAAGCAGATCCGACAGAATCAGCTTCAGAGCCAAACCCAGAGCCTAGTCTTGCCGACTGCTTTATAAAAATGAAAGAATTATTTAAAATATTTGGTCTGTGAATAAGCCAAAATTAAATACAACAATAAAAGACGGCAAAGCTATGAAACCCATTTGTTCTCTTGGAGAAATAAAAATAATATTTGGTATTCATAGCATGATGGGATACGAACCCTGGGCCCGACACAATACAATTGTTAGCCCTAAAATTTTCCAAGATGGCGGTCGGAAAATGGAAATTGAACCTCAGATTTGAAATTTAAGGACCATTTTTAGCTAGGTACAACTGTTTGTTTGATTGTATTCGGCGTACTTTGGCCGCCGGTCTGAAAGGGTTACTCACTTAATAACTTAATGTAACTTATAATTATGTATTAATTATGATATAAAATAGCTTCTAAGTTATAAATAAGCCGGCGAAGCGCCAAAAATTAGTTAGGTTAGGTACTCGGTAAATAAGGAATAATTAGATCAGGTTTTATTACATTGTGTTAGGTTAGGTTAGAAATGTTGACCACAACGGACCGCTGCCGCGAGACCGCTCGCTTCGCTCGCTCGGCTCGCGCGGCAGCGGCCGGTAAAGCGCCAAAAACTAATTTATTAACTTCCTAATAAAAAGTTAAAAAAAAACCCAGCTGCATACAAAAATTGATCGAAAAGTCGGCTATGTCTTGGACCTTTACTACATCAATCAAAACACATCTAATCGAAATATTAATATGGTAATTATATGTAATCATTCCTTAAGCGTTAGGGATTTTGCCCGTTATGCTTAATGAATGTATGTCATCTAAATATTATGGCAAACAAAAATTATGTTTTTAACAGTTATGCTTAACGAAATTATGACTTTTTATGCCTTCCAGATTTCGGCCATTTGATGGTATGAAGTTATGCTATAAAGGCGTATGCCAAATGACTATTAAGGCCATTAGTATTATGCATTGCCAGTTTATGACGAAAAACCTTATGCGTTTCAATACTAAGTCAAAGTCTTTGTATCTACGAATTTTGGAAACTTCAAGATTTAACGTCGGAAAAGTTCACGACATAATTATTTCCAATGGAGATTTTTAATTTTTTCGATAAAAGATTTTTAAAAATTATACCTGAGAAACTTGTGAAAATACTATTTATCCAAGTACATAGTTAATATTAGTATTTTATTAAGCTAAGCGAGCCGTAGTAATGTTATTACTCAAACATTGGCCTCTTGGATGTAAAATAAATCTCCTTATTTTAGTTAAAAAGTGTAATTAAGTGTTCAGGCATTTTACAGAACCAATTCTGATATTTGCTTAGATCGATTGTTTGTTTAGGAAAATGATAAAATCGTGTTGTAATTTTTCTTCCTCCGTGATTTATTTGACTTAGGGAATTGACCAAATCTTGTTTTATCATATCCATGTGATATAATTGATGCCCCGTAAAGAATGTGCCAGACTGACACTGGAGATAGCTTACTACCGCACTCAGACACTTCAATTAAATATAACCTATAACTAAGTCTCGTTCTGTCACATTCTTTGTCAATGAAACAAAGAGGGCGACATGAGACTTAATGAAGGGTTAACTTTTTTTGTCGTCTCTGAGTACAACAGTTAGCCATAACTTTCAGATAAACTCAAGAAAAGTGTTTTGGTTCGGGAAATAATGTCACTTTTTGTCCAAAAACTCTATACGGACATCCTGTATACGTAGATTCAGTTTACTTAAAGAACAAGTACCTCACAAGTGAAGGATAATTTTAATACATGTTGTGGAATTCCGTGTTTCTTCATTCATGACCTACATATTTCTAGACAGCTTGAGCCAATCGATAGACGCGTCCACTAATCCGTCGACTAATCCGCCGATGGTTGATATATCCCGTCTTATGAACGTCACTTCTACGATTATTAGTATCTTTTCTACCCTACCGTACTCTAGAAAGGTTTTTCTTTTTCTTTATTGAATTAATGAATAAGGTTGTAACTGTAATATATTATTTACAGTTGAAAATTTTGCTCTTAGTTTTTAAAGCTTTTGTAAGGCATTTTCCTTATACTTAGAATACAATATAAATTATCTTAATAAAATAATTAATATAATTTATCACTTAGCTGTTTAGTAATGTGGAGAAGTAATTTTCTCTCCACATTACTAAACAGCTAAGTGTAATCAATTTATATTGTATTTTCTTTTGATAAAACGGTCTTATTTTCGCTTTGAACATTATCATCACACCTTAAATTAGTACTTTGAAAACTAGCAGTAACGTTTCTCAAGACGTTTCCAATAAACGTTGACCTCTCATCACTACAAACAGTGATTCATCCCAAGCTCATCTTACAACGGATAAACATCTACCTTGACACATACTACGCTAACAATATCTTCCTTGCCAACTGGTCAAGATCGCAACATCCGTATCCTCATTATACTTGCTAGATAGATAGATAGATTAGTTCCTTCACATGCAGCATGGAAGTACATAGTCCAAGAGCTAGTGAACCCTCCGAGCAACGATCTTCCTGTAACCTTACGGTTACGATACACGTAACACCTCTTACTCGCACGCCCTTAGCAATTTTCTCCTCACCTGTCCAGGTCTTATGCTATTCAAAACCGCCTGTAATTTTACATAAATTTATTCTAAAACGGTTACTCAAAAATACAGGTATCGAAATCTCAACTATACAGGGGAAAGTTTATTATATCTCATCAATTACTGTGCTCCTTTCAATACACCTGTCACATACTTTTGCTCATTGTAACCGCCTGTCGTTTTCAATATGAACTACATCTTAATAAAATTTCAAGCTTACAGAAACAAGTTTATATAGGTACTCTATTTATTTCACAATTTAAAAAATTAAGGGGCTGATGACGTGCAGGACTGACGCCTGCCAGGGCATGGCTATTGCCCCTAGCATGCTATAAATCATTATTATTATTATTTGGAGCCTGTCGTATCCCACTGCAGGGCATAGGCCTCCCTACCCTTTCCCCACTCTCCACGATTTTGGGCCACTGCCTCCCAGTCTTCTCGATACGAGTCCAGCTCGTCATGCCACCGCCTTCTAGGTCTACCGCGTAGCCGTTTTCCATTTAAAGGGACCCACTTGGTGCATATCTTAGCCCAGAGGTCGTTTGTCCCACACAGTCCCATTTTAACTGAGCAGCTTTCTTGGAGATATCAGTAATGAGGGTTCTGAAGCGCAGTACGGTATTTCGGATGAGGTCAGATAATTTTACGCCCAGCATACTGCCCTCCATTGCTCTCTCGCAGACCTCCAGGCTGGACCTCTGACGATTAGTCAAAGACCATTTGGGCGCCGTACGTGAGGATGGGAAGGAAACACGTATCCATGATCTTACGCTTAAGGCATATTGGTAATTTGCCTTTCATAAAGTTTTTAAAAGACCAATAGCTCTTTCAGGCGTTTTCGAGGCGATTTCTATAAATCATAAGTCTACAAATTTCCATACTTACAGGAAGACAGGTTACTCGAAGGGTTCACTAGCTCTCTAGCTAATAAAACTGAGGAGTCAACTGGTCTATCCTTAATTTACCTGCTATCTCGTTTTCCCACGACTTTTAAGAAGATACAGTGGGATGTAGGTCAAAAGACTTAAGTGTGTAAATGGAAATAGTAGCAAACTGTTAAAAACCGTTAAGCAGTTGGTCCCGGCTAATATCTGTTGGTATTAGTCGTTAAGCCTAGTCAGAGGCCCTAGGGCGGCTTGATAACATCTGACAATAAGGTTTGTCACTTGCCTTACAGATACCCCTCCACCAATCCGGCACTGAGCCCGCGTGGTGGAGTATGGCTCGTACTTTCTCATAGTTGAGGTAGAGGCCTTTTCCCAGCAGTGGGGTCTATATAGGCTGACTTTTTGTTAAAAACCGGGCAATGCGAGTCGAGCTCGCACAGTCAGTGTTCCGTACAGTACAATCAAAGGTTTTTTTCTACGATGTAGGTAACCACCCCCTTCCAGTGATAGTGAAGTATTTCCTATACCCAAAGGTTGGCTGGGAGATATCGTTCTTAGCGATAAGACCGCACAATTCTTCTTCCGCACTTTCTGGGTAAATTGTATTGTTGTTACTTTTAAGGTGTGCAATAAAGAGTTATCCATCTATCTATCTTTTTAACCACTTGGTTTTTCGAGAGTATGTATGTATGTATAATTGTTTGGAAAATCCGACTTATGGCGCGAGCGAAGTCGCGGGGAACTGTTATTACGATTATAAAGAAGGGTTATATTTGGTCAGCAATTTTCTTTAAAGTAAGTAGCTCTTCCATGATGGGTTTCCTTAAAAATATCTGAAACGTAAGATTAATAATAGACGTTTTCATCATCTATGCGAGTAAACGTCATCCCGTCTTTGTAGTGTGCTCGTAAACGTATTTTGGGTTCCGTCCAAAACTTGCTTTATGGGGGCAATGCCTGAGTGACTCTACGACTGACGAATCATTTTTGGATTGTGGAAAATAATCTTTTCCTACTTCCTTTCTTAGGAAGGTTCATGAGATAAGTATGTATAATAGAATTTTAAATATATTTTTTTACTTTTTTATGGCAGCTAGCGGTGACTGAGTTTGTTCCGGTGCTTTTTCTCAGCACTTGCCTGATTGTCTGTGTTTTGTCTCGAAGCACTAGTAGGGCCCAAAAGATAAGGAGACATGTTCGGGCCCCCTAAGGGCCAATATTATACTGATTTTTAAATTTTTGACGTTCATAAGTGACATTTTCTGTCCTAAATTGAATAAATTATTTTTGACTTTGACTTCGACTTTGAATTACGTAAAAATTCCCCGCGACTTTGCTCGCGCTATAAGTTAGATTTTCCCTTCATCTTTTCACCACCCTGATGATTTTATATCGCAACAAAAAATAGCCTTTGTCCTTCCCAGGGTCTTACACTATCTCTGTACCAAATTTCATTTGAATCGGTCAAGTAATTTCGGAGCCTATTCAATACAAACAAACAATCAAATCTTTCCTCTTTATATTACTTAGTTTATTAGTGTATTTCTAGTTTTATTTTTTGTGTAGACTAGTGAACATCGTACGAACAAATGAACGTCATAAAAACAAGTGAACATCGTATCGTATTATACCCGAAGGGACGAAATTCCAAATATCCTTTCCTAGTGCTCACTTACACTTTTAAAGAAAGTATGGTGCGAAATTTCCAGTTTCTAAGTCTAGTAGTTTGGGCTTGATATGTCAGTCAGTCGTTAAGTCAGATTTCATTTTTTAATATCAAGATATACAGTGTGTCCGAATTTCGACTGGCAATAATTTAAGGGCCTTTTAGGTATTTATCAAATTTTAGAGACATAATCGTAATGATTTTTTTTTTGGTTGGTTAATTTGTATTTGTTGGTTAAGTTGGTAAACGGTTTTTTTTATTACATTTTTGGGTTTAGTTTTGTAATAGGTTTAAAAGACTATTTGACTGTTTTAAATTTTTAGCATTATTTCTTATACCTTATTTTTTTCCCTATGCCAGTAATAACTTTGAAACCCAGACACATATAGATCTTTCTCTGCAGCCTTGCGATGTTGGGATGGGTCGCTATTGTGAATAATTTGGGTTTTTATATCATGCAGACTTTCGCCTGTACCTTGCACTGGAACTAATATAGAAAATCGTAAAAAGCAGATGCTCAGAAGCCAGCTTATTTCACACACGAAGCTCGTAATAGTGATTCATTTGTACGTTAATTTTTATAGATCAATATGCGTAATTTATTTCTTGTTCACATTATGGTATACTAATCTATAGAAATATATTAATGAAACTATAATATAAGGTACACCTCAGCCATCCTCAGGAATCACTGTATTGGTATCTACATTAATAAAATAAAGAGGAAAGATTTGATTGTTTGTTTGTTGTATTGAATAGGCTCCAAAACGAATATAACGATTCAAATGAAACTTGTTACAGAGATTATTTCAGACCCTGGAAAGGACATCGGCTACTTTTTGTCGCGATATAAAATCATGAGGGGGGTGAAATGGGGGATGAAATTGTGTATGGAGAATCCGGCTTTTGCCGCGGGCGAAGTCGCGGGGAACTGCTAGTTTTTAAATAAGTAAGTAGGTAATTTATGAATAAAAGATCACTCTACAAAATAGTGCTCCATTCGACCATTAAAACCACCATCCATTAATAAGTATTTTCTAAAAACGGGCTTATCCAAAAAGCCTTTTACCAAAAATGTTGTGTACCAAATTCCGAAAATATCTTTGCCGCGTCCCGTACCAAAATCATGGGAAAGTTTCTGAAAGTAAATACGCGTTATGAAAACGACACAATGTAAGTAGGTACGACATTTATACAGGGTGTTTCACTCGTCTGCCAAATTGAAATGGCGGATAAGGGGGGTCATTTGCTACCATCTCAGCTTAAAAAAAATCTAGGCTTTACAGAATTAAAAAAAATATATTTTAATCCCAGAATCCAGTATTAAAATTCAATTAAAAAAAGTCATGCATATTTTGCGAATTTATTTATTTATTTTAAAACTTAACTTTTTTAAAATTGAATTTAAATACTGAATTCTGGGATTGAAATAGAAAAAATAATAATAATAATGTCCTCCTAGCCGAATTTCGACCACGGCAGCCTATCTCAACAGAGATTAGCCAACTGCGCGTGACATATTATATTGCACAAGTGTGTGCGCAATACACAGGTTCACTCTCTGTTCCTTCACTCTCATAATTCGGTGAGACGGCAGTCCGACATGACCGTAGAGAGATCAGGCACAGGACAGGGATTGAAATAGAAAAAATAATAATAATAATGTCCTCCTAGCCGAATTTCGACCACGGCAGCCTATCTCAACAGAGATTAGCCAACTGCGCGTGACATATTATATTGCACAAGTGTGTGCGCAATACACTGGTTCACTCTCTGTTCCTTCACTCTCATAATTCGGTGAGACGGCAGTCCGACATGACCGTAGAGAGATCAGGCACAGGACCAACGGCTTAACGTGCTTTCCGAGGCACGAGGGTGTTAACACCACCAACTTCCTGACTCCGGAGCTGTGTCTGAGTAATTTCTAGACAAAAAAACTCAAACACTCGGCCCGACCCGGGATTCATACCCGGGACCTTGTGGATAGTACCCAGCGGGCTGACCACTAGACCAACGAGGCAGTCAAAAAAAAAACAATTTAAAAAATTCTGTAAAGCCCAGATTTTTTTTTAAGCTGAGATGGTAGTAAAGTAGCAAATTACGACCAAGTCAGTCGTGTTGTAAATATTTTACTACGCAGGTAAGCAAATAGGTGCTTTATGAACTATAATTTCGCACTTACACACCTAGGTAATATTAAACGCCTAAGTAATTGTACTGAAATATGTAATAATTTATCTTAGGGCATTTTGAATCCGCACCCTTCGGTATATTTGACGACCATCTTGGTGTAGTCGTTCGCGCACCGGACTTCTAAACCAAGCGGTTGCGGGTTCGAATCCCGCAAGGGGCAAATGTTTGTGTGATGAGCACGAGCATTTGTACCTAAGTCATGGATGTTTATTTGTATTTAAGTATTTCTATTCGTTATCCTAGTCACCATAGCACAAGCTCACGCTTAATTTGGGGCTAGGTAATTGGTGTGTTTGTTGAAACAATTTATTTATTTATTTATATTACAGTTAAACCAACAGAACCGAAAAACGTTAGAAATAAAATGAAAATGTGTGGAGGCCGCGTGGGAAAAGAGCCACAAATTAATTTGGGCTCAAAACAACCGGAGGGTAGAACAATAATTTACGTGTAAGTGGAATTTATATTGTTTTCCTTGGAAATACTCTACGAAGTTATGAAAAAACTAAACCTTCCTTCTTAATTGAAGTGGTTTAAGAATTGGCTTTCATTATTATTGAACATTTACTATATTTACAATGTCTGCTTCGTTGGTCAACTACCCACTGGGTACTACCCACGAGGTCCCGGGTTCGAATCCTGGGTCGGGCCGAAGTTGTGCATTATAATGTCTGGAAAGCAGTTGGCTAATTTCTGTTGAGATTACTCGTACTCCTATCGCCGTCCAGTAACCATAACTTCTTAATATGTCGTATGGCGAAGGAAAAAAAATAATTTTGTGACATTACAAATAATGAAAAAAATATGTTAAACTAATAATTAATAATTTATTCGATTTCATTTGTACAAATATATATTTACAACTAGCTGTTGCCCGCGACTTCATACGCGTGGACTCGATGATACAAAATATATATTTTATACTCCCATCGCCATCCAGCTATCATGACCTCTTAGTCTACTATGTCGTAAGGAGAAGGGAGGAATGAAAAATCAAGGTAAATAGTCACTCTTTTTAGATAGGTTACTATCACCTCGCCATCCTCCTCTGGTAAGAAACTTTTCGCATGGCAGTAACACCGACTCCAAAACTAAATTTTGTCGTATATCTTTCTTAGTAAAAGTGTAAAGGATTTTTTTTTTACTTTTTAGTTTACTTTATTAAAGGCAGTTTAATTCGTTTGTAAAAAAGATATAGGTAACCTTAGCTTTAGTGATCAGAAAAAAGTAAACCGTCCTACCGCAATAGATTATTGCGGCTTAGCATTTATTTGTGTCCCTAGCCTACTCATAGGTCGGTTTGTAAGTTACTACTATCGTAAAGTTATTATTATTATTAGGAGCCTGTCGTGTCACACTGCAGGGCAAAGTCCTTTCTAGAGTAGAAAGGACTTTGCCCTTCTATAACGTTAAGTAAGTAAGACTGTTCTTATACTCGTAGTTCAATTTCCGTTAGTGATAAGTAGTATAAAAAAGTGCCAATTGACTTTGATCTTTCATTATTATTACAATAATTCAACAAAATTTTGACAAACTGTTTGTGGTGAAAGTATTCACAAACTTCTTAGCGTTAAGGTCAGCACCATCAAATATCTAAATTAATGCTGAAGCATATATGGCCTATAAAATCTAAAAGATTCTCTCGATTTCTCTAAGTTGCCGTCACCAGATCCTAACTTGGAGACAGTAGGATTACCTTGGGAGTTAAAAAATCAGTCTAAAGTAATTTAGCATATCAATTGCTCCAGACCTTCAATTTGTGTAAGTCAATAGAAAATGCTCATCACGCTAAACAATGTTTTCTACGGCGCTCTATTCATATCTTTTATAGTTGAACTGAGCTGCTAGGGTTCTATATCAGTTGCTCAAGACCTTGAATTTGGGTACGTCAATAGAAAATTCTTATCACGCTGAACAATGTTCCCTAAAGCGCTCTATTTATATCTCTTATAGTTGAGCCAAGCTGCTAGGGTTCTAAATCAGTTGCTCAAGACCTTCAATTTGTGTACGTCAATAGAAAGTGCTCATCACGCGGAACAATGTTCCTTAAGGAGCTCTTTTCATATCTCGTATAGTTGAATTGAGCTGCTAGGGTTCTATATCAGTTGCTCAAGACCTTCAATTTGTATACGTCAATAGAAAATGCTCATCACGCTAAATAACTTTTCTTAAGACGCTGCTTTCATATCTCTCTTAGTTTAAGTGTACTGCTAAGGTTCCACGTCAGGTACTCCGATCTTCAAAATAAATTATAGCCTAGTATTTGCCCAGACTCAATAGCTACACAATAAAAAATGTTTCATTCAAATCCGTTCAGTAGTTCCGGAGATTAGCGTGTACAAACAGACAAACAGACAAAAAAAAATAAAAGTTGTAGATTCCTATTCTGTTACTATTTTAACATCACCCTCAATTCGTTTTTCGTAAAAATACTTAATGTGCAGACGCATCGATTTTACAGTTTTATTATATGTAGATATTGGTTGTAGTTAATTGAAACTTGGCCAACATACCGTTTCATGTAACTAAATAGCATATACCAAGAAAGTTGTACTTAAATGTATTGGAAATAGCTGGAAAAGTTTCCCGATCGTATAAAAAATACTTACATATTGCTTATGACTACGACGTAATCGAGATAACTTAGTATCAATATTAGTTTTGCGCAATAATATCTGCTTTATTTATTAGTAGTTTACTGTCGTATACGTTTTTTGCAAGTATATCTATGCAACTTTTCGGGTTCGAATCCCGGGTTGGGCCGCGAGTGTCCGGTTTTTCTATCGGTAAAATTAAATGAAATGAATGAAATGAAATCCGTGCCTCGAAAAGCACGTTAAGCCGTTGGCAATGCGCCTGATCTCTCTACGGTCATGTCGGACTGCCGTCTCACCGAACACACTTGTGAACTATAATATCTCCCGCGCAGTTGGCTAATCTCTGTTGAGATAGGCCACTGTAGCCTAAATTCGGCTAGGAGTACATTATCAATGCGACTTAAAGAAACCTCGATTCTTGGATGAAACCACGAAAAACTTGCTCATCATAATCCTCATTATCAGCCGTAGAACCACCGTCCACTGCTGAATATAGGTCTCCCCCAGGGTTTTCCACAAAGGCCGGTTTCAAGCGGGCTAGATCCAGTGTGATCCTGCGATCTTTCCAAGGTCGTCTGTCCATCTTGCCGGTGGACGTCCTACGCTGTGCCTTTGATCAAAGGACTCCAATCTAGAATTTTTCTGCCCCAACGGCCATCAGTTCTTCGAGCTATGTGCCCTGCCCACTTGAGCTTACTAATTTGCAGGGCCACAGAATAAGTACTAGTACTCCGTACAGAAGTATGACTTTGCAATGAAATTCAAAGAAATATCTACTCAATGTTGTTACCGATATGGTGTAATTCAGTTCGCCTACAGAAATACATTGCAAGATAATTTCATTTTTATAACTCTGGAATATGATTCATAATACACTAAACCTATTCAGTGACGTACTATCACGCAACGCGATAGGGTTGACTGCCCCAAGAAGCTAGTTACGCCATCTAGCGCATCTCTCTAGGACTTTATTCACGCTCGTCCAACCAGCAACCTAGTGTCGCGCACCGCCGGTGAATAAAACGCGGGAGCGTGTCGCTGCCGGCTAGCGACACCCAACTTGTTTAGTTCCTTACCTAGGGATCGCCGCGCGTAGGTACGTTTTTGGTACCTACGTGGGAAGATACACAGACCTGGCAGGGCTAAGTCGAACAAAATCTCATTAGTTACGTATTCCTAATAACTCCTTTAAGAACATCATAGAAACAGCTTCAAGCTTAAACTTAAGATCTTATATTTCGTGTGTAATCTCCAAAGTTAGCGTTTCCAATTTCCCGTTCCACAAAAGTTGCCAAAAGTTGCTGTAAGTTGCCGAAAGTTGGGCAACTACGTAAATTTCTAGGCTTCATTTAGCGATGAACACAATGGGTTAGGTTTATTTTAGATCGGCGTTTTTAGGGTTCTGTATGTGCCTGGAATAAAGCGCAAAAGAAACTCTTGCATTGTCATCCGTCTGTCTGCTTGATACCTTTTTCATTAGCTTTTTTCCCGCAAATGCTTGGAGGTACGAGTATCAAGTTAAATTAGTGATTTGTTATCCCTTGGAGATTAAAAAAATACTTTTTAGTCATAGCAGCGACCCAAGGTTGCAGAAAAAGATTTAAAAACATATAATTAGCCGATATAACTTAAAAATTATGTACAGTTCAGTAGTTCCAGAGATTACACCCTAAAAACAAACATACTTACAAACTAACCCTCTTTTTAATATTCGTATACATAGTTTGTTGATATTTGGAAGAAAATATTTATAAAGGACCGTTTTTCATAAAGGAGAAAGCCCAAAAACGTTTCTGTTAATCCAAAAATCTGGAAACAGATTAAATTCAGGTTATATCTAAGATACATAAAGATGAACAGGTAGAAGGACACAAAACATTTAAATACGGAACCCTACAAGAAGAAAGAACTCCGGCGTGGGCTCCTCAAGGGTCAAAGGCTCGTGAGGGGAGCAACCCTGACTTGCTAACAACAATAAGCCCGTTCGTGTACGCACCCGCGTTTTGCACAGCCCTGTACACTATGGGACAAAAAAACTGGACAGCATTTGAAAATGGTTATCTCAGGATAAAGGAAAGTCAGAGGATCTTACTTAACTTGATCTTGATCGTATAATGTAAGACTATTACGCCCCCTTTGCAAGTCCGGGTTAGCTAATCCGGACTTGTACAAGGATTACTATTAGAGTTGAAGGCCCACTTGTACAAGTGGACCTTACTAGATAGACTTATTACCTACTTATTTATAATGAATTTGCGAGTGCTATAACACTTGTATAAAATATGAGACGTCCAATTTGAAATAAATGACAGATCGGTGACAAAACATTTCAAATTAGCTGTCTTATATTTAATCAAGTGTTAAAGGAATGTCAATATCATTATAATATAGTGACGGGGTTCGAGACTGCCACAGTGCATTAATTCCACCCTTTCTCTATGCTAATAAAATCGAGTAATGGTAAATATATGTGTGTAAAAAAACCACACTCGTGTTTTTTCACACAGTTATTTATTGTAATTACAAAATTGGTGTTTCTTTACACATAAAAGTAAAGTAAATTTAGCCTATATAGATCCAACTGCTGGGCAAAGGTCTCACCTCAACTATAAGGAGGTACGACCTATACTCCACCACGCGGGCTCAGTGCGGATTGGTGGAGAGGTGTCTGTAAGGCAAGTGACCAACCTCACTGTCAGATGTTATCAAGCCGCCCTATGGCCTCTGACAAGGCTTAACAACTAATATCTTTCTTTACACATGTATAAAATAAATAATGATAAGTAATCAAATCTTAACCTTAGTAGTACGTCTACGGAATCTCATGAAATTCGCTAATTTAACCATGCAATTTATCTTAACAAACACGGCAAAGTTTGTTACGTTTCTATCAACTCAAAATATGTTTGGCTATTTGCGTCGATATACACAAAACTGAACTACTAGCGACCCGAAACACAAGTTAAAGTTTAACTTGAGTTAGCTTGGTTAAATATAGCCTAATTTAACTTCGGTTAAATACGAAAAACAAAGTTCCTTTGGCGTATTTGAACATGGCATAATTTACAGTAGCGTTAGGAAATATATCGCTGATGTTTAAACTTGGCTGGCGAAAAGTTATCACGTTTTTATATTAATTAGTGTGGAATGATGTTTCATATTTAAATAGGTCAGTTTCCATAAAACTTTTAGTCGTAATTTAGAAAGGTATGTTAGTTTGTAGTTTACGAATTATAAGATAGATAAATATCTTTATTTATTGCACTTTTTCTAGATTTTCATAGTATAATAGTTCAGATTAAGTTGTTAGTGATGTGCTGCACGAACTCATGAGAAGTATATATTAACTTTAAAGCTCTTAAAGCAAGCCTAGCCGCATAAAAAGTTCCTATTACGTCAGAGTAATTCTAAATTCTAATACTTCAGATATTTGAAACCATTATAACGTGAAACATCTCACGGCTTGGTATAAAGGCCTCCCTGAAACTTTTCCACCGATCCCTATCCGTTGCCAGAATCTGTTCGGTAATTATCGAAATCGTACGCCATCTTTGGTTTTAAAAAAAAAAAAAATCGCGAAGTAATCCACAAAGTTGTGTTTTATGAGTTCGATTATTCGAGTAAACGTAAAAACAGGTATGTGACTATCTTTGGTATTAAAAATATAAAACGTCTTAAAAACTTTTAAAGAAACTCGTAAATTTAGGTGTTCAAATAATTTTGCCCCTCACTGTAAACGGTTGACAAAAGATATGAGAGCCGCTGTTATTGGCCCGCGAAGTATCCGAACTCTTTGTAAGCCGAGTCGGGAATCGAATCTTGACCTTCGCAAAATATTTGCTTGTGTTGAATAGGAAAATGGAAACCCTCCACTGGGTTAGTTAGAAGGAATTTGTATAAAAATACACATTGCGCGGAATAAGATTAGAGTCTATTTTTGCTTTGGAAGGTAATATTAGCTTTCTATACCTTCGGTTATAAATTCAATTGGCCGTTATATCTGAGGCTTACTGGGTTTGTACTCACGTATACAGGATGTCCAGAAAATAAAGGATAATTCTTTGAGGAAATACAAATTAGACATAATTTTACGTCATTTTTTTGTATTTTACAATAAGTTGTTTAACTATTTCAGCAGCAGAATCACCCCGCTTTGGATCGTTATCTGGGTTCCTTAGGCAAATTGCAAAAACGGAACATTAACAACATAGATTCGTCATATCTGACTATCTGTCTGTCCGTCCGTATATCACAGCTACTTTATTCTGAAGCTAGGATTAACAGTTGTAACTTGTTAGTATTCTGTAACGCGCTTTATGATTTGTAAAATGTGTTCCTCTTACTTCTAAAATAAGACAGTATACTAATAATTACGTAGGTACTCAACGAAAATTGGTTTGAGCGAGAAAGTAAAGTTGGTAGTTTTATAAGATAAAGCACATTTTCAACAACCACAAATATGACTTTCATTCGTACACAATGAAAAACAAGGTTATTTTTTGCTGGCGAAAAATTATAGGTAAAGGTATTATGGCTAAGCGTGTCGACACCTAAATTTAGTTTATAAGTTGGTACGGAACCCACTGAGCGTCCAACTCGCACTTAACCGTTTTTTTTTAAAACTGTAGTAGTACCCTGTATTTTATTTCAATGTTTGTCTTCCAAATTCTTACCTAGGCGTAAACTTAAAAAAATTACAGCTCTATATTTTCCTATAAAAAACTGTAGCTTGTTTTTATCCAACTGTGGGAAACCTTAAAAGGAGAGTTATGTTTTTAGCTCCTATGTTTATCATAACACAATTATATAATCCAACTAAGTATTGTACAATTTCCGTGACAGTTTTCCATGGAAAGCTTTGAAATACGCTTGTATGACATGTTTTGCTGATCCGAGGTTACGTAATCCATCTGCTCCTAACTATCATGACAGCAGGATTAAATAAAAAAGCGTCCAACACACTATAAGTGAACGAAAAAAGCGTAGAAAGATCTACTACATCCCCAAAATAGTATTGATCCAAACATTTCTCAATTATGTTTACATAAAATACTTATACGTAAGTGCTCTTTACAGAGCCCTTAGACAAGATGCAATCTTTCTACAGCAAACTTCGCTATTACCAACGAAATATCAAAATATGTATGCAAAAATCACGTGATGTTTCGATGGCTGATGATACTTTTATACATTGTGTTAGCGATAGCAAACTTCGCTTTAGAATAGGATAATTTTGACTACGGCCAGGTTTTAAAAAGAAAGCGTCAATAGAATTTTCAAGGTTGATCTAGAATCGATAATTGAATACAGAAATAATATGGAAATATTATAATTGTTAAGAATTTGGCATGTAGGTTCCTTAGGACGTGCACGGGGGCCCTAAGAGTGGATTCTCAAAATTACTATAGAAACAAAAACAAAATTATATTCATTAATTATTAATACAGAAAACCGTGAGTTTTCTGTGCGATGTTGTCTACCAACTCAGGCTTCATTTTATGTGATTTGTTAGAAACCCCGCAAGCATTGACTTAAAAGCTTCTATGTTTTGTTCCTTCACTTCACTAGCAAAACCCAGCTAGGGATTATCTTTACAAATATTAAAATACGATACCAGTGGACTTTCAACCGTATTTCTGCGCTTTAGAGTTCAAATTCCGTTTAAAGAGCAATAAACTGGTAAGCCACATACGTCTGTTCGGCATGCCATCTCGACTGCATCTGACAAGTGACTACCGCCATATTGGATTGTTTTAATTTAGTAAACGAAACAAAATACTGTACTGAGACGTTGATAAAACTATTTCCAAACATGTTCTTTGAGACCCTTTTTTACAAAAAAAAAATTGTTTAAACGAACACACCAATTACCTATCCCCAAGCCACATGAGTAAGTAAGTACAGAGGCAAAGCTTCATACATGTGCGCGAATAGATTGAACTACTACAAGCATGCGGGGGCGAAAGTGCGTGACCACTGGCACGTGTCACGACGTACACGGCTTATGACAGCACGCCAGTGGACAATCTCAGGGTCAGCACGCGTACGTTTCATTGTTTTCCAGCACGTTATTAAGTTTTGATAGCTAATTTTTGACTTAAAAAGTGATATTTTCAGGGCACAAATCGAACTTAATTTTACTTGACAGTAATAAGGACTATTAAGCTTGGGACTAATTTGCGAAATTAAAAAAAAACTAATTTTGCTTTAACTAGCTTACTATTTACTAGCTGTTGCCCGCGACTTCGCCCGCGCAAACTATTATTTCTGTATCCTACAGGAACTGTGTTTTTTTTTCGGGATAAAAAGTAGCCTATATGTTATTCTAGACTATAATCTATCTCTGTGCCAAATTTCAATAATATCCGTTCAGTAGTTTTTGCGTGAAGAAGTAACAAACATACACACTCACACACTCACAAACTCTCGCATTTATAATATTAGTGGGATAAAATAGTAGTAGTAAGTAACTAACTGACGCTTAATTGGTGACGTTTTATTAATCAATGTCAATTTCCTTCACAGTTAAGCTGCGTCAAAAAAGGCGCCTCACAGACTATATACAGGGTGTCAAAGTGGTTGTAATTGGACTCCAACCCAGAGGATCGTCCATCACGCCAGAAGCCCTATTCTGTAACAAGATGCCCGTATTTTCGAGTACAGCCGTCCTGCTCACACTAATTTCGACGTGGGCGAGAAAGACGACTAGGTCCGGAAATAAGGAGCCGGATATTTTCTTGGTAGGGCCTCAGAAACCCTGTTTGGATTGGTGGAGGGGGGTCTCAGGGGGCGCCAAACTCGTATCGAATATGGTTAAAAAACTTGTTGCATAAAGCGCTCAACCCACGTCATTAAAATGATTTTTTGGTCGCCTCCCTCGCATTTTCTTTTGATTTTGCCATTATAATGAGTTAAACAGTTTTAGCAACGCCTTAAGCAGTTATTACACTATCTTATTTGTGGCATCCTAGCTAGGAAGGTAACCTAACTTGGGATCCTAACTAGGAAGGTAGGAACCAATCGGATCCTAAGTAAGCTACGTTACGAGATCCGATTGGTTCCTACCTTCCTAGTTGGAATCCTAGTATAATCCTACCTAGTTGGAATCCTAGTAGATTCCTACCTTCCTAGTTAGTAAGTCATGGATGTATAAACGTATATAAGTATGTCTATCCGTTATCCTAGTCGCCATAGCACAAGCTTACGCTTAGTAATTGGTAATTAAATTGGTGTGTTTGTAGAAACAATAAAAAAAAGATTGTTGAATTTGAATACGTCGTAGCTACGCATCCTTTTTTGTGCAATGAAAATGACTTATAAATGTTAATTTGTTTGTTATGGTGCCTAAATTACAACCGAATCACTGCATATCAAATTTTATTTTTTTGAGGTACAGTACAGCTGCATTCAAGGCTGAGTAGAAATCGACTTCGAACTTTTATCAACCATATAATATGAATACGTTATGTTTGCATTTCATGACCAAAATATTCAGACTTATAAATATGTTTCAGGAATATACAGTCCCCTGACATGGTAACCCTAGTTGCATGAAAACTGCTATTGTTTCTTATTCATAGTTAGTGATCACCATTATGATTTAATGATAGTTTTCTAGAGCTTAGCTTGTTTACTGCTAAGCTACTGTTATTGCTATTATAACATTACTTAATTGTTAAAACAAGGCGTTAGATTGTAAAAAATATAGTAAAAGTATTATTGCAGGTAATCCGCCGCGTTGTTAATAAAAAATACAACTAACTACAGACGGGAGCGGGTCGGGCTGGGTGCGGCTTATGTGTTAAGGGCGCGTCCATGTGGCAGTTAACAGGTTAACAGCTAGTGTGAGTTAGCCACTCTGACTATAGTGTTGTAGATATTGGTGGTATAAAAACTGATGTAAATCAATCCTTTCATTTCATTTCCTTTATTAAGAGAGTGCGGATTCAGAACCCTAATAACTTGTTAATTGATTCTTTCCATTTATGACTACAGCACAATGTCTTCGTTTGAGGGATACTTAGTATAATTTTTAATTTTCTTTAAAAATTATATCTAATTTCGCTCACAAAAATTAATCGACTGTGTCATCTGGTGGGACACGAACCGACGTCTCTTCGCTATCCGGGCGAATGCTCTTACCAACTAAGCTACGGAGGACGTTAGTCAGTCGACGAATTTAAATTTTCTTTCAATCAAACACAGGACCTGTGTGCTGACCGGCTATACCAACGAGGCAGTAGGTTCGAATCCTGGGTCAGATCCTGTTTGTGTTTTTTTTAATGACGCAGAAATTGCTGAGAATCGGCGCATATATCCTCTTAATCCAAATCAATCAAATGACGGTATTATTTAAGACGTAACCAACACTTATCCTTGTCGCCATAGCACAAGCTCACGCTTAGTTTGGGGCTAGGTTATTGGTGTGTTTGTTGAAACAATATTTTTTTACCACACTGCAGAACGAGGGTTATGTTTTTCAAGAGTAATTATGTATGTATGTATAATTGTTTGGCAAGCTCTACAGCCCAAACGGCTTTACAGTTTTTGACATAAGAGGTGTCGTTGAATTTGTCAAAATTGTGATAGTGACATAAGCTATATATTCTATACCTACATTTAAAAAATGGCGCCCGCAAATAATAAATAAATAATCGTCGTCTCATCACACAAACATTTGCCCCTTGCGGGATTCGAACCCGCAACCTCTGGTTTTGTAGTCCGGAAAGCAGACCACTACACTAAGACGGTCGTCATAGCAATATGGGTATCAAATGAAAGCCAGTAAAAAGAACATTTCAAAAATATAATATTTTTTGCAGTTGGGTGTTTTGTTTTTTCAATAATTATGTTTTTGACTGCCTCGTTGGTCTAGTGGTCAGCCCGCTGGGTACTATCCACGAGGTCCTGGGTTCGAATCCCGGGTCGGGCCGAGAGTGTTTGAGTTTTTCTGTCTTGAAATTACTCAGACACAGCTCCGGAGTCAGGAAGTTGGTGGTGTTAACACCCCCGTGTCTCGAAAAGCACGTTAATCCGTTGGTCCTACGCCTGATCTCTCTACGGTCATGTCGGACTACCGTCTCACCGAATTATGAGAGTGAAGGAACAGAGAGTGAACCTGTGTATTGCGCACACACTTGTGCAATATAATATGTCACGCGCAGTTGGCTAATCTCTGTTGAGATAGGCCGCCGTGGTCGAAATTCGGCTAGGAGGACATTAATAATTATATTTGCTTGTTGTGTTGTGTACTCTAGTGTTCTATGCCTATGAACATGCCCTAACCACACCGGTAGGAAGCAGGCGAGACGGGAAGCAGGTCGTCCCCTGCGACCCACATCGCTACAACATTATGATTAGTTTGCTTGCAGACGTTATTGAATAATATTAAACTGACGCTGACGGAGAGGTTAACGAGGGTAGCGGTGATGGGAGTGGTACACAAATAATTAATAAGTACCTGGCCGAGCCTGGGTTACTTACTACTATTTAATAATTAAAAGCTTTATAATTTGTATGTCTTTTTTAACTGATTGTATGTCTCAATTTCCGGACACAATTGATTCTTGCGTAGATCTCCGTTGAGGCATGTAAAGGTTAAAAAATTAAAAAAAGCTCTCAACTTGAATAAATAAAAGTAAAAAGTTTTTCGTCACTGAGCGAGATTTGAACCCCAGACTCATAGTACTATCAGTCCTACGTCTTATGCACTCGACCACGACGCTCATGCTCGCGAAAAGAAAACGCATGAAAACTCGGAAACTCGCGTTATCCCAAACATAAGACTAATCTAGATCGATTTTTCACTCCTGATAACCCACAATCGTTATAGCCGTTTCCGATATCACAAATAAATACCTATATAGATAATTTTTTATTTTTAGTGTTAAAATTATGCGTATCACTTTTCTTTGTAAATAAATGCAAATTTTTACGCACATACATAATATTTTCATAAATATATTGAGAGGCTACTGTTAATATCCTAAAGGTATAAGATAAGTCCAGGGCCACCTCTCTACCCTTAGCCGGCAACTCCAATGTTGCCCCTCAGTCCGGTCTATACGACTTATGAAACCCATTCAGTGCAGGCAAAACACAGCCTAACAATTTTTCAGCATTACGCTATGAATGACCCGAACTTGTTTTCTGGGTTTTGTCATCTTGTCATAATCACGTGATGAAGCGCATGATCGGTTTAAAATATGCTTTCCGAGGCACGAGAATGTTAACACAACAAATCCGGACTCCGCGCTGTTTCTCAGTTATTTAAAAGCGAAAACCCAGAAAAGCCAGGGTGTAGACCACAAGACCAAAAAAAGAGACAGAATGAACTTTAACCTGTCAAAGCCTATAAAAACCAAGGGCGAGTTGAAAATTAATTTTATATTATGTCTAGAAACATGATACCTACGTTTAAATTTGTTTTAGAGAAACCAGGCCAAGTGTGTGACAAAAATGACATACTTTGGTTCAGAAATCCCGAATTAACTTCTGTTAAATGACTACCGCCATGAAAAGAGGACATTAGACCAATGACTACCCGCATAGAGTCATAGGTGCGGCGCGGGCGGGGCTGACCTGGAGGTCACCCGTTCGATGCCCGGCACTAGTGACGAGGCGAGTCGTAACCTAGTATTTTACTAGCGCTGCTAAAGCAGGTTAGGTATAGTACAGTTTTTTATCTCGAAAAATACCTTTATCTACAAACATTGCAAATACTACCTAATTTTAATTGCCACTTGCTGATTGATTTGACAGATCTTTGTTTGGCTCGTAAAGTGACAGTTAATCATCCTCCAAAAATACCATTACAAACATTGCAAAAATTACCAAATTCAAATCGTTTCGCTGATTGATTTGATAGATCTTTATCTGGCTTATAAAGTGACAGCTAATTAATTATCAATTACTGGTCGTACGCACATGATAATTTATTGGTAAACTTTTAAAAAACCACTGCGGTTTGCAGTTGTATGCCATAGAAGTTGTTTTTAAAACGATTGGCTTTCTTTTTATTAAATACGACAGAAACTCACAAAACAATTTACACAGAAAGATATACTGTTTTAGACAACTTTTAGGATAAGTTTAAGTCGCGTCAAGCCGCTTGAACTACGGAGCTACTTCCTTCCAGGATAATCTAGTAAAAATACGGTTTACACTACGCTCAGATGAAATTCAATACTATTCAAAATTCCAAGCATCTTTTCTGGCGGATATTCAGCGAAATTAAGATAAATGGTTGCGGAAAATTTACACGAAAAGCCAACAAGGAAAAAGAGCTACGGCTTACGTCGAATACATCACTGCTTACGAAATTTAAGGGACTGTTGGCGTCGTAAAATATGTTAAAAAAAATAAAAATATTTAGCTTTTCTCTTATTCGGCAGGCTTTGTCAATGTATGTTAAGAACGATATATGAATATCTAATATTTTTCTGTACTCGTAAAAAATATTTCTCAAGTGACAAAAATAACCTGTTACTAACGTGTGAGCACATCACTACTCGTTAATTTGGTCACTTACACGCGCCCCTGTGACCACAGATGTGACTATCATCCTGTGTTAATTTGTAACAGTGATTAATTAAGTTCTTAATAAGCTTGACTTTTGTTAAGTCATTACAATGATATTGTTTTAGGACCTAACACTGGACTAGCAAATGGTCACGAAGTTATGAACTGAAAATTAAATTACAGAATACTTTTATACTAAAACATTCTGTAATAAATTTACAAGGTGATACTCGGGAGTAGCATTTCCTGACCAAGGCTGACCTATGACAAATATTGACAGAGTTTCTTACGCTGCTTCTCCTCATGACTAGCCCACATTTGGTACTTGGTACTATCTATAAATAATTCCAAAATCCTATTTATTTTGGATGATTTAAGTTTATTTAAAGTAACAGCATATTTTAAAGACAATGTTTAATTGATATTTTTAATTATCTGCAATATTTAATTAATTTAGTTGTACTTTATTAGTACGAAAATTAGTCGTACCTTCTTACACAAATCTTTACGGTAAGCGTACACTGGAATACATGAATCCATACTGAATAAACCAAATCCCTACATATATAAGAACGCAAATTACACCAAATGATATAAAAAATAAACTAAAGAAATACTTAATTAAACATCCTGTATGCGCGCTCGGCGAAACCGTTCGCGCGTCCGAGTAGTGGTAGCAGTGGGCGACGCGAGACGCATGCTTAGGAGGCGTGATAGCATAATGTTTGTTTACTTGTATTCTACGAAACTTAATCTTGCCTTTCCTAGATTGTAATTATTGTTAAATAGATATAACGGCGCCGGTATGCGGTAAAGCTGTAAAGCTTATGTTCATATCGTTCAAAAAACATGTAACTTAGTGTTAAGATATCTGAATAAATAAATAAAAAAAATATATTATATAATTTTAAATAAGTGAGTTGACTACAATAAAATGTGACGTCAAAATTTTCTATTTCCATACAAAATCTATAGAAGAAGAGCGTTTGGAAAATTCATTAAAAGTACGTCAACGATTGATGTTGTTAAATATCCAATTGCCATGAAGCAGAGGTGGGTCTACATGTATATTGCAACGAGTTTAAGTGCGCCCTGTGAGCCTACATGCAAAATAAAAATTATTTTATTTTGAAAGCTATCATTATTTTTCTAACGTTAGAGTGACAGGTATTAAGCTACAACTATTGCAATTCGAAAGCAATCTATGAAAGAAAGAAAAATGATCCCCATAAATTTGCCATAGTGGCAAATTCCAAATATCATCATTCCAAAGTAGGTCATAGTGGAGATAAACATTTCATATTAGCCGTCTCATAAATAAAAGTGTTATAGCAATATTAAAATTTTATATTAGTAAGGGCACAGAATACTAGTACTTCGTACAGAAGTATGACTTAGCAATTGTATTCAAAGAAATGTCTACTTAATGTCGTCAACAATATGGCGTAATTTAGTTCGCCTCAGAGTCAAGCACATTTTCGTGTAGACACCTACAAAAATCCATTGCAAGATAATTTCATACTTATTGCTCTGGAATATGATTCATAATACACTAAACCTATTCAGTGACGTAATATCACGCGACGCGATAGGGTTAACTGCTACGAGAAGCTTCTAACGCCATCTAGCGCCTCTTTCTAGTACTTTATTCATTCTCGTCCAGCCAGCAACACGTAGCCGCGAGGCCGCCGGTGAATAAAACGCGCGAGCGTGGCTCTGGCCGGTAGCGACACTCAACTCTTTTAGCACCTACGTAGGTGCGCCGTGCGTAGGTTTGTTTTTGCTACCTCCGCGGGGAGATACACAGGCCTGGTAAGGGGTATATGTTTTTAAACTCTCTCTCTCTCTTTTCTAGATAAGTTATCTAGGTACGAGCATGATCTATTTGTGACCACGTCTCAGCCATAACACAGCCGTCCTGAGTCCCCGAACTGTCGGCAACATGATTAATCTACGTCGCCATGCTTGTACTAAGTGGTAATTAAATTATATTGCAAGGGTGTACAGTCACACGCAATGAAATGCATACAAATAAGTTTTTATACCATTGTAATAAGGTCTCAAATCAAATGCAGATGTATACATATTGATGCTCGTGACTGTACACAGCCTGGATATAACAGCCACATGTATAGTCTTGCCCTAACAGGGAGCCAATTCTCACGCCTTCGATATCTTTAACATACTATATTTATCGAAAAACCTGGCAGATGTCACGAAAGTTAGATTTTTCGTATTTTTGAGGTATCAAAATATTATCTATTATTACATTTGTGATATCCCTCCGCCATGTTTTTTCGATGCCTATACAGGAAGTAAAGAAAAGTACGTGCCAAATTTAAGGTGGTTGTCAGTCAAGTCTAGTATACAAGAAAAATAAAAATAATAAGAAAATTGTTTTAAATAATCTTATTGCCAATAAATTAGTTTAATATACTATGCATAAAAGTGCACTGTCCAATGTCCAAATGTAATTGTGCAGAAATAATCTAAAACAAGTATTAAGATAAAATGGGATGTGTGTGTTTAAAATAAAATGTGATTCTAGCAGAGTAATTTTTTTTTAAAGTTTTTTTTATTATTTGAACTTCCTTGAATTTGGCACGTTTTTTTTACACCCTGTAAGAATTGGGTCCCAGAAGGTGAAGAAAAAGGCAAAAAGAGATTGGATGATTGTGATAAGAAAATAACATTGTCAAATATATTTGCAATTTCAATGTCAACTTATCGTCAACAAAGTGTAAAAATCCATCCAGAATTGAGTGACATAAAATAAGAGAATACACTTGATGCCAGAGATTCGTACAGTACGACCCTACGTCAGGTTACCCATGTGAACTACAAAAACAGCTTTTATTACGTAGGGAATAGAGGCGGTCTCAAGGTCAAAGCGGGAAGTCTGACGTACCGTGTGTACAGTGGGCCACACATTAACTTACCCAAATGTGTCAAAATATCTCAAATGATTATTCAAACCACAAACTTATGTTAAATAACATAGAGTTCCATCTCTATATAATCAACATTACTTTGAATCAAGGTTGCGGAAATGGACAGATCAGGATAGGTTAAGCCTTGTTGTAGTATTAATATTGGTATCTTCTTTGTAGGCATGGAAGATTTCATGAATAGCAGATGAAAAATCATATGAAATGAATTTCATTGTTCACACCTGCTATTTTTTTTCATATAGACTGCTACAAATCGCACTCTGCGAAATCATAGATCATGCTCATTTCATTTCATTCATTGATGACTGCTTGTAGCAAAGCGAGTCGCGAGCGACCGAGTAGGAATGATTTGCCCTAGGTGCGTGTTAGAAAAAGACAAACACACTTGTTATGCGATCATAGGTGACAATCGATACTGGGTGGGCATTTTAAGAACTTAAATCTTATGAACATAAAGTTTAGATTCGTTTGCCATGATTTTTCATGACAACCTAAATATGACATTTCATATTAGTAGCAAATTAGCAACCGTTCACAATAATTCATATTTCATTATAAGTAGCAAATAGCAAAAAGTGTTACATTATGACACTGCGAAAAAAAATCATTGCCAATGAAATTTCACATGTGATTTCATATGAAAAAAAATCATCATTTCATGAAATGAAAATGAATTAAAAGTAGCAATCATTTCCATGCCTACTTCTTTGTGAAATTTTGTTTATTTTAATTTTACTACTAACATAGGTTTTAAGCACTCATACCAAATTGCTAACACTATGATCACTGGTTTGGTCGAAATAAATAATTTATTATTTTTATTGTGTGGCCCACTGTACATTCGAAAAATGATAATTATTTGTAACGACAAAAAAACTGTAGCAATGACGCTGAAAGACTACAAACACGTTCGTAGCATCCGTAGCGAAACGCGTAACTCGTAGCAAGTAGCAATAGATTTTTCCGTATTTTGTGACTAGAGGCTCTTTCAATTTATGCGTTTCTTGACGGCCGACTGCGTAAGGAAGCGGTGCGTTTATCGTACCGCATACGCGCGGTGCGGCAACAGTGCGGCGTCGGTACCGAGAACCAAGTAGAGAACCGATTTTCCGAGCCCTAAAGTATTTTTTTTTTTCACATAAATAATAACACATTATATTTTGTTTGTGGATCGGTTGAACTCTCCGCTACTCCGGGGGTGGGTACACTTTCATATGGGTAAATATAAACAAATAATTTGTTACAATTTCATTCAATTTATTTTCCCGATCGCTAAAAAAAGCAGTTTATGATAACGTACAATATTTTCGTTTGTTTTTTTTATTCATCACGTCATTTGTAAACTCAAATACAATTATAGGCACCTACTCGTAATTCCTCGGTTTTGCAAATAACTGAAATATCTAATTTGTTTTTCCAACTATTGGACTGATTTTGATAATGATTTTTAAAAGTTAATAAATGTGGCATTAAGTGTCAAGAAAAAAATATATAATGTAAGTCAAACAGTTCCCTCTACAGAGGTAACACGTTCTACCTCACGTCAATCCAGACACAAATACTCTCCCTCTCACGATTCCCTGAAAAAAGAAAAACAAAGTACTCGCGCACATTAACCTACCCCCATACGTCAAATAGTAACAATTAAACATGAACTCTACCTGGTAAGACATAAAGACGAAAATGGATTGTGAAAATCTGTCGTTCCGGGGTAAGGTGACGCGCTGCGGTACTTGACAAACGGTAACCGAGACCCTACTCTGTTAGCCGTCCGTATTTTCGGGTCTAGCCTATGGGTCGAGTTCCCCAAATTCCCCCAAAGCAAACTCACGACTTCGCGACACGCACTGACGTCCATAACAAGAACGCTGGACTGAACATTCTCTAAGAAATGACTGATAATTTTTGTGCCGAATCAAAGTGCTCCCACCGAGTTAGGAAACTAAAATAGAGTAACTTGCATATATGTTTATGTCAACTCTCATTAGTTCCGTGGACGTCTGGACGTTCACCACACGCTCACTGCAGCCGTCAGCGCCAAAATGGCGATAATTACATGGCTTCATTTTTAGGTTGACAGTATGCAGTCCAGCGTACTTGTATAAAAGAGGTCAGTGGCTCGGAACCTAATGGTCTAGAAAATCGTCAAGCTATGCACTGTCAAACTGAAAGATGTTAAAGCCTCCAAACCGATAGGAAAAGGTTTGTTATTGCATCACCAAACTATAAACTGGCTGTTATGGACTCTGTCCGAAGCCGTAAAACGCATACAAGAAAAAAACTATCAAACTGCCATGAATGAGTGAGAGGGACAGCTATAGCTATACCACAGAATAAGTATAGCTATACTCTTAAACGGATATAAGAGTAGGGTATCTGGTCCATCCATCACCCGACATGTCACCGCAAAAAGCCCGACATGATAGTCATTAGCAGTAATTAAACTAAAATAACATAATCTTTTTCATCCCCAAATTGAACCTTAGCGTTCTGTGTTAGGTATGAAAGTTTTTATGAGTTTTATGACAGATTTGAAACTGCGAGGTGTGTATGGGAATAGGAAATGAGTTATTGTGATAAAGAATATTATAATATTTTTATAACTTAAGCAATTATTTTGCAAGTTTTTACGAAATTAACTCAAATTTCGCTGACAAAAATTTATCGACTGTGTCATTCGGTGAGACTCGAACCCACGTCCACGAAATATTAATATTTGTAAAAATATTTCCATTGCATACATGCGGGTACATTCCCCAAGTATTGATGAAATCGAACGCCGGCTCACTGGCGTAGCAAGCACTTACAAAAATTCGTCAGCTGACTAACGTCCTCCGTAGCTTAGTTGGTAAGAGCACTCGCCCGGATAGCGAAGAGACGTGGGTTCGAGTCCCACCGGATGACACAGTCGATTAATTTTTGTCCGCGAAATTTGATTTAATTTCATAAAGAATATTTTTTAAACAAAGTTGGGCTTAATTACAAAGTGTCTAAGACTGTGCTAAACAAAAAAAAGAAACAGGCGATGATAATTTAGAATCGCAAAATTGAGTGATACAGTGCTTCTTACGTATTTTTACAAGTTTTGCGTGTTTTCGTCCATCTTTAGTCGTCATCGAATGACATTCCTACTAAATTGTCTTTGAATTCTGTAATAAATGGTACTTAAAACGAGATTAGAGGAATTTGGTTGGATAGAAAATCCTCCTGAGGTTTGGTGTAATTTTCGTTGCATGTTAAATATGTATTGTATTCTGGAATAAAAACAGAGCTTTCTCTTTTAGTTCATAAGTACACAAACACAAACACTATGGGAATACGTTTGTAGTTTGTTTTAAAAACCCATTTACGAATTAATCTGTGCGGCGACAACGCAATGAAAAAAGTTGGGCCTTAAGACAAACGTTACTTTTTGTCATTGTAACATTAGATTATACCAAAACAACTTGCAGCCACAAAGGACTTGTCCTCTTTTTGTATGGAGGCTAGTTTTTTATTCTAAGATATCACCAACCACTAATAAACCTATATTTATTTTTAAGCTACATAAATATGAAACACGTAACCATAGAAATCAGAATTTTAAACGCCTCCATTTTTGAGAAAAAATATTTTTTGTAACAGGCATCATCCATTGATCATTACTTGTATTTCCTGGCTGTATGGCTATGTACCATTGCCTTTCCACTGGTGGATATATACTACTAGGTACTAACACAGATTATATAGATTATTTAATAAGTACTACTGTCAATGGAATGTCAATTTTTTTTCCATGCGTTAATTGGTATAAGCGAAGGTGCGGTTTATGTACAGTCAAAGAGGAAAATTAATTTCAATTTTTCTCTAAATCGGAGGCCTTAATAAATATATTAATTATGCAGAAATGCAAATTTTTGTGAACTCTTTCATATATTATTTAGTTTATTCTGGTTAGAAATATTAACGAATAAAAAACCATTAATGGACAAGTCCTTTAATTTATGAATATTAATAAATATGAAAAAAAAAATGTAGCAAACTACGCTTTACTTAACCAAAAAGAAAAAAAAACAGAGGCATATCCGAACGCGTCGACGACGACGTCGACGGATCACTCGTCGCCTCTGATTGGCTGCCGCTTCCCGCCAAAAGGTGCGCGCGCCACACTGACAGCTGTCAAACGATTTGTCGACGCGGGAACAAACGGCTCATCAGCTGACAAATTAAGATTTGCTTTAAAGATGTGCTGATTGAAGGGTGTAAATATTTTGTTCTTGGGTTCTTTGGAATGCTCTTGAATGGTTCAAGAGGTTTACACTGAAATATTTGATTGAAACGGAAACACAAACTAAATAACTGTTATTTGATAGTCGTTAATTAAAAAGTATTAAAACGATCAGATAGCCTGCTACTTAGTAGGTAGGTAATTCGATTGCTTTCGAAATACAATATTTACAGCTTTCAAACTATTACGACAGGAAAATATAAATACCTTTCAATTTAAGGTCAGAAAAGCAAATGATAACTATTAAACTTATGAAATAACGTTAATTTATATGTCATGTACCCACCCAGGTTACCAATGTGAACTACGAAAATAGCTTATATTACGTAGGGATAGAGGCGGTCTCAAGGTCAAAGTGGGGAATAATGACGTGCGTCACTTTGAAAGTCATGTAGTTCTAGGCGGTACAGACTTTGCTTATACCCCTCTGTAGAAGCCATAGCTGACAGTGACACAATACGTGTTAATAATTCGGTTTGAAAAGTATATTATAGCCTTTACCAGTGATGGCTCAACAACAAATGAAATTGCCAGCTAGATACTTATTCCTCTATGAATTGTTTTCTATGAAAATTTGTTCCAACTCCATTGTTTCCAAAAGAACAGTGGATAGACTAATCAAATACCGCCATCTGGCTTCTTGGGCGTGGGGCGATCGCTAATGTCAGTCTCTCTAAGCAATCGCGGCACGAACCAATCCACGGTTCTGGTGTGGTGGCCACACGTTATGAAAGATAAGACAGTCAGTATCGGCTGGCCTACTGCAACTCAATTGTTTTCAAATTGCGATAGTATAACTTTTAGAATAACAAAAATCAAAGTGTAGTCTGGAAAACAATGATTGCTTTTGAAATGATGCTAAAATTACTATTCATAATTGCTTTGTATTTTATTTAATATCGCACACATAGATTTCAGGAAAGCAATAACTTTAAAGCTAAACTTTAAGAAAGCAATAAGAGCTTTCAATTTTTTTTTTTTTAATAATTACAACTTATAAATCATAGCTTTTGAATTGTAATGGCCTTTGTTTGTTTCTAAAGCCTGCGGAATCTATTCAGGCAAATTATGAAAAACCAAATAGAGCGGCGGTTTTCAGCGGTGGTAAGCTCCGTTAGGTGCCGAAGGCACTTGGTGCACCAAGAAGCTGGTGTGTTCCGTCGGTCAGTGGGAATGCCAGGACCTTACGTCGACTAAACAGAGTCACGCCACGTCTGGTTCAGTCTAGAGGCAAGAGCAAACCTATCTATACTAATATTATAAAGAGGAAAGATTTGTTTGTTTGTTTATTTGCATCGAGTAGGCTCCGAAACTACTGGACCGAATCAAATGAAATTTGGCACAGAGATAGTTTGAGACACTGGCAAGGACATAGGCTTTTTGTCGCGATATAAAATCATCAGGGGGATGAAATGGAGGATGAAAATTTGTATGGAAAATCCGACTTTTGGCGACAGTCTGAAGAGACAGTCTACAAATACAATGCAACATGGTCATCATGACTTCTAAGTCAGTCGGCACTAATCAAGAAACCCCACCGTTCTGACGAATATTAATTCGTCGAAGTTTTCGAGCTATGATTGCGTGCTTGATGAACGTATACAGGGTGTAACTTGCAAGCGCTTTGGTAAGAGGATCGAGTTAAGAATTCACCCTTATCTGTATATACCATTATTGAATAGTATCTCATATTATGTATACATCAATAGGCTCATCTCCTTGAAATTTATTGCGATCCCGAAAGAAGTGACATATGAAATGTAAATGTTCATTGTTTCAAAGCCATCATTGGTTTTCTGACGTAAATTTGACAGCTATTTGGACTCGATACCAACATGCCCTTTCTAAGATTAAATTTAAATTCAGTCTCTCTCTTTCTCTGACAAACGAATGAAAAGAGATAGGCTACCATAATTTGGATTTGCAACGCCACTACGATCAGTTTTATAAACGATGAATTTTTGTGAGCGAAATTTATTTCGTAAAAACTTGTAAAGAAATTGCTTAAATTACAAAAAAAATATGAGCTGAAAGGACTTGTCCATTAATGGTTTTTTATTCGTCAATATTTCTAACCAGAATAAACTATATATTATATGAAAGAGTTTACAAAAACTAGCCTTTCTGCATAATTAATATATTTTTAAGGCCTCCGATTTAGAGAAAAAATTAAATTTATTTTTCTCTTTGTCTGTACATAAACCGCACCTTAGCCTATACCAATTAACGCATGAAAAAAAAATTGGCAGCAAACTTGTCATTCCATTGACAGTAGTACCTATTATATAATCTGTGGTAGTACCTAGTAGTATTTATCCACCAGTGAAAGTACATAGCCATACAGCTAGGAAATACAAGTAATGATCAATGGATGATGCCTCATTACAAAACATATTTTTTCTCAAAAATGGAGGCGTTTAAAATTCAGATTTCTATGGTAACGTGTTTCATATTTTTGTAGCTTAAAGTTAAATACGAGTATAGGTTATTGATGGTTGGTAATATCTTGAAATAAAAAACCAGCCTCCATACAAAAAGAGGACAAGTCCTTTACTGAGCTGTTGGTAGATGTACTACTTTAGAAATATATTGTTTTGCTAAAACATAATTCACCGACTTATCTATCTAGGTCACTTTCAGATAGTTCAGGAGTGAATTGTTGAGTAAAACTTGTGTCATATTTCAAAACACGCTGTATAAGCTTTTTCCTACCGTACCGACTATTCTAATCTCGCTCTTATGTCTACTTCGTAGAGACGATTTCAGAAAAATTTGCTACGCCTTTTATTGTAGTTCCGAGCAATCACTGTCCTTTTGTTTTCCTATAAAATTGGCTTCAATTAATAAATACCGGATAACGTTATACCGGTATAGTAGAGTTATGAATAAAGGCACGCAATTTAATTTGGTTCACTATTGTTTTAGTTGTGGGTAGTACAACATTGTTGGTGTCAATCACGACATAAAATTTTGACGGATGAAGTAATATAAGATCAACTAGCAATCCCAGGAGCATCGATGGCGAAGTGGCTAGCTAGCGGTTTTGCCTCTCATCACAGTGCTCTCATGCGGAAGGTACCGGGTTCGATCCCACGTGCCGCCGTGTACCAATGGTATTCTGAGTTATGTACAATCGGCAGCACGTCAAGTTACCCATTTGAACGTAGGAAATAGAGGCGGTTTTAGGACAAAGTGGGGTAGTCTGACGTAGTAGTCTGACAAAATGTACACATGGACTGTGTACATTTTGTTTCTCTAACCGATGCTCTTACGGTGAGGGAAAACATCGTGAGGAAACCTGCTTATTTAGGCGACTGGATGCGTCCAATCCAACTGGTTAGGTTCCTGACTGATGACTTAACGTGCTTTCCGGGGCACGAGGGTGCAACCCCACCAACTTTATGACTTAGAGCTGTTTCGGAGTTATTGCAAAACCGAAAAACCCAGAAAAGAATTACGAGCCGACCCGAGATTCGAACCCGGGTCCTTTTGAATGGTAGCCAGCGTGCTAACCGCTAGACCACCGAGACAATTAATGTTTAAGCCGCCTGTAATCAAATAAAAATATGCTTACAAACATCCGATCACAAACTAAAACTGAACCCATTTATCGTTGCTAACTGTACGAGACCTGAAAACGAGCAACTATTCTAATTGAATTGAAGTAATTTCGCATAATCACTTAAAACTATCCTCTGAACTTGTTTAAAACTCTGGTGAGCTAAAACTGGCAGGCAAAAGGATAACCGAATGAACTCGAAGCATTATAATAATTGTATTTAGTGCGGTTAGCTCAAAAATGCAAACTAGTAATGTGACAGTATTTATCGACAACTAGGTATTGTTGTTATATCGGCAGGCACTGGTCATCTATCCACGTCAGTATAATCCTAGCTTAAGTTTCTTTTAGTACGCAGATCTGCTGGGTAATATAGTAAATAGTGTTTATGTGTACTTACTTACTCAATAATTCAATAATTTATGGAAACTATGTTTCTGACATAAACAATTTCATTTCATTTCATTTGACTCCCTTAGCCAGAGATCTCGAAAAATTTGTAGGTACTAGTTTAAAAATATATAACATTCATTATATATATTTGACTATAATTTAGTTTATTACTATTTATTAATAATATGTATTGTTATTTTTAATAATGTTTGGCGTATCAGTCCGTGACCTCACTCGGCTAGGGTCTACTGAAAACCAGCGTCGGGGCCCCTAGCGGGTCACGACTTAAGCTGAGTGGGGTCCTTTTAATATGTACATCACAGACGCACAACTGCACAGTCCAACTGGCTTACCCACATAAATTGTAATTTTGTTGTGTTTCTTGTTTTATAACCGTGCCCGTTACGTTGTTTGTTTTCGTGTGTTATGTGATGTCCATTCATTAGTAAATGTATTTTCTTTCTTTCTTTCATTATTATCTACTTGAACAGTTTTTAATTTGGTGTTTAATAAGATTTTTACTGGTCCGAATGGATTTAATTGTCCAATGCGAAAAAAGATTTCGTGTTTCTGAGGGCCGCTATATGATAGACCCATATCTGATAATAGGGCCATGCAACATTGCTTTTTACAAAGTTGGAGAGGCTTATCTTGAGTAAAACTTTTATATAAACTTCATATCAAGACCCAACAACTTCAAGGGTCTATTTAACCACATCCAAGGTTATATTTTACTAATATAAAAAATATCGATAACAAAATCGTCGATGTCGTCCCCACCCTAACTCAAAGGCTCTACCTAGATTAATGCAGCGGCTAAAAAGATACAGTGCGGAACTCATTCTGAATTTGTTAAGTGGCTTATAAGTTTAAGTGCATTCAGGTAGTTTGTATAAGTTTTCGTGCTATTTCCGGTTTCAAAATTTTAGAGAAATTGATGTTGGCTTGAGAAAATGCGCTTTAGAGTCGAGCTAAGTTTCAAACAACAAGGCGAACTTTTGACTGAGCTAACTATTAATTTAGTAATAGCTTAATCAGTGGACGCTTAGAAACCTTTTGAAAATTAAATAAATAAATAAATATGTTTAACAAAACACTACTTGCGTACGAGTGCATAACCGGGATAACGCTAGGAGGATGATGATGACTTATCTCGAACAAATAAACGTCAAAATAATACGACAGGAGGCTTTTGTTTTGGACAAGAAGTATTAATTGAATTACCTAAAATCGTGAGGTGCTTGTGGCGCAGTCGTGGCAGCGCTTTTGGTAGTGATACCAAAGTTAAGCAACCCACGGCGCGGTCGTTATTGGATTGGTGACCATTCCGACCATTTAAGTGACGTCCATTACAAGCATCTCCGTGCTTCGGAAGGCACGTTAAGCAGTTGGTCCCGGCTAATATCTGTTGGTATTAGTCGTTAAGCCTAGTCAGAGGCCCTAGGGCGGCTTGATAACATCTGACAGTAAGGTTTGTCACTTGCCTTACAGAACCCCTCCACCAATCCGCACTGAGCCCGCGTGGTGGAGTATGGCTCGTACCTCCTCATAGTTGAGGTGAGGCCTTTTCCCAGCAGTGGGATCTAATAGGCTGACTTTACCTTAAATCAGCTTGACCATAACATAATCAACCCAGTATAGTCTGTCCGCCCTAGTCAAAATCGAACCCTGACCCTTCCAGAGTTAATAAACACTTCAATAACCACTCCTGCTGACTATTTGCTATTTGGAGTTGGCACGGTGCCAACACTAGGCAATGTCTAGTACGAATGCAGGATTGGAAAATCTGAAATTCAGCCTAGGCACAATTTTGCAGGCGTAGATTTGACAGCCAACGAACACGTCTATGTTCGCCTGAGAGCGATGTCACCGTGAAAATGTGAATCGACAGTTTGAAATGTTGCTTAGTAGTTTCCGAATTTTACGTCATGAAAGAGTTTGAATAGATTCAATAAATTGTTCCAACCAAATACCTAATCCCAAACTAAGCGTGAGATTGTGCTATGGTGACTAGGATAATGTCCTCCTAGCCGAAGTTCGACTACGGCGGCCTATCTCAACAGAGATTAGCCAACTGCGCGGTACATATTATAGTGCACAAGTGTGTGCGCAATACACAGTTGCATTCTCTGTTCCTTTGCTCTCATAATTCGGTGAGACGGCAGTCCGACATGACCGTAGAGAGATCAGGCGAAGGAGCAACGGCTTAACGTGCTTTCCGAGGCACGGGGGTGTTAACACCCCAACTTGACTCCGGAGCTGTGTCTGAGTAATTTCAAGACAGAAAAACCCTAAACACTCTCGGCCCGACCCAGGATGTCACCGGGTGACTAGGACAACAGATAGACATACTTATACGTTTATAAACATCCATGGCTTAAGTACAAATGTTCGTGCTCATGAGTGACAGACATTTGCCCTTTGCAAGACCCCGTATACGCTGGTTTTCTAGACAAAATAAAATGGAGCTTGTTTAAGAAGAGCTATTTATGCAGCTATTAGTGACACCAAAGGCTTAAAAGCTGTTCTCGTAGTTGAAATAGGTAACCTGACGTGCTGCCGACTGGTACTATGTTGAATTATCGTTTCATAGAATATGTATGTACAGTGGGCCCCACATCAACATACCCAAATCTGACAAAATATCACCAATGATATTTTAATTAATAAATAATTTGTTTCGACAAGCACACCAATTACCTAGCTCCAGACTAAGCGTGAGTTTGTGCTATGGTGACTAGGATAACGGATAGACATACTTATATACATTTATGAACATCCATGACTTAGGTGCAAATGCTCGTGCTCATCACACAACCATTTGCCCCTTACGGAATTCGAACCTGCAACCGTCTGGTTTAAAAGTCCGGAAATTCTGGGGAAATTTGACAGATCAGGATAGGTTGGTGTGGAGCCCACAGTACAAAAGAACATCTTCATGAGCTTACCTAACACAACTATGCAGCATAGTGGCAAATATATTAAACTATACACTTTTGTCGCAAAATCACCTCTATTACAACTGCAAAAGGTGTTATATCCACAGTGTTTACCGTGACGTGCATTCGTCTAAACACAGCATTATTCTACTATGAATAAAAAAACATTTAAAAGCTATCTGACGTCAACGGTGTCAGTTTCAGGGCAGCGCAAGCGGGATAGACTTATGAGAAGTGTAACAAGTAAGAAAGAGAGAAAGAAGGGAAAATACGCTGTACTTAGATAGTTCACATAAAGGGTGCTCTGTTTGCTCTATAAAGTCGATATTGTTAGATGGAATGCAATAGTGTAGTCTACTCACGTTAGCTTGGTAGGTTACACAAACAGTGACGTAAATAAAAGCAATTATTAGCAGTCAGTTATACTATAAGTACAACTTTATCAACTGTATTCCTTTTAGAGAGTGATCCTGCTATTCTAATTTATTTATTTATTGACATATAGTATATTACACATAACTAAATCGCAAACAAAATTTTACTTATAAAAAAAACATTAATTAAGAATACAAAAGATTGATACTTAATTTCAGATAAAAATAATGTCAGAATTCAATAAAATTAACATGTCAAATGTCACACAAGGAAATAAAGCAACTGTCCAGTATTGTCATAGTCCTAAATTAATACAATATTTATAAATAGTAGGTATATAGAAATACACTTTAAATTAAAAATTATTATTTAGATATATCAGGACATGTCTCACGAATGTTTGCATGGCATCAACATGTACGTCAATACTGGGTTGCAATCCAACTCGAAATATCAAAAATAAATGATTTTTGCATAAAGACTGTAACCTATAACAAAAGTTGTTGTATTACCTTACTTTACCTTCATTACAGCAGCAGAATAACCCCCTAAAAGGAATACATTTAAGAACTCGAAAAGTCTTTAGAATACTCAGTTGTTATTCTGAAAACTTTTAACTGTCAACTATTCGAATCTCGGAAGAAAATTTATGTTACTATCCGTCCGGAAAAAGCACGATACCTATTGCAGAAACCAATTAAAGCCTTTTGATTAAGCTTTATCTTTATAGAAAACTCTGGTTTTTGTTTGCCTTTCGTTGTTTCAAAATTGACGTTTGTGTACTAAATTATACTTACTAACTTTGTTTTTCTGTCAGTGTCTGTGGTTCTCTTTTAGCGATAGGACCTTTACATCTATAACATATGTACATCTTTATGCGTAAGTAAAGTTAGCCTATATACATCCCACTGCTGGGAAAAGGCCTCGCCAAAACTATGAGGAGGTAGGAACCACACTCTACCACGCGGGCTCAGTGCGGATTGGTGGAGGGGTGACTGTAAGGCAAGTGACCAACCTTACTTTCAGATGTTGTCAAGCCGCCCTAAGGCCTCTGACTAGGCTTAACGACAAATATTAACGATATTAGCCGAGGCCTGAGGCCAACTGCTTGATATCCTTCCAACCTTCCAAGTTCCGGAGCGGAGACAGACGTCATTTAAATGGTCACCCATCCCGCGCCGTAGTCACGACCGCGCCGTGGGTTGCCGAACATTGGTATTACTATTAATGTTCTGCCGCCACTACGCCACAAACCTCTCATCTATCTATCATACCACAAGCATATCTAACTTTATTAATATGTAAGCTAAAAATGTAAGACGTCACGCAATGACGTATTCAAAAAGAGACCAGGAATTTCGCACGGGTGGATAGACTGCGCGGTAGCTCAGTTAATAAGAGCGTTGGCCCGGTTAGCCAAAGGTCGTGGGTTTAAATCCTGCCCGTGTGCGAATTTTTGGTTTCATAATTAAACTAATGAATGTAAGCTACAAACAATTGGAGAGAGCGAATCAAGTCTTTATTTAAACTGTTCATTGTAGTAGGTAAGTTCATTCATAACGAAGCTAGCATAGCAGTGGCTGAATATAAGCCCATAGCAATGCAATGTTCGTAAATAACCTCGTAAATGTTGACCGAGTGGCGCGCATTCCAGACATCCTTTTGTTTCGCTTGGCGTTAAGGCGCCACAGAGATGCGACTGGCAATTAGTATCATAACCGACATATATTTTTTTTTAATTTTTTTCCTAAAAGCTAACTATTTTTAGCCATCAGACAGCTGAATCAGGTTTTTAAAGTTATGTTGATGCGAAAATATCTACAGATGACGGCACGTGCGAGGCACATAAGTATTACAGGCATACTTTCTTGTTCTTTCAGAGCACAGGACTCATTAAATAGTATTTTTAATTTGCGTCAAATATGCTGATCCGTGCGCTTAGCTGGGGAATACACAAAGAAATTTCACTTAAAATAATATTGGTAAGAATGATGACATTGAATCTACTAGACGAGGCTTCTTCTTTTATTTGTGTATGGCAAATCGTCTTTTAAAATGCAAAAAAGGAACACGAATCCTCACTTTCTTTCATGGACGCTCATGTCCTCGACAAGAAGTTCTATTATCTTATTTTCATCTCAAATCAATTTTCGGTATCATTCAGGTCGTTTACGGCTGTCCCTGTCAAAGTTACTAATGCGAAAATTAGTGGGAATTACAATTTTTCATATTTTTGACATAATTTGATAGGTGTGATTTGACTGTGTTTTTAGATATGGGATTTTAGAGGATTTTTAGATATATTTACCTGCTCATAGCTAAAGTAATGCCTTTGCCCACTAGTGGGATCTATATAGGCTAACTTTACTTCAGATACGGGAAACAGAGCCCAGTCTCCAATTCTACCATGGTTGACCCATTGGCAATTAAGCTAGACAAGCCATTCAAATATCTGTATCTCTGTGGTGTCATTTAATAGTTAACGTAATAAATAAATCAATTAGGATTATTATCTGCTTCTATTGTTTATGTCAACGGGGACTAGGACGTGTTAGAATTAATACAGACAGATAGACAAACAGATTATTAGATTAGGTACATAATTGTTTGTATTATCTTTGGCTTATTGTTTGCCAATTTGGCGCAACTGGGTTAGGAAGGCAAAGGGAAGCGCTTCCTACCGACCGGTTGTTATGGTCGGGGACCAAGGTCCGATGGTCACCGTCTTGGTTTAGCTATATGTAGTCAAGCTCGTGCAAAATCTTACATATCGCGGTTTGTGTTGTATGGAGCGGGCTAACAGCGCCATCTAGCCTGTAGGAGCCGAGTCAGGGCGTCGCGTCTGGAAGTTGCTTGCTAGTGTTAGCGACAGTGGTAAGATGTCGCTACACCAATTTGCAGTTATACGTGTAGAAACGACTTACCCACTATTATAAAATGAAAGTGATATTATTATGTAATTCAATGATTTCCAAGAGGCTAGTTGACATCAGTGGTGACCTAAGAGCTGGCAGCTGCCTTGCTCAGCGTATAAGCATCGCTATCCAGCGCAGTAATGCTGCCAGCATCCTAGGAACCTTACCACAAGGACCCTTTTTATAATTTTTGTTTTTGTGTTGTATTAAGTAATTTATCTTAATTTTTATTAATAAGTTGTATATATAGTTAATTAATAAATTATTCAATGAAAACAAACAGTGATTGACAATGAAAGAAAGAATTGACACCTAATTTCATCTACTTATCTGTTATTATTATTCTTCGATGGCGACTAAGACAGTCGTCGTTTGTCATCGATGAAGTAATGGTTACAAAACCGGACTACAAAACCAGCAGTTGCAGATTCGAATCCCGCAAGAGGCAAATGTGTGTGTGATGAGCACGAGCATTTGCACCTAAGTCATGGATGTTTATAAACTTATATAAGTATGTCTATCCGTTATCCTAGTCACCATAGCACAAGCTCACGCTTAGTTTTGGGGCAAAGGAATTGGTGTGATTGTTGAAACAATTTATTACATATTATTTATCTTCTATCTCCTGATTTAATCTGAGCCTTTGAAGCTTTAGGTGTAGAATTGCCCTGCCCTCTGACCTATTACTTACGAAATGGCCGTATAATTTCAGGATATTTTGTACGCGAGCATTTATTTTGCTTATGTACAAGTAGGGTGACATCGTTTTAAGCATTTCGGAGACACATTTATTTATAAGATAAATAAATATCCGGAATACCAAAGATAGAAAAGATTTACACAGTAATACAAAACTTATTTACTACCTGGTGCAATAAAATAAAGTTTGATTCTCATTATGAGTTAGATATTCTTATGAGATAAAGTAACATTGGCATATCGGTGACGTTAAGAACCCTGTCTTAACGTTACCTGTTGGGAAAGCCGAAAGTTTGATTCTTGCCTAGAGTCGCTTTTCGAAGTGCGAAACGTATCTTCAATTTTTAATGCAAGCAAAGTGGCTAACAGCCAGGCTTGGACTTTGTTGTGATGTCCTCATTGAGGCAAATCGTTTAAAGTTAACAATAAAAAGGTACAGTGGGCCCCGCATCTGTCTAAATATCTCAAATATGGAACTCTATGTGATCAACAAAAGGTCGAAATATGGTTACGGAGTTTTGACAGATTAAAGTAGGTTGACGCCCACTGTACATGATAGCAATTTCGTAAATAACTATGTCTAACGTTTTTAGTCCAGCTGTTTTGACACTAAAGTGTCCTCAAAAATCCTCATAGACAGATTCCGTTAGGCCACCCTACCCATCGCTTAGACTATCCAATTCTGGCTATCCATCAACGCGCAGGAAACGCGCGATGCCAGTCACACCGGCAAACGCTAGCTAATACCCCGGCGTTACTTGCACAAAACGACGATTTACCACTTTCCTGAAAATTCGCCTTTTCACGCTTCTATTTGCTTATGACAATAGTGCTTTTAGGGTTGCATGTCATTATATTCTTGTTTTGCAAGTTAAAACTATTGCGGTGTTATTACAAAAAATTTAGACCAGGTTTAAAATGGGTCTAAATATTAGCCGACAACAGAGGAATGAATGACACATTCGTGACATAACCTAATAGAGAAACGCTTCTCTAATTGGCTAGCTAAAAGCTTAGTCCTGGCTCAAACCCGGTACTAAGTTTTTGTAATAACGGGGCTAAAGTGTAAAAATATGAACTCGTGACCTATATATTTCTCAACGATATCGAATCAGAAATTAGGAGATACGTTTCTACGTACTGTACTTAGTCCTTCTGGACTAAGGTATTCATATTCATTAATTCACTTCATAATATACAATACATACAGGCAAAAAGATGGTTAATTAAGTTACATTATGACCTCAACGAGGTATTTGTGAATAAAGTTATTAAATTAAATTCATTAAATTATTTAATAATATAAATGCAATAAAATCAGTTCACCATTAATACATGTAAAAAAAATTGTCAATTTCGTCAAATAATTAAAAATTAAAGATAAAGTCAATAATTCGATTGTGCTAAATATTAAATTATCTGGTTATGTCAAATTTAAATAATGAACTGAGCTCTGCAAATCAGTTAGCTCAAGTGGCAGTAGGCAGGGCACATAGCGCGAAGAATTGACGGCCGTTGGGGCGGAAAGGTTCTACCTTTTGAGCCATTTGCAGCCGCTGTACCCAAGCGAGTACAGTGTTGAAAATCATATTTTTGTAAATTTCTTAATAAATGTAGGTTGATTATCTTGTAATTTGGTAAAAATGTGAATATCAAGAGCTAAATAAAGGGTAATTACTGTTTTCTACCCTTCGATTGCCAGAATTTTAATAAAATACTGATTTGTGTAAAAATATAGTACTTCATAAAAACATCTTTTTGTTTTATGATTAAGCTCTCAGTCTTCATTTTAAGTTCGAGTCTCAGTGCATTGTTATTAGTTTCGCGTTGGCTGTTAATGGGAAGCAAAGCGTAGTCCACCAGCAAGATGGACAAACGACCTTGTAAAGATCTCAGGATCACACTAGATGCAGACCGCTTGGAACCGGTCGTTGTGGAAAACCATGGGGTTGGCCTATGTTCAGTAGTGGACGTAATGATGATGATGACCTATATCTATTAAAAGTTACATAATAATCGGTGCTAATATTACGAAGAAGAAATGTTTGTATTTTGGTATGTCTGTTATGAATAATTTAAAAACTACTTGTCAGATTTCAAAAATTCTATCTCCGCTACAATATTATTTTATTCCTGAGTATCATGGACTATATATTGTTATATTCTACTCGTGCAAAAACCCGGTTTTCTTATATTATATGAGTATTATTAACTAATAAATAATACTCATTAATTAATAATACTCATATAATATTAAATTCGTTTGTTCACATTTCACATTCATAGATATCTATACTAATATCATAAAGAGGAAAGATTTATTTGTTTGTTTATTTGCATCGAATAGGCTCCGAAACTACTGGACCGAATCAAATGAAATTTGGCATAGAGATAGTTTGAGACACTGGGAAGGACATAGGCTACTTTTTGTCGCGATATAAAATTATCAGGGGGGTGAAATGGAGGATGAAAATTTGTATGGAAAATCCGACTTTTGGCGCGGGCGAAGTCGCGGGGAACTGCTAGTTTAGAAATAAAGTAAAGCAAGTTTATTTAAACGGTGTTGTAAAGAAGCTTTTATTTATTTTCATACGGATGACATGTTGTGATTATTCAATCAATGGCGTGTTCGATTTATTGTATAAATAAGTAAACAATCCTGTCTTAATGGATGACTGTTTCTCTCATCATCTTAATAAAACATCAGTGACGTATTGTACTCTAAACTGCGACATGGAATGTTGAATAGATTGTTCCAACAATCACAACTAATCACTTTCCCAAATAAAACATTATGTTATGCTATGATGACTGGGATAACAGATAAGCACATTAGAATACAGGGTCTTCCATTAATGAAGGATAATCCTTTGGGTGCTGATTAGTTACATCATGCTCTACGCTATATGCCAAAAATTGTTTCATGTGAAATTATTACCATTTATTAAAACACAATTTTACGGATTACTTCGCGATTTATTTACATTTTATTTAAAACCTGACGTTTCGAACACTTTACAGCGATCGTGGTCAAAGGGAGACTAAGGTATTATTTGTCATTACAAAGTTTTGAAAAATTTTAACTACCGTCACTCAATAATATTTATTTACGTTCCTATTTACGCAGAAAGAGCTAACCGTGTCTTGAGATCTTGCAGTGCTAGGTGTTGCTTTGGTTTTTGCTAGAATAGGATCCCATGCCGGTGGAACTTTCCAACCATCTTCTCTATTGAAATTTGGATGTTTTCTAATTTAAATAAATCGCGAAGTAATCCGTAAAATTGTGTTTTAATGAGTTCAACAATTCGCGTAAACGTAAGAAACAAATATTATTACCATTTACGAGATATAAGTATATATTTTTGAGGTTATAGGATTAAATGTAATTAACATAAAACTTATTAATAAACATTAAGATAAATTATTTAATACTATACAAAATCAAAAATTATAAAAAGGTTTTAAACTTTCATGGTCATTATCATTAGAATAGTTATTTACGGGATTGCTACCATGTACCTTTTTATTTTCGAGTTTCCGATATTTCGGCGATGTTGCAAGCGCCATGATCACGGAATAACTGAAGATCTTGCGGGTGGGATGTTATGGGCAAACATATCGGTCTACCCTCCTTCTAAGTCTTTTATTGCGTTCACCTCCGGTACCACTGTTTGCAAACTCACTATTTTCTCGCGTCTGCTCTCGACACATAACACTAACAATATCCGACCGCGAAACTACACTTGGTTGGTTTTTTCGGTTTTTGCACATTCGAATCACTGGATTCCAGACACTTGACAATTTAAACTCGTCCTCGCGATAAAAATTTTTGTATTTGGTGATTTCAATTGCTTCTCTGACCAATCTTGGTATGTAATGGCGTTCTGTCGAAGTGATCTGAGGGTTATGAAACTCAATCCAATGATTTTTTAGTGAATATTTATTAAGTACATTTGAGATCTTGTCTGTCACTCCTTTTAAATATGGCAAGTATACCGGCTGTATAAGTATACTTGCCATATTTAAAAGGAGTGACAGACAAATCTCAAATGTACTTAATAAATATTCACTAAATACTGTCTTCACTCCATTAAGAAAAGTGACACAATGTCTAAAGACTGTTTCCCCTTAGATAAACCTGGTGTCTACAAGGTTGACTGCAGCTGTGGTAGTTCGTATATCAGCCAAACTAAACGTACCATAGCGTGCCGAATGAAGGAACACATTAAGGCGGTCAAGAACAATGACATACAAAAATCGGCGATCGCGGAACATTTGTTGGAATCAGGTCCAAATCATTGGATTGAGTTTCATAACCCTCAGATCATTTCGACAGAACGCCATTACATACCAAGATTGGTCAGAGAAGCAATTGAAATCACCAAATACAAAAATTTCAATCGCGAGGACGGGTTTAAATTGTCAAGTGTCTGGAATCCAGTGATTCGAATGTGCAAAAACCGAAAAAACCAACCAAGTGTAGTTTCGCGGTCGGATACTGTTAGTGTTGTGTGTCGAGAACAGACGCGAGAAAATAGTGAGTTTGCAAACAGTGGTACCGGAGGTGAACGCAATAAAAGACTTAGAAGGAGAAGACCGATATGTTTGCCCATAATATCCCACCCGCATGATCTTCAGTTATTCCGTGATCATGGCGCTTGCAACAGCGCCGAAATATCGGAAACTCGAAAATAAAAAGGTACATGGTAGCAATCCCGTAAATAACTATTCTAATTATAAAAAGGGTCCCGTAAAAGTGATAAGGTTCCCAGGATACAGGCAGCAATACCGCGCTGAATAGCGATGCTTACACGCTGAGCAAGGTAGCTGCCAGCTCTTAGGTCACCACTGATGTCAAATAGCGTTGGGACCCCACGAACCCAGTGTTTCGACTCCAAACGGTACAAAGTGGTACCGGGAGTCGATCTGCCTGTACTTGTTATTTTTAAAGTTTTCGGCACTTGTCGCAGCCAAACCGGCTTTACGGCTTGTCCCGGCAGATGAGAGGCTGCAAGTGTGTCGACACAGGTAGCGTCCCACTGATGTCCCAATGAGCAGACATCAGTACCATAAGGACATCTGTGTGGAAGGCAAACCTCAGCACCAAAAAAAAAAATTGTTGTAAGGCTACTTCTACAATTAATGTCTTTTAAAAAGTCTGTTCCTATTTTAATTTTCTTGGAAATTCCAAACACCAAAATTAATATTAACATTTTACTCAAAATGTTAGTACCTAAGGCTCCCAAAAATAATAAAACGTCAAAACCCAAATCTCAAAAATGGCATCACTTTTACTTGAAATTAATTTTCGGCATATACTTATAGTAGAGCATGATGTAACTAATCTGTGCCTGAAGACACCCTGTATTTGTATAAACATCTATGACTTGGGTACCAATAATAATAAGATAATAATAAATTCATTTATTTCAGATATCATCGATCCATATGGTTAGTTACAATGTACTTAATGACTATGTTAGTAATTATTAGTAATAAATTTTAAAAATAAAAATTAATTAATATCAAATTAAAATTAAAATAAATTAAAATGCTCGTGCTTATCACACAAGCATTTGCCCTTTGCGGGATCCGAACCCATAACCGCTGGCATTGAAGTCCGGGTACAACTAGGTAGTGGATTATAACTTTGAATTGAATTATTTCAATCAAAGTTTTGTTGCGAAAGTTGGCCATTCACGGCCAGTTAAACTAATTAGTCATTCTGAGGTACGACCAAAATTTGACGTTTTCAATATCGGTAATTAAAATCTAGGCTATAGGCATAAGTACTAAAAAAGTAACTTAACCTTATCATTTTTTTCCGCAAATGCCTATATTTTACCGGTTCTAAGACCTTCCCGCCCATTTTATCCACTAAATTAAGAAAAACTAAAAGTACCCTTTGCGTGGGGAATTGCCCACGTTCTAGCCTCACTGAATGAAATTCAGTTTTCAGATTATTTTTATGGTAGTGAGTGGAGTTATTTTTCGAATTGACCGTGAATGGCCAGCTTAACAGCTTAATATCTTAATGTTGATAAAGATAAGTTACATCTGAATTTCATCATGTCTTACCTAGGTACTAATGCTACGTACATTACCTATTTAATACCGATTTTTGTTTTAACTCCAAGATCAGTGTAAAACAATACAGGATGATCCAAATAGTGGTACCTACCTAACCATTTTAGTCGTCACTATTTGGACCAGCGTTTGTGCAATGTATGTTTCTGCTATCGAGTATCCCATATCCCTCACGTAATACCTGCCAAATATATCCACCTCATTACATAAACAATACCAGGTTTAAACCAGGACTAAGTATTAGCCGACCACTTAGAAAATCACTTATCTTTAAGGTCATGTCACCGATTTGCCATTCATCTAACTTGACTGTTAATATCTTGTCCTGGTTTGAACCTAATCTAACTTATTAAAACACAATTTTACGGATCACTTCGCGATTTATATACATTTTACTTAAAACCTGACGTTTCAAACACTTACTACTACTACACTTTACCACAAGTCTAACTTTTTTGAAATAAGGTGTGGCTCTAATCCATCCACCACTTAGTACTTGCCACATATTTGTTTCGTCTCACATTTACATTCGGCCTCGTAGTGCGACTCCATCAATTTCTGCACTCACCCCTCCCCCCACCTCTCTCTACACCCTCCAGCTTTTATGTGTGTGTGTCTGTGTGTACTAGCACACAAATAAAAGCGGTTCGATAACGTGACCTGTTGCGTGGCGGCAAAGAATAGTGGTGTAGATAAGTCGGCTTTGGGGATAGGTAAAAAATGGTTAAAGGAAAATCTAATAATGAAGAATATCTGTTTAAAAAAAGGAAGATCCAGTTGGTCCGATTCTAAGCACCGATCTCAAAATAACAACAAAATAAAAATTATAATGAGTTCATAATAATAATATTAACCTGTATACCCTACATACAACGCAACATTTAGCGCCTCATGAAAAGTAGGTCCAAGCTTACGATATCTCTGTCAATAAGCTGGTTTAGACGTAGTTTACAATTATTGGAGTCAGTTAGGGAAAAAATAATAATTGATGCAACCATGAACACCCCATAATTACGAGTATGATATTATCTTCTAGATTTATTCGAAGCATTTCCGTTCAAGGCGAAATATGCTCGATGCCTTGCAAAAGTATGAGAAGCTCAGTCAGGATGGAGCGCGTTGAAAACGTTTTTTGATAAGAATTCGATCGTGAGGGTTTCAATTCAAACATGTTTTACCAGAAACTGCAGGACATCTTAATGAAAAGTTTTCCTGCAGTTTCTGGTAAAACATGTTTATGGGGTTATGGGTTGTACATGATTGCATCAATTATTTTTTTCCCGAACTGACTCCAAAAATGGTGAACTACGACAAAACCAGCTTATTGATAGAGAGATCTTAAGCTTAGACCTACTTTTCATTATGCATCTTGAAACACGATAAGAGAAAATAAATCCTCCTAAAGTCTAGTCTGCTTTGCCTACGTTACAAGTTAATATGTTTGCTGGTGCTAACATTTAGGAGCCTTTTCTTTTATTCTGTTCTTCAGCAGTACACAAAGACATAAACTATGGAATACATTTTTGTTTCAAACCATTTTCATGTGCAAAATCTGCGCAGCGGCGAGGCAATTGGACAGTAGGGTCTTAACATGTTGTGTTATGGAGTTACAACCCAAAATAACCCAGTTAGAAAGCCTTATGATAAAGATATTGACCAGCCTAAACTGTGTCTACACCTCGCACCAATCTTGTGTGATGAGTGTGACTACGGTCAAATATCTGCTTTGAATACTCGTAGTATAAACAAAGCCTTAGGTAGAAATAAATAAACCCAGTACCTTCTAAACCACTACTCTATGCAACCACACCCCGCGTCACCCGCACACAGACGGATTGCATCTACCCGAGAGGGACCAGGGAGGGACTCTGACATCTACTACCTTCGATTTAGCGATCCAGATATGACCTGATACAGCTCTGTGTGTTCTAGTACTTACTACTTTACTCAATGACACTCAAAGTTAATCTTTCATTATGTCTTTTGGATTTTCTGACAACTCAAAATTTTAGTTTTATTTTTTGTTGATAGAGCGCTATTTATCTAAGTTATATAAACATTGCGTTGAAATCATTGAACATAAAACAAAAAACTTATTATTGTAATATTATGTGTACAGGCATGTAATGGAAGCACTTACGTTAAAAATAGCAAGTTTCAAAATGCAGTTAAAAATAAAATTAATTCACTTTAAAAATAAAAATTAAATTCAAAAAATGTATATATTTAAGGGGGCTCCTATACAAATGTGTTTTTTTGCCTATACTGTAACTGTATAATGTTGTTGTGTCTAAAGTTAATGGTACGGAACCCTTCGTGCGTGTGTCCGACTCGTACTTGCCGGTTTTTTATATATTTTCTTAATATTTTTCCTTTATTTTAGACTCTACCCTTAACCACCCCCTTGAATTTGGCATGTCCTTTTTTACACCCTGTATATATTTAAAATAAAAAAATATTTTTTATTTATATTAAATTTATTATCAAATTTACTTTGACACTGACAATCATGGCTTCTACCATGAACTGTTTAATAAATATGCAAACAGCCGGAATTGATTTGAATCTTGGATTACAGATTGGTTGGATAATAATTTCGGGAGTTACAAATAATGATATTTCTGTAATAAACCGCATATTGAGATATAAAATATTTTTTATCATAATATTGACCTCCTCTCATTTCGATAGCCTTTGCCCTGGGGCATGCAGATTTTTAATTTTCGACACATTATTGATAGAGTTTGGTATGTATATAATAAATACAACAGATTAACGTATCTAGGTACCTTACTAGTCGTTTATTTCAAGAAAGTCTTTTATGAAAAGTTCTGTTAACATCAGTGCTTTACAGAAGTTTACGATCGACTAATTTTTGAGTGCGAGCTTGCGTAAAAGCTAGCAAAAAATGTTTAAAAAAAATATTATTAAAGTTTTATTTATTTATTAAATTACACACATTTTATGGCATAATTTTGGTAAGAAGTATCTTAAAGCCTGTGTTATGTTTGTCTACATACTATTGGTTCTCTAAGCAAAAAAGATTATAATACAAAAACGAAGTAAAATCGTCAAGAATACAAAACAACATTCATGCCTGCAAGCTTTGTTGTTATTAACACACACAGCGATGAAAAAGTTAAATGGTTAAGTTCATAGTTAAATGTACCTACCACCACACACAGTTCATACACTCGGCAGAACGTCATGTTACCAATGTAAACTACAAAAAACCAAGAGGCGGTCTCAAGTTTAAAGTGGCAGGAGTACTCGTAGTCTGACGTGCGGCCTTGTATCTGATTATTATTTATGAAATACAAGTAGACGACCACCGATGGATAAGCGAACATTATTTTGTGGATACCAAGAACTTGGCACTAAAGCCGACATCACAACAAAATTATACAAAATCGATTGAAAACAATCCCGAGTGGATCATTTTAGACGGAACTTTCTAGCTTATTTTTTATTTTATAACCAACCAGAGAACATAAACCCCCCATTTTCCACTAAGCGAACCTAAAATCCGCGGCGTAGACAAAAAAGAATGGGCCAAGTTATAGTGGTCATGCTAACCAATGTAACCTGACCTTCTTTTCTGAGGTTTCTGCCAACGATCGGTATAGGGTGAGAAGGGTTGAAGGGGTCATCTTTGAGTAGTGATGTGCAATATATGGGATGCTTGTGTAGCTGCAGACTCAAGGTCAAGGCTAAAGGTTACTTCGTTCCCTCTCTGATTAGGGAAACGAAGATATATAGCTAGATTGTATCTCTGTTTTATTATTACTTTATCTCTTCAATAAATTACTGTTTTTAAGTTATAATAAGTATTTTCACACTACCTACTCGGCAATGTTCGATTACACGTCATGCAAACCTGACTTAAAGTGAGTCATTGCATCCCAAGGGACGTAATGTTATATAAAATTTAATTACGCCCCTAGGGAGGCAAAGTGATTTGAATTTCGAATAAGAGTTCGTGGGCATGATCACACTAGACCGTCCCGCACCAAAGAGAACATATTTGAAATTTGAACCTGGCAGCGAAGAATTTTAGCACAAATGTCATGAAAATAAAGCGCGCGCTTCAAAAAACAAGAAATAAATAAACAAATATAAACCTATATATTTTAAGAAATTACAAACAATGTTTTCGTAAAACTGTCGAATGACGATATTTATTTGATAGCGGAGTCTATTACTCGTAGTTGTAAAGCCGCTGGTATTCTTAATAATAATAATTTACTGCCAGAAAAGTCAAAAGATATAATATAGATAAAATAAGTTTTTTGTAGTACCCACATTTTTTATTGCCTCGTAGGAAGTGTGAAAACAGAGTATCCTCCTCGGGGATAAACATGTCTTCATCTTGGGCGAGCTTAAATCGCTCGCTACACCATGGACGAAATATATATTTCGTCCATGGGTTCACTTAGGATTCTGCTTTTAACTCCCTCGCTGCGCTCGAGAGTAAATTCTCTAATCCTTCGTTACGCTCGAGATTCAAGATTACGCCCGTTAGGTAAGACATCACTTTACCCCCTTGGTGAATAATCTACTATTACTTTGCAATCGAAAGATTTGATATTATTGCGCTTAAAAAATTACACCCTCTCATCACCCAAAATCATATCATGTTTCCAGACACAATAGATAATCCATTTTTATGGGACCGCGGCCGGTCTTATGATCGGGGTATGGTCATTTTTCAAAACAAGTGCAATAACATATTATATTTATCTCTTCAGGTATTACTTATTGGCTAACTATTGCCCGTGACTTCGTATCTACCCCGTTACAGTTTTTTCTCAGTTTCCATATTTCCCGAAGAAAAAAAGCGGGATATCCTCTCTTAGTGCTCCTTTACATGCCCTAAGGAACATACATCCAAAGTTCCAAACATACATGCCCAATATCAGCTTTCTACGACCAATATATGTAGTTTCTGCTGTGCGTTGCCTGACAGTCACTAAATCAGTAACAGACAGTAAGAGATCTTTTACAATTTTAAATTTTATCCAGCACCCTCTAGGAAAACCATAAATATTTTGTCATAATCTCCTCATTTGTAGAGCACGATAAAGTTTTATAAACAAGTATTCTGAATATTTTTTTTATAATTTAAGCAATTTGTTTGCAAGTTTTTACGAAAGTATTAAATTTTTGTGTGCCATATATAATTTATATTATAATAATATATTATAAGTATTTAGAAAATTGCTTGTAAATACTGATTCAAGTACGAGTATTCTTTATTGTAATCGTCTTTTTCATTGCAATTACTAACATTTACATTTTTTTTTACGAAATTAAATCAAATTTTACTTACAAAAATTAATCGACTGTGTCATCCGGTGGGACTCGAATTTACATTATGTTTTACCTAATCATTGTTAGCGAAAATAACATATATTTTTTTTTAATTATATACATGTGTGGTGAAAAAAATATAAGTACCTATCTTATTTTTTATTGTTAACTACATTTGACCGCAATCCCACCTGATGGTAAGCGACGATGTGGCCAAGGATGGGTTATGTCCGACAATCCATACTAATATTATAAATGCGAAAGTGTGTCTGTCTGTTAGCTCTTGACGCTTAAACCACTGAACCGATTGAGATGAAATTTGGTATGGAGACAGTTCGAGACCCTGGAAAGGACATAGGCTACTTTTTGTCGTGATATAAAAACATTAAGGGGTGAAATGGGGGGTGAAAGTTTATATGGAAAATCCAACTCTTGCGGGCAAAGTCGCGAGGAACCAATAGTAGCCTATATTTTACTCTTTTCTTGATATAGTGTTTAGAGAAAACTTCAGCCGGTTACGAATTCCACTCTCTAGCCGTACGCAAGAGAAACGTGAATAAGCGTTATTTCATTTTTATTATAATTAATTTAAGGACCATCTCCACAAGGTTTCCTTATTAAAGGGCGTCTTCACAAGTCTTCAATCACATGTAAGATGACCCTACAAATAGTAAACCATTTCTACTGAACCCTTATTATGACAATACGCGCTAATGAGAAGCACTGGCGCCTGTTGGCTTCATCACTAGTGTAGGCTTGGGGATAGGGTGCTAGATCGATAGCCAGTACAACCTTTTGGTTTCTTATTTTTTAAATTATAAAGTCAGTTTTTAGGGTTCCGTACCCAAATGGTAAAAACGGCACCCTATTACTTAGCCTCCGCTGTCTATCTGTCTGTCTGTCACCAGGCTGTATCTGATGAACCGTAATAGCTAGGCAGTTAAAATTTTTACAGATGATGTATTTCATAATTAAATTTATTTTATTTTATAAACAGAATAAACATTATATTTAAGGGGGGCTTCCATACAACAAACGTGATTTTTGGGTGGTTTTTGCCCTACATTACTAATGGCAACATGTAGACACTTGAAAATTTTCACAGAATATCAATATGAATATAAACATTAAAAATACAATATTTTATTTAAATAATAATCATATTTAAGGGGGGCTCCCATACAACAAACGTGTTATTTTAACTTTTTTTTGCTCGATATTAGTAAACGGCAACATGAACGCTTGAAATATTCACAGAATATTAATAAATAATAATAAATTATTGAATTAAATATATTATATATTTAAGTGGGTAACCTATCTCATTTCCGAAACTTTGCTGTTCGAATTTTAATTGGTTGAAAAGGTTTGACGAAGGTTTAAATATTAGATTGATTTATTTACATAATATTATAAGACTATAAATTCATTGCCCCGATGTATAATTTTCCAGAAAAAACAGTTCTCCGATTATCAAAACGTTTTTTTTTTCATTTCATAGATGTTTTGCTTGTCATAACCTTAATTTCAAACGGTTTTAAAGATCGAAGTAACCATTTATCTTCTCAATTTGGAAAAACCCGACCCACCGTGGTCCTTCGCCGTGGTACTAATGCATGCTGCATGTCTGCCTGCATGCTGCATGCCTGCTTGCATGCTGTATGCTTGCTTGCATGCTACGAGCTCTCTTGCACAATGCATGCCTGCCTGCATGCCCGTTGAATGCCTTTTTGCTTGTTATATAATATTAAAAACATTTTTCTGGAAACTGAAACATCTAGCAATAATAGATTTTTCAAACGATGAGTTATAATTTAAAACATATTGAATTTGAAAAAAATAACAAATGGAAATCGAACTTTCAAAATAATGTCAATCGTGTTTTCGGTCAAATGAAAATATGGTAAATAAAAAAAATATTAACGATTTCGGTAAAATGAAATTCGCACTCGAAAAATTCGGATTTAAGATAGGTAAACCTTGTATAGGTACGAAACCCTTCGTGCGCGAGTCCGACTCGCACTTGGCCGATTTGTTCTTTTTCATATAAGTATTTGGATACTAATTTTAAAGAATTAAAAACTTGCAAGTTTGTCTGTAGCAAAATTTTTGTTTCTTTACAGCAGAAAGCTTATTCCGGAGTGACAAAAAGCTTCATTTTTTATATATAATGGGCTATATATTAATCTTCACCTTAGCCCGAGAGCAAAGATAAGGTCTACGATGGAGCGAGCTTGCCCAGGAGTAGCCTATTTACACGCACCTTAAAGAGTTAATTTTGACAGTATTTAATAGTATATCAACAGAGTAATTCCTGAGAAAGGATAAGATATAATAACTCATCTAGGATTTGCGTGTGCCGCCTAGGGTTCAGACTTAGGAAACTAAGTGCAAATGTTATTTTATTATCATAAAAGATGTCTGTCCCCTGTACCACGCGCTTAGCGCGCGCCGGAGTGGCGACGGCGACAGATACGCGATAGTTTGCTGAAGCTCTTTTCAGCTTCAGGCGAAAGCTCCCGAGCGGAACTGAGGTTGTACTCTCAGTTTCCGTTGTACAGTCGGCATCACGTCAGGTTACCCATGTGAACTGCGAAAACGTCTTTTATTACGTAGGGAATACAGGCGGTCTCAAGGTCAAAGTGGGGTAGCAAGTGACTATAAGGTAATTGTTGTTTTTAGTGGCTTTTGAAGAGTTTTTTTTTATTTTCTTATTTTATTATGTAATGTAGAAATTGGAAGAGAAATGGGTAGTTCTTATTACAAAGGAATATTAACGGATCATTTTTAGTCCTATACTTTTTTTTCTAAATTTAGTATGCAAAGTGGCCAGAAGTCCAGATTTTTACTTATATAAGCACAAGTTTTGTGGGTCAGACAAAATATTGGTAAATAATTGAATTATAGGCCTTCTAAAATTTTTTGAAGACAGGCAAGTGATATATGGCACAGGAAAATGCAAATTAACTTTAAATATGTATAAACATTCATAATAAATGGCGTGTATAAATGAGATGTTATAATATGATTTAGCATTGATTAAAAAAAGTTTGAAAATATTATGATGTGAATGTTATATTACCGGCCGAAAAGTGAGAAATAACCAGGAAAGTGAGAATATTAAACACAAATTTTTATTTTTTATATATTTTGAAACAGTGAATTACAAAATTTAAATAGCAAGGCACTAGGAATAATGACAGTCTTTATAAAACAAGTCTTTATAGCAATATATATCAATCAAAGGTCTAAATTTATCTTAAAGAGATCATGTAATCTACAAACTCAATGTATTCTATAAAATAAATACGATAAACTTAAGTAAAACAATAAACATCAGCCTGTCAGTCATCTCAGATATTGTTTTTATTTTCCCTGTAGACCTTGCTTACAAATAATACTGTTTTTTCTTGTCTTTTAAAGTAGATAACTTGTCTGGATCATTTTACATTCACTTATACGTGTTCTTTCATTTTCCCGCTTTCTTTGATTGTCTTTTGCTGGTCTTTTTTTCTTAGGTTGTGGCATTTTGGTATCTGTGAAAACAGGCTTCAAGGGGTTAATACATAAAACGTTATAAGGAAATTAGGAATCTGAACATCCACGTGTGTCACTTTCCTGACTAAATAAATCCAGACAAGTGATACACAGGAAAGTGATAATTTTAAGGTTATTCATCAAAAACACTAAAACGCTGTATTTGAATGACATGTTAATGCTTCGTAGTATATTAACACCAGATATTTCATGTAAAACAATACAAAATATTTAAGAAATCCAAATATTGTTTACGTAAATACGCACGCGTGCAGACGCGTTCGGGTCAGACAACTTCTCACTTGAATGGTATATTCAAGTGAGAAGTTGTCTGACCCGAACGCGTCTGCAGCCGATGAGATCTACGTGGCGACTGTCTGATTGACTTTTACGCGGAATCATAAGCTACAGTGAGCTTACTTTACTACGTACTTTGTCACGGAAGGGTGGAAACATCGCATAATATTTAATTTGTACGTATTCTTGACTTGTTTTAAGTTAATAGGATTGTGATACACAATTCGTGTCGCCTCTATTCTATGATGACAAATCGACTAAAATTAAAAAGACACGCAACTTTTTTTATGTCATAGCCAAGTGTTACTGATTGTTACTGTGATTAGATATATATATTTTTTATTTGTGTTATGTTTATACTTTTCGTATTATGTGGGCAGAAAACTTACGTTTTGTAAAATCGCCCCACAGGAAAATGACAATTTTGCTCATGTTTAGGCATTTTTCTCCAAGAAGCTATTTTTGTACCTACCTGAATTTCAGTGCCCATATAGAAGCCAATTAGTTCCTTATTCCAGATTTAAAATAAATCATAAATATTAAAAAACTAAAGAGCTATGACTTGAGCGCACCAAAATTCCTTAATTTCAGTGCCCATATAGAAGCCAATTAGTTCCTTATTCCAGATTTAAAATAAATCATAAATATTAAAAAACTAAAGAGTTATGACTTGAGCGCACCAAAATTCCTTTACTATAAGAACTAGTCAAATAGAATAGTATTTATTCAATCATGTAGGTACTTGCAATATCCAACCTTTGATATTTCGATGACACCACCTTGCTGGCAGCATCTGAGGCTGAAATGGCAGAACTTCTCCAACGGGCTAGCCAGGAAGCCGGTCTCAGCATCAATAAGAGCAAGACCAAATTAATGATCGTGTTTTTTTTCAACACAATACAAGGCACTGATTTGCTGAAAACCTATGAAATGGACAGTGCATCCCACTTACGTCTCGATATTAAAGGAGCTTAGAAACACACAGAAGCGCTTCCCTACACTGTCTCCACATCAGAGTAAGTTGTTCATGTAGCTCGCTGAAGTCCCCAGACCCTATTGTGTTGCCCTAAATTAATATTTTTTATACAAGTGTCTCTTTCTCGTTTACGCAATGTCTTTCTTGCTTACGCTGGGAATACACAGACATCGTCTTTCATAATATGGGTTCTTAAGGCCTTAGTCCGAAAAACGATATCCGTATTTTTGAGTCCATCACACTCGTTCGAGCTGTCATGCTGGCATGAGTGACGGAGAAAGAAAGAAGAAAGAAAGAAAAAGCTTTATTCGGAGATCAGTTAACAAGAAACAATTTAAAAATTATAAAAATAATATTATGATCTACCGAAAAGGCATCCGACTCAGCATTAGTCGAGGGCAAACCCCGACACTGATTTTCATCGGATGCCTGGGGTAAATTCTTATGTACATTAAAATAAAAAGCATAATATGACATTACAAACAATAATAAAAAATAAAAAAGAAAAACAAGCAAGATACATGACAGCAGTGACGTAGCAGTATTATACATATATAATCTGTGGTGACAGTATAACAAAAAACAAACAAAACAGTGCAGAAATAAATAAATGGAAAAACAAACAGAGACGACTACAGTCAAAAATAGGGACATCGTATTACATAGTAGGGGCTCTGGAAGCTGCTCCCGTTGTATCCTTACAACTTACAACGTTTCAAAGCTCATTTTGATTCCATTAGTTCGCCACTTTGAATACCTTTTGTAAAAGGATTCGTTCATTAGTGATTTAAAAGCGATGTTTCAAGAGATCTTTGAAATCGGGACCGTGAACTATGATTAGTACTTGTGCATTCTCTGTTTTAATACATGTTTTGAAGAAAATACTAACTTTAAATTAACCTGAACGTACACCTGGTGCAAGGCATAAACCTCAACCTATTATGAGGTGGTATGAGCTCCACCATGCGGGCTCAGAGGGAATGGCGTCTGTAAGGCAAATGACCAACCTTACTTTCACGAGAAATGAAATGAAATGAAAATTTATTTTCTTATAAAAAGGGTACAACTTAGTTGATAATATTATATTATATGTATTATAGTATATAGCTTCCGAAGCACGTTAAGCAGTTGGTCCCGGCTAATATCTGTGGTATTAGTCGTTAAGCCTAGTCAGAGGCCCTAGGGCGGCTTGATAACTTCTGACAGTAAGGTTTGTCACTTTCCTTACATACACCCCTCCACCAATCCGCACTGAGCGTGGTGAAGTATGGCTCGTTTCTCCTCATAGTTGAGGTGAGGCCTTTTCCCAGCAGTGGGATCTAATAGGCTGACTTTTTTTTTATTAGTATATAGCTTGTCATCATGGGATACCAGTAGGTACTTTGCGGTAGGTAATCAAAGCTAAATGAAGAATCTACCTGGTATCTGATTCATCAAAAAGTGAGACCCAAATTTCCCTACTAAGTGTCGGTTTCTAAGTTACAATAGCCTAACTAAAGTCAACGCTCATGATTACAAAATAATGCTTTTCGCGATGGCTGTGACTTTCGATGAGAACTCCTCCATTTTATGAGGTCAGGTAAAACTACAAAATAACAGATTTATACTAAATACTAATAAGCAAACAGGCAGAACAGTCGAATCTACAAAAATTCAGTCCTTTTCCATCTTCAAGATTGTCACCTGAAAATACTTGAACGTCGATTCCGGCGAATCCACTTAAAGTTTTCCGTAGGGAACATATTGGGGCCGCCTGTATGGTCGAGGTGATTTTCGTACTATTTTTAAGATATTCCAGCCGCTTTCTATAACGTAAAGTGGCCAGCCACTCTGCACTATTTGAGAAGTTAAGGAGAAGGCTGTTATATTTTTTTTCGTTAGGAAAATCTAGAGTGGAGGCACTTTTATCAAAGGCGAAGCGTGTGACGTCCACCAGCAAGATGGACAGACAAGCTTGTAAAGATCGCAGGATCACACTGGATGCAGACCGCTGGTTTTGTAGTCTGGAACGCGAACCACTACACCAAGATGGTCGTCAAGTAATACGCGTTAAAGAACCCTACCTTCAACAGTATTTGGTAGCATTGGAAGGACTTTTACACCCAATTAGTAGGGGCCGAATCAGCGCCTGGGCCTTCTGAGGGATTGGCTTATGTTGAGTGAGGTCCCTTGATTTGGACATCACAGACACACAAGGGCACTGTCTGGCTAGCGTTGACAGTTACCTACAGTTTTATTTGTGTTATTTATGATTTTGTATGGTTTTTTTTTCTTGCTGTATTTGTAATTTTGTAATGTCCCAAATTAATAAATGCTTCTTTCTTTCTTTCAGTTATCATAAACATTGAGTTTCAAGGCCCTTATCCAATTATAGTGCTTCCCCTTAAACTAAAACCTCGAAATAGCAGCTTTTGATCGCCAGTAACCAGCGCACGCGTCGATCGCGTATCGATCGATTGATTTACACGTCCACTCTTTCACTCTTCACGTCATAACCTCCACTGTTTCTCTCCTACTAAAGTCAACCGTAAGTCGTAGTGTTACGGTTGGTTTTTCAGTGGGGATTTTTTCGAAGTTTTAAATTTGTTTTTATGGTTGTATAGTGATTTAGCTGTTAGGAAATTGGGCCGAAGCCACGTGCGCCAGACCTCCAGACGCTGCGTATGCGATAGAAATAATTTCAGAAGAGGTACTTCGCTGGAGATACTTATGATGTCGCAAAAGCAACGAAGACTGAAAAATATCGTTTAAAAATGATATTTATAAGAATATAATACAGGTTGCTGGGCACACCTCCTAGCCGAATTTCTGACTATCACTATGACGGTGAATCTCAACTGAAGTCATGCGCAGGAGATATCATAGTGCACAAATGTGTGCACAATACACAAATGCACTCTCTGTTCCTTCACACTCATAGTTCAGTCAGGCGGAAAGTAAGTAATCCGGAGGTCGGGCACATATCCAGCTTGCTGACCACTAGACCAACGAGACAGACGGCATATCAAAAAAGTATGTTGTTTATTATTACGTTGTAGCGCCTATTAGCATTTTGGCTTATAGGTGCTACTTACTTGCTGTAAGTAGCACCTATAAGCCAAAAGGCTTCACAAATATAACATGAAAAATATGTTCGTTGTTCGTTTTACTTGATATAATGTCTAAGTATTATCAAAATAAATAATCTTGGTACTTATGTATGCGTACCTATAAGTTAGTTCAAAATATAGATATGTAGAGGCAGGTACCTGGGGTTAAAGTAATCTTACTTCTGTACCCATCCACTTACATACGCATCTTCATAAGATTACGACAATATGCACGTGAGTAACCTTTGCATTTATCGAGTTTGATTTCAAAACTTTTCATATACAGCCAACTAGCCTAATAAAATAATGGTAGATCTACAAAGTTCGCTGACATCAAAGTTAATACACATTTCGGGTCATTCAAATCACAAACAAACCTTATAGTAAAGGGAATCAGGATACCAACGTACGAGCCCGAGAGGAATGGCCTACTAAACTTGAATTAAGCTTCACCTAGGCTACCTATATGTAATGCTCTACCAATCAATAATCTCCAAACAGACCACTTTCTACCCTAATCAAAAGATTTAGGGTCGAAAATCAAAGGAAACAGGAATATCCTCTCCAGCCGACGTTAAAAATGGCAAGCGAAGCAAAAAATCTATTGGAATTTAAATCCTAAATCTTTATAAATAGAAATGCGTTTCGGTAGGTTAATTTCTTTATTATTTCTGAGAGGTCAGGTGTTAGGAGCGTAATATGAAACTTAATTAGAGGGAGTAAGATTGAATTTCGGGTGTTATGTTTGAATCTAGATAATTTGAGGACTCATAAAAACCTTGGCTGTTAGGGAGAGGAATTTTCGCGATGGGGAATTGATGTGCGGACGAGAGCATGAAGCTATACACTGTGATATCTTATGCAGTCGAAATAGAGGTGAATATGCAACGAAAATGTGTAGTCGTGATTTGCTGGCCACTGAATATACTTGTAGTGGTGTTCTTTGTTCTTTTTAGGTTATTTTGACAGGTATTGCGTTCTTTAGATATGCTGAAGACAGACAAGGGCTCAAGACTGGGCCCCTAGAGCCTGGACAAGATGCAATCTATTCTACAGCCAAGTTTGCTATTGTTAACATCATCATAGCCATAGCGCCGTAATGGCTAGCCATTACGGCGTTGATGTTTGCTATCGTTAACAATTGACATAAATCAGATTCATACATTTTATTTTATTTGCTTTATGTATGAGCCATTGATACATCATGGTAATTTTTACCCGTCTGCGGAAGGACGATTACACGCCCTACGCCCTTTTTGACATATGAGGTGTCGTTGAATTTGTCAAAATTGTGAGAGTGACATAGGCTATATAAATTTTAAAAATGGCGCCCGCAAATGGAAATAAAGGGTGGAGGGGGGATTGATTTTTTCCTTACCCTAGCAATATGGGTATCAAATGAAAGCCAGTAAAAAGTCCATTTCAAAAATATATTTTTTTTTGCAGTCGGGTGTTTTGTTTTTGAAAATTATGTTTACTTGTTACATAAGTACCTATTGCTTTTGTTAACATACTTATTTTGTCATTTTATTAGCCATAGCGAATTTAGCTAAAGATCGGATTGCATCTTATCTATGGGCCTTTAGTTTTCCTCTAGAACAGAAACTGCGTTCATCGTTTGAAGTTATTTAGGGATTGCATACGTACATTTTTATTGTTAAGTTTCTGATATTGAGGGACTGTTGCAAGCGCCATGATCACGGAATGACTGAAGATATTGCAGGTGCGATGTTATTATAATGTGGTGCAACAGCGCCGACACATCGGAAACTCTAAAATAAAAATATACATGGTATCATTCCCGTTAATAACTTTTCTAATTATCTAAGAATACATAACAGTAAACGTAGGGGTTTCAATATCGGGAGTTTAAAATAATATCCAAGTCGACGTCAAAAATCATTAGAATACAGTCATTTATGACATGAACCGTACAGTTTTTACTAATCTAATGTAATATAACACTTTCCAAAAACCGAAACCAATTGAAATGGGCATTGTTTTAACAAAATAGCCGGATCCGAATTAATAGAGCGTGTAGAGTTCCCGTGGTACAATGGTCGAGGTAGGGCTGTCAAAAGTATCATAAAAGCTTTTAAAAATAGGCCTCCACTTAATTAGAGTTACTCATATTAGCCTTTTGCAGTCCACTGCTGGACATAGATAGGCCTCTCCAAGACTGCGCCAACAACGAGACAGACCGACTTGGTGTAGTTGACGACCGTCTTGGTGTAGTCGTTCGCACACCGGACTCCTAAACCAGGCGGTTGCGGGTTCGAATCCCGCAAGGGGCAAATGTTTGTGTGATGAGCACGAGCATTTGTACCTAAGTCATGGATGTTTATATGTATTTAAGTATTTCTATCCGTTATCCTAGTCACCATAGCACAAGCTCACGCTTAGTTTGGGGCTAGGTAATTGGAGTGTTTGTTAAAACAATTTATTTATTTATATTAGACATTCATTACACATTAAATATGCATGAAATCCTTCCTTAACATGAAAGTCAATCAATAAATGCAAGGACCTTATTTAGTCGTTATGGTTTACGATTAGGTACTAAAATAGCTATCTATAACCATGGGAGTTGCGAAGCATTTTCAGTTGTTACAACTTTTCTCGCATTCATTAAAACTGACGTTTCGAACACTTTACAGCGATCGTGGTCACAGGGAGACTAAGGTATTATTTGTCATTACAAAGTTTTGAAAAATTTTAACTACCGTCACTCAATAATATTAATTTACGTTCCTATTTACGCAGAAAGAACTCTACGAATGCTACGTGAAGCCATTGAAATTAGAAAACATCCAAATTTCAATAGAGAAGATGGTTGGAAAGTTCCACCGGCATGGGATCCTATTCTAGCAAAAACCAAAGCAACACCGAGCACTGCAAGATTTCAAGACACGGTTAGCTCTTTCTGCGTAAATAGGAAGGTAAATTAATATTATTGAGTGACGGTAGTTAAAATTTTTCAAAACTTTGTGATGACAAATAATACCTTAGTCTCCCTGTGACCACGATCGCTGTAAAGTGTTCGAAACGTCAGGTTTAAAATAAAATGTAAATAAATCGCGAAGTAATCCGTAAAATTGTGTTTTAATGAGTTCAACAATTCGCGTAAACGTAAGAAACAAATATTTTCTCGCATTTTTATATCTCTAAAATAATCTACCCCGGACATTAACGAATTTTTGAAAAAAAAAACGTACTTATTGGTCTAGGGGGCACTCTAACAAAAGTTTTACGAATTTGAACTTTATTCCGCTGCATGAGAATTTCGTATGATTCTTATGCAGCGATTTTATTATTATTATGATAATTTCAATTTACCTAGATCGAGTGATGCGTTTATCATCACATTCACGCACGAAATCAATACTCGTAATCGTAACCATTGTACGTTATCCAATATTCAAATAAAATAGTCCATTGCAGGCACGGCTGCCAGTCTCAAAATACGAATCTTAAATCTTCGAAGACTTCGATCTCAGTCCGGTCATTAAAATCGAGTGATTTTATACATCGAAGCCGATAATAATAATAATGTCCTCGCTGAATTTCGACTACAATCTCAACAGAGATTAGTCAACTACGCGGAGATATTATAGAGCGCAAGTGTGTGCACAATACACAGGTGCACTCTCTTTTCCTTCACTCTCATAATTCGGTAAGACGGCAGTCCGACATGACCGTAGAGAATATTGAATAGAAATATTGAAGCCAATAGTAAGGGGGAGATCGTAACTTCATTTCCTAACGCTGCCAGCCCTACGGAGTGACGGAGGGACGGGGTCATTGTCCGGTCGGGAGGTCACAGAGCCCTCTTTGTTCCACCGATCGGTCCAGTTAAAAGACATCGTGAACTATGACTATCACTTGGTCACGAAACGCGAAAGGCAAGTGGAGGAAAGTTGGGAAAGTCGGTAAGAGTTGGTTCGTAATTGGTGAATTCACGGTGGCAGTAACCATCGGATCTTAAATATTGGTTAAGTTACCTCAAATGTCTTGGATTGGTTAAATAATTATACCTAATATTGGAGTACCGTATTTTGAAATCTAAAATCAAAACCCATAGACGCCCTTTGTCACAGAAATGCAGAAATGCATAAAGATGAGAAAATACGAAATACCTTATCTATAGTTTTCAGAAGTTCAATGTAAAAATGAAGACTGTAGTAAATTGAAACATAGAAGGCTGTATGACGTCTTTTTGTTGAGCTTCCTAGCTTGAGCTTTCCTAATGTATGTGATCTATATATGTACCAACATGAAGCAAATAAACGTATGACTATCAGTACCTCTAAGATATTTCTTTTTTCTTTTCATACCTACTACAATGATTTAGAAACGTCAAATTAAGTGATACTGTTGAATTTACTTTAGGTATTTTATTATTTTTACAAGTTTTTATGTGTTTTCGTCTAACTTCAGTTATCATCGAATGACGTCCATACTAAATTGTCTATGGACTCTGTAATTTCCTTAGCAACTGACAGCTGCTTCATCTGACGTTTTTGCATAACTTTGTCTATATTCGTTTGTTTAGCTTAGAAAGAAATAGACTGAACATAAAATTCAAGCCCATTATAATTCTATAAATAGGTACTAATATTAAAAGAGGTTACATTAATTTTGTAAGTCTGTTTTAGGAAGTTATCTCAGCCAGGTCTGGAACTACTACCGAATACGAAAAATTATTTTGAAAGCTAAATAATAATGTTATTTCTGGTCCTAATTAGCAAAAGCTATAGATATTTGCTTCTCAAAATTGATTTTTATCATTAAAAATTAGCACTCATGCGATGCCGGGGCGGGTACTATCAAAATCAGAGCATCTAGCAAAAGATAATATAATAGTTACTGTCTAGTCCAGCATAAGTACCTAAGTACGGTTCCAAATCGGAAACCGAAAACAGTGCCAAAAATAATACCATTCTTGACTCGGATCCCGTACTGTTTCCATAAATAATAACATTCGCAAGCTCATATCGATCGGAGCAATGAATCAGTGTTTCCTTATTTCATAACCTCAAAACATTCTCGCGTATTTATAGCGTACTTCAGTAAGCAACCATCGGTCGAATCCCATCATAATTTTATATTTAACACCGGTCAGCTGCCATGCTGCCAAACCATTGTTAATTTTGGCGCGCTTTACGATCGCGTAAATCCGCCATCTTGACCACGCGGCAATATAGCTGTGTCGCGCAAAGATATCAAGTTGTTCAGCCAAATCCTTAGCCAAGACCTTTAGAATCGACGATGAATACTAAATGATCATGGACTATATGCAATACAGTTCCCATACATAAGGATCCTTATCCTGATTATTTTTCAGGGTCTATGAGTGTTTGACGGTGGAAACTTCACTATGCATTCGTGAGGTTTTTATGTTGTGCCACTAACTTTGGACGAAACTTAGAAGTACATAGCATAACGGTGAAGAAAACCGTCGTGAAACCTGCAGTCTATTGGTTAAGCTTTGTTAGCTAGTGTGTGAAATGGAAAAGGCAATAGCAAACCACTCCTGTAGTGGAGTGGCAGTCCTTTGCCAAGAAATTTGTGTGTTATTCATTTTACATGATGATCACAACCATAAGAATGAGGGCAACGACTATGGAGACCAACTGGGTACATGTACGTAGATGCTAGCTATAGCATCTACGTACATGTACCCAGTTGGTCTCCATAGTCGTATTAGCATACATTGCTGATTATCTTTGCGTTCAAACTTCTCTTTTCTATCTTATTGTGTAGGTAATTTCACGGTGATTGGTAAGCCCTAAGGCAGTAAGCTTTCTTTGGGGACTACCTATCCTTTATTTGAGGATATCATAGATTTTTATCTAATAGTGGCAGGAAATCATGACGTAAAGTAATTCATCATCACTAGCTTGCTCATTTTTCTCTTCTATGCAATCCTATCACTTGTCAGTTTCACTCATTCATCTGCTCCTTTCACAATTATATCTCATCGATACAGTCCATCCATGTCTTCATATGAAGGCTCGTCCTCTCCACTCATACACATACTCATCACTTCGTGACATGATTCTTCTCTCTCTCATCACATCCCTTTACCAAGATAAACAGTTTTCTGTCATCTTTTCCGTTACCAGAAAACCTATTTATAGACGTATATTCACTGACTCATCCGCTCCTGCCACAATTATAACTAGATACAGTCCATCCATGTCTTCCTAGATTAGCTCTTTCTCTCCACGCATACATACTCTTCACTCGTTTCGTGACATGATCCTCCTCACTACTTATCAACCTCATCAAATGTATCCAAGATAAACGGTTTCCTGACATCTTTTCCGTTACCGAAAAACCTATGCATTTATGGAAGTATATTCCCATCTAGCATAATACTTGAATACTGTAAACAAAAGTCGGTCAACATTGTTTTCGCTGAGGCATTTTTTTGCAAAGTCATTTGCATGAATTTATTGTTTTCATTCGCAACATAATTTACGTTTTTTATTTTAAATTACGGTAAAGTCGTTGCCACTTAAACCACTTTACAATGTAACATTTATTTCTTCAGAAAATAGGCCAAGAATGGAGAGGGTAGTTGCAAACAGTCTGCTGAGTTACTCGCAACAAAATGGCTCTCTGTCATAATGAAATTGAATGCAGTGAACTTAGAATCCAACACCTTATTAAATATCACAAATTCGAAAGTGGCTCTGTCGGTCTGCCTGTATTTTAAACCTAACAACTTCCAAACTTAGTAGGTGAATTTTGTGTACCTACATCCCTTACGTATGCTAGTGGTAGGTGGGTAAGACAAATCTGGTTTTTGTGGTACAAAAATATAACTTTGACACTCAAAATTGAAAGGAAGAGAAACGGATGACGAACAAAACTAAATATCGACAAAAGTATGTAGGTATAGCTATCTTCTACTTGCTTTACGAGGCCAACGAGGTCTCGTTGGTCTAGTGGTCAGCATGCTGGGTACTATTCAAGAGGTCCCGGGTTCAAATCTCGGATCGGGCCGAAAGTGTAGGGTTTTTCTGTTATAATTAAATAATATAGGGGAGGTCAGCTCAAAGCGGCCACCTTTACTTTGAGGTGTAAAAAATCCATTATATAAAATGATTTTCGAAAAGGTTTTTATACTAATAGGAAGAAAAAATATTTGTTTTTCATTGAGCGCAATCCAAATTTGCAAAAAGTTGAAAATACATTTATGACACGTAAATTACGAAAAGGTGGCAAAAAGCCGCTTTGCCCAAGGTGCCGCCCAAAGCGGCCAGTTCAGTAGTGTATGAGAAATGTACATTTTCTGACAAAAGATATAGGTTCGAAAAAAGAAGATTGCCAATAATAGTTTAAAATCAACATGTATTTTTTGTAAAACCTTTGGTGTCAATTACACATTTAATGTTATTAAAAAAAAATAGATCCTATGCTCATGTACTTTCGATCATGTAAACAAAACAATCAAGTATAATATCAAAATATTAATATTTATTCATCATCATCAAATTTAAGAGCTAGGCTCTTGTCGGTGGAGTTTTTTCCATTCCTCTCTGCTTTCCGCCCTTCTCTTAACCTCCTGACACGACCCGACATCCATCCTTTCTTTTATTTGCTGCATGTAGCTTATAATATCAGCTGATTGTTGCCTGTCAACGTCATTTTTACTAAGAAGCCTCCGTTGCCAAGGAAGCCATTTCAAGCCCCCGCCGTTGCCAGGAGTTACTTCAATTTGTCCAATATGCACTTTACACAAAATTTCTTCCACCATTGGAATAACTTCTATCGGAATGAAAATGGACTGTCTTACGTGTGTCAGCGCAACATCAAATCGTTTTGTGTCTGAACAATTTTTTGACATTTTGTGTGTTTTGGTTTATTAGAAACGAAATTAAGTTAGTAGATAAGATTGTAAATAACGTAAGGTACGAGTAATTCACACGCTTTCTATTTGCATATAATTTTTATTGATTGTTTTGGCAAGTTTTTAGTCAACAAAATTTCATTGTTTGTTTACCTAGGTTTAAATTTAATTTTATGAGTGTTTTTATAACTCCCGGTTCCCACTCACAGCCGGAGTTTTATCGCTGTCACATCTGTAACTCAAGCAGAACCTTTAAAGGTAAAAGGGGCCTAAATATCCATATATCAAGATTCACAGCAATCCCAGGTTACAGACATCTCTTCCTCTACCCTCTCTTCCAAATTCTCCATCTACATCCAACCCTTCTTTCGAATCGCATATCTCTCACCTCCACCAATCAACTCCAGTGGTCAAAAGAATTCCTAGGGGAGCGAGAATATCTATTGCTAAATCTCTTTCATCGTCCATCGAAAAATGTCTTCTGAACACTGAATTAAATTGGCAAAATCTTTTTACTTTTTCCTATACCTACCTTCATGTCAGTACTTCATCTAAGTCTCTAACTCGCGCTCTTATCGACAACACTATTCAAAATTCAACCCCTCCCACTTTAAATCCTCGTTATAATAACAAATCTTACAACTTATTCCGCACAGTAGAAAATAAAGTGATGGTCGGTGATCGGAAGAATGCGGCTCGTATCCTTTTCTCTGATGATACACTCGCTCCTCGTAATCAGGAAACTCTCGACAGCCTTCAAAATAAGCATCCCTCACGTCCAGACTTTCCTACTTTTCCTATTCCACCACCTCACAACATTCATCCGTTACAGGTCTTTGATGACAGCGATACGCTTGCTGCGATTATGTCTTTCCCGTCTGGTTCTGCCGGGGGCATCGACGGCATCACTCCTCAACATCTTAAGGATTTGGTTAGTGCATCCGCCGCTGACGCCGGCAGAACCTTACTTTCCAATATCACGAAGCTTTGCAACCTCCTCCTGTCAGGTAAAGTCCTTGATAGGTTTCTTCCACTATTATATGGCGCAAGACTTTGTGCTTTTGTAAAAAAAGATGGCGGTGTACGCCCAATCGCAATTGGCTCTACGTTTCGACGCCTAGCGGCGAAATTAGCTTGCCGTAATATTTTTTCTCCGCTCAAGGACATTTTTCAGCCCATAAGTTATATGGGCTGAAAAATGTCTTTGAGCTTGGCTTTGGCAGTAGAGAAGGCTGCGAAGCTGCAGTTCATGCAGCCCGAAATTTTCTCGCCTGTAACGAATCGGAGGTATTTCTGAAAGTTGACGTGAGGAATGCTTTTAACTCTATTGATAGATCCGCCTTGCTGAATGAAGTTCATACACATACCTCCCAAATTTATCCTTTTGTGTTCCAATGCTACAATTGCCCATCCAAATTATTATATCTTGACCATTGCATTGATTCTGCCGTCGGCGTTCAGCAAGGTGACCCATTAGGTCCTGCACTTTTTAGTTTAGGCATTCACCCCATCATTTCGTCTTTAAATTCAAAATTTAACGTCTGGTATCTTGATGATGGGTCTCTCGGAGGCAAAGCTGATATTGTGTATCAAGACCTCGTCCGGATAATTCAAGAATTTTAAAAAATAGGTTTGGAGCTCAATCTTTCAAAGTGTGAACTTTATATTAATGACCATGTTTCTGCGGAATCCCGTCAAAATATAATTGAAAGATTTAACGTCTTTGCTCCTAACATCAAAATTCTAAATTCTGAATCACTTTGCCTTTTAGGAGCTCCTCTTCTAGATGCCAGCATCCAACCTTTTCTCGACAAAAAATTGAATCATTTCACCCTGTTTGCCCCCAGATTGGAACATCTTAACTCTCATATTGCCTACACCATTCTAAAATCCTGCCTTTTCGTTCGAAAATTTACATATTACCTTCGCGCAAGTCCAATCTGGAAAAAACTACATCTTGTAGAACTTATTGATACCACTCTTAGAACATATCTTGAAAAATTCTGAATTTGCAGCTAAAAAACGACTCTTGGTTACAAGCAACGCTTCCTATTCGGTTTGGTGGTATCGGCGTTCGCAAAATTTCTAGTATTGCCCACCCCGCTTTTCTCTCCTCTCTTCATAGCACTGCTGGTCTTGTAGACAAAATCTTTAAACACCCTCGCCAGCTAACTGAGTTGAGAGAGGCGGAGGAATGTTGGCAAAGTCTCTGTACTAGTGAAGACATCCCAAAGGAAACACACAACCAAAAACTCTGGGATGTCCCTCTAGCAAGAGAGACTTTCAATACCCTGCTTCAAAATTCAGTCAGTGATTGTCATCGTGCAAGGCTCTTGGCAGTTTCCTGTTTGGAATCAGGCCACTGGCTTCACGCCCTCCCATCTAAAAATATAGGTACATTTTTTGACAGCGAGACATTCCGGGTGTGTGTGGGTTTTCGAATCGGGGCCCCGGTTTGTGAACCATTTACGTGTCCCTGTGGCAAGGAGGTCGACAAATTAGGTCTTCATAGTCTTTGTTGCCAGCAAAGTGCGGGGGGTCTCGCCCGCCATGCAGCACTTAATGACGCCATCAGAAGAGCTCTTGCCAGCATTAACATTCCTTCCACATTAGAACCTCGTGGGTTGGTCCGTGATGATGGCAAGAGACCTGATGGCCTCACGCTTATTCCCTGGGAGCGGGGACGGGCCTTGGTATGGGACGCAACTTGTGTTGATACTTTGGCCCCTTCTCATCTCAGGGAATCAGCTTTTAAAGCTGGGTCTGCCGCTGAGTCGGCAGAAAATGCCAAGTGGCGCAAATACGAGTCTCTTGCAGGTGATTATGAGTTTGCACCGTTTGGCGTTGAAACTTTTGGACCGTGGGGACCTAACGCCAAATTACTTTTTAGAAAAATAGCCCCTAAATTAAATACAATTCTGGAAAACAAAAAAGCTGGCTCGTATCTCACTCAGAGGCTAAGTATGGCTATCCAACGCGGAAACGCAGCCAGCATTCTCGCTTCCTTGCCTCATGGACACGGTTACATTTTTGAATAAGTAGATTTTAAAGTTTTTTTTCAAGTGTACATATTTAGTTAACTGATTATTTTTATGTGATTTAATAAATAGTATTACAATAATGCAAAAAAAAAAACAGAAATTGTACTAGTGCGAGCTGGTCCACACGTTTACATCATTCAAATAATCGTCTTCTTTATATACCTTTTGTCATTAGGGTATCCTTAATAAATGATTTGAATTTGTTAATTGGTAATTCTACAATATTTTCCGGTAATTTGTTAAAGTAATTGACACATTTTCCCATGAAAGAATGACCAACTTTTTAAAGCCTGAATTGTGGAATAGCAAGCTTATTTTTATTTCTAGTGTTAAAATTATGCGTATCACTTTTCTTTGTAAATAAATGCATGTTTTTACGCACATACATAATATTTTCATAAATATATTGAGAGGCTACTGTTAATATCCTTATTTCTTAAAAAAAATCTTTCAATGAATCTTGAGGTTTGAGGTTATAAATAGCACGTACGGCCCTTTTTTGTAGTACAAAAATTGATTCTATATCAGCAGCTGAGCCCCATAGTAAAATACTGTACGACATCAAGCTGTGAAAATAACTAAAATAGACTAGTCTGGCCGTTTCAACATCAGTCAAGCGCCGTATCTTTTTTACAGCAAAAGCAGCTGAACTAAGTCTTCCTGACAAGGCCACGATATGAGGACCCCATTGTAGTTTTGAATCTAAAGTAATTCCTAAAAATGTTGTTGAATTTATAGTATTTAGCAGTTTGTCTTTTATCAAAACATCTGTTGAGGCCTGTCTGACATTAGGCATCGTAAACTTAACACATTTAGTCTTATTCCCGTTAAGCAAAAGGTTGTTAACGGTAAACCAATGCAATACTTGTGAAAGAGTATTATTTACATCGTCAAAAGTATCTTTCCCCCTGGGAATTTTGAATATAAGTGAAGTATCATCAGCAAATAATACTACATCAAGATCTTCCACAAAGTGTGGAAGGTCATTTATATAAATTAAAAACAATAAAGGTCCCAATATCGATCCCTGGGGCACACCCATGGTCAGAGGTGCTCCAGAAGACTCAACCCCATTGATGCATACTTTTTGTGTTCTACTTGTTAGATACGATTCAAGTAGATTTAATGCATTCATTGAAGCCCCATAATGTCTTAATTTTTTCAGTAAAGTTTTATGTTCTACACAATCAAAAGCTTTTGAAAGATCACAGAAAATACCTAAAGCATCTTGTCTATTATCATAGGCATCAAAGATATGTTTTAATAGAGCAACTCCCGCATCAGCAGTACTTCTACCTCTAGTGAAACCAAATTGTTTTTCGTGTAGTAGATGGTTTAAAGAAAGATGTGCTAGTAGTTGATTGAATATTGCCTTTTCAAATATTTTACTGAGGACCGGAAGAATCGATATTGGTCTAAAATTAGAGGGGTCACTTTTCTCGCCGGATTTAAATAGCGGTATAATTTTACTAAATTTCATTCGGCTTGGAAACTGGCCATCATCAATGCACTTGTTAAAAATTATTGCTAATTGAGGAGCTATTGTGTTGATAATTGATTTTATAATATACACAGATAGTCCCCATAGATCCTCAGTCTTCTTCATATTTAAATCTAGAAATGTTTTGTAATTACTTCGGGACTGACATGCCTAAAGTGCAGTGGAGAATCGCACTGGTCGACATTGGACTTGAGAATCGATTCCGCAAGTTCTGTGACAGCAGTTACTTTTCCATTAATTTCGTAGTGGAGTCCAATATGACCTCATTGGTAGATTGGCTTGCATACCGGTTTTCATGGTATTGCCTGAGGGTTCAACCCCTGGTGTCATTTAGAAAACCGTTGTTGTACCACTGTCTGTTGCTACTGATTTCCATGACACAAGTGCTTAGCTACTTACTTTGGGATCAGAACAATGTATCAATATTTAATATTTAGGAATGTCGAGGATGTCGTAGACCATGTCCGAAAGAAGTCCAACTTTACCCTGTGGGTCGAACGCTTGAAATCTCGCCACAAAGTGAATTTCAGTTTGTTTGTGGTAAGAGTACCGACTCACCATCTTGCGACCTTCATGAAGGAGGACTTTTGGCCGCAGGGAGTCGTGTTCCGGAAGTTCCGAGGACGGCTGCCAGCCGACACCGCGCGCAACGCTACCTGACGCTGACGCGTATAGTTTAGTAGTGTTTTCTTTATGTTTTAAAATGTGTTTATATTTTGTATGTACGAGTATAATTTGTTGCCTGAAATAAAAGATATTATTATTATTATTCACTGGTTAGGGTTTCACTGCAGATCCTGGTGAAATTGCAGAAGTGGAAAAGTGTGGTAATAAATGTTACGTTACTGAACCTACTGTTCTTTCTGACGTTGCAACCTCCTGATAGGATCTTTTAAATTTGGGCCTTAAACATGTCAGCCGAAACTATTTTACTGGTGTATTTAATGCGAACGATTTCATGGTTTTTATGTTAACAAGATCGTGTTAGAAGATTAGGAAAACTAAGGTTAACTTTAAGAAATTAAAAGAAAGCTTTTTTCGAGTCTTAATTTGTGATTTAAGTGATAAATAAAAAAGGGTCAAAACAACAAAAACTATGGTGAAAAACTTTATTAAAGATGGTAAATATTTTTTTCTAAGATCCGAGTTTACCAAATTTTGAACAGGCCGGTAAACGTAAATTGATGGTTTGTTTGACACAATGTCCTTATAAAATATGTCAAATAATATTGAAACGTTTTTTAATGTGTTTGTGAACCTGACCCTTATTAATTATCCTACTGATACAACACGTTTGCCTCAACAATTAATTATTCAACCAACTTAACATGCACATCGTTTTAATTGGCTCCAATTAAGGGTAAATTTAATCAAAAACAATTAGTTAATTGTTGATAGTTGATAACCGACACCTTTGGTTGTTGCGTTCAATTACACAAATGCAGCCCAGACTAAATGATCCATGCATGATGTTAGTATTTGGTTAAAATTTAATAAACTTTATACATAAAATTACTTGCCACACACGAGGTGCCTGTGGCGCAGTGGCGGCAGCGCTTTGGTAGTGATACCAAAAGTTAAGCAACCCACGGCGCGGTCGTGATTGGATGGGTGACCATTCCGACCATTTAAGTGACGTCCATGACAAGGATCTCCGTGCTTCGGAAGGCACGTTAAGCAGTTGGTCCCGGCTAATATCTGTGGTATTAGTCGTTAAGCCTAGTCAGAGGCCCTAGGGCGGCTTGATAACTTCTGACAGTAAGGTTTGTCACTTGCCTTACATACACCCCTCCACCAATCCGCACTGAGCCCGCGTGGTGAAGTATGGCTCGTTCCTCCTCATAGTTGAGGTCAGGCCTTTTCCCAGCAGTGGGATCTAATAGGCTGACTTATACATAAAATTACTACTTATTAAATGGTTTTTCAGTTTATTAGAAAATAGTCTACATTGTAGCAACCTTCTTGATATTAGAGCGTTTCAAGGGTTAAAGGAAATTTATTCTCAAAAGAAATAGTACATTTCACTTATATGAGAACTTAAGAAATTAAACAAGTCTTATGGTTTAAAAATCGTATGCGCGAGCGTAAACGAGGGCTTTATGCTGCGAAAGCCGCTTTATAAAAACAAACCTTTTTTAACTTTTTGTATTTGATATTTAGTTCTAAAATTCAAGTAAACTAAATAGCAAGTAAAAATGTCAAGAGTTTGACATTTCACAATCCTATCGGGACCATAGACAACGATCTCCCGCCAAAACGCGCAAAATGGCGCGTTTCAAATGTCAAAAATAGGGTTGCCACCTTCTTGCCACTCGAAATGTCGATGAAATGTTAAAACGCGGCATTTAGTTAAGACATTTAGCCGTTATGGTTGGCTGGTGACCCTTGGATTCCTTTGTTCCCGATTATTTATTATTGTGAAGTTTTAGCATAATAGAAAGTTTATTATAGGCCCATTCTGAATAATCTGTTTTTGCGGTAATTATCAACGATTTCGTTTGTTGTCTAATATTAGTTGTACAGTTGTGAAAACAAGAGGCGTTCAGTGAAACGAATACCTACAAATAAAAAGTACAAACTTAGTGAAGTCAAAAATAATTTATTCAATTTAGGACAGAAAATGCCACTTATGCCAGCCATAAAAAAGTGAAAAAAGTTACAATGAAAAGGTAGGTACATCAGTTTGGTGCAGGCTGGACTGTCCAATACATTCTTGTCATCAAGATAGACGTGAATTGTATAATACCTTTTAGACATGATTATCGTTGCCAGGCGTCCGGATAAAGCCGGACATAGGTAAGATTTTTGATTGCGTGTCCGACCAAAATAAATCGACTTTAGAATAGTTATTTACGGAATTGCTACCATGTACCTTTTTATTTTCGAGTTTCCGATGTTTCGGCGCTGTTGCAACAGCGGTACATGGTAGCAATCCCGTAAATAACTATTCTAATGATAATGACCATGAAAGTTTAAAACAGTATAAATCGACTTTCGCAATTATTTTTTTTTGACAGGTCGGAACCTTTCTACCCAAATGTCTGGCCAAACTGGCTGGTCTGTACGCCTATTAGGTTAAACGACCTGGCAACCCTAGACATGAGGGTAGTTTTGACATGCGACTTAAACCTATTAATAGGTAGTTCGACAACATTGTGTGGTATATTGTTAAAAAATTTATTACAATTTCCCAAAAATGAGTTAATTGTTTTGGCCAATCTAAAGTCTGGAACGACAAGTTTGTTTTTGTTTCTTGTATTATAAGAATGAATATCACTTTTTTTCGTGAAAAGATCTAAATTTTTGCATGTATGCACGTACATGATACTATCAAAAATGTATTGAGAGGCCACAGTAAGTACGAGTATTAATTTCTTTAAAGAGTTCTTTCAGGGATTCGTGCGGACTCTGTAAATAGCACGAATGGCTCTTTTCTGTAAGATAAAGATGGTATTGATGTCCGCAGCAGAACCCCACAAGAGAAGACCATAAGACATAATACTGTGAAAGTAACTAAAATAAAAAAGCCTTTCCGTTTCAACGTCAGTAAGATGTCTTATTTTTCTAACCGCAAAAGCAGCTGAAGCAAGTCTCCCAGCCAGAGTGTCAACATGAGTGGTCCCCATTGCAACCTCGAATCCAATGTAATGCCCAGAAACAGAGTGGAGTTAGATAGATCTAGTTTCTCACCATTTAGTAAAATTTCTGTGTTACCTTGCTTCACGTTGGGCATGGTGAATTTAACACATTTGTTTTTTCTTGTATTGAGAAGCAAGCAAGCTACTTAAAGCTTTGAAAATGTTTTGAATATCGAAATCCTTTAAATTAATCAAACCATATTATTATCACGTTCAAAAACACAACACACCTGGGACACGATTCTCATGCAATCGAGTTTTTTCCGTGTGGTAATTCGCCCACAAACTTCATTGTCCTACTGAAAAGTTCGAGTGATACGTAAAACACCTATTCTGGTGCACCAATCGAACAATTACCAGGCAAATTATGTAGTCGGACATAGATAGACAATAACTCACGTTCCGTTACGGCGTTTTTAAAAAGGGAACTATATTTTCTGTCACCAAAATGTATATTTGTCATCAAGATGTATCCCTAAATAATTAGATCTATCGCCACGAAATATTTTCGTTCTCAGATCAACAAATGTGTTCCCAGGTATGAATCACAAAATTAATGTTAATATATGTTTAAAATAAAAGATGGATCATCAAAGAAATGGTAGTGCATTGATTGAATATAAACTTCGTTCTCATAATATTAGTTTTGTTACTTAAATAATAGGTTTGTCCTCAAAATGGTAGGTCTGTCACCAAATAAATCGATTTTCGATTCCAGACTGCGATTCCCTTTAAATTTTTATTCTGTCACCAATACAGTGGTAACATTTTATTTTATTGAGTTATCAAAATAGTATTGTTCGTTACCTATTTAATACAACAATAGTCAATTTGAATAAAAAAAAATTTAATAGGCAGAGCCAAATTAGCGCGCCTTAAAAATTAACCAATCAGACTTCAGCGATGGGTCGTAAGTAATTGTCAGATTAGCAATACGCTTGAAGCTGGCTAACCCCCCACTAGAAGTGAAATATGTGCTTATCGGCCAGAAAAGAAAAAGGGGGCGCCCAGCATAGTCCAAAACAGCCCTCATTATTCAGGAATACTTGTTTTATTAAATAATAAATGTTGATTATTTCACGTAAACTGTCTTTTATTTATTAGACTAATAGAAATTTAATCTAAATACTGATTTTACCTGTGGGAATTAAGATCCTTTGGGGAGGCATATGTCCAGTAAAGTAGTAGGTAGACTGTTTTTGTTGAAACGATGATGATGATAACTCCAAATTTTTTTTTAACTTTTTAAAATGTTCTAGTGACAAAAATATGATTTATTGCTGATCACTTTAAATTAATTTGCTTCAATAATTTTTAGGACAAACCTATTAAAATACATTCAAAAATATTAATTTGATACTAGACCCTATATCTAAATGATTTTAGGTGATTTTTTGTGGAACTGATTTTATATTGTTTGGTGACTAGATTTTGGTGACAAATCCATTATTTTGGGGGCAAACTCTATTATTGAGGAAACAGAAAACGACTTTAATTGGTGACAGCTTAAATCATACCCTTTTAAAAACGCCGTGGCAATAATATTAGTTACCATCTAAAAATAGTATTTTCGTGACATTTTATTACGAAGTCTACTTATCTTTTCAATATTATATTATTTATAATCTATTTCTAGAACTAATAGATATAACAATAACACAATATAATTATTATAAGTTTAACTTTAAATATTTCACAAATAGCATTAACTGAAATGGAATGCGCTAAACTGACATTTCTTGTTATCATTGTCAACAAAGGAGAGTTTTTGGTGAGAAGGGAGACGGGAAAGATATGCTTCGTTTTTTTACTTTCCAAAACAGTTTTTTTTGTGGACATTGTTGTGATTGTGTGGTGGAATAATCTTAATAAGTTGCAAAAAAACGGAAATGTTTGATAAACTCCGCATCGCTCAAATCGCATGGTTCGTGGTTTACGACTACCCTTCGTCGCGACGCCTCTTTACCTGTACCACGGGGTCTCATCACGAAGAAAAAAAATTTCATTTCAAAATTTTTTACTAGATGGCGGTACGTATGTTATCTGGTTATTGATGTTGTTTATAAACTTAAAATAACAAGGAAATAGGCCCTTAAAATATCACAACAAAATTTTATACTGCCCCTAAAAAACAAAAAACAAAATATTATGTAAAATTTCCTGGAATTTCAATTTAATGAATCATTAAAACACAATTTTACGGATTACTTCGCGATTTATTTACATTTTATTTAAAACCTGACGTTTCGAACACTTTACAGCGATCGTGGTCACAGGGAGACTAAGGTATTATTTGTCATTACAAAGTTTTGAAAAATTTTAACTACCGTCACTCAATAATATTAATTTATGTTCCTATTTACGCAGAAAGAGCTAACCGTGTCTTGAGATCTTGCAGTGCTAGGTGTTGCTTTGGTTTTTGCTAGAATAGGATCCCATGCCGGTGGAACTTTCCAACCATCTTCTCTATTGAAATTTGGATGTTTTCTAATTTCAATGGCTTCACGTAGCATTCGAGGAATAAAACGCCGTTCTTTTGCAAGTATTTTAGGTTGGTCAAAACGAATGAAGTGGTTGGGTTTGTCTAAGGCATGTTCACACACTGCAGATTTCATGTTCCGTCTATGTTTTACGTCAGCTATGTGTTCTTTTATCCGCACGTAAATAAATCGCGAAGTAATCCGTAAAATTGTGTTTTAATGAGTTCAACAATTCGCGTAAACGTAAGAAACAAATTAATGAATCATGTCTAGCACCTCTAAAGGAAAAAAATGGTACCACATTGCAGACAAGGTATTTGGCCAGAAAAGCAGGTGTATAGATGGCGCAGGTGTTTTGCTAGTTGTGTAATTTCACCCTAGAACCTAGTACGCACCTATTGTTTAAATCGATTGATATTTTCGCTTAGGTGGTCGATAATCGGCGTAGCGCAGCGCGCAGCTGATAGTTATTTTATTTAGTGACATAAATCTGATTAAAGCCGGTTCGAAATCTCCGTCATTTTAAAGTGTGCTTGATGTACTTTTTAATTACTTATTTAGAATCCTCTGATGCTTGTGCGTTTCATATTTTTTTACCTAATTCATCAATTAATATTTATGTTCATTGTAATAAGTGGGTACTTAGACCCAGTGCCCGCGCGCCTTTTGAAGCACACTTAAAATTTTCAATTTAATTTATAGTGGCCAGCACATCAGATTAATAATTTCCGTTCCGATCTATACTCGATTACTACAACTGCATAAGATGCTGCAGTATTTTGCTTGACGTGCTGTCTTCTGCTTCGACCTAAGTAGGTAGGTAAGTAATATGGCCCGCATTTGTTGCATGCATGAAAAGAAACAGTTATTATTTTTGTCAGGTTTTTTTTCTTTACTCTGTCTTGTGTTTTTTGTGACAAATAAATGTTTTCTATTTCTATTATTTAAGTGCCTAAAGTACCTTCTTACATTTTTGTAATTCGTTAAAGAATAATACATTGTCTGGTAGTGTCCGTAAATGTACTCAAATAATTGCATTCCTTAACCGAAAAAACTGTCTTAAAAATGTCGATTACATTACAGTTGCTAGCACGTCATGTTATTCATTGGAACCATGAAAATAGCTTTTATTACGTAAGAAATAGAGGCGGTCTCAACACCATTAAGTAAAGAGTCTGACTTGCGACTGTGTTTCTTTCTATAAAAACAACTCTCGCTCGTAGTACTTAAATCATAAACTGCAGGATTATTCAGGATATTATCCGTCTCGCTTGCACATCAGTTCTCTCACTCTTAACACAGATATTATAATGCTCTTTAAACTCATTCTCACTGAAAGTCGAAAGTAAATTGATCACATCCAATCAAGAAGTTGCAAATGCCTTTGAGTCATTTTTTTCTAATATTGCACCTTCAACAACTAAAGAACTTGCATCTTCTTCAGAACTTGCGGAATCGATTCTCAAGTCCAATGTCGACCAGTGCGATTCTCCACTGCACTTTAGGCATGTCAGTCCCGAAGTAATTACAAAAACATTTCTAGATTTAAATATGAAGAAGACTGAGGATCTATGGGGACTATCTGTGTATATTATAAAATCAATTATCAACACAATAGCTCCTCAATTAGCAATAATTTTTAACAAGTGCATTGATGATGGCCAGTTTCCAAGCCTAATGAAATTTAGTAAAATTATACCGCTATTTAAATCCGGCGAGAAAAGTGACCCCTCTAATTTTAGACCTATATTGATTCTTCCGGTCCTCAGTAAAATATTTGAAAAGGCAATATTCAATCAACAATAGCACATCTTTCTTTAAACCGAGGTAGGAGGTAGAAGTACTGCTGATGCGGGAGTTGCTCTATTAAAACATATCTTTGATGCCTATGATAATAGACAAGATGCTTTAGGTATTTTCTGTGATCTTTCAAAAGCTTTTGATTGTGTAGAACATAAAACTTTATTGAAAAAATTAAGACATTATGGGGCTTCAATGAATGCATTAAATCTACTTGAATCTTACCTAACAAGTAGAACACAAAAAGTATGCATAAATGGGGTTGAGTCTTCTGGAGCACCTCTGACCATGGGTGTGCCCCAGGGATCGATATTGGGACCTTTATTGTTTTTAATTTATATAAATGACCTTCCACACTTTGTGGAAGATCTTGATATAGTATTATTGCTGATGATACTTCACTTATATTCAAAATTCCCAGGGGGAAAGATACTTTTGACGATGTAAATAATACTCTTTCACAAGTATTGCATTGGTTTACCGTTAACAACCTTTTGCTTAACGGGAATAAGACTAAATGTGTTAAGTTTACGATGCCTAATGTCAGACAGGCCTCAACAGATGTTTTGATAAAAGACAAACTGCTAAATACTATAAATTCAACAACATTTTTAGGAATTACTTTAGATTCAAAACTACAATGGGGTCCTCATATCGTGGCCTTGTCAGGAAGACTTAATTCAGCTGCTTTTGCTGTAAAAAAGATACGGCGCTTGACTGATGTTGAAACGGCCAGACTAGTCTATTTTAGTTATTTTCAAAGCTTGATGTCGTACGGTATTTTACTATGGGGCTCAGCTGCTGATATAGAATCAATTTTTGTACTACAAAAAAGGGCCGTACGTGCTATTTATAACCTCAAACCTCAAGATTCATTGAAAGATTTTTTTAAAGAAATAAGGATATTAACAGTAGCCTCTCAATATATTTATGAAAATATTATGTATGTGCGTAAAAACTTGCATTTATTTACAAAGAAAAATGATACGCATAATTTTAACACTAGAAATAAAAATAAGCTTGCTATTCCACAATTCAGGCTTTAAAAAGTTGGTCATTCTTTCATGGGAAAATGTGTCAATTACTTTAACAAATTACCGAAAAATATTGTAGAATTACCAATTAACAAATTCAAATCATTTATTAAGGATACCCTAATGACAAAAGGTAATTATAAAGAAGACGATTATTTGAATGATGTAAACGTGTGGACCAGCTCGCACTAGTAGAATTTCTGTATTTAAACATTATTTTTAAAAGAGGCTTTGACAATAGTGACTGAGTTTCTTGCGCTGCGTCTTCTCAGCACTAGCCCACAATTTGTCCCGAAGCAGTGGTAGGGATTAAAAAATATTATGTTGGGACGTGTATAAGTGCCCCCTGTGGGCCTACATACATAAATAAATGACTTTTATAATTTTTATGACTTTTATGACTGAAATCCTTCTAATCAGATTAGTTGCCAAGGAAATGGGTTGAATATTGCATCATAAGCCGATAGCGATAAGGGCCAAAACCTGCATGTTGCACTAGATTCATATTTTCACCTAAAGCGTTCGACGTCGTCGTAGCGCAGCACATAGGAAGCAATGGTTTAAGTCGACTGTTCAAGACCTCGTAGATTCTATTTTTGTTTTGGCAAGCTCAGACAGTGAATATGCTCGAAGTGTTTTTTTTTTTACTTTTCCTATTAATTTCATTAATGTTCACCTAATTTATATTATTTTATTTTTGTTTTATTTTATTTAGGACAAAAAACAATTGTACAATACTCTTTATAAATAATCTTAATAAAGATGAGTAACATTATTGCACCACCAACAACTTTATCCACATATTGTGTGATTGAAAAAACAATCTAATCTAAAAATATTCATAGTGATTATGGTGTAAATATACATGTTTTTGTTCAAAATAGATTTTGTACTTATCTTTGTTTCTTCGGTACGGGATAGCTAGACAGCGCCATCTTTTGGAAAATATGACAGTACTAGGTGAGAGTTAGTTTGCTAACCAAGCATCCAACAACTTGCTTTTATAAGCACGTCCGAGAGTAATATAGGGGCGCAGAATTGCTAGCTAGCTAGCGCCACCTTTGGATGAATATAGCAGTACGATTTTGCCCGTACGGCCCCGCGAGTTACGGCGGCCCCGTTTTCATAAGGGTGATGAGGCATCTGTACTCATGTATTATAATATCTGTGCCTGTACCTATAATTTGGCAAAGAATTCCACAACAAATTCTTTCTCAACCTCATTATTTTAAAATAAAATCAAACAGACAGATTTATATATGGAAAATGTCAGGCAAAATAACCCGGAATCACACAGCTTCGTTTACAATTTTGATAGCTTGTCGTATACGAACTTCGACTTCAACTGGTCCTTACCACTCGTTGCGTTCGGGTGTTGTACGATCGAACTATTTCGATTGTGAAGTTCTGAGAATGCACAAACTGTGTTACGTTCGGAAAAAAATCGAATTTTGAACTTTTTTCTATTGCATGAGAATCGTCTCCCTGGGGGCTAATTACATAACTCTGTTGCTAACAATTCAGGATTTAAATCGCTTGAAAATGTCACATTTCACAACTTCAGTTACTCTGTTAAGCTGGCCATTAACGGTCAGTTCAAAAAATGAATCAACTCCCTAACAATAATCTGAAAACTGACTTTCATTCAGTGCTGCCAGAACGTGGGTAATTCCTCATGCAAAGAGGACTTTTGTTTTTTTTTTAATTTAGTGGGTAAAATGGGCAAGTAGGTTTTAGAACCGGTAAAATATGGGCAATTGTGGAAAAAAATGATAACGTTAAGTTACTTTTTTAGTACTTATGCCAATAGAATAGATTTTAATTACCGATATTAAAAACGTAAAATTTTGGTCGTACCTCAGACCGACTAATAACTGTAACTGGCCGTGAATGGCCAACTTTAGCAACAAAACTTTGATTGAAATAATTTCATTCAAAGTTACATAATCCACTACCTGTTCCAGCTGACCTAGGTAATAATATTTTTTTGGGTATTGGTAGTACTTTTTAGGGTTCCGTACCCGAAGGGTAAAAACGGGACCCTATTACTAAGCCTCCGCTATCTTTCTGTCTGTAACCAGGCTGTATCTCATGAGCCGTGATAGCTAGACACTTACAATTTTCACAGATGATGTATTTTTGTTGCCGCTATAACAACTAGTACTAAGAACAGAATAACATAAATATTTTAGGGTGGCTCCCATACAAAAAACGTGATTTTTTGTTTGATATTTAGATATAATGGCAACAAGCTTAGGCAACAGGTAGATGCTTAAATTATTTACAGAATATTATGTTTTATTTCATTTTGATAATAAATATTTAAATTAAAAAAAAAGATATTTAAGGGAGCTCCCATACAAACGTGTTTTTTTGCCTATACTGTCTAATGTTGTAAGTTAATGGTACGGAACCCTTCGTGCGTGAGTCCGTCTCGCACTTGGTCGGTTTTTTGGGTACAATGTTATCGGGCAGCGCAGGGTTAACAAGTGAATATTTTACATTACGAATTTGACAATTCACGGGGAATCCCTAAATGTCTTTTGAAAAATAGTATAATTACGTCCTCATTATACTAATTTTACATTTAAGTTATTCATGAAGTGTTTTGGTATGTTTTGAAATGAGCCCCAATTTTTCACTACGCTACTTTCACCATACATAAAGAAAAATGTAGATATCTGAATCGCTTCCATAATATCTAGGCGAGCGGCGTACATTTATTGTAAGTAGTAGAATAAAGAACAGTGGGCTTGATTCTGAGGTGCCTTAACACTAAATTTAAGTCTATTCTCTTATCTTTCTCTATTCAGGAAACGAAAAGAGACGGACGAAAATAGTTTAGAATTGTCTATCATCTTGAAATTAAGTAATGCGATTACGTATTTTAACAAGTTTTTGCGTGTTTTCGTATAACTTTAGTCGTCATAATAATGACATTATTACTAAACTGTCTATCATATCAGCCTACTGCAGTCCACTGCTGGACATAGGCCTCTCCAATACTACGCCAACTTTCAAGCGGAGGACCCGCTTCTCGCATCCAGCCACCACCGGCCACCTTCCTCAGATCATTGGTCCATCTAGCAGTTCAACACTACGTTTCCCAAGACGTGGTCTCCATTCGAGAACCTTTCTACTCCAGCGCCCGTCGGTTCTGCGACAGACATGACCAGCTCACTGCCACTTCAGCTTACTGCACCTCTGAACGATATCTATGATTTTCGTCTTTTGGCGGATGATCTCGTTCCGTTTACTGTCTATTGGATTCTATAATTTTCTTAGCAACTGACGACTGTTTACTCTGACGTTTCTAAATTAATGTAGTTTGTCTCTTTATGTTTCTTCACCAGAGAAAGAGAAAGAATAAACTCAAATTGAGTCTAAGAAAATCTCCATCCCACCCAACTCCAGTGCTTAGCCTAAGGTATGACTGGTAGAGAATGGCATATTGCGTTATATCTTACTTTTGTACAATATTATCTGGCTGTGCAATAAAGTTCATACATACACTTAAATGAAATATTGTTGTGCGGTATCATTAATTTAAGATACAATTGTATTTTATCCGAAGATTTTATTGGATGAAATTGATTTTAGCAATAGTTTAATTTGCTTCATGTGCAGGTTTTTTTTCGTTTAATAAGCAGACATTTGGCCGCAATCTTACCTAATGGTACGACGAGGCAGCCGAGAGGGTGTAAAAAGTTTACGATCATTGAGTCTACTTAGTGTATTTCCACTATGCATTTTGATAGAAACCATGAATAAAACACATGAGACTATAATCTCCTTTGTTCGAATCGGGATTATCATATATTTTGCCGAATTCGGCCAAATGAACGGCAACATAATACGTTCGATTTTAAGCCTACTTCCATTGTAATAAGAATGATGTGTGTCTGAGTGCAAATCTAGATAGATTCGTCACGTTTTCAGGTGGATTTCGATCTAGGCTCGGTTTGAACAAAGGAACTTAAAATTTTGTTGCCGTCAGACTATCAAATGAGGTTTTTCGAAAGCGGGTTTCCAAATGTGGTGTAATTTTTGGACGGCAATGGGCTCAATTCCAATGCGCCCTGTCTAAAATTAAATTTAGCTTCAGTCTGTCTCTTTCTCTGCCAAACAAACGAAAAGAGGCCGACTATATTAATTTAGAAACGTCAGACTAAACATCTGTCCATTGTTAAAGAAATTAGAGAACCCATAGATAATTTAGTAGGGATGTCATTCGACGACGACTAAAGTCAGACGAAAACACGCAAAAACTTGTACAAATACGTTAGAAATCGGCATCACTTAATTTGACGTTTCTTAATTATTATAGTCTGTCTCTTTTCGTTTGTTTGACAGAAAAAGAGAGAGACTGAACCTACAGGGCGCATTGGAATTGAGCCCAATGTCTATCTTTGTTCCATCACACTCTATTTGCACAGATTCTGTGCCATAGACTGCAGTTTCGTATAGGCTTGAGAATGTGAAATAAGTACCAACTTACAGCTTTATGTCGTGATTATTTTACGCGGAAAGCGATACGAGAAGGATGGGCTTTATTTCTTAGTTTTCGTAATTCGTGTTTTTGTGGCTATTAAACCAATTAAGTGAATGTGAGAAATATAGTAACGTGCTCCAATTTGATCCGAATTGCTTTACGCTTAAAAATTCGTTGATCATTGAATTGTGAGCCATCTTCGTATTTCAATGAGTTGTAAGGCTATTTTGTAATGTAAACATTAGGTTATTGTGTAAGTTTTGGTTTATTATAAGTGTTAAAAAATGGAATAATTACCTAACTAAAGAATAGGCTGTATGGACTCTGTTCCAATGCCGTAAAACCTGTATTTACTTAGTAACCTAATTGATTGTAGTGCCATATTGCTTTTTCTATTTCACACACTTTTTTCTTCTACCGACTGACAGGCAGTAATGTCTTCGTAAAGATTGTACTTACTTAACACTTTCGCTGACAGTATCTCAGACACAATAGAACTTTTTTTGTCTTTACGCCTATAGGCGTCACTGTCACAGAAAGTGTTAAGAGGTATTTTTTGCCTCAACGAAGCATCGAACTACAAGATATTGACATGTCATAACAGGCATAGTCTTCATGATGACGTAGTGATGAATGATATAAACGAGGGACGCGTGCGCATCATATCCGGGGTTCGTTGTCCGGGCGCTCCTGAGGGGGCAGTACTTACACAGGTTGGTAAAACATTTTGCTCACAAAAATTCATCGAACATTTATCTTTTCTGGTATATCTGATAAAAACAATGGTAAAATATTGCCGAGATAACAAAGACTTTACCCTCAGTTTAGACCCCATCCCCGTTATTCCAAAAACTTAGTACCGGGTTTAAGAGGACTAAGCTACTAGCTAGCCAATTAAAAAAGCGCTTGTCTATTATGTTATGTCACGAATGTGTCATTCATTCCTCTGTTGTCGGCTAATATTTAGACCCATTTTAAACCTGGTCAATTTTTTTTGTAATAACACCGCATATGTCTAGGTTCTCAACTAATAATCACGCCTAATTATGTCTATTTGTAATTAAAAGAGTTTAAAATAATTTTGAATATAGTCCAATGCAAAATGTTTAATTAAATCTTAGCTTTAAGACAGACGTGCTTTTGTTATCAAAATTGATACTAAAGAACGATGTAGGTTGGTAAGTACCAACAAATCACATTGTATATCTTTACCTAACATAATGCAACCCTTTTTAAGTAGGTAAGTAAGTATCCATATTTTTATCTAAGAAGATACTAAGTTGAGTATTCTTTGATGTTGCAGTTTAATTTGTTCCTATAAGATTACATAAGAAACCAAAAATTCGCACACAGGTAGGATTTGAATTTTTGGTTTTTTATTTAAACTTATAAAAATAAGAAAGAACACTGTGAGTGTTTAAAATATTAAAAACTATTAATTATTCCTACTGCTGTAAATAACACACCCTGTGTGTGTCGTGTTATTTTTACTTTCACCGAGGCCCGTGCTTTGTTCTTTGATGTAAGACCCACGCCACATGGCCGAACATTTAAAAATAGACGAGTAACGCCAGATACAGTAAGTACCTGTCTGAAATAAAATTATGTAAGAATAGGTACATACCTACTTAGATTTAGGAAGACTTTGAAAATAGTTTTTGCGCTGATAAGTTGAGTACAGTCACTAACGCATTAGCACAACTTCCGGCTAACGCTAATAAAATGTATACAACTGACATAAGCTATCGAAACATCCCATAGTCTGAATAATTTATTAGTTTTAATTTGACAGCTCAGAGTTATCATCACAAAACGTAGCAGTGTATGCAGAGGGATTCCATAGACAACACATAACAACAATGAAAATAAAATGTAATGATTTTGAAATAAGAAAAAAAATGGATAGCAGTAACTTAAAAGTATGCAATACGACACGTTTTAGTTATTATTTTCAACTTAAAGTGTATTAATGAATTGAAATTCCTTACTACTGAAAGACGTCTTAAAACGGCCATGTTCTATACAGTTTTTTCCTAATTTAAGTGTTAACACCTTTTTTCTCGTTACGGAGGTACAGATTAATCGAATCATCAGTTGTTATTAAACAAATAACATTTTTAGTATGCAATTTTGAGTTTGAAGACTTAATTTTATTCGTGGTTCATAGAACGTAATTCTAGAACGTACACATAAAATAGACAGCCACTAAAACGTAACATATTTTGTAATGTATTTAAAATCGATCGTAGAACGATTTGCTGTCGGAATCGATGATTAAAATAAATAAAAAATAAACATTGTTACATGATCAACGCTAAAACCAGTCCTATACTTAAATAAAAATCTTCCTGCCTCTTGTAGTTCAACGCCATCTAGCAGATTTTAACATACTGATTTCTGACACTAGGAAAATCCCTAAAATTACTAAATCAAAATTGTGGCGTAGGTATATAAATACTTATAATATTTTAATTTTTGCATAAAATTACAGTGACATAAATAAAAAAATGTTGTGACATTCTCAGTTAATATTATTACGGGAATCCTTGCAACACTGGTACACCTATCTAATCAATCATTTTACCTGTCCGTGGTGACCAACGATGGGCGATTATTACTAAATTAATCGAATTATTCGAATGGTCCCTGTAATCGAATGTATTCGATAAGCAACCGCAATCATTCGATTATGCGGCGAGCAATACCGGAGCGTGCGGTGCGCAGGCCGTACTACTAACGAATGAATCGTCATTCGTCGCGTCGATTAATCATTCGTTCGCTGCCTGTCCCGTCGCGGAAATTCAATCGAATTCATCGAAGGGATATAGATTATCATTTGACTGTCGATTATTATTTGATTTTTTTTCCGAATTACTAAATCGACATTCGATAGTTCGAATAGTCGATTGTCGATTCATTCGATTATTTTTTTTTTCGAACAATCGCCCATCGCTAGTGGTGACCACGGTCCATGCAATTGGGCCGAAACGGCAGAATTTAAAGCAAAATGCTTAGGCAGGTCTGTTTCGCATGAATTTCCGAATTGTATTAATCTACGCCATCTCGAATATCAATGAGGGATTTTCCTAGTGTCAAAAACAGTACTTAAAAATTTGCTAGATGGCGCTGAACTACCAAAGTCAGGTAGATTTTTATTAAAGGAACAGGGTGATTTTAGCATTTATTATGTTGTGTTTAGCATGTTTAAGATAAAATAAATAATAATAAATTGTTCCAACAAATACACCAATTACCTAGCCTCATACTAAGCGTTAGCTTGTGCTATGGTGACTAGGATAACGGATAGACATACTTAAATAGTTTTATAAGCATCCATGACTTAGGTACAAATGCTCGTGCTCATCACACAAACATATGCCCCTTGCTGGATTCGAACCCGCAACCGCCTTGTTTAGAAGTCCGTGGCGCGAACCACTACACCAAGACGGTCGTCAAAGATTTACATGTACTAACAATACTACAAAGTAATTTCAAAAATCAATATTTTGATAATTAAGACTTTTTTCCATTAAATTTATTTTTAACTGCATTTTGCAACACGCTAATTTTTTACATAAGAACTTCAACTACATGCCTGTACAGATTAATATTACAATAATTTGTTACTCTTTTATGTTCAATGATTTCGAAGTATTATTTATATAACTTAGGTGAATAGTGCTCAAAATTTTAGTTTTATTGTATGTTGATAACATCAGAAAATCCCTCATTGATCGAAACTCATATGATCGGAGACTGTACCTACCTACATAACCTTTATTTGAACCATTGATAAGGTAGAGAGTCACCATTTCGAAATGATTTCAGTTCTTGACGTTTCACACTTCAATGCTAATGATCAGAATTCTCGTAACAAAATCATCTTCTACGCTCTTAACGCATAAAAACCCTTAACTGGGACACTTCATGAAAATACAGTACAAACGATTAATATTTAAAACAGCTGACGAGATGCAAATGCGAATTAGAATTCGGACGCCATTTTGCATGACGCCATCTTGCACAGATTGTAACATCCGGATATGTTCGCGAAAATTATTATCAAAGGCTTTTTGAAGCTAAAAATAAGACAAGGTAAAATAAATAGAAAGCTTAAATTATTAGAGTTCTTTAAGACTCTTTGATGCCTTATTACGGCTAAAAGTGAGCCCATTTTATGTAACATAACATAGGAGGTACCTAATTATTTAATTATATAAGGTAATTATTAGGTAAGCATGATTTAATAAGATTGCGCAACGTGTTTCATTAACAGGGCGCTCTTTACGCTGCTGAACCGTTTTTGATAAAATTGCAATGGTAGGAGGACCTCGGAAAAGATGCCAAATGATGTAAAATGTGAAATGTAAAGAAGGTGGTGGGTTATGAGAGTTTAATCGTTGAAAGAATATCTAAAATTTGCGCGATCAAACTGAAATCATTACTAAATTTATTTATTCTCTTTCTGCATTCCCACGCGCTTGACTGGTAGGGAATGCCTTAGGCATTAAGTCCGCCAATTGTACTTTCTTTTTTTTTGTGCAATAAAGTTTAAATAAATTTAATCGCAATAAAAGACGAATATTAAGATTGGGAAGACTTTACTTTTAGTGAAACAATAATATTTCTCTACCGATTTAATTAACACACAAATAATATTTTAAGGTTTTCTGGAAGATATCGCATTGAGCGATAAGACCGCCTACATTGTACATTTGTCTGTGTAAATTACTGTATTTTTTCTGTTATGGTGTGCAATCTTATCTATCTATATTTACCAATTTATCTCATAACGCTGTTTACATAAAACGTTTTGTTTTTAAATAAACCATTCCTGCTATAAACCAACATACAGACGGAACCCTTAATTATAATAATAATGAATAATTCAATCGCCATTCAGATTCTGCCAGTTTGCGCAAATTCCTGGAGTTGAATTGTTTTTGGACGGATTCATTTTGGGATCTCACTAACTTCAATTTGGATTAGGATATTATGATTGTCTATGGTCGGTGAAACCGGCCAGGCCCCTTGTGCCTCTTCTAGGTAAGTAGTATTAGAAGGGGGTTCTTCCTTAAAGCGTTATATTAGTAATTATACCCTACTTTCATTGATTTAATATATATAGGGATATCTCATCACACTGACAGCTATGGCACATGCTCTAATCGGCCGGATCGCCATTTTAAGCCGATTAAGTATCTAATGACGCGTGGTCCGTCAAACAATGAACACGCCTAAGTGTGTCGACAAAAATTGCAAAAATCACAGCTCAATGAATCGTTAAAAATATGGAATGACGCTTCATCGGTAGGTAAATATTATTGATAAGGTTTGAAACCGAAATAATACTTGAAACCTGCTTTAATATTTTATTTTCTAATTTATTTACGTAAAACATTGCCAATTTTCTATCACTTTCACACCCAAAGCTAAAATGAAACAAAATACGTGACGTCATCGGAACAAAGTCAATTTTAAGAGTCGCCAGTGATTTTTTTTTTGTTTAACAAAATACTTAAGTTTTTAGGTTTCCACAAAATTATGTTTGTAAAGAAAATGAAGCAAATTTATCGCAATAAACCAGGACGATGAGTTTTATGAGAAGGGAAAATATAGCGTTGTGTGTTCGTATATTTTTTCTGAATCTGATATGTAGGTATTACACTACACGTAAAGGGATGTAGATGCAAAAAGGCTGCAATTAGGCTAGTATTCGGGTCACCCAGCCTATGTTTTTATGTTGTATTTCACTTGCTTGTTGATTAACTGTCATATATCTTAGCCATCGGTAAAATCCAATGTAGAAGTTAGGTATAACGAGTACCTAAACTAAAGAAACGGTTTTTAATTTTAGTATAGCCAGCAGTTCGTCAGGTTACATGTGAGCTATAAAACAGCTTTTATTACGTAGTTAATAGGGGTGGTCTTAAAGTGAAAGTGGGGTAGTCTGACGTGAGCCGAGTGTACTTACACACCGCAAGTCAGACTACACGTGTTGACCTTGATACCGCTTCTACTCCTTACATGATAAACGCTGTTTTTGTAGTTCAAATGTATGCCTTGACGTACTTCCGACTGAACTTAACTAGGTTACCTTATTCACCTCATTTTTAAATTAAGTTAGCCAACTGTTTAGAAGAGAATCTTCTAGCTACCTTAGCAGGAAATCGAAGTATTTTCATAAAACCACACTATAATAAATAACTGTAGCTAAAATAAAGACGAAAAAAAGTGTTTTATAAATAGTAATTTCTGCTGGAACTCTTGTCTTTTAAACCGTGCTAACAATAAAACCAGCTGCAGAGAAATAATAACGTAATGTTCAAAGCATAAGATACATTTTCAATAGAATAATTTAGTAATCCGATTATAATACTATTACACTCATTAATTAACTAGAATAATACCTGTGGCAGTAGCCTTATGCTTCTTATAAATCTGTGCAACATGTTGTTGGTGTGTGTGTACTATAGTACCTATAGAATATTTTGCCTCAAAATCAATTTTGTACATTATCGTTTGTGTCATTGTCGAGCATCGAAATGTGAACCATCCCCGCATTTCAATGAGTTAGGTTAGGTTAGTTTGTAGTTTAGTGTAGTTGTAGTGTACCTACCCAGAATTGGTGAATTGTGTCAATATAATTATTATTGGTTGTAGTATGACAAGTTTGGACCTGTATAGTAGAAATGTAGAAATATGATTATTATGAAAGTGTCTTCATTATAAAAATACTCGTATTCTCATACACATAATATACCTAATTTTATGAAAAGTAGTAAATAAAATATAAATCATGACTTTCATCAGTTACTTAATTTTATACAAAACATGAACAAACAATCTACTCCAGTACTTCTTTGTTCGTATTATTGGCTTATGAATCTTCAAATGAATGATATTTGACATATGACGTAGTGTCATCATCCATTGCTGCGTAATTACACATGACAATTTAAATAGCTGAAGCCTAAGCGGCAATGTATGAACTTAGCCAGTTGAAGCTTCATAAGGTGAATAATAACATGTGCCATGTTTGGGCTTTGATTTTGTATGGCGTAGTGCATCCTTATATATAATAAATCAATGCCTACTTCATGTGAATTAGCGATATACGTTACGACACGTCTTGTCAGAGAGGACGCTCCGATGACAGTTGACAGCAGACTTTAGGGATGTGCGTCGCCCGGCCGTAGGGCTGTACACCCCCGTCGGCACCAGAGCGTGTGTAATATCCTGATGGAACCCCCCACAACACCCTAGTAGCACGTGTGTAATGCTCTAATTGAGCCCCTCACGGCACCGATACAAGTTCATATTGTGTATTATTGAGCTAATGGAGCCCCTCACAGCACCGTAGTTGCACGTGTATGACGATATATGCTAATGGAGCCCCGCACGGCACCGAAGAAGCACGTGTTTGAAGATATGTGCTAATGGAGCCCCCCAAGGCACCGTAGAAGCACGGGTTTGAAGATATGTGCTAATGGAGCCCCGCACGGCATCAGAAGCACGTGTGTGACAATATATGTTAGTGGAGCCCCGCACGGCACCGTAGAGGTACGTGTTTGAAGATATGTGCTAATGGAGCCCCCCACGGTACCGTAGAAGCACGTGTGTGACGATATGTGCTAATTGAGCCTCCGACGGCGCCGTAGAAGCACGTATCTGACTGCGTCAATACGCGGTGCACTGTTTTACTCAGGGACGTCTCAGCCCCACAAGGTCGCCGCTGCTGTGGCCTCGGCGCGTCAGCAGTCCGCCGAGCAGTGGCACGGTCCCAGCTTAACCCCGCAGGTTACTGGCGACTCACAACAGCTTCACCATACATTTGAAGTCATCTGACTATCAGGTTACCATACCCTGTATTTGAAAAATAGAGTGTTCTCTGTTACTTGTAATATAATATTGATTTAGCATCCACCACCAGCTTCAGTTTGTGTATTATATTGTGCTAATAGAGTACAGTAGTTGCACGTGTGTGACGATATACGCTAATAGAGCCCCGCACGGCACCAAAGAAGCACGTGTTTGAGGATATGTGCTAATGGAGCCCCCCACGGCATCGCAGAAGCACGTGTGTGACGACATATGCTAATAATAATAATAAAATATCTTTATTTTTCTCACCACAATCTAAATAGGTACATATTAGTTGCAATAAGTACATTGTTGGTACACATAGATAAAGATTGGGAAAGACTGGCGTCTGAACTAGGTGAGAAACCTGTGCAATTACAGAGCGCCAGCACTCTCCTCTCTCGGAATCTACTCGATTATGGGTACAAATAAAATGAAAGCATGACACAAACAAAGAAAAATTAACAAAAGAAGACAGATAACCAGAATTGTTAGTGTGTGTGTGTGTGTGTGTGTGTGTGTAAATGTGTGTGTGATTGTGTATGTGTGTGTGTGTGTGTGTGTGTATGATTGTGTATGTACGTATGTGTGTATGTGTGTGTGTGTATGTGTGTGTGTGTGTATGTGTGTGTGCGTGTGTGTGTGTGCGTGTGTGTGAGTGAGTGTGAGTGAGGGGGACTACCTTAGTGGGATGATAAGATTTTCCGTGTCAGAATAGGACAGACTTTGTAAGTAGCAGGATAATTTCGACTTTAGATGAAATTTAGGCAAGGCGTAAAAGTTTAGAACGTGATTAAGATGTTTGTAAAGATAAGGGCCAAGAAAACAAAAGAAGCGATGGGAGAAGTAGGTATTTAATAATGAGGCTGTTATCACATGACGATTTCGTCTACGGCTATGCAGACTGGCGTCAAACACCGCCAATCTATGTTGCATCAATACAGTCTGTAAAATGAAGAGCTGGCGGACGGTTAAAACCTGACAATACTGGTAGAGGTCAGATGTGGGGAAGAGCAGTGGTTTAAAAGGGCAAATTTTAAGGTTAGCTCTCTGAGCTCTTTCGAGTTTTATTAAGATTGTCTTGGAGGCACCTCCCCACGACGTTAAGCAGTAGGTCAATAAAGGCTGGCAAAGAGCCTTATAGACCCTTTTTACAAGACCCCGTCAGCAACATGCCTCAGACTTTTAAAGACGTACATGAGCTTGCGGAGTCTACCAGCGGTAATGTCAATATGAGGTTGAAAGGAGAGTTTGGAGTCAACCGTAACACCCAGGTATTTAACCGAGTTGGTCGGAGTTAAGGTGGTGCAGCTACATGCAAGACCGAGGCAGTCGGGAGAGTGAGCAATGATGCGATGGCCGTCCAAGTCCCTTTTAGAAATTTTGTAGATGGAGAAGGTGATTAAGTGCGTCTTTTGAGTGTTCAGGGTGAGCAAGTAGTCTCGGAGCCAGTGCGAGACAAGGTCCAGTCCAGATTGAGCACTGCGGAAGACGTCAATAATGGAGCCCCGCACGGCACCTTAGAGGTACGTGTTTAAAGATATGTGCTAATGGAGCTCCCCACGGCATCGTAGAAGCACGTGTTTGAAGGTATGTGCTAATAGAGCCCTACACGGCACCGTAGAAGAACGTGTGTGACGATATGTGCTAATTGAGCCCCTCACGGCACCGTAGAAGCACGTGTTCTAAGATATGTGCTAATGGAGCCCCGCACGGCACCATAGAAGCACGTGTTTGAAGATATGTGCTAATGGAGCCCCCCACGGCACCGTAGAAGCACGTGTTTGAAGATATGTGCTAATGAAGCCCCCCACGGCACCGTAGAAGCACGTGTCTGACTGCTTCAACACGCGGTGCACTCTTTTACCCAGTGACGTCGCAGCCCCACAAAGTCGCCGCTGCTGTAGCCTCGCAGCGTAAGCAGTCCGCCGAGCAGTGGCACGGTCCCAGCTTAACCCCGCAGGTTACTGGCGACTCACGACAGCTCCACCATACTTTTGAAGTCATCTGACTATCAGCTTACCATTCCCTGTATTTGAAAAATATAATGTTCTCTGTTACTTAGTAAAGCCTAAATGTCGTCAGCCTCCATTCTTCCTGTATTCTTCAAACTCATATGAATTCCATCACTAATAATATTCATTTAGCATCCATCACTAGCTTCAGTATTTTCATTGGTCATCTCTCTACCATCATTGCCATTAAATTCCTTGTTACATCAAAAGACCTGGTACTCAGTATATTTCATCATTATTAATCCCTTGATAATAATATCCAGTTCGCTCAGCCCTTGGTCAGAGGGTATCCTATGATCCCCCAATCACTTGCTTTATCATATAAACCTCATATGATTTCCTAGTTTTCTGTTAGCGTCCATACAATCGGCGCCAAACTCGAATACCTGAAAAATAACTTTCAAGGGCTTGTAAGGTTCGCGTCGCGGTTGGACGTAATCCCACTTCTGAACTATTAGAAGGAGATTCTTCCGTAAAGAATTATACCCAATTTCATGTGAATTAGCGATATACGGTACACGATACGTCTTGTCCGGAGGACGCTCCGATGACAGTTGACAGCAGACTCCTAGGGATGTTCGTCGCCCGGCCGTAGGGCTGTACATCCCCGTCGATAACGGTCTAATAGTAGATAATCCTTTCTCGGTTTTTCTTTACTGTTCTGATCATCTCCTAACGGTAAGATACGAAAAATGGAAATTTATGATCTGCTAGGCGCCTCACCTTCACCCACCACAGGTCAGGTGGCAGTCCCTCCACTGTAATTACCTGATCTGCCACATCCTGGATCTGCCACATCGTGCGAGTGCACAACCGGGATAACGCTAGGAGGATGATGATAGGCGACCACCCCGGCTTCCCACGGATGCAATGTGAAATACTTTTATACAATCTACTTGAATTAGGTACTCTGTCTATAATAGACTATGTTTAATATTAACAGTAATAATTACTGAAATTAACTGAATACTGTTTTAAAATGCTATGCGGTTGCGTAGCTTAAAATACCTACTTAGAAAGCATAATGACAATGACAGTGGGAGTTACTTTGTTTTATACTAAGTACTAGTGGTTTCCCGCGACTTTGCTCGCAAGAGTTGGATTTGTCATATTTCATTCCTCTGTTCACCCCCTTAATGTTTTTATATCGCGACAAAATGTAGCCTATGTCCTTTCCAGGGTTTCGAACTGTCTCCATACCAAATTTCATCTCAATCGGTTCATTGGTTTAAGCGTCAAGAGGTAACAGACAGACAGACAGACAGACACACTTTCGCATTTATAATATTAGTATGGATTTGAATAACATAAATATTTTAGGGGGGCTCCCATACAAAAAACGTGATTTTTTGTTTGATATTTAGATATAATGGCAACAAGCTTAGGCAACAGGTAGATGCTTAAATTATTTACAGAATATTATGTTTTATTTCATTTTGATAATAAATATTTAAATTAAAAAAAAAGATATTTAAGGGAGCTCCCATACAAACGTGTTTTTTTGCCTATACTGTCTAATGTTGTAAGTTAATGGTACGGAACCCTTCGTGCGTGAGTCCGTCTCGCACTTGGTCGGTTTTTTGGGTACAATGTTATCGGGCAGCGCAGGGTTAACAAGTGAATATTTTACATTACGAATTTGACAATTCACGGGGAATCCCTAAATGTCTTTTGAAAAATAGTATAATTACGTCCTCATTATACTAATTTTACATTTAAGTTATTCATGAAGTGTTTTGGTATGTTTTGAAATGAGCCCCAATTTTTCACTACGCTACTTTCACCATACATAAAGAAAAATGTAGATATCTGAATCGCTTCCATAATATCTAGGCGAGCGGCGTACATTTATTGTAAGTAGTAGAATAAAGAACAGTGGGCTTGATTCTGAGGTGCCTTAACACTAAATTTAAGTCTATTCTCTTATCTTTCTCTATTCAGGAAACGAAAAGAGACGGACGAAAATAGTTTAGAATTGTCTATCATCTTGAAATTAAGTAATGCGATTACGTATTTTAACAAGTTTTTGCGTGTTTTCGTATAACTTTAGTCGTCATAATAATGACATTATTACTAAACTGTCTATCATATCAGCCTACTGCAGTCCACTGCTGGACATAGGCCTCTCCAATACTACGCCAACTTTCAAGCGGAGGACCCGCTTCTCGCATCCAGCCACCACCGGCCACCTTCCTCAGATCATTGGTCCATCTAGCAGTTCAACACTACGTTTCCCAAGACGTGGTCTCCATTCGAGAACCTTTCTACTCCAGCGCCCGTCGGTTCTGCGACAGACATGACCAGCTCACTGCCACTTCAGCTTACTGCACCTCTGAACGATATCTATGATTTTCGTCTTTTGGCGGATGATCTCGTTCCGTTTACTGTCTATTGGATTCTATAATTTTCTTAGCAACTGACGACTGTTTACTCTGACGTTTCTAAATTAATGTAGTTTGTCTCTTTATGTTTCTTCACCAGAGAAAGAGAAAGAATAAACTCAAATTGAGTCTAAGAAAATCTCCATCCCACCCAACTCCAGTGCTTAGCCTAAGGTATGACTGGTAGAGAATGGCATATTGCGTTATATCTTACTTTTGTACAATATTATCTGGCTGTGCAATAAAGTTCATACATACACTTAAATGAAATATTGTTGTGCGGTATCATTAATTTAAGATACAATTGTATTTTATCCGAAGATTTTATTGGATGAAATTGATTTTAGCAATAGTTTAATTTGCTTCATGTGCAGGTTTTTTTTCGTTTAATAAGCAGACATTTGGCCGCAATCTTACCTAATGGTACGACGAGGCAGCCGAGAGGGTGTAAAAAGTTTACGATCATTGAGTCTACTTAGTGTATTTCCACTATGCATTTTGATAGAAACCATGAATAAAACACATGAGACTATAATCTCCTTTGTTCGAATCGGGATTATCATATATTTTGCCGAATTCGGCCAAATGAACGGCAACATAATACGTTCGATTTTAAGCCTACTTCCATTGTAATAAGAATGATGTGTGTCTGAGTGCAAATCTAGATAGATTCGTCACGTTTTCAGGTGGATTTCGATCTAGGCTCGGTTTGAACAAAGGAACTTAAAATTTTGTTGCCGTCAGACTATCAAATGAGGTTTTTCGAAAGCGGGTTTCCAAATGTGGTGTAATTTTTGGACGGCAATGGGCTCAATTCCAATGCGCCCTGTCTAAAATTAAATTTAGCTTCAGTCTGTCTCTTTCTCTGCCAAACAAACGAAAAGAGGCCGACTATATTAATTTAGAAACGTCAGACTAAACATCTGTCCATTGTTAAAGAAATTAGAGAACCCATAGATAATTTAGTAGGGATGTCATTCGACGACGACTAAAGTCAGACGAAAACACGCAAAAACTTGTACAAATACGTTAGAAATCGGCATCACTTAATTTGACGTTTCTTAATTATTATAGTCTGTCTCTTTTCGTTTGTTTGACAGAAAAAGAGAGAGACTGAACCTACAGGGCGCATTGGAATTGAGCCCAATGTCTATCTTTGTTCCATCACACTCTATTTGCACAGATTCTGTGCCATAGACTGCAGTTTCGTATAGGCTTGAGAATGTGAAATAAGTACCAACTTACAGCTTTATGTCGTGATTATTTTACGCGGAAAGCGATACGAGAAGGATGGGCTTTATTTCTTAGTTTTCGTAATTCGTGTTTTTGTGGCTATTAAACCAATTAAGTGAATGTGAGAAATATAGTAACGTGCTCCAATTTGATCCGAATTGCTTTACGCTTAAAAATTCGTTGATCATTGAATTGTGAGCCATCTTCGTATTTCAATGAGTTGTAAGGCTATTTTGTAATGTAAACATTAGGTTATTGTGTAAGTTTTGGTTTATTATAAGTGTTAAAAAATGGAATAATTACCTAACTAAAGAATAGGCTGTATGGACTCTGTTCCAATGCCGTAAAACCTGTATTTACTTAGTAACCTAATTGATTGTAGTGCCATATTGCTTTTTCTATTTCACACACTTTTTTCTTCTACCGACTGACAGGCAGTAATGTCTTCGTAAAGATTGTACTTACTTAACACTTTCGCTGACAGTATCTCAGACACAATAGAACTTTTTTTGTCTTTACGCCTATAGGCGTCACTGTCACAGAAAGTGTTAAGAGGTATTTTTTGCCTCAACGAAGCATCGAACTACAAGATATTGACATGTCATAACAGGCATAGTCTTCATGATGACGTAGTGATGAATGATATAAACGAGGGACGCGTGCGCATCATATCCGGGGTTCGTTGTCCGGGCGCTCCTGAGGGGGCAGTACTTACACAGGTTGGTAAAACATTTTGCTCACAAAAATTCATCGAACATTTATCTTTTCTGGTATATCTGATAAAAACAATGGTAAAATATTGCCGAGATAACAAAGACTTTACCCTCAGTTTAGACCCCATCCCCGTTATTCCAAAAACTTAGTACCGGGTTTAAGACAGGACTAAGCTACTAGCTAGCCAATTAGAAAAGTGCTTGTCTATTATGTTATGTCACGAATGTGTCATTCATTCCTCTGTTGTCGGCTAATATTTAGACCCATTTTAAACCTGGTCAATTTTTTTTGTAATAACACCGCATATGTCTAGGTTCTCAACTAATAATCACGCCTAATTATGTCTATTTGTAATTAAAAGAGTTTAAAATAATTTTGAATATAGTCCAATGCAAAATGTTTAATTAAATCTTAGCTTTAAGACAGACGTGCTTTTGTTATCAAAATTGATACTAAAGAACGATGTAGGTTGGTAAGTACCAACAAATCACATTGTATATCTTTACCTAACATAATGCAACCCTTTTTAAGTAGGTAAGTAAGTATCCATATTTTTATCTAAGAAGATACTAAGTTGAGTATTCTTTGATGTTGCAGTTTAATTTGTTCCTATAAGATTACATAAGAAACCAAAAATTCGCACACAGGTAGGATTTGAATTTTTGGTTTTTTATTTAAACTTATAAAAATAAGAAAGAACACTGTGAGTGTTTAAAATATTAAAAACTATTAATTATTCCTACTGCTGTAAATAACACACCCTGTGTGTGTCGTGTTATTTTTACTTTCACCGAGGCCCGTGCTTTGTTCTTTGATGTAAGACCCACGCCACATGGCCGAACATTTAAAAATAGACGAGTAACGCCAGATACAGTAAGTACCTGTCTGAAATAAAATTATGTAAGAATAGGTACATACCTACTTAGATTTAGGAAGACTTTGAAAATAGTTTTTGCGCTGATAAGTTGAGTACAGTCACTAACGCATTAGCACAACTTCCGGCTAACGCTAATAAAATGTATACAACTGACATAAGCTATCGAAACATCCCATAGTCTGAATAATTTATTAGTTTTAATTTGACAGCTCAGAGTTATCATCACAAAACGTAGCAGTGTATGCAGAGGGATTCCATAGACAACACATAACAACAATGAAAATAAAATGTAATGATTTTGAAATAAGAAAAAAAATGGATAGCAGTTACTTAAAAGTATGCAATACGACACGTTTTAGTTATTATTTTCAACTTAAAGTGTATTAATGAATTGAAATTCCTTACTACTGAAAGACGTCTTAAAACGGCCATGTTCTATACAGTTTTTTCCTAATTTAAGTGTTAACACCTTTTTTCTCGTTACGGAGGTACAGATTAATCGATTCATCAGTTGTTATTAAACAAATAACATTTTTAGTATGCAATTTTAAGTTTGAAGACTTAATTTTATTCGTGGTTCATAGAACGTAATTCTAGAACGTACACATAAAATAGACAGCCACTAAAACGTAACATATTTTGTAATGTATTTAAAATCGATCGTAGAACGATTTGCTGTCTGAATCGATGATTAAAATAAATAAAAAATAAACATTATAACATGATCAACACAAAAATCAGTCCTATACTTAAATAAAAATCTTCCTGCCTCTTGTAGTTCAACGCCATCTAGCAGATTTTAACATACTGATTTCTGACACTAGGAAAATCCCTCAAATTACTAAATCAAAATTGTGGCGTAGGTATATAAATACTTCTAATATTTTAATTTTTGCATAAAATTACAGTGACATAAATAAAAAAATGTTGTGACATTCTCAGTTAATATTATTACGGGAATCCTTGCAACACTGGTACACCTATCTAATCAATCATTTTACCTGTCCGTGGTGACCAACGATGGGCGATTATTACTAAATTAATCGAATTATTCGAATGGTCCCTGTAATCGAATGTATTCGATAAGCAACCGCAATCATTCGATTATTCTTCGATTATGCGGCGAGCAATACCGGAGCGTGCGGTGCGCAGGCCGTACTACTATCGAATGAATCGTCATTCGTCGCGTCGATTAATCATTCGTTCGCTGCCTGTCCCATCGCGGAAATTCAATCGAATTCATCGAAGGGATATAGATTATCATTTGATTGTCGATTATTATTTGATTTTTTTTCCGAATTACTAAATCGACATTCGATAGTTCGAATAGTCGATTGTCGATTCATTCGATTTTTTTTTTTCGAACAATCGCCCATCGCTAGTGGTGACCACGGTCCATGCAATTGGGCCGAAACGGCAGAATTTAAAGCAAAATGCTTAGGCAGGTCTGTTTCGCATGAATTTCCGAATTGTATTAATCTACGCCATTTCGAATATCAATGAGGGATTTTCCTAGTGTCAAAAACAGTACTTAAAAATTTGCTAGATGGCGCTGAACTACCAAAGTCAGGTAGATTTTTATTAAAGGAACAGGCTGATTTTAGCATTTATTATGTTGTGTTTAGCATGTTTAAGATAAAATAAATAATAATAAATTGTTCCAACAAATACACCAATTACCTAGCCTCATACTAAGCGTGAGCTTGTGCTATGGTGACTAGGATAACGGATAGACATACTTAAATACTTTTATAAGCATCCATGACTTAGGTACAAATGCTCGTGCTCATCACACAAACATATGCCCCTTGCTGGATTCGAACCCGCAACCGCCTTGTTTAGAAGTCCGTGGCGCGAACCACTACACCAAGACGGTCGTCACAGATTTACATGTACTAACAATACTAATACAAAGTAATTTCAAAAATCAATATTTTGATAATCAAGACTTTTTTCCATTAAATTTATTTTTAACTGCATTTTGCAACACGCTAATTTTCAACATAAGAACTTCATCTACATGCCTGTACAGATTAATATTGCAATAATTTGTTTCTTTTTTATGTTCAATGATTTCGAAGTATTATTTATATAACTTAGGTGAATAGTGCTCAAAATTTTAGTTTAATTGTATGTTGATAACATCAGAAAATCCCTCATTGATCGAAACTCATATGATCGGAGACTGTACCTACCTACATAACCTTTATTTGAACCATTGATAAGGTAGAGAGTCACCATTTCTAAATGATTTCAGTTCTTGACGTTTCACACTTCAACGCTAATGATCAGAATTCTCGTAACAAAATCATCTTCTACGCTCTTAAACGCATAAAAACCCTTAACTGGGACACTTCATGAAAATACAGTACAAACGATTAATATTTAAAACAGCTGACGAGATGCAAATGCGAATTAGAATTCGGACGCCATTTTGCATGACGCCATCTTGCACAGATTGTAACATCCGGATATGTTCGCGAAAATTATTATCAAAGGATTTTTGAAGCTCAAAATAAGACAAGGTAAATAAATAGAAAGCTTAAATTATTAGAGTTCTTTAAGACTCTTTGATGCCTTATTACGGCTAAAAGTGAGCCCATTCTATGTAACATAACATAGGAGGTACCTAATTATTTAACTATATAAGGTAATTATTAGGTAAGCATGATTTAATAAGATTGCGCAACGTGTTTCATTAATAGGGCGCTCTTTACGCTGCTGAACCGTTTTTGATAAAATTGCAATGGTAGGAGGACCTTAGAAAAGATGCCAAATGATGTAAAATGGTGGTGATGGGTTATGAGAGTTTAATCGTTGCAAGAATATCTAAAATTTGCGCGATCAAAGTGAAATCATTACTAAATTTATTTATTCTCTTTCTGCATTCCCACGCGCTTGACTGGTAGGGAATACCTTAGGCATTAAGTCCGCCAATTGTACTTTCTTTTTTTTTGTGCAATAAAGTTTAAATAAATTTAATCGCAATAAAAGTCGAATATTAAGATTGGGAAGACTTTACTTTTAGTGAAACAATAATATTTCTCTACCGATTTAATTAACACACAAATAATATTTTAAGGTTTTCTGGAAGATATCGCATTGAGCGATAAGACCGCCTACATTGTACATTTGTCTGTGTAAATTACTGTATTTTTTCTGTTATGGTGTGCAATCTTATCTATCTATATTTACCAATTTATCTCATAACGCTGTTTACATAAAACGTTTTGTTTTTAAATAAACCATTCCTGCTATAAACCAACATACAGACGGAACCCTTAATTATAATAATAATGAATAATTCAATCGCCATTCAGATTCTGCCAGTTTGCGCAAATTCCTGGAGTTGAATTGTTTTTGGACGGATTCATTTTGGGATCTCACTAACTTCAATTTGGATTAGGATATTATGATTGTCTATGGTCGGTGAAACCGGCCAGGCCCCTTGTGCCTCTTCTAGGTAAGTAGTATTAGAAGGGGGTTCTTCCTTAAAGCGTTATATTAGTAATTATACCCTACTTCCATTGATTTAATATATATAGGGATATCTCATCACACTGACAGCTATGGCACATGCTCTAATCGGCCGGATCGCCATTTTAAGCCGATTAAGTATCTAATGACGCGTGGTCCGTCATACAATGAACACGCATAAGTGTGTCGTCAAAAATTGCAAAAATCACAGCTCAATGAATCGTAAAAAATATGGAATGACGTTTCATCGGTAGGCAAATATTATTGATAAGGTTTGAAACCGAAATAATACTTGAAACCTGCTTTAATATTTTATTTTCTAATTTATTTACGCAAAACATTGCCAATCTTCTATCACTTTCACACCCAAAGCTAAAATGAAACAAAATACGTGACGTCATCGGAACAAAGTCAATTTTAAGGATGGAGTCGCCAGTGATTTTTTTTTGTTTAACAAAATACTTAAGTTTTTAGGTTTCCACTAAATTATGTTTGTAAAGAAAATGAAGCAAATTTATCGCAATAAACCAGGACGATGAGTTTTATGAGAAGGGAAAATATAGCGTTGTGTGTTCGTATATTTTTTCTGAATCTGATATGTAGGTATTACACTACACGTAAAGGGATGTAGATGCAAAAAGGCTGCAATTAGGCTAGTATTCGGGGCACCCAGCCTATGTTTTTATGTTGTATTTCACTTGCTTGTTGATTAACTGTCATATATCTTAGCCATCGGTAAAATCCAATGTAGAAGTTAGGTATAACGAGTACCTAAACTAAAGAAACGGTTTTTAATTTTAGTATAGCCAGCAGTACGTCAGGTTACATGTGAGCTATAAAACAGCTTTTATTACGTAGTTAATAGGGGTGGTCTTAAAGTGAAAGTGGGGTAGTCTGACGTGAGCCGAGTGTACTTACACACCGCAAGTCAGACTACACGTGTTGACCTTGATACCGCTTCTACTCCTTACATGATAAACGCTGTTTTTGTAGTTCAAATGTATGCCTTGACGTACTTCCGACTGAACTTAACTAGGTTACCTTATTCACCTCATTTTTAAATTAAGTTAGCCAACTGTTTAGAAGAGAATCTTCTAGCTACCTTAGCAGGAAATCGAAGTATTTTCATAAAACCACACTATAATAAATAACTGTAGCTAAAATAAAGACGAAAAAAAAAGTTTTATAAATAGTAATTTCTGCTGGAACTCTTGTCTTTTAAACCGTGCTAACAATAAAAACAGCTGCAGAGAAATAATAACGTAATGTTCAAAGCATAAGATACATTTTCAATAGAATAATTTAGTAATCCGATTATAATACTATTACACTCATTAATTAACTAGAATAATACCTGTGTCAGTAGCCGTATGCTTCTTATAAATCTGTGGAACATGTTATTGGTGTATGTGTACTATAGTACCTATAGAATATTTCGCCTCAAAATCAATTTTGTACATTATCGTTTGTGTCATTGTCGAGCATCGAAATGTGAACCATCCCCGCATTTCAATGAGTTAGGTTAGGTTAGTTTGTAGTTTAGTGTAGTTGTAGTTTACCTACCCAGAATTGGTAAATTGTGTCAATATAATTATTATTGGTTGTAGTATGACAAGTTTGGACCTGTATAGTAGAAATGTAGAAATATGATTATTATGAAAGTGTCTTCATTAAAAAAATACTCGTATTCTCATACACATAATATACCTAATTTTATGAAAAGTAGTAAATAAAATATAAATCATGACTTTCATCAGTTACTTAATTTTATACAAAACATGAACAAACAATCTACTCCAGTACTTCTTTGTTCGTATTATTGGCTTATGAATCTTCAAATGAATGATATTTGACATATGACGTAGTGTCATCATCCATTGCTGCGTAATTACACATGACAATTTAAATAGCTGAAGCTTAAGCGGCAATGTATGAACTTAGCCAGTTGAAGCTTCATAAGGTGAATAATAACATGTGCCATGTTTGGGCTTTGATTTTGTATGGCGTAGTGCATCCTTATATATAATAAATCAATGCCTACTTCATGTGAATTAGCGATATACGTTACGACACGTCTTGTCAGAGAGGACGCTCCGATGACAGTTGACAGCAGACTTTAGGGATGTGCGTCGCCCGGCCGTAGGGCTGTACACCCCCGTCGGCACCAGAGCGTGTGTAATATCCTGATGGAACCCCCCACAACACCCTAGTAGCACGTGTGTAATGCTCTAATTGAGCCCCTCACGGCACCGATACAAGTTCATATTGTGTAATATTGAGCTAATGGAGCCCCTCACAGCACCGTAGTTGCACGTGTATGACGATATATGCTAATGGAGCCCCGCACGGCACCGAAGAAGCACGTGTTTGAAGATATGTGCTAATGGAGCCCCCCAAGGCACCGTAGAAGCACGGGTTTGAAGATATGTGCTAATGGAGCCCCGCACGGCATTGTAGAAGCACGTGTGTGACAATATATGTTAGTGGAGCCCGGCACGGCACCATAGAAGCACGTGTTTGAAGATATGTGCTAATGGAGCCCCCCACGGCACCGTAGAAGGACGTGTTTGAAGATATGTGCTAATGAAACCCCCCACGGCACCGTAGAAGCACGTGTCTGACTGCGTCAACACGCGGTGCACTCTTTTACCCAGTGACGTCGCAGCCCCACAAAGTCGCCGCTGCTGTAGCCTCGCAGCGTAAGCAGTCCGCCGAGCAGTGGCACGGTCCCAGCTTAACCCCGCAGGTTACTGGCGACTCACGACAGCTTCACCATACATTTGAAGTCATCTGACTATCAGGTTACCATACCCTGTATTTAAAAAATAGAGTGTTCTCTGTTACTTGTAATATAATATTGATTTAGCATCCACCACCAGCTTCAGTTTGTGTATTATATTGTGCTAATAGAGCCCCCCACGGCACAGTAGTTGCACGTGTGTGACGATATACGCTAATAGAGCCCCGCACGGCACCAAAGAAGCACGTGTTTGAAGATATGTGCTAATGGAGCCCCCCACGGCATCGCAGAAGCACGTGTGTGACGACATATGCTAATAATAATAATAAAATATCTTTATTTTTCTCACCACAATCTAAATAGGTACATATTAGTTGCAATAAGTACATTGTTGGTACAAATAGATAAAGATTGGGAAAGACTGGCGTCTGAACTAGCTGAGAAACCTGTGCAATTACAGAGCGCCAGCACTCTCCTCTCTCGGAATCTACTCGGTTATGGGTACAAATAAAATGAAAGCATGACACAAACAAAGAAAAATTAACAAAAGAAGACAGATAACCAGAATTGTTAGTGTGTGTGTGTGTGTGTGTGTGTGTGTAAATGTGTGTGTGATTGTGTATGTGTGTGTGTGTCATTGTGTATGTGTGTGTGTGTGTATGTGTGTGTGTGTGTGTGTGTGTGTATGTGTGTGTGCGTGTGTGTGTGCGTATGTGTGAGTGAGTGTGAGTGAGGGGGACTACCTTAGTGGGATGATAAGATTTTCCGTGTCAGAATAGGACAGACTTTAGATGAAATTTAGGCAAGGCGTAAAAGTTTAGAACGTGATTAAGATGTTTGTAAAGATAAGGGCCAAGAAAACAAAAGAAGCGATGGGAGAAGTAGGTATTAAATAATGAGGCTGTTATCACATGACGATTTCGTCTACGGCTATGCAGACTGGCGTCAAACACCGCCAATCTATGTTGCATCAATACAGTCTGTAAAATGAAGAGCTGGCGGACGGTTAAAACCTGACAATACTGGTAGAGGTCAGATGTGGGGAAGAGCAGTGGTTTAAAATGGCAAATTTTAAGGTTAGCTCTCTGAGCTCTTTAGAGTTTTATTAGGATTGTCTTGGAGGCACCTCCCCACGACGTTAAGCAGTAGGTCAATAAAGGCTGGCAAAGAGCCTTATAGACCCTTTTTACAAGACCCCGTCAGCAACATGCCTCAGACTTTTAAAGACGTACATGAGCTTGCGGAGTCTACCAGCGGTAATGTCAATATGAGGTTGAAAGGAGAGTTTGGAGTCAACCGTAACACCCAGGTATTTAACCGAGTTGGTCGGAGTTAAGGTGGGGCAGCTACATGCAAGACCGAGGCAGTCGGGAGAGTGAGCAATGATGCGATGGCCGTCCAAGTTCCTTTTAGGAATTTTGTAGATGGAGAAGGTGATGAAGTGCGTCTTTTGAGTGTTCAGGGTGAGCAAGTTGTCTCGGAGCCAGTGCGAGACAAGGTCCAGTCCAGATTGAGCACTGCGGAAGACGTCAATAATGGAGCCCCGCACGGCACCTTAGAGGTACGTGTTTGAAGATATGTGCTAATGGAGCTCCCCACGGCACCGTAGAAGCACGTGTTTGAAGGTATGTGCTAATGGAGCCCTACACGGCACCGTAGAAGCACGTGTGTGACGATATGTGGTAATTGAGCCCCTCACGGCACCGTAGAAGCACGTGTTCTAAGATATGTGCTAATGGAGCCCCGCACGGTATTGTAGAAGCACGTGTGTGACAATATATGTTAGTGGAGCCCCGCACGGCACCATAGAAGCACGTGTTTGAAGATATGTGCTAATGGAGCCCCCCACGGCACCGTAGAAGCACGTGTTTGAAGATATGTGCTAATGAAGCCCCCCACGGCACCGTAGAAGCACGTGTCTGACTGCGTCAACACGCGGTGCACTCTTTTACCCAGTGACGTCGCAGCCCCACAAAGTCGCCGCTGCTGTAGCCTCGCAGCGTAAGCAGTCCGCCGAGCAGTGGCACGGTCCCAGCTTAACCCCGCAGGTTACTGGCGACTCACGACAGCTCCACCATACTTTTGAAGTCATCTGACTATCAGCTTACCATTCCCTGTATTTGAAAAATATAATGTTCTCTGTTACTTAGTAAAGCCCAGATGTCGTCAGCCTCCATTCTTCCTGTATTCTTCAAACTCATATGAATTCATATGAATTCCATCACTAATAATATTCATTTAGCATCCATCACTAGCTTCAGTATTTTCATTGGTCATCTCTCTACCATCATTGCCATTAAATTCCTTGTTACATCAAAAGACCTGGTACTCAGTATATTTCATCATTATTAATCCCTTGATAATAATATCCAGTTCGCTCAGCCCTTGGTCAGAGGGTATCCTATGATCCCCCAATCACTTGCTTTATCATATAAACCTCATATGATTTCCTAGTTTTCTGTTAGCGTCCATACAATCGGCGCCAAACTCGAATACCTGAAAAATAACTTTCAAGGGCTTGTAAGGTTCGCGTCGCGGTTGGACGTAATCCCACTTCTGAACTATTAGAAGGGGATTCTTCCGTAAAGAATTATACCCTATTTCATGTGAATTAGCGATATACGGTACACGACACGTCTTGTCCGAGAGGACGCTCCGATGACAGTTGACAGCAGACTCCTAGGGATGTTCGTCGCCCGGCCGTAGGGCTGTACATCCCCGTCGATAACGGTCTAATAGTAGATAATCCTTTCTCGGTTTTTCTTTACTGTTCTGATCATCTCCTAACGGTAAGATACGAAAAATGGAAATTTATGATCTGCTAGGCGCCTCACCTTCACCCACCACAGGTCAGGTGGCAGTCCCTCCACTGTAATTACCTGATCTGCCACATCCTGGATCTGCCACATCGTGCGAGTGCACAACCGGGATAACGCTAGGAGGATGATGATAGGCGACCACCCTGGCTTCCCACGGATGCAATGTGAAATACTTTTATACATTCTACTTGAATTAGGTACTCTGTCTATAATAGACTATATCTAATATTAACAGTAATAATTACTGAAATTAACTGAATACTGTTTTAAAATGCTATGCGGTTGCGTAGCTTAAAATACCTACTTAGAAAGCATAATGACAATGACAGTGGGAGTTACTTTGTTTTATACTAAGTACTAGTGGTTTCCCGCGACTTTGCTCGCAAGAGTTGGATTTGTCATATTTCATTCCTCAGTTCACCCCCTTAATGTTTTTATATCGCGACAAAATGTAGCCTATGTCCTTTCCAGGGTTTCGAACTGTCTCCATAGCAAATTTCATCTCAATCGGTTCATTGGTTTAAGCGTCAAGAGGTAACAGACAGACAGACACACTTTCGCATTTATAATATTAGTATGGATTTATATAAAAAATCTATGTGGTAAAATTAAATTATTTAATCACTCGGGTGTTTCCAGACTCGAGAGAAAATCAGTTGTTATTCGACCGCATGCGGTCTTCGGATCTTCAAGGGGTTAGGTTAGGGGTTTCTGTGCAAAAATATTATATACCCCCTTTAATATTTATCATCGGGCAATGACATCTTGTAAGATTACCGGCATGTTTAGCATGCATTATTCAATTCATCCAAGATGTGCACAATACACTTGTACCTATTTATAAATAATAAATAAATAAATTATTTCAACAATCACACTAAAGAGCTTGTGCTATGGTGACTATGTTCATGCTGTTTACACAAATATTTGCCCTTGTGGGATTTGAACCCGCAACTGCCTGGTTTTGTAGTCCGGAACGCGAACCACTACACCAAGACGGTCGTCAATTTATTCTGTGACAATACTTTCAGGCAATGATATTGATAAATAGACCGTTGCACTGTGGGTCGAAACGCCATTTTGAGGGACTTAGCATATGACTTTCTATTTTCACTTTTTTCTTTTTACCAATGGATAGCCTATTATAGCCTTAATCGAAAATGTCATAAGGCATTTTGTGCTAAACCTTATAGTTTAGCTGTAAAAAAATAAATAGTTTTTTTTTGTATGGGACGGATTACTTAAGTCTATATTGTTGTTGACCTAAGGGTGATCACGCGTTAAAACCTTTTTATTCTTATTATTTACCTATAGGACTATAAACAAGCACTAACACCGTGTCTATAAGTCTGCAATTCTCTGAGTTATTGCGATCGGAAAATAAATAAATTTTATACCTTACAAAGCTTGATTTTTGAATAACATTTATCAAATTAAACGTTAAATAGTAGGTGCAGGTTAAATATTACACCATTTGTGATTCGGTAATAAACAAAACCATTAACCCACACAATCTTTAAGTACTCAAAAACATACAAAGGATTAAGAAATTAGTTAAATTACTTTGAAAACAAATACTTACTATTATGTTTACGCTAATTGGTAATGTTTTCTGCTAAAATAGCTAATGATTACGTGATTAACTAACTATGTTTCACATTATTATCTATTTATGAAATAAATTAAGTGATACCACTAATCACTTTCAAGTACTCATTATTTTAGGTTTCTAATTACTAATTAGGGTTGTTATTTTATTATGAAAATTCAATAGTTGCTGGTGTTACAAAAGGTATATAATATCCGTAATGAGAAAATCATAACTAGTATTCGTTGAACCTTCGTTTAACTGCTATTTAAATCTCTTGTGACTGTGAATTATTTTCTTTTGGCTAAGATGGAAAATATAGTAAATAATTTAGATTTGTTTGTGATTTTGAGAGAAAACTTGGGATCACTGTCGGACAGTAAAAAACTTTTTGATTTTCTTCAAGAGAAAATGAATGTGCCGGAGAAGACCAGTGCTGTACTTAAAAAGTTCTGTGAGCGATTTTGTTCTATTGTGAGTGCTAGATGGAGAAGGAGTAGTCGCGTTTTACCTCAGTTTATACGGAATAATGTAGATTGTCTAGAAAGTCCAATAACTTGGCCTGAAGAAGTTATCTTAAGCAAAGATCATGAAGACACGTGTGTGATACTGATAATATAGAAAATCTGCCACCATCTACATCACAACCCTCTACGTCAGAACCATCTACATCACAACCTTCTACGTCAGAATCTCCTACATCAGGACCTTCAACAGCTATGTTTACACCAAGAAAACCTTTTGAAGATTTGGGCTCCAAGCAAAAGCGAAGACGTGTGGAGGAAATAAATAAATCGCTGTCATTGTCCCCTGAAGAAGTGAATGCGGTTGCTATGAGGAGCTTAAAAAGTTCTGGAAACGAAGATGTGGCAAAAATTATGCAACATTTATTGGATAACCCAGAAGACCTTGAAAAAGTAAAAGATTGTATAGGTAAAAGTGAAGACAAAAGAAAAACATATACACCCGAAAAAGCATTGGCTTTAATAATTTCCCTTAAACTTTCAAAGTGGCAATACATAAACCTAAGAGAGGCAGCTAGCGAAAATGGTACAGACTTGTACCCTTCGTACTATAAAGTTAGACAGGAAAAACAGAATTGTTATCCAAAAACAGAAGACATCTTGGTTACTGAAGACGGAGCATCAATTAAGTTGCAAGCTTTGCTGGATTTAACTGTATACAGACTTTTGGATTCGATTACTTTGGACCTGAAACTTGCCACTGATTTACAACTTGTAAGCAAATGGGGTTTTGATGGTGCTTCAGGTCAAAGTAATTACAAACAAAAGTCTGATACAGAGTTTCATGAGAGCAGTATATTTATGGCCAGTCTAGTACCGATTAGGCTGCAGAAACCTGATGGAACAGTGCTTTGGGAAAATGACCGACCTTCTTCAACCTTTTATTGCCGTCCAATTATGTTTAAATTTACAAAAGAATCTCAAGCAACTGTAACAGCCATAAAAGCCAGCATATCCGGAGAAATAGAAGCACTTTTACCGTCAAGAATTGAACAGATTGCAGTAAAACACCAATTACATTTGACAATGATTGACGGCAAGATAGCCTCCTATTTATCAGGGACTTCGTCAGCTGTCTGCGATATTTGTAAAGCGAAGCCATCGGAAATGAATGATCTGGAATCCCATCCCCAAAGACAGCATAATGAAGATATGTATCAGTATGGGCTATCATCTCTTCATGCTTGGATAAGGTGCATGGAGTGCTTACTACATATAGGTAAGAAAAAAAATTATAATTTTCACCACGCTAAATTACATATTATTTGAAGTAATAATTAGTAGTAGTATTAGTATTTTTAATCATTATTTTTCATTATATTTTTGCTTGTTTTGTAGCCTACCGGTTGGAGTTCAAAACATGGAGTTGCAGAGGTGATGACAAAGAAAAAATGAAGCTACGCAAAAGCGCTATTCAAGAAGCATTCAAAAAGGACAGTGGTTTGCTAATTGATGTGGTCAAGCAAGGAGTTGGCACCACTAACGATGGCAATACTGCAAGGAAATTTTTCAGGGAAGCAGACACAACAGCCCGTATCACTGGAATTGATCAGAATTTAATTGAAAGGTTACACGTGATTCTCCAAACTGTTGCGTGTGGAGAACGCGTTGATATTTCTAAATTCTCTCAATTTTGCAATGATACTGCGGAATTATATGTAAAACTGTATCCCTGGTATTATATGCCTTCCAGTTTGCACAAACTTTTAGTGCATGGTTCTGCCATTATTCAGCATTTTGGTTCCATTCCAATTGGTAAACTGTCGGAAGAAGCAGCAGAAGCTCGCAATAAAGACTTCCGTAATTATAGAGAACACCATTCTAGGAAAGTAAGTAGGATAGCGACGAATGAAGATATTTTACACAATTTTCTTTTGTCTTCTGATCCTAAGATTACCAGTCTTAGACCTCGGATGGTAAAACGAAACCTATTGGTTCTCTCTTCGAGAGCCAAAGAGCTTCTTCTGGATTTTCCGACAGAACCAGCAATAGATTTTATTGATGTAGATAATTTACAAGATAGTAATAGTGATAGTGAGTAAGTTTCATTGTATTAAAATTCCTTGTGATTTAAGATAATTGTAAATACTTGTATTATTGATATTGGAATGGTAGCTTTGTACATATTATTTTATTAAATTCTTTGTTATTTAAGTGTAATTTATGATTTTGTGTTGTTACATTTATGATATATTTGTGTAAATGTTTTTAAATATTAAGGCAAAACGAGAAGTCAGTGGTTCGTTGATGTTTGTATGTTTTGTTGGCTTAATTTTAAGTAATTTTCTAATAATTTTTATGTTCTTAATTATGCACCTACTTAAATGTTTATATTTTGTGTCAATGAACAATATTTTAAAAATAAATGCTCAGGTGCTTAACGTTTAATTTTATTGTATTTATCTAATCCAATTATCTCTGAAACATGCAGAGCGATTCCAGCATAAACGTCTATAGAATAGCCACAAACCAAAACTTTTTTCTTTTTAAAGCAGCATCTATAACGTCTCATTAACATTCAAGTACTCAAAGATTGTATGGGTTCATGCTTTTGTTCGTTTCCTAATCACAAATGGTAAAATACGTAACCATCAGTTACTATTTTACGTTTAATTTGATAAATGTTATTCAAAAATCAAGCTTTGTAAGGTATAAAATTTATTTATTTTCCGATCGCAATAACTCAGAGAATTGCAGACTTATAGACACGGTGTTAGTGCTTGTTTATAGTCCTATAGGTAAATAATAAGAATAAAAAGGTTTTAACGCGTGATCACCCTTAGGTCAACAACAATATAGACTTAAGTAATCCGTCCCATACAAAAAAAAACTATTTATTTTTTTACAGCTAAACTATAAGGTTTAGCACAAAATGCCTTATGACATTTTCGATTAAGGCTATAATAGGCTATCCATTGGTAAAAAGAAAAAAGTGAAAATAGAAAGTCATATGCTAAGTCCCTCAAAATGGCGTTTCGACCCACAGTGCGTTGTGGCGATACCTTTCAAAGGCGGTCGACCTGTAGGTTTATGGTACTTGTCCATATTTATATATACTATATAATATTATAAAGAGGAAAGATTTGTTTGTTTGTTTGTTTTTTGCATCGAATAGGCTCCGAAACTTCTGGACCGAATCAAATGAAATTTGGCACAGAGATAGTTTGAGACACTGGAAAGGACATAGGCTACTTTTTGTCGCGATATAAAATCATCAGGGGGTGAAATGGGGGATGAAAATGTGTATGGAAAATCCGACATTTGGTGCGGGCGAAGTCGCGGGGAACTGCTAGTTTATTTATAAAAGGTATACAAACGGGTTACAGTCTATACGTTACTAAATAAATAAATACAGAGAAATTAAGCTGGATCGCAATCCGTAACAGTATACACAGCATGATTTATATTAACTACGCTATTAGGACGTTAAGAGAGACTTTAAAATAAAAATAAAATATTAAAAATAAGATATTAAGTGCAATTAACATCAACAGGACGATGAAACTATTTCAGCCTTAAGGGTATCGGATATGGCTTTGTTATAAGAATAAAGACCAGTCTTCAGTCAAGACACGCTCTTTAGCTCTTTGTGCGTAAATAGGAACGTAAATTAATATTAATGAGTGACGGTAGTTTAATTTTTCAAAACTTTGTAATGACAAATAATGCCTTAGTCTTCCTGTGACCACGAACGCTGTAAAGTGTTCGAAACGTCAGGTTTTAAATAAAATGTCAATAAATCGCGAAGTAATCCGTAAAATTGTGTTTTAATGAGTTCAACAATTCGCGTAAATGTAAGAAACAAATAAAATACCAGTATTCTAATACCAATACCATACCATTGTATACCATAGTAACCATTACTTAACTCTGCATTAGTTACAACTACACTGTTATCAAGCACCTAATTCATTTATGTATATGACCTAGTGCAAATCAAATCTCCTAATCCAAAGCAAAAGAAACCATATCTTTGTCACAATAAGGGTGAATGTGGACAGTGCGCAGTCTTAATTGGTCAGGCAACAGGTGCTAGGCAGATGTATGGTCATGAGGTACGGTCAGCAAAGGAAGTATGGCGAAAATATTAATGGGATTACTGTTTGGTTGAGTTATTTCATTTCCTGACCAAATGGTTGCTCCTTTATGAGGTCCTATTTGCTTTATTTTATTTTATACTGATATACAATGACAGTACAGTGTATCAAAAAAGAGGTAGACAGGTCATCTCCTACTGCACGGCGATTCGAATTTGATGCGCCGAGCTCACGTTCGTTTACGAGTCAAATAATAATAAAATAATTCTATTTAATAGGTGCTTGTGGCGCAGTGGTGGCAGCGCTTTGATAGTGATACCAAAGTTAAGCAACACACGAGGTCGTGATTGGATGGGTGATTATCTCGACCATATAAGTGACGCCCATGACAAACATCTTCGTGCTTCGGAAGGCACGTTAAGTATAAGTCGTTAAACCTAGTCCTCAACTATGAGGAGGTATGAACCATACTTTAACACGCAGGCTCAGTGCGGATTGGTGGAGGGCTGTCTGTAAGGCAAGTAAACACCTTACTGTCAGATGTTATCAAGCCGCCCTAGGGCCTCTGACTAGGCTTAACGACTAATACCAACAGATATTAGCCGGGACCAACTGCTTAACGTGCCTTCCGAAGCACGGAGATGCTTGTCATGGTCGTCACTTTAATGGTCGGAATGGTCACCCATCCAATCACGACCGCGCCTTGGGTTGCTTTTAACTTTTGGTATCGCTACCAAAGCGCTGCCGCCACTGCGCCACAAGCACCTTCCACTATCATTGCTGGCAGATATTCCGAATTTTCGACCACTTGAGTCCTCACCTGTGGGGTACAGGGGTGCGGGGGTAGACAAGAACGGGGCCAAAGTCGTGGGGGCGGCGGCAGCTTGTAATTGGTTTGCGGTTTTTTACGGTTTTGAATATTTATTTCTCTGAGAGAATAAAATTCACTTACAAGAGAAATACAAAAGAAAGCTTAAATTTAAATGGTTAGCAAGTGTACGAAACAATAAATTATCACTTACTTATAGTACGTATTTTGTGGGTACACTTATAAAACATTTTATTACGATCACGTCACAATCACACTCTGCGTATCGCTATGTTATTATTACATAATACTTAGGTAATTTGCAATAGTAACAAACACGTTTACTTTTGTTATTAAATAAGTACTATCCTCTTAAAAGATGTATGTATTTAAAAAATTCGAAACACCTTCATCACTGTAACAGGTTCAATTACGAATCGCTTTTTAGCTGCTATCGAATCACTTCAGTTCCTAGCTGTTATTTTTTTAATGACCAGTCATGAGAATTGGCTTCGAAAGTGACGTTTAAGTTCACGATGTTTTCCCTTACCGTATAAGCATCGGTTAGTGAAACAACTAGGTAATGTACATAGCTCATAAAACTCGTACATTGCGGCACGTGGGATCGAACCCGGTACCTCTCGCATGAGAGGCAATCCGCTAACCACTACGCCACCGACGCTCTATGTATTCTTACGTAATATTTTAAGTACCTAGTTTCCTTATATTCGTTTACTGATCGTAAGTATATTCGTACAATTGAATAAACATAGGTACACTTAAATGGTGCATTTAGCAGAGATTATGTAAAACTAGACAATAGCTGATGCAGTCCGTGGAGGGCTGATTGAAATGGCCTTGCCGCTGCTAGGGATGTCCAGTGGAACGTGTTATTTGTCACAGTTCAGATAAAGGTGATAAAAAAATATTCATTTAAACATTACTGCACAACCTTTCTTACAAAAGGTGGTAATATAACGCCATGTTGCTTCTTTACTTTAGATACTTACATATAAATTAGACTATTATTTGAAGATAAGGGGGTGATATAGAAAAACTAGGAGGAGATATTTCGACTAAATAAAGGAAAACTTCGTTATCGTCAGGTCCTAGTTAACTGGAAGGAAATTGAAATACCAGTATGTAGGTACGTAGTTACATGACAATATAAGTAAACAAAAGAGCGTAATGGATAACTACACAGACAGAAGCCTAGCTAGGTTAGTTTATGATCATACTGATGATGAGGTGATGTTTATAGATTTGAAGACCGTCTTGGTGTAGTCGTTCGCACCCCGGACTTCTAAACCAGGCGGTTGCGGGTTCGAGTCCCGCAAGGGGCAAGTGTTTGTGTGATGAGCACGAACATTTGTACCTAAGTCATGGACTTTTATAAAAATGTAAGTATATAAGTATGTCTATCCGTTATTCTAGTCACCATAGCACAAGCTCACGCTTAGTTTGGGGCTAGGTAATTGGTGTGTTTCTTGAAGCAATTTATTTATTTAATAGATGGTGGAACGTGATAGAATCGAACCCGTCAGTTCTTAACTAAAAAGGACGCTCGTGGTTCGTATTTTTACCCGACCGGTTATGTTTTTCGACAGTATGTATGTACGTATGTATGTTTACCCGACTGCGGAAGGAGGGTTATGTTTTTCGAGAGTATTAATGTATGTATGTACGTATGTACAAATGTTTGTCACGCCCTACAGCCCAAACGGCTGGACAGTTTTTGACATATGAGGTGTCGTTAAATTTGTCAAAATTGTGAGAGTGACATAGGCTATATACATTTAAAAAACGGCGCCCACAAATGGAAATAAAGGGGGGAGGGGAAATAGATTTTTTCCTTACTACAGCAATATGGGTATCAAATGAAAGCCAGTAAAAAGACCACTTAAAAATATAATAATTCTTGCAGTCGGGTGTTTTGTCTTTTCAATAATTATGTTTGCTTGTTTATGGTAATTAATAAGGATGTTGAATTTTTTTTTAAATCTTGGGTGACATTGGAATGAATCAAAAAGTAAAAAGTTCTGTTTGAAATGGCAGCAATCTGACGGATACTTTGTTACATTTTTACCGAGAAAGCAATAGAGTACCTAAGTACAGAGACACTAAGGCATTGTGGGTCAACCAACGTAGCCGCGGATGGTCTAGGTTCGACTACCAGCGTGTCACGTTCTTGTCTAGTAGATAAAATCGCGCACTTAAGAGTCTCACGTCGAATGACGTGTTTTATGCCGAAAGATATCCTGGCAATATAGGAGTCTGTCTGATTTACTATCATGTCGTGAATAAATTTGTTTGAATTGGTCGCGTATTATTACCCATGTCTCTATGTTATTGTATCAATGGTTAAAATAATTATTTTAGATTTTAAAATACGAAATTAATAGTGCATAGGGAATGAATGGGTATATTTATAGGGAAGTCATTGAAAATACCTATTTCAATGTGTCATCGGTTTCCTACTTTAACTAGGTACCTACCTTTATTTTAATCATAATATAATTTATTTTTGAGAAATAGAAATACGTAGTGGAAAGCTTCATTCCATCGTTTCCAATAACATCAAAATCGGTTCGGACATTTTCAAAAAACATTATGAATTGTTTGATGAGAATATATTTCTCAATTTTGTTGATACAAATCTCCAATTAAGTACATAGGTAAAACCCTATTATTATGTTAATAATAAAACCTTAGCAATGATTTTTTTTATCCTATCATAATCAAACACTGTCATGGTCTAAAGCTATGCTTTTCTCCATGGCCAGAATTATTAAGCCATGTGTTATTTCGTTATTCCTCGTTTATATAATATTCCATGTACTTAATAGAAATGATGGATGAGGTATGACGGGAGAGCCTTAATCCTTTCTTATGTAGAGGAGTATGTAGGTTATCTCATAATTTATTCGCTGATCACGAGTTTCGTGTGTTTTGAATTTTAACGCCAACGAACTTTTTGACACATAAAATTGGACTGATTATCAAAAAAAATATTGTTAAAGTTCTACCGTAAAAATAAGATTTGGAATATAAGAGACTTATACGACAAATTCGATGATTTCACGTCACTATTGGTAGCATGAAGCACATCACTAGCAGCATGTGCAGGTAATTAGTACATAATGTAGGATGCGGCTTTGTGTTATTCTCAAAGGTACAGTCGGACGGTTAATGGTCGCTCTTTTAGCCAGTTAACATCATTGAAGTACCTATAATGTAATGGTTAACATGTTAGTTTTTAGGGTTCCGTAGTCCGACAAGGAACCCTTATAAGATCGTTCAGTCCGTCCGTCCTAGTCACAGCAGAATATCTTCTACGTTTCTGATTTGCATGTAACTTGGTTCGAGTATACTTCACATATAGATCTCATTTTTTTAAATAAAAAAAAATAAAATTACCCCTTTTTTTAGGGATACATGTAAAGGGGGGGAAACATTATTTTTTTGAGTGCACCCCCTTGTGTGGGGTATCGTTGAAAAGGACTATGAAAATGAGGTAGGGTTTTCATACAACACTTTTTTATCAGCTTTACCATTTGCGAGATATAGCCCGCCAAAGTCGTTTACACGGTGTCCCCCTGTAATTTCTAAAGTCTTGGACCTATAAACTTCAAATCACTCACGTAAAGAAACAGGCGCGGAAACTCTTATTTAAAATTGTTTCGGGTATCCTGTGATGAATACTTTTAAAATTATAAATAAAATAAAAATATTTATTTATTTTATTTATTTAAACTTTATTGCACTGTAAGTTGTACAATTGGCGGACTTAATGCCTTAGGGCATTCTCTACCAGTCAACCGCTTGGATATGCAGAAAGTTGAATCAGTGGCGGAACATTTGCAATTAAATAAAATAAATTATAAAATGCATTAATATTTCAACATAAACATACATACTAATATTACACAAATAAATAAAAAGATATATAAAACAATGATAAACATACATAAAATACACAAAAATGAATTTACAATTAACGAAATTGAAGATATTGACGACATCTAGGTAAACGAAAAGAAAAGAATGAACAAAAAAAATGTTAGTTTTGAAGAGAGCCAAGGTGAAGATAGTGGACACGGAGTGACTTTTTAAATGAAAATTTGTTTGGTGACCTTCTGATCTCATTAGGGAGAGAATTCCAAAGTCGAATCGCAGAGATTGTGAAAGAGTTCGACATAAAGCCGGACTTGAAAAGTGGTGTGTGGAGATTGAGACTATGGAAAGAGCGAAGGTTGCGCGAAGTTGTGGATGCCAAATAGCTGAAGCGCTGCGTCATATACGTTGGGGAATGAGGGCTACGAAGTATGTTGAGGAGGGTGCACAGGATTCTTATTTCTCTGCGATGACGGATGGGAAGCCATTTAAGCTTTGAACGGTAAGCAGAAATGTGATCGTACTTACGGAGACTGAAGATGAAACGAATACCATTGTTGAGGAGACGGTCAAGTTTATTGAGAAAAGCTTCACTGATATTCGTACAACACACGTCGGCGTAGTCGAGAAGAGGGAGGACGAGAGACTGAACGAGAAGAGTTTTCGTGTGAAGAGGGAGAAAATTTTTGAATTTATAGAGAGCCCGTAGAGTGGCTGTCACTTTCCTGCTGACCTCGCCAATGTGTTTTGACCAGCAGAGGGTGTTGTCCATGTATAGCCCTAAGTTCTTGACATTTTCGCTGTAAGGAATCACAGCGTTGTTAAATAAGATTGGAGAAGTCGATTCCAAGCTAATCTTAGCCATCTGCCGCGAACTACCTATAATGATGGCTTGACATTTTGAGGGGTTGACGGATATACCATATTTCACGGACCATATATACTTTTTTTTGCCTATACTGTCTAATGTTTTAAGTTAATGGTACGGAACCCTTCGCGCGCGAGTCCGACTCGCACTTGGCCGGTTTTTTCATGTTTTTGAGCCATACATTCGAGCTTATTGTTGTTATGCCCTTGCAGGGCGTCACATGTATTCCTACCTTTATTATAATGTACCAACTTGAAATGTAATGTGACTGTGAACAATAAATGATTTGATTTAATTTGCTTCGTTGGCCTAATGGTCAGCACGCCGGGTACTATCCACGAGGTCCTGGGTTCGAATCCCGGGTGGGGCCGAAAGTGTTGGGTTTTTCTGTTTTGAAATAACTTAGAAACAGTGGTGTTAATAACACCCCCCGTGCGAGCCTCGAAAAGCACGTTAAGCCGTTGGTCCTGCGCCTGATCTCTCTACGGGCATGTCGGACTGCCGTCTCACCGAATATGAGAGTGAAAGAACAGAGAGTGCACCTGTGTATTGCGCACACACTTGTCCACTAAAATATCTCCTGCGTTATCGTCTAATCTTTGTTGAGATTGGCAACTGAAGGCGAAATACGGCTAGGAGGACACAATACGTGTAGCAAGTAGGTACCTGCTGAAAGTTTCAGTTAAAAGTTGAGGTTACGATATAATATGGTAATCCATCTAAGCTAAATGTCTATAATTGTAATTGTATACTATTACTCGTAGGGTATATACAGCTATAACTGGCCCCACAGCGGATTGATTGATGACCGCCCCGCCCGGAACAATCAGCACTTTGTTTACCGCGGGGCAGGGGATGGGAACATTACAATATTTGACGTAACATCATATCTCTCCATCATAATATTATGTATATTTAATATGTAAAATAATCCGGCTGTATAGACCTAGCTTCCTTTGCCAGGCCCAGGTGTAACTAGAAAACAAATGGCACTGATGCTAAAGAATAGGCAACACTCAATTTTGAATAGTACCTACGTAACATCATATTATCTCTCCATCATAATTTATGTTAGATATTTAATAATATGTAAAATAATCCGGCTGTATAGACCTAGCGACTTTTGCCAGGCGTAGCTAGAAAACCAATGGCACTGGTGCACTAGAATAGGCAGCACTCAATTTTGAATGGCACCTAAATAATTCTTTGAAGTCAATTAACACAATGAAGTAATTTATTTAATTTTCAAAAGTTAAGGAGAAATACCTATGCTTACTTCCCTTTGAAGTCAATTGACTACCAATACTAAAGTAATTCATTAAATTTTTAAAAGTTAAGGAAAAATATACCTATTTCTTTCGCCTACCTCTTTACGTACTACGTACAGTCACGAGCATCGATATGTATACCTACATCTGCATTCGATTTGAGACCTTATTTGTATACATTTCATTGCTTGTGACTGTACCTACCTCCCCAATAAGTCTTACAAAAAGTTTGCTTTTATGACCCAAATGGTAAAAACGGGATACCTAATAGGGTCCTGTCTTCACTGTCCGTCTGTCTGTCTGTCTCGACTGTCACTAGGCTGTATCTCATGAACCGTGATACCGGTACCGATAGTTGAAGTTTACAGAATTGATGTATTTCTGTTGCCATTCTAAATTAAGAATAAATTAATATTTTAGTGTGGCTCCCATACAAGTGATTTTTGACGTAGTTGTATATATTCACTTTGGAATTAAAATATAATATTTAAAGGGGCTACCATACAACAAACAGGATTGCTGTTTTATAATATTGCGCCTAATGTTGTATTGAGTACGGACGGAACCCTTCGTGCGTGAATACGATTCGCACTTGACCGGTTATTTTTTCTGTAATATTCCTATATATTTTACCACGTCATATATTTAAACACTGCTTATTAGAAATCCATAAAAATGTTGGCAGCAACTGGCCAATGTTTACAAAGGAGCAGATGCGGCGCACGTGCGCGACCGGCGCGTGCGCAATTAAACTTTATATAGTGAATAATGCACCTTACGGTATTCAGAATAAGATCGGAAATCACTCCAGTCTGCATGCAAGGTGATAAGGGCAGCCAGTATGGAGGACCATATGTGTAGTAACGATTAATGCATAACAAATTTTATGATTTAAAGAACAAGGTCGAAAATAGCAAAAGCTTTTGGACAAGGTGGTAAGGGCAGACCATTATTGAGGACCAAAGAGACTAAAGTTTGGTGAATCTTATGCATATGGAAATAAGATTCAGTATATGATAGTTCAGATTGTAAAGGTGACTGACAGTTCCGTGAGACCATATGGTACTGACAATTGAATTAAAATACATGACTGCATTTAACTCTAAGATTCAACGACTGTCTGAATGAATATTAAAAAATATATGTAGAGGGTGTTAAAAAGCCTTTACGGCGGTGGTTTTGAACTTTCAAGCGATTTTAAAATACAGGAATCCACATGGTATTGGCAATTCATTTCATTAAAAAATATGAGTCATGTATTTTAATGAAATGAATTGCCAATACCATGTGGAATTACAGAGCAATAGACCAATTACCTTAAAATTTTGACCAATGACTGTTTTTTGTTACACTGTACATAAATGGTGGTTAGCTGTCCTGCATTCTACTCTACAGTAGGTAGGTACCTACCCTTCATCACAGAAATTATAACAAAAAAAATTGGACAAGTCCTAACCTAAATTATGTTTCCCTCAGATGTAATTTGAGAAACCAATGAAAGTCAGCCTGTAGAATCCCACTGCTGGGCAGTGGGATCTATATAGGCTAACTTATCTCAACTATGAGGAGGAACGAGCCATACTCCACCACGCGGGCTCAGTGCGGATTGGTGGAGGGGTGTCTGTAAGACAAGTGACCAACCTTACGTCAGATGTTATCAAGCCGCCCTAGGGCCACTGACTAGGCTTAACGACTAATACCAACAGATAGCCGGGACAGTTGGTCCCGGCTTAACGCCGTGGGTTGCTTAACTTTTGGTATCACTACCAAAGCGCTGCCGCCACTGCGCCACAAGCACCTCTGTATTTGAGAAACCAATATCTTTTGAAGGTAAGGATAAGTAGACGTATCCCAAAATTATCGTTTATTTAGGTAGGTACTATCGAAAAAAACTTCTTTATGATCGGAGGATTAAGCCGAAACGCTGGCTCACCAATAAAAAAAACTTAATTAATTCCCCACTTTCAAGGCGTGTAATCGCCTATTCTTCCATTACTAGCAATATCTCTGTTATCTAATCATATCACGATACAAGTACGCACTATAGTTAATGGGTAACATACTTATCAGTATTTATGGTACAGACAATTTCTGAGGTACACATGCACATAGACCTACCACAAATCGTTAAATTCTCGCACTCAAAATTGAACTCTGTACTATTGAAATTGAGGTGAAAATAGCTTGAGAATATAGGTCGATTTGGTGTAGGTTGACGTGCCATAGTAGGTACTTATCAGTAAGTACACCACGCGTACGTGCTATATCTTACGTAACTCCTTCAAATGAGTTTTTGAAGCCCCCATTACGGGCATAGTATACGTAAATAGATGCAGAAACCCCACTCATTAAACCCTAAAAAATATAATAGGTAATTAATCTAAATCCTAGTGGTTCACTTCGGGCTGAACGATCCTAACAGAAGTGATAGGCTCTGTTAGGTACCGCCTGGTAGCTACCACCCTCCCACCGGAGCCCGGCGCCAAGCAGCTTGCTGTGTCCCGTCGGTGAGTGGGTGCCAGAACCTTCTGGGTGAGCTCGCTCCACCGTCGACAATCTCTACGCCACGTCGGTTTAGTTTAGAGTCAAGAGTAAACCCATTCCTCATAATAATAAACAATAGGTTCGATTCGACACTAATATATTTGAATTGGGTATTTACAAGTAGTTAGGAAGAATAAATGATTCAGATGATGGGTAAATTTAGGATTGATAAAGTTATTGTGAAATAATTGAGCAATTGCAAAATCATTTAGGCTTTAGTGGCTATTTATTAAACGAGTGTGTCTAAGGAACATTTAAATAAAGGTTAAAAAAATCTAATTTGTATTATGAACGTCGAAAAGAACTAAAATACCTGGCATAAACGTTAAACCACAATTTAGAAAAAGCAAGCGTAGTGACAATGTGTCATTTTGATTTTTTTAACTGCGTCTAAAAGCAAGCAACATCTCTTGCATGTAGAAAGATATGCTAAAAAATTAAACTTATCAACTAGCATTCAAGAGTCAAAGCATCCAACCATGGTAAGTACCTTCTTCACAGTCGTATACCTCAAAGACTGAGGGTCGTGATCCTCATGTGGAATGAAACACACACGACTTTCTTCACAATTTTAATGGAGTGGTATGCCATTGCCTTCTCCAGTTTACTGACTAGCTAATTAGTGTGCAGGTTTCCTTACGATGTTTTCCTTCACCGTAAGGCAGCGATATCAATGGTATCTACCAATTTTCCAAAACACTCTCTCCAAAAATAGTATAATGACTACTAAACATACGAAACTCTACCAACATTTATATGATGTGGTCCTTCTGTCCCTCCTTACTCTATGCCATTACGGGCGCATTCCTAAAGGGGGAGGGAATCAATTACGAAGGGTGAAGAGGAGGTGGGAGGGGGGAGGGCACACGCATGTTGGATTTCTTTTCACTACATAATTTCGCTCGCTGGGCGACATTTTATTGGATATGTTTTTGGTTACTTGGACCGGGTGTGAAGTTTGGAACATTTTATTGGTGCAATTCTATCAATCAGTCCTGTACCTGTGTCCCTTGGTTGGTATATAGGGTGTAATTAAAATTAAGTAAAATTGAACGTCAAAATCTGTGTGATTCGAGATGCGAGTGAAATATTTAAAAAAGGGTGTTGCCAACGCCAACCTTTTTAAAGATTATTTGTTTCTAAATATTATTAGAAAGAAAGAAAAAGAGTTTTTTTACATGGGCACAGAATAAGTGACTTGGGACATGCCAGCTTCGCAGCGTGTGCCGCGGTGTGTCGGTGACGTCCAAATCAAAAGGACCTCACACAGCATAAGCCAGGTCCCCGGGAAACCCCGGCACTGGCACTTAAATATTTATCTATTTGAAATGTGTTTGCTCTTAACTCTAGACTAAATCAGACGTGGCGTAGATAGAGTCGACAGTGGAGCACACTTAGAAGCATCTGGAACTCCCACTCACCGACGGAACACAGCAAGCTGCTGGGCGCTGGGCTCCGGTGGGAGGGTGGTAGCAACCAGGCGGCACCTAACGGAACTTACCACCGCAGTTCGGATCGTTTAGCCGCCATCACAATCTGAAGTTTCTGATGTCGTTGCCCGGAGTGGACCACTAGTAGGTGGATCCTTTACCATCCCAGGTGATATCATATTATGGTCAGATCCCATCCTTCTGTCTGGCATAAAAAACTGTTAAGCTTGAAAATACATTGGTAAGAATTTGAAGCCTCTATTATTTAACAAACTCGTAAGTTAAACTTTAAATAATAACCTTGGATGAGTGTTTTAAAGAATGTATGTTGTCGTAAGTTTGCTCAGGAGGTGCCATGGTAACATTATTAAATAATATCTGACTGGCCATGCTACAAATCAAGTTATTAATCGATACAACTGTGTTCGTGTAGGGTGACCAGGCTTATAAATCTTTTGACTGCCTACTTGCTACGGCACGATATTTTGTTGAATTTTAAAACCTTTTTTACTGGGAATGGTTAGAAAAACATTGTAAAGCCAACAACTGTAATAATTATTATTATCAGCGTTCACAAGAAAAAAATTAATAAAGAGATATAAAGAAATGTACCTACGTATATGCATGTTGGTTAATTTAGAGCATACAGAATATTCGATACAGGAGCATACAGGATTTGTTCAGTATACAAGGGAAAATCCGTTTTGTACAACAGATTTAACCCATTATTCCCTGCTGTATGTTTGTTTTTTCTTTCACGCAAGTTTCTAAGGAAAGTTCAACAATTTTTTCAGGATAATCTTTCCAATTTTTTATTTTGGGTTTTTCGATGTTTAGAATACTTAAGTAGATGTTCAAATAAAAACAATTAAAAAATATATTTGTAGAAATAGCAATAAATAAACGAAATAAGTATCTTGAAATTCTAAACGAAAAAAAAATGAATGACTAATAAATCCTCATCGGTGGGTGTCTACATTTATTGAACACCATGAATTTACAGGTAGGTATACCGACTTGACTACTCCAGGTTTATACTGACTTCATACACAAATCTCGCCTAATCCTAACAAATCTACTTATCCAACTACTAATCTTTGGTGTTTCCTGACCTGACCTAAATATTTGGTCACTATTGTACGCTGAATAATTAATAATTTCTCGTGAAGTTTTCAGTGTAGCTACAATATAGTAAAAGCAGTGTTCGAATTCGATTATGTTGTTTCTTCGTGACTCTATACATATAACAAGTTATGGCTGACGAATACTTTTAGATTAACCACCTATTGACATAGAAGTGTCACAAAAAATTGGCATAAGCCTGAGACGAATTTACACTCAGATTGTGTTGTAAAAAAATAATATGCGCACTAAGGTATTATGTATTAGAAATGTAGGTAAACTTTAAATTATCATCAGCTTATATTTATTTTACATGAGAAAGCCTGTTCAAATCCCTGTTCTTCTCTACCCCCGCATCCATGTACCCCGCAGGAGAGGTCTCAGATAAGCGGTCAGACTAGTAAGGTGGTTATTGTCTTAGGAAATTGAGATCCCACAACAGTTTTTGAACCCTATGTTTAACCTGTCAAACCCCATAAGACCCGCGGGCGGGTGATAACAATTAATTTTCTATTGTGTCTGGAAACATGATACGTGTATATTATTGCACTTGAAAAAAAAACGACCACCAGAGGCGGGAATCGAACCCGCGTTCCTCGCATACCGGGCGATTGCCTAACCACCTAACATTGATGAAAGCAACGCGGCATTACAGCGTTAAGAAGAACTTGAAAATTTCGATAGGCTCTGCCAACGCCAGGGTGGCCGAGAGGTTAGGCAATCGCCTGGTATTCGAGGAACGCGGGTTTGATTCCCGCCTCTGGTGGTCGTTTTTTTCAAGTGCAATAATATATTTAGATTGCATAGTGAATGCTTATCACTTAAAAACAATAATTATGATACGTGTAGGTTTAAATAGTAAATATTATAGTTGCAGTGGCCAGCATATCAGACTGCACATTTCCGTTCTAAAATAGCCCTCATCCTAACTACATAAGATGCCGCGACAATGTTGTACTGTCGTCCCTACGTCAAAAATTAAGTATTCTTCTAGACTTTTTTTCGTAAGTAAGGTATTCTATGCTGAAATTTACTAAGATTCAGAAATAGTGTGACAACGATCAAGATAATTACTAAAGAGCCTTCCTATTATTATAATATACCTATTTCAATTAGGTACACGTTGTTTATGCAATAGCTAAGTACAAAGCAGATGAAAAGCGTTCATTTACGCAACTTATTACTGTTCTGTGCCACTGACAGGCTTTGTTCTAGCCTGAACTGAACTAGAATTCTGTCTGAACTAGGTCTCCCATTGACACTAGTCATACTAGTCACAACTCTTAATTCAGATGCTTTGTAATGTTGGTAACGAGGGCTATTACACTATTTTAACTTTTCCTTTCTCGCATGGATAATTAAAAAACCGAACAAGTGCGAGTCGGACTCGCGCGCGAAGGGTTCCGTACCATTAACTTAAAACATGAGATAGTATAGGCAAAAAAGTATATATTTTTATTTTATTTATAATTTCAAAAGTATTCATTACAGGATACCCGAAACAAATTTAAATAAGAGTTTCCGCGCCTGTTTCTTTGCGTAAGTGATTTGAAGTTTATAGGTACAAGACTTTAGAAATTACAGGGGGGGGGGGACACCGTGTAAACGACTTTGGTAGGCTATCGGCCGAACACTGAAAGGCTACTCAAATATTTGACGGCTTCTCAAACAATTGAGCAGCTCCTAAATTCAGAATTCGCATACTCAAAGCCTAAATGTAAGCATCTGTTAAACTTAAGACCATATCAAAATAAATCGTGCTCAAACGCCACTCAGATGAAAAATGGTATACTGAAACCCAACTCAACGCTATTTAGCTGTCAAATGACTGTCATACCGATTTGAGTAGCCGTTAAATCTGAGAGTGGTCTTAAGGTCCCTCAAATCAGTTAATAGTGATATTATGGTATAAAAATAATGTCTATAAAATCCTTATTTTCTCTGTGGATACCCATGTTGCTCTTTTTTAACCCTATTTTTAAATACTAGAACACAATCGGGACTCAGATATGCACTAGAAATCTCATAGGGAGGCTTTTTGTTGTCTTACAAAGGTGTTTTCTTTGCCTACAACGGAAATTACAATTCATTCTAGTTATTGTAGTATGCATATTTTGCACATCCTTGCACTTTCAAAAAATAGCCTAACTATGGATGAGAAATCCTTATTGAGGAATCAGGAGGAGGAGATTGTTAAGGAAGAGCCAATAGTTCAGCCTATCGGTCTTGAAACTAATCAAAAGTTTGTTGTCAGCACTATGCTAATAAATATGTACACATTTTTTTAGGTGGTTATCATATAATCACAATTACATCATAAAACATAAGTATAAAAATAAGTAGAAAGTCGAAATAAGCGAGTCGTATTTGATGTGTTCTTCTTCATCTTCAGCATGTGTCTGCCCACTGCAGGGCATAATCGGCCTCTCCAAACTCTTCCACAACGCTCTGTCGCCGGTAATTCTAGACCAAGTTGTCCCGGCAGGATCTTTTAGGTCATCGGTATCCGACAATCTGGCCATCACCAAAGTAGAACATATAGGGCATACCGGGCATACCAATTTGTTTTGTCTTGATTTAAAAATTTATATGACTATTATATACTTGTTCATTTCCATTTTATTTTTGTTAATTGAATAGTTATTAAATATTGCACTGCACTTCAACTTTGTATCAATTTATTTTAATAATGTAAATTGAAATTAATTCGATGAGAACCGCGCTGTGACAAATGTCAAAAAGTTTGGCAATTTTATTTTCGTTGTCACTCAACGTTTCATTTCACAACAATGGCGTTGTATAAGTTTCTATCCAAAAAAATAAACAAAGAATCTATACAAACAATGCTGCGTAAAACGAATACGCTCCTTAAGAATATTAAAATTGTAAACGAGAACATACTTTTAAAAATAAATGTTGCCATTATGTAAACATTTAACGACTGCTCAGCTAATCATGGTTACAAATTGCCTGAGTAGCGTTTGTGTATACCATTTAAATGTGAGAGACACTCAATTTTAGGAGGCCTTCAAGTGAGTGATGGATTTGAGTAGCGTTTCAGTATTCGGCCGTATATCTCGCAAATGGTAAAGCTGATAAAAAGTGTTGTATGGAAACCCTACCTTATTTTCATAGTCCTTTTTCAACGATACCCCACACAAGGGGTTGCACTCAAAAAAATAATTCACCCCCCCCTTTACATGTATGGGGAGGTACTCTTAAAAAAGGGTAATTTAAATTTTTTGTATTTTTAAAAATTAGGTCTATATGTGAAGTATCCTCGAACCAAGTTACAAGCAAATCAGTCCATAAACGTAGAAGATATTCTGCTTTGACAGACTAGGACGGACGGACTGAATGATCTTATAAGGGTTCCTTGTCGGACTACGGAACCCTAAAAACTAAAAAACCCGACTGCGTTTCTTTGTAATTGGAAATTACAAAACCCTAAAACAAGAAAGAGGTCATACCCGGGTTAAATTAGTACCCATATTAGAATTGTAGCAGTCGGGACCTATTCTAGAAATGGAGGCTTAGTGAATTTAGTGCACATACCTACCTCTCTATTACATTGCAGATTACTTTAATCTACTGACGAGACGGCTGACTTTCTAACATGGGTCCCGACTGCTACAATTTTTAATATGGGTACCAATTTAACCCGGGTATGACCTCTGCCTTGTTTTAGGGTTTTTAAATTTCCAATTACACAGAAACGCAGTAGGGTTTTTTAGTATTTTAATCATTTTTAGTTTTATTATACAAAACCAAACACCAGAGTGCAAAAAATATTATATTTTTGGAATGGTCTCTTTACGGGCTTTCATTTAATACCCATATTGCTATGCTGAGAAAAAATCAATTCCCCCTCTCCCCTTTATTTCCATTTGCGGGCGCCATTTTTAAAATTTTATATAGCCTATCATATAATATATAGTCAAAAACTGTCGAGCCGTTTGGGCTGTAGGGCGTGCCAAAAAATTATACATAGGGTGACGTACCCAAACGCCAGCACTGCACCAGTTACCAGCACCCCGTAGAAAAAACTGAAAATATAAGATAAATGAGTATGATTTCAAGGTTGCAAGGGTAAAAAACACGTTCAGATAGTTAAAAATTACTGTACTAGCAACACTGTGTATAGTTTACATTTATCATAGCGCGGCATTCTTGAAGAGAAGTGAACTTTGTGTCATTAGAAGTGATTATCAGGCAATCTGACACATCAAGGTTAAGGTTTGTCTTACGTTTATTAGTCATTTATTAATTCGATTAAAGCACTATGTAGAAATACTGGTATTTAAACACATTCCTAAAGTTTTGCGCATCTTAAATTTAATTAATTTTAAGGTAATTATTTTTAATTATAATAGATATTTAGGGTACCAATAACTGGATACTGAAATTTTAAGTTCTCCAATTACCAGCGCACCTGCTAATACTTAGATAAAATAGATATAAATTATGTTTTCTTTTTTAACGGATTGTGTGTTACTACAAGAATGGTTGATTGTTGTGTAAAAAGTGATTATAGCCTTGTTTTCCAAATCCAGCCCCATAGAGAAAATCAATTAAATTTGAAAAATAAAACTGCGTGTTTCAGATCTCTTAATATGAACCTATTAAAAAAACAAAAAACCCTAGTAAAAAACCGGCTAAGTGCGTGTCGGACTCGCGCACGAAGAGTTCCGTAATATTTTTTATTTCATCTTACTGCCGTACTCAGAGACGTCTATTAAAGTTAATCCTTAATTAAGTCTCATGCAGTCCTTTTCTTTCGTCCGTTTCATTGACAAAGAAAGTGACAGAACAAGGCTCAATTATAGATGTCATTCAATTGACGTCTTTGAGTGCGGAAATTAGCCACATTAAAGACTTTATCCTAAGGGTTTTGTATTTGGTACAAAATTATCCAACACCCAAGTTCAACGACTATTTCTGCTAAGTGCTAAACTATTAAAGTTATCTAAACCGCTTAGCTTTCATTTAGACTTTATAAAATGCACTTTCATTTTTTTTGCTTTTGTGGGGGGGGGGGGGGGCGAACCATAAATATCCACTTTAGACGTAGACGACGAACATAAATAATTATAATAATATCGGCCACATATCACTGTCGTCGACAAACAAAACTAAAGTAGCCCATATTATTGACATCGCCGTTCCTAACATCCATAACTTTCACATAACCATAACCGAAAAAAATAGCAAATAAACCAAACTTAAAAACGAAATATTAACCCTAGAACCCTACACTACCTGGCGTATTCAGTGTTCCTACACATTTTGGGGTGACAAGGCACCCCAAAATAAATTAGTACGTAAAGTATAAAAAATAAAGACAGTTTTATAAATTTAAACTTTTATTATATTAATTAACATTATGAGATCACAAATCAACCTTATAATTTAAAGAAGTAAATCAATTTGAGCACTTTTGACAGACTTTTACTTGGTGTCCCAAACAAATTGGAATTTTGCACATGGTGCACCTAGTCTTGCTCTTCCGATTCCTATTTCTCGGGCAGAAACCACAACGCCCCTGTGAGTGACGTTCAGATCCCGAAGCTTCGACAGGCGTGGGTTGCTTGAGGATCGTTGAAATATTTTCTTTTATATCCCGCCTTAAAGTTGGGGTATTTAGGGGCTCTTACAAATGTTCGTCTATCAGATTCATTCCCCTATTCTTTTAGAAAAGTGCAACGAAACATTATGTCTGGTTTATCATTTGCTCTAGAGCATTTATGAAGAGCCCACGAGTTAATGCCCACGCCATTTAATAGCCCATAGAAGATGCACATTGGCCAACGTTTGGATTTTCTTTGGACGGAGTATTTTTTCGCCATAGCATCAAACACATCCACTACTCCCTTTGTTTTATTATAAAAGTGGATTATTTCTGAAAAACCGGGTCTTCCTCCTCACCTGATTCCTGATTTACTATGAGAAGTAAATCCTCATCATTCAGTCCCATATTCTAAGCCATCTGCAGACAACAACAAGTAAATATTGACAATTTTTCTGTTATGCAACATTTTTTTTTTTAAAGAAAATCAAGGTAGTATAAATTGGCTTTTATAGTTTATGTTTTCGGTTATAACGTAAACTTGACAGACAAATGTTTAAGCCGCAACATAATGTATTTATAAATTATAGTTAAAATGTAGCAAAAAGCTTAAAAAAATAAACTTATAATATATTTAAAAACTTACGTTGTTCCTACACTGGGGTGCTACAGCACCCAACGACACACGTCCACACGTCTACAGCAGCCGGCGATCGCTGCTTAGCCAATCTGTAGTGCCTGACCTCAAGGTTAAATACGCGAAATGTCAAACTCTTGCATTATTTATCAACGAAGTAAATGAAAAATGAAAACCTTGTGGGGTGCTCCAGCACCCCGAGTAGGGTTCTAGGGTTAAATGTTTGGAGAATGGATAAAGTATACATTGTGCCACTTGTCCACTCCAGCACTGGAGTCATCCCAAGACACCCTTCGCAACCTTGATATACCAGAGAATACTTATATGACTATGCAGAAAGCTGCGATTCGCAATACTTTTAAAGTTTTTGCAGGACGACTCGAATTCCACATACTTAACTGAAAGTACAGTTCACTTGGCTTAGGCTCGTGAATCTGACACTATAATAACCGAGTACAGGTGGCAGAACCTGTCTTCGAGAACAAAAAACTGTATACACAAAAATAATAATAAAATAAATTGTTATAATCTTCAAAAAAAATTTGTGAGAAGAAAACTGGGTAAGCATATAATAGAAAAGATATTGACTGAAGGCTAATCTAATAACTGAGAAAAACAGTTTTTAAATAGGTTAAACTTTTTTTAAGGTTCAGTTTGTATTTGCATTTACTGATTACTAGATTAAACCTAATAAGTTATGTTTGTTACTTATTTACCTAGTTTTATTCAAATAGTTTTCTAGTTTTTCTTTAAGAATAATTATTTAAAAAGTGTATCTTACTAGTTAAAAGGTAATGTTTCTTTACTTCCAAAGATCCGTCCATTATAATTGACTGGAGTTGAACAAGTTAGATGGTAAAGTACTTTTTTACGTGCTGTAATTAGTAGATGTTAAAAGACTGAAAATAACCAATAAAAAGTAAACAGTACATTTTTCTTAAGGATTTTTTCTTTTTCCGCCCTTTAAAATGTGTAACAATTTGCAGTGCTGATAACTGGGTAAGTAGGTGACCATAATTGGTGATGCCTGTGCTGATAAATGGAGATAGGCTTGTTTTTGATAAATTGTAATTTTAAATCAATAATGATCAATAATAATTTAAAAGACTTACTTTACACAACAGGTGATTATATTCTCAATATTAATAACGCAACACAATAATTATAGAACATTGTAATATATGAAATATTTAGAGTTGAAGTTTAATGACCTCTTAAAGTGCTGATAATTGGGTCCGTCACCCTACATACATACATATTTACATACATAATACTCTCGAAAAATATAACCCTCCTTCCACAGTCGGGTAAAAAGACACAACAACCGCCTATTACCACGCAGTAGCAATGTCAAACACATTTCTAGTTCTGCAGTGAAAGCCAATAGCTCTGCAGATCCACTAGTGTTGCCATTAAATCGTCTACAATATCGATAGGCCTATCGATAGTATCGATAGTATTGATAGCTCCATTAGGGTCAATAATATCGACACACAGCAATATCTATAGTGTTGCAGCTCAATATTAAAATCACTATTGATAATAGTATCGAAAGTAAGTTTAATTTAAAACTATCGATAGTATCGATACTCTTGATAGCGGTCGAATATCGCCCAGATAGCGAAGAGTCGTGGGTTCGTGTCCCACCGGATGACACAGTCAACAAAATTTTGTGAGCGAAATTGAATTTCATTTCATAAAAAAAATGCGGTACAACCATGGAGGGTAGTTTAACTTTCCTCAATGCTCAAACGAAGTTAAGTAGCTCAGGGCTGTCAAAACTAGTCGGCAGCGTTTGATAGATCCAACAGACGCAATCAATGCGCGTCTGTTTTTCAATGGAGCGTTCGTTCGTTACGTGATTGGGGTATGAACGCCGTACAAGCGAGAGCGGGTACTGTGGATCAATAACAGTGAAAAACGCCATCTTCGTTTCACATATTACCATATTTGTATTAAATCGTCTGTTTAACCCTTATTGCCCTTTATGCCTCATGAAGTACTTTTCTATTTCAATGACAAAGAAAGTGTCAGAACGAGACTTAAGTAAGGATTAATTTTAATTGACGTCTTTAAGTACGGAGGTAAAATACACTTAGAACCCTTAAAATAAAATTGTACCAACATTGCTTTTTAATTGCCAAACGGTTTTTGTTTTGGAGTTGTCGTCGTAGTTGTTTGTCATTCGTCTATTAGGCTCGTACTGGCAGTAACATGAAACCGATAATTATAAAGCTTTTCTAAAACTATAATTAAGTATTGAAATTTAAAATTGAAAGCAATTGAGTTTGGCGGAGATCAGATCAGCGTCTTATATTAGCGTCTGCAAATATGGCTCAATGGCATGACGAACGACGGTTTAACTTGACGCCTTCAAAGCACTAGTGACTTAAGCAAAAATTATTACATCAAATAGGCCTTACTTAGTTCCTACATCATAGATCGTATGAAGACCAACAGAATACGGTATCGACTTTTGGCACTGTTTGGCTAGCGTTGACTGTTACTGATTTGTTTGTGTCGTTTCTATTTTGTATTGTTGTTTTTATTATTTTTTTGTGATCTTTGTAATTTTGTTTTTTTTTTTAATTCTGTACGATGTCTGTTTGTGATGTCCAAAATTAATAAATGCTTCTTTCTTTCTTCCTTTGAGCAAAATCTATAGCCAGATCACCTTAGATCGTAGGGAAACTTGTTGCACCAACAGAATCAGTAATCGCTTGCCTACCCGCACATCTCTGCTCGCAGCCTGCGCAGCACTTGTTGCGCGACCTAAATCGGAGAAATGGGTCACTCGGCCGCCATCACGGATATACGCTAAGGCCGGCGGCAAGCGTACGATTTGGAGTAATGGTTTAGGTGACTGAATCAGTTCCAGGGCTCTTGGGATCTTGAGGCTTTTTATATGGATTTCAAAACTGAAAAATTTGCTCATCAAACTTGGGGCTCTTTCTCTCGAGTCGGTCCCTCATTACTGAGGATCGTGGTCACTCGAGCCTCTCAAACGGACGATTTGCCTCCATCGATTTCGGTCTGCAGCATCCTTCACCATATGGTAGAATTTAGATGGAGAGGGGGCCTCTTTTATTTGGTCAGACAAACGGGTAGGTAATCGACTTCGTGTTACTAACCCTGTTCTACCCTCAGTATTACTAACGATGATCAACTTTTCGGGGTTGCCATCCTTTTTACGCATAACGTGGCCTAAATATGAAATGGACACCAAGCTGAAACATTTTCTCATCAATCTTAGGGTCAAGCTCAAGTCTGCTCAATTACGCCAGATTTTAAAAATGAATAATCAACTAAAAGGGAACAAAATTAAATAGCAAGTTTTTGACATTTGGCCCAACAGATTCTTTCTAGGATCTGAGTTTGGCCCATACTAGAACTGTCACTGTCAAAGCTTGCTCTTCATTTACAATTTTGTGAGCAGAATTTAGCAGACTTGAGCCCTAAGTTTGACGAGGAAATGTTTCAGCTTAGTGTCTATTTGAACAGCATCAAGATGATCGGCCTTATAAAAGATTGAAACTATATGACTTATACTTAGTTATACTTAGTGACTGCCTCTTTGGTCTAGTGGTCAGCACGCTGGGTAACTATCCACAAGGTCCCGGGGACGAATCCCGGGTCGGGCCGAGTGTTTGGGTTTTTCTGTCTTGAAATACAGCTCCGGAGTCAGGAAGTTGGTGGTGTTAACAGCCCCGTGCCTCGGAAAGCTCGTTAAGCCGTTGGTCCTGCGCCTGATCTCTCTACGGTCATGTCGGACTGCCGTCTCACCGAATTATGAGAGTGAAGGAACAGAGAGTGCATCTGTGTATTGCGCACACACTTGTGCACTATAATACCTGTGCAGTTGGTTAATCTCTCTGTTGAGATAGGCCGCCGTAGTCAAAATTCGGCTAGGAGGACATTATTTATTATTTAGTTAGGTATACTTAGCGTGTCTCTCGTCGTCTTCTTTTGGGCTGCCTCAATGAAGCAACCGGCGGCTGCTTCTAGTGGATGTATTCATTATTCTATCTCAGAGATTCACAAACTTATTTCGTCTAACGCCCAATTTTTTAGTACCGCCTTCTTAAAAACCTCAATAATTATTAATTAGTCTCATTTGGAGTTTAATTAAACCTACATTTTAAACGAGACTTTTATAACCAGAGAACGTAGGCAATAATAATGCAACTTTACAATATTAAATCACATTGGCACTCCCAATTTTTTCTGGGCTCCTTACCGCCCCGCTCTAAGCCTCCAGCGCCCACAAGGGGGCGTTATCGCCTACTTTGAAAAAAGACTCCTATCTATTACTACAGACCTAGGGGCTAATGACTTAACTCTGTTGCTAAAAACTCAGGAATGAAATCGCTTGAAAATGACACATTTGACAACTTCATTTACTCTGGTAAGCTGGCCATTCACGGTCAGTTCAGTCTTAGAACCGGTAAAATATGGGAAATTGTGGAAAAAAATAATAACGTTAAGTTACTTTTTTAGTACTTATGCCTATAGCCTAGATTTTTATTACCGATATTGAAAACGTAAAATTTTGGTAGTACCTCAGACCGACTAATTAGTGTAACTGGCCGTGAATTGCCAACTTTAACAACAAAACTTTGATTGAAATAATTTCATTCAAAGTTACATAATCCACTACCTAGTCGCACGTGTGTACCCGCGTTATCTTGCACAGCCTCACCCGTACCAATCGTGAAATGTAACGCACACGTCTTTATTAGCAGAATTAATGGACTGCTCGCCCATTGTGCTGTTTATTTTGTCGGTTCAATACAAACAAAGAGATTTGGGCATCGTAGTAGAATAAATTAAGCGTAAGTTAGTAAATGTTCTGTGTGTTTCATGTACTTAGGTAGTCCCGTTTGTTGTATTCAAATCAACCCAAATCAATTTATTGCAAATTAAGTGTAACATTGGTCTTAATAATACCAGTGAACTTTCAACTTAATTACCCTTTTATTTAGGGTGTTATAATTTTGGTACTTATAAACTAGTTAATAGAACAACTTTTAGAAGTAGTTCTAACAATCGTTCTTAAGAGAGCCAACATTGTTGTCAATGTCCTAGTAGGTAACTATCCATTTCCTAAAAAGGTTTTTACTATGAAAATAACGATGGAGTCGTTTCTAAATGCTACATTTGGTTACATAGTAGGTACCTGCCTAAGCCCTTAGTACATCTTTTGTACCTACAATAACTATTATTAAACGAAATAACTACAAAAACAGCTTTTATTACATAGAAAATAGAGGCGATTTCAAGGTCAAAGTAGGGCCAAAGGACCAGGTCAAAATCTGACTGCGCCCGAGTGTACTATACATATTTTATGGTCTTCTTTTTAGGCCATGACCAACTGAGGTGTGGGGCTCTTTCAGCTTATACCTTCTTTTCTGATCTTGAGCAGTTTTTAACCACTTAATTTAATTTCCTCGACCCGCCAGTTTTTTAATATCCTCCTACCACCCTATTTGATTTATGAAGCCAGCTCTTTTTTATTTTTATTTTACTTAATTAAAATCCAAACTAATTTTGAGTGAACTGTGCGCCCAGAAAATGTCTCTCTCAAACTTGCGCAATTACACGGTCTCAATAGAAATCGTTACTCAGTGCACACCATAAGCTTTCCCATAAGTATAGCCCGAGGGGAGGCTCCATGATGAGCTCATGTCGATGACGTCACGCGCCCCCTTGGCGACAGACCAACCTATGGACAGTAAACCTACTTATCTAACGTTTATACATACTTGCCTGCCTACGTACTACCAGGCCTGTGTATCTCCCCGCGGAGGTAGCAAAAACGTAGAAAACGTACAAACTACGTAGGTGCTAAAACAAGTTGCGTGTTGCTACCGGCCAGAGCCACGCTCGCGCGTTTTATTCACCAGCGGCCGCGCGGCTACGTTGCTGGCTGGACGAGAATGAATAAAGTACTAGAAAGAGGCGCTAGATGGCGTTAGAAGCTTCTCGTAGCAGTCAAGCCTATCGCGTCGCGTGATATTACGTCACTGAATAGGTTTAGTGTATTATGAATCATATTCCAGAGCAATAAGTATGAAATTATCTTGCAATGGATTTTTGTAGGTGTCTACACGAAAATGTGCTTGACTCTGAGGCGAACTAAATTACGCCATATTGTTGACGACATTGAGCAGACATTTCTTAGAATAGGTACAATTGCTAAGTTATACTTCTGTACGAAGTACTAGTATTCTGTGGTACTACGGAGAGCCTGAAATACACTATACTATTTGTGCATCCTAACTACGAGTAGGATTCTACTAAGGAAATAGTAAGATGGTATCACAGTTCGAATTGTATTTAATTTACACTACATAATAAGTTCCTAAACTAAAAAGTTAGAAAATAGGATGGTGTATACCTTAGTGCTTGAGACACAGCGCACTAAGCGAGTATGAAACTTATTTACTACTTAAGTAACTACTTCTGACGACCTACCTCTGCTAATTTTTGCATAAGGTCCACTTGCGTAAGTCCGGATTAGTTAATCCGGACTTGTTCAAGGCCTATTATCTGAGTTGAAAGCCAACTGGCGCGATTCTGGATAAGCTTATCCTGATGGTCCACCTGTGCCAGTCGGGATTAGCTAATCCGAACTAGCGCAAAGCCTATAATCTGAGTTGAAAGCCAACTGGCGCGATTCTGGATAAGCTTATCCGGATGGTCCACCTGTGCCAGTCGGGATTAGCTAATCCGAACTAGCGCAAAGCCTATAATCTGAGTTGAAAGCCCATTAAAATTAAGTGCAAGTAGGCCTAATTCTTTTATTTAATTTCGGCGGCAAAGAAAGGTAGGTAATATGTATTTTGGTTTTTATACAGGTGCTAAAAAAGTATATCAAATTGTTTGTACTTACCATTAAAGATACTCCTGTTGAAGAGTTGGAAGTTGCTTCGTGATATATTCACCAATACAACGCACAGTATAAGTCCACCTTTTCCGTATTAAACTACAATATACCACCTAATGTCGTAGCATGTATGATTTACAGAAAAACCGTAAAACACCGAAATATTGCATTGCAATTATTTGCATCCACAACCACAAAGCCCTGAGTAACGAAAGGAACCTAGACAACTGACAACTAACTCACTTTTCATTAAACTAGTTACCCACAAAAATTAAGTGAAATGATAAATCAAACAACCGAATCTAACATATTACATACATATAATTTATTTGAAATGCAACTCAACGTAATTGAAACGATAAATAACAAATAAATCACTTTTTACTGTTTATTGTATCTTCAAAAACTAGCAACTAAAAACAAGTAAGAGAATCAAAATAAAAGTCATAGACAAAGTACAAAGATTTATAAAAAAAAAGGATTTAATAAATATCTATCGCCAACACAATTAGTAAAGAAGATTTGCTCGTAATAATAAAGTAGGTATATTTTATTAAATAGTGGTCGCTATGTATTTTATTTGTTATAAGATAAGTATTTAGATATAAGGTTGATGATTGCTTAGAACTAATATAATATTGTATGATCTTTCTAGTCTGAAACACAGGTTTAACCTAGTTCAGACTAAAATGATAACTTCTGTCCTTTTGTATTTTTAACTTAAGTTCTTTTGCTGTTTCTTTTTACCTTTGTATTATGAATAGGTAAATGATTTATTATTATTATTATTAAATAAAAAGTAGGCTATTTTATTTTCTCAAATCGTCTCCCATATTAAGCACTTATTACGCCATCCTATTTCCTAACTTCCTAATTAGAAAGGGAGGAACCTAAACACCTATCCTAAATAAGTAGCCTCCAATTTGTTTCTAATAAACCACTACATACACCATCATATTTCCTAATTAGGATCTGAATTAAGAACCTAAGTAGTGTATGTAAATAAATAGGATCCTAGCTTCGATTACGATACGATTACTGTAATCAGCTTCCTAATTCCTAACTAGGAAACCTACAAATAAAATGGTATTTTTTTTCATCAGTACACAAACAGGTTACAAAACATGGAAATTATGCTTATGGAACTAGACTATCTATTACATATAATAAAACTGTAAAACCGATGCGTCTGTACATTGAGTATTTTTACCAAAAACTAATTGAGGGTGATGTTAAAATAGTAACAGAATAGGAATCTACAACTTTTATTTTTTTTGTCTGTTTGTCTGTATGTCTGTTTGTCTGTTTGTACACGCTAATCTCCGGAACTACTAACCGGAACGGATTTAAATGAACCTTTTTTTGTGTAACTATTAAGTCTGGGCAAATACTAGGCTATAACTTATTGAAGATCGGAGTACCTGACGTGGAACCTAAGCAGTACACTTAAACTAAGAGAGATATGGAAGCAGCGCCTTAAGAAAAGTTATTCAGCGTGATGAGCATTTTCTATTGACGCACACAAATTGAAGGTCTGGAGCAACTGATATGGAACCCTAGCAGCTCAGCTCAACTATAAGAGATATGAATAGAGTGCCTTAGGGAACATTATTCAGAGTGATGAGCACTTTCTATTGATGTACACAAATTGAAGATCTGGAGCAACTGATATAGAACCCTAGCAGTTCAGCTTAACTATGAGAGATATGAATAGAGAGCCTTAAGGAACATTGTTGAGTGTGATAAGCATTTTCTATTGACGTACACAAATTGAAGGTCTTGAGCAACTGATCTAGAACGCTAGCAGCTCAGCTCAACTAACAAGAGATATGATTAGAGCGTTTAAGGGAACATTGTTCAGCGCGATGAGCATTTTCTATTTCATCATCATCATATCATATCAGCCTATTGCAGTCCACTGCTGGACATAGGCCTCTCCAAGACGGCGCCAACTTTCACGGTCCTCCGCTTCTCGCATCCAGCCACCACCGGCCGGTGGTCTCCGGACCGATCACCTTCCTCAGGTCATCGGTCCACCTAGCAGGGGGGCGTCCAACACTACGTTTCCCGAGACGTGGTCTCCATTCGAGAACCTTCCTACTCCAACGCCCGTCGGTTCTGCGACAGACATGACTAGCCCACTGCCACTTCAGCTTACTGCACCTCTGAACGATATCTATGACTTTCGTCTTTTGGTGGATGATCTCGTTCCGGATTCTATCCCTTAGCGAGATCCCCAGCATAGACCGTTCCATAGCTCGCTGAGCGACATGCAGTCGGTGGGCCAGCTTGACTGTCAAGTTCCACGTTTTTTTTCCAAGTTCATTTTCTATTTACCTTTTATTTATTTATTAAAGTATATCAACAGCACAATGTACACATCTAATCCTTAAAACTAGTTATGGTTATATTCTTATACATTTGCTAATTAAAGATATACATAGCATTGGCCAATTAATAGTGAGAAGGAGTGTTAGGTGCCTCGTTAGGCACCTTTACATAATAAAATAATTAAAACCTAATTTAGGGTTTGACATTCCTACCTTCACAAATTGAAGGTTTGGAGCAACTGGTACAGAACCCTAGCAGCTCAGCTCAACTATAAGAGATATGAATAGAGCGCCGTGGGGAACATTGTTCAGGGTGATGAGCATTTTCTATTGACTTACACAAAGTGAAGGTCTGGAGAAATTAATATGCTAAATTACTTCAGACTGATTTTCAAACAAAAGGTAATCCTACTGTCTCCAAGTTACGATCTGGTGACGGAAACCTGGAGAAATCGAGGGAATCCTTCAGATTTTATAGGCATGTATAGCATGTATTTGCTGTAGCAAAATAGCATTAATTTAGGTATTTAAGCGTTTACATTTCGGGGTTATAATTTGATGGTGCTGACCTTAACGCTAAGTAGTTTGTGGATACTTTCACCACAGACAATTTGTCGAAATTTTGTTAAATTACTTTATTATTAATGAAAGATCTAAGTGAATTGGCCCTATTTTTTTATACTACTTATCATTAACTAACGGAAATTGAACTACGAGTGTAAGAATAGTCTTACTTACTTTACGTTATAAGAGAAAGGGTAGGGAGGTCTTTGCCATGCAGTGGGATACGAGAGGATTCTAATTATAATAATGACTTTACGATAGTAGTGACTTACAAACTGACCTTTGAATAGGCTAGAGACACAATAAATAAATGGTAAACCGCATTCATCTATTGCGGTATGGTTTAAGTCTGACTTTTTTCTGAACACTAATACTAAAGTTACCTATATTTTTACAAACGAATAAAACTGCCTTCAATAAAGTAAACTAAAAAGTTTAAAAAAATCCTTTACACTTTTACTAAGAAAGATATACGACAAAATTTTGTTTTAAAAGTCGGTGTCACTGCCATGCGAAATTTTCTTACCAGAGGAGGATGGCGAGGTGATAGTAACCTTTCAAAAAATTGACCTTGATTTTTCATTCCTCTCTTCTCCTTACGACATGGACGACTAAGAGATCATGATAGCTGAATGGCGACGGGAGAATAAAATATTTTGTATCATCGAGTCCACGCGTACGAAGTCGCGGGCAACAGCTATAACCAATAAATACTTAGTGTACATAAAATTACATAACATTACAGAAATAATTTACGATCGAAACAATATTAAACAACAATTAGTAAATTGTAATAGTAAATTGTGACAAAATAATAAAAACTAATTAACAGATGCAAAATCAATTGAACAATTCTACGGGCAGATATCGAGAGCACAGTCAATGCTCTTGCGAAACGAGTGCGAATTCGACTGAAAAATGTCTAGGTCCGGATAGGACACAACCAACTCATCATAAATTCGACGCATCCGTACAAGATGATTATAAAACGAGGTATTATTCCTGTAGACCTCAAGAGCAAACAATTTAGATCGACGGCAATTTGTGTAATAAATGCTCAGCTTCGATTACATCTTCCTATTTCCTAATTAGGATGCTACAGATAGAACGGTGAAATAAGTGCTTTAGGGACTTTGGGCATCAGTTTTCCCGCCCAATCAGCATACAGTATATTCATGAGCTCGTGACGTAAGCATGATATATGGCGTACGGGTATGATGAGTTTAACCACACTCTGGGATGAGTAATGAGATTGCCACTCTTGCTGTACGTGTACCTACGTTTTGACAGTTGGATTGCGTTTCCATAAATAAGTACTTTAGTTTTGTTAGCTTTATGAAAGTTAAAACCTTGTGCTTTGAAAATGCACAGGTATAACTTTTTGAAAAACCGGCAACCTAATGTATGCACAGTCAGTATGTAAGCATCAATATGTATTCGATTTGAGACCTTATTACAATGAATGACATAAAAACTTGTTTGTATGCATTTCATTGTGACTGTATCTAAGCGACAAAATTTCTTTTGATAAAGTTCAATGGACGATCGTCTTGGTGTAGTCGTTCGCGCACCGGACTACTAAACCAGGGTTCGAATCCCGCAAGGGGCAAATGTTTGTGTGATGAGCACGAGTATTTGTACCTAAGTCATGGATGTTTTATGTATTTTTATAAGTAAGTATTTCTATCCGTTATCCTAGTCACCATAGCACAAGCTCACGCTTAGTTTGGGGCTAGGTAATTGGTGTGTTTGTTGAAACAATTTATTATCATTATTTATGTTTTTTGACATTTCGTCTCTCTCATTTCTAAGGTACTTTCATTTACACGCGGGCATTATACCAAGCGTGAAAATGTATGTAGATTCTGCCTGAATAACTAAAGCTATGCAGACGATGGTTCTGCTAAGCCCATCGATTGGTGGTCTTAGAAGACTGGTGGCTAACTGTGAGGCTTATGCGGTGGAACACGGGCTCAGGTATAATGTTAAAAAGTCAGCTTATGATGTTTAAAACAACCTCAATTAACTACACCGATATTCCTGCAGTGTCGCTCTGCGGTAGCCCCATGAGCTGGGTGACAAAATTTAAATACCTGGGTCACTGGGTCACCGATGATCCCAAGGATAACCTAGACATTGAGAGGGAGCGGAGGTCGCTGGCTGCAAGATGCAACATGCTGGCTCGAAGGTTTGCACGATGTACGAATGCAGTAAAGGTAACTATTTTCAAAGCTCACTGCCAATCCTCCTACACGTGCAGCCTCTGGACAAGTTATACACTGCGGGTATACAGCGACCTCCGTGTCCAATATAATAACGCACTTAGGATACTGCTAGGGCTGTCGATGCGTTGTAACGCATCAGGAATGTTCGCAGAGGCGCACATCGACGACTTCTAAGCCATTATACGTAAAAGATCCGCGTCAATGCTCACTAGGCTCCGCTCCAGCACTAGCCGTCTCCTGAGTGTGTTCAAAGACCGGTGGGACACACCTCTGCTGCGTCACTGGATGATGCTCCACACCGGATGAAATTTCCTGTTTTTAATATTATTTTCATGTTTTTATTTTTCTAAAAATTATAAGTAAAAAGTAATAATTATAAGTTTCTAAATAATTTATAAGTTTATTTTATCTTCTTTATTTACTAACAACTTTATGGAACCTGGCTTTCTGAAATAAACAGATTGAATTGAATTGAATTTACGTTAAAACAATCATTTTGACCGGTAGTTCCCAAAAATATTCCCATGAGGGGATTCCCGTGGATCCCATGGATATTTTTAAAATCGCCTTTATATGGTTAGATATAAGTAAAGAAACATTTGAAATATGTTTGACGAAATAATATTAAACCGTCTCCTAGCTAGAGGAGACCAAACTTGGTATGTTTTGAAAATATTTCTTCTATTTTTTAAAAAAAATGTGGCCTAACCGTAATAGTACAGTATATTTTTGGAACCGGCTTACAAAGCCCTTTCATTTGATACCACACACGATAGGTTTCTGAATAATAAAAATTCAAATCCCATACAAAAAATTGATGACGTCATTACTGACCCTCATGGGAATATTTTTAAGAACTACCGGTCAAAATGATTGTATTAACCTAAAGTACCTGTCACTTTGTTTCTTCTTTGCCTACCTGCTACGCTGGTAGCATTCATTTATTGTAATATGCAAAATAGGTATATCTGTAATTAATCACATAATTAAATATGTAAGTGCAATTTTTTTAGTTTAAACCCAAACTGTAATGGAGAGACCGGTCGCACACCAATAGCGACGACCCCTTTAACTTAAATATTTGTTATTAATTAATATTACATGATAGGCTTAGTTTTAAATAATGGTCTCAATAAACTAATTGTCAAAAAAAAACCTAAAGTACCTGTGTACTGAATTTCAATCCTGTACATCGATTTGCGGTTTTATTTTACGTAGCTATACTAATACGTGGCGATCGCTTTATGAAGTTATTCGAATGCTCAGTTAAAACATATTTTGGCCACTCTATACTAAGCGACCCTTAGGTACAGATTTGTATGGGCTAGTGCAACTTTTTTAGGGTTTCTATAAAAGTCCTATAACAAAGGATGTTTCAACTAAAAAGTTAAATCATCCCTTGTAATAATAATAAAAATGCATTTATTTCATCAAGTTACATGACTCATAATTTGTTAGTTATAAAGGGCTTAACCTATGTTAGTAATTTTGTTTATTTTATAGGCATCGCCACGTGTATCTTCTTTAGAGCGTTAATATGGATTATCTCACTTCAAGGTATCTGCGGTTTCTTGTAGATATAAAATAGGGGCGATTTTGCAATAAAAAAATTATAATCTAATTTGCTGGCCGCTAAACCCTACATATAACTTCCATAAACAATCAAAACTCTATAACACTTCAAACCTAAGATGAAATAATTTCCAAATAAAACCTTACCACGCCACCATTTTTGACACCTCAGCCAATATGGCGGGAAATTCTTTAAGGTGTCGAGAAGGCACGCTCGATTGATAGAGTCCTAAACAATGCCCTCTCGGCTCCAAGGGAGGGGGTCAAGAGCTCTCCACCTGCGAGCCAATTAACACGGCGAGGGTAGGTACAGTCAACATGAAAAGTAGGTAGCTAAAATTTTAGTTCCTGTCACAGTTATAAAAGATCATAATCATATCAGCCTATTGCAGTCCAGTGCTGGACATAGGCCTCACCAAGACTGCGCCAACTTTCACGGTCATCCGCTTCTCGCATCCAGCCATAACTGGCCACATTCTTCAGGTCATCCAACACTACGATTCCCGAGACGTGGTCTCCATTCGAGAGCTGTCCTACTCCAACAACCGTCGGGTTATTAAATAATTATTAAAGATACATACCTTAAATTAGACGATTATTTGAATGATGTAAAAGTGTGGACCAGCTCGCACTAGCACAATTCCTGTATCTAAACATTATTTTTAAAAGAGGTTTTGACAATAGTGACTGAGTTTCTTGCGCTGCTTCTTCTTAGCAATAGCCCACAATTTGTCCCGAAGCAGAGGTTTAAGAATATGTTGGGACGTGTATAAGTAAGCCTCCCCTGGGTGGTACATGCATAAGTCAATTAAGTACTTTTATGACTTCTTTTAAATTATATCTAAAAAGTGCCATGGCTACATCGTAACGCTAGAAATTTTTACTTGGACATCATTATCATCCTAGCGTTATCCCGGTTGTGCACTCGCACGCGAGGGCTCAGGGTCCGCTTTGGACCATGATCCAGGATGAGGCAGATTTGGTTATTACAGTGAAGCGACTGCCATCTGACCTCCGTGACACTGTTAACAGGGGAAGCTGACGGATCATGGTTCAGTCGCCTGAATGTGCTGGTTTTCTCACGATGTTTTCCCTCACCGTAAGAGCATCGGTTAGTGAAACAACTAATGTACATAACGCAAAACATGGCGGCACGTAGGATCGAACTGGTACCTCCGCATGAGTGGCAACCCTCTAGTCACTGCGCCACAGACGCTCTTACTTAGACAAAGTACTATAAAAGTTCAGCTACTTAATATTGATGCTGACCGTACAGGCGGCAAGGTGAAATATGAGGTACGGTAAATTCAGTGCGGAATTAGTTATTTTTTACTTTTAGTTAGCTTAATATTTCTTTTGTTTGAAGTTTATCACTCAGAGTACTTACATATTTATTAGATTTTGCAGTAAATAACAAACACACACACTAGAGGTGCTTGTGGCGCAGTGGCAGAAGCGCTTTGGTAGTGATATTTTATGATACCAAAAGTTAAGCAACCCACGGCGCGGTCGTGATTAGATGGGTGACCATTCCGACCATTAAAGTGACGACCATGACAAGCATCTCCGTGCTTCAGAAGGCACGTTAAGCAGTTGGTCCCGGCTAATATCTGTTGGTATTAGTCGTCAAGCCTAGTCAGAGGCCCTAGGGCGGCTTGATAACATCTGACAGTAAGGTTTGTCACTTGCCTTACATACCCCCCTCCACCAATCCGCACTAAGCCCGCGTGGTGGAGTATGGCTCGTTCCTCCTCATAATTGAGGTGAGGCCTTTTCCCAGCAGTGGGATCTAATAGGCTGACTTAACTAACAAACACATTTAGGTAATATTTCTATTTAATGAGTATAAATCTGTAAACTCACCTTGCTGTTGCGTATTTGTTACTACCTACCTACCTACGAACTCAATAAATAATCATTGCATTTGATTTATTATTATAAAATATTACATTTTATATTCCTTGTCGGACAATAAAATTTTATAGTCCAACAAGTTTGTGCGCCCAGTGGTTCGGGACGTGAATCATGCTAGATGTCAGCGGGGAGGGGTGGCATTTCAGGAAAGAAAATTTCCTATTACAGTCGCCATTGGCGCTTCCTCGCCCCCTGCACGTCATGCAGGGTAGCGATGGGCGATTATTACTAAATTAATCGAATGGTCTCTGTAATCGAATGTATTCGATAAGCTACCGCAGTTATTCGATTGTCCTTCGATTATGCGGCGAGCAATACCGAAGCGTGCGGTGCGCAGGCCGTACTACTAACGAATGAATCGTCATTCGTCGCGTCGATTAATCATTCGTTCGCTGCCAGTCCTGTGCGCACAGTCAGGGCAATTCAACGAATGCATCGAAGGGCCGAGTATAGATTATCGTTCGATAGTCAATTATTGTTCGATTATTTTTTTCCGAATTACTAAATCGACATTCGAATGGTCGATTGACGATGCATTCGATTTTTTCGAACAATCGCCCATCGCTAATGCAGGGTGCAAGTGGGTCGCGCACGATGTTGTCGGACTATAGTATTGATAGTCTTAAATAGAAAATTGATTCGTCAAACTTGAACCTTTTTATTGAACTGTGTTCCACTGTGTTATTATTGAATTATTGAACTGAGTTCTAAGAACAGAGTTGACTTACACTTTTCAGGAAATCAATAGCTGCATAGTAAGTGATCAGTTCTATATCGCTTGTTAAGACTAAAAAAATGGGCCGTATAAACAGGGTGAGTAAAAAACAGAATATTATTAAAAATATTAAAGTAATTTATTGTCGTATCACATTGTTTAGTCATAATTGATTAAATAGAATTAGATTAATAATCTCCTTACATCATAATGATATGCGATATGATTACTTCATTACAATTCTTTTGACTTACAACTCCAAAAAGCCATACCTTCAGGATCATTCAAATCTACGTTTATTCTTCATTCATTTCTGATAACAAATTGACCATCGATTAAATACATAAATATGTAACTTATTTTCAAACCGTATTTTCTCGCTATTGGAATTCAATTCGTTATCGAATGAACTTGAATAGAATACTGTACTAACAAACTTAAAAACATAGCAAATATGGAACTAGTCTTTCGTTTTCTCAATGTCCTGTATTAAAATAAACACAAATCATAATAAGATTCATAATTACATAAACTTCCAAAACATAATACTATCTGTGTCGCTGTTATAAATAAAATAATTAATAAATAAATTGTTTCAACAAACACTCCAATTACCTAGCCCCAAACTAAGCGTGAGCTTGTGCTATGGTGACTAGGGTAACGGATAGACATACTTATATACATTTTTATAAACATCCATGACTTAGGTACAAATGCTCGTGCTCATCACACAAACACTTGCCCCTTGCGGGACTCGAACCCGCAACCGCCTTGTTTAGAAGACCGGGGTGCGTACGACTACACCAAGACAATCGTCATTAAATTAATATAAATACAAAATATGTAGCTAATAAAATCGCACCACAGTCGTTTGCATAAGAATGTGTTTGATAAATGGTAGAGAATGCTTTTAGCGTTAAGTCCGCTATCTGCACAATAAACTGTATGTAAAAAGTTTAAATAAATAAAAAGATTAAAGGTAAATTGTTTCCGAAACCGGACAACTAAAATATAACTACTATTTATTTATTTATTACCAATACTTTTTGTATACTTACACAGATTTGGTTACAAAAAGTCTGCTCTAACTAAATTCTTATCTCTAAAACTAAATTTAGTAATTTTCTTACAATCAACTTCAAAATTCTTACGTCAAAGATGACATAGACGATTGTAAAATTGTACAAGATAATTAAAACTGAATTAATCATACTGTAATATAAAGGTACCTATAGAAACCTTGGTTTATTTTAACAACGCAAACAATTTTTACCTTAAATTTAGTTATTGAAGTTTAAAATAAATAAAATATAAATAAATAAGTCAGCCTATTAAATCCCACTGCTGGGAAAAGGCCTCACCTCAACTATGAGGAGGGACGAGCCATACTTCACCACGCGGGCTCAGTGCGGATTGGTGAAGGGGTGTATGTAAGGCAAGTGACAAACCTTACTGTCAGAAGTTATCAAGCCGCCATAGGGCCTCTGACTAGGCTTAACGACTAATACCACAGATATTAGCCGGGACCAACTGCTTAACGTGCCTTCCGAAGCACGGAGATGCTTGTCATGGACGTCACTTAAATGGTCGGAATGGTCACCCATTCAATCACGAGCGCGCCGTGGGTTGCTTAACTTTTGGTATCACTACCAAAGCGCTGCCGCCACTGCGCCACAAGCACCTCAAAAAAATAAATATTTAACTTAAAATTTTGACTTAAAATAAATATTTGAAAAAAAAGAGATCCACAGCACATTTTAGCCGAATTCAATAATTTAGCATAAAAACTTTAAAGCCTTTGTCGTTTTGTATATATTAATCTACCAATTGAGTATCTAAGAAATACATAGTAATTCATACGTGCCGTTAGAATAAATAAGAAAAGTTCATACGCGACCCGCAAGACGTGCGGGGAGCGAGGAAGCAACAAACGCACGCGACTGTCATAGTGAATCCCCTTCCCCGCAACACCACACCCGTTCCCGCTGATATCTAGCGTGCCTCGCCCCCCGCACCTCTGGCGACCGCAGGAAGGTCGCACACGAGCTTGTCGGATTATAGTTCGTCATTATCAGAGTTAGTTGCTGACTCGGAATATTTCTTGAATAATGCAATGGGGATCCACACGCAAAGCTTGATGCAGATGGCGCTAGCATTGATACGGCTATGTCAAACAATTTGCTATTGTTTATGTCGGGCTTTTTCGTATCTAATTTACAGTTTTTCGTGACTGTCTAATGTTATTTCATCATTATGTATTCGTCAATGAAGTTATCTGAACTAAAAGACGAACTTCGGAAACGAGGATCAAAAATATCTGGTAAAAAAGCCGATCTTATTGAGAGGTAAACATTTGGGTGTTAATCCAGTTTTATTACTGTAAATGTTACATTTAATTGGTTGTTGAAAATTTTTTGTTGTATTTGTGTTGCAAATTAACTACATAACAAGGTTTTTAATAAATATAAATAAAATAATTAAACACGTACATGCTTGTTTTTAGGTTAGAATTCTACGATCGGAACCGCGATGATACCGGGAATTTTGGTGTCGCAGCTTCACAATCTAGTTATACGATGAATGTTCCCGATCCAGAAGCTTATCATGACGTAAATAGTTCTAGTAAACTACCTAAAATGAAATTAATTTTCTTCTTATAGCTGTTTTCCTCTTCTTTTTTAAAACTGGGTCTTTTGGAAATAAATGAAGACCATTATTGTAACAACCTGGCACAGCACATAACGGCATTATGCTTTCGTAGAGTGAAAACACAAAAAAATACTCAAAAAAACACAACTTCTGTACTGGAATGACATAGCTTTGGCCGCATCAACAATGCGCCACCTACAGGGAGAATTTGGCAGTGTGGATCCCCATTATGAGCATGTCGTAAATGTACAGTCGGCAGCATGTCAGGTTAACAGTAGAGGACTAAATAAGGTGTCAAAATTTTATTTTAATTTGTAGACATATCTGAACACATTTTGTTAACTTAGTCGAGACTATTGTAATATTAAATCTGTCGCTTTTACACACAGACATCGAAGTAGGCAAATGAAGAACTAATGGCGCCACCATAGCAAGATTAATTTTATAGCCTTTATGTTAGATTTTTTATTATTCTAATAATCACACCAATATTTTTCTTGTTCAAAAAAAACCTAGCCTCAAACTAAGCGTGAGCTTGTGCTATGGCGACTAGGATAACGCAGACATAATATAATTTTTACAAACACTTATAACTTAGGTACAAATTCTCGAGCTCATCACACATTTGCCCCTTGCAGGATTCGAACCCGCAACCGTAGGGGTCGTTGTACGGTGCGCGCACCACTACATCCAGGCGGCCGTCAATTGGAAAAACCAACTTCAGAAAAATACCAAAGTGGCACCATTCGTTATACAGTTGCCAACCCTGTTAAATACTTTCATTATATCACTATCTGTAAAATAATTCGAAACGCAAGTCAAATAATTTACCAAGGTCATATTTATAAAAATAGTCATATTTGTCAATAACAAAATTACAAACTATCTAAATAAAGAATGACATGAAATCTAACAATTTTTCAGCACCTCTCACTTTAACAATATACTGAGCGAGTGAGAGGTATCGCTTGTTTTCATTAAAATCCATTCTTTATTTACTAAGCATGTAAACGTCAACTTTGTTTTGGTCATTTATATAAGCTAGAAAACTATCAATAAGCATTTAAAAAAATCATAGCGCAGTGGAGGTGACAGACTTTAGGCCTCGAACTAAAATGGTGGGGGAAAGATCTTTCGTGAACTCATCCAGGATCTGTAAGAAACAAAATTATAATAAAATTAAATTTCTCTCACAAAAATTCATCGACTGTGTCATCCGGTGGGACACGAACCCACGTCCCTTCGCTATTCGAGCGAATGCTCATAGCAACTGAGCTACGGAGGACGTTAGTCGACGAATTTTTGTAAGTGCTTCCTACGTCAGTGAGCCGGCTTTCAATTTCATGAATACTGGGAATGTATCCGCATGTATTCGATGGAAATGTGTCCCACCGGATGATACAGTCGATAAATTTTTGTGAGCAAAATTTTATTTAATTTCGTAAAAACTTGCAAAATAATTGTAATAAATACTTTTATTTACTGACGTTGGTCAAGTACTTCTTATATTGGTATATATGTATTTATTTCTATGTATGCATGAATATGTATGATTTATTATTTATTTGGTCGTTACACCTATTCTATGATTTTGCACCAAACTCCCCCTTCCTGTGAATAAGTATGTTCCTTTACCTAAAGGTTGTCTGGAAGAGATCGCTTATAGCGATAAGACCGCCTACATTGTACATTTTTCTGTGTGAATCGCTGTACTTACTGTATTTTCTGCTATGGTGTGCAATAAAGAGTTATCTATCTATCTACTAATCATTATAATTAAATATTGGACTTGAAAATTAATCAACCATCTTTAGGTGGAACTCGAAGTAACGAACCTTCGCTGTCCGAACGAACAGCCTAACCAGAAATAGATGGGATTTGAATAAGGGGGCTTCGAATCCTCTTTTTACGAGAACAGTCGGTATAATCATACCAGCGTAGATTGGCTGAATTTAACAAATATGTCTTTTATATACGTATTTACATTCATGTTAAATTTTCCAACCAGATTACAGATTCAATGAACGAGACAGCAAATTTAATAGGTACTTATTTAAGTCAGTGGATCTTTGTAATTATTGGCCTTGAAATTTGGACTAAATTGCAATTATCTTTCCTAAACCGCAGTCGGGTAAAAGTACAATTACCTATGGTTTTTGTAAATGAACATGATAAATAACATCATGTTAATATAATTCGTAAGAAATATATGAAACTCAAAACCAGTGTTTATTGTCATTTTATTAAAATTGTTATCGAATTATTTTCCGTAGCCATCAGTAGCCAATTTTTACTGTCCGCACTGTTGTGGTTTGCAATTGCTGATCCGTCATATATGACGGATCAACAATTTGTGATGACAACAAAATCAGTGATTTTAAGGGTTAAAGCACTTTTTTATGACAGTTGTATTAACTATTCGTTCTCGGTATTTTTAACACATGAAATTATCACATTCGACAACTAGATCACACATGTTGCCTATAACATAAATTAGTTCCAGTTGGTATTCTTAACATGGAGAGATCCCATATATTACTGGTCAAGCTTTGATCTAACTGATCACGTCCCAACATAGCCCTGCTTTACTTGTAGCTAACGAGGGTAGATACAAGTATTGTTACCTTCAGATACTGTTCGCACACTAGATCGCTATCGGACCTAGCGTACGCGGATAGCTTGGGCGGTGGGGGTAGTTGCACAAACGTGACCGCCGCGCCGTCCGCGCATCGCCGCTTTATTATGTTGTTCACGCTGGGAAATGAGAAAATACATTAAAATTCTATATTATATCTTAGAATAAAGATCAATATTATTACTTTATATCGACCTGCCCCGGTTCCGCATAGAAAGAATTAATATAAACCAAAAATAGTTATGTCAGATCGGAATAACGTAGTGAAAGATTTTTTGAAATCAATCTAGCACTTTTTTTTAATTTATTCAACACAAACATAAAAAAAATCTCAATTTAAAAATAAATAGCCCATGTCAGACCATTATGACGCACCATTCGTACCAGTCGCTTCATATATGTAGAAGCCCTACACGGCCTAACGAGATTTTAAATATCAATAATTATAGCTATAAAGAAAACAATATAGCTTTTAAACTGAAGTCTGGCCAGCATTTACAGCTTTCAAATTGGAGGGGTGTGGGACCCGGTTCGAGACACACCTGTTAAGAACGGCTCCGTAACATTTTTTACGATAACTTACGGATAAAGTGATTTATTAACGTCAAATTTACTACCAACTTGAAGAAGAAGATCTGACCCAAACTATAGTGAACATTGCAATCCAAAATAAAGCCGGACTTTTAAGCTGTAAGCGAAAATACATTAAAATATTTAAAAACGGCCGGTCTCGCACTGACCTACGACAACTCGCAAGCCGGCCGCATCGCATCGCGCACTGACTGAGGTGAGTCATACAATACATAAACGCCCCACCGTCAAGCAGCCGGTTAAGCAGGCCGCTCGCTTAAATTTCTTGCACCTACTTACAAACAGCACCGCGCAGCCCGGTTTTACTTACAATGGCAACATCTTGCAGTGCTTGTAACAACAACATCCGCAACCTATGCTACATGGAATGCTCAAAATGTAGCAAGCTATATGATCTGATGTGTATAAACATTACAGAGGAACATTTTAACTCGCTCTCGCAGCAGTATAGGAATGAGTGGCTTTGTCCCTCGTGTGTCTGATCCCTACCAAAGAAAAGTGACCTGTCCACCCCAGTGCGCTCCCCGGGGCTTTCCTTCAATGACACGTACACAATGAGTCAAAATGTTAACCCTACTAGGGGAAACAAACAAAAGCAAAAACCCAAGGAAAAGAGCTCTAATCCCCCACTCAACCCTGATGTTAATACTGCGTCGCTGATTGCGGAAATACGTGGCTTTAGGAACGAAGTCAAGACAATTGTACAACAGGAATTGAAAGAGCAGACCTCTGCCATCACCAGATGCTTTGAGGAGCGGTTGTGTAAGCTCACAAAGGTACTTGAGGATAAAGATCTGAAAATCGCATCATTAAAGACTTCAGTTGCGGTGCTACAACAGCAAATTGCCACCCAAGACCAATATATGTTGCAAAACGAGCTAGAAATTATTGGAATGCCTGAAGAGAATAACGAAAACGTAACGCACATTGTTCTTTCTACCTGTCAAAAGCTTGGCGTTCAAGTATCCGAACAAGAGTTGGACGACGAGGCGCGCGTGGGTCTCAAACCTCACTCAACCTCAAAGTCACACAGCAAACAACCACGGCCCATAAGAGTTAAACTACTTCGACGGCAAAAACGGGACGAGTTGGTGGCGGCGGCCAGGACCAGACGTGGTCTGTCGTCGGACAAAATAGTCGTTGGCTCTTCACAAAAGATATATGTAAACGAACGACGCACTAAGGCTAATCGTTATTTATTTCAGGAAGCAAGACTACGAGCAAAGACTAATGGCTTTCAGTTTTGTTGGGTGCGAAACGGAGGAATCTACATCAAGCAAGCGGAGAATAAACCAGCCATAGGAATTAATTTCCACGAAGATATCAAATTTGGTCTGGATATCAAATTTGGTACGGATGGAGCAGGCGGTCCCCCTCGCCAGTAACTTAGTCACGACAATATTAACTTTTTCATAAAATTAATAAAACAATTTTTAACCTCACGACAACGCTCTCACACCCACACATACAAGAAATCACCTTTCGACACCACACTAACACAACATAGTCTCAATCATCAGCTGCTCCGGCTCTCGAAAGGTGGCTCTCCCTTGGTCTCAATCTCATTCACTCTTACGCAGATAATAGACCCACCTGTCATTATTAAACGGAAAAATGAGTGATTTTTATAACGACATAGACGAAACATTGACGATCAAGTGCCATTCTCTTGAGAGCCTAGAGCAATGTCGTGATTTTATGCTTGGGAGGGATAGTTTTAAAGTGTTTACTCTCAATATCAGGAGCCTTCAGAAAATTTTGACAGCCTGCTAATCGCACTGAACTGTCTAAGCGTTGACCTTGACGTTATTGTTCTAACCGAGTGTTGGCTTGATGATAATCCGAATCCTAATATTCCGAAAATACCGGGTTATGTGTCCTCTTATACTAAAAAAAACCTTAACCAAAACGGCGGCGTCACCGTGTATGTTAGGGATTCCTGCCACGAAACATTTTGCGAACTAATATGTGTAGAATGTAACTGTCTAAAGATTAATATCAATAACAACATTACTGTACTAGGATATACAGGTCCCCTTCATTTAAAAAATTTGACACATTTCTCACATTTCTTGATAAATCTCTAAAAGAAAACAGCAACCAGCAATCATTGGTAATCGCTGGTGACCTGAACATTGGAATAACAGACAGCCCACTCGAAGAACAATGTTCGGATTACCTGTGTTTATTGGCAGGCCATCAACTGCTGTCAGCCATATCCGAGCCAACCAGAGGCCTGTCTTGCCTAGACCATATTTTTGTGAGAGGTTCCCAGTTTTCTGTTGGGATCGTATGTCACGCAGGCCTTACTGACCACAGTGTCTGTCTCCTCAGTACTAATTTTCGGAAAAATTGTAAGGCGACTTCCTGGAACCAGGGAAAGATAAAAGTGAACCTAGACGGTATTGAAAACCGACTGAAATCGATCGACTGGTCGCCTATAACTGACTCAAAAAACGTCGACGAAGCAACAAATATGCTAAACTCGACTCTGGAATTGGCAATACAAGAAAATACCAATCACGTGGTGCCCAGGCGACGACATCATATTTACAAGCCATGGATAACCCCAGGCTTACGGAGGTGTCAAAAGCACCGTGAAAAACTTCACTTGGAAGCAAAGAGAAACCCACATAATCCTCTTACTCAAGTTATTTACAGACGATATAGAAACTTCCTGACTGAGCTACAACGTAGATTGAAAACCGAGTATGAGACTAAACAGTTACAAGATAACAAAGACAATCCAAAGAAACTGTGGAAAAGCTTAAAGAATATTTGTCACCTATCACGTAACAACCCTGATGCTTTGCAAAACGCTGAAGTTATCTGCTATGCAGACGACACAGCTGTAATATTTAACGGACACTCCAGGAATGATGCTTTACTACTTGTGCTTTTTTACTTGTGGTAGTTCAAAGAGGGATGAGTATCTTAGCGAAATGGCTGAGATCTAATTTATTGACTATCAACTTAAAAAAAAAAAACAAATTCATAGCTTTTCACAAGACCGCTGCCTCGAGACCCATACAGTTGGCTAATTTTACTATTCACACCTGCGAAACTGGAGCAAATCCTTGTGACTGCAACAAAATTAATATCACAAAGTCGATCCGATACCTCGGAGTGGAAATTGACCAGAAACTGTCATACGAAAAACACCTGAGTTGCCTGGCTGGTAGAACTAGAAGAACCATCTACATAATGAAAGCCCTAAGAAACTGTGCCTCCAAAAGTATCCTGATGCTGGTATACAAAGCGCTGACACAATCACTGCTGAATTACTGTGCGTTCGCCTGAGGAGGGGCGATGAAAACAAAGATCCTTGAAGTTGAAATAGCCCAGCGTGCTGTATTAAAGGTGATGTTCAAAAAACCATTTAGATTCCCTACCGAAGAGTTATACAAGGGGTGTAACCTGACGGTCCGTCAATTGTACGTAGCAAAAGCCGTGGCCTACACTCATAAAAAACACTAAACTCCCCTGAATACGAGGCCCTGTGTCGACGTCGTGTCTTCCGCTTACCAATGCCTATTACTCACACCAACTTTATTACCCATCATCCACTATTTCTTTTTCCTTTTGTTTACAATCGGGTCTGTCAAACGCTTGTTGGTATCTGGTCCTTGCCTACTCAAAAAGCCAAACACCTAATCACATCCTGGCTGTTTGGGCTTTCTTACCAAGATACAGAAAGCCTTCTTATCCCTCTTAAGTGACTTGAGACTTCAGACACACGCAGACACATTCACTCACGCAGTCACACACACACACAATCACACACACACACGCTTAAACCCTTAACATATGTAAATAAGTAACATGTATGTGCTTGGAACCGGTGTTCCAAACTCAATGTCAACGCAAGTGGCCAATGTTTCTGGTTCACGCGATACAAGCCTCGAGCTTAGTGCGGGAATCGTAGCATAAGTGTTTTTATCTGTATATTGTGTTCTTGCTAAATAAACATTTTATTATTATTATTTAAAAAAATGAGAAGGTAAATTCATTGGCATTGCTTTGGTATTACAATAGCAAAATTGCGACAGCTTCCACAGCGTTTTGAACTGCAGAGTGACACAGACTTGGTAATAGAGTAGTATATATTGCTTTAATTTAGTATAAAATTACATGTAAAATAGACGCCTAAATTGTACAAAACTATATGAAAAATTTGTACGTGTCTGTTGTCTAGCCATAACATATTTCATTTAGACTTGTACAATTTAGGTGTACAAATTTTATCTCATCAATTGCACACTATACCACAGAATACGTACTAGTACTAGTACTCCGTACAAAAGTTCGATTTGCAAAGGCAATGAAATTCAAAGAAATATCTACTCAGTGTCGTCAACGATATGGGGTAATTTAGTTCGCCTCAGAGTCAAGCACATTTCGATAAGACACCTACAAAAATACATTCCAAGATAATTTCATTCTTATAACTCTCGAATATGATTACACATGCGACGCGATAGGGTTGACTGCTAACGAAGCTACTAACGCCATCTACCGCACCTTTCTAGCAACTTATTTATGCTCGTCCAGCCAGCAACGTAGTGCCGCACTCCAACCGGTATATAAAACGCGCGCGCGTGTCGTTGCTCGCTCGCGACACCCAACTTGATTAGCCCACAATGGTGGGTCGCCGCGCGTAGATACATTTTTTTTACCTACGCTACGTTACACATGCGTGCAATAAAGAGTATCTTGTCATAGACTTACGTCTGTAAATAGCTCAAAGGCACTCTCTGGTATATGCTGTTCTCATCCGCCTCCGTTTCGGTCCCCCATTTCGGTTCTTGCAGCGCCGGCCATTCTGTCACCTGCGTATAATAAAATTCAGAATTACGGCTGAGTACGGCTAGTGGAATTCGTTGCCAACTGAAGTATTTCCTAAACACTTTGATCTGGGAAGACAACACGAGTGCAAAGTATCCAAATTCCGATCCTCCGAAGGATCTTTGTTTTAACGTTTAAAAATGGCACAATAGGGAAATGCCACCAAAGATCGCTGAATCGTTGAGGTCGTTACTTTTTAAGGGCTATCAAAACGATATTCTTCCATATATTATGTACGGGAATACACAACGGTGACGTCACGCTTTTCTGTGTTCAACTCATTAACTTTTAATAGGTTTAGCGTAATTATAAATTCAATATTAAGTACAGATAATTGAAAATGACCAATGAACCTACATGTGAAATATGTATTATATAATATAATATAGTTATAGAATATTTCTAAAAATAGGTTATTGGAATTATTTGTGCACAGTAGCATCATCCCTATTTCTGTTTCAAACTTAATAATTTTATATTAATAAACAATCTGTGTATCTATAATTTAAAAGCTACGCTCTTGTCGGTGGGAGTCTTCTCCAGTCCTCTCAATTCAGTGCCAGCTCCCTGACTTCTTGGTACGACACGACACCCAATTTTTACTTTATTTGGTCCATGTAGGATCGTCTTGGCCTTCCTCTTTTCATTTTCCTATCTACTTTTTTTTCTATAATCAATTACTCTGATAAGGTTATTGTGTCGCACTAAGTGTCCCAGTATCTTTCCCTGCCTATTTTTTAATATAATAGGTATACAAAGACGTTAACCTAATACGGAACCCTAAAAACTAAGCTTACCGTATGCGTAGTGGCATGTATCCTAAGCAGCTTGAGCAGTTCATCCAGCCTCTCTTGAGGAGAGCGACCGTCTACGTCGGGAACAGCCTCCGACGTCTCCGCCATTCTCAACGTCTGTCCTGCTTCTAGAATAAGGGTAAAGAGTTATAGAGGTATAGTCGTCAGTCTCTTAACTCGTTAAGTTCTCTTTTGGATCGATGTTTTAAACATAACAAGACTATGTTTATGACGTCCGTCTTGGTGAAGTGGTGCGCGCGCCGGACTCCAAAACCAGGTGGTTGCGGGTTCGAATCCCGCAAGGGGCAAATGTTTGTGTGATGAGCACAAGCATTTGTACCTAAGTCATGGATGTTTATAAATGCATTTAAGTATGTCTATCCGTTATCCTAGTCACCATAGCACAAGCTGACGCTTAGTTTGGGGCTAGGTAATTGATGTGTTTGTTGAAACAATTTATTTATTATTTTTATTATTTATAAAAGTATGGACAGTCTAGCCTGCACTGAACTGATGTTGATATAGTTCTGTTTATTTTGATTTTAAAATGATTTTGTGACAGCTTGTGGTGACTTAAGTTTGTCCCGGGCTTTCTTCTCAGCACTTGCCAAATTATTTGTGTGTTATTTTTTTACTGTTTTAGAATGTAACTACAAATTTAACTCAAATGGCCGTATCTCATTATCCTCCTAACATTATCCCGGCTGTGCACTCGCACGCGTAGGCGCAGGGTCCGCTTTGGACCAGGATCCAGGATGTGGCAGATCAGGTAATTACAGTATCTCTGGATTGAAAATAAAAAAAAGGAAAATATTATTTATTAATTTGCAGTTTTCAATTACATTACAGGGTTGAGTCCTCCTTTTAAGTATAGTAAAATACTTGTGTCAGGAGGGGTAGCTCCTCAATAACGAGTTATTATTAGAAGTAGTATAATTACATTTAACAATATTACAATTCTTATATTACAGTAAATTAATACAATATTTATTTAATAAATTAATACACTCGCAAATAAGATTAGATTAGGTAGTATTGCTGTAGGTATACAAAATAATAATTAATATATTTAATTTATCTGAGAAATTATTTGTGTGTAAGAAGGTAATCATGCCAATAAATAAAGAGGAAATGCTCTGTCTCATAGTAAGTTAAGCTCGCAAGCTATGATTTAAAATTCGGACTGCGTTGACTTAACACTTAGAGCTTAATTTTTTATGTAAATTCACAGATAAGTATTTGATGCCCTATTAGGTTTCCGTTTTTGCTTTTATTTTATTTTTTTAGGCACACAATACAGAATACAATTAAAATGAAACAGGAGATACAATTTTTAAGGGTTACAAACTAAATTATTATTATATTATATATAAACCACTTATAAATGCACAAAAAAAATTTAGTAGGTATCACGAAAAAAATTGTAAATATATTGATATTAATTATGGTGTTACAGAGTGAACAGTTTTTAAAATACCAGTTTATTTAGCTCCATGGTCCCAGCAAATCCCCAATATAAGTTTTCGGAACTTGGCCATATCCGAATCAAAGATGTCAAGTTGCGAGCTATCAGCCAAGTTTTGAGGCACAGAACCCAAAAAAACACTAACCGGGCGGGGCGTTATTGTTGATAAGATGCGCCCTGAGCCTGCATTTTTCTTATTTATGTTATCCATTTCTGGAACCGCGGACTACACGACTCTAGCCTAGGCAGGCCAACTATCTTATGTTATAGGGACATCCCGTTTTTCAACCCAATATTTTGACTGTATCCTGTAGTTTTCTTCTTATTGCATTGACTGATAAATTGCGTATTTGTATGATTATAGAGATTTTCATTTTGCTAATTAGGAATACAGACTTTTTGTTACACTTATGTAGGATTGCTCACCGAACCTTAAGAGTGAAGGAAGAGAGAATGCACATGTGTATTGCGCACACACTTGTGCACTAATGTAATATCTCCTGCATACCTGGTTTATATCTGTTGGAATTGGCCACCGTATCCAAAACCCATAGTAGAATCCGTATTATTATTGTGTTTCTGTCTGTATGTTACCTTTTGACGCTTAAGCCACTGAACCGATTTAGATGAAATTTTGTACAGATATAGTTTAAGATCTTGGCAAGGACATAGACTACTTTTGTCGCGATATCAAAAAACACTAAGAGGTGAAATGGGGTTGAAAGTTTATGGAAAATCCGACTCTTTGCATGGGCGAGGGGATACGCTAGTATGATTATTATTTACAGTGGTAAAATGGCCCTAACCACTTACCGTGCGGCGCGTTATTGCTGATGAGATGCGCCCTAAGCCTGAGATGCTGCCAGCCGCGCGCGGACCGCACGACGGCCGCGAGCTGCAGCGCGAACAACGCGCGGACGGTGAACGCTTCCGAGCTGGACGGCGAGAGCAGCTCCACCAGCCACACGTCTATGTATTTGAGGTGGGATGATTTTCTGTAATGGAAAATTATTGGGTTAGTTACAGGAAAATAGAATATTAAGATTTACTAGTATTTTCCCGTTAAACTATATCTCAAAAAACAAAAAGTATAAAAATAAACCTAACCAGCATCCCGCTTGGTGGCGCTAGTGTAGATGGCGAGACCTGTGTATGTAAATCGAGTGTGTTATGTGAATTATGCACCTCGTCTTTTGTTGTCTTTGATATCATATCCTCTTGACTACTAATAATAATATTAGTAATACAATAAGCATTTTAAAACAGAAAAATATAATTTCTGAATAGAATAGACGACCAAAATACAATAGAAAAAGAGACAAATTGATCATGTGACAAGGTGGTATAGAAATCGCTGATCGTAAATATGTCACTGATGTTTTCACAGGTCTGTGATATTGCGTGTTTACCTTTCTAATATTAGAATCGGTACATATTTATACTATCATATTTATTACATAGCAAACGAATGCTCTGTTGTCCGTGCCAAAGCTTTCAGGAAGATACTTGTAATTTATGACACGAAATAAAATCTACCCACTCACTTCTCGACAGCAGCCATGTCCAAGTTGTGGAAGTGCCTGCACAGCCCCACGTTCTTGCCCACGCACAGCACGTCGGACACTATCCCCGCGTACTCAGCCGCAGAAATGCGACCGGCGCCAGCTCGTCTTACTGGGAACACCACAGTTCCGTCGTCCAGGTCGAACATGCCTGTCTTGTAGGGAGAGGCGGGGCTGAAACAAAATAGATTAGGTTAAAATCGTTTATGTTCACTTATTTTGATAAAACATGTGGAATTCGGAATAGTAACTGCCGCACTATAATTAAGTCTCGTTCTGTCTCTTTCTGTATCAATGAAATAGAAAAAGACGACCTGAGATTTAATGGATTAACTTTAATTGAGATCTGTTTGTGAAGTTGTAGCTGTTGACACTGACAAGCCTGTACATTTACAAAACTAGATTAGTCGTTAAAAACATCCTTACTTTACAAAATTTTGAAAAGAAACGATTTAACACCCAAAAGAATACATTTTTAGTTACGAAAACAATATTTTGAGGTAAGAACCGTTACTTTATCTCTATTCAAATTATTAAAAAAAATATTATGATAAAGTATTTTATTATAAATGAATTATAATAATAAAATACTAGTCATTCACTGATTGAACGCGCTGAAATGAGACCCGTAGAATATTAAAACATTTCGCGCAGCTATTGAGTTAAACAGCGTTGCTGGAAGTCCACTGTTGCTGCAACAATGGTCTATAATAGATACTCCCCATAGTGGTCCTCAAAAATATAACGCCATTGTCGACACGAAAAGAAGAAGATAGATGCTGTAACAAATGACGACGACGATGGCGTAAATAAATCACTCTCTAAAGAAATCCTTTGACATTTCAGTTTCTTGCTGGCTGATAGAGCTCGAGTAAAATGCTAGTGCGGTGCACTAGATGGCGATAGTAGCTTCTTGTTGTTACAAGACTGCTTAAATTACTGTCAACTATAACATTACTGAATAGGTTTAGTGTATTATAAATCGTTATCCAGATTTATGAAGACGAAATTCGAAAGTTTGCAATGGATTTCAGTAGGTGTCTAAACGAAAAGGTTCTTGATTCTTGAAGTGAGCTTAACTACACTATACAGTGTGTCCCTAGATAAATTGCAATCCCGAAAGGGGATGAAACTAGACCATGAATCATTGACTAGAAAAATATTTTAAAAAAATCTAAAAAAATATTGTAGGATTTATTGGTATTTTAAGATTTTCATGTTTCATTAAGGACTCTATGTACAAAAGTATTGATTTCTTCCAAAATAATGGGTCTATTTCTTTGAAAAAAAAAACAGTATGCCTAATACCTGGCGATGACCATGAAATAATAAATAGTCCGCAAAAAAGTAACTATCTTGGGTAAAAAAATGTATTTTTATGAAAAAAATGATTTTTTTAGACGTTTATTTTAAAAAACTTCAAATTACTAAAAAAATGTGCCCTATAACTATGTAATTTTATAGCTTACTTTTATTCTTTACCATTTTAGCTTCCAAATAAAAAAAAAACAATGTTCTAACTCAAAAATTGGCTAGGTAGGAGTTATTTACACTGCCGAAGGGCACAGAGTAGGACGGAAACAATGGAAAAAAACGGTCTCTACCTGCACGGTAACACGATTAGGCTCCACTTTAAAAGTTCGTAGATAGCGTGTTTTTTTAGTTAGAACATTGGTTTTTTTATTTTATTTGGAAGCTAAAATGGTAAAGAATAAAAGTAAGCTATAAAATTACATAGTTATAGGGCACATTTTTTTAGTAATTTGAAGTTTTTTAAAATAAACGTCTAAAAAAATCTTTTTTTTCCCCAAGATAGTTACTTTTTTGCGGACTATTTATTATTTCATGGTCATCGCCAGGTATTAGGCATACTGTTTTTTTTTTTTCAAAGAAATAGACCCATTATTTTGGAAGAAATCAATACTTTTGTACATAGAGTCCTTAATAAAATATGAAAATCTTAAAATACCAATAAATCCTACAATAATTTTTTATATATTTTTTTTATATTTTTCTAGTCAATGATTCATGGTCTAGTTTCATCCCCTTTCGGGATTGCACTTTATCCAGGGACACACTGTATTTCTGAAGACATTGAGTAGACAATCTTTGAATTCCTTAGCGAGAAGTACTTATGAATGGAGTACAATAATTTATGCCTGTTTAGTGTGTGTGATGGTACAGAATCCTAGTGTATAATACGTATGGTGACACCCTAGCACCTAAAATCAACTTATTGTCGCTCTCGAAGAAGCTGCGGCTCTACAAGGCACAGCTCTACTAAATCCTTGGTGACTCGTGAGCGAGCAGTGACGTAGGCAAACATTTTATTTCCCGGCGACCGAGGCGCTATGTTGCTTGATGGCTGAACAAGCTCGAGTAAAATGCTAGTGAAGTCAACTATTATATAATCTGTGGTGAAGTGCACTAGATGGCGTTAGTAGCTTCTTTATTCCAAGACTGCTTACTTACTACTGTCAACCATAGCGCGCTGTATGATATTGATGTCACTAAATAGGTTTATTGGGTGAATCGTTAAGAGGAGTTACGAAGATGAAATTCGTTTGCAATTGATTTCAGTAGGTTTCTAAACAAAAAGGTGCATGATTCTTGAACCGAGCTAAATTACACCATATTTTTGAAGACACTGAGGCCATTTCTTTTGAAGTTTTTAGCAAAGTACTACGTCTATACGAAGTAACTATAATTGAACCCTGTGTAGTGTGTGTGTGTGTGTGATGGTACAAAACCCTAGCATGTATAGCAGTACGTCTGGTAACACTTAACCACCCTAAAATTACTCTTGAAGAAGTCCTGAAGCAGTCTAATTCCCTCTCTAAAGAAGTCTGTAGCGACATCTTACCACTGTCGCCCACACTAGCAAGCAACTTCAAGACGCGACGCCCTGACTCGGCTCCTACAGGCTAGATGGCGCTGATAGCCCGCTCCATACAACACAAACCGCGATATGTAAGATTTAGCAAGAGCTTGACTACATATAGATAAACCAAGACGGTGACCATTGGACCTTGGTCCCCGACCATAACAACCGGTCGGTAGGAAGCGCTTCCCTTTGCCTTCCTAACACAGTTGCGCCAAATTAGTGACCCCGACGTGATCTACACTGGAGCATGGAGCCTCACCGTCGTCATCATCATCGTCGCCTTCTCCATTGCCAACAGGCACCCAGCCAGCAGCATCCAGCCAGCAGTCTCCTGCAAGCCAGCTCACCAGCCCTAAGGACACCACCGCAGACCGCACCGGTTCTACCTGGTTCCTCGGCAGCCTCATCCAGCTCATCATCCCGACTCACTGTGGACTTCGAGCTCATCCGCACGCATCGTGGACATCACACATGCTCATCCCGACTCACTGTGGACATCACGCATGTACATCCCGACTCATCGTGTGGACATCGCGCACTCATCCCGACTCACCGTGGACATCGCGCATCCCGACTCGCCGTGGACATTACGCATGCCCATCCCGACTCGCCGTGGACATCGCGCATGCACATCCCGGCACATCGTGGACTCAACAAGCACTGGCACTTGCAAGCTCACTACGCACAGACTGCTGAGCTCTCAACCATCCTGGCTCAATCAACCTCCGGTTCTTCGGGGGGAGTGGTGTAGCGACATCTTACCACTGTCGCCCACACAAGCAAGCAACTTCAAGACGCGACGCCCTGACTCGGCTCCTACAGGCTAGATGGCGCTGATAGCCCGCTCCATACAACACAAACCGCGATATGTAAGATTTAGCACGAGCTTGACTACATATAGATAAACCAAGACGGTGACCATTGGACCTTGGTCCCCGACCATAACAACCGGTCGGTAGGAAGCGCTTCCCTTTGCCTTCCTAACACAGTTGCGCCAAAAGTCCATATGCGGGCTCAAATCACTATCTCAAGAAGTTTTCATGCGATCCAACTCACTCTCGGAAGAAGTCCTTCGGCACTTGAGTATCGCGCTTCATGGCGCCCAGCCCCGCCAGCCGCGACAGCTGCGCCGCGCCGCTACGGACGGTATCAGCTAGGCAGGCTGTCCCACTCACTCCCCGTGTAGCTAGCGACAACGTACCTAGGCAGGCTGTCCCAATCACTCCCCGTGTAGCTAGCGACAACGTACCTAGGCAGGCTGTCTCACTCACTCCCCGTGTAGCTAGCGAAGACGGAACTAAGCGTGGTTTCCTACTGAGCTAAGCCAGTAGTGACTTGTGAGCGAGCAGTGACGTAAGCAAGCGTTTTATTCCCCGGCGACCGAGGCGCTATGTTACTTGCAGCACAGAATACTAGTACTTCGTACAGAAGTATGACTTAGCAATTGTATTTAAAGAAATGTCTACTCAATGTCGTCAACAATATGGCGTAATTTAGTTCGCCTCAGAGTCAAGCACATTTTCGTGTAGACACCTACAAAAATCCATTGCAAGATAATTTCATACTTATTGCTCTGGAATATGATTCATAATACACTAAACCTATTCAGTGACGTAATATCACGCGACGCGATAGGGTTGACTGCTACGAGAAGCTTCTAACGCCATCTAGCGCCTCTTTCTAGTACTTTATTCAATCTCGTCCAGCCAGCAACGTAGCCGCGCGGCCGCCGGTGAATAAAACGCGCGAGCGTGGCTCTGGCCGGTAGCGACACGCAACTTGTTTTAGCACCTACGTAGGTAGCCGCGCGTAGGTACGTTTTGCTACCTCCGCGGGGAGATACATAGGCCTGCTTGCAGGCTGAACGACCACGAGTAAAATGCTAGTGAAGTGCACTGGATGGCGATAGCTTCTTGTTGTTACAAGACTGCTTATTTGACTATTGTCAACCCTGGCGTGCTGCCTAAAATGACGTCACCAAATAGGTTTAGTGTATTGTGAATCGTTATCCAGAGTTATGAAGATGAATTCACTTGCAATGGATTTCAGTAGGTGTCTAAACGAAAAGGTGCAACTACACCATATTTTGGAGACATTTAGCAGAGATCTCCTTAAATTCTTTAGCAAAGTACCTACTACGTATGTGCTATTATCATTTAAGGTGTTTATCCTTGTCAGGTGTGTGTTATGGTCCATAATCTAAGCATGTATTGCAGTACACTAGTACCTAAACTTACTCTCTAAAGAAGTCCTGAGACGGTCCATATTCCACTTTAAGTCCATATGCTGGTCCAAATCACTATCTAAAAAAGTCCTTAGCAGTTAAAACTCACTCTCTAAAGAAATCCTTCGGCACTTGAGTGTCGCGGAAGCCGAGCAGCACGGTGTCGGGCTTCATGGCGCCCAGCCCCGCCAGCCGCGACAGCTGCGCCGCGCCGCTACGGACGGTATCAGCTAGGCAGGCTGTCCCACTCACTCCCCGTGTAGCTAGCGACAACGTACCTAGGCAGGCTGTCCCAATCACTCCCCGTGTAGCTAGCGACAACGTACCTAGGCAGGCTGTCTCACTCACTCCCCGTGTAGCTAGCGAAGACGGAACTAAGCGTGGTTTCCTACTGAGCTAAGCCAGTAGTGACTTGTGAGCGAGCAGTGACGTAAGCAAGCGTTTCATTCCCCGGCGACCGAGGCGCTATGTTACTTGCAGGCTGAACGACCACGAGTAAAATGCTAGTGAAGTGCACTGGATGGCGATAGCTTCTTGTTGTTACAAGACTGCTTATTTGACTATTGTCAACCCTGGCGTGCTGCAAAAAATGACGTCACCAAATAGGTTTAGTGTATTGTGAATCGTTATCCAGAGTTATGAAGATGAATTCACTTGCAATGGATTTCAGTAGGTGTCTAAACGAAAAGGTGCAACTACACCATATTTTGGAGACATTTAGCAGAGATCTCCTTAAATTCTTAAGCAAAGTACCTACTACGTATGTGCTATTATCATTTAAGGTGCTTATCCCTGTAAGGTGTGTTATGGTCCATAATCTAAGCATGTATTGCAGTACACTAGTACCTAAACTTACTCTCTAAAGAAGTCCTGAGACGGTCCATATTCCACTTTAAGTCCATATGCTGGTCCAAATCACTATCTAAAAAAGTCCTTAGCAGTTAAAACTCACTCTCTAAAGAAATCCTTCGGCACTTGAGTGTCGCGGAAGCCGACCAGCACGGTGTCGGGCTTCATGGCGCCCAGCCCCGCCAGCCGCGACAGCTGCGCCGCGCCGCTACGGACGGACTGCGCTAGGCAGGCTGTCCCACTCACTCCCTGTGTAGCTAGCGAAAACGTACCTACGCGTGGTTACCTACTGAGCTAAGCCAGTAGTGACTCGTGAGCGAGCAGTGACGATGGCGCGTTTTATTATCCCGGTGCTATGTTACTGGCTGGGTTAAAGTGGTAGTGAGGTGCGCTAGAGGCGATAGCTTCTTGTTGTTACAAGACTGCTTACTTGACTATTGTCAACCCTGTCGTGCTGTATGATATTGATGCCACTAAATAGGTTGTGTATTGTAAATCGTTACCCCGAGTAATGAAAACGAAATTCGTTTGCAATGTATTTCAGTAGGTGTCTAAACAAAAATGTGTTCGATTTTTCAAAGCGAGCCAAACTACACCATATTTTTGAAGATACTAACAACACATGTATTTCGTCATTTCAATCCTGGAGCATGGTTAGCGGACCCTGACCCCATGATGATGACTGAGTAGACATTTGTTTAAAGTATTTAGCAAAGTACTACGTATGCCGGAGTAATAATATTTACAGGGATACTGTATGATGTGTGTTTGTGATGGTACATAGCCCTAGCATGAGTAGTAAGTATAGTGACACCGTGGCACCTGAAAATGAAGTTACTCCCTGAAAAAGCTGCCGGCTGGCTGTATTAGAGACAGCTCTACTAAATCCTTGACCTGTATGTGAGTAAATAAAAAAACTCACTCTCTAAAGAAGTCCTTCGGCACCTCAGTGTCGCGGAAGCCGAGCAGCACGGTGTCGGGCTTCATGGCGCCCAGCCCCGCCAGCCGCGACAGCTGCGCCGCGCCGCTACGGACGGTATCGGCTAGGCACAGCTCTACGAACGCTTTCACCTTTTGAAAAATTTTACAAATGGCTAAATAAGTTGAAATAAGAAATCAAAAATTCGCACACGGACAGGATTTGAACCCACGACCTTTGGCTAAGCCGAAACCAAAGGTCGTGGGTTGTGTCATTTATGGTTATGCACTCCTGCAGAGTCAACGATCCGTCGTGTGATAAATACAGGGAGTCCCAAAAAGTGGTAATGGTAAAGCGGAAGTCCAGAGATAGAGTACCTCTTGGGGCACCCGAATCATCCCCATGTGTGTTTCGCGATTTTGTAGTTTTTAAGTAATGTTTTTTTTCTAAATTTTTAAGAATTTTCGACCTGAACAACAAAAAAAAAATCTAAAAAATGTTGAAGATTTTTTGTGTTTTCTTTTTTGCAGCTAAATCTTCGTAAAATGTACTTTTATGCCTAAAATAATCAGATTCGTAACTTTGAATAGAGTTACGAAAATGTTGGTGCAAAGTGTAAAATTTACGTTACATGAATAATGGCATAAAATTTCAACTTTAAATTAAAAATTTAAACAGGTGACTCTATGGTTTTAAAGTAAGTTTCTAATACTTCTCCAGACTCTCAGCTTTATTAACCATCAAAAAAAGTAGCACTGAATGGGCTACTTTTAGCTAAAAACGGCCTTCAATTCAAGAATCGGAAAATTCTAAATAATTTGGCCATCAGATAACAAAAATATTTTTTTGCCATTTTCTCATTCTTAGCGTTAATTTGTTTGTTGTTCTTCTTCTTCATATATTTGAACCAACCGACTTTTTGACCCAAAGAAATCATATAACTATGTTAAACTCATTATATCAAGTACCATGACTGCCTCGTTGGTGTAGTGTTCAGCACGCTGAGTACTATCCACGAGGTCCCGGGTTCGAATCCCGGGTCGGACCGAGAGTGTTTGGGTTTTTCTGTCTTGAAATTACTCAGACACAGCTCTGGAGTCAGGAAGTTGGTGGTGTTAACACCCCCGAGCCTCGGAAAGCACGTTAAGCCGTTGGTCCTGCGCCTGATCTCTCTACGGTCATGTCGGACTGCCGTCTCACCGAATAATGAGAGTGAAGGAACCGAGAGTGCACCTGTGTATTGCGCACACACTTGTGCACTATAATATGTCCAGCGCAGTTGGCTAATCTCTGTTGAGATAGGCCGCCGTAGTCGAAATTCGGCTAGGAGGACATTATTATCAAGTACCTGGGCGACCGAGCTTTGCTCAATTACTACTATTTAATAAAAAGCTTTATAATTCCTAAGAATTATTTAAAAAAACTAAACTTTAATAATACACAAAAATAAACAAAAGGAAAAAAAATTGTCACCGAGCGAGATTCGAACCCAGGTCTTCTACGATTCTTCAGTCCGACGTCTTATGCATTACACCACGACGCCCATAGTCGCCGGGACGTAATTAGCGATCCAAATCTGCGTCGAACCATTACGGAAGAAATACGCATGAAAACTTGAAAACACGCGTTTTTCCAAACATAAGACTGATATAGATCGATTTTTCAACCCCGATAACCCCCACATACTAAATTTAAGCGAGACCTTTAGAGCCGTTTCCGAGATCACAAAAATAAATAAATAAATATACAAGAATTGCTCTTTTAAGGTATAAGATAGCCATACCAAAGCACGAGCATTTGTACCTAAGTCATGGCTGTCTATATGTATTTAAGTATTTCTATCCGTTATCCTAGTCACCATAGCACAAGCTCACGCTTAGTTTGGGACTAGGTAATTGGTGTGTTTGTTGAAACAATTTATTCATTTATTAAAAAAAATACCAAAAAATCTATGCCTTACCTTGAGATGGTCGATAAGCTTGAGCCAGTATTTCTGTTCAGCTGCCAGTGGATCGCCGTCGCCGTCCAGTTGGCCCACCCTGACGTGACCCAGCACGAACAAACCACCCTGTATAAAGATAATAATACCTTACGATGCCTTATACATAATTTTGTCAGAAAAGCGGTATATTACAAAATACTCGTAAAAAATCTTACAAAACAATTATTTATTGACCTAGTTAAGCGAAACCACTAAGGTTTATAATTATACTAAGCATTAAGTTTACGCAAATCAAACAAATCTTAATATAAAGAAACAATAAACTATAGATTATAGATACAAGAATTGGACAAATATACCTATACTGTTCGGTTATTAAGCATTTTTTAGTGAATCGAGAAAATGCACTTTAAGTTTATATTTTATATTTTTTACAGTTAAGTTATCTCGTAATTCCGTAGGTAGATTATTTATGAGTCGAAGAACAATATAAAATAATAAATAAAAATCGAAGACCACTTTGTCGTGGGATAGATTTAGTAATAAATAAGTAGTTACTGTATAAAAATTGCCTGCATTAATATAAAAGTGCACCAAGTTTTAAGATCATTACTTAGGTGCACTTTTCTACCAGACAATTTTTTAAAGTAATATTTTTTTTTCAAAGTGTAGAATTAATTTTTTAACGACTATGTTTTTTGAATAATCAATATTTTCGTATTTTTTCATGAATCAGGATTATTTTAGATTTTTTGGGATAGTGTACATTTACCTAGCTTTTACAAAGAGATATGTCATGGTATGGTTACTTTTATATTAATACGAAACTTTTTAGGGGCTGATTCTGGTATTTAAATACAACAACTTTTACCAACATCAAAATCGCAAAAAAAATAGGGAGGTGTTTTTAGAGTTCCGTAGCCGAATGGCAAAAAACGGAACCCTTATATACCTCATTCACCGGGCCAAGTCCAACAATGTAAACAAACCATTGACTAACCTATTAATCCTATTATCTGAAGATTCTCGGTACATTCACAAGTGAATTTCTTCACAGAACTCGCAAACACCTTAACCAATTACGCCGTAACAATATAAATACGATTATTGCATACAAACACACATAATTACACTCAAAAACGTAAATCATACGAAAAATATCATCATTTTGACAAAGACAAGAAGAGGACGGCAAATTTTATATTTTTTAATGTAGTGTTGGGAAACCAATTTTGTTCAATTGATCGATTCAATTGGTCATTCGAAACTCGCATGCTTAGTAATGTTCACCCTAAAAGGAATGATGAAGCGGCGTGTAAATAGCCGACAACACGCGGGGAGCGCAATTATGAAAGATTATGTTTGTAGATTAATTATATTGATTCATATGAAACCCACCCTGCAAATTGAAGAAAGAGAAATGGTTTCCACGTCAGCACAGAAAACTATTGGCCCACTAACCTGCAGACCGGCTCAGGGAACGCCTCACCGACTCCTCTCTCTGCAGTTCACACCATGAAGCACTTTCACGACACAGATTGTCAAATCACTGCTGGGTATTTATAACGGGTTTCTTGCAACTTCCAGCTGTCCATCACAAAGAAAAAACGAACTACTAACCAAAATTACTTTAGAAGACGCGCCTGTGAGGTCGCAAAAGTAAGGAATGCAATGCGCACAATGGCCGGCGCTCGGTGTGGTGTGCGTACAGTAGCCGAAACTATGGCGCTGGTGTCACACCTGGTGTCTCCAGGTTCAGCGACTCCAAGAGCGCGATCCTTATGGAGGGTGAACCAAATAGCTTTAGATACTAACAAATAAAAACCATTTGTAAATAATAAATTATTTTTAAAGAGATTACCTATTACTTTAGGTTTAGTAAAAATAAATATTTAAAAATTAATTTGGGTTACTTAAGGTGCCCAACCAAGGAATGATATCAAAATTATGTTGTTTCATTGTAGCATTTATTTGAAAGGTTACTGTTCATGAAATGATATGGTGTTAAAGATAAAAAGTACATTGTTTTTCTTAAATATAAAAATATAATTAAAATTGAATTTATAATTTTAAAACTCTGCCTAAAATAAAGCTTTCTTAGTATGAATCAGTTATTTAAATATTACTGAACAAATGTTACCGACTTAAAAAAATAGGTATGTATGTTTATCCGCGATTATCTCGCATGTGGCTAAATGTTTCAGTAAAGTATTCTGACTCGAAAAATCTCACCAAAAGGACTAAAATAACACTTTTAACTTCTAATTATTTGAGACCAAATAATTTGAAGTCAGTGCATGATTTAGTTTAACCTTTTTAAAATTACTTAATGCAATCAGTCGTCATTATTAAATAATATTTAACTCCTATAAACAAATAGAATAAATATTAATACATAAATTAAATGCACAAGCAAACCCGCTTGATACCCGTAGTATGCGGTAACTATACCTAAGCGCGCACTGATCGGACGGAAATGTTCGGTGCGCGGGCGGCGAACGCTCGCCAGTCGAGAGAACGCCGCCTGCAGCGTAACCCGTGTGTACCTACCGCGTGTGCAAAGGTTTTCATGTTAAATGATGTCATCCTATTGACTATTTTTAATGTTTATTCATTTAACTTTAATTTCTTAATTTTTCATGTGTGTGACCGTTGCTTTTTTCCTTTGTGTGGTTGTAAATCTTGTGCATAAACGTGAGATATTATATTTACGGACATTTAACCTTAAAATCGTCTTCAAGACGAAAGTATCTTTAAATTCACTACTAAGTTTCCTACGTTCCATTTTCAGGTAAGACCGATAGTAAATATCTTTCAGTTCGTAACCCCCTTTTTTTTTTAAATCGTTTTGGTCAAGTAAAGTTAAACCATTTCACTTGTCTTTTTTTCATTTATTGCATTCGATTGTATAATGTTCAATTGACTAAATTCCTCACTTTTTCCCAGCACTCAATATTGTCTATGGTATTCGAGCCGCCATGTTTGTTTACATTGTTGGACTTAGCCCGGTGACTGAGGTTTAGTTTCGTCAAGTCTGTCTGTCTGTCTGTCTGTCCGTCCGTATGTCACAGCCGCTTTATTCTGAAACTATTAGCATTACACAGTTACTTGGTAGGTAGGTGTATCCTGTTAACCGCTTTATTATTCTCATCATCATCATCATCATCATCAAATTTAAGAGCTAGGCTCTTGTCGGTGGAGTTTTTTCCATTCCTCTCTGCTTCTCATACAAAAAATAAAAAATAATGATATTTAAGGGGATACATGAAACTCCCATACATGAAACTAAAACAAGAAAAAAAAGTCAAACCTATGCGTGTGTACCTAGGGGTGTCTGTGGATTCTGTGTCGTGGTCTGTGGTCGTTTAAAATGACATCGAGGTTCCTAAAACCATTTTCTCTAAAAGTCTAACGTTTGAGAGATAGACGCTTCCAAAGTGGTAAAATGGGCGTCCCCCCATCTAACTTTTGAACTAATAAAGTGTAAATAAAAAAAAAAATGCATGATGTAGATCGTTACAAATTATTTCAACGAAAATTGGTTTGAACGAGATCGAACTAGTAGTTTTTGAGATAGGTATGGCACATTTTCAACAACCGCAAACATAACTTTGTTCTTTATACAAACATTATAAAAAACAAAGTTATATTTGCTGTCAACAAAATATTGTGGTAGTTTGGCTAAGTGGAAGTAAGTGGATCCTAATTCAGTTAAAGTAGGCACGGAACCAGAGCGCGAGAGATCCAGATCTCGACGCTCCGCTCCACGAGGCCTATCGGACGGCCAAGAAGGACCTGAGGGTCGCCATAGCGCAGGCCAAGGCGCAGGCGAGAAAGGAGATGCTGGCCGACCTTTCCAGGGATCCGTGGGGGCGCCCGTATCTCACGGTTCGGGGGAAACTCCGGCTATGGGCAGCCCCAGTCACGGAGACCTTGGAGCCGGCTCTCCTGGACGCAGTCGTGTCCGGCCTGTTCCCCTCTAGGGGGGAACACGTGCCACCGGCCATGCGACCCCACCCGCCTGCTTCCACAGCGGACCCGGAGCCCGTCTCGGAGGGCGAACTTGGCGGCGCGCTCCTTAGGCTGCGCGCCAAGAACAAGGCCCCGGGACCAGACGGCATCCCCGGCAAGGCTCTGGTGGTTGCCGCTGGATGTCTGGACATCCGACTTCGGCGGCTATACACGGCATGCCTTGCCCAGGGACGTTTCCCTCCGCTGTGGAAACAAGGCAGATTGGTCCTTCTTCCGAAGGAAGGCCGTCCGGCGGACTCACCCTCGGCCTATCGACCCATCGTCCTGCTGGACGAGATCGGGAAGCTCTTCGAGCGCATAATTTCCGTGCGCCTCGTCCGGCATCTCGAGGGGACGGGGCCTGGGTTGAGTGAGTTCCAGTTCGGCTTCCGTGCCGGGCGCTCGACCATCGACGCGTTGCTCAGGTTGCGTGAGCTTGCAGAGAGTGCGGTGTCCCGCGGCGAGGTGCTGTTGGCGGTGTCCCTCGACATTGCCAACGCGTTCAACACCCTGCCGTGGGCGAGCATCAGGCGGGCCCTCGAGTATCACGGGGTGCCCGCCTACCTGCAAGCAGTGATCGCCGATTACCTAAGCGATCGCGAGGTGATGTGCGTCACCCCGAGAGGAGTGGTTCGCAGGCAGTCGTCGTGTGGCGTTCCGCAGGGGTCGGTTCTAGGACCACTCCTGTGGAACATTGGCTACGACTGGGTCCTCCGCGGCAGTCTTACTACGGGGGTGGGCGTAACCTGTTACGCCGACGACACCCTCGTCACTACCAGCGGAGTCAACTTCGTCGAGGCGACGCGACGCGCGACTGCCGGCGTCGCAACTGTGGTGCAGCGGATCCAGAGGCTGGGACTGGAGGTGGCGCTCGATAAATCTGAAGCCCTGTGTTTTCACGGGCCTCGACAAGCGCCACCAGCAGGGTCCCATCTCTCTGTGGGCGGCACACAGATTGTACTAGGGCGAACCCTCAAATACTTGGGGCTGACGCTGGACCCCCGCTGGAGTTTCCGCGCCCACTTTGAACGGTTGGCGCCGAGACTCCTGCGGGTGGCCGGAGCGCTCGGCACGTTAATGCCGAACTTGGGTGGGCCCTCTTCATTCAGCCGGCGTTTGTACATGGGCGTCGTGCGGTCCATGGCCCTGTACGGGGCACCGGTGTGGTACGACGCCATGTCGGATCACAACGCTATGCTGATGAGGAGGGCGCAGCGCCACTTGGCCATACGGGAAATCCGCGGCTACCGCACGGTCTCGGCGGATGCCTCCCTCGCGTTGGCCGGGAGCATGCCATGGGATCTCCATGCACTGGTCCTCGCCGCTCTTTATCAGTGGCGGGGAGACCAGAGGTCCCAGGGGCAAAGGCCTGCACCACGTGAGGTCGAGGCGGAGCGGGCTCGGTTGGAGCAGTCCACCGTGGAGCGGTGGCAGGATCGCCTGGCCGTCAGCCGAGCCGGTCGACGCACCTGTCAGGCCCTCCAGCCTGTGCTGGAGGAGTGGATGCGTCGTGGGCACGGTCGCCTGTCCTACAGGCTGACCCAAATACTGACTGGCCACGGCTGTTTTGGGGCGTACCTCGCCCAGATTGGTCGCGAGTTGACCGGGCGGTGTCACCATTGTGACGGCCGCGAGGAGGATACCGCGCAACACACCCTCGAGTCGTGCCCGGCCTGGGCGAGGGAGCGCGAGGACCTCATCGCGGTAGTCGGAGGTGATTCGTCACTCGCTGCCATCGTGGCGAGGATGGCCGGATCCAGGGAGGCGTTTGCAGCCGTGCAAACCTTCTGCGAGAGCGTGCTCCTGCAGAAGGAGGAGGCGGAGAGGGTGCGAGAGGCTTCGGCTGACGCCCCGATGATCCGCCGCCGACGCACAGGCCGCTGGAGGGGACGCTTTGCTCTCCTCCTGCCGCCTCCCTGAAGGACCCCGGGTGTACTCGGTGCGGGGGTACCGATACGCCCACACGGGGTCGCAGCGGCGCGTGTGTGTTCCCGCGCGTCGTTGCTTGTACCGAGGAGGGGGCTGCTCTCCCCTCCTCGAAGCCGGGCGGGACCCTGTCATATTCGTGGGCCGCAGCTGGGAGCGAGTGCGTGGTGGCATAGCGTCGGCTGAAACCCATGCACTCGCACCGACAACAGCACCGGAGGACACCGTCAGGTTTTTAGTGGGTTGGAGCCCCACATAACCCCCTCTACCATCCCCGCTGGCGGGGGGGTATGCACCGCATTTTCCTGACGCTAAAAAAAAAAAAAAAAAAAAAAGGCACGGAACCCTTAGTACGCGAGTCCGACTAACACTTGGCCAGTTTTTTTTTTTTGAGATTTCAATGTTGGTCTTATAGTAAAAGTTGTTGTATTTGAGCACTAGAATCAACCCCTAAGAGGTATTGCATTAACGAAAAATAATCTTGTATAGGTACCTTCTTCTGATCATTGACGAAGTCGATAAGCGGCGCCGACTGTCGTGGCGACGCCACCAGCAGTAGCATCTGCGGTCTCCAGAACTTTACGTGTTCGCGACGAGGATCCAGAAGTAACAGGTATTTGCGGACCTGGGTAACAAAAATGTGAGATATTTAGTTACCCTCGGCCTAAATGTCTTAGGTTCGATTGCCTGAAGGTCTTCGTACAATGCCTAGATAAAGAATCTTTTGCCTTATGTTTTTATTATATTTCGGTGCTTTACCAACATTTCAAAGTAAAAAAAGAATATTGGTTTTTGTTTTTGTTTAAAAATTCCATTAATTTCATTAGTAGTTATTTAACAATATATCGTAAATGGTAACACTTTGTTTTTTTTTTAAATGCTATATAGTAGGGCACCAAGCAAATAATCTAAACGTACCTAAATTATTATTCCTTATTTACTGGATACCTTGTATACTAAGATCTAACTCTATCAACTGTATTCTTTTTAGGGGGCGATACTTCTGTTCTAATACAATAACTTTTACTAAAGGACCAACATCGAAATCTGAAAAAAAATAAGGATTTTCGCATAAACACTGTAGCTGATCGAGAATAAAAAGTTCAGTGGTCTAGAATAAAAAGGGTTAAGGACTTGTCCTCTTTTTGTATGGAGGCTGGTTTTTTAATCCAAGATATTACCAACCACCAATACCTTATATTTATCTTTAAGCTACAAAAATATGAAACACGTAACCATAGAAATCTGAATTTTAAACGCCTCCATTTTTGAGAAAAAGTATGTTTTGTAATGAGGCATCATCCATTGATCATTACTTGTACTTCCTGGCTGAATGGCTATGTACCATTTCCTTTCCACTGGTGGATAAATACTACTCGGTACTACCAAAGATTATATAAAAGGTACTACTGTCAATGGAATGACAATTTTGCTATCAATTTTTTTTCATGCGTTAATTGGTATAGACGAAGGTGCGTTTTATGTACAGACAAAGAGAAAAATAATTTCAATTTTTCTCTAAATCGGAGGCCTTAAAAAATATTTTAATTATGCAGAAAGGCTAGTTTTTGTGAACACTTTCATATAATATTTAGTTTATTCGGGTTAGAAATATTGACGAATAAAAAACCATTAATGGACAAGTCCTTTCGCTGATTTTGTGTTTAAAGGTGCTTGTACTCATCAAATGCAAAAACTTTAATTATGGGTTTAACGTCAAAACACTGATTTTTTTACCTACAAAACTCTTAAAGTAGTGATCAGCTCAATTTTTTTTTGGGATTTTATATTGGTCCAATAGTAAATGTTGTTCTATTAGGGCTGCAGAATCACCCCCTAAAACACAGTTGATTTTATTAGACCTTGTATATCTGATAAGCTCACCTGGTGGAATATCAGCGCCTGACTGAGACTACCCCACTTGGGCTCAGCGGCAGCAGGCGACAGGAGGTGTAGGGCTACCACCAACGAGCAACAAGCCAGGGCTGCCCCCAAGGCGTATAGAGGACGGAGGGCGAACATCAGACCTGCACACCCTAGCAGACCGAGCAGGGATGTCAGCCAGGAGAAGTGCTTGAATGTTGGCCTAAAAACAATATCACAGAATAAGTACTAGTACCTCGTACAGAAGTTTGACTTTGCAATGAAATTCAAAGAAATATCTACTCAATGTTGTCAACGATATGGTGTAATTCAGTTCGCCTCAGACTCAAGCACATTTTCGTGTAGACACCTACAGAAATACATTGCAAGATAATTTCATTCTTATAACTCTGGAATATGATTCATAATACACTTAACCTATTCAGTGTTGTTCTATCACGCAACGCGATCGGGTTGACTGCCACAAGAAGCGACTTACGCCATCTAGCGCATCATTCTAGGACTTTATTCATGCTGTCCAGCCAGCAACCTAGTGCCGCGCACCGCCGATTAAAAAAAACGCGCGAGAGTGTCGCTGCCGGCTAGCGACACCCAACTTGTTTTAGCCCCATGCAAGGGGTCGCCGCGCGTAGGTACGTTTTTGCTACCTACGCGGGGAGTTACACAGGCCTGACAATATGTAGGTGTTACAATTTAGAAACAATTGCAGCGATTAAATAAATAATAATTAATAAGTAAATAAATGTTGGACAACAGCACATACATCATTGCTCAGATTCTAAAGTAAGTAGCTAAAGCAGTTGTGTTATGAAAATTAAAACCAATGGTAATATGTAATGGTAGTGACAATGGTAGAGACAATACAGAAAAAATAATTTTCTATATTGAACCGACCGGAGATCGATCCCGGGACCTTTCAATGGATTGGACGGGATATGATTTTGAGTGTATACAGACGAAGTCGTGGGCAACAGCTATAATAAAATAATAGTTATAGAAAGGAGTTGTTAGAATACATACCTGAAATTCGGCGCAGAGGCTAGATCTAGCCCCAAACAAGCTAGATTGATAGCGAAGTAACTTGTCATAAACAGCACAGAGTTTACCTGAACAAATTAGTGAGTAATATAACAATTATTATTTCTAAATGACCTTACATGATTTCGTTTGAATTATTTATTAGGTTGTCATGACAAAAAATAATAAGTAAAAAAATATTTGGAACCACGAAGAAAATAAGCATTCGGCTTTTTAATTATTGTTATTTTTACGCCGCTATTATTGTTTTTTTGCCAGCCTAGTGGTTAACTGTTAGAAAAAGTTTTAAATCCGCCATCTTCACTTCTTTGTTTGTGCAATAATAATAAATAAAAACAAGTACATACCTGAGCAATAGCATTCAGCGATCCGGCCATAATACCAATTTGTACCAGCAACCAGGAAATTATAACCGCGAGGACTGGATTGCCAGAGTGCAAAGCCACCGGTCGTAGAATAAAACCTACAAAATTAATTCAGTGTTATCTCTTCTTTCCTTAAACTTTTTTCCGGAAAAAGCATTATTGCCTGACCAAGAACAATATTGTCTGGACTGAAATCGTAAAGCGTTATGGGTTCTTCAAGTTTTTTTTTATTAAAACTGATTCTCACCGAAAATGTTGTCTTTAGCGAGCGCTTCTAAGACTCTTGAAGCTCCAATCAAATTGGACAATCCAGCCGAAAAAGTAGCCATTAGCATACCTGAAAAAATAATTGTCATTTTAACAGCCGCAATGAATCTATGGAGGGATCCCACTTAATATATTTATCCATACTAATATTATAAATGCGAAAGTGTGTCTGTCTGTCTGTTGCCTCTTGACGCTTAAACCACTGAACCGATTGAGATTAAATTTGGTATGGAGACAGTTAGAAGTGGAAAGGACATAGGCTACATTTTGTCGCGATATAAAAACATTAAGGGGGTGAAATGAGGGATGAAAGTTTATATAGAAAATCCAACTCTTGCGAGCGAAGTCGCAGGGAACCACTAGTTTATAATAAGTTCATACACACACACATATAATATGTGGAATCTAACTACAAATCGACTTATTCATTTAGTTGAATAGCCGAAATAAACATAAAAATCGGAAAAAACTTGATGTAGTTTTTTAGGCATACTTTATAATTGGACAAGTCAGGGTTATAAGAATTTGAATATATAACTACGAAAATTTGTGCTAAATAATACTTTCATTTAGCTTTAAAAGTTATAAACTTTGCGTTTTCTTGTTCAGTACTTTAACCCCTCCTATGCTGGAAGCCGCACAAATTTGTACCCGTCGTCTGCGGCAATATGGCGAGCTTCGAGAGCGCACTGAGTAGGGTGCAAAATTTATTGAATTTATCTGATAAATTCTTTGAAAGTCAATCATTTAATGATTTATTGTAAAAGTAGGATAACCAATGTATTCTCTTATGTAAAACCTAAAGCTGAAACATTTCTTATTATTTTCTTTTTAATTGGTATTTGGACCGTATATGCAACTTACCACTACCTGTAGAAACGTAGAGATTTCAAATATTTTCTCAAGTTATTTTTTGTTTACATTTACTTTACCCTTTAAAACAATAAACAGTCAATCTATTGATATGAAAAACACAATGCTTTTTGCACAATTGCATTCGTATTAGAAAATCACACATCACTGCAAATAATTTGACAGTTGGCACTGGTTCAAACTCAACTTTCTTATTCATCTGGAGCCCAAATGGCGCAGTATTTGATGTAACTAAGTACTTGGTTTTGTTAAAAATATATCATTTTTTATTTATAATGCACAAAAAGTGTATAATTCACAGAAATAATCAAGTTTTTCTAGCAAATACCAATTTAGTACCCTATTTGACAAGGCTTTTTTTATAGATAAAATTCGAGGTTTTCTAACTCTCTTTACACTTTGGAAATGACTGTTTGATAAAGTATATGCAATAAGGTTTCCAAAGATGTGACACACTTATAACATCCAATAGAAAAAAGTTTAGCAAAACGTTAAAATAGACGAGAGTAAATAACGGTCTTTATTCATTTCATGTACGCATGTGTGTGTGTATAAATAAGTGCGCCGGGTGCGGAAGCGTAGAGCTGCGCTCCTCTTGGGAACTGCTAACTGCGTAAGCGTATATCTACGCTGCTATACAGGTGGTTTACTTTTGTGCTCGCTGAGGGTTTGTCAACTTTTGTTATACAATAGTCAACTTTTATTAAATAAAATTCAAAACACCTTTATTAGTCTTCATTTTCATGTGAAAACATGGAGTTATTATGATATATTTTTTTACATTTTTGCGCATCTAAGCGCCGAAATAAAATATTCTAACATATGATAACCAAGTATAATTAAATTACTTATGCCAGTTTCTGAAGTGCAAATAAATACTTTTGGAATATTTTACTTAGAGAATACTTATTTTCTGACAATATTAGTACCAAATTATTACTATTATAGCTGTATCTCCTTACGTAATTATTGAAAAGTACACAGTAAAGTGTTGTAAATTATCGTGAGCGCGTAGATATGCGCTTCAGCGTAGCAGGGTCGGGATGAAAGTAGCGACAACCTGTATATCAACACGGTTGACGACGTATACGTATGCGCTACGTCGTCCATCTTGCTCTTATGTGTACGTGTAAATTCGCTAACCGTCGAAAAAAAATTGATTTTATGTATTTAATTAGGTTTTGATATGGTCTTTCATTACAAATCTACTCTGCCGAGGAAATTATCTTTACCGTAGTTATATCAACAAAGCATTACAAGAAACGTACTATTTACAAACCAGTAAAATAAATCGGCTCCTTACAACAGTTACACGGGTCAGCTCATTTGAAGAAATATTTTTCATGTAAAAGCAAAGTATAAACTTGTGTTTTGTACAGTTTTTAGTTCTAAATTGAATAACCAACCATAAAATGTAGTATAACCACACCTCCAAGTTGTTTTTTCTTACAAAAAAAGCAGTTTTTTCGCACTCAAAATTACGACCCTCGTCACTCTTGGAGTTCGAATTTGAATTAGCCATAAAAACGGTTCTGTGGGCTTCAGTCAATGAGTGAATTTTTTAAAAGTTCGTTCATTTATCAGGGAATAAAAATAAAGAAATATAGACCTTATTCCGAAATGTTTCAATTTTAAAATCGAATAAAACATGTCGCATGTGACCGGCGCGTAGATCTACGCTTAAGCACTTAGTGGGGTGCGCGGAGATCTACGCTTCAGCATACGAGAGGTTAAAAACATTGCAACGATTTAAACTCGACCGAGGCTTTATCCATGCCTAATGGGACCAAGATATGGGGTTCATATTATAACAAGTATAGATAAGCTAGATCTAATAAGGTTCACCAAAGCAATATTTCGGCATATAATTGGCCCTGGTCGAAGGTGCGTCCGAAAGTATTTTATACAGTCACCAGCACGCCAAACTATACCTTTTGTTGCAAAAGCTCCCCTTTTACATCTGCTTAACATATAATATTTTTATAATTTAAGCAATAAATTATTGTTTTTTTAAGTGATAAGCATTCACTTTGCAATCTAAATATATTATTCAAGTTCGCCAGAGGCGGTCATTTTTTCAAGTGCAATAATATATTTATAATTTAAGCAATTATTTTGCAAGTTTTTACGAAATTAAATCTAATTTCGCTCACAAAACGCACGATTAATTTTTGTAAGCGAAATTAGATTTAATTTCGTAAAAACTTGCAAAATAATTGCTTAAGTTATAAAAATATTATAAGTTAAGCTGATTTCATCTTATGGATATATGCGGGTACATTCCCCAAGTATTTATGAAATCGAACGCCGGCTCACTGGCGTAGCAAGCACTTGCAAAAATTCGTCGTCTGACTAACGTCCTCCGTAGCTTAGTTGGTAAGAGCACTCGCCCGGATAACGAAGGGACGTGGGTTCGAGTCCCACCGGATGACACAGTCGATTAATTTTTGTGAGCGAAATTAGATTTAATCTTCTTAACAGCTTAGCTTGATATATTATCCTCTTTAGGTAGAACTAGTACAGTCGGAAGCACATCAGTTTACCCATTTAAACTGCGAAAACAGCATTTATTTTGTGGGCGATCTCAAGGTCAAAGTGGGGTAGACCGATGACGTGAGGCCGTGTTTACGTAATAGACTCACCCACGGCTATAAACGGTGGCCACACATTAGCCGGCAGCAGATAAACGTAGTTGTTCTGAAGCAGTTCCCTAGAGCAAGTCGCTGCAGTTAGTATGCTGAGCGCACAGTACGAAATGCCGGTGAAGAGTAACGCTGTCAATGTACCCATTGGTATACTCCTTCCTGGGTTCTTTAGTTCACCTGGGGAAATATAAAAAGATCAATATAAGTTTGGCATGATGAGGAGGAAAACTATGATTGTATGTTTCGGCAGGATTCGAATAGTAATCTACTTCTTGTATGGCACATAGCAAATCACTCAACAAACTGTGTTTGTGTGTGTTGATAGGAAAATTTTACACACTTTACTTGTAATTTTTAAATTAAAATTACTATAAAAGCTGTAAATTGGAGAAATATTGTAAATTTTCATGACATTGTATTGACAGAGTTGAATTGAATTGAGAAAAAAATGAGCGCCATGAGTGGATGTTGGTATGGATTTTCGGCGGTCGTGATAAAAATACATCCTTTACTTAGTAAAAGTAAAGTTAGCCTACATAGGTCCCACTGCTAGGCAAAAGCATCACCTCAACTATATGGAGGTACGATCCATCCTTTACTTATTACACATAAAAATACAAGAATTTTAAGCAAATTGTTTAATTTTCTTGCTGCAAAACATACTAACTGATGTCAATTCTTTTAACAAGAAAAAGAACAATATTGACAACAAAAGTCGACACACATGTTTCATAGTGACACTTACCACTCATATTAGCTCCAGCCATGACGCCAGTGACACCAATGAACAGCACACCAAAAACCGAAGCAAAGTCCACCATATCCCCACTAGTGGTGGTATAATCCTTCCCGTAGGAAGGGTATAGGTTCTCCATGAAGGTCTCCATACTAAGCCCCGTGTAGTTGAAGCTGGTTTCGTTTGAGATCAAGTTAGTATCTGGTTTCGGTATCTGTAGAAGACGAAAGAAAACCCACGTTAGAGATTTTCTAGGTTGCATTGTACAGTCAGCAGCCCGTCAGGTCACCCATATAAACTACGTAAACAGGTTTTATAACGTAGGAAATATAGGCGGTTTCGAGGTCAAAATGGGGTAGGCTTAAGTACGTTCGGACGGTGTTTGCGACCTGTTTTGTTCTAGTAGGCCAGATCATCCATTTTTGCTAATGAAAGATCCGTCTGAATGACCGAGTAAGAAGAGAAACAGTGTGGTATAAAAAGAGAAAGAGGACGAAATCAGAATTTGATGATCAGAGCGAAAGGATGACGCCTTAAAAGCTAGGGAATGAGATAGTTTAAAGCTCCAGCTTTATACTATCCTAGCTTCAGCTAGCAACAGAACGGGTTAGGTAAATAGACAGAATGGTAGAGAGAAAGAAAAATAAGTATATAGCGAACAAGATCGCAAAAGGAACAATGATGAAGCTTAGTGTACTTTAGCCCGAAATACTACTGTTACAAGTCAGACATAGAGTACATGATCCATCCTCGGCCGCACCGTCACTTATCAGGAGGAGATATTGTGGCCAAATGTCTGACCATTTCAACAAAAATACCTTGAAAGACTACTCACACTCATGGGGGCAGTAACGAAAAAGCTGACAAACGCGCTCGCCAAGCAGACCAGCATGGTAGCCCAGGCTGGTGCGGGCGAACAACGCCGAACCCGCCAGAGACACCGGTAAAGGAGCCACGAGCGATAATGCTTTCATGTCATCGTAATAAGGTCTCAAATCGAATGCGCCTCATACTAATGCTCGTGACTGTACTACACCCGCCTATCCGAGTCTGATCGTCAGCTGCTTTTTGCAAATTAAGCGAGGAAAAGAAGGATCGATGTATGAATAAGACGTTCGATACGAGAGGATGAGAGCGTGAAAGAGGCGGTGATATCGAAAAAAAGGGAATAACATAGTGTTAAACAGGTCAAATAGAATGGTGGAGAGGGAAAGGGAATTCACTTGTTAGCGCAAGAAACCGCAATAGGAATAATGCAGAATAGGACACTTCAGCTTGAATAATCTATATATTACAGATTACTTACACTCATGGGGGCAGTAACGAAGAAACAAACGCGCTCGCCAAGCAGACCAGCATGCTGGCCCATATGGCCAGCCTGGTGCGAGCGAACTACGCCGTGCCCGCCGGACACCGGTACCGGTATAAGAGCCACGGGCGATGATGCCTTCACGTTATCGTAATAAGGTCTCATATCAAATTTCATTACTACTACACTTCTTACATTCTTTCTTTTTTCTACATTCTTTCGAGTCTGATCGTCAGTTGTTTCGAACGTGGTATTCTAACAACTGTCTACTGCTGGATATAAAACCTAATGCTTCCTAAATGGTTCCGATCGTCAACTGTTTCTTCTGTTTGCGACTTCATTCTAGCAAGTCAGATCGTCAGCTGGTTTTGGAAATATAAGATCCTTTTGATTGAGCGAGTGAGAGAGAAAACAGTGTGATATAAAAAGAGAAAGAGGACGATGTCACAGTGAGATGATCAGAGCGAGTGGACGAATTGAGAGCGTAAAAGCAGCGAAAAGATCGAATGAGAGAGAAGAGACAATGTAACGCAAGAGCAACAGAACGGGCAAGTTAAATAGACAGAGAGAGAGAGATAAAGAGAAGTGGCCAGCGAACAAGACTGAGAAGTTATTATGAAGGTTAGTAAGGTACTTAAGCCTGAAACAAGATTAAATACTTACACTCATGGGGGCAGTGACGAAGAAGCTGACAAACGCGCTCGCCAAGCAGACCAGCATGGTGGCCCATATCGCCAGGCTGGTGCGAGCGAACAACGCCGCTCCCGCTAGTGACACCGCTAGCCCCACCCCGTTGAGGCACGACCGGTAGAGGAACCGGTACCACCAGCCGTCCGGTATGCCGGGGCTGGAGTGGACTAGGTAGCCTGGAAAACGAAAAAGGAGGTTACGTAGTAGGGGCAAATATGAATTTAGTAGGTAGTTTGTTGTTAGGTCTAGAAATCATGTATGTTTTCTGGTTGCAATAAAAAGTATCTATCTATCTATCTATCTATCTATTCTGGCAAATGGAAGGTTGTTTGGAAGATATTGTTATTAGCAATAAGACCACCCAAAATTTACAACTTACAACATGTGTACTAGGCTCGACTCCAATGTGCCCTAAGATTTAATTAAGGTTCAGTCTCTCTCTCTCTTTCTCTGCCAAACAAACGAATAGAGACAGTGCATATTACCTTAGAAACGTCATACCAAACAGCTGTCAATTGCTATGGAAATTAGGGAATGCATAGACAATTTAGTAGAGATGGCATTCGATGAAGACTAAAGTTTGACTAACTAAAGTTTAAAAAACTTGATGGCCAGTGATAGCTCATCTATACTTAAAAATCATCTTTTCGGATGATAAACAAAGTAAGACCAGCGATGAAAATATTCACATTATTATGTTATTATTAAAACTCTTTAGAAGACTAACCCACTGTGCCCTAGACACGTCAATCTTAACATACTTAAGAACTGTTATTGAATTACCAATTGAATCTGAACTCTATCACTTCTCACCATTAGGTCCAAAGTTCTCCACCAGCGCTTCGGTGCAGGCCGATATGCAGAGGGCGCTGGATACAACGTTGGCGAAGAAGAATAAGGTGCCGATGGCGCCTCCAAACTCTGGGCCTAGGGTTCTGCTTATCATGACTGTGGGTGTTGTTCAGGAAATATTGTAAGAATTTTAAAATACTGGTAAATATTTTTATAATGAAGCAATTTGTTTGTACGAAATTATGTGTCATCCGGTGGGACTTGAACCCAACACCCTTCGCTATTCGAGCGAATGCTCTTAAATTTGATTAAATATTGGTTATTTGGTTTAAATATTGGCTTGATTCTAAGCCGACCGTCGACGACGACCGTCTTGGTTATCCTAGTCACCATTTTTTTTTCACCGTCAGGAAAATGCGGTGCATACCCCCCCCCCCCCCCGCCAGCGGGGATGGTGGAGGGGGTTGTGTGGGGCTCCAACCCACTAAAAACCTGACGGTGTCCTCCGGTGCTGTTGTCAGTGCGAGTGCATGGGTTTCAGCCAACGCTATGCCACCACGCACTCGCTCCCTATCCTAGTCACCATAGCACAAGCTTACGCTTAGTTTGGGGCTAGGTAATTGGTGTTTGTTGAATTTTTTTAGTAGCCCTGTCCTGTAATAATTTTATAATATTAAGCCGTCGTTGTCTTGCCTTACAAAATGTGCAGTTAAGGAAAACTACACTTCATGTTGTTAAAGCATAAAGGCACAGTAAATATATTTAAATTTCCGACCTTGGGCATGTACGCGCGAGCTGACATTTCGAATAGAAGGTATTAAGAATCTTCTTTTTTTAAATAGCGCCATAAGGTGGTGAAAAAAATTATATAAAAAAACAAAAGAAGGCACAATTATTTCCAAAATATAGTGGTGTCTCTTCCCAGATGACACATATTGTTATACCCTACGTGCCCCTACACCTGCACACGTGAAAACCTGTACAACGCTACTGATAATGCTCTGTTAGTCACAGAGTATTGCTCCTTAAAAATATAACGCCAGAGTCGACACGATAAGAAGAAAAGGATACAATACACCCCTCCCCCCTCCACGGCTCCGTTGGTCGACACAGCACAAATGGACGTCACGGTGAACAGCACTATGAGGTATGCCATCGCGAACTGGCCCAGAGTGACAAGGAGACCAGCGTTGCCGACCAGGTACCCTGAAAGAAATAGCTATATCTTTAAAATTGTAAGACCCAGAATCTTGATTAAAAGTATTTAGCTCTTGAAATAATTAAATAACAGCTCGAAGTCAGAAAGTTGGTGGTCGGTACCACCCCCGTGTCTCGAAAGGACGTTAAGCCATTGTTCCTGCGCCTGATCTCTCTCCGGTCATGACGGGCTGCCGTCTCACTGAACTTTGAGAGTGAAGGGACAGAGAGTGGTCGAAATTTGGCCAGGTTTTGCTTAGCATTATATTATAGGGCATTTAGCTCCATAGTGGTTCATCCATTTAAATAATTCAACCAACTTCATCGATTTGTATGCGCTATAACATTTTAAATGACGCACCAAATTCGATAAATACACATTTTTGTAATAGCTAGGGCGCTGTTTTGTATTCTACATATATAAATATATTATTGCACTTGAAAAAAAAAACGACCACCAGAGGCGGGAATCGAACCCGCGTTCCTCGCATACCGGGCGATTGCCTAACCTCTCGGCCACCCTGGCGTTGGCAGAGCCTGTCGAAATTTTCAAGTGCTTCTTAACGCTGTTATGCCGCGTTGCTTTAATCAATGTTATTGGGATTATACCCTCAACACTCGAAAGAAATACTATTGCAAGTATTTAACAATCGAAAGATGAAGCTTGCAAATAAGAGAATTATTGTTTTTAAGTGATAAGCATTCACTATGCAATCTAAATATATTATTGCACTTGAAAAAAACGACCACCAGAGGCGGGAATCGAACCCGCGTTCCTCGCATACCGGGCGATTGCCTAACCTCTCGGCCACCCTGGCGTTGGCAGAGCCTGTCGAAATTTTCAAGTGCTTCTTAATATATTTAGATTGCATAGTGAATGCTTATCACTTAAAAACAATAATTCTCTTCTACATATATGCCAAAGGTTAAAAACTACTTCGGAGATAGAACCTTAAAGAAGCGAATACCATACCTTTTTAATAGTTTGCCGGAAGACATTCGAAGAGAAAGAGATAAGAATAAATTTAAACGTAATTTAAAAAATATTACCTCAGCACATTGAATACATAAATATAATCTGTAAATAACTTTAAAAGAGACTCACTTGATCCTACAGACAAACTGTGTAAATAGTTTTGTAGGACTTTGTTTATAAAAATGTACTATGTTGTTTTCTTAATACGAGGGTCAAACTGAAAGTTCTTAGAAAATCAAAAACTGATTACATTAGCCAGTTATTAGTTTTATTATATCTTTTCAAAATATTGTCCATTGACGTCAATACACCGCTGCATGCGATGGAACCACTGGGAAAAGCACTTTGCCCACTCGTCCTTAGGGGTCTCTTCAATGGCATCGCGATAAGCAGCCACCGCTTCTTCAGCATTCATAAACCGCTTTCCTTTAAGTTTTTCTTTAATTTTTGGAAATAAATAAAAATCACAAGGCGCGAGGTCGGGGCTATACGGCGGGTGACCCAGTAATTCAACGTTTGATGTCGCCAAATAGTCGATCGTTCGCTTGGCGGTGTGCGACGAGGCGTTGTCGTGGTGAAGGAGGATCCTACTGCGAGGTCGTTTCTCTCGAACTTTTTCCAAGACAAGTGGCAAACAATTGGTAGTGTACCATTCTGCAGAAACTGTTTTTTGATCCTCTAACACAATTGTTGCGAAATGACCTATCCTTCCAAAGAACGAGGCCACCATTTTTTTTCCCGCACTTCGATCTCTCTTCACTTTAGTTGGCAACTCCTCGAAAGGAAACACCCACTGAGCAGATTGTCTTTTGGTTTCAGGATCATAACAGTAAATCCAGCTTTCGTCACCTGTTAGTATGTCGAACACAGCATTTGAGTCACCTCCGTTAAATCTTTCAATCATTTTACGGCACCAATCCACACGATGGAGTTTTTGAGCCTTAGTCAAATTATGAGGTATCCACCGGGCGCAAAGCTTCCTGACCGCTAAATGTTCGTGAAGGATTTTGTGCACTTGACTCATACCGATGCCTAAGCTTGTCCGAATCTGCTGATAGGTCACTCTTTTGTCAGTCTCTATCATACGCCGCACAACACAGATGTTATTTTTAGTCGTCGCCGTAGAAGGCCGTCCCTCACGTACATCATCAGTGAGATTAGTGCGACCACGTTTAAACTCATTAAACCAGTTGTAAACAGTCGCACGAGATGGGGCTTCATCGTGAAAGGCCAATCGTAGTCTATCATAACTTTCTTGTTGACTTAAATGACATCGAAAGTCATAAAAAATCATTGCACGAAAATTTTCTTGTGTTAAATTCATTTTGACGTGACACAGACAATTTTCAATTTGCCGCCAAGTCGTAAAACAAATGACAAATGAATGAAATATATACTCAGTAATATTGCAAAGAGTTCTATTTTCAAATTTTAGAATATTTTTTTTATTATATTGTTTATAAGTTGCCAGTTCTAAGAACTTTCAGTTTGACCCTCGTAACTAAATAAATAAAAAATATAAATAAAAATGCTTTTCTTTAGGTTTATTTCGTAGGAACAAAAAGATTGTCAGCTTTTAACTATGATTTTTAACATAGTTGATTGACTAATTACAAAACCTAAACAATCATTTGTACTCATCTGTATAAGACTTATGGTTGACTGGTGAAGAATGCTTTTGGCATTAAGACCGCCGTTTGTTCAATTATTTTATTCGTACAGAAAAAGTATTTCCCGCCTCTGGTTTAAATTTTTTCAATAGCAAAATCAAAATCTTTAAATAATTATAGTTTACCACCGTTTATAAAATGAAATGAAATTCATTTATTCGGCACGGAAATCGATTTAGGTTATACATTAAAGATCAAGTGTGTGCCAAAAAGGTTCCTGCTCAGCATAAATCGTGACAGCACAAAGCATACTGATTGTCAGCAGGAACCACTTGGGCACTGTGTACACACATACCAAGAATTAAAACAAAATAAAATAATAGGTGACAAAAAAAATGATGTATTTATTCAATGTCATACAAAACTATCAATTAACAATTATTGCTCAACTAAATGAATGTTCATACTATCAACATAGCAATTAAATTATGACAGTTTAGAGCGCGCTTGCGTCCTAGTTTGTTTGCACATGTTATGACTAAGACCGATAAATTAAATAGAGGGTAACATTATGTACTCGTACATCGTACACATAATCAAAGTAATTTTAATGCTTACAAGTATGGTCTGTATTATTATTTTCTATTGATAGAATGCGGAAATCACGAATGCCAGTAAGATATATGCCAGCAGTTAGTTTTACTCATCGCCTATCCATTGCTGCTCTTAAAAGCAATAGGCATATGTACTTTTTAATCTTTATTTTATTAGGGAGGCTATTACAAAATATAGTAAGAAAATACTTTGTTTGGAAAAGAAATGTTAAATATATTTACACAGCTAATTAATAAAAATTTGGAGGCCGCTAAATCACAGAAAATTATTTAATCTAAACGTAAAAATAAGTAATTATCACCAATATTGTAATTATAAGTCAGCCTATTAGATCCCACTGCTGGGAAAAGGCCTCACCTCAACTATGAGGAGGAACGAGCCATACTTCACCACGCGGGCTCAGTGCGGATTGGTGGAGGGGTGTATGTAAGGCAAGTGACAAACCTTACTGTCAGAAGTTATCAAGCCGCCCTAGGGCCTCTGACTAGGCTTAACGACTAATACCACAGATATTAGCCAGGACCAACTGCTTAACGTGCCTTCCGAAGCACGGAGATGCTTGTCATGGACGTCACTTAAATGGTCGGAATGGTCACCCATCCAATCACGACCGCGCCGTGGGTTGCTTAACTTTTGGTATCACTACCAAAGCGCTGCCGCCACTGCGCCACAAGCACCTCTTGTATATACTATATATATTGTAATTAACTACTGTATTATTGGATGTATCTAATTCATCGTTATTTCTATTCTTTTTTATATAGTTAAAATAACGTTCCAACATAAGGAAAAAACTATCAATGAATAAGACTTTGGAACTTAGCAATCACATTGCTAAGCCCGCCACAGCAGATAATTTTATAATTTAATTAAGAATACTTACTAGTTACTAAGCCACTTTAAGAGTCAATAACTTATATTTTTTAAGTAAATAGCTTTCCGCAACATGTAAATAATATGAGAATAAAATATAGAAAAATAATAAGAGGCATAAAATTATAGGAGAAAGTGTAACTGCACAAGAAATACATAAATAATTATGTAGGTATTCGATTAGCTGTTGGTTTACCTACCCCCTTTAACAATAATACTATTTTTTTTTTGTTTTATTCGAAATGTTTGTCTCCACTACAGTATGACACCGATCAGTCATTAATTCAAAAGTAGTCGTCTTATACTTAAACAAGGGTACTATCCACGAGGTCCCGAGTTCGAATCCCGGGTCGGGCCGAGAGTGTTTGGGTTTTTCTGTCTTGAAATTACTTAGACACAACTCCGGAGTCAGGAAGTTGGTGGTGTTAACAACCCCGTGCCTAGGAAAAAAAAAATTACTTCATCTTACGTTAAATCGTTGGTCCTGCGCCTGATATCTCTACGGTCATGTCCGACTGCCGTCTCACCGAATTATGAGAGTAAAGGAACAGAGAGTGCACAATACACAGGTATTGCGCACACACTTGTGCACTATAATATGTCCCGCGCAGTTGGCTAATCTCTGTTGAAATAGGCCGGCGTAGTCGAAATTCGGCTAGGAGGACATTATAGCAAAGTCAAATTCATTACTATTATTAAGTAAGGCGGTTAGTATTCAACAGCGATACCACGCAATTTCACTATGTATCAAGTACTTGTTGAACTTAATACAGGGTGTAAAAAAAGAAAGAACCAATTTAAGGGCTGCTGGAGAATTACTTTATTGCCCCCTTTAAAAGCTTGTACTTTTTTCAACCCTGATTATAGAGCCTGTATCAGGTGTAGTCTCCCAAAGCACAGAACAACGATTCCGCAGTAGTAACTACTACATATACAGGTCACAAAAAGAGCGTGCCAGACTAACACTTAGCCATAGACCTTCGAAGCTTTTAGGAGATAGCTAAGCCATAGACCTTTTAAATAAAAAAGAACTTGGCTCTAATGGTCAAAAAGTCACATGGTTTGGAAGATAATGATACTTTTTTGTATTTTCCTTGTATTCCTTTCCTTGTACAAGAAAGTGGCAATGTTATTTCTCAAACTGTGACTCTTACTGAAGTCATATTATTTTATTTTATATTTTAAATAAATGGCCTTATTTCCCAAACCAAACAACTTTTTAAAAGTTAATATGGAAGGTCTATAGCTAAGCTATCTATAGTGTCAGTCTGGCATGCGCTTTTTGGGACAACCTGTATACCGCTATTTTTTAGCATCTGGGGATCGAACCTAAGACCTGGAAATTCGGGCATAGACAAGCTGTCACGGAGGCCACCCATATTTAATTAAGTACAATTTAGCAACACCAAACAATAAGAACTGACCGAAGCTACGAAGACTGTCTCTATCCACCGAATTAGTGACGCTTTCGCTATTATTTTCACAATTGACAGATTGCCCTTGAAACAGAGTACTACGGACCGAAATGATTTGATAATATTTAAATTGAATAAGTATGAATGTTTTGGGCGACGAATTATCTTTAGGTGTTGAGTCATAGGATTTTTAGATCGCAATGCTGTCATTGATCTAGTTTCATTATGAATTTAGTTTCGATCTTTGATAATGTGCAAAAAATGAGACAGAATTAGGTAGATGATGTACACTACATCAATCATATACACTACAAGAGTACATCATGACTCATGGCAGTTTTGCAAACGTTTAACTTTATGACATACATAGACAGTTACGGTGTTATTACAAAAAAAAATAGACCAGGTTTAAAATGGGTCTAAAGAGAAACGCTTTTCTAATTGGCTAGTTAATAGCTTAGTCCTGTCTTAAACCCGGTACTAAGTTTTTTGAATACTCGTAACGGGGTTAATGTTCAATTACCTCTAGCCTTTATATATATAAGGCGCGTTTTCGTCTTAATTTTCATGGTCATGCTAAAAAGGTATTTCCTAGCTGAAACACCGTAACTGTTATATTTAATAAAAAATATGTCTGTAAAGTATTTCAAAATACTCATTCTTCCATAATTATGTACCACAAATAAAGACGAAATATCTTACGTACAGGCACAACCAATGAAATATATACAAATAAGTTTTTATCTCATTGTAATAAGGTCTCAAATCGAATACAGATGTATACATATTGATGCTCGAGACTGTACGAGTAAGTGACTCAGGCTCTCAGGTTCTATTTCTTGTATTAGGATGATTAACAATAAAGTTAGTTCCATCGTAACCACTTACCCATTCGGATGAAGATGAGGGCGCTGAACATGGACAGCACGACGGGGCAGAAGACGCCGGCGAAGGTGCCCACTTTCTTGATCCCCGGCCTCTCTGCGCGGAACTCGCCAAACTCCACATAACCTGGAACATATCCACCAACATCGTTTTGGGTCTATATAGGGTGGCATAAAATTAAAAAGCATATCTTGTGGCTGCATCTGTGGTTCATCATTTCGCATACCGTTCATACAGAATAAATCATTAGGCATACTTTGTTTCCCAATAACGCCTTTTCCAATAATAATACATCGTCATATTTTTTTCTGAGCAATGTTTTAAAAGAGTCACCACTAGCTGCCACAAAAATGTTACAAATCCAAATAAACAGGTAGACATCAGTTTGGTGCAGTCTGGACTGTTCAAACATTCTCGTCATCAAGATAATCTTGAATTTTATAATACCCCTTCGACATTAGGGTAGTTTTTGTAGGGACACACATGTTAACTATAGTACTAAGTTTCACACTTATGTTTCGTCAAGTAAGCATTTTATGTAATTAGTTTATACATAGCTTCAGTCTTGGGTCATCCTGACTGGGCGGTCGCGTACACCAATAAACGGACATAAATCTAGTTTAATTTTGCTCTCATAGGCACCCGGACCCAATAATAGGTGACCCTGACGTGACGTGAAGAAAAAGTATAGTTATTTTCGAAGATATCGCTGCCTAGGAGTGAAAGTATACATCTTGGGGAAACCTGCACTCCTTCCTTCGGAGCCGGACCAGTCCACCAGAATGATGATGATGATGTCCTCCTAGCCGATTTCGACTACGGCGGCCTATCTCAACAGAGATTAGCCAACTGCGCAGGACATATTATAGTGCACAAGTGTGTGCGCAATACACAGGTGCACTCTCTGTTCCTTCACTCCCATAATTCGGTGAGGCGGCAGTCCGACATGACCGTAGAGGGATCAGGCGCAGGGCCAACGGCTTAACGTGCTTTCCGAGGCACGGGGGTGTTAACACCACCAACTTCCTGACTCCGGAGCTGTGTCTGAGTAATTTCAAGACAGTAAAACCCAAACACTCTCGGCCCGACCTGGGATTCGAACCCGGGACCTCGTGGATAGTACCCAGCGTGCTGACCACTAGACCAACGAGGCAGTCAAGCCACCAGAATAACTTATTGTGGAAAAATGTAGACGAAAGCATCATCGAGGCAGTATAGTACATATCTTATCTGTCAACTTTGTTACCACCTGTGATGACGAATAAATGAATTTGTATTTGCAATATAAATGTACTATTCCAGTTATTTACACATCTCAAATACACAGAACTAGCGTCAAGCGGCACCTCGTTTTAATTAGGCATCCTTTTTTAAAGTCAAGTTGGAAGTATCTGAATATTTTTACCAACCTTTCCAGCAATCATTTTTCGAACACTTCTGAGTATCACCCATTTCAATAGCATGTATGTACACAAACACGGTTCAAGTTGCACTAAGTGACTCAAGTTTAAAACCTTATCTGTTTATTAACCTTGATTCGATTCGTAAACAATGGCCAAAAGTGTTACGCCAATTTGAAAACACAGATTCGGTACCTACAAATGCAAGCCATTGTTAAGCAGCAGAATGTACCAGACCAAGTACACCAATGTTTAAGCTGGTAAACCTCATTTGACTGCTAATTTGACAGAATTCCTCAAAATTCCACAAAATATGTCAAACAGAATTCCACAAAATATGTCAAATGCTAAACCAGCAGATCAAAAATTAAATTTGTGTTGGTAAACTCTAGGCTTAGGGTAAATCCAACCTACGTACGGTCGGCAGCGCGTCTGGGTACCCATTTGAACTACGAAAACATATTTTATTACGTAGAGAATTAAAGATTTAAGGCCATATTTACTTAGTGATGATTAGCCGTTGCCGACGACTTTGGCTGCGACGACTCGAAGATACAAAATGACTGATATTCCCATTGGTCTTCCAGAAATCCAACCTTCTATTTTAACTATGTCTTAAAGTAAACTACCACCACCCTATATTTCTGTATGTAATCATTCTATTGAAATTAGATTGTTCATGAGCATGGTCTAACTAAAGTATGCACATAAAAATTAATTCGGCAGATTTTGATATTCATACGTACTTACAGACAAAATTTTCAAAAAAGCTACATTTTGGTACTCCTCCAGCTAAATTAAAGGCTTTTTATTTATTAAATCTATGTAGGAACAAAATTCGACTATCTACAGTCTCATTTTATTTAAATATAACTTGGTAGATCAAAATCAAGTCATTTATTGCATGCCATATTACATAACAGGGTTATAAAAATATAATATGTACCTATTTAATGTGTGGCAGCCTGCACAGGGCATAGCAAAATAATGTGGGCTAACTAACTATTATTTCACCACTTTAAGAAAATACCTACGTAAAAAAAAAATATTAACAAAGTAGTAACAGTAGTAATTAGGAGTCACATCAGAGTCAGAGTGCCAAGCAAGTAAATAAGATAGCTTGGAAAAAACAGTGTATGAATCTCATATAAGCCACAAAGACACTGCCTACCTTCCCCTGATGGTCTATGGATGGGTGGCCGGCTGCTGAAGCGCATCCTCAGCTTGCTCATCAGCCCGGGGCCGCTGGAGGTGTTTACGCTGGGCGACAGCGGGTCAAGGGTGTCAGCCATGTCTGGTGGCTTTGTCGCTGGAAAACATGGAATGATTAGTTTTTCGATATTCATTTATAACATCACATTTTTGGGACATATAAATAATTTTAATTTAAGAAAACTCTTATTTTTGATAGTTATTTTTTAACAAAACCTGTGCTTTAAAAATTTAAGCTGAATGTTGCTTGAGATTTGTAAATTTTTTGTTTAGATAATTTATTTGATGAAATTAACTAGTTTTCCCAGACAAAGTTTGCAATATTTTTCTGGCATAAGTGGGATTATTTTCTTTTCTTTTCATGTTCCTAGGATAGAATGGTGGAACTAAGATTTTTACAATGGCAGAAAATTTAAACAAAGAGCAAAATAGTTTATTTAACTTAATAACTTTTAAATAAACAGATTAGTTTGTGCATTTCTCTTCGAATCTAATAAAAAAACAATATTGGACAACATTACATGCAATATGCAGACTGATCCTAAAATAAGTAGCTAATTACAACATCCAGTCAATTCAAAACAGCAAAAGACAATTAAGAAAATATGGATATCTATATTCACTTGACCAGGGCACAAAGCCAGAACCTCAGAGATTCTTACACCTTCAAAGCCAGTGTGGGAGCCACAGAGGTGTTCAAAATGGAAATGATCACAAATAGACTAAAATAGAGGCAGCAAATAAGTTTTTTTTGTACTGCAATTTCATCATCAGGAAAAACAAACATGCTTAGTCCCTAATGTAGCAATAAAAATACATGCAATGATATTCTGAATCACACTTTCTACAGCCATTACGCAAGTTATTGTTCAGTCAGTGACGCAGAACCAAACTGTGTTTACTAACAGACATGTAATTGTTGAAATTATAAATAAAACATTATTCATTAAATTAAAATAAAAAATAAATTTGTTTATTATTTTACTATTCTGTTTTCACAAATGAAGAGATCAACTTAATAGGCTAACTTCTTAAAAATAGATAAGTGTGTATTCATACAATTACATTGTAAATTCCCTGTTCAATCAAAAAAGGACTGTTCAATTTCTAAAACATATATTTGTAACAGTTAGTTGGTAGGTACTTACTCAAATAAATATCTTCCATGTTGAAAATCTGCTTGTACTTGATTAAAGAAAATACTAGGCAATCTATAACTTTACAAGATCCTAGTAACACAATAATTACAACTAATTATCTATTATTGTAAAAACACAGTCATGTCAGAAGGGTAATCGTCTGTAAAATAGCCTAGATGACCTCATCACATCAGGCCTAAGCTACTTAGAAAAAACACTGGGAATATCCAGCATTATTCTTTGACCACTTGTGTATATTATAACAAAGAACAGTTATACATTCGTCCGATTGCTTATGTGGGAGTCAGAATATATTAGGTACTGAACTTGTTACGACTGCATTGCTTCGTGAATCAGTGATAATGTGAACGTAAACAAAAAAAGCAACTTACCGTTAGCGAAAACAATTAATTGAAATCACTTGTTATTAAATAAGAAGAGCATGCACCGATTGTCTTTAAAACATAGTCACTAGAGAATTGTGTATTCTTATCGCCATAGCATTAATTTGAATTTGAACTGAACTTTGTGGTATAAAAATCCAAATTGATTTGTCGCATAGTATTGCACTCGCAGTCATATTCCGATATGATATTTTGACAGTGACATTTGTTGACAGTGACAGCACAAATTTTGTGGTTACAGTCGCTTGCTTGTCCGTGGCTGCGTTCCCTTTTGCAGCAACAGCGATAAAAACAATATCGCGCTCAGAAACCGTTCCGATTTGGTGATAGCAAGCCAACGATAGCTGTAGTGACGTCACAGATGACGTCACTACCGCGGCCATCTTGCGCACACAGTTCACGGTGATATCGCTCTCCGGCGTTAGCGTCGAAGAAGAAAGTTAAAATTTTTGCAGAAAATTGAAAAGAAACTGATAAATATAAAAAAAATGTTAGTGATTATTACAGACGAAACTCCAGGCAGAGGCATTTCATAAAAGGAGATGTTTCAGTTTCCTATGGAACTTTAGCCATCTCTTGTACATTACACCAAAAAATAGGAAAAAGGCTTTGAAACCCCAAACTTCTTTCCACAACTTCTTCGTTGTTTTCGTGCACAAATAAGTTTTTTTTTACATTTTGCGGCAATACTATCTCATAATGACGGAACACCAGAAGCGACTGTCACAAATTACAGGTGACAGCTACTCTTTTTCACGCTTGGAACCAAATGTTTTAGCCGCTAATCGTTCAGAAAACTTATTTGGGTTTGCATATTGTGAATTCAGATAAAATAACAGTTACATCATTCAAGTTGTCTTTCTTTCTTAGTGAAATGAATATTGATAACATAGTTTCCTAATGGTTAAAGTAAAAGAGTAAAACCATGTTGACTTTTGAATCACTGTTAGAATATACTTCATTTTGATTTCAGAACGTTATCAAATATGGCGATAGAAATCGCCATTATTTTTAAATAAGTAACTATGAAAAATATCATAGTTACCCATTTAAAAATAATGGCAATTTCTATCGTATCTATAACACATTTTTGTGCATCAGACAACGGCAATGTAACTATATATATATATATATATATATATATATAGCCTGACCAGGAATATATGGGACCTCACCATATTGCGGAAAACAACTGGAACTAATTTCTTTTACTGGCAACAGAAACCTCAAATCGTCATTGACATGTCATCAGTTGTCATAATGATTAATGTCAATGTGGACGCGTAATCTAATTTTCTACCAAGTGCAATTTTATGTGATAAAAATACTGAGAACTATTCGTTTTCGTAAAAGAAAAGTGGTTTAACATGTGCTGTAGTATTATTCCACTAGAAAGTCTATGTAATAATCACGGTTTCTTTAAATTAATTACTGATATAGCTGTCATCACGAATTTTTGGTACGTCATATAATGCGAATAGTAAAAATTGGTTACTGGTGACTACGGAGAATATTTTAATAACGATTTTGAAAAATAATATACTAAATACTTGTTTTGATTATTTTTATTTTCTTTATTTCAACCCTACTTGGATATTACAACAAAAATTGTTTGTAGAGTTGTCCAAGATTATATAAAATTATGATAACATTATAAATAATATCATTGAGAGAAACAATGGATTAATGTTTCTTATACCCGTTAGTGGATTTGCAAAAATAGTTGTGTTTTGGTTCAATATTACAAAGAGTTACTGAATTTCATAAGTACTCAATTTGCGAATGTCCTGTAATGTTATTTTATCGTAGAATCTGTTAGCATTAAGCAGCAGGCTTAAAAAAATACAGAAATGTAAACATATAAAAAATATGTTTATAGGTTCAGTTGCCAATCTACGCTGGTATGATTATACCGAGTGTTGTCATATAAAGTGGATTCGAAGCGCCCTTAATTCAGGTCCTATATACCTATTCCTGGTCAGGCTATAATATAACTTATATATAAAAAAGTTCTTTATAAACAATTAATTATCCTTATTACGACGCGCGACGTGAAACCTGACACTGTCCGGGAATCATCTGCCACATCCGCACTTTTTTTGCAAAATGGCGCTGCCACAATAGGGGATAACCCAAAAACATACTTTAAGGAGATGTTCCAATTTTGGCCATCTCTTGTACAGTTAACCAAAAAACTACGAAAAATCGTTTAAACTCCCTAAAAATATTAATATATATATATATATATATATTGCCGTTGTCTGATGCACAAAAATGTGTTATAGATACGATAGAAATTGCCATTATTTTTAAATGGGTAACTATGATATTTTTCATAGTTACTCATTTAAAAATAATGGCAATTTCTATCGTATCTATAACACATTTTTGTTAACGTTCTGAAATCAAAATGCTACAGAACAATCTGACTCAACTGTATGTGGCTATGTATGAAAATGAACAAATTAAAAACCAAGAGCGAGAAAAATATTGTATGTCACGGCTAAAGGTAGGTGTGAACATAAACTTAAGATTAGCCGGCTAAACTTAAGTTTATCGTCGAGGAGATGTTAATGTTAGTTTCTTCTATCATTAGCCTGTTAAACTTAAAGTATTTTTCTACCTTGACTTGTCCGGGAACCGAACCCGGGACCTCAGAGCTGACGACACCATGAAAACCGATGTGTACGCCACTTGACCACGGAGGTCGTCAAAATACATATGTATAAATGTTAAAGTAAAAAGTTTATTGACATATTTTATGTACCTATCATACCTATTTTTAGAGAGCTTAGAAGTAAATAGTAAGTAAGAAGTAACTGTTAAATACAGAAAACAGAAGACACAGAAAAGTTTGTTTTCTAAGTTGGTAAAACCGGGAATCGAACCTGAAAACTCCGAGACGCCAAGTCCAGAATTTCCGCCTTTCGGCTATAGAGGTCGTCAATTAAATGAATCGATCACGTAAAAAATACATAAATAGGCGATAAAAAATACGGAGGCCCTTATTTTAAGTAGGTACCTACTTTCATTAAAACACAATTTTACGGATTACTTCGCGATTTATTTACATTTTATTTTAAACCTGACGTTTCGAACACTTTACAGCGATCGTGGTCACAGGGAGACTAAGGTATTATTTGTCATTACAAAGTTTTGAAAAATTTTAACTACCGTCACTCAATAATATTAATTTACGTTCCTATTTACGCAGAAAGAGCTAACCGTGTCTTGAGATCTTGCAGTTCTAGGTGTTGCTTTGGTTTTTGCTAGAATAGGATCCCATGCCGGTGGAACTTTCCAACCATCTTCTCTATTGAAATTTGGATGTTTTCTAATTTCAATGGCTTCACGTAGCATTCGAGGAATAAAACGCCGTTCTTTTGCAAGTATTTTAGGTTGGTCAAAACGAATGAAGTGGTTGGGTTTGTCTGAGGCATGTTCACACACTGCAGATTTCATGTTCCGTCTATGTTTTACGTCAGCTATGTGTTCTTTTATCCGCACGCCTATACTTCGCTTTGTTTGCCCGATTTAGGAGAGGCCACAGTCACACTCCAGCTTGTACACCCCTGCATCTTGAAGAGGTATGTTGCACTTGACAGGTGGTAGGAATTGGTTAATCTTCTTTTGCGGCTTGAAGTAAGTTTTGATTGAAGCACGCTTCAAGATATTCCCAATCTTGTCAGTGACTCCCTTCATGTATGGTAGTACTGCAGGTTGGCGTTCAACTGTCGTAGGCTTGGCACGGGGTCTGCAACGACGTGGTACTGGAAGCTGGTTGTCCCGTAGTACCTTCCTTACATGCTGAAGCTCAGCAGCCAGGTGTCGGTCGTCACAGATGCCCCTCGCTTCAACCAACGGAACAACCAGCTTCCAGTACCACGTCGTTGCAGACCCCGTGCCAAGCCTACGACAGTTGAACGCCAACCTGCAGTACTACCATACATGAAGGGAGTCACTGACAAGATTGGGAATATCTTGAAGCGTGCTTCAATCAAAACTTACAATTCCAATTTACATACAAATTTCAATAGAGAAGATGGTTGGAAAGTTCCACCGGCATGGGATCCTATTCTAGCAAAAACCAAAGCAACACCTAGAACTGCAAGATCTCAAGACACGGTTAGCTCTTTCTGCGTAAATAGGAACGTAAATTAATATTATTGAGTGACGGTAGTTAAAATTTTTCAAAACTTTGTAATGACAAATAATACCTTAGTCTCCCTGTGACCACGATCGCTGTAAAGTGTTCGAAACGTCAGGTTTAAAATAAAATGTAAATAAATCGCGAAGTAATCCGTAAAATTGTGTTTTAATGAGTTCAACAATTTGCGTAAACGTAAGAAACAAATAGGTACCTACTTTACTTAGAAAGTAACATACTTTCATGTCAAAAATGTATGTTTTCCTTGATTCCATTGAGTACCATAATTGCGTGACTTACCTACGTTACTTTATGTTGCATAAAACTTTCTAACGAACTTTTTAGGTGAGTTTTAGGCAAGATTGTAATTACCGTTTTCGGCGCTCCTTTTCACGTTTCCATGATTCTGGATTGCGTGGACGCCTCCGAGCGTATTTGGGATTACATTTTTTGACAAATTGAGCAAGATCATCCATGTTTTTGGTAATTGTTCATCAAAAAACCGCGAGCAACTACCATCAGCACAACTGAAATCGCCATACTGTTTTAAAAGCCACGTGTTTGCAATGCGTCGCTCGCTCCGATTGGTCGATTTCATTTTAGAGGAGTTTGTTTGATAATAACATTCTATATTTTAGCGGCATTTGCAACTAATGTTGCTTTTCAAACTGAATTTACTGTGTATTTAAGCGGTATTTGCAAAAAACACATGGTGTATGGCAAAGTAAATTTAAAAATATATTTTTTATACAAAAATGTATCCGAAATCATTATAGGGGGTTTTAAAATTACATCCCTCATCTATAGTAGCACAGATTAAAAATAAGTAAATATCATTATTTTTGGGCATAAATACGAACAACCCATAACGACCTCAAAAAGGTGGCCTACCACTTGCGCCTTTTTTCACGACAACCTCTAGAAGGTTGCCTGCCACACAAGGGTTTATCCTTTAAGCAAAACAAATCGCTTCCTTGCGATGCGATAAATAACCTTTCCGAAATGAAATCGCATCAACAGCGTTCTCAGCACGCTAATCAAAACGGAACTACTTTTGGCGCTCACAGCGCTACCAGTACTATTGGCGCAAAAAGGAACGCCGCCCAGATAATAAAACTCATTGATTTATTATTAATATTAAATCAATGATAAAACTAAATTGTTTCCTAGTCACAACGTTATCAGACCACTGAGCAAGTAATCATTTATAATAATAATAATTAAAGTAAAGAACGGCTGGACCGATTTTCATAATCTCTGATTTGTTTGATTCATCTCGTCCTAGAATAACCAAATACATCCAGAAATTTAACATTAAACCTTCATGTCTCATGTTTCCAGACAATAGAAAATTAATCATTATCAACCCGCCCGCAGGTCATTTAGGGTTTGATAGGTTAAAGGTTCACCCCTTAAATCACAGTTCAGAGGGGATAACAGTTTGTATGGGAAATCTGACATTCACACAGATGGGAACCCGCTAGTAAATAAAACATCATTGCAGTACTTATTTCCTTAATTTATTTTAAAAATAACCTCATTCATAGATCATTTTATAAATGCGTTGGTAGTTAGCACTGACGACCACAAATTAATGAAATATTTGACTAATTTAGCCCATTAACTTACAATTTAAACTTACAAATAAAACTTAATACTATATTCTATCTAGTGATTCTAGCATTATTATGCTATTCCCTCGAATGACCTGAAAAAAAAAACAATCAGTTACAATAACAAACGAATAAAAAATACAGGAAGAAAAGTTAAGGATTCAGTTTTTAGATCTTCACGGTATAACTTTAAATGGAATAAGTTTCAAGGATTATCATAAGAAACTCATTGGAGCACAGCATGAAACAGATCAACCAAACAAAAGAGCTGACTCTGCTGGGAGTAGCATCATAACAACCCACTGTCCTATCATCACGTCTGCTGCCATGACAGGATGTATGCTAAAAAAATCCTTAAAATTAGATTGAATAAATTGCTAGTAGGGCTCACAAAAAAAAGGAGGCAGATTCTGGCATCATATAGGCCAATATTTGCTATCATTGATATTTAGAAGCCAATTTCCTAAACTCTAATGATTTATGCAGAGCCGGGAGCTGGCACTTCTTTAGTCAAATTGTTAATATACTTTTGTATTTTATTGTTGTGATAATTTTGTATTGATTTAATACTTCAGAGATCATGTTTCCACGCAGCAGAATATCAATTGTTATAAGACTGCCGGCAGCCTTCTGATCAAGGAGTGATAATTTATGCCAAGTACCAATAAATTATCACCAATTTATGCCAAGTGCCAATAAATTAATTTCAAATTTATTGTGATTTTTCATATATGATTGATGTGATTATTTCTAGGATCAAAACACTAACCACCATCCCGATATTGTTGCGCTGACCATCCTTGCACTCTTCTACGGACTCGTCAAGCACAAGATTCATGAATGGATCAAACCCTCTAAGAACTCCTGTGACTGCCCGACCTGCATTTAGCTTGATGGAAAGCTTCTTGTCCATGAACCTGCAATAAAATGGCAGACTTTAATGACATGGAATAAAAATTATAAATATTTGATACGGGCAGGTATCTCACAACATTCACAACACAGAGGATAAGGAGACAATTGATATAAACAAGGGTAGCAAAAAACTAACAAGGTGTGATTTTGGTAAAATATATTTTGTATGTTGTGCGATAAAGATTTCGCCACGTATCTTAGATAGTGTAACAAAAATTTAATGATTGATAACAAATGTTCGAAATTTCACTCCGAATCATAACAAAAAGCTAAAACAATGCTATAGAAATGAGGTTATGAAGCAAGAACAACTAAAGGAAATTTAAAGAAACCTGATTGAAATACTTACTTCTTCAATTCTGGAGGATGAGCCTTAGACATTTTTGGTATTTATTCAACGTATTACGGCAAATTAAACCAACAAAAAGCAAAAACAAATGTTTCCGAAAGCGTCACTTGCGGCTTTTTTGGTAAGAAATTTAACACAAGAAAATAACAAGTTTCGCTTAAGTGCCGCTAGAGGCGCTGATAAATTTCTAAACTTTTTGTCACACGGACGAAGGTGAGCGCGTGATAACTCGCATTAAGCTCCCTGTTTTAGACTTATGTAAAAATCATTTTGGCTTTAAGTACGCCATTTTTATAATGGTTCATAATGTGCAGAAAAGAAAGTACAATTAATAAATCAAACAAGTTCGTGTCGTCCTTGGATACTTGGTAACTTTACGAATACAAGGCTTTTATTTGAATACTCTCCTAAGACCTGCCTAAACAACACTTATTAACCTGAAAAGATTGTCAAAAGAAAGATTTTCTAAATTATTGTGTACCTACCAACTTGAAGAAAATTCATGTAATGAACTACACATACTGCATGTAATATGTATGCAATAGGGCAGGGCAATCTCATCATAGAATACATTTTACCTCATCCATAATCTATCTATCATTTCATTAACAAAGAACTATGAACTGGCTTTAACTGGCTGGCTTGGCATAGTTGGCATTACATACAGTAACGTAACCATGTCCAATCCAAATCTTTAAGACTAATATCCCGAATTATTTCAATGATCACAATCACACTACTACAGTTCACTGGTTCATTTCTACACTTATAGTAGAGAGATATCTACTCGTTAGTTTCTAGTGTGTTTCTTCTACTTGCTACAATTTCTAAACGAATTCAGGTGCTCTTTGTGTTTGCCAGGTCTAAATATTTCGTTTCATGTTTTCAATTGTTATTTCTTTTACATAAGAAAGTTTATTAAAAGCATTAAAAAACAGGAATAACTCTCTCAAATAAATTAATATCATTGTTCTACCCTGCATCAAAACGTTGAATGATAAACAAATGTTATCATCAACATATTGCCACAACGAAAAACCGTCGTCGCGCTATATGTTGACGCAATTTAGAAGTCATAAATTCGGAGGAAGCTATGCGAATGGAATGCATGTTGAATTAGGTAGGGTTATAGTCATTCATTTTATCATTATCTTCGTGTGTATAGTCAACAAAAGCAACAAGTAGACAGCTGTGAGGATGGATGCTGTCGCGCTATTCATCCTGTTTTCAACGATATTAGTTTAGTTTTGTTGTATACAATGGTTCTCTGACAGATACATCGGCAGTGGAAAAGTTTGTTTGTGTTTCCGTTCAAAAATGGATGAATCTGGGATTGATATGGGCTACGATCTCGCCTCTCTTCTGACAAATGATTTTAATGTTGACCAGAAGATCTTGGATGAGATGGCAGCAGCCCAGGAGCACCAGGACTTCATGTTCTATGAGCTGAAATCAAAAGCAGTTCCAATTACTGAAAGGTAAGTTTTTTTTGGCTAATTACAACACGCGTCTATGACTTTTGCGTATCGTATACACTCGGCGAATATTTTTAGCACATTATGAGGAACAATTTCTCCGAAGCCGCGACCCTGAAAACTGGACTTGGCAATGCACCCAGTTTTAACGTCTTGTTTATCTCCGCATCCCGTATCTATCACAAACTCGATCGCGCAATTTTTGAGGTTGTCTCCTCTATTTAGTTACTTTACTCTATGGTTATTATTTATATTAAGCAAGGAAGTTTGTTTTGGATTTACGAACGAAAATAAAAGCTTTAAGAAAAAAAACTTTCCCGCCCGCGCGTATAAGTAATGAATTTAATTTTTACTGACAGAGTTATTTATTAAAAGTTTTAAAGGGTAAATTTTATAGCCTCTGACGGTTTTTTAACTAATCATTTAAATATTTTAACACTACTTACGCTTACGTTGATGTTACACAGTTGTTTAACAAGTTTCTAAAAAAAGGAAATGTTTGTAGAAGTTACTCATTACTTTCAAAATTGACCTCCTTCCTTTGGCGCTTGCAAAACGATATGGCTTATCTTATGATGCCATGAAAAATTACAAAGATAAAGTTTCTTAGATTTTTTTGCAAGTTGTTCTATTTGAACTGATTTATGAAATTACCAGTTATGTACCTATTTATAAGGTCACTCACCTAATGATTCGGTCATCACAACATTCACCAATCGCGAGACGAGACGTGATCTGTTAGTTAAGTAATAACAAGCTGCTAAAATGATCTTCTTAATCAAGCATCAAACAGTGATATTGTAAAGTAGGTATTTACCACAATGTAAAGTACCTAAGTACCACCTATATACCGAAGATAACAACGCAAACCTTTGGGTTGGGAAAGTATTAGAAGTAAAAACTTTAGATAGCTAGGCTGTCATCGTGATCTACATTGTTTTTTTTTAAACGGCAAGCGAATCCCAAAAGACGAAGGTTATGTAAACGCACAATAGATAGATTTCTGTTAAAACCACATCTGTCTAATGTGGTAAAAGCCTGTTTAAACGATAGCAGCAGCACTGTAATTATTACCCATTTAACTATGTCTCTAAGAGTTATTGAAAAAAGTCAAAATGGCACTGGAATTGGGAAGTTGGTAGTGTTATACCTATCCCCTCGGAAAGCACCTTAAGGAGATGGTCCTGAGGCCGTACTCCGGTTGCGACGTCCGTATTTTCGAATGTAGCCGTCCCTTTCACTCACGACAGAATGAACGCGAACGAGCGTGATGGCTAGACTCGAAAATACGGACATCGTCAACAGGAGTAGGGCCTCTGCGCCCGATATTTATCCGGTCATGTCGGACTGCCGTCTCACCTGTCTCACCTACAAGTCCTAAAAGAACTTGAACTTGACAAGGCAGTGAAGGAACAGAGAGTGCACCTGTGTTAAAGATATTATAACCGCCACGTAAACTGTGTATTGTGCACACGCCTGTGCACTATAATAATATCGTGCGTAGGTACGTACCTCGTACCTCGGTGGGTAATCACAGTTAAAGTTGGCCACCGTAGAGGGGAGAATATTTATTAATTAGGCTTCTTATAGGTAGGTATTTTTTGTAGAATCTGCGCTGCTATAACCATTTTCATGGTCAGTGTCATTGAACCACAATTTTAAGGATGGCTTAAACTTAAAAGTAGGCATTTAAGTATTATCTTAAAAGGACCCATTAAGTTGGCATTATCAAGATAATATCTATCAAAGGAATGGCGTGATAAAAGTTGCCGCATACCTAATTCGTTCAATGCGTAAAATGTTGATGTTCTCTTTGTTTTTTGATTATAATAAATGATTTATACTAGTGATTCCCGAACTGTTCTGGGCTAGATAATCTTGAGATGGAAGCTATGTTTAGTTGGTATTCTGTGACCAAGTAGGTACACTTTGCCTCCAACAACCGCTTATTGAATTTGTAAGGAGCCTCATTTCATCAATCAGACGATAATCATTATAATATGTTACTAAGTCATCACCTTTATCAGCAGCAGGACGTCCACAACTGAACATAGGCCCCGTACAATTTCAAAGTGACCTGTTACAAAAGGCCTGCGTGAAAGCAAGCCTGACCTTATTAGGTCGTCAGTTCATCTTGTCGATGGACGCACTGCGCCACGTTTTGGTACAAATGGTCGTAACCTAAACCTAAGAACCTTTCTGCCCTAACAGCCATCAGTTCTTCGCGCAATCGCAAACTGCCCACTGCCACCTTAAGCTTACTGAATCACAGATCTATTTCCGTTACCATAGTTCTTCTACCTAAGTATCAAAACAGAAAGGTACCAAACCGTACAAGTAAATAATATTGTCCTCCTAGCCGAATTTTGACTACGGCGGTCAATCTCAATAGAGATCAGCCAACTACACGAGAGATATTATATTGCACAAATATGTGCACAATACACAAGTGCACTCTTTGTTCATTTACTCTCACAGTTCAGTGAGACGGCAATCCAAAATGACGACAATCAGGAAGTTGGTGGTTTTAACCGTACCCCTGTGCCTCGAAAAGCACGTTAAGCTGTTGGTCCTGCGCCTGATCTCTCGCAATTAAATAATGAATAGGTACTTAACTTAAAACAAGGAGCAATACAGAAAAATGCTGTATCGCCTGTTAATTTGGTCCTTCAAGCCGGATTCCTTTACAGACAGACACCTTATCGCTGCGCAGATTTCGCATATGAAAATGGGTGTTATGAGAAACAAAACACAAATGTTTGTGTACTGAGGAACTGAATAAAAGAGAAGGCTCAAAAATTTAAGTAAACATAATATTATAATTATAAAACATACAATGAGGCAAAGTCAGACCGACCTTTAGACTTATCTTATTTACATTCAAAGTCAAATATTTATCTGGCCATATTTTATTAATTTTCGGAGTAATACAAACAGCATTCCAGTTTTGGACAGCCAGCGATTTGCATTGGACGCAACGTCCTATCCTAGGTTCGGTTCCCAGCACGACGTTGTCTAGTAAAAAACTGTATAACTCTTGAACTTTCTTATAACTTGTTATCCTAAGCCAGTAAATTAAACACTTCTAAATGGCAACATTACGTTGAACGTTGCCTCCGGCTCGTCTCTGAAATAAAATATAATTTGTTTGCTATGCAAATGAAGCAGTTTGCAATTATTAGAATCGCTGCAAATCACTATACTTACTACTTATCTGCCAGTAAGCCTTGTGTTGGATCGCATTTTGACTGTTACTACTAGGTTAACCTTGTAATAGTATCTAACTCCACCTTTAGTTAGAATTGAATCTTTATATTAATAACTATCCGATTCCACCATTTGCATACAAAGAAAAAAGAATCTGCCTTTGTAAATTAGGTAGTCTTTTTTTAGATTACATTTGTCTTGTTAATCCCCCCAGTCATTTGAAAAATGCGCAAGGACGTAAGTTATTTTTTCCACTTCAGATTTGAATCGATCTAGATGAAATGTATAATGTGTAATTTAGACTGGGTGTGGTGGGCAATAAAGAGAATCTATCTATGTATGGAGGTAGTTCAAGTCAGGATGGTTTTAGCCCAAGTTCTTAGCTCGAAAGTCATCCTGAAATGTAGCGAACAAAGTCACAAGGCACCTCTTGTATAATTAATAGATGTTAAGAGAGTAACTTGTACTTACTGTAAACTCTAGAGCAGTTGTTCCCAAATTTGTCTAGGCTACGACCTATCAAATGCAAGTTTACAAACTCAGGACCCACTCGTGGGAAATATAAAGGACTTGCAACCTTTTGCAACCCATAGGAAAACCCTGCTCTAGGCAATCATCACGAAATTAAACGATGATATTGGTGTGACGAGGTGCTTGTGGCGCAGTGGTGGCAGCGCTTTGGTAGTGATATCAAAGTTAAGCAACTCACGGCGCGGTCTTGATTGAATGGGTGACTATTCCGACCATTTAAGTGACGTCCATGACAAGCATCTTTGTGCAAGCAACGAAGGCACGTTAAGCAGTTAGTCCCGGCTAATATCTATTGATATTAGTAGTTAAGCCTAGTCAGAGGCCCTAGGGCGGCTTGATGAAATCTGACAGTAAGGTTGGTCACTTGCCTTACAGACACCCCTCCACCAATACGCACTGAGCCCGCGTGGTGGAGTATGGCTCGTACCTCTTCATTGTTGAGGTGAGGCCTTTGCCCAGCAGTAGGATCTTTATAGGCTAACTTTACTTTTACTTATTGGTGTGACAATGATGTCCTCCTAGCCGATTTCGACTACGGCGGCCTATCTCAACAGAGATTAGCCAACTGCGCGGGACATTTTATAGTGCACAAGTGTGTGCGCAATACACAGGTGCACTCTCTGTTCCTTCACTCTCATAATTCGGTGAGACGGCAGACCGATATAACCGTAGAGAGCTCAGGCGCATGACCATTCCGTGGCACGGGGGTGTTAACACCACAAACTTCCTGACTCCGGAGCTGTGTCTGAGTAATTTCAAGACAGAAAAACCCAAACACTCTCGGCCCGTCCCGGGTTTCGAACCCGGGACATCGTGGATAGTACCCAGCGTGCTGACCACTAGAACGATATTAAACGAAGATATTGGTGTGATAGATTAAAAAAATTGCCCTGATTATGATGCAGTTTCATCAAAGAGAGAGAGTTGTTTTGCTTATCAGCATCACGATTCACGAATGATGCGCGCACGTGTTTTGTTGTAAAGTAACTTGTGATAAAGATAGTAAATACAGCATTATCAATGAGTTACTTTTTGCCACTCTTTATGTAGTGAAGTGACATCATCATCATGTCTAAACACACACTGTTTTCTGTTTAAAAGTATACCTGTGAATAAAATTATCAAATTTTACGGTAGAAAACACCTAAGCAAATAACACTTTAATTTTAACTATGAAATATGTATCTCTGGCTTAGGTATTTCCTATTACATAAAGTATCTCGTTAAGAGCGTTAGATAAGTAGGTAGCTAACATACAACATGCTTATTTATTACTAGCGGTTCCGCGCGACTTCGCTTGCTCGTCTGATTTTCCAAAAAACTTTATTCCCTCATTTCACCCCCTTAATCCTTTTAGATCGCGAAAAAAGTAGCCTATGACCTTTCCAGGGCTTCAAACTATGCCTATTTCAATTTGACTGCCTCGTTGGTTTAGTGGTCAGCACGCTGAGTACTAAATCCGCAAAGTCTCGGGTTCGAATCCCGGTCGGGTCAAGCCGAAAGTGTTGGGTTTCTCTGTCTTGAAATAATTCATACACAGCTTCGGAGCCAGGAAGTTGGTGGTGTTAACACCCCCTGCCTCGGAAAGCACGTTAATTAAGCCTTAAGTCCTGCGCCTGATCTATCTACGCCTCGACGGTTATGTCGAATTGCCGTCTCACCGAATTATGAGAGCGAAGGAACAGATAAATAGATAAATGATTGAATTCGAATTTGAACAGAGAGTGCAGGTGTGTATTGCGCACACACTTGTGCACTATAATATTTTCCGCGCAATTGGCAATCTCTGTTGAGATCGGCCACTGTAGTCGCAATTCGGCTATAGGAGGACATAATCATACCAAATTTCATCTCAAGACTAGGCGCCATTTCTCCATACACACGTAGTCCCCTGCTTTTTTCCTGGATCTAATGGCATAAGGCAAAACTTTTTTTACCATAAAATTTACATTTACCGCAGCTATGCTCCTATTTTTAGTTTTTTCTCATATTCGAATTAACAAAGGAAATGTAAGCCTTCAATAACTAAGAAAATTGCCAAATTTCAACCTTAACTTTCAGACTCATTGCTGAAAAATATACGCAAATTAACGCTAAAACTAAGACGTAGGAGCATAGTCCAAACCTTTGATCAATTATTTCCGAAAAAAAAAGTCAAATTTCGAATGAGGTATGAGGGGACTTCGAAATGCTGTTTTGGTCAAATGTAAGAATCAATTTATCGTCAGAGCTCCTTTTTCCCTTTCTTGCTTGGGCGGCCGCCAATTATTTAATCGAGACAGCAACATTTTTTTTAAATTACCTATTCCTATGCCACGTGACCGTGTTTCCTCTTAAGAGTCAAGAGGTAACCGACAGACAGAGAGACACACTTTGCATTTATAATATTAGTATAAATCTGTCTCTTTAAAAAGTGTAAATGAAGGAAATGATAATCTTTCTATAGTTTTTAGATTAGACGTGCAAATAGCCATTATTTGCCGTTTCTGATAAGAAATTCCGCATCAACATTACGAATTCACCGCCTTAGGTATTTATCTTTAAGAAAACATCCACTAAAAATGTGAGATAACATTTTCGTATCATAGTAAATCAATACAGTTCAGTGCCAATTGACCCCGAGTCGCGAGATGCGCGGGCGCCGACCAATCCCGGGTCATTTTCTGATTGATCGCAATTTAGTCTGTTGTCATATGATCAAGATCAGATCTAGACGCGCTGTAAGATCTGTGGATCGTTGATAAAAAAGTCTAGGTGACTTTTGTCCACTTATTCAGTGTCAGTGATTTTTCAGTGTCCACTGACACTTTCGGATCAAAACCGATTTTAAAAAAACTTTTCACCAATTACTATAACAACTATATCAACCTTCCTTTCGAATCACTCTATTTATTGCTGAAAATTACATTATAAAAAAGCGGGAGCGCGACTGCATTTTATATTGTGTAAAGAAAAAACATTTCTTACAAAAAGAACAACCGTTAAAAACGCATTTTACAGAGACGTGAAAGGACTTGTCCTCTTTTTGTACGGAGGCTGGTTTTTTATTCCATGATATCACCAACCACCAATAATCTATATTTATCTTTAAGCTACAAAAATACGAAACACGTAACCATAGAAATCAGAATTTTAAATGCCTCCAGTTTTGAGAAAAAATATGTTTTCTAACAGACATCATCCATTCATCACTTACTTGTATTTCCTGGCGTATGGCTATGTACCATTGCCTTTCCACTGGTGGATAAATACTACTAGGTACTACCACAGATTATATAATAGGTACTACTGTCAATGGAATGTCAATTATGCTATTTTTTTCATGCGTTAATTGATATAGGCGAAGGTGCGGTTTATGTACAGACAAAGAGAAAATTTAATTTTAATTTTTCTCTAAATCGGAGGCCTTAAAAATATATTAATTAAGCAGAAAGGCTAGTTTTTGAGAACTCTTTCATATAATATTTAGTTTATTCTGGTTAAAAATATTGACGAATAAAAAACCATTAATGGACAAGTCCTTTAGTTACCTATGTGTTTTATTGGTCTTTCCCAGATAATTCCGTCTGCACGATTTCACATCGAACAGGATGCGCGAAAATCTTTGCTAATAGCTAACCAAACACCCTAACTTTTGCTAATTGCTATTCAATGTTATCATCAAATTATCTTTATCATTTAACGGTGACTAGGTGACTACGAATACGACTCTATTCCCTTGTTTAATGTCACTCAAATCTCGATATTGCAATTGCAAAATTGCAAGGCGTTAAACTTTTAACGCCTTGTCTTTGACAAGTTCACCAAAGAGATGAGGATGAGAGATAGATTACCTACCATTTCTGACAGCTCAAAATCTTAGTTTTATTTTCTATTGATAGATGGCGCTGTTCATCTAAGTTATACATTAATGTTTTGAAATTAATGAGCATAAAAATTAACAAATTATTGTAATATTATGTGTATAGGCATGTCGTGGCGTGGAAGTACTTACGTTAAAAATTAACGAGTTTCAAAATGCAGCAAAAAATATAATTTAATGGAAAAAACGTTTTTATGATAAATAAATTGTTAAAAAATCCTGTTAGTACACGTAAATCTAAAAAAATGCGAAATGTAAACATTAGGTAGGTACTTATAACAGAATAAATGCTAAAAATAGCCTTTTTCTTAAATAAAAATATACCTGACTTAGGTTGTTCAGCGCCATCTAGCGGATTTTTAAGTACTGATTTTTGACACTAGGAAAATCCCTCATTGACAATAACTGCAATTTATTTGTTTTAGTCACGTGACTAGGCGTTTAAAGTTATAGATCGCCCCTACAATTAGTGGATGTCCCTGTTTCTTCATACACACATTTAATTGACGTTAACGTAAAAATGGATAGCTATTTTCTAATTTCAGCAGTCCTATGGAATTTATCCTGTGGTTAAATGTATTTATGTTGCATAGATAAAAACCTCTGCTAGAGTGTCAGTTTGTCACGAGGGGCTTACTTATTTCAACTTGCGTGAAATGTGATCACACAATAACAGTGTGATCTGTTATCTTTTTGATACTGCCATCAACGACACACACGTCAAAGTGAAAATCTTGCGAATTTTGTGTGTTCCGTTCAAAGAGTTCCGTATAAAGAACCACAACAATACTTAGTAGAAACAGACTTAAATTTTAATGGCTTAATTAGCTACTTATATCTCATCATCTCATTAAACACTGACTTAATGACACTCTTTTCCTGGCAAAATTTAAACTTGTGACGTCATAAGCATGCCTATGACGACTTCCTGTCCCACACATCGATATTAACAGAATTGTCTTTGGAAACAAAGTTTTTCTCGATTGGAAACTCACACAAATGCAAATAGTAACGTCATAATTTGACGTTACTTCTTTTCGTTGACGTTTTTCTTAAAAATAAGCGCCCCATCTTTAAATTTTAGGTGGTATACGTAACTGTATAGTGATTATGGGTATACAATCTCTAAATGGTTTTGAAATTACCATAGGTTGTTTTTTACTTTACATACCGAATTTGTTTTGGGTTTAAGGATCAACCGGTGATGGACAGAATGTGTAGCGCCGAATTTCCGACGAACTGTCAAATTAGTGAAGCCATTATAATATCATAATGTCTGCACAACTGGATACTCAGATACAGAAATTAGGATGAAAATTGGCTAAGAAAAATCATCAGAGGTTATGATTATGAGAGGTTAACGTGCTTTACTTTTTTGCGTTTATTTACTTAACGTGGCTGCGCCAAAATGTGTGTTTGCGATTACAATATGACGAGACATTGTTGATGATTAAGTAATATAGATAATGCTGGTGATAGTGTCTTTGTTCTCGCATGTTATCTAAAGGCAAACTATGTTTTTCGTATCCCGAAAGATAGCTTTAATTTTGGTTACGAATAAATTTGTTTATTAAAAAAAATACAAAAAAATTATAAAAAATCTTTCGGACATCATCAGGTTATACAAGCAACGAACCAAATCTATTTAAAAAAACCTCGGTCAGACAGACGGAAATTGTGAAACTATACCATCCTTGTCAGGACTACGGAACCCTAGTAAACACAGCTTACTCTAGTGTATTTGGTGGTGAGGTAAACGCAAAAGTTGATTTTGGAAGAGAGAAAAAATGCTTTCGATTAAAAAAATTCATGTTAACCTAAAAAATGTTTTTTTTTAGTCTTACAAAATAACTGGCTGAATTACCTTGAGAGGAAGAGGCGAAAACGTGTCGGAGTATTTAGCGATCGCTTACGTTTTCTACTTAGATATAATATTATCTATATAGTTACTTTGGTTGAGTTTTGGTCGTTCTGACTGAGAACAGTAGATACACTGAAATACATTGTTTATGATCTAGGTAGAGTAGGCTGAGTGGCCTTTGCAGAGACTCTTGGAGTTATTTCTCTCTCGTGATTTCAAAGAATATTTTTGTTATGGTTGTTCTGAATAATTCGATACCATTTCAGACAAAGAGTACCGATGAGTTGTCTTGGCACAACTCCCGAACTACCAAACGCTTCGACAGACAAATAGTTTAATGTTTCCGGATTCCTTCACCTTGCTATATGGTTCGTAGTATTGAAATATACGATTCAAAAATGTGGGGCAATAAATCCCGCTTATAATGTCAGTAATAATAAAAATAAATATTGGCCCATATAGGGTAGTGGATTATGTAACTTTGAATGAAATTATTTCAATCAAAGTTTTGTTGCTAAAGTTGGCCGTTCACGACCAGTTAAACTAATTAGTCGGGCTGAGGTCCGACCAAAATTTTACGTTTTCAATTTCGGTAATAAAAATCTAGGCTATAGGCATAAGTACTAAAAAAGTAACTTAACGTTGTTATTTTTTTCAACAATTACTCATATTTTACCAGTTCTACGACCTTCTCGCCCATTTCACCTACTAAAAAAACTAAAAGTCCCCTTTCCGCGGGGAATTGCCCAAATTGCCCCATAAAATCAGATTATTTTTATGTTAGTGAGTGGAGTCATTTTTTGAACTGACCGTGAATGGCCAGCTTAACAGATTAACTGAAGTTGTCAAATGTGACATTTTCAAGCGATTTCAATCCTGAATTGTTAGCAACAGAGTTACGTAATTAGCCCCGGGGTCACAATATGTCTCCTTATTTATGGGCCCTACTAGCACTTCGAGACAAGACACAGACAATCTGGCAGTGCTGAGAAGAAACGCCGGAGCAAACTCAGTCGCTACACATGCGACTGCAACAAAAAATTTAAAAATCCAAAATGAGAAAATAAAAAATAAATTTTTCTCTGCCATACAATTCTATCATTTTCGATGCTTTATAACTACTTTCTCTTTGCGTAAGTTCTAACTAGTAGATTTCTTGATGGATAGTTTGTCTTATTTCCTAAGAAAAATATGTCAATTTATGTTTCAACTAAAGTACATGGAAGTGTGTTTGGAGTATCGTTGAGTAGGTCTTTTAAAATAAGTCAGGGGCTTCTAAGATAATTTTTCGATTTAATGATCAATTTACGAAATATTAAACTTTAAGTGCAATTATTTGGTCTAGTCCGGCCCATCTAAAGGCTTAAAATGCTGGCTTGAAAGATCTAATATATAATATATTTAAGAATAACATGATGATAGTATATTTCATAAACTTTAAATTAATACAGAATAAAGCGGTTAAAAGTTAACTCAATTAGTTAAGTAATAGTCGTTGAACTTAGGTGTTAGTTAGATAATTTTGACTAAATACAAAATCCTTGGAATAGATTCTTTTATGTGACTAAGAAGAAGTAGTTGCTTGTTAAAACTAAAAAAGGTAATTATTTTTAAAACTTAAGCAATTATTTTGCAAGTTTTTATGAAATTTAATCAAATTTCGCTCACAAAAATTAATCAACTGTGTATGGTGGGATGACTAAAAAAGGTCTTAATACAGCGACTAATGTATTATATAGATAATATTCATCCAAGAGATAATAGTATGGAACCCTTCGTGCTCCGGTCCGACTTGTATTTGGCCGGTTTTTGTTGGTTGGAAAATTAATCAAAAAGCGATAAGTGTCACTGTTAAACAATACTAGAAGAACCGCAAATAAATTAGTTATTTTAACTAGTAAACAAATGCCGTAAGTCTAGCAGGCCTTGAACCTGCGCTTCGACAGTCGTTGCTGCCAACTGCCGACACGCCTGTGCTGTGCTGTTCTAACAAACTATGAATGGTTGAATAAATTAGTACCGGTATTTAACATTTTCGTTAGCGTGTACAGTTACAACCCCGGTGTAAGTCTACTCGTAGGTCTGAGAGGACTCTGATTAAAGCGAAAAAAAAAAACATAAAATTTGACCCACTATCTACAATACAGAATAATGTTTTTAGAGTTCTGTACTTCTGTACCTTGAAAAATGACACCTATAGGATCACTTTTTGTCCATCTTTCTTACTGTCTGTCATTATCCTTTTTCTCAGGTATCATGTTGAAATTAATATGAAATAAGTACTAATAGCTGCGGTCCCTTGCAGCTGTATAAAATTAAAGCTTTTAATTTAACGTAATCCTATTAATACGGCCATTTAAGCCGTATTTTCAAACATTTCGCAGAAATCAAAACCTATTAGAGTACCTACTTCCCATAAACCCATAAACCTTGCCATAAAACGAATCATGATATTTGTCAATTAGGTTCAACAATTCGCGTAAACGTAAGAAACAAATAAGGAAGGTCTTTTAATAACAAGTAAAGTGTGTTTTGTCTTATCTATATTTGAAACAACGGTTAGTACCACAACACCCAGGCCAGAGACAATTTAGAAAATAATGGTTTTCTTCATTGATCCGACCGAGTATCGAACGCGGGACCGAAAGAGATAGGGACACCATGAAAACTGGCGTGCAAATCACTCCACGGACAGAAGACTTCATTTTATGATCTACCGCCTGTGAATCGTAACCAAGACCTCCGTTTAAGTGATATCTTTTCAAAAAGCATGCAGAGTTCGTTCCAAGCCTTAGATAATTTGTCTAAGTTCCAAGCATAGGCTAGAGTACCAGCTTCTGTCTCTTCTGGATTCTAGTCATTTCCTTGGCTTAAGCTTTTTTAACAATTATCACATCACACACCAACGTTGATGTACCTAAAAATACTTACATTTCCAATTGACCAATGAATGTGTGAATTGAATGAAAGCTAGGTAACAATATTTACAAAACTATCGGTCAATATTGGTGCTGTTTTCTAAACATATTCCACTTTGGCTCATTAACTGAATTATGTCAGCAAGCACTGAAAATGGCGGATTGTGTTGCTGAATCACTTTGAGACTGACTCATGCAGCTGACATCAGTTTTCTTGGAATTTTTGTTCTCTCTCTCTCTTTTTTATTTGGTCCCTCATGGGTCCTCGTGTCTGAGGATCAAAGCATCAAGATTGCGTCTGGAGCAGATGATTTGCCCCTTGGAGAAGGAGAATTCTTTTACCCGATCCGTGCATCTCATTAGTGACCGATCGATCGCGCGATCTTAAAGACTTCCTAATTCCCAACAACCATCAACCCTGCCCATTGTGTGGCCGAAACATGAAAAGATCCTTTCGAGAGGAATTTGAGAGTTCAATCCAACCTATCTATTAGGTATCCACCGAAGTACGGGGTGAAAAATATAGATTGTAAATGAAATTAAATGAAATGTTTTTGCGTTTGAAAAAAGGGTAAATTCAAGTGGTTTTTAATGGAGTTGAAGTACCTGGGAGAGTCCAGAGACGTAGAAATTGCTATACTAAGCGCGCAGCCCATCCGTACTAATATTATAAATGCGAAAGTGTGTCTGTCTGTCTGTCTGTTAGCTCTAGGCGCTTAAACCACTGAACCGATTGAGATAAAACTTGGTATGGACAGTTCGAGACCCTGGAAAGGACATAGGCTACATTTTGTCGTGATATAAACTCTTGCGGGCGAAGTCGCAGGGAACCACTAGTAACTTCATAAGTTAAGACTGAATGAATGGTGGCTAATAGAATAGATCGGAACTCATATAATGTATGACGTTTGCCAAGTCAGGAGAAGCCAAAGTCATCTATTGATTTTACGCTTGTTTGTCTTAATAGCCCATTAGCTTAGTATAGTCACTGATAATATATAAACTAGTAGTAGTCACAGAATAAGTAATAGTAGGTACCTAAGGTGTATTACGAATGGACCGGACGAACAAGAGTAGGTACATATTCTTGGTTTTAAGTTTGAGACAATTCTACAATGTTTAATTGTCTAGACATTGTTGCTTGCTATTGTCTGGTTGGTAAAATGTTTATCTACTTTGAATATATACTTGAACAATGTCAGTTAAAGTAAATTTTGAAGTTGGGAAATTAAATCTCTCTCTCTCTCTCTCTTGCTATATGTCCCACATGGTGGTGGGGTCAGCTTTCTTTTTTTTCCTCCACTTCGCCTGTCCTCAACATCTTCGGTGGTAAATCCGCACTGCCTCTTAATAACTTTAAGATTTTTTTTATTTAAGATCTCTCTTTATTTAGCACGTCCCTCCATCTTTTTAAAATACATAGTATTTTATGTATTTTTATCGGATGCAGCGCTTTACATCAAAACATAACAGATTAGACCTTAAACTTTAATCACAGTACTTATAGGTACTGTGGCCTTTGATAGCACTTCCTAGCAAGTGGACTGTATAATGTTCGGATGTAAGGACTAATAGGCACTGGTAGGTCCCCAGAGTGAAACTGCACTTTACTTTCCTGATTTTTATTCACCAAACTGTACTAGAACTAAGCACTGAGCACTGAACAAACTGAAACAACTGACTGTGAGCGTGAACGTGCTGGTGCAAGATTCTGGGCTGTTTATTTATCATTTTTTCAGTTCAGTGAGTGACTAATGCACTTGGCACATTTAACCAATCGTGGCCATAGAATTTTGCACACGGCACTATATACATTTCCTTTTTTAACCTACAGCTCTCTCCTTATCTAGCCAGGTAACTAATCTCTTTCTTTATTGTTGTTCTCTTTCTTACATGAAAACATAAACAAAGGGGATAAATACAAGGGAAAATCAACAATAAACTCAGATCTAACGCAATTACATAACAAAATGAATCATTTCTAATTAAATTGTAGCTGTCGTCAACAGGTACCTACCAGGGATGTTATGGAGCTCCGTAACCGTAACCGAAACTATCGGATATCCGAAATAAAAATCTATCCGTCATTAACTCGAAAAAGTGGAAGAAAAGTGTTGTGTTGTGTTGTTTTATCTAGTAACCTACCAAATTGACTTTTCAAAACAAAATGCGCCCTAAGTTGAGTTAAATTTGGACATTTTTTGATGAAGTGAATGCACATTATTATCTACTTGATTTTTATTTGAAAATTTCTTAAAAATCCATTATTCGTAACCGAAATTATCCGAAACTAACGGATAATCCGAAATAATTTAATATCCGTAACGGTATCCAAAACCGAAATATGTAATATTATTCTGATATCCATATCCGTATCCAGATCCGGAATTTCATATCCATAACATCCCTGGTACCTACTTTTCGTTGTAAAAATTACGTCTTAGGTAACGGCCAAGATCAATGTACGTTCGGAGAGTAACCGGTATGATATGTAATGAATGAATCTATTAACAGTACTAATAGATTGGGACCGAACTGCAGTATGATAGATAACGGGCTCGTCAATCATATTTGTGTATTTTGTGTGTATGTAGGTATATACAGTCTGCAGGACGTAAGGTTACCCATGTGGACTAAACTGCCTATGTACGAGTATCTACACTAATATTAGAAAGAAAATATTTGATTGTTTGTTTGTATTGAATAGGCACCGAAACTACTGAACCGATTCAAATGAAATTTGGCATAGAGGTAGTTTAAGGCCCTGTAAAGGACATAGGCTGCTTTTAGTCGCGATATAAATGTTGAAAATAATGGGTTAGGCTTACGTAATAAAAGCACTTATTCAGTATTTATCTTGGATTTTATTTGACCTCACATACAGAACGTTGTGTTACGAGATGAAATAACACATTAAACCATACTATCATACACTTTTGTAATAAGCTTACTTTAAAACTCAAACGTTTATTTGTCAAGAGCAAAGTAAACAAAGATAACATATACAAGTAAGTTTATAATCATAAATGCTAAATATTTAAGTATTTCTAACTGCATAGAAACGGCCCTAGTATCCACAAAATAAGCACTAGGTTTTCACTTCTAGGAACTCTGATTATTATAACGTTCACCGACAAACAGAGTAACACTATTATTCACTTCAGACAGTAAGTACAACTGAGCATCAATACTTATCTTTTTAATCGAAGATAACACCAAAAAGACTGAGCTCCGTGCTGCATCCTTTCCAAGATTATACATTCGTTAGGTGGGGAGTAGAGGGGCCTTGCAGCAACTTCACAAGATTACGGTCTTTAGTCAAAACAATGTCCAATAACGTTGTTTACAGTTAATTTCTAGAAAAGTATTTGAAATTTATTTTTGAAATAGATAGCAAGGATTATTTAGATGTGTAAAACTAATGTTTTACAGCTACATGATAATTTACAAATTACTTATATTTAAAACTAATAATACTTCCGTTAGAGAGTCAATCTGGCGACTTATTTATTTTATTTATTGTAGTTCTTAAAATTTATATAAGCTAAAAAATGTATTGGTTGTTAATTCAATATAAAAAAACCAAGCTTATATTATTTATTTAAATTAATAACATGCTAATTTGTTGTACGCCATGTTCATCATAAAATCATCAGGGGGAGAAATGGGGGATGAAAGTTTTTACGGTAAATCCGACTTTTGGTGCGGGGTAAATCGCGGAGAACTGCTAGTTATTTATAAGCCAGATAACATCATTATATGATCGAAATACGTATTTGGTCTGTAATTAAATACAATATATACTTTACACCCATTCAAAGTAAAACTGGTTCAATCGTACCCATTCTATACACCCTTCCTACTACATATTTCTATAAATTAAAATTTAAAAACACTCCATATTGTTGGAACTCGCTACCTCCTGTTACTATATTTGGCGTATAATGTATTTGTACGTATAAAATAGATTCGATATTCGTCAACTGATAAACGTTATACTAATGGCTTTTATTAATTAAGCAAAGCTCATAATAATAAGTAGAGTCATTATTGTAATCTAAATTAGTTGAAACCTTGACTGGGGGCGTTTCTTATCTAGTTATAGAACGGAGAAAATAAATACAGTACACTACAGCACCAGTCTCCAATAATAACCTCTATAGTAAAACAAATCCAGAATATAACTAGGTACTTAGGTAATAAATAATAATACCTGTAACACAGATCATTATTATTATTATCAGTCTCACACAAACAATATACATTTTAATTTTTACAAATTAATCCTGTTTTTCACTTGTGTTTGTTTGTGATGATGAGGAATAAACTTGATTTGATTTGATTTTGAAATTAGCCTTAAATAAATTGCATTTTGATATCCCGATGGGTTTGGAAGGAGAAAAAATAAACCACACAAATCCGCCATTTTGTGTTTATAATGGGATAGAGGTAGGTATATCTTTTGTCGCTAAAAATACAAATACTTAAAATAGAATGAAATAAATATTTAAATGGGGTGCCAAAACTTTTAATATATTAATAATTATAATACATTGTTTCACCAAACACACCAATTACCTAGCCCCAAACTAAGCATGAGCTTGTGCTATGGCGACTAGGATAACGGATAGAAATCCTTAAATACATATAAACATCCATGACTTAGGTACAAATGCTCGTGCTCATCACACAAACATTTGCTCCTTGCGGGATTCGAACCCGCAACCGCCTGGTTTAGAAGTCCGGTGCGCGAATGACTACACCAAGACGGTCGTAATATAAATAAATAAAATAAAATAAAAAAATATAAATAAATAAAAGTATATTTATTCAAGTCCACGACTACAAATCTGACGGCATATTTGTTATCAAAATGACTTGCACTGATGAAGTCATCTTGACTGGTTTAGCCATTGATTTATTATTAAACTAGCAGTTCCCCGCGACTTCGCCCGCGCCAAAAGTCGGATTTTCCATACAAATTTTCATCCCCCATTTCAACCCCCTGATGGTTTTATATCGCGACAAAAAGTAGCCTATGTCGTTCCCAGTGTCTCAAACTATCTCTGTGCCAAATTTCATTTGATTCGGTCCAGTAGTTTCGGAGCCTATTCGATGCAAATAAACAAACAAACAAATCTTTCCTCTTTATAATATTATAGTATAGAAGTATAGATCAATGGGTTTAGCAGTTACATTAGGGAAAAAAGGGATGGGTATACATACATGCAAGTACATACATACGAGTTAATTAAAAATATAACCCACCCTTTGGGCTTCATAGCATTCAGGTAAAAATAGCAAAACCACTCATCCATCAGTCATCATCCCAGGTTAGGTACATACGCCAAAAGAGTAAACGCGCTAAATATTTTACCAAATAATAAACTCATGAGATGAACCAGACAGCGGTAATGTTCCTCCCACGTTCATACATAAACAAATACTTACACGAATTTTACGTAATAACATAACAAATCCCTCACCTTTTGCTACTTCACAAAGATACAAGAAAATGTGGAAATGACGACTTTGCAGGTACCGTAGCTCGATCTATCGTCTTTTGTCCAAAACTTTACAAGCAACCTGTCACTGTGAAGTGCGTAGTTTACCAGAGCTGTGATAGATGGCGTTGTTACTGAAAAATACTTAGGAAAGTTTTCGCACAAATTTTTCTTCCTCATTTTCCTTACAAGGTGGATAATTTACGTTTAAAACATTTACGTCTTTTTACGTTTAAAACATTTTTGAAGATTTTACAAATATAGGTATATTCACGTTTAGAAATGACAAACACAAGTAAAAATGTGATTTCACTCGGAAAATTAATAAGGTATGTTGTGAATGGAAGTTTAAATGTGTTTATTTAAATTTGATAAGCTACGGCATTTATTTATCACGCTAACAAACTGTAACTGATGTAATTCAGTACCTACATAAACTGTAATATTACAAAAATGTAAAGTTTGAAAGTATGTCACTACTACCACTACTACCTAATCTCTAAAACATTTTTTTTAATTTAGCCTTCCACTTTCTAAGTGACTACTAGTCCATGTTTAAGCATATAAATATTGTTTCATTTCATATTTTATTCGATTGTACCCGTGCAAAGCCGGGAAGCCAGGGCCCAGATAATAAATACACTAGTGTGGGTGGCTGGCTTAGTCGCTAGTTAGTACATATTTTTTAATTGACCAGTTGAAAATGATTTAATTGGCACAAAAATGTTATAAAATAAATAGATTCAGATATACATTACAAAATTGTAAGTGCGTTCTAATATTCTAAACTAAAATACAGTTGTATACACACATAAACTTAAGAATAAAAACTTAAAACTAAACTATTTACATGCCAGTAAGTCAGGCATTTTAAAAATAGGAAAAAAGCTATAGATAAAATACCCGACTTAGGTCACTGTCCCGCGGGAAGGTGCCCATAAGGCTGGCCACATTACCTCGTTGGATGGCCAGGCTGATCCGCTGGCCGAGGTATAGGCCAGCCTTCGTATCGAGAGATGTCTTTATTGACCAGTTTGGATACTGGTACTTCCACAGACAAATAAAAACATACGACAGTTTTTGTCCTGGAAATAGAATTATCAGCAATTTAGGGGGTGGATGGGGGAAGAAAGTACGAGAAAGAAGGAAGACACGTTAAGCCGCTAGTTAGCAAATAGCGAGCAAAACCGGCGGGCGAGCGCTGCGTCCACTTGACCTGGATCGAGGCGTGCTTTGCTCCATGTGCGGTGTGTTTTGCACGTGTGTGTCTCTTAGGGTTGCCAGTTAATTAAAATTATCTGAAAAGTATCGTGGCAAACCAAACTCCTTCGATATAGCTGTTATACTCTTTTTTAAATACGTTTTCTTTTATATTAGAAGTTTACAAATTGTTTTAACCCGACTTCGGAAGAAGGGCTATGTTTTTGATAGTTGTTATTTTTGCCTACGAAAATACGCATCGTTTTTATCGCAAAATCATAATCTTTAATTTATTTTCCATCTGAAATCCCTCACAACGCGTACAACTATACTTACTAATGTTTTAAACGTTATTTAAAAGTTTTATTTTTTAAATAAAAGTTGCTAGGACTCTTAAGAGCCAACATATTACTAATAAGGTAAAAGGTTTCGGGTTTTTCTGAACTTTTCATCCCAAAGCAAAAATTAAGGCCATGCATTGAACATTTTTAGGCGGCAATCCCAATACGGTATACCGTATACTTAATTCGAAGTTGTCAGTTTCTCCAACAGACATAAATAAATAGGATTTAGAACTTGGAAATTAAATTAATGAGAGGAGCTTTCTAGTTAGTCCAAAGGGTCTAGGGCCATCTAGAGGTAGCAGCCCTACCAGTCAGCTATCGGGCATTTGGCCTTTCATGTGTGACAGTCCAATGCTGCAGTAACAACGGAAAACTGCCTTCGGGGGAATATGACGCATTTCGTCACGGCTGTGGCTGTGATAATTGGGTTCGGAAGTAGGTCGTTAGGTGCTGTCATTAATCTAGAAGTAGGTAGATAGACCTAGATGTGGTGGCATCAGCTTCCAGCTTCCTTTTTTTATATACTACTAGCAGTTTCCGCGACTTCACCCCCGCCAAAGGTCCAATTTTCCATACAAACTTTCATCCCCATTTCACCCTCCTGATGTTTTTATATCTCGACAAAAAGTAGCCTTAGCCATTTCCAGGGTTTCAATCTATTACATTCCATTAGAATTCGTCCAGCCGTTCTTGAGTTATAATAAGTGTTGTAATTAACACAACTTTCATTTAAATACTTGTATATAGATTTTAAGCAGGTATTTGACCGTAGTCACACTGATCACACAGGATACCATAATGGCCATACCTATATACTTCTGGGTTTTGGTCCAACGTTTAAGAACATAATAAATAATATTATAGTACGTTTTACGTTTGGTCAACGTAAGTAATAATAACATTTATTAAGTTAATATTACTTCCTTTTTTTATATCTTATATTATTGGGCTCTATTGTCTGAATAAATATATATTATTGATTACGCTATCTCTAGAGTCAATGAGTTCCAATTACATTTTTGTATTTGTATAGTTTGACATTTGTTAATTATTGTAGTCCGTCTCGTTTCATTTATAGAGAGAAGACTGTCCTCGACGGTCTACCCGAATGCCGAAGGTTGCCTGGAGTAAATAGCGTTTCAGTAAGACCGCTTAAATCGCAAGGATTTCTATTAAAAACTTTGTAAAAATCTACTGTTTGTGGTATGCAATTAGGAGTATCTCTATCTATCTATTGACTGATTGATCAGATGCTATTTTGTGATAAAGATTCTTACATGCTGTGGTTCAACTTCATATCTTATGCCTCTGTAGTTAAGTCCAATGATTCCAAAATTTTGACCCGCGGAACCCTAGGATTCGAAGAAAGGATTACCGTTATTTTTAAAAACAAACTTGACCTTATTAAAACTTAAAAGATTTCTTCTTTTAGCAAAGTAGGGTTGCCCAGATAAAAAAAAACTGTCATCCGAAAGAGGTTGATTGTAGCCCTAACTTTCACCATTTACTTAACTTTACTTAATAAACCTGTTTTTATTTCAGGTAAGATGCACCTAATACTGGGGAGAAACTGAAGTAAACAGTAAGTACACTAGTAACATTTATATATTTTTTAGTAAGTATTTCTGTATGCGCAAGAGCAGTCTTGCTTGATGATTCCAGATTGTACCAACGGTGTTAACCCTTAGGTGGATCGGAAATTAAATTCATTGACTGTACATTTGTAAATAAAAGTTTGAGAGTAGTTGTATGTACTATTTAGTAGATAAACAAGATTACTTCGAGTGTACTGTAATCATCATTATGGATTATTTATCATCCTTGAACCTTAACAGCAACTAAACCAAATATGAATGAGGCCGACCGCCAGTTAGATCTGGATTGATCCGACTCCACAATTAATGGTCTCACCCGACATTCTTCGGCTTGGGAAAAATTAGCAGCCTGTGTACATGGCTACACGTCATGCTACCCCACTTTGATCCTGAGACCGCCTTTATTATCTACGCAATAAAAGCTGTTTTCGTATTTCAAATGGGTATCCCGACGTGCTGCCGACTGTACTTTTAAGTACTTATTAGCGTGTTGATGACATGCCCCAGTTTGTTCCACAATCATTAAAAGTCATAAAAGTAAAAGTCATAAAGTCATAAAAGTCATTTATTTATGTATGTAGGCCCACAGGGGGCACTTATACACGTCCCAACATAAAATTTTTTAAGCCCTACCACTGCTTCGGGACAAATTGTGGGCTAGTGCTGAGAAGAAGCAGCGCAAGAAACTCAGTCACTATTGTCAAAGCCTCTTTTAAAAATAATGTTTAAATACAGAAATTGTACTAGTGCGAGCTGGTCCACACGTTTACATCATTCAAATAATCGTCTATTTTATAATAACCTTTTGTCATTAGGGTATCCTTAATAAATGATTTGAATTTGTTAATGGTGATCCACACTGCAAAATTCTCCCTGTAGGTGGCGCATTGTTGATGCGACCATAGCTATCTGTCATTCCAGTACAGAAGTTATGATTTTTTGAGTATTTTTTTGTGTTTTCAATCTACGAAAGCATAATGCCGTTATGTGCTGTGCCAGGTTGTTACAATAATGGTGTTAATTTATTTCCAAAAGACCCAGTTTTAAAAAAGAAGTGGGAAACAGCTATAAGAAGAAAATTAATTAATTTTAGGTAGTTTACTGGAACTGTTTACATAATGATAAGCTTCTGGATCGGGAACATTCATCGTATAACTAGATTGTGAAGCTACACCAAAATTCCCGGTATCATTGCTTTTCCGATCGTAAAATTCTAACCTAAAAAACAAACATTTACGTGTTTTATTACTTTAGTTATATTTATTAAAAACCTTGTTATGTAGTTAATTTGTAACACAAATACAACAAAAACAATTAAATGTAACCTTTACAATAATAAATTGGATTAACACCCTAATGTTTACCTCGCAAAAAGATCGGCTTTTTTATCAGATACTTTCGAACCTCGTTTAAGAAGTTCGTCTTCTAGTTCAGATTACTTCATTGACGAATACATTATGATGAAATAACATTAGACAGTCACGAAAAACTGTAAATTAGAAACGAAAAAGCCCGACATAAGCAATAGCTTGACATAGGCGTATCTATGCTAGCGCCATCTGCATTAAGCTTTGCGTGTGAATCCCCATTGGTAATTCTACAATATTTTTCGGTAATTTGTTAAAGTAATTGACACATTTTCCCATGAAAGAATGACCAACTTTTTGAAGCCTGAATTGTGGAATAGCAAGCTTATTTTTATTTCTAGTGTTAAAATTATGCGTATCACTTTTCTTTGTAAATAAATGCAAGTTTTTACTTTAGGTACTTATTTCTTTAAAAAAATCTTTCAATGAATCTTGAGGTTTGAGGTTATAAATAGCACGTACGGCCCTTTTTTGTAGTACAAAAATTGATTCTTTATCAGCAGCTGAGCCCCATAGTAAAATACCGTACGACATCAAGCTGTGAAAATAACTAAAATAGACTAGTCTGGCCGTTTCAACATCAGTCAAGCGCCGTATCTTTTTTACAGCAAAAGCAGCTGAACTAAGTCTTCCTGACAAGACCACGATATGAGGACCCCATTGTAGTTTTGAATCTAAAGGAATTCCTAAAAATGTTGTTGAATTTATAGTATTTAGCAGTTTGTCTATTATCAAAACATTTGTTGAGGCCTGTCTGACATTAGGCATCGTAAACTTAACACATTTAGTCTTATTTCCGTTAAACAAAAGGTTGTTAACGGTAAACCAATGCAATACTTGTGAAAGAGTATTATTTACATCGTCAAAAGTATCTTTCCCCCTGGGAATTTTGAATATAAGTGAAGTATCATCAGCAAATAATACTATATCACAAAGATCTTCTACAAAGTGTGAAAGGTCATTTATATAAATTAAAAACAATAAAGGTCCCAATATCGATCCCTGGGGTACACCCATGGTCAGAGGTGCTCCAGAAGACTCAACCCCATTGATGCATACTTTTTGTGTTCTACTTGTTAGGTAAGATTCAAATAGATTTAATGCATTCATTGAAGCCCCATAATGTCTTAATTTTTTCAATAAAGTTTTATGTTCTACACAATCAAAAGCTTTTGAAAGATCACAGAAATTACCTAAAGAATCTTGTCTATTATCATAGGCATCAAAAATATGTTTAATTAGAGTAACTCCCGCATCAGCAGTACTTCTACCTTTATTGAAACCAAATTGTTTTTCGTGTAGTAGATGGTTTAAAGAAAGATGTGCTAGTAGTTGATTGAATATTACCTTTTCAAATATTCTACTGAGGACCGGAAGAATCGATATTGGCCACTTTTCTCGCCGGATTTAAATAGCGGTATAATTTTACTAAATTTCATTAGGCTTGGAAACTGGCCATCATCAATGCACTTGTTAAAAATTATTGCTAATTGAGGAGCTATTGTGTTGATAATTGATTTTATAATATACACAGATAGTCCCCATAGATCCTCAGTCTTCTTCATTTTTAAATCTAGAAATGTTTTTGTAATTACTTCGGGACTGACATGCCTAAAGTGCAGTTGAGAATCGCACTGGTCGACATTGGACTTGAGAATCGATTCCGCAAGTTCTGAAGAAGATGCACGTTCTTTAGTTGTTGAAGGTGCAATATTAGAAAAAAATGACTCAAAGGCATTTGCAACTTCTTGATTGGATGTGATCAATTTACTTTCGACTTTTAGTGAAAATGAGCTACTTTTTGATTTATTTTTACAAGTTTCCTTGTTTATTATGTTCCAAGTAGCTTTTGCCTTATTGTTGGAATTTAAAACTATTCTACGAATATAGTTTGTCTTTGCTGCAGCACATACTTTTTTAAATATCTTAGAGTAATTTTTAACATATTCAATCGTATGTGGATCCTGGGAGTATTCTCTTATACTATATAAGTCATACAATTTAATCCTACTTTTATGAATACCTGGTGTAGCCCAGTCATTAAATTTACATTTAGCTTGATTTGTCTAAACCTTCTTCAGTGGAAAGATTTCATTGAATAGATTTTTTATTAATTCAAAAAGGTCTTCGTATAATTTATCAACATTATCGCATTTATTGGGTATAGTTGAGTTTACACTATTACAAATTGTATCCCTAAATCTGTCTAACCTATTTACTGTGACAGGCCTATAAACATTCTCCACAACACTTGAGGCATGACTGTGTTGAAATGAGACCTTTTGACCTCTATGATCGGAACTAAGATTACGTAAGATACATTTGTCGATTACGATTGCGTTGGAATCACAAAAAATATTATCTAGACAAGTTGCAGTATTGGGAGTCACCCTAGTTGGTTCCTTAAAAAGGTTAAATAAATTATAAGATGCAAAGAGATTGAGAAATCGGGTAGATATCTGTGTTTGTTTTAAAATATTAATATTAAAGTCTCCGCATACAACTATTTTTTTGTTTGATCTGCAAACTTTATCTAATGCTTCTTCCATAATGGGTTCAAAAAGTTGGTAATTTGCGTCTGGGAGACTATACACACACAATATAATATACTGATCCAGCTCCACACACGCTAGTTCAATAGTTCGTTCCATCGAGAGTGACACAATATCCTTACGATCTTTCCAATTTAATTCATTTCTTAAGAGTATGAGTGACCCCCCTCTAGTAGTGGTCTCCTTGAAAACGAACTACTGACCTTATAATTATCAATACTTATCATTAATTCAAAAATTTTATATCAATGCTCTGTCTGACACATGACATGCACATTTAAATCTTGCAAGACTAACGAAATTTCTAGTTCTTTGCCAGCCAAGCCTTGTATGTTTTGGTGAACTAAGTTAAAACTAGACCTGGCTTTTGTCTTCTCTCTTAGTTTAAAGTCTCAGAGGTTGTCAAATTTACAATATTTAAATTAGTATTACTACTAACAAGTTGAGAACCATGTGATATGATGGTTTTGTTTCTTAAACAATTAATATTGTATGCTAGCAAAGTAGCTATTCGTTTTTTAATTTTATTAGGCAGGTGTAAAGAGCCGCCAGTCAGTGAAAATAAATTGTTAGTAAATTTATTTGTGTCAAAAACACAAATTTGTCACTATGACGCTGGGTTAAATTGAATAATAAAGTATTCATTAGATGATTACGGTTATTTTCTTGTGCTGTATGATTTTTAGAAAATGGTAGGGCACAAAAAATGATTTTATGAACATCTAAACTTGACAATATTTAATATTTTTTTATAATATTTTTTTTACTAAGATTTTGACTATCTCCTATCATAACTACAAGTATTGAATTAGAATTTAGGTCAGTACTTTGGATACATTAATTTGATAGTTAGATAAACCCTTTTCTGTTACAGCTTAAGATATTTAATGTAGGACTAAGAATAGTGCCCTGAGAAAGCACAACAAACAGCCAAAAGAAAGCGACGTTCGAAGTTTAAATATTGGTATCGACTCTGCAAAATGTCCTAAACAGTACAGTGAATTTTGCACTTTTAAATTTCATTCATTGACAGTTTTCAGGTGTAGGACTCGAACTTACACAGCACGATGACATGGCCCTTCGCTATCCAGGTGCTCTTTCAACTGAGCTAGTTGCAATTTTCAAGTGCAATTAATTTAGTAAAAACTTTGCAAATAATTATTATGAAATTGATAAAATTACTGCTTGACCTGTCTTTTTAACGCAAATCGAAATATTTATGGTGTCTTTGAGTGCCAAGTCAATACAATTCATTATGTAAATTATTGTTTCTTGGTTCGTAGCAAAGCTTTTACCGAGAAACATCTTTCACTCCCGTTTCAATTGAACCGTTTTGTAATCACACTATTTATACTAACTATAAATACAACCGTCAAACATAAGATTCTGAACCTTGTTCTATAAATATAGAGTTTATTTTTACTCCGAACAAGATTTGGCAATCGTAATCTTTGCGTACGTCAGTGAAACGTCATCTACGTATAAACGGTTATCTCTCGAAGAGATCTTTCCACTTTGAGTAATTTTGATTGATTCCATTAATCGATCATTTACTAAGGATGGAAATTAACTTGAGCTCAAATCGAGCGTTTACTAGGTAAAGGTAATTTACTGTTTTGAGAAGCGGTGATACATTTTTAAATAATGGACAATTTGAACATCTCAGAAAATTTAATTTGAAAATGCTTACGTTATCACTTTTAAATTCGTTCGTGGTAGTACCTATGATGTTTAAGAGAAATAATAAAAGAAAGAGTTTGTACTATTATTTAATTTGGGTTTTCCTTCGGTGTCAAGTGATATTTTTGAAGTAAACTTGCCTTGGTTGCCGTAGTTGAATTCGTACTATTATATTTCTGTGGCATACCCACAGAAATATAATAGTACGAATTCAACTTGCCACTTTTATGCATTCTTAACAACTCTACAAAAATAACCTAATGTACCCACATTAGGTTATTTTTGTAGAGTTGTTAATCAGACTGCTAGTTCGCTCTATACTAATCCAATCACTAATAATGATTTTGGCAATGCTTTAACACTTGATTATATAATATGAGACAGCTAATTTTAACATGTACCTATTGTCCATATCACCTATCTGTCATTAATTTCAAACTACCCGTCTCATATTTATACAAGTGTTATAGCAGTGGCAAATTCATTATTAGAAAGGGGGTAACAATATAGACACTTTTCATAGTATATTTCATTTTATTTACTTCACTAAATCCCGAGATCAAAGTGGAACGATCCATCCGCCATCGTCGCGTCACCCGACGTCACTCATGCGAATGATCTAATTTTGCGAACGCGGAGTGCCAACCGCGTCATCTACACGCTCCGTGGAGGCACTCACTATATGGGGCCTCACTGGAAGCTATTCAGGCTTACTCCGATTGACGATGTCCGGAATGTAGCCGTACCTTTCACTCACAACAGAATGTTAACGCGAACGAGCGTGATCGCTAGACTCAAAAATACGGACATCAACAACAGGAGTTGGGCCGCAGACTTCATTCGTACACAAGGCTACGCCAATCTTTGATACCTGACGATTTTGCGACACATCGAAGCGTAAGCGACTACTGCAATACAATTCAGAGAGGTTCACGCTCACGCGCCGATTTGTCGCAAAATCGTCAGGTATTGAAGATTTGCGTATCCTTGTGTACGATTGGCCTTTAGAGGCCTTACTCTGTATGATGATATTATCGACTACAGCGTCAAACGTCCCTGACACTCATGCTAGTATGTCAGCGACTACGAGCGTGATGGCCAGACTGACAAAGTTCTTGCGCGACCTTCCAGAGTGGGGGCAAGTCACGATAGACATCAGCGGTTGACGTGTTTGAAGAAGATTTTCTTAGACGATCGTATGTGATTAGAGCTTCCTCACCCCCCGCAAGTCCTGCGGGGTACAAACAAGGAGGGTCGCGCACGAACTTGTCGGACTATAGACATGAAAATACAGACATCGACATCCGTAGTAAGGCCACAGATGAGAGGAATGACTCTGGATCTAAGTACTATTCTTCCAAGCCAAAATTCGAGCTCGGTGGCCAATCTCAACCGAGGTTAGCCAACTGCGCGAGAGATAATTTAGTGCACAAGAATGTACTTTTTACCCGTTCGTAGCACAGCACAAAAGTGCAAACCATAAAAAAAAGAATGAGCGCATACACAGGTGCACTCTCCATTCCTTCACTCTTAAGTTTGATGAATCAGAAATCCGACATAACCAAAGAGAGACCAACGGCTTAACGAGCTTTCCTAAGCACGGAGGTATTACCACCACCAACTTCCTGGCTCCGAGCTGTTTCTGAGTTATTTCAAGGCAGAAAAACCCAGAAACCGTGCCTAAAAGTATGGGAAGCAGGGCCCTAATACCTCAGGTCAACAAATTCTATAAAGCTACTTTGTTAGTATGTTTATTTCCGTTTGAAATACCTCATCCGATAAATCCACATCTATCAGATCTGCAATCTGATCTGTCTGACCATCTCTACCCTTCTGGCAGCTTCAACACGTGTCTGCAGATTCGTAAACACGACAATTACTATTTGCACCAGAGGCCTTGTAGCGCAGTGGCGGCAGTGCTTTGGTAACCAAAAGTTAAGCATCCCACGGCGCGGTTGTGATTGGATGGGTGACCATTCCGACCATTTAAGTGACGTCCAAGACAAGCATCTCTGTGCTTCGGAAGGCACGTTAAGCAGTTGGTCCCGGCTAATATCTTTTGTTATTAGTCATTAAGCCTAGTCAGAGGCCCTAGGGCGGCTTGATAACATCTGACGGTAAGGTTTGTCACTTGCCTCCACCAATCGCGTCGACGTCGACGCGAGGTAGAGTATGGCTCGTACCTCCTCATAGTTGAGGTGAGGCCTTTTTCCAAAAGTGGGATATATATAGGCTGACTTTACAACAGGAGTACGGCCTCAGTACTAACGCTAGACACGTGTGTTTAGCACGCAATACCATTTAGCTGTATCTACCTGGAGTAGTGCGAAGTTTGACCTAGCTTTGTACAGTCGGCAGCACGTTAGGTTACCCATGTGTACTTCGAAAACAGCTCTTATTACGTAGGGAATAGATCTGGTCGGAAGTCTAAGTGGGGTAGTCTGACGTGCGGCCGTGTGGACCGACATTTTACCAAGGGCGTAGATCAGGGTACAATATTTCTCATATTTCTAAATAGATTATGAAAATAGAGAGATCTGTGATCCATGGGCCGATACTGAATTTTAAGAGAAGTCCACAACCAAAAATGATGGAGTGTGCGTCACATTTACACATATTTTTTAAAATAAATAGATGTTGAACAAAATAAGAGTGTCGGTGGCGCAGTGGCTAACAGGTTGCCTCTCATGCGGAAGGCACCGGTTGGATCCCACATGCCTCCATGTACCACATGACTTTTTCTGAGTTATTTACATTATGTTTCACTAATCGATGCTCTTACAATGAGGAAAAACATCATAAGGAATTCTGCACATTCAGGCGACTGCATGTGTAAACATGATCCAAAACTGGTCAGGTTCCCCTGGTAACAGGGTCATGGAGGTCAGATAGCAGTCGCTCCACTGTAATTACCTAATCTGCCACATCCTGGATCATGGTCAGCGGACCCTGGGCCCTCGCGTGCGAGTGCACAACCGGGATAACGCTAGGAGGATGATGAGATGTTAAACAAATTCACACATTGCTTTGATTCCAAAGTATGTTGCTAAAGCACTCGTGTTATGGAAATTGAAAGTTGTTTTTATGTTTTGCCACAATATCAAGACCCGAATCAATATAGAAAATAATATTTCCGGAGATCAAACCTGGGACCTCAGAGATGGTGACATCATGAGACCAGGCGTGTGAGCCACTCGACCACGGAGATTGTCAAAATAAAAATAATTGACTAGCCTTTTCCGTGGCTTATCTGTATTGGTGTACTTACCTATCACATTAAAAACTGATTTTTTATTAATTTATTTGGAATGGATTTGCTCTTGACTTCTAGAGTCACACGTGGCTTAGATAGAGTCGACGGGGGAGCTCACCCAGAAGGTTCTGGCACTCCCATTCACTACTACATTCGCACATTAGCAACTACCGGAGCCTACCACCGCTGTTAGGATCTTTCAGACGCCATCACAAACTGAAGTTTGTGATTTCGGTTCTCAGGGTGGACCACTAGGAGGTAGATCCTTCACCACCTTCCATTCTTTAGTGTCTTCATGATTATTAAAAGAGCAACAAACCTTCGTCAATGCATCATTCGGCTTTTAGATTTCTAAAATAAAATCTGCTAAGAAACAAGCACTACCTTTAATTTATTTGGATCTTCTACTAGTCTCCGCGTTGTGTAGTTGGTACTCCAATCTATGCCCTTGCCGTTGGTCTAGTGGTCAGCACGCTGGGCACTCTCTACGAGGTCTCGAATTTGAATCACGGGTCGGGCCGAAAGTGCTGGGTTTTCCTGTCTTGAAATAACTCAGACACAGCTCCGGAGTCAGGAAGTTGGTGGTGTTAACACCTCCGTGCCTCGGAAAGCACGTTGAGCCGTTGGTCCTGCGCCTGATCTCTCTACGGTCATGACGAAATGCCGTCTCACCGAATTATGCGAGTGAAGGAACAGAGAGTGCACCTGTGTATTGCGCACACTTGTGCACTATAATATCTCCCGCGCAGTGTGCTAATATGTTAAGATTGGCCACTGTAGTAAAAATTCGGCTAGGAGGACATTAATCTAGCGGTAACACTGTGTGATAACACATAGACTTGACGTAAGAATAAATTGTCCAGTTGAGCTGAGCTGAGCTGATGACTCACACCAAACGCCGGCCTTTTATGAGGATGTCCTAGAGTTCAGAAATTTAGGCGCAAATGACAGAATTCTTGGATCAATTCCAACGTTGATGCTTACTTACACCTGCCATATGGGAAGAGCCATAATTTAGACCAGGATCTGGAACAAGACTACATTTATTAAATTTTAACGAAAAAGACATCACCATTATCAGCTGCAGGACATCCAGTGTTGAACATAGAATAACTCCCATATAGATTTCCAAAGTGACGGGCCCTTTGCAATCTTTCTATAGCGAACTTCGCTATCGCCAACAAAATGTATGCAAAAGTCACGTGATATTCCGATGGCTTATGTCAGTTTCATACAGTTTGTTAGCGATAACGAACATCGCTTTTTAAAATAGATCGCATCTTGTCTACGGGCTCTCAGTCGCTGATAAGTAAAAGTTGTTGTTTCTTTCATGGTGTGAATAAAGAGTAATTTATCCTGCCTGATCCAGTGGGATCCTGCGACCTTCTCAAGGTATTGCCATCATTCCGGTGAACGCCCTAGACGTTACGCTTTGATCAAGAACCTTTCTGCTCCAACAGCCAATCAGTTCTCCGCTCGACTTGTAGGAAACTAAAATAAATTGATGCCGGTCGTGCTAGACACCATTTGAAATTAAAATGATCAATTTAAAATTACAAGCTGGAAAAAATATTTAGCTGTTGTTTTTTTGGCTCTACATCTTACTCATCATCCCTTATGGTGGTAAATGTCTAGGTAAATGTCAATTATGGTGGTAAATGTCTAGGTAGCTGTAAGTATAGGTAATATTAAACTTTATTGAATAGATAGATATAAGTAAGTAGGTATTCATGTAATAAAGATAGCCATGTAATCGCCACTGCAAATATCACGATCGTAAATCTATATTGATATTGCTTACTTTGTAAAATCATGCTAAGTTTAACCTTAGAAATGTCAAGGTGTCAATGTTAAGTACAATTTTAAAGAAGCGTTATTCTATTAGATATACAGTTTTAATCCTTCAATCGTATTTACGTTATTTACCTTCGATAGCACGTCACTGTCTGACGCACCGAGGAACGCCCTAAAAACCGTTGTATTTTTAGGGTTTACGCGGGAACCTTGCTCATCATGGCTAAGATGTAAATCAACGTGAATTTAAACCGTAATTTTAGCAACCCTAACCGTCTGGCCGTCTGGCCAGTCTCGATTTCAATTAGGTTTTCTATTTTCGAATGCGCGCTGCTAGAGTTCTCCTGTGCGCGAGCGCTCGCGACCGTCTCCCGTAATTATGCATTAAAAATATAAACAAATCACGGTTACAAATATGGCTGCCGATGACACTAGGCTGTCAAAATTTGGCGCGTAAAAGTTGACGCGAGTGGGCAGTGTTTTGGACCAAAGAGTATTCACGTGGAGTTTTTTTCTGTGGTGTGTTTTGTTTTGGTGCGCAATCTTGGTGTTTGTTTTGGCCTTTGGATGCGAATGTGCTTCGTCAAAAGTGTGTAGTTGTGGAATTGAAGAGCGTTGACAGCGGACAAAGTATTTGGTACACGAAGTGCAGTGCTATAACAAAACCACTCTTTACTCAGTTCACGTAAAGGTCTAGGCGAGTAAACAAACATAATAAAACTATGATTAGGTATAAGATAGACAAATGCTCGTTTGAATATAAAATGCCTTAATACGAATATGGTAATGTTTAGAGCAAAGTCAAATCTGCCGATTTTTTTATTATTTATTATTGCTAGTCTTGCCAATGTTGTCCTGCAATATATTATTGCTTTTTATACATTTTTTTTTGCAAAATTACCTACTTACCACGATTAAAAATCAGTAGTAATCTCTCCTTGATTGTTTAAAACAGTTTGGCTTACGAAATCCCCCACATATTTACAATCTGGATTGTTTCATATTGTTTACTGCATCGATCTGGACGGTGTAATGATTGGCTGCGCGTACGCAGAGTTTTTAACTAAAGCAGCTAATCAAAAATTCTTTTATAGCAGGAAATCTACTTATTTTCGAAAGATTGCGTTTTACCTAAATACCTTGAGAATAACCATTTCAATTGTAATTAACAAATTACACGTTGACTTGGCATGCGCTTCATTTATCTAACGAAAATACCCGGAATAAGTCGTTTAAATGTTGTATTTGAATTCATTTGAGTGAGTAATTTGAAGTCGAGTTTTGTTTAAATCCTTAAGACGAAATATGCTCTATGCCTTGCAAATGTATGAGAAGCTTGGTCTCGAAGTAAAACCTATGGGAGTTCCCTTTTTGATAGGAATTCGATTGTGAGAGTTTCAAACCTATATTTTGAGAAACTTCCGGAAATCTTTAGGATAAATTATGGTTATCAAAACACTATCATGTTTGTACTCAAAAGAGTAATTTGGTTCGATAAAAAATCCTCGTGAAATTGGGTTTAATTCATGAAATTGCCAAAACCCATTTTCATGTGCGAAATCTGCGCAGGGACAGTTGAGCCATAAAGCAAATCATCCTAGCATTATCCCGGTTCATCATAGTCAGCGAACCCTGTGCACTCGCACGCGAGTGGTCCGCTGACCATGATCCAGGATGTAGCAGATCAAAGTAGGTAATTACAGTGGAGCGACTGCCATCTGATCTTCGTGACCCTGTTAACAGGGCAACCTGACCAGTTTTGGATCATGATTACATATTCAGTCGCCTAAATGTGCAGGTTTCCTTTCGATGTTTTCCCTCACCGCAAGAGCATTGGTTAGTGAAACAACTATAATGTAAACAACTCAGAAAAAGTCATTGGTACATGGCGGCACGTGGGACCGAACCCGGCAGCTCCCGCATGAGAGGCAATCCGTTAGCCACTGTGCCACCGACGCTCTCCTTAAAGCACTACATAACGCTTTCAAACCTATGTAAACTTTAGCCGAGAAGTTGGAACTCAGTTGTGATTACGAAGCAAACCTCCTAGTGGTCCACTCCTGGCAACAACTGAACGATCTTAACCGCGGCCGTGGTAGGCTCCGTTAGGTGCCGTCCCAGCGTTGTATTTAATCTTTACATTTTTGTCAAGTCTATAATTTTGACATTTTGACAAACATTTTATACAGGAAAGTTTATTTTGCACACACAAATCGATTGGACCGCTGTCGTTCGGTGGGACTTTAACCTACGACCCTTCGCTATCTGAGCGAATGGTTTTCCAACAAGCACCTACAAAAGTTCGTCGACGACGTCGTTGAAAGAGCATTCGCTTGGATGGCGAAGTGTCGTGGGTTTAGGTTCCACTGGACGACACGGTCGATAGCTTTGTTGTGTGCAAAACAAATTTTCTTCCTTCCTTCTTCTAGAAACATGTTCCACCAAAAAGAGCACAGGAATGAAACACTTGCAAAGTAATGGTTTAATTAAAAAAAAAAATTGACATTGTCATTTTATTTAAAAAATACCATGGTAACCCCACCCCGTTCGTTGACATTATACCACAGACGCACGCGCAGCTCTCTCAGCGTTAATTATGGTCTAATTGATCACATAATTATTCGTAGAGATGATGTAACTAGCTCCTGTTACATGCCTATTGGATACTTGTCTAGAATTTCAGTCAACAAAACATGCCCAAAACAGGAGCACAGCACACGTTTTAATTTGGTAGCTAATAAACTGATTGGTGATTGATTATACAAATTTACTTTATGTAGATACTTTTACTCAACGGTTTCCCTGGGCCCTCGCGCCGGTTATCCCGGTTATGCACTCGCATAAAGAACCGGGATACGAGTAACGTTAGGATGATGATGATGACCTGTTCTCAACGGGACATTTGTATGAGGATTTCATATAGAATCTTCCTTTTTTAAATTAAATCTAAGGAAATATTTAGAAACGAGCCCAATTTTTCGACAAATCAAATGTAATTAATAAGTAGGTAAGAGCCAGAACCTTCTAGGTGAGCTCGCTCCACCGTCGAGTCTGTCTATACCACATCTGTGTCATTTAGAATAGAAAAAGGCAAGTGTTTCGTATAGTTTAGGAAACCAATATTTATATTGCAACAAAAGATTTTAACTGGTCGACTCACTCAGTTATCTAATCGGTATCAAACTTAAAACATTAGGAGCCGTCATGATAAGCGCGTTTTAAGGTATGATATGACGAGTATCCATCACAGTAGGATTCCATCACGGACCATGTGAATGAGCTTCGAAAAAGTTTTGGAAAATTCCATAGGTTGAATATCTGGTTTGGTTCAAACTTCAAACATCATTCTGTCTTTATCAGTCATTCGACGTTGACAGAAACGGGATGATATTTTTAAACATGTTTAGCGTTAATCGCTGGTTAATCGTATTTAAAAGTGGGCCTAGGATGTTAGTTGCTAAAAACAATAGTACTTAGGATAGGACCAATGAAAAAAATCGAATCGATAGAAAATTTATTGGATTTAGGAGAACCCTAAATATAAACTTTTTTGTCTAGACTTCACTAAGACATTTTATTCCATTAGTTAAACTATAGGCATCATACTCAACCATCTACTCCTGTTCCAAATAAGTTGCTTCGGAAGCTCACCACGGAGTATGTCTGATTAATTATCTTCCAAATAAACTATTAATAACTAATTGCAGTGGTAGTTGATAGACATTTTTAGACGTCCTTGGTCGCAGGTTTGCGCTGGGTCATGGGTGCAAGCCGCATACAACCGGTTACTTCGGTAACAAACAAATCATGACTCTTTAACTGTAATACTTCTACCAAAGTAAGTTTTTTTTGTCTACATAGTAATTCAATTGTCTATGTTCTCCTTAAGTTTGGCACCCTCTTTTTGGGACACTACTACTACTAGCAGTTCGCCCGCGCCAAAAGTCAGATGTACCATACAAACTTTTATCCCCCATTTCCCCCGTCCCCCTCCCCCCTTGCTGTTTGAAAAAGTAGCCTATGTCCTTCCCAGAGTCTCAAACTATCTTTGTACAAAGTTTCATTTAGATCGGTTCAGCAGCATAACACAAGAAGTAGTTACTTTTGCATTCATAAAATTAGTTAGGATAAGGGTCTAGTACCACAGATTATATAATAGTTACTACGTAACAGATAAATCACTCCATTCAAAATCGTCCATACCTACTTTTATATTAGCCTACAATTTTTTGTAGCACACCACTGCGAACGAAAATGTACTCTAAACATCGAACATTACGTTATTATTCCTCTGCAGCTTTTTTATGAGATCAAAGATGTTATAATTATTTTTATAACTTAACCAATTTGTTTGCAAGTTTTTACGAAATTCAATTAAATTTCGCTCACAAACATAGAACATGTTGTTCTGTGATAAATAATTTTCAAAAATGTATACAACAGATATAGTTATAAAAAACATCTGAGGGCACTTTCAGCCTGCCGTCAAATTATGATGACTAATTAAAAGATTTAAAAAGTGCAAACATTCGAGACTCTAATAAATCCAGAATTTAATTTAAATCTGAGACTAATTCAGGACTTATATGCTTCTGGTTGCATTTGTACAGTAAATGACCGGATATGTAAACCATATTACTTAATTAGTTCGCTTAAAAACGAATCGACAGTAACACAAATAATTTAACAGTGCGTACGGGCGCGCCCGATGGTTGTTGGCAGCCAACTGATTTACGCACCGACGTCGGTGCGCTCGAGAGTAGGCTATTATCGCGCGCAAGTACATCGAGTGAGAGATGCCTGCTAGTACACTAACAAATGTTAATTTCTTAAAAGGCGGTTAAAATTTTTTTTGTCATATATTGTCATTGTATTGGGAATTATGTCAAATAAACCGTCAACTTACGTTTACCGGCTGTTTTAAAGTTGGTGAACTCGGGTTAACTATCTTAACCACTTGTTAATAACGTGAGTCCCCAGGATCGATAACGTTAAACATTATATCAATTGCTTCGATAGTTTGCGCGTGTGGTTGCATTACCCGCATTACTGTATTTGAGCTTTTTATTGACAATTGAATATAATTTAATCTCGTCCATAAACGAGATTTTTGATTTCGTAATATTAATTAGGTTTTTTGTCACACAGGAAACATTTTGTAAGGGCTTCATAGCACGTCAGTGGAGTGTGAAAATGCATTCATGTCACAAGGAGTGTTATGTGAGTGCAAAAACGTCGTACATAAAATAATTGACGTTAGCAAAATAAAATAAAACTGACAATCTATTTAATCGGTGTATTTAGTCGTTGACAAAAGTCAAGGGGTTGTGTTAGGAGGAATTCGAATACCGCTACTGTTGCTTTCATAAAACAACAGCCAGCCAGCAGGCCTACCAGTACCACCAGTACCGGTACACTATAGCTTTCAATATGACGTCTGTATAACAATGATAGCTTTTAAAGTAATGAAAAAATGTGAATTCATATGTCACTGCCACAATTGCGATAGCTTTGAGTTAGGATTAGATAGTATGCATATGTTTTGACTGCCTCGTCGGTCTAGTGGTCAGCACGCTGGGTACTATCCACGAGGTCCCGGGTTCGAATCCCGGGTCGGGCCGAGAGTGTTTGGGTTTTTCTGTCTTGAAATTACTCAGACACAGCTCCGGATTCAGGAAGTTGGTGGTGTTAACACCCGTGCTTCGGAAAGCACGTTAAGCCGTTGGTCCTGCGCCTGATCTCTCTACGGTCATGTCGGACTGCCGTCTCACCGAATTATGAGAGTGAAGAAACAGAGAGTGCACCTGTGTATTGCGCACACACTTGTGCACTATAATATGTCCTGCGCAGTTGGCTAATGTCTGTTGAGATAGGCCGCCGTAGTCGAAATCGGCTAGAAGGACATCATCATCATCAGATAGTATACCTAACGGTCCTCTTGTATTCCAGAATCTCAAAACGATTAAACTTAAACGGTATTCTAGTGGTAAAAATGAAAAGAAGAAAGTTGTGTAAAGTACCAAACCACTTAAAATGAAAAAGATATTATCATCTTCAAAAAAGGCACATAGCACTGTTAAAGTACATCAAATCAAACTACCTACTTCGATCTCTGCTAATGATCTTGATGTATCAAAAGCGTGGCGTAGGGCGACCACCGGCAAGATGGATATACGAACTAATAAAGTTTGCAGGATCGCACTGAATGCAGGGTGTGACAATTTTCTTTGGAGATCAATGGTGGAGGCAGAGGACGTTCTGCGGCTGATAGTGGTGATCTTGATGGGTCGATTCCATCTGGCTTTTAAATAATTATCTCATTATAGTAGGGGAGCCCAAGAGGGGATTTGGGGATTTACTAAAGCGCGCAGATTAACATACAGGGAGGAACCTAGTACCCCATTAAATACCTCCACCAAGTATTAGCCCCGTATATGTGGCCGCGCGTCAAGGATAAAGGATCAGATTAGTAAAAAAAAATTGATCATCTGAAATTCTCGAGCGCGTCAGGTTAAGGTAGGGTAAGTTAGTTATATGCTAAAAAGTGTATATTCCACTAATCTGACAATTTTCGATTGACGATAAGAAGTAGGTGGGTTACAAACTTGTAAAAGAAAACGTCATCTCGACCTTCTCGAGCGTGGCTAAATATTACTATATTACTGTGTGGCCTACACAGTAATGAAGAGTAAGAGTCTTTTAACATAGAGGATAGAGGCAGCTTCTTGAGCTTTTGCCTATAATATATGAGCATTTTAACTTTTAAGGATTGTAATTTCGAACCAAGTCTAAACTTTAATGCTGTGTGGTATTCGTACGTAGGTGAATATTTTCCTGCTGTTTATTCTCATCATATTAATTGAAATATTAAGTATCACTGTTACGGACTGTTATTTACTAATGGATTTCACTTTTATCATTTGCACTAATCAACTGACGTATGTCATTCAAGTTGTTTACCTACTACGCTTATATCACGCGTAACTTGACTAACATGATTCATGTGTTGCTCAAAACAAGCCATAGCAAAATACTAACATGTCCATTAATCCATTTATACTTTCACATCGAGTTTCGCATCGGTAGAAGGTCGAACTGAGATTTATGTATTTTCCTCTACCGGACCGGTCTTAATCCCTAAGCATCAAAAGGAAAAGAGGTCAGCATCATTGCATCACATTTCAGTTGTAATTACCTGTTGTGTTGTGCACCTGATATGCGCACACGCCGGTCCTCCGTATCAGAACAGTCAGTGTCAATTCAGACTCTGTCGCGGGCGGACGTATCTGTTGTTAACGCGTTCTGTCACCACCACGTGTATTTGTGAGTAAATAACAGACCAATTCAATTACAATTGGACTGGACTCTGTGTGTGCTAGTTCTGTGTTTGACACATTGGATTGCTAGTGTTCTTTCTCCGGATCTGGTATGCTCGAGTCGATTTTGTTTATTGTGATTTCTATGACTTAAGTATAGTAATAGTTTTCAATCGATGTACGCATGCGTAACGTTAATAGTTTTGATACGATCAATGAGCGGTACTCGTTAAGATGTTAAGTGACTATTACATCCATTTAAGTCGCGCTTTGTTGACTCTTGTTGCGGTGGCATAAGTGCTATTATTGGTAGTGATAATCTTGTTGCTGGAGGATGGGTAACGACACTCGTTGAGATATGTTTATTGTCTCGTTTTAAACAACTCGTCCACACGTTGCAACACTGTCGAATTGGTCAAGTTTGACATTCGTATACACTTACTGATAGATATATACATAAAGACGAATAACTAACCGGCATTGACTGAAAACACAAATAATGTCACAAATACGAATCTCTTACAGCCAAGGCTATTTGAGAACCGAGACAATTTTAATCAAACGCTCATTAAATACGAGTGGAATGTTTTTATCAATACCAAAGTCGACTTACTATTTAATGTATTGATAAATAATTCCTTTTGTATTTTTTTCATTGTTGACAAAAACTGCATTAGTTTGTTCCTCTCGCACGGTGTTAATGGTTTAAACTAGCTGAATTATCTCTTTATTAACATCGACATTAGCCGTCCTATTAAAGTCATAGCTACATTAATTTATCTTCTGTATAGGGATGGCGATTCTTTTCGAAAAACATCAATTTTTAAATCGATTCGAATCGTGACCTAATAAATCGATCCACAAAAAAATCGAGGACAATAAGATTTTTGTTTATAATGTAATATAAATTATTTTATTAAAAACAAGATACATATTATAGTTTAACGATCTCTTATCAGTAAAATCGGGTAATTCGATGATAAAAAATATATAAACGTAACTTTTTTTTACTGAAGAGAGGCGAAGGAATCCAAATATACAGCCATCTCGCGAGTTTTTGAATAATTAACCCTTTAACCGGCAGCCGGCAGCACTCTTATAATACGGGTATATTCAATTAATTGTAAATACTTTTTTGGTTTATACCGAAAAATAAAATAACCGATTTTCAAGGGTGAAATATCGATTAACTGAATCGATACAGTACTACATATCGATTTAAAAAATCTATCTTTTTGGCTACAAAAATCGATTCTTCGATTAATCGATCTCAGATCGCCATCCCTACTTCGACGGAGCCATAAATGATATCTCCCAAAAAGGGTGCTCCGCTTTTAGATTGATATCATTGAAATCATATGAGATTATTATAAACACATTCTAAATTACTAGATGATTAATATTCAGAGACCATTTCTACTAGAAATGACAAACCTATAAGTTTTTAGGTTTGTGAAACTTACCGTTAAGCTACCAAATTTAAAACTGATCGGAACATCGATAGCTATGTTTCGATCAGCTCTAGCTATGTTAGGTTTCGAGTCATTAATCCAATAACGTGTATGGCTTGATCAAGTAAAATTTATTGGGTACTTACTAAATTCTTTAGCATTTTGAGTGTATTCGTTAAAACGTTAAATTTTTGATAATGTTTTCTAAATATTCACGATTTTTTGTGCGGAATTCTAGTACTTATCGCACCTTAAATTTTTTTTGTGCGGTATTCTTGTACCTCAGTTACTGCACAGCATATTTTTAATGTCAGTAAGACATGGCCAAGCATTTAAGAAAAATTGGTCGTAAGTGAATTACTGCGGCGAAATAACTGTTTTTGAGCAACTCAAATGAGAGGCGATCCATTTATTAATTAAAATATTAGTATATTTTAATCATGTTTGCTTAGTATCGGCAATGACGTCGGTTTTGGGGGCGTCGGCGTGTGTAAAATGCTTATTGATAATGACGGTTACTGGTTTATTATATTTTTATAAATTTTAAGCAATTATTTTGCTTTAAGTTTTTACGAAATGAAATCAAATTTCACTTACAAAAATTAATCGACTGTGTCATCCGGTGGGACTCGAACCCACGTCCCTTCGCTATCCGGGTGTCCTTACCAATTTGATTTAATTTCGTAAAAACTTGCAAAATAATTGCTTAAGTTATAAAAATATTATAAGTTAAGCTGATTTCATCTTAATTGATGGTTTAATATTTGTAAAAATATTTCCATTGGATACATGCGGGTACATTCCCCAAGTATTGATGAAATCGAACGCCGGCTCACTGGCGTAACAAGCACTTGCAAAAATTCGTCGACTGACTAACGTCCTCCGTATCTTAGTTGGTTAGAGCACTCGCCCGGATATAGCGAAGGGACGTGGGTTCGGGTCCCACCGGATGACACAGTCGATTAATTTTTGTAAGTGAAATTTGATTTAATTTCGTAAAAGGTTACTGGTTTGTTTTATGAATAATCCAAATTATCATCTTAGCATTCCTCGAAATGACAAACGTTGGCAATGTAACTAATTACTTCAACCTTTTCTCATTACATATTTTTTGGTAAATCATGTACCCATAGCTTCTCTCTCAGATAGTATTTTGTGTAGATATATTCAATTTTAGTGTTTTTTTATGAACTTCAGCTAAAAGTCAGAAGGACAGAAGTTCATGAAAAACATCAAGTAAAACAACAAAAATAATTTTGCGTTGATATTTTTTTTTTAAATGGGTGATCACTTCGGCACCTAGTTGTTGTGATCTCATAAAAAATGTTTACGTCACGCACGCACACATATCTAAGTCACGTGTACGATGAGCTGAATTAGTTAAATACATTAAAACAACTTATTTACGTTAGCCTAATCATTGCACAAGGTCCCCGTCTTATTGAAATTTGAAACAAATTCTTTATGATATAATAAACATGACTTGTAGCTAATGATATCCAAGAGCATTTTTTTCGAAAACTTGGTGATTTTTACGCATAAAACAATAATTTGTACATGTAAATGATTGTATTGATATTCCGCAGGTCCTCTCCTTTTTAATATATAAGGATGAAATAAAAATAAGAACATATAAACGCTTTTCAGTTTTTAACACAAATGTCTGATCGTTTTGCGCATTGTGCAGATTAAAACTATTGTTCTAATTAAATCATCAAGTCTAAAACTATCTAATTACTAATATTAATAAGTTCGATTCTGATTGAAGATTGTTTAGACTTACTCGAACTCACCCCCTTAAAAGTAGGTATTATAAATTGGACAGATTAAGCGAGGATCTCTTTGCCCTTCAATGACACAGAAAAAGCCTAATCTGACATTGACCCCAACTTTCCGTCATAAACACTGGCATTTAATGATAAAAAAGAGTCTGTTACAGATTATGACGAATGACCTCTAAGCTCCGCCTTGACCTAAGGCTATGGATGTTGATCGTAATCGGAATAGATTTACAAATGCAATTGCAATAGCATACGTTACTACCAATGCAATAAGGCATAAAGATCTAGCAAAATATTTCGAACCACCTGTTGACGTTAATTGCAGCCAAACGAAAGATCCGTCGGCTCTCTCAAGGAACTTTACTGGGTCCTATTTTGTATAATATGCATAATTCTAAATATTATAATAATTTTTCATAGGCATCCCAGTGAATAATGTGAATAATGCCTGAAATGCTGTTATTAATCATTTAATGGAAATCCGTTACTATGATTCGTTTAGTTGAGCTACATAGTAATGTGAAAACTGTGTTAGAGCTCATTACTTATTATTGTTTTTTCTGCGATGTATAAATTATGATTAACATTTTAGTGGTATAGTCCGTACCAAGGCCTTGAACACGATCACCTTACTTATTTCTATGGCCGCGCTAAACAGATATTGTGTATTCAATAAAGACAGACAGAATTTACTAAGAACCCAGCTTCCTCCATTTTAGAACTAATGAGCAATGTTTTAATAGTGTTAGCATTATTATTTATTTATTTAAGCTTATTTATTGTACAACTGGCAACAACAACAAAAAGGCGGCAGCAAGTGTCACTCTTTGCTGGTCATACCTTTGGACTATTCTTATTTTAAGATAAAATAATTCTAAGAGACGTATTGTACGTCTCTTTTGAGTAAGTGATGGTTAAGGAGAACGATAGGTTTGTTTTATGAATAATCCAAATTATTATCTTAGCATTCCTCGAAATGACAAACGTTGGCAATGTAACTAATTACTTCAACCTTTTCTCATTACATATTTTTTGGTAAATCATGTACCCATAGCTTCTCTCTCAGATAGTATTTTGTGTAGATATATTCAATTTTAGTGTTTTTTATGAACTTCAGCTAAAAGTCAGAAGGACAGACGTTCATGAAAAACATCAAGTAAAAACAAAAATAATTTTGCGTTGATATTTTTTAAAAAAATGGGTGATCACTTTAAGGAGAACGATAGATTAGTAACAAAAAAATAAAAGTTGAAACACCGAATAACATGTTATTATTTCTGCCTCTCCCAATGGTTGGTAGAGCAAGCCTTAAGCCATTCCGACCGCCATTTGTACTTCTATGTATAAGCAATAAATAACTGAAATGTATAAAGTCATACGCCAAATGCACTAGGCGATGCGCGTACGCAGCTAAAGTGACCACAGGACGTGTGATACAGGTCAAGGAGGAGAGGTCTAAGATCTATAGTAACTTCGGAGCAATCATTACTGTCTTATGGGGAGGTGCAGTTTAGAAATTATACCTACAGACTGTCCGTTGACAGCGGAAATTTAGAAATTTCAAAATATAACTGACAATGCAAACTATTTCGCTATCAATATTGCTTTGTTTTAGTATACTTCGCCATTATATCGCTAAAAACGCAAGAATTGTTGACTCGGACTAATTTGTGTTTTGTTTCTTTATTTATTTAAACGCAATCTCACTGCAGCATTCTGTGTATCCACCCTTTATGATTCAACATCTTATTCATGAAGAAAGTTTCAAGTACTTTCAAGAACTCGAGTGCAATGTATCTAATGCTCAGAAATTCACTGGAGTTTGATAGATTTAGATTTATATCAAATAGTTGTATTTCTGCGTTAGCTTGCTTCACGTTAGAACATTTGGTTACCCAAAATTAAAAGTTGGTATATTGTTTGTGGTTATCATCATCAGCGCTATATATTGTGATTCTGAACCCTAATATTTTTACAGAATATCTAAAAACGTCATAACACTATATTTTCTGCAACTACTTTAAAAATGTTATAACTACCTTCTAGTACAGTGTGTGGCAAAATAAATGTTTTCTAGGACGTTATATTTCTTATGATTACACTTCAGGGTTCTCTTGATGTATGACTGTTTGTCGTATCCTAGTGGTTAATGTCTAGTAATTGAATATAGTTATTTATCATCAACATCGTTATATCTGGTGCATTGGAGTCAATGTCGATATAACTGGGACTAAGTACAAGGCCCGCCCCAGGGCGATCCTAGTTAGGGACTATTATTAGGGCCTTAGTAAAGGACTAATATATTAGGGCGTTAGTTGTTTTAGACCCTAGTGTAAAGGATATATTTAATTTTGAACTAATCTATATGATACATTTACAGCCCTTATGTTTTGAAGGCTTTTTCAACCGATTTTGATTTTATAAGCCTTATTATTATTAAAATGGTTTTTGCCAAATATCCATATTAGGATGTAAATGTATATGGACTCTGTATGTAAAAATAGTTTTAATTTTGTAGCATTTTGATTTTATTCTCAGTTACTTCACACAATAAATAGTACCTACCTACTTTGCCAGTAGTGTACAACGTGGTCCTGTGTTGGTATCTTAAAACTTAAGACATTTGTTTTTATAATTACGTAATTAATATTGTGGGGTCAAAATGGGACCCTTATAATTAATTACTGACTAAAGACGATAAGTTATTGCACTTTACAGTTTTTAAGGATTTGGTGACAAAAGAACTCCTAATAAAACCTACAATACGCTTAATTGCATTTTCCAGTTGTTAAGAACTCAGCCCCATGCCTTCGTTACAAACGGTACGGTATGGAGCCAGCACACATGTACTGATTACATGACGAGGCCAAGGCCTGCTCTCGCCTGCGGGTTTCCCCGCCATGATGGGTCTTCGAGACCCTTTCTCTGTGCGAGACACCTTGGCTATTGAAATATAGGGTGTTCTTAGCGTAGAAGAGGTGAAAGTGACGTACAACTGCTTCGGGACAGTTGTGAACTGAGAATAAGCAGCGCAAGAAACTCAATCAGTATGAATGACCATCATTCTTAGTCTCTTATCAAAGATTTACAAATTGTTGTTATCGTACAAAGTTTGAGTTATGTTTTTTTCATAAACCCATAATAACAATTGATTTAAATTTTAGAGTATTTAACGGTAGTTCAACAATAGTATTATGAGACCTAGTCCTATGGTCCTAGAGTTCAACTATTAGACCACGGAGCGAAGGTGGAAAACTTTTTTAAAATTATGTACTTGAAATGGCTTTGCTCTTGACTCTAGACTCAGCCAGACGTGGCGTAGACTGAGTCGATAGTGGAGCGAGCTTACCCAGAAGGTTCTGGCACTCCCACTCACCGACGGAACACAGCAAGCTGCTTGGCGCCGGGCTCCGCTGGGAGGGTGGTAGCTACCACGCAGCGCCTAACGGAGCCTACCACCGCTGAGTTTTTGATGTCGTTGCCCAGGGTGGACCTCTAGAAGGTAGATCCTTCACCACTCTATTTACTACTATTGATTAGTACTATTAATTCTAGTGTTGGTATCCTAAACTGAACCCCGGCCCCCGATTGATAAATCTGATATTGTATACTTCTATGGTTTTTCATTCACTCAGCGCATGTATTGATGGGCCTTGGATCAAATAAACACAGAACAGATGATAGGCTGGCAATAAAATAATAATTGGTCATTATTTATTCGTGTTCAGTGCTGAGGGTAAATTAAATGCTGAGTAAATTAATGAAATTTAAGTGTCTTAAAATAAGGACACACTAAAATTTTAATTCTACAAGGCTATGAGCTTGTAAATTGTTTTTTCTAAGGTAAAGTATAAAGTTGCCTTAATTAGGAACCACTTTTTCACGGTGGTACTCTAACTACGGTATGTAAACTGGACTTAGGGTTTTCACTCGGATCAAACTTTCGACTTTCCGCTTCGTTATATCACTTTATATAAACCGGCAATAGTTATAGGTATCACGTTGTGTTAACATTTATTCTTTATCATTTCTTTGCCCTCTCCCAGTTCATCTAGTGTCAGCGCAGTAGTTGTTTTATTCTTTTGTACAATTCTATCAATCGTCAATATCATTTGTAAAATTATCGACTAGTTGTGAAAATGTAAAATTAGCCAACGACCTGTCCTGGCTTTGTAAGATAATCCATACTAATATTATAAAAGCGAAAGTGTGTCTGTCTGTCTGTTAGCTCTTGACGCTTAAACCACTAAACCGATTGAGATGAAATTTGGTATGGAGACACGTTTGAGACAGTGATATAAAAACATTAAGGGGGTGAAATGGGGATGAAAGTTTTTTTTTTTTTAATTTAATAGGCAGACATTTGGCCGCAATCTCACCTGATGGTAAGCGACGATGCGGCCGATGATGGGACATGTCTGTCTAGAAGCAGCCTATTCACTCTTATATCTCATATGGAAAATCCAACTCTGCGGGCGAAGTCGCGGGGAATCACTAGTAAAGACATATTTCAACGAATTATACACTGGAATATTCTTCACTCTATTACCATATGAAAACCTCATGAAGATCCGTTTACTAGATTTTGAGATTATTATGAAAATATTTACTAAAAACGCGGCCCGGGGGAGATTTTTTTGAAACATATTGTGATTATATTTACTACGTTAAGGTATACCACCTATTAGTGTCAATTAGTAATACCCAATCTGTGACCCAACTCATCTAAACAATTTACTATTATCATGTCTATAGGTAATGTACGAGTAGAATGAGAAATTAATTAGTTATACATTATACTTTTTATTAGACGCCCAATATTTCCATTTTAGTTAGTCACTGATCGATGAATTTTAACTACTTTAGATCTGGTTTTTACTGAGAACCTTTAGTTGGAATAATAACGTTATCTTCTTTATTGAAATATATTATTATATTTGTTAAACATAAAGATTTTGTGATTATATTATATTAAGCCTTTGACTGCCACGGAACTAGACACAATAGAATTATATTGTTTGGGGGTCACCGGTGACCACCATGGCGCTCAATGTGTTAAATATATAATTTTATAAACCTGAAAATAACTCTGTTCTTCAGTCTGTGTCACCTTATCACGTCTCAACAGCTGAATTGATTAAGATATTAGGAAAGATGGGTCCTTGAAGAATGAAATACAGTAAGATTTTGACGCTAAAATTAAATATGAAGTCTCGGGAACTGGCAGTGCACAATCAAGTATTTTTTCTTTGCAAGTTCTGAACATCGGCTAACTGGCGCAGCAAGCACTTAGTAAAAATTTGTCACTGACACGTCCTCCGTAGCTCAGCTGGAAGAGCATTCGCCCGGATAGCATAGAGTCGTCGACTCTATGCTATCCGGGCGAATGCTCTTCCAGGGACATGACCCACGGGTCATGTCCCACCGGACGACATGGTCGATCAATTTTTGAGTGCCAAGCTTTATCGCCGCCATCGAACTGTACATTTTACTTTATGACTCCTTTTAAAAATATTTGTTTGGTCTGATGTGTAGATACCTAATTTCTAATTCTTTTGTTGCTGTTTGCGGAAATCGAACCCAGCTCCCGCATCTATGTCTCCTAATCGCAAGGTCGGCTCAATTTCTTATCACTCACCGAATTACTCGTCTAACTAAACAGGCCACGGCTAATTGGTCTAATTAGCAATCAAAATTCAGTTGTACACAGAGAATAGATAAACACAGGTGTCTTGTACTTCTACAGCCAAAAATACTACTAGACTTGTGTAAAAAAGGGGCGAGTTAATTATTACCATTCCTTGTTTCTTCGCAGGTGTCCTGAATAGTATAGTGTCCTAAATGTCCGCCTAGCCGACTTTTGATTAGTCAACTGTAAGATTTAAAGGATAGTCTAGTCTCCTTTAACACTATTTATTATGATAACATAACGTATTACACTACGTATAGGCACAACTTATTGGCTTATTAGGACGCGCGCGTTCAGCGAGGAAGCTAGCTAGCTCAAACCGAACTGTTCATTCCCGGAAGATCACAGCACGGATTGTTTCTCCTAATTCCACAAAGCCATTATTTCACAAAGAAAAAAATAAGAGCTCACACAGGGCTAAGTAATATGAATATAAACGAATATTATATTACAAAGCGGCCCGCATTAGCCACAGCGCGGCACCGAAAAAGAAATCCTACGCCTAGTGTTTATCGTCTATAGTTCACATTAAAGAGGCCCGGCACAGACAATGCTTCTCGTTGTCCCTCGGATTGCGGTGTCGTGGTGAGTCGATTGCCAACACAACTGCATAAGAGATAATATTAGTGCATAGTTAGTTATACACTCCCTGTACCTTCAGTATCAAAAATAATTTATTTAGAAAATACCACTTATAAATGAAGGTCAGGGAGATGGCCATCCGACACAAACGGTGGAGAGTGAGAGAGAACGGCTCAAAGCGCTTTCTGAGGTACGAGGGTGTCAACACCACAGCAAGAATAATACGTGTAATACAGAAAGAAGTCGGGGTCAGGACTCCGATTTCTTTCTGTATCACACGTTAAAACCCAGGAACAAATATCGAACCGACCCGGAATTCGAACCTGGGACCGCTTGGGCAGAAGCCTGCCAGACCGCTAGACCACTAACGAGGCATTCTTGCTATGCAACAATAATAAATGGTGTTTTACCACCATTGACCCATTTTCTCAGTCATGTGTATCTCAATATCAGTCAAAAATAACAGCCTTGTAACAATAAGCTTTTGTAGCGTTACCACCAATCATAGGTACACAATAATTGTTACTGCCATCATAACCTCGGTATGTATTTTAAATACCCTGAATGCACTGGTCCGTTGCCATTGCAATGATGATGGTGACCTGTATACAGGGAGTTTGGTAAACCATTTTAGAAATTTTGGCAGAAGCAGGATGTTCAGTCAAAGGATATGAACTACTTTTACTGTGGCAACTATAAAATCGGGTGATATTTTTTACCTATTCAGTTGTCACATACCTAAACAATCCATACTAAACTATACTATCCATACTAATCCATACTAATATTATAAATGCGAAAGTGTGTCTGTCTGTCTGTCTTTTACCTCTTGACGCATAAACCACTGAACCGATTGAGATGAAATTTTGTATGGAGACAGTTCGAGACCCTGAAAAGGACATAGGCTACATTTTGTCGCGATATAAAAACATTAAGAGGGTGAAATGGGGGATGAAAGTTTATATTATGGAAAATCCAACTCTTGCGGGCGAAGTCGCGGGGAACCACTAGTAATATTATAAATGCGAAAGTGTGTCTGTCTGTCTGCTACCTCTTGACGTTTAAACCACTAAACCGATTGAGATGAAATTTGGTAAGGAGACAGTTCGAGACCCTGGAAAGGACATAGGCTACATTTTGTCGCGATATAAAAAAAATAAGGGGGTAAAAACTTTCTTACTTCTTTCTTCACATTCATAGCATAGGCGGAAAGTACCTTATTTTAAACGTACTTACGATGCCCAACAACCTGTATTTATCGGTTGGGCTCACAAAATTAATAAGTGGAAAATGACAAGTGATGGGATAGGACAAACAGTCACGGTGTCAAGATCATATTTTGTACTAGTTTTCCCATGGTAGACTCCTCCATCCATGCGTTGTAAGCTGAAACACATTGAATCCATGCGTTGTAAGCTCAAACACAGAATAAGTACTAGTACTCCGTATGAAGCCGGATTTTGCATCCGAATATGTACCAATAATGTTGTTCCTTTGCACTTACAGCATCTTTTTAATACTCCAAAAACGCATATCTTTAAGTTTATCACGCAATTGTCCTTTACGATGTGTTCTGCTATAAAAGTAAATTTCGAAAAACAAGACTTACAGCCAAAAATAATATTGAGTATCTGTATTGACAAGCCATCCATTGATTATTCACACTCGGCCGCAGGTCACATTATGCATGTTGACTTAAGTCCGCCTCTATTCCATACGTAATAAAGGCTGTTTTTGTGGTTCGTATGTATGACCTGGCGTGCTTCCGACTGTACTTATTTTATGCTGTTAAAGTTTAACCTTACAACTTTGTACAAAATGTTATGTAGAAGAAACCTAGTATTGGCCTACTAAATGAGCAGTACTTGCTGTACTACTGATTTCTTAAATTAATAATTTAAATAAAGCGAAGACAAGAGTTATGCTCTTTAAAAAACGGCTCACTCAGCTGACCACTGAGAACACGGCATGATTTTTGATGACGATGCTATTTTGTTTCTGTCTTATTTTTCGTTGTGTTCACTGATAACAAAACAGAACAGTTCATTAGATTAGATTAGATTAGATTAGATAACTCTTTATTGCACACCATAAAAGTAACAACAATACAATTTACATATAAAGATGTACAAACTAGGCGGTCTTATCGCTAAGAGCGATCTCTTCCAGACAACCTTTGGGTATAGGAAATACTTAATCACAGGAAGGGGGTGATTGGTGCAAAAGACATATTATAAAATAATAGGTACGAAACAGACATACATACACATATTATATACTATCACTATAATATACTACACATACTATATATACATAAAAATATCAATATACCTACATATAAATCATACATAATATACGTATTATTATTTCATATATATTCATTCTAAAGATCGATCGTTTTTTTTCGCGCCTTATTTATTCTAGAAGCAAATTCAATTTATTCAGGAGATACGTGCGCGAGCGCAGAACGGCGCCATCTTTACCTATAGTGACAGTAATAATAATAGTAAATGCGCAAACTGAATAGGTACGAGGAAAACAACTAACAATTGCATTGGTGTCGTAGGTATAACACGATGTGATAACTATCGGTTATCTAATGCTGGTTATGTTAAAGTAGTTATTTTGTTTCTTGTGAATGAAAAATCCTGATTTGATTTTGATGAAGTAAACAAAGATTGGTTTTTAGGCGCTAGTGGTGGTCATACTCGTATTTAACTGGTGGTTAAGAAAAATATGTACATAAAAAAGGTTTATCGAAAGAAAATACAATTAAAGAATTGTCAGTTTACACCATAGGTTGTTATCTGGTAACTTAGATCAGGGATTCTCAAAGTGGTTTTCCAGGGGCCGACATAAACAACAACAAAATTTGTTGAGTTACATTTGTAAGTATTTTGTATTATTAAAGTAATTTGGCTATGGGAGTCTGAGAAATGTTTCATTTTGGAAAAGGTGTCTCTGGCTCAAAATATATTAGGAATCCCTGACTTAGTTACTAAGATAACAAGTCTAAGAAGCAAAGTAAATATTAATTAATCAAACTATTGTAGACACGTAACAAAAAGGGTATAAATTCTAAAATAAAATAAAATACCAGCGAAAGACACACAGACAGTGAGATTCAGGGCTAATAATTCAGAAATGGATTGCAATTTACCAAAAAGTGAAACCACTGTCATGTCATAAAATCCAGGTCATGAACGTACTTCCGAAACATAAGAAATAACTTTGGCTTTAGCAAAAGCTGACAACTTTAAAGATATTGATAAAACTTTGTATCCCACCGAATTGCATAATAAATTCTGATAAATATATCAACTTAACGGAGTTCCAAAATTGCTACAAAAGTTGTCACATTGGGGATAATAACCATAACGTCTTATAGCAGATATATTCAGCTTATTGTAATGTTTGCACCGTGTGTTGCAGTGATATCGTCGATAGCAAGGCATACAACTCTGAGAATACATTATATATCAGTGAAAGCGCTTGCAAGGACACTGGTTGTCATTTAAATGGCGCATTGTTTTCAACTTCGGTTTTAAAATTTACTGCTCTACATTTTGTAAACCGTGTCTGATTTCTTATTTATAATGTTTTGTCATGTAAAATCGTTAGATTCGGCTAATTGAAGTTATATTTAAGAGTACTTTATGTTTAAGATGATTTTTTCACAATTTTGTTTGAGCAAATGTCGAATACTTTTGCCTTCATTTTACTCTTGGTAGATTTTGGAATTTGGAAATATATTTAAAATAAATTATACAAACAATAAATTATAATAAATTATTTTTTTTAATTGCTAAGCCATCACTTTGCAATCTGAAGATTCAGGGCTTTGTCGAGGCTGCATAGTTGAAAATTTCGGCAGGCTTTGCCATCTGGGTGGCCGAGTGATCAAAGTTATCTCCCAGTATGCGATAAACGCGGGATCGATGCCCGCCTTTGGCGGTTATGTTTCAAGTGCAATATGTAATCTTTACTTTCTTAGTGACTCTTTAGTTAGAGAATGCTGCAACTTTTTTTTCTCTCTTTGCTTCTATCACATACAGTTCGACATCTATCTGAGCATTCACACTTGAATTCATTGCAAAGTTTACCCTAACTTAATTATGCATTTATTCAAACCAGAATATGCAATACCATTTTTAATTACCATCTTACATAATTTAATTACAAAATTATCCATTGAGGATATCCTCAACGGTTTCTCACGATCACTTATGTGAATTACGTATTCTGGACGTAACTTGACAATTGTGCAATTTATTTTTGCAATGGTTTCGACGACCTTTTTTGTTCACTTTATATGTTTGCAAATTCAGTCAATAAGTGGAATATTCAGAGCCAGAAAACACCCTTGAGCAAAGTCACACTTTGCCCTTCAGTTAAAGTGCAGTGTCTGGTCAACTGTTTGTTTTCAAAAGCGATATCGTCTTTATTACGAAAACTTTTCTGCAATTTAATTTTTGCTTTCATTAATTTTGTAATGAAGCAGCAATTGACAATTCTAGCCTACGGTATAATACACGGTGTGTTATTGAGGGCTACTAACAAACTTATTCGTTTTCCTCGTTCTTCTTTTTTAGAGCTTGACAGTTCTTTGTTTCACCCCGCATTTTAATATTAGCTGCTAAGTACAACCTCTTTACCTTACAATTAATTATCCTTAAATCTTTACTACTTGCTTCCAAAAGAATCCATACCAAATATGTACATTTATAATTATTTTTATAACTTAAGCAATGATTTTGCAAGTTTTTACGAAATCAAATCGAATTTCGCTCACAAAAATTAATCGACTGACTGTGTCATCCGGTGGAACGCTGGCTCAGTGGCGTAGCAAGCACTTACAAAAGTTCGTCGTCTGACTAACGTCCTCCGTAGCTCAGTTGGTAAGAGCACTCGCCCTGATAGCGAAGGGACGTGGGTTCGTGTCCCATCGGATGACACAGTCGATTAATTTTTGTGAGCGAAATTCGATTTGATTTCGTAAAAATATGTTCATTGCTTTTGCTCTAGCATTAATAGTTAGCAGAACCGTTACTGCATTGGCATGACATGTGGCCACGGCAAAAACCTCAACCTTGTGACAAATCAACTGAGTTGATCCTGCATGGAATTTGTTCCAACAAGAATACATGACCTCTATTACGAGCGTCATAAGAAACAGTTTTGCGAAGGCGTGGTTTTGCTGTTTAGTCTGTACTAATAGTTTGATTAAGATTGTTGGTACTGTGTGTCTTAAATGTATTGGGCTATAAATTATGTAAATCCTGCAAAGGTGATTTGGCAGTGGTAAATAAAAGTAGGGTTGATACAAAATAACTGTTTGCCCAATAAATGGTTTGATTTAAAGACACGAGGTTTTGATATTAGGATTTCCACTTTCTGAGCATTTTAGTTCCCAAAATAGACTGTTACCTAAAAGGTTATTACATCTATTCCATTTTTTTATATTACATATATTTTTTTAAACTTACTTTCTTAAAGCTGGGTCTGCCGCAGAGTCGGCAGAAAACGCCAAGCGGCGCAAATACGAGTCTCTTGCAGGTGATTATGTGTTTGCACCGTTTGGCGTTGAAACTTTTGGACCATGGGAACCTAACGTCAAATTACTTTTTAGAAAAATAGCCCCTAAATTAAATACAATTCTGGAAAACAAAAAAGCTGGCTCGTTTCTCGCTCAGAGGCTAAGTTTGGCTATCCAACGCGGAAACGCAGCTAGCATTCTCGCTTCCTTGCCTCATGGACACGGTTACATTTTCGAATAAGTAAATTTTTAAGTTTTGTTAAGTGTACATATTTAATTAATTGCTTATATGTTTTTCTTATGTTTATTTAATATATGTTACGGATTACTTCGCGATTTATTTACATTTAATTTAAAGTTGTGGTAATCGACCTCACAACTTACACTACTTAGTTATATTTAAAGATAAAAACTATTTCAATTTTCAGGAAAACCATCATCAGTTCTAAGTTTTTTTTTCATTTAATAGGCAGACATTGGACCGCAATCCCACCTGATGGTAAGCTGATGGATGGTAACCAAGATTTGTGACAGTAGGTTAGATACAAGTGGCAACCTGATAATTCTGTCTCTGTTCTCTTGCCGAACTATGAGACTGCATACTGCAGCAATATAACACCTCCTGCGTAGTTGGCTAATCTCTGTTGAAAATGACATTCATAACCGAAGTTCGTCTAGGACAGCATTATTATAATGAGTGGCAACCCTAGTACGTACTAGGCCGATGACACCACCAAAATAATACCTGCCATAAACAGGATTGAAGCAATTACCGTAGCAAGGCTAACGAATCTAAATCGATTTGCGAAAGTGATCGCGATTTGTAATCGATTATTTTATTACGTGGATAACATTTTATTACGTTGAGATTGAGATAACACATAATGTTTAGTATAATTTAGGTGTTATTATACATAAATGTTGAGAGAGATTACCTTTATTCGTTAAAACAGTGGAATTATTCCGTATTTAAGATTTTTATATTTAACGCACAGATAGGTATAGTCTAAGGTGTTTTGGTTGTTGTATTTTTTTAAATCAAAATTCCTAGTACCTTTACTACCTTCTACATTAATATTAACTTTATAATATTAATACATAATGTTAGCTCAGTTAAAACACATTTTAATTATTAATCACATTAATTCACAAAAAATATGACGCCGCGTACAGAGAGAATCCTGCGAGTGAGAGGGAAGATACATGTCAAACACTTGGCGCGAATGCGCGCGCTCCGGAGCAAAGGATTGCGTTCGGAAATTCCTTACAATAATATATTGCATTTTTAGGAAATGAATAGGTATAGCATATTTTTTTCTCTTTTTTGCTATTTATGGAACATCTTTATTAACATTAAGTATATCTATTTATTAAAACATGACAATATACACCGTTCGGCTGGTAAATAAAATTTGATTATATTAGTGGCAGTACGAAAACCAATAATCTTTACAAACAATTATAATATTTTTCCACAATTGCCTTTATAAAAGTCTAGTCATTTGTCAAGGGCGTTGTTTTACCAGGGTTTTTATATCCTAACGGACGTCGGCGACTCGCCATTTGTTGTTTTTGCTCGTTTTTCGATGACCTCTGCTCAATAACCATTGCATTCTCTGTTTCTCTGAACAATATATTTTTTATGTGTTTTATTGAGCCGTTCGTCTCTAGGTTATCTGTTTTTTAATTAAAATAAATCACAGCGTTAAATTGTTTCTTTGTTGTACACGTCTGAATCTTTGGGATAGAGAGAGTAGAAATGAAACGACAAAGATTTTCTGAATTATAATACTTATTATATCTTAAAAATTTTAATTTGTAAAATAAAGTTATGAAAATGGCAATACACTAAATAAGGCAAATGATACATTCATCAATGAATGAATACAGCGTGGTACAAATATAAAACACTGAACAGTGTTTTAAAATTGGCAACAACCTGTTTAAAGAGGTAATAAAATCAATTATGAAATTAAGCATGATGGGACATTACGGATAATTGTATTGTTAGGTAAGGTAACTAGCACAACCCTTATTGCTATATTCTAGAAAAATTCAAGAAACTAAAAACAAATCTAGGTATTAAGCTAACTAATTAATGCTTAATATTACCTACTTAAATTTTAACGATTACCTTCATTAACGCCTGCTGTAATAAATAATAAATAAATGTTTCAACAAACACACCAATTACGTAGCCCCAAACTAAGCGTGAGCTTGTGCTATGGTGACTAGGATAACGGATAGAAATACTTAAATACATATAAACACCCATGACTTAGGTACAAATGCTCGTGCTCATCACACAAACATTTGCCCCTTGCGGGATTCGAACCCGCAACCGCCTGGTTTAGAAGTCCGGTGCGCGAACGACTACACCAAGACGGTCGTCAAAACATTAATAGTAATTGCAATAAAGCTCAAAGTGTTTGTTGCGTATCTAAATCATCAAGTTATCCTTCACTCTTGTTTGTGCTTGATGCGTTATGCATTTAATATTTTTTTCTACCGCCAATTTTCCTGTACATTTAGGCCATGGGTAGCGAGTGTCGCAAAATTGATAACTACGCAACATCACGAGTACTTCAATGAATACCAAACGTGAACTAAGGTACATGTTGCCAAAATTATTTGTAAACAAATAAGAAACACTGAATGTTAAGATTTGCTTCAGTTGCATTGCGTAATATTAGATTCATTTAAGCTTGCGAGTGCGTTTATTAGATAAGCCTTATAGACATTAATTTAGCATTCAAACTGTTTCTGTACATGTAATTTTTATTTTTATCACGATTAAAAATAAGGACGTCAATTTCTTTGAAATTTTCTGAGTACTAGAATACTAAATTATAAGGAATGCTGCAAGGGACTGTTTTGGGGCCATGTGTTTTAATTACATTTTATTTAGTTTCATAATCATGTAGCTGGTCTGTTATGATGGATACAAGTTTATGTGTTTTTATTTCTTTATTTCTACTTTAGGAAATGTACTAGTTCATTGCCCTTTCTTTTATGTAACGTGATGTTTCAATTAGAAACAGGAGCCTCAATGGCTCTTATTTTATGTTTGTAAAAAATAAACACTTTACTATTGTTCATGCATCTGCTGTTAGCTGTTGAGTCTGATTGGTTGTGATCTTGCTGTTTATGAACCGTAACATTATTAAAAGAACGGTGATTTTTGAAATTGTAGATTACAAGTAATTCAAGTTATAGACAAACGCCTTCTTTTTATAGCGAAAACGGTGATATTGCTATAGCTCTTAGATACAACTGCAGTAGTCCAAATAGCGTAAATTATCAACTTGAGACGTAATTTTTTATCTGAATGCTGGTAATTAGTTGTCGTCACAGATAAGAGACATTCACCAGTTTTTATTAGTTTGACTCATGCCCTGCCAATATTATAGCCTTGGAATGATTAAGTCAAAGTTTAATGAATAGAATTGAAGGCATTCTAATAAATAATAAACTATAAACATAAAACATTTATTTTTCAAAAGAGTGTCAAATAATTTACATTTTAGTTGGTGGTATCTTGATTGTATTGCAGCGGCCCCAATATATTTACCAGAATGTTTTTTAAGTAGGTATATTTATTATCTTAGTGTTATTTTCTGTTCCGCTTCAGTATTTGTGACGTGTGTTTTGATAATGAGTTGTAAGTTCCTTTTATTATCTACAGGCTTGAAATTAATCATGCAAGCAACATGATCATACTTAGGTTTTACATTGCAAAGTTTCTTAGGTTCTTTCTTAAGTCTATCAGAAACAAGAGACTTAATTGAAGAAACAATCAGTGCACCATTTATTGATACCAATTTAAGATATTTACTTCTTCGATTGGTTCAATCAGGTCGATGTTGGAACCCTTCTTTTATAAGCGAACGAGATATATGTCATAGTAATTAAGAGTTTGAAAAGGTTAATAAAGATATACTTATTTCAAAGCCAGAGTTTATTGTCATCTATACATGTCTATACCAAACGTGCTATACAGGCAATTTTTTTGGCAATAATGGCTCGGCAACTGTAATGGAGCAATCTGGAGCAATATGTGGAGCATTCCGAATCCCACAAGGGGCAAATGTTTGTGTTGTGCTCATCACAAGCATTTGTACCTAAGTCATGGATGTTTATAAACGTATTATGTATGTCTATCCGTTATCTTAGTCGCCGTAGCACAAGCTCACTCTTAGTTTAGGGCTAGGTAATTGGTGTGTTTGTTAAAACCATTTATTATTATGTATTTATTATTCTGGAGCAATCACAATAAATTGCAGCAATTGTTTCGGGAATATTGCTCCCGAAATTGCTCCATATTTGCTCCATAATGTCGCGTGTATGAATTGCTCATTTGTACATTTATCTACGTCACGTTTTCGAGAGGGTAACAGTAGCAGTATTGCTTATTCTTAAAGTTGCTCCATATTGCATGGTATTACTAGCGACGTAACAATCAAATTAGAACGCGGTGGAAGTTCCACTGACATAATTTTTTTGAAGTATACTAACCGGTGATTCAATTTTAAATCCTCTGAGGCCTGCCAAGCGAATCTCTCTGCATAGTGGTAAGGCGCAATTGACCCCCATATTACATTACCAATTGGATCACTATCGACCGTTCGCATCGACTTGCGCTGTGCGTACGCGCACATGGCCCGCGGCCCTGTTTTTAGGGTGAAGGTTTGCGTCTTACGTCATCGCTTCGTGGAAATGCACCGAGCTACTGCATTTTCGATCCATCTTTCTTGTACGGAGTACTGCGGCCAGCGAAGGAATCACACGTATTCCACTGGCCCCATTTTATTCTCAGGACATAAGACGCAGGCGGGCACACCCTTATTTCGTTGAAATACTATCAATACGCGCCAAACGTTTTAAATCTACGTTCCTCTTGCGTACGGCTATAGAGTGAAATTCGTTGCCGGCTGAAGTGTTCCCTTACACTATTATCTGGATTCCTTTAAGAAAAGAGTGAGTAAGTAGGCTTAAGTATCTTCGGCCACATCGTCACACACCATCAGGTGACATTGCGGTCAAATGTCTGCCTATTATTAAAAAAAGGATTTGGTCTTTTTAGGTCTACACATAACAATCATAGTATTCGTACTACTTATCTAATCTGTATTATCATCATCATGATAATCAACCGCAGAACGTCACTGTTGAATAGTCCTGGTAAAACAAAAACAGTAATGTTTAACAACAGGTGATGCTAATAAAATACATAAAATACCCAGAAAACGAATAAAAAACAAATCTAGAGTTACCCTTATAGGCGAGGAAAGTTATAGGATATTTCTAATAAAAGTTATGAAACTATAAAAGTGTTTCTTTTTTTGGTGGGTGGGTAGAGAAGCTTTTTAAGATACTATATCCAAAAGTTTGGAAAAATTCATCGAAGGCAATAGGTATGGGATAGGTATTTGTAATGAATGTGTGTAACTCTCTGATTACAAAATTAAAGTGAAAAAAGTTGATTGATTCGATACAAGGGCTATCTAAATATGATATTTACCAAAGTTTGGAAACATAGGTATTTGGGAAGTATGGAAAACTTTAAAAACTAAATATCTTCACCAATAAAATGTTAAAGTGATTGAAAATTATTTTATGAAGTACTTTTAAGTTCGACAAATCTAGTGGAAAAAGTTTGGAAGTCTACGTTTTCTGCTGAATAAAATTTTTGGTTTTTCTTGCGCTACATGTTCTACAAAAAGTTAAAATGTGTAAAGTTTGGATTTATATGATCATAATAATGTAATGTATCAACATACAAAAAACTAGAAATGTGGAGTTTGTGCCTTCGAAGTTATATGAATCAACGAAATGAACTAATTATAACGCCGTGCGCGGCGGGGGGCGGGGGTGGCGTGCCGCGAGTCGAGCACCCGGCCGCACGCGCTAGCAGCATGTTCTGCGGTTCCGCGCGAGCCAGGAAGACTTCTGATTTCTGACATTTTGTTTTATAGCAAGTACCCCTAGGGTGATTCTACAGAGACAATAAAATTGTGTTCGCTTGAAATATGTCCTAGCTCCTCAGTTTTAATATGTTTCTGATAACTATAAAAAAACATTTGGTGTCTTTATCTAACAGTTAACATAGGATACTTGTTGATTATTTAATTTATATTGCTTTATTTTTGTGGTACAGTACGTGATTGCTCACGTCCTGTCGAATGTTCGCAACGCAGGTTACACAATTCAGGTATCTCTAAAAAATATTTTAAATTATTTCATGCCCACATTACATGAATAAATAATTAAAGCAAATAATAAAAAAGCAATCACTTAAATGTGATAAAATACAATACAATAATTTAAACTTTATTCAACATTCTACAATGTTCGATAAAAATAGTCACTCGTGTAGAAATAAATTGCAAAATTGGTAAAAAAAATATTTTTCAAGTTGCAACTTTATTTTCTAGCTTTGGCAACCCTTTACCGTAATATGTCAGTGTCAGTGTCGGCCATAGTTCGGACGGTGAATACGGTGTCGAGAAAAATAAAGTTTCGACTGCATTCTACAGTATTGTCAAAGTTGATACATCACCACTGTTCTTAACTAAACAAAGCAAGTAAGTGATTTATGAATGTGATTTCCCTATGACCTTACAAATTAGTTGGTTTATTAACGAAGTCAAGTGAATATTTTTTTTATAACCTCAAATTTTGTACAGGTTATGTATTTTTACGTTAAAACTCACTTCTGTAGAACTCACTTCTGTCGATATAGTATTCTACAGAAGTGATGTTTTTCTATAGAAGTGATGGTATGCGCTTATGCTTATAAGATTTGTTCTTTCAAAAGAAATAAACACTGATTGTATAATCTATTAAACGTAAAATGCTGTTTTTTATTGAGGTTTAATTAATTTATGCACTGTGTCGCTATTTGTCAGACTTTACCTACTTGAGTGACTAGTTTTCTACAGAAGTGATTGCATGGCTATTACAATTTATATTTGCAGATATGGCGGGTAAAAAGCGGTCTGAGAAAGAAAAAAAAGAACGATTAAGGGAGCAAAAGAAGGCATGGATACGGAAGAAGAGAGAAAAAATGACTGAGGCTGAACTAGAAGAAAGACGTCAAAAAGATAGAGAGAGATACAAAAAAAAGAAAGAAGCTGGTAAAATAAAATCTATCAAAGAATACACACCAAGAATGCAAAAAGCGATACGAAACGGTTGGCGTGAGCGTGCCAAAACACACCGCAATAAATTAAAACGGCTGAAAGCTACTGAACAAAGAATAATGAATGATGAAACTCCTCCTCCAAGTCCGACTTCACAAAGTTCTACAGCATCTACTAGAGCTTCCTTAGGCAGAAGACTTGCCGAAAGAAATAAGCGAAGGCTAAGATTAGAAAACATGCATCTAAGACAGAGAGTTTTGCATCTAGAAAACTTATTGGCTAACAAAAGAATGCAATTATTACGTACAAGACAACTTCGTAATATAACTACAGATGAATCACCGGAAATAAATGTGACGCGACGTAAACAAAAACAAATAGAAAAGAAGGAAGCAGTTCGCAAGTTTTTAGAAAAAGATGAATGTAGTCGAATGACGTCTGGAAAAAAGGAGACAATAACAAAAAATAAACAGAAGAAGCAAATTCGATTACTCAATGACACAATGCTTAATTTGTATGAAAAATTTAAGGAGGAGACTAAAATTAAGATGTCTTATGCTCTTTTCTGCCGTCTGCGTCCATTTTGGGTTTTGGTACCAAACGCTAATAAAAGAAACACCTGTTTGTGTGTGATTCACACAAATATGGAAATGATGGTGACAGCATTAAAAAAAATAACTATTATTAAAGAGATGTGCTGTGAAGGTAATTTGAAGAGTGATTGCTTAGCTAGACAATGTAACCTCTGTAAAAATAAATCTATAGTGCTTAATTGTTGTATAGAAAAACTCTTGTTAGGTACTTTTCTATATTCAAATTGTGCGTTGCTAGGATAACATACTTGTTTAAAATTTGACTGTAACTGTTTTTACTCCAGCTGAAATACACACCAATTTCATCATCTCGACTATTTTATTTATAATAGGTTATGGCCCAGACTAAAAGAAATGCTATTTCCACAATCAATAAGCTCGTTGGAACTGAGGACTACGCAGATTGGAAATTTGCAATGCGTATGTTATTGATGCGTGACCGATTGTATAGTTTCGTGGAAACTACTCCAACGGACCCTAAGGACCTGGAGAGAGACCAGGAGGCTTTAGCCGCGATTTGCTTACATCTAGAGCCACATATTTTTCCCTAAGTAAGGAATGCTTTGACGGCAAAGGAAGCATGGGAAAATCTTAGTAAGGTATTTGAAAACAAAAGCCTAAATCGACGTATTTCTCTTTTGGACAATCTCTTAGATGAGCGACTAGAAAAGCACAGTTCTATGCACGATTACATTGCATCTGTGATGAATCGTGCTCAAAAACTGAGTGATATCGACAAAGCAGTTGATGACGATTTAGTAGCTGTTGTTTTACTTCGTGGTCTACTAGAGCGATTCAGTAGCATGAGGATGGCATTACAGCACTCTGGAGCAAAGCTTACTTCCGAGAACGTTCGCGCTGAGCTTTTACAGGAAGACGCACGTTCATCTGGAAAGGATCCTGATGCGGTGTTGGCTGTCAAGAAAAAGCAAAGCTTTGCCAATAACAACAAGATCAAGTGCTTTAACTGTGGGAAAAAGGGACACAAGAAGCCTGATTGTCCTTCATTGAAACCTAAAGCTGAGACGTCGAAGAGTGTTTGTTTCAATTCGCTTTTAGGAATGGAGCCCTTCAGTGCTAATGAGTGGTACCTTGACAGTGGTGCTTCATGACATATGTCTTATAATAAGCAGTGGTTTAGAGACATTAAGGAATGTACTGAAAATAGTTTTGTAACTTGTGCAAATAATGATAAATGTCTCGGGTATAAGTGACGTTTTGGTGAGTGCGCAGGGTCGCGATATAAAGTTCCAGGATGTTAAATACGTACCTAATTTGAATGCTAACTTACTTTCAGTATCAAAAATGGTTGAAAAGGGTTTATGTGTCGTATTTACTCCCTCTGGTTGTAGAGTTTATGATGAAAAGAGTTGTAAATTTTCAGGGAAACCCGTGGCAACTGCTAGTAAAGTTTCTGGGATCTACAAGTTAAACTGTGAACCAGTTGTAGAAGGGGCTTTGTCTACAGTTCGGGTTGAAAATTCAACGATGATGCTTTGGCATCGACGCCTCGGGCACGTCAATGTTCAGGACATGAGGCGGATGCCAGGTATGGAGTTTATTGGTGTTGGTGAGTTGGAGCCATGTCGCGTGTTGCAAAGGTAAAATGCACCGTTTGCCTTTTGACAAGGATCACGTGGCGGTACGGGCTACGGAGAAGTTGGAGTTGGTCCAAGTTGATCTCTGTGGGCCGATGGAAACAATTTCATACGGAAGACATGCTTATATGCTCGTGATAGTAGATGATTTTACAATAAATTGTTTGTTTACTTTGTAAAGTCAAAGAGTGACGTTTTTGACAATTTCAAAAACTTTATCTCGGTGGCAGAGACAAGCACGGGTATAAAGGTTAGGTGTGTAAGGTCCGATAATGGTCTAGAATTTTGTAATTTTGAATTTAATAAGTATTTGACGAGTAAAGATATTAAACACCAGTTAACTGTGCCGTACACTCCGCAGCAAAATGCGGTGGCCGAACGTTCGATTCGTACTATTACCGAGATGGCTAGGAGTATGCTGGCGGATTCAGGGCTTAATAAGGAATATTGGGCGGAAGCCTGTAATACCGCAGCATATATTAAGAATCGACTACCTCATAGTGCGAATAGTGGTAATATACCAGAACAGATGTGGTCAGGTAGACAAACAGACGTGAGTACTTTTAAAGTTTTTGGTTCTCGAGCCTATTTGCACATTCCAAAAGAATTGCGTAAGAAATGGGACCATAAAGGTAAAGAATACATCTTTGTCGGGTATTGCGAGGAGACCAAAGGCTATCGTTTTTCCGATCCAAATTATCCTCGCCGCATAGTGCGTGGGCGAGATGTAATATTCATGGAAACCAAGGTCGAGCTTTCTAAACCGGCAGGTAGTATTCTAACGCAGGAATGTGAAGAAGGTACTAAATCAGAGTCATGTGTATTACGTGAGCTGCCCGTTCGTCGGATTGGTACGCCGTTGCTTTGGGAAACTGTGAGGATTCCAAATGTTGATAACGGTGAAAATCCTGAATTGGTGACAAGTACCTGTTCTGATTCTAGTGGTTCAAGAGTAATGGTGCGAGCGGTCGAAAGTGATGAGAGAGCGGAGGTGGAAGTACAAGATGCTTCGTTTGCTGATAATACCCCTACTGTTCTTGTGGGTGAACCTGAATCTCCGAGGAACTCGAGTGATATTGTTGAGAGGGATAATTCTCGCAACGGAGAAGAGAGATACCTACTCAGAAATAGATTGGGTAAGCCTAGTTCTCACTTTGTTTTTCTAGTTCCAGGGGTTGACGAAGAGCCACTTTCAATCCGTGAAGCACGCAGCCGTGCCGATAGCAAGTATTGGGAAGAGGCAATTCAGAAAGAGTTAAATTCCATGAAAGATAATGAAGTTTGGGAGTTGGTCTACCGGCCTGCTAATGCGAAAGTTGTTGGAAACAAATGGGTTTTCAAGTATAAAGTTGATGCGGATGGACAAGTTACCTACAAAGGGAGGTTAGTTGCTAAAGGTTACACTCAATCGCACGGTATTGATTATTTTGAAACATTTTCGCCGGTTGTTCGTAAGTCCAGTATTCGATTTTTACTGAGTCTTGCAGTTACTTTAGATCTGACTATAGAACATTTTGATGTGAATACTGCATTTTTAAATGGTATTTTACACGAAGAGGTTTACATGCGTCAGCCTGAGGGTTGTATAAAAGAAGGTGATGAGAAAAAGGTATGTCGTTTAAAACGTGCCATATACGGACTCAAACAAGCGTCAAGGAGTTGGAATGAAAAGATCAATGACGTATTGCTGTCATTAGGTTTTCAAAAATTGGACATTGAGAGTTGTGTTTATTTTTTAGGAAATATTAAAGATCTTTCTAATTTTTTAATGATTGGGCTTTATGTTAACGATTTTTTGATATTTCATCAGAATAAACATCTAAAGGATTTATTGTTGGAAAACCTATGGAAACATTTCAAGATCAAAGATCTTGGAGTTGCAAAACAGTGCCTTGGTATGCGGCTTGGTACCGAAAGATGTGGTTCTAAGACTATTATTTCCTTGGATCAGTCCAAATATATAGATAGCATTTTATCGACATTTGAAATGACGGATTGCAACCCAGTTTCCACACCTTTGGAATTGGATATAAGGAGCACATTGGCTTCAGCTGAGGTTGGTAATGCAGATGTACCCTATCAAGCCTTCATAGGAGCTTTGAATTACTTGGCTAACAATACGAGACCGGACGTAGCAATAGCAGTCAGCATCCTTGGTCAATATAATTCAAAGTTTGGTCAAACACATTGGAAAGCTGCTAAGCGTGTGTTGCTTTATTTTAAGGGTACGAAAGATCTCAAGTTAGTTTTATAAAAGCACAATACTGCTTTTGATGTTACAGGTTTTGCAGATGCTGATTGGGGGGGAGATGTCCACGACCGGATATCATTTTCAGCTTATGTTTTTAAAATCGGAGGAAACATTGTTAGTTGGGAGTGTCGGAAACAAAAATGTGTGTCTTTATCATCCACTGAAGCAGAATATGTTTCCTTATGTGAGGCTGCAAAAGATGCTGTATATCTTTCAAGATTGGTGAGTTGTTTACTCAGTCTTAGTCCGAAAACAACTGTAATGGTGGATAACCAAAGTGCGATTCGGATTGCGTATAACCCAATGTTTCATAGGCGTACAAAATATATCGACATTAAGATACATTTTGTCAGAGATCGTGTTTCTCGGGGTATGTTTGAACTTGTTTATTGTCCGACTAAAGAAATGGTTGCTGATGGACTCACCAAGCCGTTGCCTAAACCTAGTTTGTTAAAATGTATTCAGGCGCTCAATTTGAGGGGAAGTGTTGTATACAAAAACTCTTGTTAGGTACTTTTCTATATTAAAATTGTGCGTTGCTAGGATAACATACTTGCTTAAAATTTGACTGTCACTGTTTTTACTCCAGCTGAAATACACACCAATTTCATCATCTCGACTATTTTATTTATAATATTAATAAATATCCAAATGACATGATGATTACTTGCGAAAGATGGATTCCAAAAAAAATTACAACCACGGTCAAAGGTCAAGTCAAATTGTGCCAAAAAACTGCCAAGGAGTCTTTCTCCTTAAAAATGTGAAGATTTTGTCAAAATATTTTTAGAAGACAAATTGCCGAAGTTTATTAAGCACCTTTTAAATATTATTTCTCAGCACAGAGTTTTAACAAAGATTAAAAGTGAGCTAGCCGAGGATGAAGCCTTGCTTCATATCGATTTTTCAGAAAATTATAATTGTAAATACTCTGCTGAAGCACATTTTGGAGGCTCCAAGCCGCAAATTTCGTAACATACGTCTGTTTTATATTTACATGGCACAGATAAAAAATCCATACAGTCATTCTGCTCTCTTTCTGAAAATTTAAGACACGATCCGGTTTTAATTTGCGCACACCTCAAACCCGTTATAGAATATATTAAATGTAAAGTACCTAATTTGAGAACCATGCACTTCCAAAGTGATGGGCCTTCATCACAGTATAGAAATAAGTCTATGTTTTTTTTGATCGCAAAATATTTAAGCAAAGAACTTGGTGCAGATAATATTATATGGAACTTTAGTGAGACCGGACATGGAAAAGGAGCTCCTGACGGCATTGGAGGATGCGTCAAAAGAACAGCTGATGCATTTGTAGCGACCGGTGGCGAAATCCCAGATTTTAAAGCGGTGGTGAATTGTTTACAAGAAAAATGTAAAGGTATAATTATTTTTCCAATTGACGATACTCATGTCGATAACATTCCTAACATACTCAGTACTAGTACAACAAGGCTATTTACTGGTACTCTACTAATTAACCAACTTACATGGAATAAGACCAATCCTGATATTTTGCATGCCAGACGATTAAGCTGCAGTGTTTGTCAAACAAATCAAATTTGCTCACATTATGAAATTGGACTTATTTACGTTACTTACAAAGAACAAGCAACTAATAATATACCAACTTTGGAGACATCAGCTCACTCACGGTCAGGGTCTCCACAAACAGACTATGATGAATGCGAGAACCCAATAGCAACAACCTCACGTGCAACTATGGATTTTTATCGAAAATGCTACGGTTCTGATAGTTCATCTGATCAAGAGATTTTTGAAATCAGGAAACAGACACCCCTTAGAGAAAACGTTATTAATAATAAATGCTTAGACGGTAAGCTACAGGGTCTGTCAAATAATACATCTTCGGAAGATGAAAATATTTTCTAATGTTCGTTTTCAATATTACCTTTTTATGTTCCACAGGAAAGTAACGATAACGTCACTTCTGTAGAAAATTTTTGTTTATTTTTCAGAGTGTATGTTTAATTATTTTGATTATTTGCAGTAGTACTATTAATAAATTAATACCAAAAGCAATAAAGACTGATGAATAATTTTATTTTATTTTTAAAGTTTATAAGTTTAATGAAAAATTCTGTCACTTATGTCGAAATTAGAATCACTCGTGTCGAAGTGATAATACTAAAATGGGCACATATTTCTCATAATGTGAATGATTGATCTCTGATTTTATTTTTAAGGTAATAATTACATTATAACTCTTTATAATAAGACAATAAAAAGCTGATTTTGTGAAATTTATAAAGTATTTTATTTATTTATCACTCGGTAGAATTACCCCCTAATATTGGGTGCTGCGTGGCGTGGTGTTCATGGTTCGATTAGATTCATCCGTACCTACCTACTAACCTTACATGATCAAAATATACTTAATTAAGTAAAGGTATTCAAAAGTCGTTTTATCTGATCATTAAATATTATAGGTACCTACATAATAAGAACCTATTTTCTACATAATTTATAACTTGCCACATGTAAAAGTTTACCTTGAAAGTATTTTTAAATGCATACCAACCCCTCTAATATTTGCAAATAATAACTATAAATAAAAACCGGCCAAGTGCGTGTCGGGTCCTCGGGTCACGCGTTTTTTGTATACATACACCTAAATTAAAATTACAGCTTTCTACTAGTACTAACGGTTTCTAAGCAAAAACCACGGAACCCTAAAAACCATGCCTCAATATAACAAAGCATGAGAATAATAAGCGGAGCGAGTGACGGCGGTCGTGGTGTGGCAACGGCGCGCGCGTTGGTGTGTGGCACCCGACTCCATTCACTTAAGACTAGGCTCTCTTTTTAGGGTTCCGTATCCAAAGGGTAAAAACGGGACTCTATTACTTAGACTCCGCTGTCTATAATACGTATTCGAAGGTGATGAAGACGAAGAATTTGAATCAGTCAAAGAACTTTAACCCATTAACTAACAAAGTTGTATAAATCCGTCCATTATTTTGAGAAATATACAATTTATGATTATTTTAAATAATAGTCTAAGGATATGTCCGTCCATATTATGTTTTTTTTCTATATGTGAGAGCACATTTTTAGCTAATGCAACTAAAATATTTTAACAAAACAAACAACATTGTAAGTCGCGAAATTAATGCAAATTCTAAGGTATGTTACGCCGCAGTCGTAAATATCCGACCCTAGTGTAGTAGCACAGTACTATAATCTACTAAACACTATAGTGGTTCTAAAGAATAAAAAGTATGGTCCAATTTAAACTAACAAGTAAATAAGATATGAATATGTGTGTACACGCCAAGTGCCAACATGAATTTATGTTGTAATATCATCTACATCATCATTCGCAACAAGAAGTGGGATGCTAAATATTAGTAGGATATTCCGGTACTTACATTATAATAAAAAAAAGTATGGAAACTAGGCAAAGCTCGGGCATCAAAAGCAAAAAATAAAATGAAATTAAAGATTCTGCTCGCCCTATATCTGATATCTTATCCTATCGCCGATTTTGTGTTATAAAAGTGTTTTAATGGGTTCGTACCACAAAAAGCTAAAACGGAACCGGTACATTCCCCAAGTATTGTTGAAATCGAACGCCGGCGCACTGGCGTAGCAAGCACTTGCAAAAATTCGTCGACTGACTAACGTCCTCCGTAGCTTAGTTGGTAAGAGCACTCGCCCGGATAGCGAAGGGACGTGTGTTCGAGTCGCACCGGATGACACAGTTGATTAATTTTTGTAAGTGAAATTTGATTGAATTTTATGTTTTTTAGTTGGTTTAAATGGAAATGGAAACCCTATAAAAAGCAAAATAAAACTGAAATTTTACCCTACGTAAGTACGTAGGTGTACAATTTTTAATACTAATGTGGTCGCGTCGGGGGACCGCACTAATATGCATAATTAATGTAAAATAGTTAAGGTAAAGTAAGTAGGTAAACTTTAAAATAAAATGCAATACGCAATTGTAAAGATTTGAAATTTAGCATAGTGTATTATAGTATTCTACTAGTCAGCCCTTTCATTGGATACCCATATTGAGGGAGTTTAAAAAAATATTTGTTACGGCGGCCATCTTGGATTTGAAATTTGTCATAGTGTAAAGAATTTGACTAGTCAAGACCTTTCATTTGATACCCATATTGAAGGAGTTTAAAAAATATATACGATCCGCCATTTTGATACGGCGGCCATCTTGGACCGATTTTCATTAAACATAGCTAAGAACACTCCCGACTAATTAATCATTCAAACAAAAAAAAAAACTAAATCAAAATCGGTTCATCCGTTCGGGAGCTACGATGCCACAGACAGACACACACACACACACAGACACGTCAAACTTATAACACCCGGTCGTTTTTGCGTCGGGGGTTAAAAATACTCAATATAAGCGCATTGGTTTTAGTATGCAGCAAATTTTAAATAAAAAACATACCTACTTATCTATAACTTACTATCAGCAAAAGAACAATAATCGGAGCGGTTTGGCAACGCCGTGCGGACGTGCGCGGCAGCGCCCGAGCGCCACTGGCCTTAGCAGCGAAAGCTAGTGAGAATGTAAGCGAATACTTACTTAAGTATTAACCTTATTAAAAAAAATTACCGAAAAACCTACCTACCTTTAAAAACGCACTAAAAGGTTTGAAAAACTATTTTTTTAACAGAAACATTTTTTAGGCTTTACTTTAGTGTGTGTGTGTGTGTGTGTTTTAAAGCGGCGGTTTTTTTTGCTAAAAGTAGATGTATTTCGTTTATCTGGGACTGTGGCAGTGCCCTCGCCAAGTCGAGCAAAAAGCGGTGCGGCCGGCTACGGCACCATCCTTTTCTCGAAACAGTTCAGGCCATTTTCGACCACCTATAACTTCGTTGTGGAAAAACTAGAACTCTAAATTTTAAGTTACCAAGCAAGCATTGTATACCTAAACACGTTATATTTCAAATTTCATTGAATTTGAACGAGTAGTTTAAGAATAAACTAGTTAAAGTTTCTTTTTCATCATCAAAACTCTAAGGCACTCCTAGCAGACATAGAAGCCATCACAAACAATCTAGAACAAAATGTAAATAAAAAATGTAAAACTGACTGACTGGCATTATCAATGCACAGCTCAAAATAGGTATTTGCACCATCCTTTATGGTGTAGATGAATACTAAGAAAGAATTTTTAGTTCATAATTTTAGGTTAAAAGAGGGGGCAAATTTGTATGAAATTCTGTCAGTTTTGAAGCTAAATCAAAAAAAAAATTGGTTAGCTATTTAGTTAGAAATAAAGAATGACGTATTTCAGGATTATTCAAAATTCAACATTTTAAGGGGGTGAATAGGGAGTTGAAGTTTGTATGGTAAATTTGACATTTGCGCGAAGTCGCGTGCAATAGCAAGTTTTTATAAGAAACTTATATAAATGAGCCAAGTGACAGCCTGCCACGGTCCGAGTGCGACCCCAGCAGTTGAATGAAATAAATATGTATTTTTATATATTTGGGTGAAACACGAATAAATTGCGGTGGTGGTGATACTGAATTTACAAACATACCTGCAAATAGAATAATATACCGCATATTATTTAGTTTAAAAAATCGTAATAGGTGGGTGTTCCTGTTCAGTTGCAAGTAAAAATAAAAAAATATAGCATAGATTTATAAAACACAATGTAATAATAAAAATAAAAAAACAATTTTTATAAACCAATAATATTTATAGTAATAGATATTTATAAACAACATTATTCTTAATAAGACTGAATACAAAAAGTTTTTTAAAGATGTGTTTTTTTTAAATTATTACATACCACGCATGTAGGTATCGATTTACTAAAGTTGTTTGTTTTTTAAAGATATGTTTTTTTTTTATTATTACATACTATGCTACATGCATAGTAGCATGGTAGGTAACGATTAAATATATCTTTAAATACATCATTGATGATTTTTATTTCTGGCATTTTAATCACATGACGTACATCTTATATATAATTTTTCTTATAAATAATATATAATTTTCAGCATTTAATCAAAAATATGCAATTAATATTTTTGCTTGGACTTTGTAATGGTAGACGAAACTGAACGACTGAACCGCACCGCGCAGAGCGGCGCGCGCGTATTTGTGGAACGCGACGTTGCCACTCCGTGCATTTCATGCACTAGACCTGTGCCGATCGTGAACGATCAACGATCGGATCATTTTGATTTTGGCTCTCGGTTTCGCGCGCGACAATGATCGATCAGTATGATGGCGAAAGGATGAAATCATTAATCGCTTTTATCTCGACCCCGTTGCGTGCTAGCGCAAAAATAATGTCATTGTATTATAGGTATTGTACATGACAATTTTTTTTTTTTTTACATTTCTCATACTAGTGTTTTTTTATATTAAATTGCCGCCAAAAATTCCTGAACGCCCATGGCGACACCGAATGAACGAAATGATCGAATAATTATAACGCAATCACCACACGAATGGGTCATCATGATCTAATCGGTTGACGAGAATTGATCGATGGACACAGGTCTATCATGCACAGCTTCTACCAACGTACGAAAAATACTGTTACGATAAGTATCTACGATACGTACTTAAAATGCCAAATAAATTCAAATATTTCCTAGGTCCTACTTTACATCAGTTAGGCAACTCCTTGTGAGTTCGCAATCTCAGCAAACAAAGATAAATTGTCGCATTAGTATTTCAGTTTCCTTTTTTAGACGGTACAGTGAATACCTGGTATGTTACTGAATCAAATCATGAATATCACTCCTCGCAGTAACATCACACGTGACTGAATAGTCTTTTATCGCCGGCTAGCGGCCGCGCGACAACTTTTGGATATAGCATCACATAAAGCTTCTGCATAAACTCACCAAAAACCAGGCACTTTAAAATTATCAAAGGGCAAAACCGTTTCCTTATCGGACTATTAGCAACGAAGCGTTGAATGGCTTGCCCAGAGATACTTAGTTCAAACGCTTATTGCTAAAGTTGTGATAGGGATAGAGACATGGAATTTTTGGTTTTACAAAGATGATACTATGAAAAATAACACAAAGTAATAAGAATCACCTGTAATATGGGCATTATTTGGAGGAATTTATCAAATAATTAGAAAAAACACCAATTAAAATACAGATTTTGCTCAAAAATTACATTTTATTATTACTTGTTGACGTTTTCTAGGCATTTGATGTTTTTTCTTAGTATTCTCTGTTATTTACCATTATTATTGATTTCATTTCATCAGAATATACCTCCTAGATAAAAAGTTATAACGTTTTCTTTGCAATAAGTCAACACAAGGTAATAAAACTTTAAAAAATCTAAAAAAAATAAAAAAGAAAACTCAGACTTTTTTAGAATATTTTTCCTTCGATAAAAATGGGGCTAGTTTCACCCATTTTCATATGTGCACTTTTTGAAGACTTACACTGTATACTGCTAGTAACTGGTAGTAAGCGAAATGCATTAAGCTCGATCTTGCAGCTTGCAGCCCTTACAAGGACCATCTTGGTTTTAGAAGCAGATTATCGAGTTTACAGAATTGATTTACCTACAGGAAATATAAGTTGGCGGGAAGATTTCAAATCTAATAAACCAAATCTCTTACTACTACTGAACAACTTTTTGGTACAAAATAGGCTTATGATGATCTTCAGCAGAACACAATATTTAACCTTGATCCATCTGATGCACCTTTTTAATTGTTGAAAGCAAATGATTTCGAACTATAGTCTTCTTTTAGATATTACGCAGTATTGCTTGTTTATTTATCCCTAAATGAAAGCAAATAAATAATAAGATCAACAATTGAATGTTGTCTGCATTCGTACTCACTGTAATATGCATACAACATACTCCTTTTTGTCACTAACCGCAACTGTATATTAGGTAAAGAACCGGTTTTAATTTAATATGCAAATCTAAGTTAGTATTTGCAATTCACACGGCAAAAACCCCATGGAGATTTCTGAGTACACCTTCCTTAATGAATCACATACAATGTTTATAACAAGCATATCCGCGCTTCGGGAGGCACGTTAAGGAGTTGGTCCTGGCCAATATCCTTTAATAAGACGTTAAGCCTAGTCAGAAGGCGTGGCTTGGTAGTATCTGATAGTAAGTTTGATCACTTGCCTTGCAGATACCCCTCCACCAATCCGCACTGAGCCCGCGTGGTGGAGTATGGCTCATACCTCCTCATAGTTGAGGCACGGTATATAGGAGAAAACATATCTATCTATTGTGGTTAAGGTGGGGCCTTTGCCCAGCAGTATGATATAAAGGCTATCTTTACATCCAAAGAGTATAGTAATGATTCATTTCCAATTACATAAGGTTCCCACGTTTGTTGTCTGCATAAACAAAATATCTGCAATGTCACGGACACATGGCAGAGTTGAATGGAAATGATAATGGCGATATAAGTACTGTCGAAAAACAATTTTGTCAACTTAAGCCATTATCGCTTAGACCTTGTTGCTACAGACGTGTATTATACAATTTGGATACTGTTTAAAGTAGGAAGTAGGAAAACATCGATTTCTGTCGGTTCTGTCTTTAATTGTTTGAGGCTTTAAGCCCGAGTTCACCATTTTTTAAACAGTAAACTTCCATTCATGGTTAGTTTGACAGAATTCCTATACAAAATATATCAAATGAAGCTAAACCGGCTGATTAAAATTTAAACGTGTTGATGAACTTCAGGCAGGGTTTTTTTAGAGTCGTGCGGATCTGCTCACGCACGCGGAATTGAGATACATAATCTGTTATGCGTAGCACCCGTAACAACGCAGTGACATGTGCAATGTTCTTTGACAACACAGATTATAATTATATATATATATATAATCCGCACGTGTCACTGCGGTGTCTATGTTGTATTTTCGACTGTCCTGAAAATTTGGCAACTCTTTGCAATGTAACCTTTTGAAGGAACTATGAGTAAGTTGAAATAAAACTTCCCTGATGAGGAAACCCTCAAGCTTAACCATTATCCTGTGGTGAAGAGAGATGTTATATTTTCTGTGGCTTATTTTAATCCTTGATTGTCAAACAAAACTACGAGTATAATATAAGTCGCTTTACTACTAAATCTGTGAGTCATAGTTTGTGTGTTTATCGTCTTATTGACTTTGGACCGCATTTTAGCTGACAGCTAAGCTGTCTACCATTTTTGTTTAGGTTGTGTGTTTTCCTGTAACAACTACTTGTGCATTATGACGTAGACTTTTTGCCTTAATACTTAATTTTTAATTTAGTAGAGTGGTTTCCTTTGCTTTCTCGATTTAACGTAGGTACTAGCCAGATGTCTGAGCAGGTTTCACCACGATGATTTTATGCATGTCTACTTACTAATCTAATCTAAATATTTATAACGGAAAACTGACTTGATGAATGACGGATTGACTGACACATACAGCCTACTGGGTTCAGATATTTGAAATTTTGCACAATGCTCCTTTTATAGCGTAAGTGAGCATTAAGAAAGGATTTTCGGAAATTCTTCTTTGAGGGGGTAAAAAGGAGGGTAAGTTTATATTAAACTCAACGGAGTTCCATACCTACTTACTTATGTCAGTTTTAAAGCTAAATCGATAAAAAAAAATACTTACGTGTAGCTATTTGGTTAGAAATTAAAAACGATGTGTTTCGACATTTTCAAAAATTCAACCTCTAGGTGTAAAAGAGGGTGGAAGTTTGTATGGAAAATTCACATTTCGTCGCGGAAGCGCTCGTAAATCGTAAAACATACTGCGTTTAAAACATAAAAAAATACTAATACTTTTTTTTTATAAAAAGGTATCAGATTTTTCTCTCCAGATTATTTGCAAACCACTTTTTTCGTAAACTTCCCCAACAATAGCTCAGCCAGTGTTGCCAACAAATTAAATTACCAAACTACTAGAGGTGCAATATGAACGACCGACTACGTGATACACATACATGTAACAGATCGATTTGTCAAACTTTGATTGTATATAAGTTGTGCAATGATCAACGGGGACAGTGCGAGGCCATAGAGAGTTGGGCTATCCTGTCACGGCTGGAAGCTGGCAGTGTAAATGTGGCTCTGCTAATAAAACATTAGTTTGAAATACTGGCTTCATACTTGAAGCTGAGATTTATTTTATTTATTTATTTTATTTAACAGTTTTCGGGAATCTTACAGCTAGGAATTGAATATTTAATACAGTAGAAGAATAAGGCCATTTACAAGTTTCCACTTATAGTTAATGTGTTAGTAATTATGTGACATCACTACTGTGCACAACATTTAATTACCTACATCCAAAGACCACATCGCTCAAAGCCTTTTTAAGTGTTGAGACACTATGGTGGAAGAGGTCTAAGGTTAGATGGTCAGTAAGCTCATTAAAACTGTCAGCAGCCCTTATGAGGTATAAGTTCTGTCTATAATTTGTCCTAACTAAGGCAGTGTGCAGAAGTTAGGGATTTCTTAGGGCCCTGGCCGGAAGACGCAAATATAATTTAGCAAGCAGTTCAGTACAATCTATGAAACCGTTTGAGATTTTAAACAAATATACAAGGTCTGCTATCGCCCTGCGCTCTTGCAATGGAAGAATGTGCTGTCGCCTGTATCGTGCATGATAGTCAGTATCGAGATGTGACTTTAATTTCTAGACTTAGAGGAATTCGTTAGTTAGACTATCTATATTTTAAGTACTTACTACACCATCCTATTCGTAGTATCCTAACCTTATTTCTAACGAAGGTAGGAACCTAAAAAGTTTAAAAAGAATCCTAACTGCGATAACATCTTCCTATTTCCTAAGTAGGATCCTAGCTAGGATGCTACAATTAGGATAGGGTATTAATTGCCACGCTCTTGTCGGTGGTCTTTTCCATTCCTCTCTACTCCATCTCCTTGACCTCTCGATACGACATGACACCTATTTTGTCCTTTATTTAGTCCATGTATAAGCTTCTTGCTCTTCCTATTTTTGTTTTGCCTTCTACTTTTCACTCTATAATCTGTCTAATAGGTCAGTCGTTTCGCACTAAATGCCCTAGTATTTCTTATATCCCCAGCCTAGTTCTCCTCTATTCTTGATGGTTTGCAGTATGTGTCTCTTAGGTTAGACCACGCCTTTAAAAATCAAAACCTAACTATGGCACTACCTTTAACTGACATTTCAAGCGACAGTTTGTCCTTAACTGGTTAACTACATATATGTAAACGCATAATTGGATCTAAAGTTCCACAAATGTTGTCAAAGGGTTAATTGTTAATACTCTGCTGTTTTTAGTTTCAATCAATGTATAAGTTTCTCAATCCACAATCCTTGTTACCATAGTCACAGAATAAATACTAATACTACGTCCATAGCACAAGCTAACGCTTCGTTTAGGGCTAGGTAATGGTATATTTTTGAAACAATTTATTTAATTACAGTCCAAGGTGATATGTATACCTGCTCTCTTTTAAATATCTCTCTTCAATCTACTAAAACGATAAGTTTTAATTTCACTGGAAGTGCTTTTCGATATTTACAATTTACTGTTTCCGGTAAACTTTATCTAACTTGTACAGACCTGACACCTAATTGAAACAATACTAATTAAAGCCGGTTCCCAACAAACAATACCTTGTGTGTTAAATTCTGATAATTCTTTGACATAGCGAAGCCTACTTTTGAAAAATGTTAACTATAAATATAAAAATGGTTTCTTTATTATAAGGAAACGGTTCTCAAGCCAAGATGGTATCTCCTGAAGGTCGCGGAACAATGCGTCGTATATTATTTTAGGAGCACGTGGCGGCTAACTGTTATGAGGCTGATAATAGACTAGTTTAACTATTACTGTGTTAGAACATCATTGATTTCATTCAGCATCGTAATAAGAAATAATACAAATACTTAAACATTCACACCGATTACTATGGTATACAGTTTATGTAGGTATGTAGTTTTTATAAACATCCACGACTTAGGTTCAAATGGTCGTGCTCATCACGTAAACATTTGCCACTTGTGGTTTCGCGGACGCGGACGGTCGCCAAAGATAGCGAGGAATAGAGCTTCTTTTGTCTTCGGAGTTAGGCTCAGAATCCTGGCGTAGGTACAGAGTTTTGGTAACCTTATAAGAAAAACTTTTTTTTTAAACTATTTTAAGCAGGTATTTGACCGTAGTCACACGAGATTGGTGCGAGGTGTAGACACGGTCTAGGTATGTCATCATCATCATTATCTATCGCAGGATGTCCACTGCTGAACATAGGCCTCCCCCATTTCCAAAACGACCTGTTACAAGCGGCTCGCATCCAGCGCGATCCTACTACCTTTATAAGGTCGTCTGTCCATTTTGGTGGACGCCATACTCCAGTCAAGAACCTTTCCACCCCAACAGCCGTCAGTTCTTCGCGCAATGTGCCCTGCCCACTGCCACTTGAGCTTACTGGTCTGACTCCTAGTGGACTCCAGTCAAGAACCTTTCTGCCCCAAAGGCTATCAATTTTTCACGCAATGTGCCCTGCCCACTGCCACTTGAGCTTACTGGTCCCGATTGCTATGTTCACAAAATATGTATACAGTGGAAAATAACCATCCTCGGTTTTGAATTAATTTTAAAGACATGTGATACCGTGCTTCTGAAAGCACTATACGCTTCCTTTTTTAGCTGCCTCCTTGGTCGGTGATCAGCACGCTAGCTTGGGTTTAATCCCGTTTCGGACCTATATTTGTTTCTGGGGTTTACTGTCTTGAAACAACCCAGAAAGAGCTCCGGAGTCCGAAAGTTGTTAGTGGTTCTCCCCTGTTCCTCAGAAAGCGCGTTAAGCAATAAAAATGTGTCTACATGAGTCGGAATATTAACATCACATTTGACGAGACTTGGTAAGTAGGTAAAATTGACTTATCAATCGCTGATACGACGAAACTATTTTTGTTAAAAACCTGACGGATTTGATGTATTATGTATACCTACGCTACACACTATAATCCAGTCTTGAAAAAAACCCAGTTAACTATAAGCTGATACGATATGTATACATAAACTGAAAGATCTGTACATCAATCGTTTGTCTGTTTGTATGTTGCCCTGTAGTCTAAACAGAGGCAACATACGTTGTTTATGACGTTATAAGACAACATGATTCACACAAATCAAGCTAAGTAAAAGTTTGTATTACGGTTACTATACGAGTACCTATTGAATTGCGCGCGTTTTCAGTAACATGGTAATTATGATTTAGCACAAAGAGAGGAAAATCAAGAAGTTATTTTGACTAACTAGAAAAAATAACGTCATACCAGGGAATCAAAACACAAACAAACAGTGAGAAATGGTGATCACTCTACCGACATTGGCCTATAAAAAGAGCTAGCTCTTTTTATGATGATGATGACTTACTAGAAAAATAAAAACTAACGTCCTCCTAGTAGAATTTCAATCACAGTGAGCAATCTCAATAGAGATTGACAACCTAGACTGAACTTTTGGACTAAGATCATACCTTTGATACTGACAGCCGCTGGGCATTTTTATAAGATCCAATTTGACATCATTGATGAGCCTTATAATACAATTATTCATATATTGCGTAAGGAATCCTTAAATTTTGGTGTATCAAAGTTTTTGGATGGTACTTTGTATTAAAAAGTCGAAATTCTTATGCCTGTATTGCTAGCTTTTAAAGAATGTACTCGTGTAAACTAATATAGTAAAAATAAAATATTTCACTTACCTAAAACATAAGCAGCGACACACATTTCGCTATCGCTGACAAGATGATGGATCACCGAGCTGCCAGGCTCTAAGATAACTATGATAAGATTACGTCCATACATATTTAAACTGTCTGAAAGTATTGTTTAAGATTTACGTAAAATGGCGATAGTACCCAGTCAGATACTTTTATGTTTTTGACTCGAAATAAATCATAGGCGTCATGGTGTAATGCGTATGACGTCGGACTAAAGAATCGGTAAAGACGTGGAATCGAATCTCGCTCTGTGACGAATATTTTATTATTATATATTATATTATATTTTTTTCCTTTTGATTTTGTTGTGTATGTATTCAAGTTTATAGCTTTTTTATTTTTTTAAACAAGACTTACGAATTATAAAGATATTTTTAATAAATAGTCGTAACCGAGCAAAGCTTTCGTGTTTGCTTTCGGTCGCCCAGGTATTGTTATATAATGAGGTTTGAAATTAAAAAAATAACAAATTAAAAAAACTCTAGCTTTTATTGAAAAAAAAAAGCCATCCGATTTCAATTAATTTAAGTGCAAATTCTTAAGGAAAACTTTAATTATTTTGAATGCATTTTTCCTTAAGAAATTGCATCGCATTTGTTTTATTAGTTTTTTATGATGTGCACGAACACGATTTATGCATCTCTTGCCCACCTCCCATCTCTACTAAGTGTCATTGCATATTATAGTGCTGCATGGAATGCGAAATACACGTATGCACTCTCTGATCCTTAATTCTCATAGTCTGATATGACTGAAGAGTGAGGCACAGTACTTAAATAAAGTTATTGTTTCAGTTACCCGTAACATGCTGATTTTTGGATGCGAAATTCTAGGTTTTGCAAAACTTTTAAAATTGATAATGTGCATATCAATAAAGATATTCGGTAAAAATTCCAGCGACAAAATCTCAAATCGCGTGTCTGGGACATTATTTTTAATGACCATGTCAGTAGAAATTGATACTGGTTGGTGTTGCTAGTTTTATGGAAAGAATGGTGAATGGAATGGCGTCAGGCTAGTCCATCATATCTCTATATGATGGACAGCAGGACGACCGGCCTAAACGAATCTTGCAGGACCACGTCCACTCAATCCACCTTCATAAATTGAACGTCGTAATCATTCGAAAACATTATTTTAAAAAACTTTCAGCTCATCACTTAGTTTTAATGGAAGAGTTTACCATTGCCTTCTCAATTTCACACATTCTATGATCAAAATAATATAATTTATTTATTGATCCATGCACATGTCAATTACAATATAACAAATTATACAAAAGAACAAAAAAAATCTGCCACCTCCTTCGTCAACTTAACTATGATTGATGATTTGAGTTTCACACACTAGCCCAAAAACGATACCAATTGTGTATTTTACCAAGATGTTCTCTTACACCGTTTGGCAGATCTTTTCCTTTTATATAATTACAAGATAATTACTGCATTACTCCACTTTTCGTAATCTTTCATATGAAAATACCTGTACCATATTTCATAACGTAATTTCTCATGAAAAATCTAGCCTATAAAAGCGGCGCGTTCTCTTATCTGCATCATTCTCTTGACACACATACATAATAAACGCAAACATATTATTGACATACACTTAGGTATTACATTATATATTTTAATACTGCCTACAAGTACAATAGCCTTCGTGACGAGCTATTTCGCGAGGGAAAACGTGACGGCGAACGTTTTTGTTATATTTTGTGTTATGTCACACAGTGTAATCATTTTGTATGTGGGTTTGTGGTGCTCCATGACTGATAAATTGTGATTTCATAGGCATTCATACAACGTAAAATTCATGAGATAATATGTACTTCTGTATTGACAGGATTTTGAGCGAATGTCCAGTTGTCGGAAAACCGAATGTACTTAGATTTTATTTTAGTTTAAGGTGTAAGTTCACTTTATAGAAGTTATCACAAGGCAAGAAGCTGTAGGCATTGTGTGAAAGAAGAAATAAGTTAGAGTAGAGACTAATGAATTTCGTCCAAGCACCAAACTGAATATACTATCAAATTGTACATTAGAATATCAGTTTCTCTATTTATCTAACCCATATTGGCAATCAGTGGTGTAACACTGCGATAGACAAATGTAAAAATCATGAAAATCGTGCTCTGAGCCGGTTAGCGACAAGTTCTTAAGTAAAGCCTCGAGTTTATCGTGTGCCGTCAATTTGAGGATGTGACGAAACCAAGGATTCAGTTCTGAAAGGCGTTTTCGAAATTGTGGTGAAATTGAGATATTTTCAGCTGAATTTCAACAGATCATTGGTCGAAGCAAGATTGCAGTGATTCTAAAGAAACAATATTAAATAAGTAGATCTATGAAGCCAACACTGAAAAAAAGGATCAACCAAACTAGTTTTGTTAGTTGAAGGTTTCGTTGTAGGGAAGTCAATTTTTGTTAAATATAAACAATCTTCTGGTTATTAGTAACAAAACTAGTTTGTTACTGATAACCAGAAGTTCGCATGTCGCTAGATTGTGGTCTACTTGTAGCCAAATTTTGGTTACTGTTAACCAATCATTTTTTTTCAGTGAATAATACATAAGACTATATTCAACCAGTCTTAAGCCTAGTAAAGCTATCGTGATTACGACAGTATTTTCAAAGCCCTCACATTTGGCCAGATTTTCTCATTATTTTGAGTAAACATAATATATCATCATATAAAAGAGAGAACAGGCGGGTACTGCTAGACATCATCATGACACATCCTTAGCCGCATCGTTGCTTACCATCAGGTGTGATAGTGGCCTAATAGTATAAAAAAACGTCAGTGTGAAAGCTACTCTTGCTTCACTCAAAGCTTTAACTATTGCATATGATGGTCTTTGCCCACGCAAAATATAATATAACTAGTGGTTCCCCGCGACTTCGCCCGCAAGAGTTGAATTTTCCATATAAACTTTCATCCCCCATTTCACCCCCTTAATGTTTTATATGGCTACAAAATGTAGCCTATATCCTTTCTAGGGTCTCAAATTGTCTCCATACCAAATTTCATCTCAATCGGTTCAGTGGTTTAAGCGTCAAGAGGTAACAGACAGATAGACACACTTTCTCATTTATAATATTAGTATGGACTAATATGGAAGTATGGATTAACTGAAATGAATTTTTCATCTACTATTTAATTAGTTAGAGTTTAAGGACGTAGGTACTAAGACCTTGAAAATGGGCAGTTTTGTTGCTCTTAAGCAGACTCTCCATATTCAAGCAAAGAAAGCTTGAAAGATGAGATAAGAATTATTGTAAAATATGAAATTGTAATATTAAAATCATGGGCAATTACTGATTGTAAAGTCTTTTCCCCAGAATGTCAACCAGCTCAGTGAGCACAATTTAAAAGATCTTTAGCTAACGTTAATGACAGGCTCGCGTTTCGGTCGGTGCGGTCAAGGCAATGTCGTTTGTTGCGTTAATTAATACTATCGGCACTATGCGGGCCCTGCGCATGCGATCCGTGATATAAATATGTATACGAAATTACGAATGTTAGTGGATGGAAGGGAAGAGGCCGCCCGAGCAAGAGATTCAAATTTAAAAATATTTATTAATTAAAACACATATGAAAAAGGTTATACAACGTTCCCCGTACTAGGCTTTAATGCTACAGGCACGGGCGGCTTTTAAAAGTTAGCAATTACCAAGTTCAATATACTATATAGAGCTAGCGGGCGGGACACTATGTAATAAAATGAAATAATAACAAAAAAAAAAAACAATGACAATGAACTATGAGATAACAGTGATAATTTTCATAAATTAAAAAAAAAACAGTACAAAAAATATATATATAAATAGTTAACTAAGAGAAAATAATAATAATTATAGCCAAACAATGATAACATGCAAAAAATAAAAATTATAAAAGTAAGTAGGCTCTGATATCAAAGGTTATATGCGTGCGAGTATGTCTGTCTGCGCGCGCGCGCGTGTGTGTGTGTGTGTGTGTGTGTGTGTATATATGTGTGTGTGTGTGTGTGTGTAAGAGTGTATGAGTGTGTTTGTTTGTTTGTATATTGTTTGCGTGTCATTTCTGGATTACTAGTAAAGCTTCTGTACTATCGTAGTCCTGCGACAGAAGCCAAGCTGACGCTTTTGAGATGTATAGCGCACGATATGGTTATGAAAGGAGTGGATGAGTCAATGACGAGTGATAGTATTGTCTGACGAGAAAATCATACTGCATCGACCACAAAATATAATGGGAACAGGGCAAGCAAATGATGATAACATAAGTACTTGAGTAATTCATCATTCATCCAATTTAAGAGCTAGGCTCTTGTCGGTGAAGTTTTTTCCATTCCTCTCTGCTTTCCATCCTTCCCTTGACCTCCTGATACGACCCGACATTTATTTTTACTTTTATTTGCTGCATGTAGCTTATTCTTGGTCTTCCTCGCTTCCTTTTTCCTTCTATTCTTCCTTCTATTATCGTTTTAATGAAATTGTCGTGTCGATCAGGTGGCCTAACATTCGTCCCCTCCTACACTCTATTGTATGATTGAAACTTGAGTAATTACTTAGTAGAAAACAAAAATCATGAAAACCAGATAATTCAAATAGCTAATTTAATTTGTTCGTGGAGTTTTTGTACATAAGCCCCATTTCTGTCTCAAATGGAGAACATAACCTTACCGTACGGATTACATAACACTAAAAAAAACACTGCGGCACCTTGTCTTTTTGTAATAGCCTCTATTTTGCAACGAAAATTCGGACTCTGTTGTGATGACCTCTGTACTAAGCCCTGCATATAACAAAAAGCTCTTCCACTATTGTACTATCTGCGGATATCCGTAAATCTATGATAAGGCAGGTAATTTAATTTTAGCTCGGCTATTTTTGTATCCAAATTGCAGTGGTATTGTGGTCCAACATGACGGTAATGGGACAAAAAAGCGACACAAAAAAAATACTGAATTGTTATTAGTGGCGTGACGATGATGGAAAATTTACTGAGATCTAAACATGAATCGAACTTTACTAATTTCAATGTATATATATGTACCTCTAAAACAAATTGAATTTCGCTCACAAAAATTAATCGACTGTGTCAACCGGTGGTGGTCATTGGTGAGAGCACTCGCCCGGATAGCCAAGGGACGTGGGTTCGGGTCCCACCGGATGTCACAGTCGATTAATTTTTGTGAGCGAAACTCAATTTGATTTCGTAAAAACTTGTAAAAAAATTGCCTAAGTTATAAAAATTATTATATGTACCTCTACATATAAAAATGAAAACTGACTTATCTAATGACTGACTGACTGACATAACAACGCACAACCCAAACCACTGGGTCTCGAGACTCCAAACTTGGCACATAGACTTTAAGAGGTCTTGGAATGCACTAAGAAAGGATATTTCGTTATAAATAGAGAACGACGTGTTTCAAGATTTTCGGAAACTCAACCTCTATGGGAGTGAAAATGGGGGTGGAAGTGTGTATGGGAAATTCGATATAATGTCCCATCGGATGACAGAGTCGAATAATTTTTGTGAGCTGATGTAGCGACATCTTACCACTGTCGCCCACATTAGCAAGCAACTTCCAGACGCGACGTCCTGACTCGGCTCCTACAGGCTAGATGGCGCTGTTAGCCCGCTCCATACAACACAAACCGCGATATGTAAGATTTAGCACGAGCTTGACTACATATAGCTAAACCAAGACGGTGACCATTGGACCTTGGTCCCCGGCCATAACAACCGGTCGGTAGGAAGCGCTTCCCTTTGCCTTCCTAACCCAGTTGCGCCAAACTGAATTCAGATTGATTTCGATATTTGCGTCTGTTAGTAAATCTGTTCATATTTCGGTAATTCTACGATATGAATTGTATATTGTAATTTTTTAACTGAAGTACAAAACAAAACATGAATACTTAACGTGTCCTTACTCTTGATCACAATCTACCTCAAGTAGTTTCAAATGTAGTCTGTAAGGAGTAAAATAACTATCTTCATGTTTATAACGACAAGAAAAACGAGTGTTTTCCCAAGGATTTCCTCGAATATAGATAAAATCAAGTGGCCTTGCTGGAAAAATTCAGAGTAGTTTGAATGTTAGTACTTACATAATTACTCATACGTTTATCAGAGGATTTGTACCATCAGGGGTTTTGATATGTTATGTAATTTATTTACTAAACGCATGGTCATAAATAAGAAGCTGTTAACATTTAAACAAAATAGCACCTATTTACGTTTTAACTTATTTTTATCGTCATTACCTATATAGCCTCAAAAGAAGGCTCGATAGCCGAGCGAGACAACTTATCTTCTCATCCGTAAGGTCCTGAGTTCAATCCCCGCCTGTATACCACTGAGTTTTAATAAAAACTTAAGTACAGTCTTTTTCAAAGATAATCGCTGCCTGATGAAGAAAAACATCGTGAGGAAACCTGCACACAAGTTGGCTAGTTCGTGAAATGGAGAAGGCAATGGCAAACCACTCCATTAAAATTTACCAAGAAAGTCGTTGTGTGTGTTTCATTCCACATATTGATCACGAACCTCCGTCATGAGATATACGACTTTGGAGATAGTGTCACGACGTCCACTGCTGAACATAGACCTCCCCCATAGATTTCCAAAGTGACCTGTTACAAGCCGCATGCATACAGTGCCATTCTACGATCTTAATAAGGTCATCTGTCCGTCTTGAGCTGGACAACCAACCAGTGGTGGTACATGGAAAAAATTTCATGAAACAGTTTCGACTAGTATTAAAATCATAATTCGTAAATATTTAAGAGGTCGTCCCACCAAGTTTACGTCTTTTAAATAACGTTCTTGTCGCAATTATTATTTCATTGCTCATAAAACACGGTGCAGTTGTAAACCGTTGTTTGCTTTGTGAATTATTACAAGCGGAGTGTTTTACCGAACCATTTCACGTTCATTTAGATAAAAGTTAGTTTTGTAAGACGTTTTGTTGATTTATTATTTGTTCCCAATACGTAAGTTACGAAAAACTCTTAATGTGCCTAATTATTTACATCAGAGGACGTAAAAGTTGATAAGAAATTGAAATTGAAGACCTTCTCTCTAACACATTTAAAAAAATAAAACCATTTCATTTCGCGTTAACAACTTTTACTGAGACAGAACGTCCACGAACGTTAGATATTAATTTGAGAATCGTTGAATACCTATATGCAATGAAGAGAATGTCTATGTGAAATGAGAAAAATCCAGAGGTTACAATCGCAACCCACCGGGGCTCGGCGCCAAGCAGCTTGCTGTGTTCCGCCGATGAGTGGGAGTGATAGAACCTTCTTAGTGAGCTCGCTCCGCCGAGTACTCTGTCTATGCCAAGTCTGGTTGTGTCAAGAGCAAACCTATTCCCAATAAAAAAATGCGGTCACGATTTCAAATCTATCGCATTGTGTTATAAAATATCATATTTTCATTATTTTAAAAGCTATCATTGCTTTCCAGATATTAAGTAACAAAAAATAATGCTTTCCTAAAAGCTTTATTTTTTCGTAGATATAATAGAGATATTGCTATTTGAAAGCAATAATATTAAACAAGCGACGTCGTTGTACAATAGACGTGCCAATCACAAAGGTAGTGATTCAAGCAATCAGCATATCAGAAATTGGCTGGAACCGTGGCGTCTTTTGTAAATCACCATAGATAGTACGAGTCACAGAATGTTATGTGGTACGAGTAAATGTATGAAATACTACCGTCTAGAAAATTCTGTAAACTAATGAATCAATTCATCTCACACGCTGAAACTCGAGCTTCGCATTCTTTACATTTAAATAGGGCCGGCACATTTTTAAAATAAAAATGTATAATCGTTAACCATCATTAATTAAAGTAACTTGAAAATGCATTTTTTGCTGTTTTCTAGTGTAGCGATATGTACGTTTAAAAGTAAGGAATTACCTGCATCAGGCATAGTAGGTCATGCCATTATTCAAGTCTATGTCCTCAAAGTTTAAAGATGATCTTATCTGGTGAAGTTAAAGGGTATTTTCTAAGAAGTAGAACCCAAATGATTGGTAGGTTGATAGCTAAAAGAATTACTCATCATCCTAGTTATCCCGGTTGTGCACTGGCACACGAGGGTCCAGGATCCGCTGACCATAATATGGCAGATCAGGTAATTTCAGTGGAGCGACTGCCATCTTACCTCCGTGGCCCTATTAACAGGGGAACCTAACCAGTTTTGGATCATGGTTACACATTCAGTCGCCTGAATGTGCAGCTTTCCTCACGATGTTTTCACTCACCGTAAGAGCATCAGCTAGTGAAACAACTAATGTACGTAACTCAGAAAAAGTCATTGGTACATGGCGGCACGTGGGATCGAACCCGGTTCCTCCCGCATGAGAGGCAATCCGCCAGCCACTGACGCTACCGACGCACCGCGATAAAAGAATGACTAGTTTTGCAAAATATAAGGTAGGTGATGGCAAAAGGTGACCTAGTTTGCTCACCTAACAACCCTAATGAAAGTCGTTCGCCACGCCTGTTAGGCTTTGTGGTCGCTGTGAGTATTATGAATAATAAGCGTTTGCGACAATAATTTGCGATGGCGTCTGCGCAGAGAGGACTGCTGCCCTCCTTCCAAGATTTAAGACCTATTGTGATGAACTGGTCAAGGCAAGGGCAAGCAGTGAGATGCTCCTCTTAGATTCTCTTGCACACGTCCGGATTACCTAAACTAGATTTGTTCAAGGCCTATTATCGGAGTTGAAAGCCAACTTGCGCCAGTCAGGATTAGCTAATTCGGACTAGCGCGAGATAATTTTCCGGATTAGCTTATCCAGACTTGTGCATGTGGGCTTTTAACTCAGCTAATAGGCCTTGAAAAGGTCCGGAATAGCTAATCCGGACGTAAGCAAGTGTGCCTTATTTATTAATCAGATTATATTTGCAACATACTTATTATGTAAGTATGTTGGGTTCTGAATACATATTCAGCATTTTGGTTGTTTTTTGTCATTAAAAGTGAAAACATTCACAAGTGAATTAATTAAACTTATAATTTTCCCTAATACAAACTGCAAAACTACATTTGCATCAGGACATAAGATGGCTGAATATTTCATGTAACAAAGAAAAGAGAACTGAATCTCAACTAATAAGTTTAATATATTATTTCTTTGACATACCACTTACGCACCAAACGTTTTAAAACGCTCCTTTTGAATACGGCTAGAGAGTGAAATTCGTTGCCAGCTGAAGTGTTTCCTTTCAGAAAAGAGTGAATACGCTCTTAATTGTCAGTCAGGACATGATCTAGAGACTATTGTAAATATTCCTAACTAGTGGATCCCCGCGACTTCGCCCGCAAGAGTTGGATTTTCCATATAAAATTTCATCCCCCATTTCACCCCCTTAATGTTTTTATATCGCGACAAAAAGTAGCCTATGTCCTTTCCAGGGTTCCGAACTGTCTCCATTCCAAATTTTATCTCAATTGGTTCAGTGATTTTAACGGCAAGAGGTAACAGACAGACACACTTTCGCATTTATAATATTAGTATAGATAGTTTAATTTCCGTTAGTAAGTGATGTAGTTTAAGAAAATTGTGCCAATTGACTTTGATCGTTCATTAGCAATACAGTTCAACAGAATTTCGACAAACTGTCTGACTGACAGTCAAACATGATCCATGCTCGGCCACATCGTGGCTGGCGCAATAAAGATATCTTATCATATCTTATTCCTCAAATGATCAAGATGGCAATCCAATAACTGCATTGTGATGTTGTTTGTCGGAAGGTACAAGGTTGGTTTAGCATTTTTCTATCTCCGTGTGTAAGCCCTTATTAATATGATGATCAACAGTTCAAGCACTTACGGACTCGCGAAAAAAATTTAACATGGTAACTCTACAACTTTTTTTATTGATATGGCATCTTGATGTCTTTGTGTCTTATAAGACTCATAATTTAAATTCGTGTAACTTACACCTGCCGTCATGTCTGATATTTTTTGTAATGCAACGCGAAAGTTTAAAAATTTACCACCTACGGTATTAAATTAGGATTAATTTGACTGCCTTGTTGGTTTATTGGCTGGTTGGTGTTGATTCGCGGGTTGGGCCGTAATTGTAGGTTTTTTTCTGTCTTAAAATAACTCAGAGTCAGAAAGTAATACCCTCGTATCAAAAATTTTAAATTCTCTCTTTAGCTTAGAGAGAGACAGATCGTTAAAACCTGAAATGATATCGAGAGTTGAGCCACATCTGAGAGAAAAAACAACATCGTCTGGAATAGAAAAGCAAAGAGAAAATTAATCCTTGTATAGTTTAAGTAAAGTACTTAGCCTCAAGTTCACTAACACATGTTTAATTTATAAGCAGCCGGTTTAGCATTATTAGATATAATTTGTATGAGAATTCTGTCAAGTCAACCGTACTTAGGTTCACCTGTTAAATAATTGGTGTACTCGGGTCCTAGTTATTTTTAGTGAAAAATCGTACCATTATACTCATACACGGTTGCGCCTGATATCAAGACTACGATTGCAATATGAATATGGGTGACTCGTGCAGGTAATGCCGCGAGATAATACTGCTGGGCTGCGCGGCCGCACGCGACATGAGACGCCGCATTACATATTCATTACCTACTATTTGAGCGCAAAAGACTATATAGTTACAGTTTCAATCTGCTGTGGGGAGATTAACAACTGTATATGATTATTGTTTTGCTACCAAATTATATTCGTTGCCGGCTGAAGTGTTTCTTGAACATTATGCCCAGGGCCCTATTTTACCAGGTGCGACAATTGTAACAAATCATTTTTAACCCCCGACGCAAAAACGACGGGGTGTTATAAGTTTGACGTGTCTCTGTGTGTGTGTCTGTCTGTGGCATCGTAGCTCCCGAACGGATGAACCGATTTTGATTTAGTTTTTTTTGTTTAAATGGTGAAAGTTATTATTTATTCTACAATGATTTTACTTATTCTATATATTTCTTTACACGCAATCTTAATGATTTCAATTTAGATATTTATCCGTTCTCCATTTATTCTTTTGTACAAAAACTCGAATAATTCGCTATAACAGTCGTTCCTTTTGTTTGTATGATGAAAACTGTACAATCGTCGCTCAAGACAGACACAGCTCGGACTTCATGTTTACTTGAAAAAATATTCCTGTTTCACAACACAATTACTGTCATTAATGTATATTAATTATGATTCTGATAATTGTCACATAAATACTAGGAATGTTTACCATATCCATAGAAAATATTTTTCAAATCTCTTGGCGACATATGACACCAACATGTGTCAGTTTGGTAAAATAGGGCCCAGAATACTTTCAAGAAAAGAGCGAATAGACTATTACTTGTCAGACATGATCCATCCTCTGCCGCATCGTCGCTTACCATCAGGTGAGATTGCGGTCAAATGTCTGTTTTAAAACAGCCTCGGTAAGGTAATCCTCGATGGTTAATTTGACAGAATTCCCATACAAAATATGTAGGTATGTCAAATAATGCTAAACAGGCTGATTGAGGTGCTTGTGGCGCAGTGGCGGCAGCGCTTTGGTAGTGATACCAAAAGTCAAGCAACCCACGGCGCGGTCTTGATTGGATGGGTGACCATTTAAGTGACGTCCATGTCAAGCATCTCCGTGCTTCGGAAGACACGTTAAGCAGTTGGTCCCGGCTAATATCAGTGGTATTAGTCGTTAAGCTTAGTCAGAGGCCCTAGGGCGGCTTGATAACTTCTGACAGTAAGTTTTGTCACTTGCCTTACAGTGTATGTAAGGCAAGTGACAAAACCCTCCACTAATCCGCACTGCCACCGCGTGGTGGAGTATGGCTCGTACCTCCTCATAGTTGAGGTGAGGCCTTTTCCCAGCACTGGGATCTAATAGGCTGACTTTACTAGGCAGATTAAAAATTTATCATGTGTTGGTGAACTCGACTCTAAGATCCGAGTTTACCAATTTCAAACAGTTGCTAAACTTCGACGGTTATTCGACATAATTCCCACACATTGTATTGTATTGTAAATAGTGCTAAACCGGCTGATTAAAAATTAAACATGAAATGTGTTAGTGAACTCGACTCAGCGTTCACGCATTAACCAATATTTGGCTTGTATAGTTCTAGTTCGACGACGATCGTCTTGGTGTAGTGGTTCGCGCCACGGACTTCTAAACCAGGTTCGAATCCCGCAAGGGGCAAATGTTTGTGTGATGAGCACGAGCATTTGTACCTAAGTCATGGATATTTATAAATGTATATAAGTATGTCTATCCGTTATCCTAGCCACCATAGCACAAGCTCACGCTTAGTTTGGGGCTAGGTAGTTGGTGTGTTTGTTGAAACAATTTAGTATTTATTATTGTTTATTATAGTTCGGCTGACAACTTTTTTTATCCATTCGATAACCATAAAAGTGATACAAAGATGGATACACTTCCATAACCTCTTCTGGCTTACGTGGGAACTATATTTCGTAGCTATAGCGAAGAATACATGCTATAGTATATGTATGCCATTTAAGTTTTGAAGACGCAACTGCCGTGACGAACGACCGACATAAATAAAATATGATTTGTGTCTGAATAATGCTCAATATGCGCCTGCATACAATTAGCTGCCTAATTGAGACTCAGAAATACAAGTAGCGAGATTCGAACCCACGTCTTTTACATTTCTTCAGTCCTATGTCTTACGCACTGCGCCACGATGCTCATGTTTACCGCGACGAAATCAGCGATAATCTGCGTTGAACATTGCGAAAGAAAAGCTTTAAGGTAATTGATATTTTTCAATATTTATATGGAATTGAATTTTGTTATTGGACAGTATTTTATGATTTAAGCAATTTGTTTAGCAAATGTATTTATGTAAAGGATAGTGCCCATTAAATTTTAAATTTAAACTGTGTAGAAAATATCAATTCACTATCGACATTAGTACTTATCAGAGGAATCAAAACAGAAGTTCAAAGTTTTTTCAGAATACATAACATATCTAACCTAAAACTCAAAACGTGTTTATATTCTAGTTATCGTATTTTAAACTGGTTAAGGGTAAAACGATATATATTTTTACCTGAGTTGGAGTTATCTATGACTGTATTATACTTATTGATCATTGGAGTATATGCACTTCCTAATGTATGTCTGCGTTGGTTTAGCCGGTTTCGCTGGTCAAATTCTCTTATCACATGTTCAAAATCAAATCCTTAGTTTGAAACAAGAGGAGAAATGGCAGAATACCTTCTTAAATTAAAACATTAATTTACGAATGTACATTTTTTTGATGCGTGAGAAAACCAGTACCATGAATGGGCATGCTCCTTTACATAATTATTTTTTGAAATATTTTTTTATGATTTAGTTATGAGTATTTATGAAAGTAATTTAACACAAGGAATTTGTAATGTAAATAAATTCACACAAACGAATACAAGTATTGAAACCGCTTCAAAATAACAAGTTTTTAACAGCTGGTGGCATCTTCATTTGACATTTATAAAAGCTTGCGAAAGCTCCCAATAATTAAATTTGACTTTTTACTTGTGATTTGGCAAACTTATTCACGCGCGCATAATCTGTGCCCTTGATACAAATATAAATATATGTATATATAATGACTGGTTGAAATATATTTTTTAGCCCGCACCACGTTATATTAATTAACAAGTCGCAATACATAGTAGGTATTTGTTTTACGAGCTGTACGGGAAGTCTGCGCGTGCGCATCGACCCGATTTGTTCAGTTCAATGAGACGATAAGAAAATAAAGCATAATTAATTACTCATGATGCATTTGCTGTGAAATTAATGGATTTGAGTTATTAGTATTATCATGTATTACTAATATTTATAATTTATAAATATGATACCTAAATATTTTAAATGAAAAACCTTAAATTCGCACACGGGCAGGATTTGAACCCACGACCTTCGGATAACCGGGCCAGCGCTCTTACCTACTGAGCTACTGTGCAGTAAAGAGACCAGGAATTTCGCACGGGTGGATAGACCACTATATTTATCTATCCATTCGTGCGAAATTCTTGTTATATGGTTTAGTATGGGGAAGCAAACGTTTCTTTCACGATTTCAATGCTGGTTTCAGAGAAAATTACTATACTGTTCGAGCACCAGCATTTGAAAGAAAAGAAAGAAAGAAAAAGCATTTATTCGGAGATCGGTTGATCGGAGAACAAAAGAAAATTTACAAATTATAAGGATGATCTACCGAAAAGGCATCCGACTCAGCATTAGTCGTGGTTGCTGAGGGCATACCACGACACTGATTTTCAGCGGATGCCAGGAGTACATTCAATACAATTATATAACAAACAATTTAACACGTTCTATGCCAAGAAAAAAAAAGCACTTTCCCATTCAGGCCGCGTCAGTCAGTGATGGTTGACAATTAGACTTTCCGTTCGGGCCGCGTCAGTCAGTGATGACCGCGCTTAACAAAGGTTTTCGTGTCGTTTTTACAGGCCGTTGGGCAATGCTATCAAACTAAATCCCATATTCATTGACCCGCGTGGCCCTCTAGTTTCTTCGAATAGAAATGGTTTTTGAAAAAAATAAGAACTTAGAAAGAAAAACAACAATTATCATTGAATTTTTTTTATTCAAGGAACAAAATAATTGAATCTTATTTCTAAAAATTTAACCCAATGAAAAGGATAACTTAATAATAATATTTTCTGCACCATTTTAGTAGGTAGCAAAAATGCCAATTAGTCATATAAAAGGTAATAAAAAAATAATCACAAAAATTATGTATGAAAGTTGGCAAAGCACTCAACACATAAAAAAGGTTTATCTAGACAAGTGTTACAAAAAGTACTTTTTTAGTCTTGTTTCTGGCCATTGCACGCCCAAATGTAGTCACATTTTTCTTGTAACATTCTACACAATATCGACGCATCTTCAAAGAAGGCCCTTCTTTTTTCTGAAGCACATGCTTTCTTCTCGTCATCCGTCCTGAAGGTGCTCTGGGTGTTGAATGTTTTGCTAAAAAACTCTTTAATATTTCTTTTCTAAAGTCTACAATGGGTATGGATTTATTTGTGACGCTTTTGTACAAAACTAAAGCGTTAACCATGGCGACATTTAAAATGAGATCAAATGCAAGTTTTTTGTACCATTTTACTGATTTTCTTAATGGGGTCTGGTATGCTGCCATCTGATCGGCTAAATCCACTGCTCCTTTTGCCTTGTTATAATCTACGACAATAGCCGGTTTCATCGTGGTTTTATTATTCTTGGTAACGGAAACAAAACGTGTTGAATGCTTTGTGGACAGCACTAACACATCTCGTTTATCTTTCCACCGTAAAACAGTTATCCCATCATCACTTTCTTTCGCTATGAATTGGCCCTTTTTCAGCTTAGTAGACACGACAACTTTAGGGAAATGCTTTCTGTTTTTTCTTAAAGTTCCAATCAGATGTGTCTCATTTTGCAGAAGTTCCCTGGCTAAGGGTACACTTGTGTACCAATTATCTGTGTACAACGAATATCCTTTATTAAGTAAGTCCTGGCAAAGGTTCATTACAACTCTTTGAGGGGTGACATTGATTTGTTCATTTTGTTTACCAGCGTATATATTGATTTTGAATGTATAACCAGGTAAGGTACACAGTTTGAAGAGCTTGATTCCGTATTTGTGACGTTTTTGTTTATTATATTGGCGGAATACCAGGCGTCCTCGAAACGGAACCATACTTTCGTCAACGCATATGTCTTGCCCAGGAATAAAATTTCTTTTGAAATTGTCATTTAGCATATCAAGCAAGTGCTGAACGCGGTGAAGTCGATCCAATTTATTATTATCGTCATCCTTGGAAAAGTGGATCATTTGTAAAAGCAATTCAAACCTATTTCTAGACATTACAGTTCGAGGAAAATTTTGACCCATTATTTCATCCGTAGACCAATAATCAGCAAGTTTCGGAAGCTTAACCAAACCCATATACAAAATCAAGCTGAAAAAACGTTTCATCTCGGCAAGATTCGTTTCAGACCATGAGCGAATTCTTGCATTTTTCGAAGCTTCAGCAGTGTTAGTTATTTTAGTTATTGCGAAAGCATTGGTACATTCAACAATTTCTTGTAAAATATTATCCGTCACCAAAAGTGCGTAAAAATCGGCTGGGGATTTATTAGTCATCGATGTGCGAATAGAAACGGGCATGCCACAACATTCAGTAAAGGGAATTACTTTTCGCTGGTTACCTTTGGGATCTGCCCACTTAGACGATGAAATACTTTGTAAATCCTGGATAGCGGCATCAAGTTCGGCATTATCGCTACTTTCGCTTGCAGACAGGATCCGAAGGCGCCTATTGCTCGATTGAGGTGGCTGAATATTTTCTTCATCATCACTAGTACTTAGGTTTAAAGTTTTCTCGAGATCGATTTCTATGTTTTCGATCTGCGTTAGGAAGTCTTGCGTAATCTCAAAGTCTTCGAATTCGTCCATAGTGAATATAAATACTAATTGAAACTCATGAATTCACTATCGTAATATAATATGTTCGATGTGACAGCGCAACACGGCGTCTCAACTCAAATTGCGGGCGTCAACTGCGTAAGCGCGGACGCGCGAGCCGCGAGTAAGCGCGGGGGGCTGCCCGACACCGCGACCGGCGCGGCCCCGTATAACGGAAAGTCGATTTTTCCTCTCTATAGGCCGCGTCGGTCAAGGCTGCCCGACATTAATTATTTCCATAAATAAGGGCTCAAATTGACTTTTGTTGAAAACAACATACATTTGAACATTAGATAAACGCGTATAAGCAAAAAAATCTTTTGACTACTTTTAAACAGAACTGTAATTTTTGCTAGGCCCAAAGGGCAAGTTCGTTGTCGGTCAGCACTGACCGCGTCAGCAGAGAACGTGTTAAAAATGACAAGCAAGAGACGTGATAGATAACGAATAAAAAAAGAAAGACACAGATTAATATTAAGCTTCAACTAATTATGTTTTTCAACTAAGCCTGTGTATCGGGAATTCAGCATATTATTCTTGTAGATTGTATGTACATGTTTAATGTTTTAAACTTACAACAGTACCTCGAGCACAAAAAGCTTGCGAAAAAGTATTCGTATAGTTAACGTAAGCAACTTGTATGAGAATCTGACAGCGCCTCTATTGGACGTAAAATGAACTAAATTTGGTAGCACGAATGCCTTACGTATAGTAACGTATTCGTGCGGTAAAGGTAGCGTATGATGTATATACTAACTTTGCGAGCACGAACCTTTTTTTTACGTATAGAATCGTGATTGACGATAGCTGGCTATCGAGAACTTACGAATGTTTTGTCACGAAAGATTTGGTTGAGTTGGTTCATTCGCGGGAACGGCCCTACTTACGTTAGTATGACGTCACTTGCGTTATCGTATCGAGCTTACTACACTACCACGAGAATGCTTCATGCTGCCTACTAACGTTTTACTACGTAATCGTATAGTAGACTCGATACGGTTACGTTACGAATACTTTAAAGCTTTGTGCTTGCCGTACAGATCGTGCTTATTCTTATAACTGTTTCCACAAATAGCCTGACACCTATTATGTGTAATATAATCTGTGCTATTGTGCTTAATTGTTCTTGATTAAACCACATAATAACAAGGTTCAGAATGCTCACCACCTCCACATAACAAAACCGATCTCAACTATCTTAGTCACAGAAAATATTAAAGTAATTTTAAACAAGAAAGAAAATTACTAATAAATGGACATCACATACTTACATAACACACGAAAAAAAAGGTTCGATTACAAAGCAAAAAGCATAGTTAAATCATATAATAATAAATAATAAACTGTTCCAACAAACACACCAATTACCTAGCCCCAAACTAAGCGGGAGCTTGTGCTATGGCAACTAGGATAAGGGATAGACATACTTATACATTTATAAACATCCATGACTTAGACCATCTATGACATAAAATTACAATTCATATTGTTTATATACTTATAACGACCGTCTTGGTGTAGTGGTTCGCGCCACGGACTTCTAAACCAGGCGGTTGCAGGTTCGAATCCCGCAAGTGGCAAATGTTTGTGTGGTGAGCACGAGTACTTAACTCGTTGGGTTCTGTCTCTATATTGCCCTCAATTGTTTCCAAATCGCATTCCAAAGTAATACATTTCAGGTGAGCAATAATAGTTTCAAACTATATTAATAGTATTATTCATTATTTATTAATACAATAATAGCTTTTAAAACAATAAGAAATAGTCAATTTACTTGTCATTGCTTTGAAATTGCTATCACAATCGCGATAGCTTTTAATTAGCTGATGGTAAGCGATCAGAAGGTGCCCAAGCTAGAGGTGAACTCTACTGTTTCCACTACACTGTGGCGGTACATAGTAACTGCGTGTGAATCATGAATAAATCCTTGTGATTTCATTGAATTGTAATATGTTATGGTCATAATACAAATAATGGTATGTATAAAAGGAGACATTACATCTTTACTTTGCAATAGATTAGTTATCAAGAAAAATCGCGTGTTTTTTTATGCACGGGTTGTATTGTATTATCAAATGATACATAATTATGTGTTTTGTATAACCCATATAAACATAAGCACAATTCTATTTTAATGTATTGTATACATAAATCACGTAAGTTAGATTCTGACAAGATCTTGAAATATCGACATAGGTACTCTTTTCACGCTTACACACGAAGCTCAAGAAGATGAATTAATTTAAATCGCCTACTTCACTTTCATATCACCCCTAAAAGCATAGATTGAATACTAATTACATAAAGTTTATTCCTTATTTACGTTTTTATGGTGATTTAATACAATTAGAGTTTACCGTATTTTCGACATTTATCATACAAAATAAATGCAATCTATAAAAAAGTATTGGACACGACCGTCCGCGCCAACAGCCGCTGGTCGACTATCACTCACGATCCGTCACTCACTTATCACCGCCTTTATTTGTTTTTACGATAAACCGTAGTATTCAGTGTTACCCGGCCTACTGCCGTGACACCACGTACGGTGACATCGCGAGTACACGCGAGTTCTCGAGTCGAGTTAAATCGAATACTCGTAATCGATTGCGTGACGAATCGTATGGACTTGTTCAGAACAGAATTAAGAAGCTGTTTGTGTGTGATGATAAAGGTTTTTTTTTGATTGGCAAGTTTTGCGTCAGTTTAGTAAAAATAAGTGATAAATTAGGATTTTTAACAAGCAATGAATGCGACTTTGTTGTAGAAAGAAAATAACGTATTTACACTTTTGGATGATGTTGTTTGGTGAAGTTAATCATTTTATCTTACTGAATTATATTAATTGATCTGCTGAAAGCATTTCTGATAACGACAAATAGGGAATTTACCTACATTGCTAATCCTTCTACAATTTTGTAACTGAAGAATTTTGAAAAATATTATTTCTTATACTTTGTATCTCTGTATCGTATATATGCAGCAATGCACCTCTAACGACAATGACTTTTACGTTGCAAGTTTGAGGCATAGCGAAAACCATTTTTTCGTGAATCACATTGTTTCATGCATAGCTATTGCCCTGGGGATGGCAACAGGATTGTGTAACTCCTTGACGATCGGCCAAGTAAAGCCAGTAAAACCACGTAGTTCCTCAAACCGCTTAAGAGGATGACGAAGGATCCCTTTTCAAATGCACTCCGTCGTCCCAGCGGTTGTTCGCAACTCTTGCGCATAAGTAGTATCCGTAGGGTGCCTGTATCCTGTTATTTTTTATTTATTTGAAACTAGTGGTTCCCCGCGACTTCGGCCGAAAGAGTTGGATGTTCCATGTAAACTTTTATTACCCATTTCACCCCCTTAATGTTTTTATATCGCGACAAAATGTAGCCTATGTCCTTTCCAGGGTCTCGAACTGTCTCCATACCAAATTTCATCTCAATCGGTTCAGTGGTTTAAGCATCAAGAGGTAACAGACAGACAGACACACTTTCGCATTTATAATATTGGTATAGAGTATGGATGGGTCTGTTTTTGACTCTACCCTGTCATTTTGCAATTTAATAAAAGTTATTGCTATGACTTCATTATTAACCCTTCTGCCAGAACATCGAAAGCCTTAGTTACCACAATATCGCCATTTTTTCAAGTCATCTTCAGCTGATTTTCATTTTCAGTGTAAATACCATGACATATTTTATTTGAAATGGGCTTGCTCTTTACTCCAAACTAACAGCAGTACTCAGAGACGTCAATTTAAGTTAATCCTTCATTAAGTCTCATGCAGTCCTTTTCTATATAAATAAATAAATAAATTGTTTCAACAAATACACCAATTACCCAGCCCCAAACTAAGCGTGAGCTTGTGCTATGGTGACTAGGATAACGGATAGAAATACTTAAATACATATAAACATCCATGACTTAGGTACAAATGCTCGTGCTCATCACACAAACATTTGCCCCTTGCGGGATTCGAACCCGCAACCGCCTGGTTTAGAAGTCCGGTGCGCGAACGACTACACCAAGACGGTCGTCAAAATTAAAACGTGATTTAATTAAACATTAAATAAAATTGATAACTCTGAGTATTGCCAGACGTAGCGTAGACAGAGTCGACGGTGGAGCGAGCTCACCCAGATTACAAATAATTGAAAGTTACTGCTATGACTTCATTAAGTATAAACTAAATCCTTCCGACAGAAAATCAAAACACATAATACCGCCAATTTTTTCACATCATATTTTTTTTAGTTGATTTTCGTTTGCGTAGAAAATGCGTAGCAAGTAGTAGGCAACTGAAATATTCATCGGTGCCAATCTCAAGGCCTTGAATTCTTTTTGTATCACTCTTAATTATTCCACACCGCTTCTGCAATTAGTGGAAATTCGACACAAAGTTTTGTTCACTAAATCGGCGATTAACTTTGACAATGCGTCAGAAATGGAGGACGCCAGCTGCAAGTCTCAAACAAATGGTAAAGATTTGGAGCCTTTATTTGTCTTATTACCTTCTTTACGCTGTAATGACTTTTACAAAGTTGTAACTTTACTCCATCTACGTGTAGGCTGGTTAGCTAGCCTTACTTCAGACCAGAAGGCTTCACCATCGACCGAGTGAAAAATTTCTTCTGTATGAGTTTTTATATTGTGCACATTTTTAAATGAACGAATTTTACCTTAATTTTACCGGAGGAAAAAATACTTTAAAAATCTTGCTTTTTTCTACTTTGAATTTCTGTTACTGTGTTAACAAAGCGATGTATTTCTTAAAATAAGCGATACCCAATTCAAGAAACTCATTAATGATCATTCGTAACAGGGCTTTTAAAAAACAATTAAAATTCGAAAAAAAACATGACAAAATTTTGAATTATTTGATTTTTATAATATGATTTTTATTGAAAAATAATTTTTAAATTATATTGTACAATAAGACAAAACCCCTTTATCTTTTTTATTACTTAACGTAATTCTTCATCATATTTTTGAATAGTAAAATTACCACTATTTCTAACTTAACCACAATATTTGCTACAAATTGGTGAGGAACACAAAAAGGTCAATTCTGTACAAGTAAAGTAAAACAGGTAAAAAGCTGTTTTCTTACTGCAAATGAATATCCTGACGTGCTGCCGAGTAATATTGTAACTATAAGGAAGTTTGTTGAAACATTAAAAATATCATTACTTAAAATGTAAAGGGATTTTGTATGAATGACAGTGACGTTAAGTATATCACATAGTTGTGTAGTTATGATAAGAAGCCAAAATCTTATTAAAGAAAACTATCTGATAACATTGAAACATAAAGCAATAGATGTCATCTAATAGTTGACAAATATAAGTCTAACAATTGTATGGGCATCTACTTAGATTGTAATATTAACTAGTGTTCGCCCGCGACTTTGTCTATGTAGACTTGATACTACAAAATGACTCATTCTCCCATCAACGTCCAGCAATTATATCTTACTAGTGGTTCCCCGCGACTTCGCCCGCAAGAGTTGGATTTTCTATATAAACTTTCATCCCCCATTTCCCCCTTTTATTTTTTTATATCGCGACGAAATGTAGCCTATGTCCTTTCAAGCGTCTCGAACTGTCTCCATACCAAATTTCATCTCAATCGGTTCAGTGGTTTAAGCGTCAAGAGGTAACAGACAGACAGACAGACAGACACACTTTCGCATTTATAATATTAGTATGGATTATGTCGGATGGTAAAGAGAGGTTCGTCCTGTATCTATAGGTATCTCTGGATGTAAACGGCCTCACATCAACCTACCCTCTGTCAAATATCCTCAAACATATTTCAACCTTATGTTGATCACATAGAGTTCCATATCATTTGAGATATTTTGACAGAATTGGGTAAATTAGTGCGGGGCCTACTCTACTTACTTATCATACCTGGACCATACATGCTTAAACTATGTTATGCATATTAAAATTAATTCAGCGGATTTTGAGTCTTTATAATACAAACAGTACAGACAAAAATTTCAACAAAAATATTTTTATACTCCGCTGGCTGTCCTAAACTAAAACTGTGCGATATTTTTATTTTGTAAGTTAAATTATTAATTTTAATAGTTTAAGTATTAACACAATATATTTATAAACAATAAAAAATAAATATACATAGTATTAAATTAAAAAAAAATATTAATACTTCCTACAGTTTAATATTCCCATAACCCACCAAAAGGCGATGCTAAATGAAATATACATTACTTATTTAAAAAATCGGCAGCTTGAACACATTTACTTGGATTTGAATGTTTTTTTTTTAAATTTGAAATATAGTATACTAGTGGTTCCCCGCGACTTCGCCCGCAAGAGTTGGATTTTCCATATAAACTTTCATCCCCCATTTCACCCCCTTAATATTTTTGTATCGCGACAAAATGTAGCCTATGTCCTTTCCAGGGTCTCGAACTGTCTCCATACCGAATTTCATCTCAATCGGTTCAGTGGTGTAAGCGTCAAGAGGTAACAGACAGACAGACAGACACACTTTCGCATTTATAATATTAGTGTGGATGTCAATACATATACACCTATGAGATAATTTTATATGTTCGCTTACTAAACACATGAAAAAAAATCTTACAAAATATAGCCTACACGTGATAAGAATAACTATTTTAATCGTAGATTTACCTTGATACTTCCAAAGCTGAAGTTATTTATCTCGCGTAGTTTAGTGACAGATTGTGATAATTTTATCTTACTCTTGTTTTATTTTATCTTCTTATCCTTATGTGATCAAGCCACAAGTATATTGCGACAAAAATATTTCTGGTTTGTCTAAAATGTTCTGTTCTGTTTTACTAACTTGACCTACATCAATTTTTTTTAACATAAACTTATTTCAATTTGACAATTTGACAAAACATTATAATGATATACCTACCTACAAACCTAAATCTGTGTAATTAGTACGTTTCATTTTCTCTTTATAGTTACACGTTTTTACCTGACATTTAATATCATTTGTCGCTTGTTTTGCCAAACACAACAGTTTTATATGATAAATCGCTCTTTTATTTATTTATTTATTTAAGAAACCAACAGCTACAATGAATTATGCTATTTTATGAGTACTGCTAATTTAGTAGGCCAATACTAGGTTTCCTTAACATAACATTTTGTATAAAGTTGTGAGGTTAAACGTTAACAGCATACAATACGTACAGTCGGAAGCACGCCAGGCCACACGTTATTTATTGTCACTATTGCAATTTTTCTGGCTATATCTTAAAAGGAACATTATAGTCATCGATCTCCTTCAGTAGATATGAATGCAGTAGTAGTGACACTAGTCCGCATAATGCGTAAAACGGATCACTCGCTCCGTAAGTGCAGGGGTCCTACTGTGTAATGCAGTGACATGTGAAATGTTCTTCGACATCACAGATTATGTGTCATGTTTCATAAAAATCTAAAGACGACGCAATGGGACAGTTGTGCCTTATTTACTAATTCGTACATAATCCTTTATATCCGGTTACAAAACTCGACGACAACCCAAAATCGGGTGAAAAGACACGTCTTTCATTTCAATTATTATTATTATGACATAATCCTATAACTTCAAATCAATCCCCGCAAGTCTTTCATTTCAATTATTATTATTATGACCTAATCCTATAATTTCAAATCAATCCCCGCTTTTTGCGTATCCATTGACCAGGCCACAGTAGCGACAGCTGCCAGAGTCCAAATAAGTGGTCAATGGACGACCGAGTTTGATTTAAATCTTCGATCTCGGATTCGTGATTAATTTGGGGCGTTACATAGTAGGGTACATGCTCGGCCTTATCTAGTGATAGCGATAAGTCGCGAAATAACCAAAATCTGTACGTCGAGACTTCTGTCACGATAAATTCACTGATTGCTTGATAAATGACCGTTATGACCTCGTGCTGGTGGAAGTCTAAATTGTCGGACACCCTCTTTGGAAGTAAACTGCTTAAAAAGTTTTTTTTGTTATATATTATGGTTTTTATCGTATTTGACTGACTCAGCGACGTAAGGTGAGTCTTTGACCTAAGACAATATGCGAAAACGATACTTTATCGATTCTATTAACATTTAAAAAGATTTCTATTAACATTTAAGAAGAAACAAACCATTTGATTGTTTTATTGATGAGTGTTAAAAATTAAATATGGTAGCTATGGGACACAATGAAAAATAATAGTAAAATAAACTAAAATTATAAATACAAAAAATATATATAAATATGTCCTTAAAACTTAACTTTACAATAAAAGTATAACGTCGGTTAAAACCAATAACCTACTAGTTCTTAATTTTGTAAAATAATCCAAATGGATTATACAAAACTAAGAATTTTCTTGGCTAATATTCTGCTTCCTTCTCGGTATTAATTTTATGTCCAAAGAAATTGATAATGTTTTTTTTTAAGAAAATACCGAATGAGCACAATATTATCTAACATTACTATATTACTACTCACTACCTACGTACTTACAATTAGTATTGCGCCATGCTTTAAGAGTTGGATTTGTTCTAATATTTTATCTTGAAGCAGTAATCTTGAGTTTAAGCTGTCACGTTCAAATAATATGTGCGGTAAACACTTGACATTTATATGTTTCTTCTAGTCGGAAAAATCATGGTGAGCCCGAAAAAATATTTTCTGTGTTTTCAGCATTTAGTACTACAAAAGTTGTTTATATTTATTTAGTTATACTCTCGTTAATCACAGCATCAAATGTCAAAAATGTTATTTTATATTCCTCTAATTCTATATCCGCACCCGTAATAACTTTGACAGTGTAAATATAATATGATGAGAATAGACCCCTTAATTGTATAGTTAGAACTTTACAAGGTTATATGTATGTCACAGAAATGTATCACACTGAATATCGAGTGGTATGGAAAACTGTACCCGAATGAAAATTCCTAACTTACATTTAGCTGATACTTCCTCAAATCTAGGTAATGGACAATAAACCTTCATATTACTTTGTTGTTTGTATGTTTCGTTTATTATACTTATTTTACGTGTGAAACAATAATATTTAGATAATTAGGTTACAAAACATTCAAAATGATAAATCATAAATCGTAATCAAAGTGATATAATGCACTATCTGTAGAATTGATAATTAACAGATTTACGAATTAACACGTAATAAATTATAAATTAATCTTTTAATGCCTGCAGACATTTTAAGTGCCTTGCAGTATTTTGAAAGTGATTCCAGTTGTTATGTAGTAAACATTTTTTACAGTCATTTCCATAGCAACTGACAGGTTTTTTAAATAATAATAATGTCCTCCTAGCCGAATTTCGACTACGGCGGCCGATCTCAACAGAGATTAGTCAACTGCGCGGGACATATTATAGTGCACAAGTGTGTGCGCAATACACGGGTGCACTCTCTGTTCCTTCACTCTCATAATTCGGTGTGACGGAAGTCCGACATGACCGTAGAAAGATCAGGCGCAGGACCAACGGCTTAACGTGCTTTCCAAGGCACGGGGGTGTTAACACCACTGACTTCCTGACTCCGGAGCTGTGTCTGAGTAACTTCAAGACAGAAAACCCAAACACTCTCGGCCCGAGATATATTGGTTTGACGGTTATAAATGTTGAAAGTCTGTCTCTTATCGTTTTTTTAGCAGATAAAGAGACGACAGGAACCTAAAATTAGTCTAACGCCCGTATTCTAAGATGTTTCCTCGAGGTTCCCTCCACTCCACTCATGCTCGGTTAAGGATTTTGGTATTTTAAGTTGACAGATCCGGGCTTGACTAGACACTTTCCTATTGGCGTTCAGTAAGAGTCGAGGACGAGAACTGTCAAAATTAAGGTTCGTTGCGATCTGCCGATCTTACTCAACGCCATAAATCGATAAATTGTGACTTAATTTTTTACACAAATTATAATTTCGAAGATTATTAATTGACAACCCTTACGATTTTCCCACACGAAGGTATTGAAGCGACGCTGAAAACACTATAGAGTTTTATGACGAGTATTTTTATAGACTTGACATGCTTTAAAATATAACTTGTCATCTTTAGTTGAGGTAGAAGTGACTATTGTGAATACCAATCCCGAAATGGTTTCGAGGACTTCCTTGAGGTTACCTTGGTGTAGGCCGAGTCGAGAAAATTTCCAGTAAAAATCTTAGAATACTGGTGTGAGAGAGGGAATCAGGCCCAATGTCTACCGCTTGGTAAATAAGCGAGAAAAGAAACTTAAAAATTTTCAATGGATACTCGTACATGTGGGTGCATTCCCCAAGTATTGGTGAAATCAAACGCCGGCTTACTGGCGTAGCAAGCACTGACAAAAATAAATTCGTCGACCGATTCACATCCTCCGTAGCTCAGTGGGTAAGAGCGAAAGGCCGTGGGTTCGAGTCCCACCGAATGACACAGTCGATCAATTTTTGTGAGCGAAGTTTAATTTAATTTTGAACATTTAAAATTAAATGTAAGTTTAGTGATACATTCTTCGCCGGGATCATACACTCTTCAGTAGGTCAAGTGATGCACTGTTTGTCAGTCTCGTCTTGTATCTTATCAACCTGATTGTTTGTGTGCCTTTATTTACCCTTGTCTAAGGTTGCTTCATTAGTTGGAGTTCCCCCTGGCAAATAGCATTCATTTATGAAAACTTCTTAAGGCCTGTCCCGTTGCTTCGTCGCTTCGCAGATTTCGCACAAATTACCATGAATAAAAAATTTGACAAAACAAAAATGTATTCCCATAGTTTTCATATTTATGTAATGAGGAAAACAATAACAGAGAAGGCTCTAAAATGTTTGCATCAGCAAACATATAAAACATTACTAAACCTGCAGAAAGACCTAACTTCGGGAGGATTTTTTATTGAAACAAATTCTTCACATCGTGTTTCGAGAACTATAATTATCTTATTGTTGTCCTGAAGTTTTTAATAACATATGTTTGAAACCCTCACGATCGAATTTCTTTATTTAAAACTTTTTTGGCGCACTGCTCCTGACTGAGTACATTTACAAAATATTTTCGTCTTAACGTGTGGATCATTTTATTACCAACACTGGATTTGACTTGAACTACTAATATAAAGTCAGCCTATATAGATCCCACTGCTGGGAAAAGGCCTTACCTCAACTATGAGTAGGTACGAGCCATACTCCACCACGCGGGCTCAGTGCGGATTGATGGAGGGGTGTCTGTAAGACAAGTGACAAACCTTACTGACAGATGTTATCAAGCCGCCCTAGGGCCTCTGACTAGGCTTAACGACTAATACCAACAGATATTAGCCGGGACAAACTGCTTAACGTGCCTTCCGAAGCACGGAGATGCTTGACATGGACGTCACTTAAATGGTCGGGATGGTCACCCATCCAATCACGACCGCGCCCTGGGTTGCTTAACTATTGGTATCACTACCAAAGCGCTGCCGCCACTGCGCTACAAGCACCTTTACTTTACTAATATAATTGAAATAATTAGATTTAAGAGACATAATTAAAATTAAAATAGGCCAGCCATATGTGGCTTTTTAGCAGTGGACTCCTTACAACAGATCCTAAAGAAATGTGTTCACAGGACTCTATTCTGATCCTTCACCTTATTTCAAACCTACAACTGTATTTGTCAAGCCATAAATAACATTTACTCCTGTGTCTCCATAAATGGCGCTTAGTTACCTATTGTGGCGTTCAAAATATTTGAATATGTATTTATCGAGATTTGTTTGAACATACGACTTCACGAACATTTCACATAGAGGCTTTTTGTTTGATTTGTACGTATTATGTTAGGTACTGTTATTGTTTCGTAACTGCTTCGAATGGGTCTAGTAAAATTAGTTAGAGCTAGCTAGCACATAATAGAATATGTGCTCTATTTTAAATGCAAGTGTTTTTTGCTTTTTTTTAGAAAGAGAAAAGAAAGTTAAAAGAGAATTAAAGATTTAATCCAACAATAATTATAGTAGATTATAAAGTTTAAGAACTATTTATTTTCTCATTAAATAACATACAGTTACATGAGAAATTTATATTATTGGTAATCTACAAATCTGTTCAGTAGGTCAATATAAAATAAAATAAGTTGAGAATAGTCTCCTATCCCAGGCACGGTATACTTACATAATGGAACATAGTTGCATATTTTTTCATCATTATTAACTAAGAGAGTAAGTTTTGTCTTTAATTACGCCACGGGCGTTGTTTTGAAACCTGATTGTTACAATAATTTCAGTGGTAATAGTTTATAAGTTAGTAAATTTTAGAAAGCGTAAAAAAGAAGTAAAAACAGAATCCTGAGCGCGGTTAGGGATCCAAGCTCGCCCTAGATAAAGACAATTTACTTCCAATGATTTTGAGCTACAACATTATTATGGGGAGTGAACCTTTGTTGTAATAGGTATTTGTGTTTTGTATGACTGTAGAAGTGGTGACGGAATCACTACTCGGTTATTTCAACATTGAAAATTAAATAACGATGAAACATATGAATAAGTAAATATTAACCTATTTGAATATTATTTAATTATTTTGTTTTAAATTAGTCATATTGTTTTGTCAAATCTTTATTAGTCATGGGATAAGTCATTGATAGGTTAAGAAATGTTTACCTCATTAAATATATTAAATAACCTATTGGAAAGAGATTAAAATAAGAGAAGAGAGAGGAAAAACATTATTTGTCTTTTCTAAGTAGGTATTTGACCGTAGTCCGTGTAACTAATCACACATGATTGGTGCGAGGTGTAGACACGGTCTACTCGTAGGGCGGTTCATATCTGCCTAGTAAAAACCTATTTACTCTCGCCTTAAAGGGACCCAGGTCGGTGTGTGCACAGTACACATGTGCATTCTCTGTTCCTTCACCCTCTGTTCGGTGAAACGGCAATCCGTCATGACCGAGTATCATAAGGACGCCGGCGCCCAGTGGTCCCGTTTTAAAAAAAGTAGACATCCATCTTAGCCTAATATATTTATATTAGGCTAAGATGGATACACATATATTTTTTGATTGTTGCCACTGTATTATGCCAAAAAAATATTATTCTTCTATTTTGACTTTTTCTGGGTGGAAAAAAAAGTTTTTTTTTGTAAGGCGTCCCGATAACAATTGATTGACAATTTTTATCTGAAAACACGATACTTGAAGGATTAATTAAATGATTCTTATAGTTCGATTGACAACCTATGACGGTCTGGACTTCAGCATTAGCACCTATTCAATTTACATTTTAGATTCAAGGCAAACATTAGGCATCTTATTCAGTTAAAATAGGGGTGATTTCGCAACAATTATGTATAGACTAATGAGTAGGCAAGTGTACATGTTTTTTATTATAATAGGTTATACTATAAATCTGTCATCCATCAATCACAAAATGCTTGTGTGCTTCATATCTGACGCTTTTAAATACCTTGGTACTCGTCAACATATTTAAGTAAACATTTAGGTATTTCTAATTTCCTGTTATTAAACGAACGAGCTTCACCCATAGTTACTTATTCACCACTAGGTACGTAGTCGTTCTATTAATTACAATAGTAACTAAGCTCAATTAACAAATATGTTTTTTTTTTCTTTTTTGACATGTGAAAAAGCCTCATAAACTTAAAAACACGTGCCTTCTAATCGCCAGGTGTAAATCCGTCTCGACACTCAAGCAGTTAATATTAATACTTAAGCGATACGCTTTCCCAGACACTCCTGCGCAATTGCGCCTGTCACGTGGTGCGGTCACGTGGGCGCTATTCTTTTGTTTCTTTACAGTAAAAGACTGAAATCGATTTGCTAGAAAAAATTTACGATCCTAGGATGAGTAAGGAGATGAAAAACGTATGGAAGCTCAGCGGTTAACGTTAGTTTACAAAATAAAATGAAATAAAATTGTCGTAATAGAAAATGGATTTTTGCAAAGTGATAGGCGTGGAAAAATAATACCTACTGATGCGATTTTTAAAAGGTTTTAAAGTTGTACAAGTAGTAATGATAAAGAAACAAAAATCGCAAAAAATATTTATTGTTGAAATGGCCTTTTCACTAGCTGTTGATACCCTGAACAAGTAATTATAAAATTAATTTTGAAAAACAAAAAGAACACACCTTTAAAAATATTATTTTTTTTTAAAACCAAATTAATGTTGTACGCTGGGCGGGAGCAATGTCTGATGCGTATAGATTGAAATGTGGGGTAAGACAAGGGGGGCTGAGTTCTCCTCGTCTTTTTAATCTGTACGTCAATGCGCTGATTGGGCGACCTGGCAGGACTAAGGTAGGCTGTTCCGTAGATGGTACTTTTATCAATAACATAAGTTACGCTGACGATATGGTCCTGTTGAGTCCCTCAATCGGTGCATTGAGAAAACTAGTGTGTGTCTATGAGGACTATGCGAGGGTGCATGGGCTTAGGTACAACACAAACAAGAGCGAACTTCTCATCTTTCAGCCGAAGGGTATGAAGATTGCTAGCGTCCCCCCGGTTCGTATGTGTGGAGCAGTGCTCAACAGGGTGGACCAGTTTAAGTACCTGGGTCACTGGGTCTCGGGTAGTCTCTCAGACACCGCAGATATTGAGAGAGAACGAAGGGCGCTGGCTGTAAGATGCAATATGTTGGCCCGTAGGTTTGCTCGATGTAGTAAAGCAGTTAAAATTACTCTTTTTAAGGCCTACTGCCAGAGCTTTTATACCTGCAGCATATGGGTCGATTATACGTAGAAAGCATACAACGCCCTTCGTATACAGTACAACAACGGTTTTAGAATGTTGTTGGGCCTGCCGAGGTGGTGTAGCGCTTCCGGTATGTTCGCGGAGGCTCGTACTGATGGATTTTCCGCCATCATCAGGAACAGAGTGGCTTTACTGCTCCATCGCGTGCGACGTAGTGCCAACAGCATTCTAAAAATTATGTTTAGCAGAGTGGATTGTCCCATTTTAAAGCACTGGATCCGACTTCATGTCTCTGGGGCATGATTTTTGGGATCCTGTGCTATTTAGTTACAGTTTAGTTATTATTTATTTACTAATATAGGCTAAGTGACTACTAACTTTTATGGATCCTTGTAATCTGAGTTAAAATAAATAATAATAATAATAAAATGGTCTTTCCACTAGCTTTTATTTGACACTACATATTTTTTTTTTTGGCTGTGGTAAGAATCCCCAACTTTTGATTTGCGGCCGCCATTTTCAAAATTTGAAAAGCATATTCACTACCACAATTCTAACGAATTCAACGACACCTCATATTACAAAAAAACGTTCAGCCCTTTGGCCTGTAGGGTTTATACAACGCAGCTTTTATAAAATTATTCTCCTTACAAACAAATAGACTGAAATGTCTTCCTAAAGCTGATATTGAGTGTTTTACAATGAAACCGCAAGTTCGTGATGTGAAATAATAGATTTATTTCTTCGAGAACATTCCGCACTTTGTTGTAAAGATGGCGTTTTATTGTTCGTTTGAACTAGTGCCATTTGCATCTTTGTTATTTTTATCGATTTGTGTTATATCCGTTTCATGGTGAAGATTTGCTTTTAATAGAGTTAGATAAATCTGGAAAAACCTTCGTAAATTTACTTTATTAATTGCTTTATATTCAGTGGTAATTATTGGGTTTTAGTTACATTGCATTGCATTTTTTAACTAATTTCAGAAAGAGTACTTATCCGTTCGTAAGTTTAAGTACAATAATTTAATTTTGTATAAAATTACACAAATTGTAGGTGAAATTCTTGTATAATAATCAGCAGATTAATACTAAAAATGATTAATAAAGAATATTAATAAGGATTTGATACCTTTGCGATTTATAGAGTAACGTCACTTTTGGACGTTTTGTTATCACAGAAAGTGATGTGTGTCGTAACATCATTATCTCATTTAAAAAGATTTTATCATAATAATTGATATAAATACACATAATTTTACTAAGTAACTGAGATTATAAAGTGTCATGTCATACAGTATTCATTGATGTCATTTGAAGATATTTTATTTAGTTTTTTGCGTAAAATTTTCAAGGTTAACGCATTTAATCTACGTCACTTCACTAAGCTGGCTGGGGAAAAGCACTGATATAATACCTACTCACTTTTGAAGAATTAGTTAAGTACATAGTAATTATATTAACTCATGTATGACATGACCGAGAGTCGCTTATTACGTGAAACACTTACTCCGTTATTCCAAAAACTTAGTACCGGGTTTAAGACAGGACTAAGCTATTAGCTAGCCAATTTAAAAAGCGCTTCTCTATTAAATAATTTCACGAATGTGTCATTCATTCCTCTGTTGTCGGCTAATATTTAGACCTATTTTAAACCCTGGTCTATTTTTTTTGTAATAACACCGACAAAGATTTTCTTGCCACTTTTATTGGAGTGGTTTCTCATTTCACACATTAGCCAACATACAACCACAAATATGCAGACTTCCTTGCGATGCAGCGATATCTTCGAAAAAATTGTTTATGAGTTGTACCTAAGTACTAGATATGTACTGAAAATGAACATTGAAGTTAGGCTATATCTAAGACCTAAGTTCCACTCAGGTATATGCCTTATGAAGAAATGTTTATTTTATTATTATTTATGTGGGACCTGGGGTTGCGGGAAGGAAGGAAACGCAGGATCGGGTTACTTCTTCGTTTATTTATAAAACTTCTTAATTAATCATACATCTTGAAACACATCTTACTTCTTCCGCAGCCCTCAAAAGCCTTTTACAATCATCTCGCGTTCCAAACATATTCAAATCTTCTTTCTCGCTCGCACACATGCTTCCATGCAGTCTTACACCAAATAAATCCTATCCCACATTTATAATAAGACTCTTATAATATAGTCCTTGAATAAAACTATAAATCCGGCTTTGATTCAAACATATTATAACTTGGATTTAGATAAGTGAATATTCTAGCGTAACTAAGCCCAGCTTAGCGGTAAATCTGGATTTACTTTTTAATCTGTACTCGTTTATCTTTGATTTTTAACTATTACAGACTCAGGGTACCCACCTCCTTTAATCTGTTAATCTTTGATTTTTTAAATAAGCACAGTTGTCAGCACGTCAGGTTACCCAGCGGTTTGAAAACAGCTATAAAATAGGGAATAGAGGCGGGTTCAAGGTCAAAGTGGAGTAGTCTGTGCTATTTAGTTACAGTTTCGTTATTAGTGAAGTGTGTGTACAGGATGCACAGTGGGTCCCGCATCAACTTACCCAAATCTGTCAAAATATCTCAAATGATATGGAACTCTATGTGATCAACAAAAGGTTGAAATATAGTTGCGGAAATTCGACAAATCAGGGTAGGTTGATGTGGGGTCGTGTGTAGGTACACGTAGTCATAAATTGAAGATACGTATAATCCGTGCCATTTAACGGTGCATAAAAAGTCTTTAACCCGTCACCCGTGTACCACTGCACGCCAGTATGCGAAGCGCGGCGATCCTAACTATAAGCCGTAGCGATACGAATCTGTTTAACAAATGAACCTCGGTACGGGTCGACCTTGAACCCAAAAATCAAAAGTCATAATAAACGCTAGTTAGAAAGACAAATGATACGAGTCACAAGGTTTTCGCTGTCAATGTGAACGACCACTTATGCACGTTTATCTGGCACGTACTATAGCTACCACTGTCCTGTCTCTACCTATACCTCTCCGGTAATTTCGGATAGCCGTCTAACTGAATTACTTGAGTGAAGAAACAGTTTGAGATTGCAACTGTGTATTGTGCACACACTAGTGCACTATAATATCTCGTGTGTACCTTGATCACTGTTGGCATTGGTAGCAGCCTAAATGGCTAGAAGTTTTTTTTTTTTTAAATCGGTACACAAGTCAGAGTTACAACAATTCTTATTATTAGTGTACCTAATAGTATTGACTGCCTCGTTGGTCTAGTGGTCAGCACCCTGGGTACTATCCACGAGGTCCCGGGTTCGAATCCTGGGTCAGGCCGAGAGATTTTGGGTTTTTCTGTCTTGAAATTACTCAGACACAGCTCCGGAGTCAGGAAGATGGTGGTGTTAACACCCCCGGTGTTAACATCACCATCTTCCTTCGGAAAGCACGTTAAGCTATTGTCCTGCGCCTGATCTCTCTACGGTCATGTCGGACTGCCGTCTCACCGAATTATGAGAGTGAAGGAACAGAGAGTGCACCTCTGTATTGCGCACACACTTGTGCACTATAATATGTCCTGCGCAGTTGGCTAATTCTCTGTTGAGATAGGCCGACGTAGTCGAAATCGGCTAGGAGGACATTATTATTATTGGTAAAAAATCGCAACTTTCCCGCTGTTGACGTAAGTGGAGTATCTAGGTTCTTAGGACTTCAGAGTTTTCAATCTTGGCTGTCAATTGATAACGACTACTTATTTTGTAAGTAATCTTTTTTCTGGGCCGCCGCTCCATCCCCCTTACTTACTCTTTCAAATTCCTCTATTTTATTTATTTGATATGGCCATATAAGCCATATGGCCATATAAGCCATTGACTCGTGTATCACTAATTATCTGTCGTTTCACTTTTAACTCAAACATTTACAGAAGTTTTATCATTTCCTTATATTATCTTATTTGGTTAGTCGTTACAATGCGCGTCTTGTCTGTAAAAATGTGTCAATTGTGCTTCATGTAGTTATTAACTTTTTTATTTGATCGCCGTGGCTACTACTACATTGCCGCACATAAATCATTTTTGAAGTAACAATTATAAGTAATTCAATTCAAGAGTTTTTGAATAGCTAGGAAATATTTTTGAACAATAAAATAGTTAACTTGACATTTCTGGATTTAATAATAATATCAATGTGAATGAATAATAAGATGTGAATGTGTACGTTTGAATTGTTTGTTAATAATAATTAATAAAATAGATAATTGACATTATTATAAAAACATAGTTATTGTAGATTGAGATATGTAATAAAATAATAAATGTTTGCATGCTATTGTTAATAGTTAAATAGGATGAACGTTATAATAAAAGTAAGATCTTTAGTGTAACCCTATTTATGAGCAAATAAATATATTCTGATTCTGATTCTGATTCATACTTTTTATCTTAGCGTTATCCCGGTTGTGCACTCGCACGCCAGGGCCTAGGGTCCGCTTTGAACCATGATCCAGGACTTAGCAGATCGGGTAATTACAATGGAGCGACTGCCATCTGACATACGTGCTTCTGTTAACAGGGGAACCTGACCAGTTTGGATCATGGTTACACATTCAGTAGTCTGAATGTGCAGGTTTTCTCACGTGTTTTTTTTACACCGTAAGAGCATCGGTTAGTGAAACGGATAATGTACATAACTTAGAAAAATTGGTACATAGCGGCACGTGGGACCGAACCTGGTACCCCCCGCATGAGAGAAAACCCGCTGCCACTACGCCACCAAAGCTCTTATGTGAAAAATTACCCACACACACGACTTGATTCTTTTTGTTTCGTTGTTAATCACTTAATTTGAGATATATCTGTTGGCGCAAGTAAGCATCAGGTTTCCTTACGTAATTTTCTGTCACTAATCGATATTTTTTATCAAGATGTACAATATAAGTTTAAATAAGAAACCAAAAATTCGCACACGGGTGTTATTTAAACTTATTTAAATAATAAAGAACACTGTGAGTCATAAAACTGTAAGATGTACAATCTCAGGATAATTAGCTTAAGTCTTAATGGAGAAGCGTCATGTTTGTATCCTAAATATAAAAATAGGGTAAATTATTGTTTTAAGTGATAAGCATTCACTTTGCAATCTAAATATATTATTGCACTTGAAAAAATGACCGCCAGAAGCGGGAATCGAACCCGCGTTCCTCGCATGCCGGGCGATTGCCTAACCACCTCTCGGCCACCCTGGCGTTGGCAGAGCCTGTCGAAATTTTCAAGTGCTTCTTAACGCTGTAATGCCGCGTTGCTTTCATCAATGTTATTGGGATTACACCATAGGGGTTGTGTTTTTATATTTTTCATAAAAACTAGCATAAAAATACAAGGGGCTGTATTTTTATATTAGGGCGCGTGTACTTGATTTAGAACTAAATGATTGAAATTAATTGGGACATTACACTAATCAATAAAGATGAAGTTGGATTAGGCTCGCTATCGGAATAACACTCAGACGTAACAAATCGGATTATAATTGTAATTACAAGTGTAACATATTGTTAACATAAATATTACAAGTTTACGAAAGAATGATAAAAAATAGGTATTGGATCATTTACACTCTGATCGCGAAGTAAGTTTTTACTAAAGCACTTGTTTCATGGAAATAAGATACGGAACCCTAAAAGAAGACACTAATAGCGGCCTTATAACAAAATACTTAATACCAAGTTTAAACCATAACTAAATATTAGGAGACAAATAAAAAATTAATGACACATTCGTGACAATAGAGAAATACTTTTTGATTTTTTTTTTCAAATATTTAGACCTGGCTTAAACCTGGGCCCGTAGCCAAGTGGCAATTTATTCTCAAGCGTAGTTCGTTATCGCTAAAAAAATGTATGAAACTGACAAAAGCTATCGAAACATCACGTGACTTCTGCATACATATTTTGACATTTTGATTTTCGTTGGCGATAGCGAAGTTCGCTCCAGAAAGATTGCCATTTGGCTACGTATTTAGTTTACTGTAATAACTACTTAGTACTGTAGTAATGTCCTCCTAGCCGATTTCGACTACGGCGGCCTATCTCAACAGAGATTAGCCAACTGCGCGGGACATATTATAGTGCACAAGTGTGTGCCAATACACAGGTGCACTCTCTGTTCCTTCACTCTCATAATTCGGTGAGACGGCAGTCCGACATGACCGTAGAGAGATCAGGCGTAGGACCAACGGCTTAACGTGCTTTCCGAGGCACGGGGTGTTAACACCACCAACTTCCTGACTCCGGAGCTGTGTCTGAGTAATTTCAAGACAGAACAACCCAAACACTCTCGGCCCGACCCGGGATTCGAACCCGAGACCTCGTGGATAGTACCCAGCGTGCTGACCACTAGACCAACGAGGCAGTCAGTATAAACTAGTACTGTAGTACTGTTTATTGACACGCGGAACATCGAACCATTGATCGAATAGGAGATAAAAGTGATTTATTCTCCAAACATTGTTACTGATATTGAAAACAAATGAAATACAACAATTCCAAGCCCTGATTTCTCTATTTTTACTAACTGTGCTTAAAGCTCGTTGAAGTCTGTACTAAGCTGCGTGATGATTACTAGGATTCATTTATTTTAATTAAAATTAGGATTTTTATTTTAATTACATAGATGATTCCACAAGACTCTTTTTACCTAATAGTCAGACATGACACTTCTTCGGCCGCATCGTATTGACTTCTGCAGATGAGATTGCAGAGACTGGGATTGCGGCCAAAATGTCTGCCAAAAAGATCATTTCAGTCCTTTCATGATTCCACGTCAAGCAAATGTGAACTGTTAAACTTAGTCCATATTATACTTTAAAAAGCTAAAATCGCCAGTACATATTTAGGTGAAAATAATCTTTATTACAATAATTATTTATAGGATTTTTTGTCCATGTATCAACTTAGTGCCAATGTCATTTGAAAATCGGACCAAGTCAATTAATATGACACCGTTGTGCGAACTATATCTTACTCATTCTAACCTATCTGTTAATTAAACACGCATTCCAGTGACGAACAAACATACGTAACGACAATTGTAAAGCTTCGTCATATATTTGCAGTGTAAGGCCCTACGCACACAATACGACTAATATGTCAATTGTCTTTATGCACAGATTACACAATAGTACTCACTTCTATGACTGAGTGACATACTTATGTAAGTACGTCAGCAATACTTACTATTGTAGAGCGTAGAAACTAGTCTACACAAACACATTGAGATTTCAAAAGATGCCGAACACATTTTTATTTTCATATTTTCTATTACACCAGTAAAAAACTTAAATCGACATAAAGTAGGTTACCATACCATATAGTATAGAGATGGTAGGTGTATTTTAAGCTTCTAAATAAAAATGTATCAACAGTGGGAGTCAAAAAAATAATAGTTAAAAAAACGGTGCAATAATACATACTATTGAATGAAAATCGTGAAAATTCAATTTGATGGAAGATGGATGGAGTTAGGGTTTAGGGTACATATTATGTGGTATTTTTAAAAGTTAATAACAATATTGTGCACTAAATCAACAACTAAGTAAAAGTAAGTAAAAAGTATTTATTTACCAAAAACAAAATGTCTCATCACATAGATTGATAGCAGACGCTGCACTAAGCTATGCTTGTATCGCAGGGACTAAGCTTTACTTAACTATAAATAATTCTAGGTATTTGACACTCGGCTTGAGGGCGCATTTAAATACTTGCTAAATCATATTTTAAAAACTATTTTGGCATTGTAATAAATTATACATAGAGTTTTATAGACTATTTCAGTAGGTAGTTACATTCTGGGGTTAATATAATACCATAATAATACTAAATACAAAATATTTAAAAAATCAACTTTGCCTGTGTGATGCGTGTTCTCTCTGTGTGTGTGTGTGTGTGTGCGTATTTGTGTGTAAAGCCTAAGATATAATCTCTAGGAGGCTTTCTGTCTGAAGGTAGTTAAGGTTATACAGCCAGGATTGGATCGCTTGTTTAGCTTTGCGTGTTGTGAAAGTTTTAATTTTCACTTTTTGGCAGACAATATTGTATGTGTATGGTAGTAGAAAATGAGGATGACGACTCGAAAATGTGGTGCGGATGGCGGGTGTTGGGACTCTGTATACTCTTTGGTTAACTAGTCTGTCGTAGTCCTCGAGCTTGAGAGTGGCCCTGTGCACAGCGATGGCTGCGCGTAGGATAAACAATTGCTGAACCCGTAGAACCCGAATCTCATTGTACAGTTAATCAGTATCAAATCTGAAAGGTTTATGCAACATGACCCTTAGGACTGCGCGTTGAGCTCGTTCGAGTTCCATCATTGTCGTTTTAGCTGCACCTCCCCATACCTTAATGCAGTAGATCGTTATTGATTGGCACAAGGCTTTGTATACTAAAAAGATAACATTTATGGGAGCAGAGTGTCTGAGGATTTTCATTATGAACATGCATTTTCTTACTCTAGCTGACAGACACGCGATATGATGTTTATATGAGAGGTGTTCATCAATGAGAATCTCCAGGTACTTGATGTAGTCAGTACGTTTTATCGTCTGACAGTTACAAAGCGTTGTATTGTGCAATGTGTTAAGGCATGTGTGTAACTTGAGAGGCAGGGATTCTGGTGGTCTAGAAGCGCGAGTTATGTGAAAGGCGATATATTTGGTTTTTCTACGTTTAATGTAAGGAGGTTTGTTGTCAACCAATCGGTGATCAACGACAGACCCTTTTCCGTAGTATTATACGTCTCCTCCCAGGAAGCACCTTGGAAGAGAATGACTGTGTCGTCAGCATAACATATGACGTCCGCATTATCTAGCTGCAGATCAAGTGGATCGCTCATATAGACTAGGAATAGCGTCGGTCCTAAAATGCTTTCTTGGGGTACGCCAAACTCCACAGGAAGTTGGTCACTCGTTTCCGGCCCAACACGGACGCATTGATAACGATCCAAAAGATAGCTTTGGAGCCATTCGTGGGGTTTTCCTCGAATTCCTAGGCAGTACAACTTTTGCAATAAGATTGGTATCGAGACAGTATCGAACGCTTTAGCGAGGTCCAGGAAGACGCCGACACAATTACGGTTCGAGTCTAGTGTAGTCGATACAATTTTATTTAGTAGAACTACAGCATCCTCCGTGGATTTTCCTCTTCTAAAACCGAACTGTCTGTCAGGGATTAGATGGTTAGTTTCTAAAAAGTTTGTGATTCTCTTGTTTACAAGTTTTTCAAGTAATTTGGAAAAGATTATTAATAAAGAGATTGGTCTATAATTGCAAGGGTTTTATTTTTTGCCATTTTTGTGTATTGGTGTAATTATTGCTAGCTTCCAGATCGACGAAAACATACCGGATTCCAAACTGAGATAAAAAATGTGTGTTAGTGGTAGCAATATAAATTTTCTAATTAGTTTGATAAGCAATGGAGAACATTCATCTATTCCTGGGGAGCTGTCTGATTCCAGGTCTAGTTTGAGATTACTGATTTCTTTTTCGTCAGTTGGGTTCATGTACAACGATTTTGAGGTGGAATTAGTCATTTTTACTTTAGATGCTTGCGTTTCATTGATATTATCGAGTGTTTTAGTAGCAAGGGTTTTTCCAATATGAGCGAAATAATCATTACAAGAATTTAGGGAGATTTTGGGTTCAGATTTAGCATTTAACAAGTCAAATGATTGTTTGTAAGTTTTGTTTAAATGGCAGGACTCCCTTATCTTTGATGGACTCCCATAACTTTTTAGGGTTATCTCTGTTACCTGTAAGCAACTGTGTCTCGTAGTTGTTTTTAAGTTTACGTAAGATATTGTTTAGATAATTCCTATATCTCTTGTATGTTATTTGTGCTATTATATTTGTAGGGTCGCGTCTTGCTTTAAGGTGTAATCTGTCTCTTTGTCTTTGGCATTTGACTAGTCCGGGAGTAATCCATGGTTTCAAAGTGTGTCGCGAACGACTAGTTGTGATTTCTCTAGTATTGTTTTTTATAGAGAGAGTAATTGACTCGCTGCATAAAGCGACTGCTTCATCTACGGTTGCAGCATTGATAACAGGTGTCCAGTCAACTGAGGAGAGCTCTGACGCTACAGCGTCAGTATCGACTTTGACACGAGTGCGACCATAGTGGGACACGTTCTTTTTAGTCATTGTACCTAAAATGCATATGTTATGATCTGTTATATCAGTGGAGCATACTATGCCAGTTGACTGTCCATGGCTCTTAATGAAAAAGTGATCAAGACATGCCAGTTCTCTTGTAGGTTTTGTGATTGCCGGTAGAAGCCGATGTTCTATTAGGAGTGTTATGTAGTCAACGCATTGTTCACTAATCGGTAAAAGGCAGAGGTCTAGGTTTATGTCTCCGCCAAGTATAATGTTAGGGATTTTGTTCTCGTTTTTCAGGATATTGCTTAGAGACGTTAAGAAGCGATCAGTGTTCGTGAAATAGGGTGACCTATATATGCCCAAAATTAAAATATCCGTGCCTAATCTCATTTCTAAGCAATTACAGTCGTCGAGGGGAGACTCAGTTACAGTAATGTTAATCGTGTCTTTGACAAAAGCCGTTACGCCGCAATTTTGGTTTATGTATTTGTGAGTCCTATAAGAATTGTGACCTGATAATTGTGGGATTAAGGAAGAGTCATTCAGCCAGCATTCTGTCAGAATTATTATGTCTAGATCTAAGTTAAGCCTTTTTAGTGTTACCAAAAATGAATCAAAGTTGTGCTGTATACTTCTTATGTTAAAAGTAAGTAACTTTAGGTTATAATGTTTCGATAAAAAACTGTTGCATTCCTCCACGCTGTCGACCAAAAAACAGTCTATAGATAAAGTTTCGTCAATATCTCGTGATATGTTCAACATCTTTTAATTTTGCCGTCTTCTGGCAATTTGAATAGGTATTTAAGGAAAAAGTTACGTATTATTAGACTGTTTTTACTCAACAGGGGGATTTGAATGTAAATAAGGCCTATTAATATATCTGTTTGGATTGTTGGTGTGTGTGTTAGTGTTTGTGTCAGTGTGTGTATTCGTGTCTGTGTGTGTGTTTGTGTGTGTGTGTGTTTGTGTGTGTGTTTGTGTTTGTGTTTGTGTGTGTGATAGTGTAGGAGATAAGAATGTTTTTTTTTTGTGTTATCGTGAGAGTTGTTAACATAAAAAAATCTTTGTTTGATTGGAGATAATAACCATGCAAAATAATAATATAAGACTATTGAGATCAAATGTGAATAGTCTTGACTTGTCTGGAACATTATTCTGGCGCGGAGCTCTCCTGGGTAGTTTTGGCAGGTCCGACTTTGTCGTCAAGCTCCTGGTGGTGAGTGATTCGCATGGCGGGTTTCCCATCTCCTTTCCTAACGTAGATGTTGCCACTCCGCACCCAGCAGTAACGAAACCCACATTGTTTCGTTCGCATTCTCGCTTCACGAAATAAGCTACGATTTTCTTTTGTGAGTCTCTCGTTAATATAAACTTTCTTGGGAGTGCCGGATACGACGCTCGCAGAAGTAACTAAACACTTACATAAGAGGGAAAACCTAGTTTTGACACTGCATTGTGTACGGTGGGCCTTAAAATTAAGCCTTTTACCAGATTTGACGTTGCCTAAACACTATCGTGTTTTCTGCCAGCTGATACGCTATCAAGATCTATGCATCATCGTCCATCATCTGAAATCTTGACGTTCCGTTCGGCAGAAGGTTTTGTACCACTTTGATAAGAACTGTCACCAAGTGAACACATCACCTTTATCGTAACGCTTATATAACCTACAAAAAATTGTGCAAATATTCGTTCTAATTTTGACAGTGCGCGTAACGCAGCGGACTTTTTAAAAGTTTTTTTTTTAAAATAAGGCGTCTCCAAGGCCTAATCGCTTTCAGTTTATTTAATTTAAATTGAGGCGTCACAAAATTATACAATTCACGTGTATCCGATAACCATTTAATTAAAAATCCAAATGTATCAATCATGCTATCTTAATCCGTAAAACAAAATCGACTCGAGACTAATAAATCTTTTCTTTTAGATTAACAGCTAACCGAATCAGTATTAAATTCAGTGTTGAAAATCAGTGACCGTGTAAATGATAAGTGTGTGATAAAAATCCAAAATGTGCGAGAACAGTGGGAGCTAGTGATCATGAAAGGAAGGTGACAGAGGGGCAGCCGGTGTGGCTGAGGGGGGGCGAACCGGAAACATTCCTCTACTAAAAATACTGACCCAGGGCCCGACAGACAAAAGCAAGGAGACCTGCAAAATGACCAAGGGCCCTCGGAAAGTGAAACTAGTCATTGTAGTCAACAATAAGAAAGAGTAAGTACCTAGCCATCTAAGTTTTTTTAACCTACAAGCAATCTCGATAAGTTACTGTTAGATAAAGACACAGCAGATCGATTTTTGTTTGGCATGTTGCTGCCGTATGCTCCACGCATTGCATTCTTATTTTGGGCACATAGACATTTCAATTTCATTTTCCAATGTTCCCAAGGTTACTTTGAGGATCGAGATTGCTGTGTAACCTACATTTTTATTTACTGTTTAATCTATGAAACAACTTCCCAATTTTTCCAATCCGTGGTATGTCGTAATCGTTTTTTCCTACTGTGTCACGAAACCCTACTAGATTTCCTACTTCTATTTTCAACTGTGTTACAAAAATATTTTCGCATTAAAAAAATAAACTTAATATTATTTTTGCTATCCGTGCATCTAAAGTGGTTTTTGCTATAAAACAAGTTACAAACAATGGTTACAAATAAAAACCCTAATTAAAACCTAGGACAGGAGAACTTGATTTCTGCATAGTTTGCCGGATGGAAGTGATTTAATACTTATTACGTGCGCAATTAGCGATTCAAGATAATACATTATCATATAATGGAAAATGGCCTGTGGTTTCATTCATGAAGCTTCCATTCATAGTACTTTGCAGATTTTAAGGTTACTACAGTTACGGCAACGTCATGCGGTGTGAACAAAAAGATGGCGCCACTTCCAGTGTGAAATGGAAAAAACCTTGAGGGCTTTATGTTGATAGTCACAACTCTACAATTCTTTGAACATCTCTCAAAGTTGTACGTCTTTCGAAGTTGAGGGATTCTTGTTCCGCTTTGAGTAAACCAATGTCAAATCTTGACATTTGGTTATTGACAACTAATTATACAAAAACTTTGACAATTTGAAAAAAAAAAAACACTTTAAATTACGACTTTTGTATTCCCTAAACTCAATAGGTACCGACAATTGTGCTCCAAATATTACTATGCTATTATGCTTGTAATTCATTAAGATCCTTTTTAGTACAGGTAATCTAAAAAAAGCTGTTAATACCGACGTCCACAGACGATTTAATTCATTATTTTCCATAAAAAACTGAAAATCGCAACCACAGATCCAACCAGTATGCGGAAGCGAATATAATTACACCGTGTATCGATGTAATGGCCGTGGCTCTCACAGTGTCCTTGGTGAAAGGAAGACCGCCATTAGCTGTAAAAAGTGACGTTTTGTCATCCGTGACATAACGGCCTAGCGATGGGCGATTATTACTAAATTAATCGAATTATTCGAATGGTCTCTGTAATCGAATGTATTCGACAAAAAACCGCAGTTATTCGATTAGTCGGCGAGCAATACCGGAGCACGCGGCGCGCACGCCGTACTATTAACTACTAACGAATGATTCGTCTTTCGTCGCGTCGATTAATCATTCGTTCGCTGCTTGTCCTGTGCGCACAATCGCGTCATTTCGATCGAATGCATCGAAGGGCCGAGTAATACTTGTTATAGATTATCATTCGAATGTCGATTATTATTCGATTATTATTTTTTCGGATTACTAAATTGACAATTGATAGTTCGAATGGTTCATTCGATTATTTTTTTTCGAACAATCGCCCATCGCTATAACGGCCTATGTCACTCAACGTAGCGGTGGTTTAACAAACAAGCAAACATAATAATTGAAAAAACAAAACACCAGACTGCAAAAATAAGTATTTATTTTGAAATGGTCTTTTTACTGGCTTTAATTGAATATCCATATTGCTATGGTAAGGAAAAAATCAATCCCTCCTCCTACCTTTGTTTTCATTAGCGGGCGCCATTTTTGAAATGTATATAGCTTATGTCACTGCCACAATTTTGACGAATTCAACGTTTTATGTCAAAAACTATCAAGCCGTTTAGGCTGTAGGGCAAGCCAAATAATTATGCATACATACATACATACTCTCGAAAAACATAACCCTCCTTCCGCAGTCGGGTAAATAGTAGTAGTACATATTTTTTATTACCTAAAAATGCATGAAATGTCTAAACAATTAACGTTATTGCTTCCAAAATGAAATAAAGGTAACATATTTAAACTTTTGCACACAGTTTATTGTACAAACAAAAGCGGACTTAATGCTAAAAGCATTCTCTACCAGTCAACCATAGGTCCAAACAGAGAAATACAGCTAGGCGGTGCAAGATATCGTTAATTAGGAAAAGTACATGTTAATTATGTATTTAGACGATGACAACCTTAATGTTTCAGTGGTTCGCACGCCATTTTCTATGGTGTCGTTATCGCGGTCGTTCCGGGTTGAAATTTACCTCCTATATTATTATCTCGGATCAGAATGTCAGCTGGATATAGCCCAAGTCCTTAGCCGCTTCTTTTGGGATCAGAGCAATGTGTATGACGTTGTCCAACATTTGTTTATTTGTACATAATGTAAAGTTGAACACGGACTTTACCACGTCGTGGCTCTGTAGTTATCACTGTAATGAATATGAATCCAAATACCTGCGTAATTGCGTAATTTATCATAAAAATAAAAAAAATTGTATTTATGACTTTCAATGTTCCTTCTTACATTCAACCTATTCAAGACGTTACCAAGTATAGTCCAGTAACTTGAAAAATTGCAGTATTTTCGATTTTTGACAAACGCCGGGATATTAATTGGTTTTTAAACAAGTCTGCAAAAAATCAGAACTACCGGATTTGACGCATGATCTGTACTAAGTTACTGGATTAATAGCAATGATGATGATGATTAATGCTATATTGATTTTTGGAGCCGTACTACACCATAGTCATCGGCCACATCGGCCGTGTAAGAGGTTAGCTGATCACTTAGAAACCTCTCTTCACACCAACGCAATACCTACAATATGCGCGCGGCCTATCATCTCGCATAGTTGTTTTATAGTAGGCTTGTAGGTTTCAGCTTTCCTCCAAACTAACTTCTAAGCGGGCCACCTGCGTTGTGGCCGAAGCCTATAGTCCGACCGATTATTTGAGACCTCGCCCGCGGGATACAGGGGTAGGAAAACAGGGATTTGATTGGGTGATTTGAAGGAAGAATGCGAATTTCGAATTTCAAAATTTCAAATTCAATCAAATCACAAGTGCCTACCTCCCGCACCGCTTAAGACTCCCCTTATCCTCTACCCCCGCACCCCTGTACCCCGCAGGCGAGGTCTTAGATAACCGGTCGGATAATGATATCTTGGCTTCCTGAGTGTATTGGAGACCGCAACATCAGACATTAGCAAAAATGCGCTGACCAATTCCCTCAATTACTCTTCGACCTTGTAGAGAAACCAGTCTCACGATCGGTCGTCAGACACGCGTGACTAGGGTTGACAACGATAAATCAATCATAGATGTCGATAATATATTAATGGCATAAATTATGCAAAACAGAAAACAAGTAACATAACGATGAAAAAACCATCGCTCATAAAAAATACTTGCAGAAAGAAAGAAATCAAAATTTGGTACGAAGAAAAAAAAATAGCAGGCAACTTAAAACTAACCTTTAATGTCATCTAAAACATATTGTACTGGCACCAAAATTATTATTATTAATTATCTATTCAAAATGAAACTGCCCTTTGCAGCAAAAAACAAATTATTGAAAGCTGTGTGTAGCCTACAATTTGTATTGAAAAACACTCCACTTGATTTAAAAAAAGTTATCAATATTTTCTTGTTATTTATTTAAAAAGATACTAAGCAATTAGAAGGGCAGTGCTTACAAACTCCTCCTTTTTGAAGTAATTAACCTATGACATCGACAATGTTTTGATCCTAGCTCTCTTCGTCGTCGTAAAGAATCGTCTTTTGCTAGTGTGACACGAGAAATTATTTTTGACACACGATTTTTATATTTTCTATCGATATTTTACGAGCTGACATCCCTACCAAACCGCGATTCACAGTACTAATCTAGCGATTAGTCGCGTGTAGTTCATTCATGCTTTACTATGATAACGCGTTCCCTTTCGTTTCGATCGCGTGACGAAACGAATCATCGTGTGTAACGTTGTATTATGCGCCATTGTAGGCTGCGTGTAAGTCATCGTCATCATTACTAGTGTTCTAACTAGTGCATATCACCTTCTCGCGCGTCTAAGTGCAAATACTAATAGATAAACGCAAGCGTCAGTTGGTCGAATCCGGATTTTTGCAAGAATAATGCACTTATTAAACACAAAGTTTTTGCAATGAGGGATTTTCTGACAACAATTTTTTTAAGTTTTATTGTATGTTGAAAGATGGCGCTAATTATCTTAGTTATCATTGAGAAACAAATAATTGTAGTACGCCTACGCTATTTAACAATAAACTAAAGAAAATGCTAATAGATAAATGTTCATACAATTTAAATAAATTCTTTGATGACAGTACAGATAAATAAATTTATAATTTGATGTTTTAATTTAAGTTTAATATTATAGTAATTCTAAGTGACTAGCGCTCATTGTTGCCATGCCCTTGCAGGGCGTCTCATGTATACCTACCTTTATTATAATGTACCAACTTAAAATGTAATATGACTCTGTACAAGTACTTACGATAAAAATAAGCAAGTTTAAATTGCAATTAAAAATACAATTTGATAGAAAAAATGTCTTGATGATCACTCAATTGTTAAAAAAAGGACCCCTTAGTGCGCATAAATAAAAAACATGCTAAACATATACACTATAACATATTAAACGCTAAACCAGTATTTTAATTAAATACAAAGGACTTGTCCATTAGTGGTTTTTTATTCGTCAATATTTCTAACCAGAATAAACTAAATATTATATGAAAGTGTTCACAAAAACTAGCCTTTCTGCATAATTAATATATATTTGAAGGCCTCCGATTTAGAGAAAAATTTAAATTATTTTTTCTCTTTGTCTGTACATAAATCGCACCTTCGCCTATACTAATTAACGCGTGAAAAAAAAATTGCCAGCAAAATTGACATTCCATTGACAGTACCTATTATATAATCTCTGGTAGTACCTAGTAGTATTTATCCACCAGTGGAAAGGCAATGGTACATAGCCATACAGCCAGGAAATACAAGTAAGCGATCAATGGATGATGCCTGTTACAAAACATATTTTTTCTCAAAAATGGAGGCGTTTAAAATTCTGATTTCTATGGTTACGTGTATTTTTGTCGCTTAAAGATAAATATAGGTTATTGGTGGTTGGTGATATCTTGGAATAAAAAACCAGCCTCCATACAAAAAGAGGACAAGTCCTTTACCTGACTTAGATTAGTCGCCATCTAGCGGATTTTTAAGTACTGATTATTGACACTAGGAAAATCTTTCATTCCCGCCGAATTTCAGGTTTTATTTTTCTATTGACTTCACTACTGTCAAAGTTCCTAGGCGGAGTTCGGGAGTTTTGCACAGGTGGGCACAGGGAATGTTATCTCAATAGGTAGCACAAATTGGCTGCATGCTTGTATTTCCCTTATGTAATTGCCTTTTCTAAGCTTTTAATGATTGTTATTAGCATTAAATTACCACAGCATTAATGTTAATTGCTTGAGTTTCAATTTAGGACAAAAATGCCTCTTCTTCTTCTTGGTCGTGTTGACACTGGCGTTATATTTTTAAGGACCAATACTTAGCGACTAACAAACCATTATTAGTAGCGTTGTACAGGTCCTCACGTGTGCAAGGGTAGGGGCAAGTCGGGCATGACAGTAGGGGTGAGACACCACACATACTCGTACTTACTTATTTATTTATTTAATTTGAAATTTAAACACCATACATTCCACCACATTCATTTGCTGTCCGCAGCGTAACACCATCGGTGCATGTTCTCCTTGCTTCGGCCGACTTACGGACTTATGAACTATGCCACCTATGAACGTTAAAATTAAATATTGGCCCATATGGGGCCCGAACATATGTCCTTATTTTTTGGGCCCTACTAGTTCTTCGTAACTAGAATAGTTGACATATACTACTGTTGAAAGTTGAGGTGCTTGTGTGCTACGGTTGCGGCAGCGCTTTGGTAGTGATACTAAAGTTAAGCAACCCACGGCGCGGTCGTTATTGGATGGGTTACCATTCCGACCATTTAAGTGACGTCCATTACAAGCATCTCCGTGCTTCGGAAGGCACGTTAAGCAGTTGGTCCCGGCTAATATCTGTTGGTACTAGTCGTTAAGCCAAGCCATAGGCCCTAGGGCGGCTTGATAACATCTGACAGTAAGGTTTGTCACTTGCCTTACAGACACCTCCCACCAATCTGCACTGAGCCCGCGTGGTGAAGTATCGCTCGTACCTCCTCATAGGAGGTGAGGCCTTTTCCCAGCAGTGGGATCTAATAGGCTGACTTTACTGTTGAAAATAAGTCAGTAGAGGCGACATTTAATTTGTTTACTCATTGTTGTCATTCCGTCATGGTTGGCGACTGCTAACGCGGAAGACAGGATTCCCATCATTTCGATAATGGTGTAGTACCTACTTGAATTACTGACAGCTCGTGTAATGTGTAACTCGCAGTATTACGACAGTTATTAGCTAGGTTAACTCGCGTTTAAACTGTGTGCTAAGTGAGTTAAGTGGACCCGAAAGTTTATAATAATTGAAAGTCGTTTTGCTGTTATGTTTTTTTGTTGTACAACAATGTTTAAATGGACGCCATAATTGACTAAAGACCATGTATTGTTTTGTCACATTGTGTACTCTAGTAATTTTTTTTTTTGTAAATTACGTTGGTATACTCGTAGTGGTCAGCGCACTGGTTTTTTATTCAAGATATCTTAGGTTCGTAACCCGGTTTCTGAGTTTTTCTGTCTTGAAATAACTCACAAACAGCTCCGAGTCAAGAAATTTGAGGTGGTAACACCCCTGTGTCTCGGAAAGCACGTTAAGCCGTTGGTTCTGTTACCGGATCAGATGTACTCGTACCAACAGAATTATAGGAGCGCCTTATTATCTGAGTTGAAAGCACACTTGCGTCAGTCCGGATTAGCTGATCCGGACTAGCGCAAGTGGACCTTCCGGGTTAGCTTATCCAGACTCGTGCAAGTGAGCTTCAACTCAGATAATAGGCCTTGAACAAGTCCGGATTAGTTAATACGGACGTGCGCTAGTGGACCTCATTTCGGACATCATTTCTCGCTTTGACTTTTTGGGGATGAGATGCCCCATTCACTTATTTATGAAATGAAATGAATGAAAATTTATTTGATAATGATAATTTATTTTTATCAATAATAAAATACTAAATATTGGTGGAATTATTCCACCACTCAATCACAATAATGGCCAGAAAATAGAAAGAAGACCTCCTTATGTCCTTTTTTTCTCGCTTCCTGCTCAAATATCTGTAATTTTCTATCCGTTTTGTGATTTACACAGATGTCATATAAATTACAGATCGTTCTATTTTTTAAATTTAATTATTTTACATCAATCCACAGCTCTTAAGATTTAGTACACAAGCAATAATTATTAATATTACCTACAGCCAAAAAAGGATTGTCATTTTACAAATGGCTCATTTAAATTAATAACATCGAACGGTTGTAAAAGGTACATATAGATACAATAAGACGTATAGTACATACAAACAAACGCACTGATATCATAAAAAAACTAAACGTGCTCATACAAACACTTGTTAACTACAACTACAGTTTCAAACAAACAAAAAAGAGATAAATTTAGCAAGAGAGAGAATTCTGTGTATGAAAGGCGTAATTCTTGTTATCTCACTTTTTATTCGCTTCTTTATTATTGATTATCTAACTAATAAAACAATTGACACCTGGTTCTACAGAATTTCTTATCAATTACGCCTAAATGATGAAATCAAAACTTAAGAACGTCAAAAGATAGCAGGCGCCTGTCGTAAAGAATTATCATGAAAGTTGGTATCAGATTTATTATAACGTATAGATAATATTTTATGCGGTGCGCGTCGCTAGTGCGGTGCAGTGGTTGCGGGCCAGCTCCAACGCCGTCCTGACAATGATTGCAGACCGTCTCGACTGTCCCTATATGTGGCATTGCTGCAGTAGGCATTATCACGGCAGCTCGGGTTTTATTTTAATTTTGATTTTAATTATTTTGATTTTGGTTTTATTTAATTATCTAACATATTTATTTTAATGCAATGTAATGTTTGAGAATATGGGATTATGTCCGAATATAAACGATTTTATTTTATTTTATTTTTATTTATGCAATAATTTTGTGTTTGATATCTAGAACTAACGAGTTCAGATTAGAATGGATGTGAGGTACTATTTAGTGAAAATAGCTAACTTTTAACGTATTAGAAGGCTAAGGGCATTGCAAAAAAGAGTGATAGGATGTCACAAGTTTTATTTATTTTTAAATGCTAGTTCTAATTCATTTCGAGTTTGCCTTTAATATGTACTGACACTTGGTGATTTTTCTTCCTCCTTCAATCTGCAGAACATAACATAAGGAGACATGGTCTGGCCCCATATGGGCCAATATTACTGTTATAAATAATATTGACATTCATAAGTGACATTTTCTGTCCTAAATTTTTGACTTTGACGTTGAACTACTGCCTAATATTAAAGCTTTCGCGATTACAGAGCATTGACATTTGATTGATATTTTCTCAATATTTAGAGAGCTGTCGTTCCTTCCCAGACGTCAGTTTAACAACGATTATTGCTTTATTGAAAGCTATAAATGTATGGCAATTTGAAAGCCATAGAGTATTTTTATCCTGCATGTTTTGGCATTCCGAAATGCTTTTAGAATCAGGTAAGTAACATGAACTTACCTGCTTCAAATAACGTATAAAGTAAATACCTCGTATCACTGACTTTATTTATAAGATAACGCGATTGTACTTTACGTACGTAGTTAAAATATTTTTATAGCATTCTCGTATGTAAGAAGAAAATGATAAATAAACAATAATGTCATGTATGCGGAATGGAATACAGCACTGAATACAGAGGATGTAATCTTGTGCTGAATTGTGTACATCGTATTTACTGGGGTTTGAATAAATTATTTAATTTTTGCAAATAAAATATAGGTACCGTAAGACCCATTTACGAACGTTCGATTAGCTAATCCGGACTTATTCAAGGCATATTATCTGAGTTGAAAGCCAACTTGCGCAAGTCTGAATTAGCTGATCCGGAAGGTCTACTACCGCCAGTCCGGATTAGCTAATCCGGATTTATTCAAGGCATATTATCTGAGTTGAAAGCCCACTGCGCAAGTCTGGATTAGCTGATCCGGAAGGTCTACTACCGCCAGTCTGGATTAGCTAATCCGGACTTATTCAAGGCCTATTATCTTAGTTGAAAGCCCACTAGCGCAAGTCTGGATTAACTGATCCGGATGGTCTACTACAGCCAGTCCGGTTTAGCTAATCCGGACTTGTTCAAGGCCTATTATCTGAGTTGAAAGCCCACTTGCGCAAGTCTGGATTAACTGATCCGGAAGGTCTACTACCGCCAGTCCGGATTAGCTAATCCGGACTGGCGCAAGTGGGCTTTCAACTCAGATAATAGGCCTTGAACAAGTTGAATTGATTTACTTAATACGACGCTATAGGTAGATTGCTAATGGACTCTATTTTAATGTGCCCTATGACCTATCTACGATTTAATTTAAGTTCTCTCTCTCTTTTTCTCTGCTCAACAAACGAAAAGAGACAGACAGCAATAATTTGGAAACGTCAAATTAAGTGAAGCGATTTCTTAAGTATTTTACAGTTTTGCGTGTTTTCGTATAAATTTAGTCGTCATCAAATCACATCCTTACTAAATTGTCTGTGGATTGTCTAATTTACTTTGCAACTGACAGCTTAATCTGAAGTTCCTAAATTAATATAGTGTGTCTCTTTTCATTTGTTTGGCAGAGAAAGAAAGAGACTGAACTTTTTAATCTTAGACTGCTCTACATTAGAATCGAGTCAATGACTTTAAAAACCGGCCAAGTGCGAGTCGGACTCGCGCGCGAAGGGTTCCGTACCATTAACTTAAAACATTAGACAGTATAGGCAAAAAAGTATATATTTTTATTTTATTTATAATTTCAAAAGTATTCATCACAGGATACCCGAAATAATTTAAAATAAGAGTTTTCGCGCCTGTTTCTTTACGTGAGTGATTTGAAGTTTATAGATCCAACACTTTAGAAATTACAGGGGGGGACACCGTGTAAACAACTTTGGCGGGCTATATCTCGCACATGGTAAAGCTGATGAAAAAGTGTTGTATGGAAACTCTACCTTATTTTCATAGTCCTTTTCAACGATACCCCACACAAGGTGGTGCACTCAAAAAAATAATTCACCCCTCCCTTTACATGTATGGGGAGGTACCCTTAAAAAGGGGTAATTTTAATTTTTCGTATTTCTAAAAATGAGATCTATATGTGAAGTGTCCTCGAACTAAGTTACATGCTAATCAGTCCATAAACGTAGAAGATATTCTGCTGTGACCGACTAGGACGGACGGACTGAGCGATCTTATAAGGGTTACTTGTCGGACTACGGAACCCTAAAAACTGACGTCTAGATAGCAATGAGCTTTCTTTTGAAATTGAAATCTATTTTAAAAGATTGATAGCCGTCGAGTTGGGCTGTAGTGTGTGCGCAATACACCACCAATTTCCTGACTCCGGAGCTGTATCTGAGTTATTTCAAGACAGAAAAACCCAACACTCTCGGGCTGACCCAGGATTCGAACCCGGGACATCGTGGATAGTACCCAGCGTGCGGACCACTAGCTAGCCCACCGAGGCAGTCAATATTCTAAATTCATACGGTCATTACGACGACCGTCTTGGTGTAGTTGTGCGCGCCCCGGACTTCTAAACCAGGTTGCGGGTTCGAATCCCGCAAGGGGCAAATGTTTGTGTGATGAGCACGAGCATTTGTACCTAAGTCATGGATGTTTATAAATGTATATTAAGTATGTCTATCCGTTATCCTAGTCACCATAGCACAAGCTCACGCTTAGTTTGGGGCTAGGTAATTGGTGTGTTTGTTAAAACTATTTATTATTATTATTATTACAATTTTACGCACTATTTATATGGATTCAGTCATCATTTACAAATATGGCAAACATCTGAAAGTGGATATAAAACCAACCCATAGATACAAGATAATATATAATTTGTTGCGACGGGCGGCCTTGTGCTTGCGCATGCACATAACAAACTGGTCACGCGAGCTGATGAGCACCACAAACATGCGCCAAGACTGTTAAATGGATGTAGAGGACATGTTGGGTCAAATAAGCTATTACTGGTTTTAAGGGAACTTAGTAAAATAAAAAGACTGGGAGGCAGTGGCCCTAGCGATGGGCGATTATTACTAAATTAATCGAATTATTCGAATGGGCTCTGTAATCTAATGTATTCGATAAATAATCGCAGTCATTCGATTATCCTTCGATTATGCGGCGAGCAATACCGGAGCGTGCGGTGCGCAGGCCGTAATATATCGAATGAATCGTCATTCGTCGCGTCGATTAATCATTCGTTCGCTGCCTGTCCTGTGCACACAGTCGCGGCAATTCAATCGAATGCATCGAAGGGCCCAGTATAGGTTATCATTCGATTGTCGATTATTATTCGATTATTCTTTTTTCGAATTACTAAATCGACATTCGATGGTTCGAATGGTCGATTGTCGATTAATTAGATTTTTTTTTTAACAATCGCCCATCGCTAAGTGGCCCGAAATCACAGGGAGTGGAAAAAGGGTAGGCAGGGCCCTGCAGTGGAACACGACAGGCTCCTGATAAAATTTTTTTAACACTCACATCGAGTTGTGGTCGATTAATCATCTACTTGAAATAGAAAACCGCCGATACATCCTTACCACCGACACCATCGACATCGAGCTCGAGCTAATGTTTACCGGATCGCCATTTTACGTCGATCTTGACTCGATTCTGATTTCGATTCGATTGAGCTCGGGAGAGGTAGTAGGGTAAACATACCGGTCTGGCCGGCCACTACCCCTTTCCGGCCACTTTGCACGTTATTTTGAATAATAGGTAGGTTTATAGACAGATTCTTTCTTATTTTACGCCATTCAACCCGGACAAACTTTACGCTTCATAATCCGCAAGCATGACCTCGTCGATTGCGTATTAAGTTCTCAGTCTTCATTTCAAAATTTGGTGTCTGGATGCGTGGCAGATTAAGCAAAAAAAATAGCAGGTGGATGGATTTTAAAGTTAAGTTTTTAAGTGTTAATATTAATTTATTGGTGATTGCGTATGGTTTATATGTTAAACACATATTAAATTTTAATATTCTAATGCCCAAACTTGATAAACGTTTCATAATTTGTAATATTTTTCGTGGTCGGACAATAGGTTTCGATTTGTTTCAAAAACCACTTTCCAGCCGGTTGGTCGCAAACCGGTTTAATGAAGTAATTTCTGTTTGCCTACATTGCGGAAACCTTAAATTCACCAAAATTGATTCCATTATATTAGTGAACAGCTAGAATTTTGTGAGTTGGCAACTAGATTCCGGCCGCCAGTATACCTCATAGATTCTGAGATATGACCTTCCAAAATACCGAAAGTTTAGCGGCCGATAACCAGTAAAAACTAAACCTATTTCCGTCGCGCCGTCTAAAAAATTTATAATTTCACGGTGTTTTGTTTTGTATGATTGTTTTAGGCGATATTTAATCAATGAACTTCTCATAACACAATCGTATAAAAATTTAATTCAAACAGCATGAAGTTATAATTATTTTTGACGGCCAGAAATAGGTTTTGTTTTTACTAGTTATCGGCCACTAAACTTTCGTCCAACGGCAAAAGTAGCTATTTGTTTGACTTGAGATTTTAATCTGTTACCTAATTGTGTTTTAAGTCGCAGAAGAGAGTAAAACTATACCACTCCTTATAAAGTATTAATTGTTTTACTGTCATACTATTTTAAACCTTATGAGCTATCAAATAAGACTCGTTTTTCTACCTTGAATTTGGGGGCCGATAACCAGTAAACTGGTGGACAATAACTGGTTAACGAGGCCGATAACCAGTATATTGGCTATTTTTACGAAAATAATTATTTTAAAAATTATGTATCACTCCTACGCCTATAAACGTTAGGTTTTATGTAACTAGACTATTGTAGGTTCAAATGACTTATTTTTAAAAAAGGCTTGACGTACAGCAACATGATAGAAATTAACTCTGAAGTCAGCAAGTCGCTTAACTGGCCGATAACCGGTATCTTTACCCTACGTGGATATCTCGTGGGAGCTCGTGGGACCCAAATCAAAAGATTTCATTACCTTCAAATATGGGACAACATCTTATACATTGTGTTCATAGTTTATTCAATAAAAGAAAAGAAAAACAAAGAAGAAAAAAAAAGAAATAAAAAGAAATAAACTTAAAACCTACTTAATCAAAAATAAACCCGTGTCCTTGAGGCAAGGAGGCGAGGATGCTGGCTGCGTTACCGCGTTGGATAGCTATACTTATCCTTTGATCGAGGAACGAGCCAGCTTTACTATTTGCCAAAACAGAATTTAAATTAGGGGCAATTTTTCCAAAAAGTAATACATACATTGCTCTGATCTTAAAGTCAGTAGCTACAGCACTTGTGCTATGGAAATCAGAAACACGGTACAACCTATAACCTAGACAGAACGGAGATTGAACCCGGGACCTCAGACTCATTTCTGTGCATTTTTTAAAAAATATGTCGTTTCCAAAACTGGAAATATCCAGATCTTTCTACCAACAACTGGCACCAAACAACAGGATAACGGTCAGTATTAACTTTTTACAACACATTGTTCAACTCGACTACTTTGCATTCAACTAACATTCGGTGTCGAGATTCGTACGCGGCCAAATTGATGATTGATTATGTGAATACGGGTCAAGCGGACAATTTGAAAGCTGGATGCGTTTGTCATTACCGAAAAGTTGATGCGCGAAAGCCGTAAGAATTTGCCATGCGAATTTTATATAAGTTTTTAAATACATACGTTTAAATAAGATGTTCGTGCACCATCGGCCGGACTCGGCCGGGGCCGGCGGCACTCGGGCCGCAACGGCCAGTGACCGACACTTCAGATCACACCACCAACGACATCGCGCGCGCTCTCACTTAATGTGGTCTACCCATGTAACTTCGTAGTATTCCAGTAAACCCTATATTACAGTCCATTTGCGTTTAATTACTCTCACCTGAGCTAGGACCCCAACAAAGAAACTGAAAATTCTCACACAGGTAGGATTTGAATCCACGTCCTTTAGCTAACCGGGCCAACGCTCTTACCATATAGTTTTTTTTTTCAAATTTTTGGAACCGCTACTGCTGTCCTACTTTAAGGCCCTGGAATGGAGTACACGTAGGTTCAAGACCTCCCCGTGTCAACATAGAATATAAATAAGTAAATAAATATTAAAAACGCTGTATACTAACACTAGTTTTTTAAATACAGAGGTATTTACTGACCCAGTATATGGAATCCTTTCCGAAATAAATTATTATTATATCATCATCCTCCTAGCGTTATCCCGGCTGTGTACTCGCACGCGAGGGCCCAGGGTCCGCTGATCATGATCCAGGATGTGGCAGGTCAGGTAATTACAGTGGAGCGACTGCCATCTGACCTCCGTGAAATAAATTATTATTATAAATTTATTTAAAGAAAGGTTTTTTAATCTTCTCCATTTTTGACCTATAGTTGACTAGTAGAGAATGCTTTGAAATTAAGTTTTTCATACTCAACTTTTTCATTTGTGCAGAAATAATGTTAATCTTTGGATTTCGTGTTGTGATTTATTGTCCAAAAAAGAATTATTTTACATAAAATCGCTTTACGATAATATTCTGTGATAATTCTCATAAACATGACAGTTTCTTTTTACTACCTCATTTCTTGTAGTCTATAGAAATTCATTTGAAATTGATTACCCACGTTTCCGACGAACATAATTGGCGAAAAAAAATATTATTTTATATTTATTCAAGTAAGTAATCAATGGAATTGCAAGCTTGTTGTCTTTACAGTCTTTTTGTTATTTCTTGCCTTCGATTAACTACATCTGTGGATATTGTATGAAACTTCCAGCCACGTTATATTTTAAAATCCACGTATAAAATGCGTTTTGGTGGATTTAGATTTAATTAAGTTATTACACACATTGTAGCTAAAACGATCAATTTATTAACTGTCGTGGGTTCGTAATGTATCTTTTTTTATTTCACCCTAGGATGCTACACCATGCTAATGCTACACTTCTCACCAATCATGAGTGATTAGTGTGACTACGCTCAAATTCGTGTTTAGAAAAGAATTTAAAAAAAAACCTTCGACTCTCGATTTAACTGCAGTTCATTGACTTTCTGTCTCAATGCACTTCAAGGCACAAACGAGATTTAATGCAACTAATTAATACTTTTTTAAAAGTAATAAAATCCTATATTTCTGTCTCAATATTTTTTTCTTTTGATACTTTAATTTGTACACTGTTGCTCACCATAATAAGGTTCGTTTATGTATAACATGCTATATCGTCGAGTGTAGTTTATCAAAGGTTCTTGCGGTTATCCTCTACATAACCTGATGACGCCACTCTAACGTTAGAATAAAAACAATACCTTCTCGTTTAAAATAAGTAAAGGGCAAATTGAATTGGGCTTTATTATCATTACAATGGCATTTTAATCGTTACATGTACCAGCTGACGATTTTTTGTAACTACTACCACTGGGTTTTAGTTTTTCAAAGGTATTGCTGCCTAACGGCGGAGGAAAACATCGTGATTAAACCTGCATACTAGTTAACTAGTGTGTGAAATAGAGAAGGCAGTGGCAAACCACTCCATTAAAATTTGCCAAGAAAGTCGTTGTGTGTGTTTCATTCCACATAATGATCACGACCCTCAGTCATGAGGTAAACGACTAAGAAGAACATGAGCACAAGCATTTGTAGATGTTTATAAAAGTATAAGTATGTCTATCCGTTATCCTACTCACCGTAGCACAAGTTAATTAATTTGGAACTGGGTAATTGGTGAAACAATTATATAATTAACTAGTGGTTCCCCGCGACTTCGCCCGCAAGAGTTGGATTTTCCATATAAACTTTCATCCCCCATTTCACCCCCTTAATGTTTTTATATCGCGACAAAATGTAGTCCTTTCCAGGGTCTCCAATTGTTTCGATACCAAACTTCATCTCAATTGGTTCAATGGTTTAAGCGTCAAGTGGTAACAGACAGACAGACAGACACACTTTCGCATCTATAATATTAGTATGGATTACTTAATTGTGCTTTTGTTAGTCCAGAAACAGGGACACAGTAATAGCAACTAAGCAGTAAGCTGTCGGTTTATCTCATGAGATCAAAACCCGTATGTATAATTGTGGACTCGTTACACACGGACAATGCGAGTAAAGGGTACCGACCACAGTGTAAGTGTACACAGTATTCAAAGTTCGTTAAAATATAGTCTCTACATCGTCGATTTACCTTAGTTACCTACTGTTAAATTTCTATCTTTAAGTGATAAGAATTTACTTAGGTGTTAATTTTTTTTTCTAGTGCAATATCTGATAATTATACATATTCTTCACTTTTAACGGCAACCATATTTTTAAGACTAAAAAAGGGTTTTTAGTCTTAAAAATATGGGTTCTGTTACAAGAACTGTCGCATAAGCTAGCTAACGAAATGAATTTGCAAAAAATTGATTAAATTATATAAAACAATTAGCACTGCTTACAGGCTTACCTATACTCTTAATTAATATTCACACCCTTTACAGATATCACCTATAGTGTGTGTTTTTTAAAGTGAAATCGATACAATTTGCTTTGTTTGCACGTAGTTTGCTTATTGTATTTAGCTTTCTATTCTGTTTTAGGGGTCCAAATATGTAGGCATTGAGGAAATAATGATATTTTTATGAATAATTTTTAGGATCGCTTGTCACAATGCGAAGCTTTGCCGGAGTGTATCAAATGCATAACTATGTTTTTACACTGTGGCCCGCTGTTCGCATGTTGATATTGCTTTTATTAATAACGATTCTAAAATTGTATTTTTGCACGTAGTAAACCTACTGGATACATCTGTACACTGTGGCCTGCGGTCCGCATGTTGATATTGCTTCAATTGGCGGTCAAGGCACACTCGTTGCGCGCGCGCATACGTGTTTTGTGGAGTGCGTGCTTAAGTTTTTATTATTAAGAGCATAATATGTCACTAGTGATATCTAGATAGAATCTAAAATGTTCGGCGGGAATGATCGAAATATTCTTGTAATACCTTTCTGATGTTCATTTTTATTTAACGAAAATAACAACTAAATAAATGTAATATCTTAAATATGGTGCAGGTAGATCATAACTTTTAAACTGTCGCGTTGTATTATTAAACACATTTCATCCAGAATCCGTCCCCGTATCACAGAATACTAGTACTTCGTACAGAAGTATGACTTAGCAATTGTATTCAAAGAAATGTCTACTCAATGTCGTCAACAATATGGCGTAATTTAGTTCGCCTCAGAGCCAAGCACATTTTCGTGTAGACACCTACAAAAATCCATTGCAAGATAATTTCATACTTGTTGCTCTGGAATATGATTCATAATACACTAAACCTATTCAGTGACGTAATATCACGCGACGCGATAGGGTTGACTGCTACGAGAAGCTTCCCGTATTAATAAGTTTTAAAATGATGTAGAGTCAAAAAAACATTAGCCGCAATAAGACCGCCTTAATTGTAGACTGATATGAAATTTTAACAACTGTACGTGGCGTGCAATTAGGATTTTCTATATATAGATAGAAGTCACTAAAAGTCAGAATGCTTAGTATGGATAGCTATATCCCGCCTTGTGACTTTTTAGTGATGTCGCACGAAATGTTTTAGTTCATTAAAACACAATTTTACGGATTACTTCGCGATTTATTTACATTTTATTTAAAACCTGACGTTTCGGACACTTTACAGCGTTCGTGGTCACAGGGAGACTAAATAAAATGTAAATAAACCGCGAAGTAATCCGTAGAATTGTGTTTTAATGAGTTCAAAAATTCTTAAGACGTAAACGTAAGAAACAAATAAATGTTTCAGTTAATTAGCTAGAAAGACAGTGGGCCCTGCATCAACCTACCCAAATCTGTCGAAATATCTCAAATTATATTCTAAAAAAATAAAATCCATACTAATATTATAAATGCGAAAGTATGTCTGCCTGTCTATCTGTCTGTTACGTCTTGACGCTTAAACCACTGAACCGATTGAGATGAAATTTGGTATGGAGATAGTTCGAGACCCTGGAAAGGACATAGGCTACATTTTGTCGCGATATAAAAAACATTAAGGGGTGAAATGGGGGATGAAAGTTTATATGGAAAATCCAACTCTTGCGGGTGAAGTCGCGGGGAACCACTAGTATAAATATAATTTTGATAATCTGGCAAGAGCTCAAATGAAGCACCAGAACAAACTCAGTCACCACTAGATGCCATAACAAAGTGATAAAAGTTACAAAGGAACACACATATAAAGTATCTTTATTAATGTCTTCCTAGCCGATTTCGACTATGGCGGCCTATCTCAACAGAGATTAGCCAACTGCGCAGGACATATTATAGTGCACAAGTGTGTGCGCAATACACAGGTGCACTCTCTGTTCCTTCACTCTCATAATTCGGTGAGACGGCAGTCCGACATGACCGCAGAGATCAGGCGCAGGACCAACGGCTTAACGTGCTTTCCGAGGCACAAAGGTGTTAACACCACCAACTTCCTGACTCAGGAGCTGTGTCTGAGTAATTTCAAGACAGAAAAACCCAAACACTCTCGGCCCGACCCGGGATTCGAACCCGGGACCTACTGGATAGTACCTCGTGCCACAGAATAAGTACTACCTACTCCGTAAGGAAGTATGACTTTACAATGAAATTCAAAGAAATATCTACTCAATGTTGTTAACGATATGGTGTAATTCAGTTGGCCTCTGACTCAAGCACATTTTCGTGTAGACATCTACAGAAATACATTGCAAGATAATTTCATTCTTATAACTCTGGAATATGATTCATAATACACTAAACCTATTCAGTGACGTACTATCACGCAACGCGATAGGGTTGACTGCCACAAGAAGCTACTTACGCCATCTAGCGCATCTTTCTAGGACTTTATTCACGGTCGTCCAACTAGCTACCTAGTGTCGCGCACCGCCGGTGAATAAAACGCGGGAGCGGGTCGCTGCCGGCTAGCGACACACAACTTGTTAGTCCCTTACCAAGGGGTCGCCGCGCGTAGGTACGTTTTTGCTACCTACGCGGAAAGATACACAGGCCTGCTCGTGCTGACCACTAGACCAACGAGGCAGTCTTCTAATCTTACTTTACCCATTAACAGCCAATGCGAAACTAATAGCAACGCACTGAGACTCGAACTTAAAATGAAGACAAAGAGCTTAATTAAAGAACAAAAAGATGTTTTATGAATTACAATATTTTTATACAAATTAGTATTTTATTAAAATTTTATTTAAAAAATCGTAGGGTAGAAAACAGTAATTACCCTTTATTTAGCTCTTGATATTCACATTTTTACCAAATTACGAGACAATTAACCTACATTTATTAAGAAATTTACAAAAATATATGATTTTCAACACTGTACTCGCTTGAGTACAGCGGCTGCAAATGGGTACTAGGATTTATTTGAAAAAATATATACAACTGAACAATAAATGAATATACACATATACATAACCTAGTAGTTTATTGACAGATCAGGGTAGGTGTACAACTGTACAGGCAGATTTCGTCATTTCATTCGGATCGCTATCGTAAAAGTAGTCAAATACTTTACTTATCTATTGCCAGCTTTATTCACTTATCTATTAGCCAAATCTATTTCTAATGTGTATGACTGTATTTATCATATAAATTTACAATCGTACTTTGTTTCGTTTTGATTAAAAGTAATAATAACTAGTAGGCTGCACTTAATAATTTTTTATCTTATGTCTTTAACACTAGAATAGAATCTATAAAATATGTTCCATTTTCATAAATTTTTATGTCTGAAGTAAAATTCAAGATGTTGTATTTTGTTTAATAAACTTAGTGGCTGCTTATGACTGTGTTATAATAACGTAAAATATGTATGAAGACGATATTATTGTAATTCGCACGTTGGCATTTGAAAAGGAGTGAATCATGGGCATATTTCAACATCGACAAGAATTTGATTGTTCCGTTTTAATACAGGGTGTCCGCTTGCAGATTTTACACTTTGAATTAGTTTTACGGCGACTAACAAGACGGTAGCGGGGGGAGCGGGGTACCGTACGACGCGGGAGTGTTGCGGGATGCGGGTTATTTAGTAGCCATGAGTCAGTGGACGGGAGCGCACCGCGCTTTCGCGGTTGAGGCGTATTTCGCGAACAATAATTCGACCAATGTGGCGCGGCGTGTTCTCGCTTTGATATCCGGCGATTGAAGGACGGCCCGTCTAACCAATTAATATGGGCGTAGGTAAAAAAGTTTAGAGAGACTGGATCAGTCGGAAATGAGCCTCGGCCAGGACCTTCCACGTCTGTTACCACGCCTGAAAACGCGGAACTAGTGAGAAGAGAAATTTTGCAAAATCCGCGTAAGTCTATTCGGAAGATTGCAGCTTCAAACGGTATGAAAAAGACGTCTGTACACAAAATTATTAAAAGACAATTGAAATTTCATCCATACAAGCTCCAAATTGTACAGAAATTAAAAGAAGACGACTACACAAAAAGACAGAATTATGCTAGAGTATGTTTGGAACGATTTCCTACACCTACTCGTTACTGTAACATCTTCTTTAGTGACGAAGCGCATTTTCATATCACAGGCTACGTAAATAAGCAGAATATGCGCTATTGGAGTAAGAGTAATCCGAAAGAAGTATATCAACGGCCGCTCCACAGCCTAAAGACTACTGTTTGGTGCGCCATTTCGGGGAATGGAATAATCGGGCCTTATTTTTACGGCCGAGGTGAAACTGTCAACGGAGAACGTTACTGCGAGATGCTAGACAATTTTTTTATACCGCAGCTGCATAATCATAGCGGCTACAATTACAGAACCCATTTTCAGCAAGGGCCACTGCACACACCGCTGGGGGGTCAATGGCCAAAGTTAGAGAACTTTTTCCTGGAAAACTAATAAGTCGCTTCGGCGACATACCCTGGCCCCCCAGGTCACCAGATTTGACCCATTGGGATTTTTTCTTGCGGGGATATCTAAAGTCTCGCGTTTACACGAATTCGCCGTCAACCATAGAGGCCCTACAAGAAAATATCAGACACGAAATTGCAGCTATCAGCCCAGAACTTTGCAAGCGCGTGTTCTCTAACTTGAAGGAAAGATTGCAGGAATGTTTACGCCTAGAAGGACGCCACTTGAGTGGAGTGGATTTTTAAAAACTAAAATCTGCATAATTACTGTGTAAGATAATAAATAAATTACTTTGATTACCACATGTTTTTTATTCCATATAATTTTTTAAAAGTGTAAAATCTGCCGGCGGACATGTATTAAAATAAATACTTCGGGAACGGGAAGGTATGTGTTATGTCACACACACTTTTTGGTAGTGGTTGGTTTTTTTAACCAAATGCTGCAAGTACCTAGCTCCTAACTCCTATTAAGACGATATTATTGATGTACCTAGTGGTTCGCGCCCCGGACTACTAAACCAGGCGGTTGCGGGTTCAAATCCCGCAAGGGGCAAATGTTTGTGTAAGGAGCACGAGCATTTGTACCTAAGTCATGGATATTTATGAACGTATATCCGTTATCCTAGTCACCATAGCACAAGCTCACGCTTAGTTTGGGGCTAGGTAATTATTAGTTTGTTTGTTGAAACAATTTATTTATTAACATTTTGTCTACATATTTTGACGTTTTAAACCGACTCCATAAGAGGAGATTCTCAATTCGACTGTTTGTTCCTTTCATATCTACATAGGTCAAAGTCGTATACCTCATGACATGAATGGAGGTCGTCATCTCATAGTCATTATGTAGAATGAAATGCACACAACGACTTTCTTGGCCATTTCAATGGATTGGCTCGCCATTTCCCTCTCCGTTTCACACACTAGGCAACAGTCAATCTCTGGGCCCTAGTCATGAAAATATAAGTTTATTAGTACGAGTAAATTAGCTATTAATAATAATAATTGTATTTATTTGGCACGGCAAACAAAGTACAAGAAATTACATATATTATAAATGGAATGAATTAGTTGATACAATGCATTATAAATGAAAAATAAATAAAAATATACTAAAAACCATGTGCCAAAAAGGACCCCGCTCAGTTTAAGTAGCCCCGCTGAAAATCAGTGTCGTGACAATTTTAATTTGTCACGACACTGATTTTCAGCGGGAACCTTCGGGCATGGTGTGGATAAAATACATACGGACTGAAATAAAAACCAAAACTTAGTGCGAGCTTCACGCGATCACCCCCGTCCGAGCGACGAAAAACGAAAACTTTTAGGGGATTTGGTCAGTGCCCCTAGTGGCACGTTTCAAAAACTTTCATCACTGACGATGGTGAGTGCGCGAAGCTGTCATATGTAATCTTAAAACAAACAAACTATTAGTTACCGGTATAATGGCTAGTATAAAAATTACAAGTCCTACTATTTTCTGTTTCTCAAAACAGGTACTAGACAATTATGTTATAGTAGCAGACTAAAAGAAAATATTAGGACTTAGCTTGGATGTTTATACACATATTCTCCATCCATAATTCCATACTAATTACTAAAAAAAAACCGGCTAAGTGCGAGTTGGACTCGCGCGCTTTTGCAACAGACTTGCGTTATTGCACCAACAGTTTTTTTTTCAAAGATTGTAACCTCAAGATTTCGTTTCTTTTTCTATATTTGTGCTTAATTCTAGCTGTGTTTTAAAACCCACTATACTTGTACAAAAAATAGTTCATGGACTCATATTATTTAGTCTAACAAGTTTCGACAAATAGGGCTGCACAGGGCCCTATTTCTCGACGACGTTTCGTCACATTGTTTTTCTTTACCTTGAGGCAGCCAAGTTTTTAGCAAATTTCATCTTTCATACCTATATAATATTTATATACCTAATGTGATTGGTTCTCCAAGCACATGACACTGGACACCAGACATAATTATTTATTGTAATACACACTCAATCAAATATTGTCACATCTCATATCATAGGTGGTCTGTGATTTGTATAAGTGGTATTATACAGATCGCATTGTATGCTGAACAGATAACTGTCTTTGGTCAAAGACATTCGTTATCTTGTGATATTATCTGTTGCTAATGTTATGCAATAGCCGTTCATTCATTCGTTCGTGAATGACGTGAATTGTTTTTTGGACGTAATTTTGGCATCTTTTGTTTAAGTGACGTATTATTTGACATATTTTTTATTAAAGTTGAGTCAAATTACCCGTAAAGAACTTGTCCACTTTTTGTATGGAGGCAGTTTTGTTATTTCAATATATCACCAACCACCAATGAACTATATTCATCTTAAAGCTACAAAAATATGAAACACGTAAGCATAGAAATAAAATTTTGAAACGCCTCCATTCTTCAGATTTTTTTTTTTATGTGGCATCAACGATGTATCACTTACTTGTATTTCCTGGCTGTTAAGGGTCAATCTTTGGCCTACTCAGAATAGGTGATTGATTAAAAAAAAAATTGTTTTCTTTTCTTGATTTTTCATTCAATCATTCATTCGCCTGCGTTTTTTTAAATGTTTGGTTGCAATTATTGACAGTTCTTTTTTTCATGTTTTTTTTCATTTTGAAGGTGCGGTTTATGTACAGACAAACAGTAAAATTAATTAATTTTTTTCTCTAAATCGAAGGCCTTAAAAATATGTTATTTATGCAGGAAGGCTAGTTTTTGTGAACTCTTTCTTATAATGTTTAATTTATTCTGGTTAGAAATATTGACGAATAAAAAAATCATTATTGGACAACTCTTTTGGGTTTAACGGCTGTTTAACCTTTACATTAATGAACTCAGGACTACATCAAGATGGCTATAAATAAATTGTTGTTTTATTTTTACAACAATAATGTCTATCATTGTGTATTACCTATGTAACTGTCGTTTCTAATATTACGAGTAATCTAATCAGCTATAATAAAAACTAATTAGTTCTTATTTTCTCTATGATAAAACTAACTAAATCTTTTACTGCACTTGTAAAAAGCGACCATCAATAATGATATTTTCATTCAGTCAAATTACACGTATATACCAAAGTTCTACGCCTTTTGGTACAATATTATATGCATTACATAATATGAAGTGTAACACTTATATTAAATTACAGGGTGTTAAAAAAGTACAAACCATGTTTAAGAGATAGCTTCTATAACTACTGTATAATATAGGAAAAATATTTCAAAATGATTGAAAAATAATAATCAATGATTATCCTGAAGGTGTTGCTGACTCCTGAGACTGACTCTCCCTTTTTGCGACACTAGGCGGAGCTGCTAAAATAGATAGTTTTGGCAGCACAGCTTAGATCTTGCAAAATTTTTATTATTTCGGGGTCACTTTTAGATATAACTAACATATATCTATTTTTATAATTTAAGCAATTTATTGCAATTTTTACGAAATTAAATTAAACGCTCACAAAAATTTATCGAATGTGTCATCCGGTGCTTATTAGATTTTTTTTTACTAACTTTGGATAGCTCAGTCGTCTGAATAAAAAAAGATTTATTATTATCGCTCCGAAATAACAATTAACAGTATATTTCCAATTGTTTCAGTCCACCGACGTTCAAAACTCTGACGCCGACGTCGCGCACGCAGCTCAAGCAGCAGCTCATGCGAGAGCATGCGCAGGAGCAACTGCGCAGGGAATCGTTACAGGTATATAGATATTATTTATTTAAGCTTTATTGCACAACTGAAAATTTCGTACAAAAGGCAGACTTATGCCAAGTGCCATTCTCTACAATCAGGCCTGTATCTCCCCGCGTAGGTAGCAAAAACGTACCTACGCGCGGCGACCCTTACCTAGGGGCTAAAACAAGTTGCATGTCGCTACCGGCTAGCGACACGCTCGCGCGTTTTATTCACCGGCGGCCGCGTAACTACGTTGCTGGCTGGACGAGAATGAATAAAGCACTAGAAAGAGGCGCTAGATGGCGTTAGAAGCTTCTCGTAGCAGTCAACCCTATCGCGTCGCGTGATATTACGACACTGAATAGGTTTAGTGTATTATGAATCATATTCCAGAGCAATAAGTATGAAATTATCTTGCAATGGATTTTTGTAGGTGTTTACACGAAAATGTGCTTGACTCTGAGGCGAACTAAATTACGCCATATTGTTGACGACATTGAGTAGACATTTCTTTGAATACAATTGCTAAGTCATACTTCTGTACGACGTACTAGTACTTATTCTGTGGTACAATGAGGGATTTTCTGACAACTCATAATTTAGTTTTATTTTGTGTTTATAGATGGCGCTATTCTTTCGTTATATTAAATATTGCATCGAAATCATGGAGCTTTAAAACAACAACGAAGTATTGTAATGTAACGTGTACAGACATTTAGTGGAAGTAGGTACTTACCCTTACCGAGAGTATTATCATCTTACAATAGAGTAAACGACGAATGTAACCTCGATATTTGCCATGACTCTGAATCTATATTCAAAAGCAAAGTCCAGTCATTTTATCAGCGGGAGCGGTAGACAAGAACAGGCATTTAATTGGGTGATTTTGAAATGAATGCTAATTTCGAAATTCAGTATTCGAATCACAACCGCCCGCCGCCTGCGCCCCTTCTCGTCTACCGCTCCCCTATACCCCGCAGGCGAGGTCTCAGATAAGGGATCAGACTATAGTTCATGTGCGACTCTCCTGCGCACCGCAAGACGCGCGGGGGGCGAGGATATCTATGCCAATCGCGCGCGAATGTCATATAAAATTTCCTACTCCGAAACATCACCTGTCCTCTTTGACATCTAGCATGCCTCGCCCCTCTCACCTCTGGCGACCGCAGGAAGGTCGCGAAAGTAGGTTATGCAAAGCTGTTCTATAGAGTTAGCAGAAACACGTCATTTACATATTATTTTTTACCAGACTGGAAGGAGGGTGTTTTTCGAAAGTATATACAGGGTGTGGCGTAAATAGTGGTCCAAAGCAAAGGTATGGATACACTGTACACTGAAGCACCACATACCAGTATTTAAAAAAAAATTATGTACAGGGTTTTCAAAAAAAAAATTATTTTTTATTTTTTTAGAAATCGTTACCTTGCCTTACAAATTTGGTTATAATTTCCAAAAATGACTGTACATAATTTTTTTTTAAATACTGGTATGTGGTGCTTCAGTGTACAGTGTATCCACACCTTTGCTTTGGACCACACAGAAAAAAATTACAACCCTTGTAAACCCTTGAACTTCAAATAAATTGTTTTTCTGAATTGGGCGCTCCTTTTTGTTTCGAAAAGCAATAACTTTTTTCCTGTAAGTCGTAACACTTATTGTTGCACCATTTTAGAATCTGCAAAAGATGGGCATTTTTTTTAAACAATGGGCACTGACAGTGTGGTACATTTTTTTTGTACCAAAAGCATTGAAAGTCAAACGATTTGCTAGCAGTGAGTATTGAATTTTGAATGAAACTTAATTTTTTTTATTAAATTCAGTTTGTAAAAAAAAAACGAATGGAGTACTAAGTACAAGTGATCAGCAATAATAATAAAAAAAATGGATAAAAAAAAACCGTCATTTTTGGAAATTATAACCAAATTTGTAAGGCAAGGTAACGATTTCTATTGCTTTGGACCACTATTTACGCCACACCCTGTATATATGTATAATTGCTTGGCACCCTCTACGACCAGTTTTTGACATATGAGGTGTCTTTGAATTTGTCAAAATTGTGGTAGTGACTTAAGCTATACACATTTAAAAAATGGCACCAGCAAATGGAAACAAAAGGGGAGGGGGTTTTGATTGTATCCCTTCCATAGCAAGTAAAAAGACTTTTTCAAAAATATAATAATTTTTGTATTCGAGTTTTTTTTTTCAATATATAAGTTTGCTTGTTGGTTCAACTACTTCAAAAACTGTAATCCTTCAATCATCAAAACTATAAGTCAAACCTTCGTGTAATTATGTCAATTCGACACTTGCAAACTAGTCTTAGTGCGCCAAGACATTAATTATTATAATTATGTTAAACTTGATTAATTTTTTGCTCAAATCCCGCACCCGTCGTAGCCGAGACAGCATACATTAATAAAGTAATTGTTTGTAAAACGCGACAACCTCAACTAGTGATGGGACAGTATCTTCATCGATAAGTATATCGATATTTTACTAATTAAATAGTAGAGATTGTACTTTACAACTCTTTGTATAAAAATAATAAGTTAGTCTATATGTATAGATCCCACTGCTGGGCAAATGCCTAAACTCTACTAAGAAGATGTATTACCCAAACTCCACCACGCAGGCTCAGTGCGAATTGATGTAAGGATGGCTTGTAAGGCAAGTGACCAGTCAAATGTTATCTAGCCGCCCTAGGGCCCCTGATTAGTTTTAACGACTAACTACTTAACGTGCCTTCCGAAGCAAGGAGATGCTTGTTATAGACGTCATGGTCGGAATGATCACCCATCCAATCACGACCTCAGCATGGGTTGCTTTACTTTGGTATCACTACCAAACGCTGCCGGCACTACACCACAAGCACCACAACTTTTTTTAAATGTCTACTGTGTATGGTGTGTAATAAATAGTACTTATCATAAGTATCGAATATTTAACTTTTAATTACATCAACCATCTTATACATTTCTTTAAAAAACAAACAAGTGTTATAGTGGCCAATTAACCTTTAAATGCATAGTGTTGTACATATAATATTAATCTTTAAATAATTAATTATATATGTACATAATTAATGACTTTCCGTAAATGTGCACAATTTGTGCTTAGTAAGGCCGTTTTCTCGCATCAAGCCACGTTTGGATGCTAGATCCTTCAAACATTTCTAAACTTATATCGATAAAAAAGTCGATAACATTACTTTACTATCACAAACTCGTAGTTACAATACCGCTAAGTACTCAAACGTGTTACCATACAGCCCCGAGGCGAGCAAATCCGCGCATCGCAACCAGTCACAGGCTACTTTCCAATGCAACATGTCAGGTGGCCTTAATATTTCAATGATTGTGATATTTATAGTACTTTATTCATATCAAGGGCGATGTTATATTCACGTATGTTTTTCTAACAAAAAAAAGATAAAAAAATTGACTCTCTTATTCCAGTAGAACTGCCTAGGTGCTTGAAATTAATTTGACTAATTGTTGTAAACTGTGAAAATCTCTTGTCGAATTCTCTCTTTACTTGTTACTGTTATCCGAAAAAACCTTCATGGGAAAGGTCTCAAATGACAGGTACCTATTATCTGTATCTATTCTCATTCTTGGAGCTTTTAGTAGGGGAACTGGTGTTTTACCACAGAACAACTACGAAGATCGTGTTTTTTGGAATATTTTCTTGTCTGCGGAAACTGTTCTGTACCAGATATTTATGTTTTTTTTATCCATTCCAGGCTCAACAAGCCGGCCAGTCCAAAGATAATGAGGAGAAGAAAAAATCCTCGCCAACAGACGTTCCACGCATCGCGCCGCATGTGGAAGTACCTCCACAGGTTCTTCAGGTATGTAGTTTTTAACATACTTGGTCTCAACAAGCTTATTGGCGAAGAGAAAAGAAATCCTTTGGAATTTAATTCGAAAAAGAGAAAACTCAAACTTTCTATCTGGAAATTTATTAAGATCCGAGTTCACCAATTTTGAAACAGAAGAAAACTTCATTTTGATTGACAAAATTCCCATACAAAATATATCAAATGATGCGAAACCGGCTAATTAAAAATGTAACATGGTCTTGGTGAACTCTACGCCTAATCTATGACCAACATCGATATTTATCGATGTTGATCATGGGTTAAATTAAAAAACTCGTTCCCTTCTCTAAATAACTGTATTTTTTTACAATTTGGCATTTAAGGAATCTAAATTCTAAAAGCCATAACTATAACTGCAGTCAAAGTGTTATTAATCGGTAGCATAGATCAACTATCCATACAGTAATACCCAACTGATATGGCTTGCCGATTTACCTATGCAGAAGATGAATTTTAAAGCGCGGGATATACTGTAGGCGAATCAGCACGCTCGTGCGTCTTTTACCTGTTCCGCTATTGGTTATTAGCTGCCGCCATGCTAGCTCTCGCGAGAGTGAGATGGAACTCATACCTGCAGTGTACTTTAGACATTAAAGTAGTGTAATCTTAGGTTTATGGTAAATTTTAGCTTTTTCGTTAATCTTCGTAAACATACTTTCTTTTCTGCGTGAACGAAGTTTCACGACGCGCCTTATTAAGTGGGTACTACTGTAATATAATCAGTGGTCGTTACTTACCGTGTACCTATCAATTATCGGTAATGTATTCAATGCTCAATCATTTCCAGGTCCGAACCGTTCTGGAGAACCCCACCAGGTATCACGTGATCCAGAAACAGAAGAGCCAGGTCCGACAGTACCTCAGTGAATCCTTCCAACCGCAAACACAGGTCAGTTGACAAATATGTAAAATAATTATAGGCAATCTGATAGTTCTTTAAATTTTTAAACTGTTGTCTACCTGCGACTGCGGAAGGAGGGTTATGTTTTTCGAGAGTATGTATGTATGTATGTATTTATGTATGTATGTATAATTGTTTGGCACGCCCTACAGCCCAAACGGCTCGACAGTTTTTGACATATGAGGTGTCGTTGAATTTGCCAAAACTTTGAGAGTGACAAATGCGATATGAATTTTAAAAATGGCGCCCGCAAATGGAAATAAAGGGAGAGGGGGGGATTGATTTTTCCTTAGCATAGCAATATGGGTATCAAATAAAAGCTAGAAAGAAACCATTTCAAAAATATATTATTTTTTGCAGTCTGGTGTATTGTTTTGAATATTAAAACGAAAAATGACAAAATAAAAAATAGTAATTTAAAAAACTAAAAAACCCGACTGCGTTTCTATGTAATTGGAAATTAAGTGAAATTAAGTGTTGTGGAAGAAAGAGCTACCATTAAATACATACTTAGTTTCATTATTATCTTGACAAAATCACAATACTAAATAACATAATAGATAGATTGATATTTTTTATTGCACACCATAACATAATATAGTACAGCAATTTACACAGAAATATGTAAAATGAAGGCGGTCTTAGAAATATATTTTCTCGGTGATATATTTATCGATAGGGAAGGCGTCACTAACACTACATTTCTATTTGTTAAATCTATTGTGTACATACTTACTTTACTCTCTAATTAATCTAAAACATTGTAAAAACCTTCAAGTGTTGCTGTTTGAAATAAAATGAAATGGCACAACATTCTTAAAAGCTTTATACCACAGAATGGCTTTCCTCCAAAATCCTGCCTACTTTATTTTTTAATTTAAGCCGGATAATCCGTCGTAGAATAGAGAATATTAAAGTCACACGTGTTTTAGATAATACGCACAATTTCTTAACAAATACGAAGGTCACAGGTCTTCAATGCCTACCTCCACTTATTACTGTTCGTCACGTTTCGTCTCGAAAATTTAGGTTTACAGTACTGAATCTCGTGATTCATATATTAACAGTAAAGATTGATCCTTTTAACAATTTACTTGTATGGAGGTGTCAAAAACATCTTTGTTATTACCAGGAATTCCAATACGTAATAGTTTTCGTGTAAATATGAGTGATCTGCGTGGATTTAGACAAAACCTTTTGATTTGATTTTGATTGACGAATATTTGATTGTAAAATGATATGATGATGTCACATAACCTTCATTAAATGCATTGCCAAATCGTCTGTTATCTTATCAAGAGGTAAATGCATCTTTAACTAACAAAATCTACAACAAATCTCTCGCCTGATGAGCATGAATTTTGTATGCCATTTTGGGTATGAAGCACATGCGTGATCGGTCGGGAGGGTGCAATTTTATAAATAATATCCAGTGAATCCAGTCCAGTGTGGCAGACATATAGGAAGTATCGCACTAGATGCAGCCGCTTACAACCGGTCGCTGTGGAAAACCCAGGGGGAGGCCTATGTTCAGCAGTGGACGTCCTACGGCTGATAATGATGGTGATGTTGATGACGCAGACATTTGACCACAATCTTACATTATAGTAAGCGAAGATGACGCTATAGTCGAAATTCGGCTAGGAGGACATTATTGTAACCCAAACACTGACCTCTATAATACAAGTACACTGGACTAAACGTTCTCTAAGAAATAACAGATAGTTTTTGTGCCGAATTAAAGCGCCCCTACCGAGTGTATAGGGAACTAAAATAGTGTAACTTGCATGTCAACTCTCATTTGTTCCGTGGACGGTCACCACACGCTCACTACTGCCGTCAGCGCCAAAATGGCGATAATCAAATGACTTCATTTTATGTTGACAGTATGCAGTCCAGCGTACTTGTATTATAGAGGACATTATTGTAACCCAGAACATTGATTCCAGGTGACGCCGTCGTCGACGCGCGGTGCGCCCGCGCAGTCGGCGCCGGAACTGGGCGCGCGCGCGGCGTCCCCCGACCGCGCGTCCAGCTCCTCGTTGCTCAGCCCGGGGCTGTGCTCCGTGGGCACCAATAATTCAGAGGTAACGTATACCCACGCCTGGATGGTCCAAAACTGGTCAGGTTCCCCTTAACAGGGACACAGAGGTCAGATGGCAGGCGCTCTACTACAATTACCTGATCAGCCAAATCGTGGATCATGGTCAGCGGACCCTGGCGTGCGAGTGCAAAACCGGGATAACGCTATGATGATGATGAACGTATAGCCAGGCCTGTGTAACTCCCCGCCTAGGTAGCAAAAACGTACCTACGCTCGGCGACCCACCGTGGTAGGCTGATCGAGTTGGGATACGCGAGCGAGCAGTGACATACGCGCCCGTTTTATTTACCCGCTGCGCTCAGCACTACTGCCGAGCATGAATAAGGTGCTAAAAAGGTAGATGGCGGAAGTAGCTTCATGTAGCGGTCTCAGAACTCAATTCTCGAAGATGTCGGCATGTACGTCTGAGACAAGTGATCTAATCATGATTAGTTAGATCAATAGGCTAACCTTACTTCTATGTATCAGCATTCACGATTCTTCTCTTTTCAGGCTGATGAGTTCCTAGAAGACATCCTCTCGCTCGATGGCGGCACAGGCCCTCTCTCGTCGTCAGGGCCACCTTCCACCGCCAGCTCGGTGGCGGGAGACTGCGCCCTGCTGTCTGATGCGGACATGCACGCGCTGGCGAAAGATAGGCAGAAGAAGGACAATCATAATATGAGTGAGTAGAGTTTCTAAATGTTCCCTGTGAAATCCCAGACTAAATAGTTTTCTCCCTTTAATATTGGGCAAAGAGAAATTCTTGTCTTACTCCGGATGACAATGTCTGTAGTCAAACTGAATTTCGCTCACAAAAATTAATCGACTGTGTCATCCGGTGGGACTCAAACCCACGTCCCTTCGCTATCCGGGCGAGTGCTCTTACCAACTAAGCTACGGAGGACGCAAGTCAGCCGACGAATTTTTGTAAGTGCTTGCTACGCCAGTGAGGCGGCGTTCGATTTCATCAATACTTGGGGAATGTACCCGCATGTATCCGATGGAAATATTTTTACAAATATTTAACCATCAGTTAAGATGAAATCAGCTTAACTTATAATTCATCGGTGCGCTTAGGAATAGACGGCCAACCAAGGACACCGTTTCAGCTGCGAGCGAAGCTCTTATCATCATCATAGCGTTATCCCGGTTGTGCACTCGCACCAGAGGGCCAGGGTCCGCTTTGGACCATGATCAAAGATATGGCAGATCAGGTAATTACAGTGGAGTGACTGCATCTGACCTCGATCTAATCTGCGAGGGAAGCTCTATGTTACTCAATTAAATATACTTTAATTTTATATCACAAGTCTTCATTTTATTTTTGTTCCCTTCAGAGGCCTCACTCCAGATGACGATGTCCGTATTTTCAACGATAGCCATCCCTGTCACTCATGCCAGCATGACAGCGCGAAAGAGCATGATACCTAGACTTAAAACTACAGAAATTATAATTATTTCTATAACTTAAGCAATTATTTTGCAAGTTTTTACGAAATCAAACTGAATTTCGCTCACAAAAATTTCAACTTTTTCAAGATGATATTCAACAACTGCAATCTTCTTATTGACTGAGCTCAAACCCTTATTCTTGTTTAACTTACCTGAGGTGGACTTGGGACACCGAGCACATAACGTTACGTGCTCGATGACTTGGGATTAACCCAACAACCTCAATCTTCGTATTGACTGAGCTCGAACCCTCATTCATTCAGATTCAATTTAAACCACAATTTATGTATTTTATAGACACCGCTTCAAAATACGTCTGCCTAAGTAGGTACACCTAAGTATATCATAGCTCCGCTAATTACTTATCCTCAAATTCCTTCATTCCAGTTGAGCGCCGACGCCGGTTCAACATTAACGATCGCATTAAAGAATTAGGGACCTTACTCCCCAAGACCAACGATCCCTTCTACGAGGTTATCCGAGACGTGAGGCCCAACAAAGGGACGATCCTCAAAAGCAGTGTGGACTACATCAAGTGCTTAAGAGATGAAGTCAACAGGCTCAAACAGAGCGAACAGAGGAGAAAGCAGATAGAACTGCACAATAGGAAGCTTATGCTGAGGATACAGGTGGGTAACTTTTTCTATCTATGATGGATTATTACTAATGGGCGATAAAATGGGCGATTATTACTAAATTAATCGAATTATTCGAATAGTCTCTGTAATCGAATGTATTCGATAAGCAACAATATTCGATTATGCGGCGACCAATACCGGAGCGCGCGGTGTGCAGGCTGTACTACTAACTCCTAACGAATGAATCGTCATTCGTCGCGTCGATTAATTATTCGGTCGCTACCTGTCCTGTGCGCACGCACAATCGCGGCAATTGCATCGAATGCATCAAAGGGCCTAGTATAGATTATCATTTGATTGTCGATTATTATTTAATTTTTTTTTGAATTACGAAATCGATAGTTCGAATGGTCGATAATCGATTCAGTCGATTAATTTTTTTCGAACAATCGCCTATCGCTATGATGGATTATGGCATGAGAATGTAGAGGAAAGGGTTTTGTGTTAGATATTGAAAACAAATACTTAGTCAAAGAACCAGGGTCCTTAGACAAGATGCAATTTTTTTTTTCAGCAAACTTCACTATCGCCGAAGAAGAAGTGGGAAGTTATGATTATAATTTCGAAGATTATATTTCTGACAATCCTTACGATTGTCCCGCACGAAGGCATTTAAGCAAATGACAAAAATCAACTTAAAAACTTGTCATACTTTACACGTTGGTCTTGCTTGCAGGAATTGGAGCGCTTAGCGAAACTCCACGGGTTGCCTGTGTCCAGCAGTGAGAGTGGGGGCTGGGCGTCCCCCCACACGGACGACTCCGGCGTCGACACCGCCGGCTCCGAGCCGCACGCGTCGCCCGCCAGGAATACGCCTGTGAGTACATTTTTATGGGGACTGTCTTATTAAGTTCCTTGGCTACTTTTGCTATACTGTTTTAAACTTTCATGATCATTATCATTAGAACAGTTATTTACGGGATTGTACCTTTTTGTTTGTACCATTACCAGTTATTCCGTGATCATGGCGCTTGCAACAGCGCCAAAAAAGGTACATGATAGCAATGCCGTGATAGTAGATTGTTATACAAGGGACGAAAGTGAACATTCCACTCGAGAAGTTTCTGACGCTTGAACGAAGTGAGAGCGCCAATAGCTCGAGAGGGGAATGGGTGCTTTCAACCGAGTTAAACATACTATTTTTCATTTCGACTGTGAGGAAAGAAATAGCGTATCGATAGACTCGATAGTTGAAGAAAAAGCAATTGTATTGATAGACTATCGATAGTTGAGGCAAAGGCAATATTGTCGATAAAATATCGATAGTATCGATAGACTATCGATAGTTGAGGCAAAAGCAATAGTATCGATAGACTATCGATAGTTGAGGCAAAGGCAATATTATCGATAAAATATCGATAATATCGATAGACTATCAATAGTTAAGGCAAAAGCAATAGTATCGATAAAATATCGATAGTATCGGTAGAATATTGATCGACTATCGATAGTTGAGGTAAAATCAATAGTATCGATATAATATTGATAGTATCAATAGTCTACCAATAGTAATGAAAGTATCGATAGTAATGATAGTATCGATAGCTCCGATAATATAAATACAATCGACACATAGCAATACTATCGATAGTATCAAAGTTCAATATAAAATTACTATCGATAACTGATACAGCTCTGACTATTGCAATAACTATCGATACTCTCGATAGTGGCCTTTTATTCAATTGTAGGAGTATAAAGTAGGAGAGAAAAGTTATTTCCCATCCGGCTATCTACACATGAAAGTTCAACTTTCCGAACAGGTGAGATGAAAATAACTATTCTAATACTTTCCTTGCTGTCTTAAGGCCGAGTTGCACCACCTTGTTATAATGAATAGAATATAAATTGAAGCTGTAACCAGAAAAGTTGATTTTAGTTTGTTAGGCTCCGTGCATCTGCCACCAACCACAACCACCAGTGGCTGTTGCGCGCCAGGTCCTTAGCCCCGCGCAAACGAAGGTTGTCGGTAGCCGCCACTAGTGATCGGAGGCCGCCACTACTGGGCCCTATTTCACGAAGATATTAGTTTACTAGTATATTAGCTATTAGTTACTAGTGTACAAATGACAAGTCCTAATATTTTCTGTTTCTCAAAAACAGGTACTAGACTAATAACTAATAGTAGCAGACTAATAAAAAATATTAGGCTGGGTTGGATGTTCATACACATATTCTTCATCCGTGATTTAAAAAAAACAGGCATGTGCGAGTTGGACTCGCGCACTATTGCGTTACTGCAACAAATAATTTTTTTCTCTACGGGATAACCTCAAAATGACGTTTTTTTCTATACTTGTGCTGACCGTGCTTGCTGTATTTTATTAATTTTGTTGTTTGGCACAATGCCGGTAAAAGCGAAATGTTTTATTCAAAGTAACTTAATATAATTAAATTGACATATTTAGTAAGTGTTTCTGGTTAACAAGTCAATATTTTATTCAATTAAAACAGTTAAATTGAAGTCTAATAGTTTGAGCTAATATATTTTACAAGCCTTCTGAGGCTAATGGCTTTATCAGTGTTATTTACAAGAATATTTAAAAACATTGTTTTTCGAGAAACCAAATTTATTTACTCTAGTAATTGTAGCTAATATTTACTAGCTGGCAATTAGTAACTAATATGTTACTACCGTAGCTTTGAAAAACGCACACTAGTAAACTTGTAAAAAATATTAGTTCATTGACTAATATTATTAGTCTAATAAGTTTCGTGAAATAGGGCCCTGGTCGGCGGTGGTTATCTATCACCAATATCGTTCGCCAGACGTTGTGTCAAAATGGTGAGTGGCGAGAGGTCGCCACGGTGGCATGTCGCGGACACTGAGTCGTAAGTGGACGCCACTCGCTTCACGTGTGTGGACCTCTACTCCATATAAAAACAATGTAAAAAGCTGCGCAGAACCTTTATTATTTTGTAGATTTGTATTTAGGAATCATAAATGAATGTGAATGAAAATGTTCCCAAAGGTTGTCTGCAGGAGATATTTTTTTTGCGATAGGACCGCCTACATTGTACACCTTTCTATGTCAATTGCTTTATATTTTCTTTTTTGTGCAATAAAGAGTTTTCTAATTATCTATATTTTTATCAGGAGGTGATTCTCCCCAAAACGGAGCCAGCGCCATTAATGGAACTGGGGGAGCAGCCGCCCGACTTACTACGGGACATGCCCTCCACAGAGTGTCTGTCTGCGCTGGACGCACTAGGTAGATAACTTTACATTCCACATTCACCATTCATCATTCGGTCATTCAAGCAATTATTCATCATCATCATATCAGCCTATTGCAGTTCACTGCTGGACATAGGCCTCTCCAAGACTGCGCCAACTTCCTTAGGTCATCCGTCCACCTAACAGGGGGGCGTCCTAGTACTTATTACACCGTTTTATTTGTAGCTTCCTAACTAGGTTCCTAAGTAGAAGAGTAACTAGGAAAGTAGGAAGTACGAGGGTCAAACTGAAAGTTCTTAGAAAATCAAAAACTGATTACATTAGCCAGTTATTAGTTTTATTATATCTTTTCAAAATATTGTCCATTGACGTCAATACACCGCTGCATGCGATGGAACCACTGGGAAAAGCACTTTGCCCACTCGTCCTTAGGGGTCTCTTCAATGGCATCGCGATACGCAGCCACCGCTTCTTCAGCATTCATAAACCGCTTTCCTTTAAGTTTTTCTTTAATTTTTGGAAATAAATAAAAATCACAAGGCGCGAGGTCGGGGCTATACGGCGGGTGACCCAGTAATTCAACGTTTGATGTCGCCAAATATTCGATCGTTCGCTTGGCGGTGTGCGACGAGGCGTTGTCGTGGTGAAGGAGGATCCTACTGCGAGGTCGTTTCTCTCGAACTTTTTCCAAGACAAGTGGCAAACAATTGGTAGTGTACCATTCTGCAGAAACTGTTTTTTGATCCTCTAACACAATTGTTGCGAAATGACCTATCCTTCCAAAGAACGAGGCCACCATTTTTTTTCCCGCACTTCGATCTCTCTTCACTTTAGTTGGCAACTCCTCGAAAGGAAACACCCACTGAGCAGATTGTCTTTTGGTTTCAGGATCATAACAGTAAATCCAGCTTTCGTCACCTGTTAGTATGTCGAACACAGCATTTGAGTCACCTCCGTTAAATCTTTCAATCATTTTACGGCACCAATCCACACGATGGAGTTTTTGAGCCTTAGTCAAATTATGAGGTATCCACCGGGCGCAAAGCTTCCTGACCGCTAAATGTTCGTGGAGGATTTTGTGCACTTGACTCATACCGATGCCTAAGCTTGTCCGAATCTGCTGATAGGTCACTCTTTTGTCAGTCTCTATCATACGCCGCACAACACAGATGTTATTTTCAGTCGTCGCCGTAGAAGGCCGTCCCTCACGTACATCATCAGTGAGATTAGTGCGACCACGTTTAAACTCATTAAACCAGTTGTAAACAGTCGCACGAGATGGGGCTTCATCGTGAAAGGCCAATCGTAGTCTATCATAACTTTCTTGTTGACTTAAATGACATCGAAAGTCATAAAAAATCATTGCACGAAAATTTTCTCGTGTTAAATTCATTTTGACGTGACACAGACAATTTTCAATTTGCCGCCAAGTCGTAAAACAAATGACAAATGAATGAAATATATACTCAGTAATATTGGCAAAGAGTTCTATTTTCAAATTTTAGAATATTTTTTTTATTATATTGTTTATAAGTGGCCAGTTCTAAGAACTTTCAGTTTGACCCTCGTAGTATTGAACTTGAATCAAAAATGAATACTCGAATCCGCAATCGGTTAACGAAACTCTTGATTCGAATGATAATATGATTTAGTTTGCCTTATATCGATTATCGAAATCAAGGCATGCAACTATGCAAATAAGATAGAAGTAAAAAAAATGCTACTGTGAAATATCGAAATAACAAGTAAAAAAAATACAATTACAGGAGCTCTATTTTTGAACCACTTGCGTGAAGATTTCTACTGAATATCGTTCGTCATCTAAAAATCCGTATTTTGGAATCGCTCGAACTGTCATATTTTGTATCTGTCAATATGAAATAAGTCATGCGACTTGGTAGACGAGTGAAATTAAGTCGCATTCGCCTACAAAATGTCATATGAGTGATTCAAAAATAGAGCTCCAGATTCGAACTCGAGTCCCATTTCTAGTAACAAGTAAGCAATCGGATCCTACCTAGGATCCTACTTAGGAAGATAGGAACCTCAGCAGTAAACTGCGATTACATCTTCCTATTTCCCTAGTAGGATGCTACACAAATAGGATGGTGCAATAAGTGCTTCAGACTCTAACTTACAGTAGGCCCCGCATCGACTTACTCAAATCTGTCAAAATATCTCAAATGATATGTAACTCAATGTGATCAACATAATGTTGAAATATGGCTGAAATTTAACGATCAGGGTATGTTGATGTAGGGCCGTGTGTACTCCTCTCTATCATGCTGGTATTTTTTTTCTTAACGAGGATTTTTCTTCACTATCATGCTGTTTTTTTTTCTTAACGAGGTTTTTAATTGCCAACCCTGGTGAAATTAGCATGGCTCGTTTATGCATGACATAGTATGAACCACACATAACATTTCTTTGAAAAGAGGCTATGACAATAGTGACTGAGTTTTTTGCGCAGCTTCTCAGCCCCTAGTGCAAACCTGCATGCAAAATGAAGGTAATTGTATGTTTTTTTTTTATTATACGTAAGTAATTTAAACATTCAGGGTGTCCAGTAAATGAAGGATAATGCTTCAGGTACAAATAAATTACATTATGCCCTACTTTATGCCAAAAAAATATTTAGTTTGAAGTGTTACCAATTTCTAGATATAAATATATCATTGTTGTACGGCTTCTTCTATTTTTAGTCTGTTTTTATGTTAATATTCTTGAATATTCTAGATCCAAAGAAGCAAAATATATATTAACTTTTTACTTAAAATATGAGTAAAGCTCCCAAAAAATAAAAACCTAAAATCAAAATATCAAAAATGGCAACACTTTACTTTTTTTTTGGCAGGGCATGATGTAAGTAACTAATCTGCACATAAAGGATTATCCTTCATTACGGGTACCCGTATATCTGAAAGTTGAATCCCACAATGTCACCATCCTCGCTTGCTCCAGATGGCCTGAAGCTGGGTTCCTGTTCGCCGCTGAGCCGCGAGGGGCTCTCGCTCAGCTGCCTAGAGCCCGACCTGTGCCTCGAGCCCGTGCCTGAAAACCTGTTCGACCATAAAGACATTAAGGTAAGATAAAATACTGACCATTCCCTGGATGGATGGTACCAAAGAGATGGAAACCGCAATCGCAGTAGACCATCTGTCTGATGGGAGGACGACATCAAACTGACAGCAGGTCCCAACTGGAGAAGTGTTGCAAGAGATGGGTCTTAATGGAAGGCGTTAAAAAAATTTAAAATTTAATCATTTATGTGGCACGCAAATAAAAATTAATAGAAGTACTTACAGTTTAACTCATTAAAGACCAAATGTGTGCCAAAAAGGTCCCTGCTCAGCATTAATCGTGACAGCGCGAAGCATGTCACAATACTGATTTTCAGCAGGGACCTTTTGGGGCACTGTATACACACATTCAAGGGAAAAAAAACAGTTAGAGGAGGCCTATGCCACAAGAGACACATCGAAATCAGGGATATTCTCTAAATCAGCAAAAACACCGTTTTGCAACTAAATCCTTGTTTTCAGAATAAAAATACTGACACCAATCATTTTGGCTACTAGTTTTATCCACAACGAAGTTACAGGATTTTAGGTCAAAAATGGAAAAGAATGGTTCGGCAGTGCCTTTTCTCCTTATTTCGACTTGACTGCCGTACCTCCATATTAAATATTGGTCTTAGGTTGTCACCTACTGACTGCCTGCGGATGGACCGAGAGGCAGACCATGGAAGCGATAGAGACGATCTCGACTTTTATGGAAAACGGCAAGCCCTAACCACCAATGGGTATGAAGAGATACGTTTAGACGAGGCCTTTTCCCAGCAGTGGGACAGCAACGCGAAAATACCATTTAGATTGAAACGTTACCTGTAACAATCTGGCTGGTTAATAACTAGTTAATGATGAAGTGAAGGCCATTGGCAGCCCTTAATCTAATTGCCAATAACGTTTTATTCCACTGTTCAATCTGTCTTATGTCGACGGTCTTTCTAATTAATGTCAGTTTGACATGGACAACCAGTATCATTCGCTAAGGTTACGTCACTTTGGTTAGAAAATCCTACAAACTTAGTCCTCTCTCTCGCCAGATGCGTCTATCTCCTTCCCCTGGGCTGCTGGGCAACGAGAGCGATGCAGTTCTGAACCTGGCACAGATAGAAGACCTCATGGACGACGACTCACACAACCCTGTCACGCAAGGTAACTATTGCTTCTAATAATTTTTATAACTTAAGCATTGATTTTGCTAGTTTTTACGAAATCAAATTGAATTTCGCTCACAAAAATTTATCGCATTCGCGCAGATAGCGAAGGGACGTGGGTTCGAGTCCCAGCGGATGACACAGTCGATTAATTATCGAAATTAAATTTGATAACTATTGCTTCATACTCGTATGTTGGTACGATACACAGTGATTGGACCTTGTCACCAATGGTGGCAGCTTTGATAGAGCTAAAGGTGCCCGTTTAAGCACACGGGCAACTATTCCTGTCAATACACGCCAACTATGAAGTCACAGCACATGAAGCACCTTTAATAGGGCGATGGCAACATATGGCAACTTGCTCCTGAGATACGGCCACACAACACCATACAATGTATATATGCATTTTTGTTAACAAATTAACTTTTATTATTATTGTAAAAAAAACAACTTAAAAGAAGTAGGCAATACTGCCGACATATTTCTCAGTCGGAAACAAGAAGTAGTTATACGTATTAACAAGATAAAAATAAAATTTTATAAAAAAAATCCAAACTGATTTGGTTACGGCAATTCATATTCGCGACATTAAGCAATGTGGAATATATGGAGCAATTAGAAGCAATATTCCCGGAACAATTGCTGCAATTTATTTTTATTGCTCCAGCTTGCTCCATTACAGTTGCCGAGCAATGATTGCCAAAAAGATGCCCTTGTAAGAGCACCTTTAAACTAAGCAACTCATGTCCTGCTGATTGGTGATCATTCCATTCATCTATAACAGGCATGCTTTAAAAATCATGTTAAGCGCATGGTTCATGCTAATGTCTTGCGACAGGTATGTGGAGCTGTTGCTCATTATATCTGGAAAGATTTATTACTATAGTAGGTACGACAAGTTTTTGCGCAATCCTCCTTCTACGCTGCAAGACGTATGGGGGGCGAGGAAGCGCCAATCAGACGCGATTGTCAAAGCAGATCCATTCCCCGCAACATCACCCGTCACCCACTAACATCTAGCATGCCTGGCCCCCGCACCTCTGGCGACCGCAGGCAGGTCGCTTGGCGGATTATACTCGCGTTCTTACTTTTTTTGATTATGTGGAATGGGTTTGCTCTTGACTTTAGACGAAACCAGACGTGTCGTAAATAGCGTTGACGGTGTATCGAGCTCACCCAGAAGGTTCTGGCACTCCCACTCACCGACGGAACACAACAAGCTGCTTGGCGCCGGGTTCCGGTGGGAGGGGGTAGCTACCAGGCGGCACCTAACGGAGCCTACTACCGCTGTTAGGATCGTTCAGCCACCAACACAAACCGAAATTTGTGATGTCGTTGCCCGGGGTGGACCAGTAGGAGGTACATCCTTCACCACCCCTAAAACTGACTAAGTTGTTTTTCCCCTAGGTGACCCAATGTTGTGTTCGTCGCCAACGTCCCAGCTATGCCTAAGCGAGGTGGTGGCGGAGGCAGCCGACAGAAGCATGCCCATGCTGCACGACGAGCCGCCATCTTGCAACACTTATGTCGCAGGTTAGTACAACACATGTGTACTTTCTGTTCCTTCTCATAGTTCGGTGAGACGGCAATCGGGCCAAAGAGAGATCAGGCACAGGAACAACAGCTTAACGTGCTTCCCGAGACTCGGGCGTATTAACATTACTAACTTCCTGACTTCAGGGTTTGAATTCGAATCAGGGACCTCATGGTAGAACTCAATATGCTGACCACTAAACTAACAAGGCAGTCAGTAATAAGTCATTAAGGCATTAAGTCCGTCAATTGTACATTCTTTTTTGGTGAAATAAAGTTTAAAATAAAAGTTTATACAGGGTCTAACAAAATCAATTCCATTCCTTTTAGGGGGTGTTGATGCTGCAATATAACAACTTTTACTATGGGACCAACATCGAAATCCCAAAATGAATTGATCAGCTGAAATGAAATGAAATGAAACGAAAGTGTTTTCATTTCATTTCATTTCAGAATAAAGAATACAACATATGCAGATCTTAAGAGAAAATTAGTCCGTGTATTCAGCCTGCGTGCAGGCATGCAAATATTAATATTAAAAGTACATAATTTTATAACACATAACATTATGCTTAGTCACATTATTATATTCGTAAATGTCATATTCATTGATTAAATTAGTCATTATAATTAAAATATTCACTTAAGCTATAAAAACAGTTAATTAACAGCCAATCATTCAACTTTTTCTTGAATGTATTACCTTCGAGTATTTTTAGTCTTTCCGACAATTTATTATATATATAGATTGACATATTATAAACATTTTTCTTATAAATATCTTTGTGGCATGGAGGCTGATAGAGCAGGTTTTTGAACTTGGCACGCTTTTGACGGGGCATAACATCGCTTCGTCTTTAAAAGTAATCCGGATTAGACTTAACAAAATTACAAACGTCCCTAATGTACATACAAGGCAGCGGCAGAATGTGACACTTCTGAAAAAGTGGTCTACAACTGTCCAGAAACCAAGCAGAATTTATTACTCTGACGCATTTTAAAGGCTCTTTCAGCGTCAACCGAGTTACCCCACAGTAACAGTCCATAGCTTATAACACAGACGACACGTAACCATGGTACGCAGCTACCGCAGCATCAAACGAAATAGTTTGACGTACTTTTTTGAGGGCGAAAACGAACCTGTTAAGCTTCTGAACAACAACCTCAACCTGATCTTTCCAGTTTAAGTGCGTGTCTACAGTAAACCCTAGAAATTTAAACGAAGTCACTGTGCTTACCTTTTCATTTTGGTATTCAATGTCAAGAGTTAATGGGATAGTATTGTATGAATTAAATTGGTTTTATTTATATTTATACATAATTTATTTCTAATCGTCCAGTTAACAATGTCAAAAAAGCCCTGCTCAAAGTTTGCTGAACAAGGTTTTTATTTTCCACCTTGATTAAGACCGTGGTGTCATCGGCAAAAAGTATACATTTATGTGTCATATATTTCGGCAAGTCATTTATAAATACCAAAAACAATAGAGGCCCTAAGATACTCCCTTGCGGAACCCCAGCATTTTTTAAAGTTTCTTGAGACCTAAACTTTCGTTTAAAATAATGGTTATTGACGTCCTGAACTACTTTGGTTATCTCCGTACTCTGCCTTCTATTTCTTAAGTAACTGTTTATCCATTCGAGAGCCTTTCCCCGAATACCATAACAGTCTAGTTTATTAAGAAGTATGTCGTGATCAAACGCCTTGCTAAGATCCATAAATAATGCTAAAACTGGGTTGTTGCCGTCATTTATGGATTCCGTTACAAACTGATCACTCCTTTTGAGGTTATGTAGGTAAACTATCAGTATTTCGACGTTGAACACATAATAAAAGTTGTTGTATTTGATGAGTACAAGCACCTTCAAACACAATATCAGCGAAAAATACACCTTTTTATTTTAAACCACTGATCAGCTGTTACAGTCTTTAAGCGAAAATTATTTACAATTTGTATGAGATTCCGATGTATAGAACAGTAGAATAAAAGGAATGCAATTGATTTTGAAAGACCCTATTATATTCTTTCTGTATATAGCAACAGTTTCTTTAACGTAATTTTCTTCACAGGTTCCTCATCACTTATGTCAGAATCTATGGGCCTTGGGAGCATGTCAGGGCTTGGGGAGACATGTCTTCCATCTCTCCTGCTGGGAGGGCCTCACCATCACGCGCCTCACTCTCCCCACCACCATCCTAGGCAGCATTGCTTTGATATGGACTTGGGAGCCTAGTTTTCAGTGCCAGTTTTCAGCAAAGCGAGTAAAAGATCTATGGATTAACTATTCTTTAAAGGTCTGGAGTTGTAGGACCAATGTCTACGTCTGTATTATTTAAGTCAATTAAAATCTGGACTTAATCTGAAATCAGGTTATGAGGTCTAAAATTCGAGAACTGTAGAACTCTATAGCTGGAGCAACCAGGAGCTCTATTTTTGAATCACTCGTATTGTCACTAATATAATCTCGTATAATCACTGGGCTGGATTTGGGGGAAGTCGGGCACTATTAATATCTTTGAATACCAGCGCTAAGAGATAATGCCTTAAAACTGTACCATTTTTGAAAGAACCTTGCAGAAACTGTACTTACTTACAGTTCAGGTACTCAATCAAAAAGCTATAACACAAGCACAGATTATATAATAGTTACTAAGTAACACAAGTCTTAGGGACGTCCACTTCTTTTGGAATGACCCGCTTATTCCTTGCCGTAGAACCTACCAGACTTCCAAATCCTGCCCTGAGTCCATTTTATCCAATTGAGTCAAGCAAAATGAGGACATAGGGCGTAGATTGGCACAATGCCAACTTTAAGAAATATCAGCTCGAGCTTGTGAACCAAATCTTATGAATTTGATACAGCTAACTATACCTCTAGATTTATGCAACCCAGGGTCTAAGCAAGATCGTTTGCTGTGCCAGTTTTATCCTGCAATGACGATAAAACAATGCTGAAACACTATACTTAACTCTGATCTGTACACAGAGCTAGCAGTAATGATGATGAGCTAAGTGTTGACGAAAATATTATTATATTTACTAACGTGACGCAGTAGAAATCGTACATATCCGAAACACTTTTTCCGGTTATAAAACATGTAAGAATATATGAAAAATCACAATGTATTTAAAAGTATAATTCAAGTGAGAGGTTTGAAGCCAATATTTACCTTTATATTCTGATGATGTGCACACCAAATTAAATCAAAATGATTCTTATTCCCTCGTAAATGAGATGACACATTTTAACACTTAAAAATGGCCCTATTTGCAATCATTTCAAAATATCTTCTACAAAAATATTACATCTTTGTTGCACCCATTCTGTTTGCGTGACACTTTTTAGTTATCTAGATATTTTCCTTATTTACATACAAGCAATTAATCACTAACTCTTTTGTTTTTTTTGATCCAAGTAAATTTATAAGAAAACCAAAGAAATCATTAACGCGTCATTTGAAAAAATTAGATTTTTTTTGGGTACTACTATTAATTTTAGACTAGCATTTAGGGGGCGTGATAGCTTAGTTACCAGCTCATCCATTGTATTGTAATAGTAGCTGAAATTGTTACATGATGTGAAACTGTAACATGGTCTAACTTTTGGCCCTATGTGCAAACGAATAAGGGTTGTGTTAGAATTGTTAAATGTTTTCTTTGTAATTCAAGTTTTTAGTTTTGTACAAGACCTACGTAAGATATAACGTAAAATACTATTGTTTTTAATAGGTGTGCAACGCAAATATTTGAATTTATTGTTATTTTTATACAAATGCAATAGCTACATTCAATTATTTTTGCAATACTGTCAGTCGTTACGAATTCTTTTGAGACATTTGGTGCTCTTAAAAGTTTTGAAAGAAAAACTTGGTATCTATTTTAACATAGCAGAATATTTTATTTATGTACGTATATTACAATAATAACTGGGATATTATAACTAGAGGACCACAATTACATAAAAAAATGTGATACAATTTATTTTTAGAAGATATTTATTGAGATATTTTACTATTTTTATGTGAAACTTATCACAAAGTGCCTTGCTTTTAGCTGATCATCAGATGCTTATATGTTAAATTTTGTAAATATATTATGAGATTTTTAAAATCTTTAACACTGGTTAAGCAACACACGTGTGTACGTTAAGTTTTTGTGATGAATTTATTAAAAACCTGTGCTTAGAATCATAATGCAGTATTTTATCGTTGAAGTTTTAATGTAAAAGTAGAGTGTTTTATATTTTATTTCGTATGTTATAATAAAGTTTTGCTATATGTCAGCTTTATTTCATGTATTTTGATACTACAAATTTTAATATATTTGAAAATATATAAACACCCTACTTTGAACGTAGTGATAATTTGTTGTTAAAACAAATGTCGAACAAAAGATTATAGTTATTATATATATTTTTAAGTAAAACTGCGAATCAGTGAGCCTTAGAGTAGATTTTATTTGTAATAATAGTAAAGAGAATCGTTATTATATTATTTGTCTTCGGAAAGTGTGGTGTTATGTGAATTCGCTGGGAAATGAAATAACGATATAAATATTTTAAATTCAAAATAAAGTTATATCGGTATCACCCATTTTCTCTGGATGATTTGTCTATATGAAACAAAGCCATTATGATTTTATACTTTTAAAAGAATCGATTTATTGAAACGTGATATTCAAGTGCCTTATTTACATCATATTGTAGAATATTGACAGTTTTAAGTACATATTTTTTCATTTCATTACCTACGCATCCTAATTACAATAATGAATTGTTTAAAAAATATAAAGTCCATGATAAATATAAAAAAATGTTCGTGTTTACGACAATATATATATAAATATGAGTTACTACTTATTTAAATTATATTTTACCACACGGCGGAGATAAAAATAATTATATTTTGTTTTGTTGTAAATATAATTTATGTAATGTTTGTAAAAACTATAACAGTAAACTTTATATGCAATCAAATAATGATTTCGACGTAAATGAATATATACTGTTATATTTAATGTAAGTGTTTACTTAGTCAAAGCTAAACAAATTTTGTTAGAAAACCCTTATATTCAATACTTTGATTACATTCACAATATTTACAACGTAAACTATAATTAAAATATTGTATAATTTTGTGACTCGAGCGGAACACAAACACAAACTTTGTATGAATGTTATTTAATATTGTATGAGATTAAAAATATTGAAGTACAAAAGTAAATAACGGAATTTACGAAAGTAACATTCGCCTTTCATTCCTAATGCCCTTAATCTTTTACAAAATACGTGACTTTAACTGAAGATGACTACGTCATTAAAACACAATTTTACGAATCACTTCGCGATTTAATTTATTTTTTATTTATTTATACATTATTTATTTATTTCATTAAAACTTACAAACTATCCTTATTTAAAAACTGACTGCCTCGTTGATCTAGTAGTCATTATAATTTTTATAATCTTTTTCTTAGCAAGCAATCACGCAAGGCCCGGAGATGCTGGGTTAGAATCCCACAAACAAAAATGAGAAATAGACATTTTACGAAAAGAAATTTTTGCTCACAAAAATTGATCGACTGTGTTGTCCGGTGTGATCGGTCCTGTAGATTGAAAACAAACACGTTTGCATAATAAGTCGAAGGAAACAAAGGTTACATTATCATCATCCTGTTATCCCGGTTGTGCACTCGTATGCGAGTGTAAGGAAACCAGGAAATAAGGAAACAAAGTAACACTGGGTAACACAAAAGAAAAATGCCTGTTAAAAAAGAAAGAATTACATGTATTTTTGAAAATAGTTTACACTTAGAAACATTAATATCTCAGCCATTTCGCTCTTGAACTAGTTAGTAATTAAACTTTTTTGACCTGAAACCAAATAAAATAAAACATAACGCTTGACAACTAGGTTCATACTAAGAATCACTAAGAATATTGATAAATAGCAATCCAAATTTTTGGTCTAAAAACGTACTGACTGACCAAATTCTCGTTGCATAAAAACTGTTGTTAATTCCATTCGGCACACTCCTGCGCAGGAGTCGCGTCTCCCCAAAATTAAGTCGCAGCGATTATTTTCATCCATTCAGTTCGACAATGGACCGTTTCAAATTTCGATCGAAATTTGCGTTTTTGCATAAAACGCATGCGCTAAGGGCGCGGCGCGTGCGACACATTAAAAATGTCGTGTGACAACACTTTGTAATGATAGAAGTAGGAGAAGAAAAAACTTTTGAAAAACTTCCAAAACGCATGACAATTTGAAGAGGATTGCATAGAGAAGGAGAGTATTATTCACTATCATCTACTACACTCTTATACTAGTTACATATTTGTTAGTTGCCTAACCGTGTAGCTACTAGTAATATCATATCAACAATGTTCTCCTAGCCGAATTCGGCCTAAGGCGGTGAATCTCAACAGAGATTTCACATGACACGGGTCATGGGGGTGCTTGCGGGATTCGAACCCGCAACCTCTGGTTTTGTAGTCCGGAGCGCGAACCACTACACCAAGAGGTCGCAATGTTAGGGAACTACATAATAACACGATCCTAAGATTGCTCGACCCCATGGGCACCCCACATTCAATTGTGACCGCGCAATTGTTGCAATACATAAAAGCGCTACAGTTTCCGAGTTTTTTCACAAATTTAAATGAACCCCAGCACAATGCATGCCATTTGCATGGCGGATCGTGTTCGTTGCATATTTTGGGGATCGAATGCAAAAAATGCAAACTATTGATTTGATTGGGATTTTAGGGTGGGACATGGCGATTTTGGGTTTTTGCTCTATTTTGAATAGAAAAGTGCTTCTATGTTTGATGAAAGTATACTATCTAAAGATTTAAGAAATAGGAATGCTTTGGTTTGCTATAGTATATTAATAATAGAAATGTTTGTTTCAATTAACACACCAATGACATAGTCCGAATTAAAGCGTTAACTAATGCTATGGCGACTAGGATAACGAATAGACATACTAGTATGTACGTTTATATACATCCATGAATTACTTAGGTACAAACGGAAGGGGTACGCCCTTGCGTTACAAATAAACTGAAATATTTGTCTCCTTATTACCTATCTGTTATTAGTTTAAAAATTAGGCGTCTCATATTTATATTTATTCCTGTTTGAGAGTTTAGGCAGTGGATTACACGTGGAGGGCGACAATGATAGGTGGAAAATTAGTCAGGTCTGAGCACTTATAGCTAGGTACTTGCCGGAACAGCTTTTGAGGGTTCAGGTATCTCTTCACAGGCCACAATCACTCGAAATGTCTGTAAGGAGCTTCACAGGATACACACGCGGCGAAAGCACTCTGGTCAGTCTAGTACATGTGTCATAGGGAACGTCTCGATGACGACTCGATCTTCGGGGTTCTCACGGTACGTTATTAAACAAATAAAAATAAGGCAGGTATGCGTGTGAGTGTGCGCGGCGTAGTATCAATAGGGTACACAAACAAATCAAAATATTGTAGTAAACATATCGCCCGCCCTAAACACGTCAAGTGTTTACGAGAAGGTTAGGAAGCCAAGGGAAAGGAAGTTCACTGGACAGGAAGACGAACTAATTTCGTCAAAGATCTCTTTAGGCTACCGGTAGGAGTTTTAACATCTACCACACGAACAACTTGGTCTTGGCCAGGGTATAAATTAATAATGCGTCCACGACGCCACTGCAAAGGGGGAAGGTTGTCATCTTTTATGAGTACTAGCTCACCCACTTTAGGAGGATCACAAGGAGAGGTCCATTTATTTCTAATTTGTAATTTATTTAAGTATTCTAAATGCCAGCGAGACCAAAAGTGCTGGGTAATTTGTTGGATTAGCTGAAACCGTGTAAGGCGATGCAATTTTACGTCTTTATAAGGGTACTCCGGAAGTGCAGTTAAGTATTGTCCAATTAAGAAATGGCCGGCAGTTAACACTTCGACATCATTAGGGTCCGGAGAAAGTGGGCACAATGGGCGTGAATTTAAAACTGCTTCAATTTTAGCAAAAACAGTGGTCAGCTCTTCAAACGTAAGGGGGGTATCGCCTACTACTCGTTTTAGGTGCGATTTCGCCGATTTAACCGCAGCTTCAAAAAGACCTCCCCAATGAGAGCAAACAGGAGGATCGAAAACCCAGGATATGTTCCGCTTTGAAAGCTCAGAACCAATAGCCGCCTGGTTTTGAGACAGGAAACACTCTAACTCCTTCAGGTAATTGTTGGCACCGATGTAATTTTGACCGCAATCGGATCAGATTAGGCGAGGTACACCACGACGCGACACGAATCGGGAAAAGGCCGCAATGAAGGCTTCAGTAGTTAGGTCTGACACAACCTCAAGGTGAACGGCTTTAGTGGAAAGGCAGACAAATACACACAGGTAACTTTTCACTAACCTTTTGTTCCTATAGGCCTGGACTTTGGTAAAAAAGGGTCCTGCAAAATCGGTACCTACACCGTCAAACGGTCTAGCAGCCTTGACGCGGTCTTTAGGTAGGTCACCCATGAAGGGTTGAGATACAGCCGCCTTGAGACGATAACAGGGAAGGCATTTAAAAATCACGTGCTGAATAGCTCTGCGTGCAGACAAAATCCAAAACTCTCTATTTAACATGGCAAGAATTGCATTAACACCTGCATGAGCATTCTCGCGATGGTAATGTGAAATAAAGATGTTCACGAAATTACCATTCTTAGGTAGAAGAAGGGGATAGCGCATCAAAGGATAGATCGGAGTTTCGTAATCGGCCTCCAACTCGAATTAGGTCTCCGTCATCCAGAAATAAATTTAATTTTCTCAGGGAGTTAGTGATAGGATCGCCACGCCGTAAGCGATCAAGTTCATCAGAAAAGGAGGTAAATTGAACAATTTTCAGTAAAAACAAAAGGGAATCTCTCCGTTCCTCAGGGCTCAGGTAGGACGAGTAAGATTTAGGACATAAAAACCGCCTTAGGTAACAAGTCACGTTTATTAGCTTGTTGAAAGAACTATACCGCTCTAATAAGAATGAGGGATCCGGGGTAGGAACATCGGCAAAGACTACTAAACAACGCAGTCCAGGGAGATCACTACTTGGGTTAGGTTCCGAAATACCGGGCCAGTTGTCAGGAGACTGCGTCAACCACAAAGGTGAAAACCAAAGGGAGTGGTCGATCAGTCGGGTGACTGACATACCTCTCGATGCACAGTCACTAGGGTTCATGAAGCCTGGGACGTGCCTCCATTCACTAGATGTAGGACTATTATTAATCTGGGAGACACGATTAGCCTCAAAAGTCTGAAGGAGGTGAGGAGTGGTTTTTAACCAACACAACACGATTTTACTATCCGTCCAACTATGGATTGAAGTCAACCCAGACGACCTTTGCAGACAAAGAGCGACGTGATGAAGTAATTTAGAGAGGAGGGTAGCTCCCAACAATTCCAACTTGGGAATTGTTAGACGGGTCCGAACAGGGGCAACATTAGATTTAGCCATAACAAGATGGACGGAGCAAACACCAGACGGAAGTTCCGCACGTAAATAAACAGCGGCAGCATATCCCAATTCAGAAGCATCACAGAACCCATGTAGGGATAAGGAGGAGGAACCTCTGGGAAGAATGTGTCGGGGAATGGCCACTTCACAAACCTTCGCTAGGTCCTGAACAAATGCAGTCCACTCTAAAGACAGGGGTTCATTTAAAGGATCATCCCAGGATAAGCCTGACATCCATAAGCGTTGGATAAATTCCTTAGCCTTAAATACGACGGGAGATATCCAGCCACAAGGGTCATACATACGGGCAATCAAAGATAAAACTTTGCGTTTTGTAATAACTGCATCACGGGTATCACAGGTATAATTGTAGGTAAATGAGTCACTCACAGGATTGTATTGCACACCTAACACCTAAAATAGCGACAGTCTGAGGATTATCTGGGTCTGAGAATGAATGAGGAAGTTGCAAATGATCCGGGGGCATATCATCTAGGAGCTCGGGCCTGTTACTAATCCACTTACGGAGTTCATAACCACCAGAGGCCATTATTCCTATAAGCTCAGTTTTCAAAGCCCGGGCAGACGCAATAGTATCAGCACCAGTAAGACAATCGTCGACATAAATATCTCTCTCAAGGACTTCAGCAACTCGAGGGAAGGTAAGTCTCTCTTGTTCAGCGAGCTCAAGAAGGGCACGAATTGCAATGAATGGACTGGAACGAAGACCATAGGTATTGGTATTAAGTTCATAGGCAAGAAGTGGCTGAGAGGGATCCTCACGCCAAAGCACAAGTTGGTACCTTCTATTATCAGGATGTACCCAAGTCATACGAAACATCATACGAATATCTGTTACAAACACTACCTCGTGCCTGCGGAAATTTAGGAGGATGTGAGAAATATCTTGCTGAAGCTTAGGGCCTGTATGTAAACATTGATTCAGGGACACTTTAGAGGACGTAGGACTACCAGCATCGAACACAACACGTATTTTGTCACTAACAGACTTAAAAATTCCATGATGAGGGATAAAATAATGTTCCCGGGTCGAGTTATATGAAGAAAGGGACATATGGTTTAGGTCAAGGTACTCACGCATAAAGGAAATATATTTCTCTCGAAAATTAGGATTGGCTTGCAAACGCTTCTCAAGATTATGGAATCGCCGTAAGGCATTGGTTTTAGAATCACCGAGAGGCGGACGATCACGAAGAAAAGGGAGTCCAACCATAAATCAACCATCGCTTTCACGAGCGGTAGTTGCTTTAAAAAAGGTTTCACACTCTATATCCAAGGGGTTCGCAACTGGAGATTGGGGGGCCTCTTCGATTTTCCAGAATTTTTCAACTATTTGGGACAGCGAGACTCCAGTCATGGGGGTTTCCAAATCAGTAAATCCTCCATAAACACAGGACATAACCAAATATCGTCGAGATAGCAGTAAGGCCATCAGGGGACACAAACAACTCGGACCTTAAAAGGCGACCAATGACGTCAGCTCCAAGAAGTACACTTATAGTACCAGGTTTGTAAAATAAAGGGTCAGCAAGAGGGAGGCGCTTAGTACAGGTAATTACACTTTTAGGTAAGTCTACCTCTGGGAGGGTACCAGCAATCACATCAACAACTATTGCACTGGTAGAGATTTCTGGAAAGGCAGAATTAACTGGCTTAAATGAAAAGGATACAATGCCCGGGGAGTTAATCGCTTGAACATTACCTATTCCACGAACAGGAACTGGAGAAGGAATGATAGGTAAGTTCATGTGGTCAACAACAAGCTCAGTAGTAAGAAGGCAGCCCTGAGCACCAGTGTCACATAAGGCACGCGCTTCCACATAATATCCAGACGAGGTTTTAACATGAATCAAGGCCGTAGGTAAAAGAACGAGAGAATTGCGAGGTAAAGATGTAAAAGCGGGTATGGAAGGGGGGCTATCTAGTCAGAATTGTGGGGCCTCATTGTACTTATGATGAAATGCACGTTCAGCCTGGGTTCTTTGACCTAGAGGGGCATTATAAGTACAGTTACCGTTGGGTGCAGGTGGGGATCACCCGCCCGAACGGGGAGGTGATGCTCTACGGGAATCACGAGGGGGCGGGGTACGAACACGGTGCCATTCAGTACGTGGGGGTGACACACGGTCCGTTAAGTGACTTTGTGGAGATTGCCGCGGTTGGTTAGAAGCTAAGGCCGCGACGTCTCGGTATGAGCGCTCGCGATCGTAATTCACAGGAAATGAGTCATCATAACACAGTGACGTGTGATGACTGGAACGGCGGCACGTGCGACAGCGATAATTTCGTGTGCATTGGGATATGGAGTGTTTATCCAGGCATCGATAGGACAGTCGGGCTTCTTTTACAAAAGTAACACGTTGACGTGTAGGAAGGCAAATAAAATCGGGACACTCGCGTAAGTAATGCGAAGTACTATTACAAAGGTGACATTTAGATGTCGTCGCAAAAGTAACAAAGGCTCTCGCAGGAGGTGGGAAACGCGCGTTAGGTTTAGGCAAACGAAGGGAGCTTACAGTAGGAGGGGTAGTAGTGTCAACGACAGAAACACTACCTACATTGTCGTGGTGCCTACATTCATCCTCAAGAAAGGTAATAAGATGATCAAAAGTAGGGAGTTGATTAGGATTATCGCCATAACGACGTTCAAATCTCGATTTTAACTCTGAAGGCAGTTTAGCAAGGCATAAGTGAACTAATAGGTACGACCAATGTTTAACAGGAAGTTTCAATCTCTCTAAGCATCGATAAGTCGAAAGCAGGGGGTTCAGGAAAGACACACGTAACCCGGAAAGTTTAGGCGTTATAATAGGGAGCATCATTATTTGAGCTATGTGGGTATCCGCTAAAACACGAAGGTTATGGTACCTACGTTTCAAGAGGTCACGGGCCACGGTGTAATTGCCCGCCTCAATCTTGAGGTGTTGTATCAATCGACGAGGTTCATCCGAAAAGGCTCCTACTAAATAGTGTAGCTTCAAAGTCGGGGTAAGGCTAGGCTGGTTGTCAACCACGCTATCAAACTGGTCTATAAAACTGATCCAACTATCGGGACGGCCATCAAACTTAGGTATAGGTAGGTCAGGTAACTTACTAGCCGGGTTATCAATAGCCAGGGATTTATTCTCCTTGAAGGGGGTGCTAGTACGGGACGTCTCAAATTGGTGAGGTCGTATTTCGTCTAACTAAATTTTTAAGTCGTCTACTTTGTCCCTTACTACGCGCATCTCGTTCTTAATTTGCACATATTCTTGTTCATAAATCGCAGGATCGAGATTACCTAACAGCTTAAAACAAGCGGAAGAAAACTTATCGCACATAAATGGCAGGTCGGAAAGACGCACTCGCATACGATTGGAGGAAAAGGTCTCAAGAACTCGGTGGGAATGATCAACCCAGTCACTAATATAACGGAGTTCACCTATAGCTTCACGGTATTCAGCTGTATCCGTGTAAAGTACGGCCCTTACGGTCTCGTTGCCGGTTTCGGTATTCGACATTTTATTTACTTTAAATCGCAAGAAACAAGGTAGGTAAATTAAACTCACAAAAGATTCCAATAGGATGCGTAAAGGAACAAATAGTAAGGGACGGCGCAGATGCACCGGGTATAGCAAACGTAACTCGTAAACAACTCGCACGCGGTCACGCGGTAATGGCGTGATCAATAGGGAAACAAAACGCTCGCGCACCTCACTTGCACACAAAGGGTAGGTAATTAACGCGCTAATCGATTTAATCGACACTTATGTAAAAGGGGTTGTACTCGAATGTTATTAAGGAATTTACTGTAAATAGGTTAGGTATATGACGAGACGTTTTGTTCAAATTACAAAGGAAAGTAGCAAATAAATAACTCTCAATTGAACAAATTACGTTACTAATAAGGGGTCCTAATAAAAAACTACGCTCTGCTACCAAAATGTTTGAGAGTTTAGGCAGTGGATTACACGTGGAGGGCGACAATGATAGGTGGAAAATCAGTCAGGTCTGAGCACTTATAGCTAGGTACTTGCCACATCAGCTTTCAGGGTTCAGGTATCATTTAACAGGCCACAATCACTCGAAATGTCTGTAAGGAGCTTCACAGGATACACACGCGGCGAAAGTACTCTGGTCAGTCTAGTACATGTGTCATAGGTAACGTCACGATGTCGACTCGATCTTCGGGGTTCTCACGGTACGTTTTAAACAAATAAAAATAATGCAGGTATGCGTGTGAGTGTGCGCGGCGTAGTATCAATAGGGTACACAAACAAATCAAAATATTGTAGTAAACAATTCCAATTTACATACAAATTTCAATAGAGAAGATGGTTGGAAAGTTCCACCGGCATGGGATCCTATTCTAGCAAAAACCAAAGCAACACCTCGCACTGCAAGATCTCAAGACACGGTTAGCTATTTCTGTGTAAATAGGAACGTAAATTAATATTAATGAGTGACGGTAGTTTAATTTTTCAAAACTTTGTAATGACAAATAATACCTTAGTCTCCCTGTGACCACAAACGCTGTAAAGTGTTCGAAACGTCAGGTTTTAAATAAAATGTAAATAAATCGCGAAGTAATCCGTAAAATTGTGTTTTAATGAGTTCAACAATTCGCGCAAACGTAAGAAACAAATATAATATTAATAAGTTCGATTCTCTTTGAAGATCGTTAAGACTTATCAGAATCAGAATCAGAATATTTATTTGCATAAAAACACAGTATTTGAAGATGGTACATACGGGTCAATTAGTGGACATGTTTTGCCATTTAAAACAGCATGCAAAATTTAAGCATTGACATAATATTAAATAAGTAATGTCATTAATTAAATACAAATGTGCTATAAAATTACATTGGAAAAATATATTAAAATCATATTAAATAAATTAAATCATGTCAATAAAGTCGTCCATGTCATATATTCTTTCATCAATAAGCCACCTATAAAGTTTTGATTTGAATTGTACAATGTTTAGGTTTTTGATGTCTTCTGGAATCTTATTATATATTTTTAGGCACATTATCAGGCAGCTCTTTTTGTATTTAGCAGACTTTTATTTAGCAAGCTTATTAGGATCCCTTTGCAGTCTCGCGTTCCTGTCAATTGCTTTCACAAACATATTGGTATTTTTCTTCACAAAACAGCTTATTTCAAAAATATACAATGCCGGTAGCGGGAGTAAAGGAGGACGCAAGGGTTTCTATGAAACCCGGTACCCGCTCCAATAACGATGTGTGATATACTCGTATCATTAGAAAGGTATCATCTTGTAGAACAAGAATTGGTATGGCGCTTGTCTTGATTTATTGTCCGATTTGATTACCAGCCTAAAATAAGTTCAACAAAATAAAGTCTAGTAATGTAGATTTTCCATTAACAAAATGAAATCAAATATGATTAATGTATAGTATGTTTAGTTATGTTCATTAATATAACATTTTTTAGTAATAAATAGAAAAAATACATGATGGACGCAGCTTAATTATATATGAGATTTCATTACAAAATTATTAAACAATGAATTAAATAAATGAAGTAGGCTTTATGAAACATTATTATCTACTAACACATTATTAGGGCAGGGCATAAAGCAGGAGCCTCATAGTCAAGTTTTTCTGCGAGATAACGGTGTCCCAGAAGAAGAGAAATGTCTGTCATGCCTCCTTGCTCTCTAATATTCGAGATATGACTGTCCTAATGGTCAAGTCACCTTCCAACGTCCTCTTTTCGGATGTCACACTCAGTCTAGGTACCACTTGATAGAAAACCCCATTCCCGCAGTATCCACCTATCCCCGCTGACATGCCATAGTCTAGCATGCCATTGTAACTTTTGTTCAGGTTACTAAGAGCTAGTATCCAAATACGTAACACACATTGCTTTTGGAAGTAGGTACCATAAGTATGTAGTTGCTATTACTAATTCTCAGATTTTAGTAGGTACTGTGTAGCTGTTACCGGATGAACGATCGAAACTTGGTGCCCTGTAGTAACGTTTATTTAGGTAACTAATAGTCATCCAACGGCGTATCAAATATTGGTGATGGCTACTATGAGTAGGTACTGTTCTTATTCTAAGACTTTAACACCATGTAGCTCAGAACGGACTAACGATCGGAATTCGGCGCAATAGTAACTTTTATTTAGGTTACTAAGAGCTATCCAACAACGTATCATACATTGCTATTGGTGGTGGTTACCAAAAGTTGGTGCTAGTTCTTATTCTGAGACTTTAATAGCGTATAGGTCTAAACGGACTAACGATGGAAAATTGGCACCATAGTAACCTTTAATTAGGACACTAAGAGCTATCCAACGACGTATCAGACATTGCTATTGGTGGTAGTTACAAAAAGAAGATGCACTAGCACCTCTTATCCCGAGAGTTTAATACCGTATAGCTCAGAATAGACTAACGATCGGAACTTGGCGCCATAGTAACCTTTAGTCAGGATACTAAGAGCTACCTAACGACGTATCTTGCATTGCTGTTGGTGGTAGTTTCTAAAAGTAGGAGCTAGTTCGTTTTCTGAGACTTTAATACCGTACAGCTCTGAACGGACTAACGATCGGAACTTGGCGCCATAGTAACTTTCATTCAGGTTACTAAGAGCTGTCTAACGACGTATCACACATTGCTATTGGAGGTGGGTACCAATAATTGCATCATCCTTTAAACAAACAAATGCTGTTCTACAAGACACGTCAGGTGGTATGCCACAGATTGCCCGGATACACCTTTTTTGGGCTTTTTTTGGGCTGAACGCTTTTAGTATATCTGTGCTATTTCCCCACGCTATTAACCCGTATCGCAAAATTGAAGCTAAGTACGCGTGGTATGTAATAAGTGCCGTTTGCAGGTTTGTCACTTTCCTCATTTTGTTGAGGGCCTAGGCAAAGCTATAAATACGGTTACACAAAGTTTCTATGTGTAATTTCCAATTTAGATCTTGATCTATAACTAAGTACTCCCAGAAACTTGGTAGACGTAATTTCCTTTATTTTATCAATATTTAAATTAAATTTGAATTTTTCGTGTTTAGACTGATTAAATTTTATAAAATGTGATTTATCTAGATTGAGTTTTAAGTTGTTTACGTCTAGCCATTACTTACTCGACTTACTTCGCGCTGCACCCCCTTAAGAGCAAGAAGAACCCCTAAGAAAGCAAGGAAGTATATTCGACAATTCCCTTATATGAATTTGTCACTGCTATATCACTTAATAAATATGGGACGGCTAATTTGGAATTACTGTTGGATGGTGACATGACATAGGGCTCAATTGCGATGCGCCCTGTCTAAGATTAAATTCTGGTTCAGTCTCTCTCTTTCTTTATCAAACAAACGAATAGAGGCAGACTACAATAATATAGAAACGTCAAATCAAGTGATGCGATTCCTAACGTATTTGTACAAGTTTTTGCGTGTTTTCGTCTAACTTTAGACGTCATCGAATGACATCCCTACTAAATTGTCTATGGGTTCTCTAATTTCCTTAGCAACCGACAGCTGTTTATTCTGACGTTTCTAAATTAATATAGTATGTCTCTTTTCGTTTGTTTGGCAGCGAAAGAGTGAGACTGAACCTAAATGTAATCTTAGACAGGGCGCATTAAAATTGAGCCCATAGTGGAGACAAACATTTCAAATTAGCGGTCTCTTGTATTCGAGTGTTTTATCATTGGCATAATCATTATTACAAGGGGGTATATAAATACAGTGAACGCACGCGTAGTTCACTGACAGTATATGGCACTGTCAATGGCCTACTTACCTATATTTTTTTTCACAGAACCTCCTTATTAGTAAACCTTAAAATCAATTCAAACTGACATTCTGCCAGAAAACTGTCAAATTAAGATGCGGAAACAAACAAACAATCTCGCTTTTTATAAAATTATGCTGTAGTTTATTTTTTCTTTCTCTTGCTCTGTGATCATCTTGAAAGCAAAAGAAGATCCTGGCTTAGTAAAACTGTGTACTGAAGTGGTAGAAACCACACCCTGTATACATATGCTGAGGATATATGTTCACTGCAAGCAAGGACTTGAATGTTGAAATATACTTCCTGGGTTTGCTAGTCTTCATATAAGAACTTGGGTTCAGCCCATGATTGTGAAGAATTGTATTTATGTAAGTTACTGTTACATCCTAATAAGCATCCTAAGGATACACTCAGACCCATCTTCGTCGTGTTAAGCGTCTTTGGCGTATTGGCTATCAGGTTGCCTCTCATGCGGGAGGAACCGGGTTTGATCCCACGTGCAACCGACTGTGCAAGTTATATTAGTTGTATCACTAACCGATGCTCTTGAGGAAAAACATCGTGAGGAATCCCGCACATGGTGGCGACAATGTGTAACCGTGGCCCAAGCTGTTCAGGTTCCTCTGTTAATAGGGTCACGGAGGTAAAATGGCAGTCGCTCCACTGTAATTACCTGATCTGCCAAATCCTGGATCATGATCCAAAGTGGACCCTGGGCCCTCGCGTGCGGTTGCACTACTGGCATAACACTAAGACGATTATTGATTACTATCTCAATTTTTATGAGCAGGCCCCAATAGATATTAGTTGCAGTCCGGACTTCTGATATTTCTAGACTTACTAAGAATTGAATACTACCAAAATTAAAGGATTCATCACGTTAAGTACCCACATTTCCAAGTTAAATTAGATTAAGGTGCTCAATAGATATTTCATAGTTTACCCAATATAACGTTTTATACCACTATAGAAGTATTTCGCATAGAGAAACATAATCTGTGAAGTGTAGCACTTGCGACAGCGCAGTGACATTTGCAATGTTCTTTGACATCACAGATTATGTATTTCAATTCCGCGTAAGTGGTCTAACCCACTTAATTCACCATCTTATTTGTAGTATTCTAACTAGGATCCTTACAGTGTTATTTTATTTTTATTTAAAAATGGAAGGTTCCTAGTCCTACCTTTCCTAGTTAGCAGCCTAAGACCCGAGTTTATCAATCCTTAAACAGCCAGTAAAAGTAGATTGAGGATTAATTTGACAGAATTCCCATTCAAAATATGTCAAACAATTCTAAGCCGGCTGATTAAAAAATAAACGTGTTGGTGAACTCCAAGCTATGTAGGATCCTCGTTAAAATGCTACAAATAGTAAGTGCTTAACCCGCACGGCTCTAAAAACGCCCTATTTAATTTCATCAGACAAGTTTTAAATTCTTCTTGCAGAAACAAATAATCAGTTGAAAACATCATTCAAGGAAGAAGAGTCGTTAACAAAGAACTTTCTAAACAACATATAATTAAAAGAAGCAGGAGGCGTTTACCAAAAACATCTTAGCAACATACGAGTCTAAGTCCGTCTCTAAAGAAAGGTTGTCTAACACAAAACGCAAAATGATGCAAGCGACGCCCATTCCGGCTGCGCCCACGCAGCCGTTCACTGAAGTGTTCAAACCGATCGAAGTAGAGCCGACAGTTGAAGTTCAAGAGGAGGTTGAAGTGAGTTTAATTTAATTTGAAAGATCAACACTAAATAGTAGCAAAGAATAAGTACTAGTACTTCGTACGGAAGTTAGACTTTGCAATGAAATTCAAAGAAATTATCTACTCAATGTCGTCAACGATATGGTGTAATTTAGTTTAACCTACAGAAATCCACTCTGGAATATGATTCATAATACACTAAACCTATTCAGTGACGTACTAGCTTGCGACGCGATAGGGTTGACTGCTACAAGAAGCTACTAACGCCATCTAGCGAACCTTTCTAGCACTTTATTCATGCTCGTCTAGCCAGCAACGTAGTGCCGCGCGCCGCCAGTGAATAAAACGCGCTAGGGTGTCGCTGCTCGCTCGCAACACCCATGTTGATTAGCCCATCACGGTAGGTCGACGCACGTAGGTATGTTTTTGTTACCTACACGGGAAGTTACACAGGCCTCATAATGGTTAAAATTGGCCAAGTGCGAGTCGGACCAGGCCAAAATGTAGAGTTCCGTAGATGCCCGTCATTTTGATGGGTTTTCTAAACAGCTATTACAATATTTTCCCTTCTCCATCAACAACTTATATAATATTAATCGCTAATCGCTATTCACATACTCCGTCTTCCTGCCTTACAAAGGAAGTGTTGACCCTGCCGCGAGTGCTCGAAGACCTGTCGTCAGTGGATCGGCTCGTTATCACCAAGAGGCTCCGAGTGAAGAATGTGCTGTTCCTCAGAGGCAAGAAAAACAGGTTCTACGTCCGGACACCTGATCAGAACCTTGTTTACACTGTTGAGGAGGAGAACAGGTGAGATAACTCTTCGCGTCCCCAATTTCGGGTAGCTTCGTCGCATTGGGTCAGAAATAGTCTTCGTCCAATCAAATCTTAGTCAAGGGTACTACTGCACGTACAAAAAAATTCGACAGTCTTTAGGTGTTATTTGAAACCACGACCCTTCGCTAAGCCAACCTGCCGGCTCACGGGCGCAGCAAGCAGTTACGAAAATTCTTTGAGTGACTATAGTTCGATCGCTTATCTGAGACATCGCCTGCAGGTGCTGGGGTCAACGAGAAAGGGGGTTCTGAGCGGTTTGGGTGGCGGGCGCTTGTGATTTGTTTGGGGGATTTGAATTTTGAAGTTCGCATTCTCTTCAAAATTCAAATTACCCAATTTAATCCCTGTTCCCGTCTACACTTGAGAGGTCTAAGATAAGCAGTAGGACTATAGCGTCTCAGTCTAAGTTTGGGAGCATTTGCCTGATTAACTAAGGGTCGTGGGATCGAATCCAACCTGAAGATGGTCTATGAGTTTTTTAATGTAATATTAACTTGAATTTTATCACGTTTCTGCTCCACCCAGCTGGTGGGTGGGCTACTTCTGCTACGGCTTGCGGCCTCTCCAGCTACACGTCAACAATAGCCTGGGCCGGGAGGTGATGAGGATAAACAGGCCGTTCGCCTGCACAGGGAGGATTTTCCCCTGCCAGATGCAGCACCTCCAGGTAACTATATCGGTCGATCCGACCCAAAACTCGTACCTAAAAGCCGATGAGTTACACAAGGATATACAGGGTTTTTCAATAGGCACAAGGTATCTCAGCCGACGGCAGCCATTTGACTTTTAGCGCGTATTTTTGGCAGATGTGTTATTAAGGCTTCAGATCACCGCCACCGGTGGTGGTAGCGCGCCTCGCCCTTTGGTCTTGCGCAAACGAAGGTGATCTGTGGCCGCTACAATTTACACTGGTCTTACACCAGGTCACCTGGTCTACAGTCTATAGATCCTTCGAAAGATGTTTTGTTAAAATAGCATGTGGTCGCCACCGGTGGCGTGTCGCGAACACTGAGTCGCGAGGGGACGCTTCACGTGTGACTCCATACAAAACGTATTAAAAATAATGAAAACAGCTTATCGCTAGCCACCCGTGGCATGGTCGGTGGCTTTCGACAAGCTGTTTACATTAATTTCAAAATGTCGCCGCTCATGTGAATCGAGTGGCGGCCACATGCCATTTTGACTAAACATCTTTTACGGGATCTAGCAGATGAGTGTCAATTGTAGCGGCCACCGAGCACCTTTCGTTTGCGCGTGACATTAGGGTATGGCGCACGACAGCCACCGCTGGCGGTGGTTGGTGGCCCATCTGCGCGAAACCTAACATTTACAAGGCAATGGTGGTTGAAAAGTTGGAGATTTTACCGGATGGCTCGCGGTATTTAATCTCCTGAAGTGAGTGGAATTGCCCTGTGCATCCCAAACTGAGCCAGCTTGGACTGGTATGGAAATAAGGGACCGTAGGCCACAAGGGGGTGAAATTCCATGAGAATGGGATGGTAGAAATCAGGACTTAAAAACTGACAGTTTCATGCAATATCTACAGATCGTTACAGCAAGTGTGGTTCACATTAACATAACTTTATATTCAGCATTTAAAGACCTTCCCCCTTACTAATAATGATTTTGACATTGCTATAACACTTATATAAATATGAAACGGCTAATTTGGAATGTTTCTTGCCTCTGTGTAATATCAACCATTTGTCATCACTTTTAAACAAGTCCTCTTATATTATACGAGTGTAAAGTGGGGTAAAGTCGCCCTAGGATCTCCCATTAATTCTCGATCTAGATCTCCATGCCTTTATTCCACATCTTGGGCGGATGATGTTCCATTGATCTAAATAGACAGTAATCTCTGCAGGTATTCTCTCCACCTGGAAACAGTATCGGCACTATTGAACAGCAGTGGTCGGCCGTACGACCGGTCTACCTGGTCAAGAACAACGATGGCGACAACCTGTTCTGGATCCAAGGTACCTATACTTAGAAACTCACCCCTATATTCATTCAACTTATCAGACATCTTATATGTAGCACGGACGACTCAGCCGAGGCGACAACATCTCCTGAGGATGCCGCGTGGAGTGGCGAAACGCGTCGAGGTTTCTTGCACGTTGGTGTTGGTAACTAACAACTGCATTAGCTGTAGTGCATGCGTATTGAGGGAGGGAGGGCGGTGCATTCTACATTTGCCTGAACTGGCTCTCAACGTAATTGCGGTTGGTGTGGTTTTGGTGCCTGCGCTAGCGTGTCTTAACGGAAATTTAAAGCAAAATAATTGTATTTTATTTTTCCCATTTCTTCTTTCTTACTCTTCTCCCTTTCAGGTCCCCTCATCACGGTGAGCTGTTTCAATGACGTCCAGTTCCAAATCATGCGCAACGACGGCACGCACGTCGGCGCCACGTGCAAGCGCTGGCAGGGGCTCGCGCACGCCCTGTTCATGGCTCCGGTTTCTGACAGGTTGGTGGTGTACTGCTAGCTGACCAAGGAGTTCAAGCCTCTAACGGGCTTTGTCGAGCGCTGAAGTAGCAAGTTTCTCGAATGGAGACCACGTCTTGGGAAACGCAGTGTTGGACCCTAGTAGGGTCCAACACTGTGGTGTGGTGGGTGGACCGATGACCTAAGGAAGGTGACCGGTGGTGGCTGGATGCGAGTAGCAGAGGACCACGAAAGTTGGCGCAGTCTTGGAGAGGCTTATATCCAGCAGTGGACTGCAATAGCCTGATATGAACGGGCTTTGTCCGATATAGCTGGATTATTTTAAACGAAAAGGTACAAATTCGATAGCCACTGTAAATTACAACTGTTGGCCGCACTGTTCGAGATTTAGTAAGACGTTAGCGACTTCCTTCAGTAACTGAACTGGTCGGAGCTGCACTACTGGATCTAGAACAGTTAGGCTATGATCTTCCTCGACTCTTCTTCTTCCTCTACACACAAGCCTCAATCAGTGCATTATATTTTCATGTAATCCGGACCATTTACGGCTTACATGAATATCTAAAACGAAATCCAATTTGGATGCACAGTGATTGGATTCAAAATTTTTTAAAAGCCGCTAAGCTGTTTCCAAAAAAAAGTGGAGCCAAGCTGTGACGGAATGGTACCCAAGAGATGGGAAGCGCAGTCGCAGTAGACCATCTGTCAGATGGGAGGACGACATGAAACTGACAGCAGGTCCAAACTGGAGAAGAGTTGCAAGAGATAGGACTCAATGAAAGGCGTTAGAGGAGGCCTATGCCAAGAGGCACACTGAAATCAGGGATATCCTATAAATAAGTAAGAAAATACTATGTATTGTAATCCTTGTTTTCAGAAATAAAGGCTTATTGTCTATACTATAATAAAACTGTAAAACCGATGAGTTGACATTGAGTATTTTTACCAAAAACTAATTGAGGGTGATGTTAAAATAGTAACAGAATAGGAATCTACAACTTTTAATTTTTTTGTCTGTTTGTCCGTTTGTCTGTTTGTCTGTATGTACACGCTAATCTCCGAAACTACTGAACGGATTTGAATGAAACTTTTTTTATTATGTAGCTATTGAGTCTAGGCAAATACTGTAGTCCGTGCCAATCACACGTCTTAGACGACTCATCGTATAAAATAGCGATAATCCCGACCTATCGCTGATTTCATAATACCACGGCCCGTCCGAGAACGAGACAACTCTAAAACATCAAAATTTAAGTAATAGTTTCGCAATTTTGTAAATAAAACACAGATTTAGTTATTAAAATAAATTTTCTTATAATTTACGTATTGAAAGTCTTTAAGCAGTTACTTGGTTTTAATTTAAAAACTTGGTTAATTGACATTACTTTTACCACAAATATAAACACAATAATTAGAAATAATTTTTTTTCCATAAAGAATTAACAGTAGTTGACCATTCATAGATATTTATCATTATATAATTTTGACTTCAAAAATGATAAATTATGACTTATTGCACTTAACCGTTAGTGGTTTGAAAGGTCAGGGGTGCTATACCTGTACGCTATTTTGTAATGGCTCACCCGGTGCGGTATAATTAGATTTTTTTAATTTACGAATTTCGGAAGTGTTCACGTGTTATTATCAGTCGTTATTTTGTGATAAGTTTCTGTTATTGTTCTTTGTTACGTTTGTGTTTGTTTTATTTTGTTGCTGTTTTCTCCATTCTTTACTTATTATAAGTGAAGATGGAACCTGAGAAGAATAAAAAGAGGCGTAAAAGAATCCTCGAACCGCATGCAGGTTAGTTTGAATAATTTACCTTTACAATATGTTTTGCTATCATCGTAATTCCATTTGAACACAAGTTTGAACGATGTTTTTAAGTATAAAGTGATTGTTAGAGCTTTTACACACGAACATAAGTTTGCTATCGACGTATATAACTGCAGCCGACGTTAGAAGTCGGCGGCTAAGTGTCGACATGCCGTCGACGTGCTGTCGACGCATTGGCGGCTGCCGCCGGCTGATGTTGACAGCTAGCCGCGTCTGTCATTTGACCGTCGAATGCAGTTAGTCCAGGAGCTAGGACGTGCACAAAATGAGCCTAATAGAAGAAATTGCGAAAAGCGAGTCGTTGCTCCGCTGAAATACTTTTTCGCATGATGGTATCTCGGCGAGATAGTGAGTTTTTTAAAATGGTCGTCAGCTCATCAAAGACGTCTTAGACGACTTACACAGCTAACTATGCATTGTCATCCAAGCTAAACCTGTATACAACATTTCAGCTCATCGGATATCTGCTCAATAATTATAATCGAGGACTCCAAGAAAACCCCTTTTCTTTACAGTCGTATACCTCATGACTGAGGGTCGTAATCATTATGTGGAATGAAACACACTAGACTTTCTTGGCAATATTTATTGGAATGGTTTGCCATTACCTTCTCCATCTCACACACTAGCCACCAGTGTGCAGGTTTTTCCTCAGGGTGTTTTCCTTCACCGTTTTCACCGCATGGGTTTTAACACGCCTTTTTTTCACGCAAAGAAAACCTAATACACCAAATTTCTAAACGGATCGGAGCAACGGAGTTAAACTCGCATGCTTATTCTCTGCAAGTCCTTTCGTTTGCTTCCCATATTGCAGGAAAGATAAAAAAACTTAGTTCGCAATCTTTAGGAGTCCGCCATATTGGATTTGGAATGACGTCACCCTATTTATTGAGTTATTCTCAGTGAGCCTTTTCATTTGATACCAATATTGTAGGAGTACATTTAGAAGTCGACCATATTGGTTTTAGTAACGTAACTTTATTTTTTAAGTTACTCTCAGCAAGCCCTTTCATTTCATATTCATACCCATATTGTAGAAATGCATTGAAAATAACGAGCCCGCCATCTTGGATGCTCCGCCATGTTGAATTAAGAATGACGTCACACATCTTACCATGCATTGTCATCCAAACTAAACGTGTATGCAAAATTTCAGCTTAATCGGTTAAAGATATCTGCAAAAAAATTGAATTTTTGAATAATACCTACCAACTGCTCTCGCGATAATAACGCTGAATATAGAAAAATACATTTTTTTATTAATAATGAATGATGCAACTATTTTTATTTCATTATTCATGTCCAGTTACATAAAATGTCGGCTGTCCCTCAGCATATTGCTTGTTTTGTAATGCAGTAGCCAAATGTTTGTAATACATGTCAATTTTTTGGGTCAAGGTCGTCTCGTACCAATAAACGTTTGTTTACACAGACTTCTATCGCTACGCCTTGTGTTTTGGTTCGCCGCGATCCCGTATCGGCGTGAAGTGGTACAGGGGTGTCAATGACCTTTTGTGCAAGTTTAAATGGCACGGACTATAGGCTATAAATTATTTTGAAGATCGAAGTACCTGACGTGGAACCTTAGCAGTACACTTAAACTAAGAAAGATATAAAAGCAGCGCCTTAAGTAAAGTTAGATAGCGTGATGAGCATTTTCTATTGACGTACACAAATTGAAGGTCTGGAGCAACTGATATGGAACCCTAGCAGTTCAGCTCAACTACATACAAGAGATATGAACAGAGCGCCTTAAGGAACATTGTTCAGCGTGATGAGCATTTTCTATTGACGTCCACAAATTGAAGGTCTTAAGCAACTAATATAGCACCCTAGCATCTCAGCTCAACTATAAGAGATATGAATAGAGCGCCTTAGAGAACATTGTTAAGCGTGATGAGCATTTTCTATTGACGTACACGAATTGAAGTTCTTGAGCAATTGATATAGAACCCTAGCAGCTCAGCTCAACTTTAAGAAATATGAATAGAGCGCCGTAGGGAACATTGTTCAGCGTGATGAGCATTTTCTATTGACTTACACAAATTGCAGGTATGGAGCAATTAAATAAAGACATGAGCGATGATGCGTTTGTTAAAAACCCATTGATTAGCTTCATTTACATAGCCTCGCTCAGTCAGCTTAGGAAACGGTTTAGCGGCTTTTAAATGAATTTAATTGAATTGGACTTTGCATTCTCAGTTCTTAAATCTGCTAGAACTGCAGCCTTAGGCATCCCAATTTATTTGCTGTATGGTCATCATGATCAGAAGTCAGACCATTTCATTACAAATAATGTCGAGAGGTCAGAATTTGGATTCCGTGCGAATTCCAACGAAAATAGTTCGGCTTACAGGAATATCTACCCCATTGATTAAGGCTTTTCTTAGTGATCAGTGTGTAGAGGAAGAAGAAGGGTCTACGTTTTACGGAGAACTTGCGCGTTCACCTAAACAAACGTATTTTAGTGTCCGCATCCATCTTTGGTGGAAACACAGGCTAAGACTGGTCTTCCGTGGACAGATTCGGCGTGGCCTTCGAGCGAGGGTTGTCGGAGGTGGAAAAGGGTCTGCTGTTGGCTGCCACTCTCCTAATGGACTATATGTACTACGATGTCTGACCAATACACTATTTACTGTTATATGACTTTTATTTACCGGTAAATGTAGCGAATTATGTAACTTTGAATGAAATTATTTCATTCAATGTTGTGTTGCTAAAGATGGCCATTCACGGTCAGTTAAAAAGTAATAATCAGACTGATGTATGTCCATAATTTGATGTTTTAAATATCGGAACTAAAACCTTGGCCGTGGGTATAAGTACTAAAATAGTAACTAAACGCTAAAATATTTTCCAGAATCGCCTATATTTTACCAGTTCCAAGACCTTCTCGACCTTTTTGCCGTTCTAAAAAACCTAAAAGTCCCCATAGCGTTGAAAACTGACCCGTTTTGGTCACACTGAATGAAAGCCAGTTTAGAGATTTGTTTTAAGCTAGTGAGTGGGTCATCATTTATACTGATCATGAATGGCCAGCTTAACAGAGACACTGAAACTGTCAAATGGAACATTTTCAAACGATTTCAATCCATAATTGTTAGCAACAGAGTTACGTCATTAGCCCCAAGGTCCTACAAGTTTATGCGCGACCCTCCTGCGCCCCACAAGACGTGCGGGGAGTGAGGAAGTGCCAATCACACGCGACTGTCTAAGCAAATCCATTCCCCGCAACATCACCCGTCCCCCGCTGACGTCTAGCGTGCCTCGCCCCCCGCAACTCTGGTGACCGCAGAAAGGTTGCGAACGAACTTGTTGGATTATAGTTGAACCTATTTAATCAGGGCGCATGCCTCATATGGTTTTTGAAACCATTTGACTTAAAACGATCAACCTGTAGATATAATTTTTATAACTCAAGCAATTATTTTGCAAGTTTTTAAGAAATTAAATTGAATTTCGCTCACAAAAATTAATCGACTGTGTCATCCGGTGGGACTCGAACCCACGTCCCTCCGCTAACCGGGCGAATGCTCTTACGCCGGCCCTTATCTACAGGTTAAATTCAATTTAACCTGTAGATACTGCATGAAATGAGCCAGCAAGACATTTTCAATTTTGAAAATATTTTGGTGACTTTAAAACTAATGAATAAGTAGGTAACATACTCATTGTCGCTAAAACTTCAATGCTTTAATTTTTTTCTTAACAGTAATCGATTTCTGAACAGAACTAAATAGATGAACTACCACTTGAAGTTGTTGTGTTGTATGTTTAAGTTTTTTTAAATATTTACAAACACACCAATTACTTACCTGAACACATACAGTGAACTACATAAAAATGTAAACCTAAAAAACCTTGTGAAGTTTTTATTTTAGTTTTTGATTACGAGTTTGTTTTTTTACTTTACCTACTACGCCAAAACATTTATACTTTTAAAATATGCCGCTTGTCACTTCAATAAATAGTTACAAAGATCGTTAGTCATTCCGACATGCTCTGAATACCATTTTGAATAATGTCCATAAATTTCCAGAAATAATAAAAATCAAATTCGAACATAAAAATGCAAATCTAAATCCAAACCACGCGAATCTCAGTTTAATGTCAACGGAATTTACGTTTACATTCGCCCGAATAATTACTTATCGGACATTAATATTGAAATTAGGGGACACCGTTTGTTATACTTTAAATGCATTTTTCTCTTTTACACGCAAAAATGACGATTTCCCCTAAAAATTAATGTCCTGCACGCGGCCCACCCCTATTTGCATTGTATTTAAACTTTTTTGGAATCGGCAGATGTCTGCTGAATTTAATGGCGCGAGATTTTGACAGAACGTATAATTTTTGGCGCGCACAATGACAGCTCCGTTCAGAAATTCCAGAAAAAAGTGAATATCGGGTATTTTATTGAACCCTTTTCCAAAGGATTGCATTCAATTACACTATCACGCGTGCTAAAAAAAACATAATAAAGGGGTCCGTTTTACGCATTTTTGGAAAAAATACCGGGGTGTATGTAGGTCACTGGGTGTAGTACTTAGCGAATTAAAGTTTTTTATACTTTTTGGAAATAAAAAAGCGGCGCGCGTATGTCACGTGTTGCAAAGCAAGGGTTTAAAGACGACAATGGCTTTTTAGAAAATGATTTAGAGTTTTTTTGCGTTGACTGTAACGGATTTACTTTTTTTTGGAAACTGTATTTTTTCGTAAAATGTAACTTTTTGTTTGGTTTAATAATAAGGTCGAGGGGACGGCCGTGTCAAGATGCGCGATAGGAAAGTGATTGATTGCACTTATTATTATTTGATGCCAATAAAAAACGCATTTAAATGTTAGCCGTATTTAAAACAAGAAAGTTCAAAATTACGTAGGTATATTGTCAAGGATTTATAAGATTTTTTATTCAACTCGTTCACTATAAGACAGTAATAGGCAATCTTTTGTATCAAGCGGGCCATAGGTAACAAATAAAGTCGCAAGCCGCAGTGATAGATAGAAATAAAAAAAAACATAGATTAGCTAGGCAGTTACACCTAGAAAGGGCGCGAAACATTAAATTATAATGTTGTTTTGCTGCTTTATTTTAGCTCTCTCTCTCTCTCTCTCTTTTGTGCTAGTACCTGCCAAGTTTCAAATTATCCCGCGAGCCACCGGTTGCCAAAAAAATAGAAAGAATAGAGTATAAAACTATTTACTACTTATAGCATACAAGGCCTTTAAGTTAACGAACAAAAAAACCCAACGCCGATTTTACAACGTTTAATAATATTAAGCAACTAAATCGTGTCAATGACTATACAAAACTTAATGAATACAAAACATGATAGTTACTATGGATAGTAACGAAAATCATCCGCATTAAAATCCCTCACAACATTTTTGATCCAAAGTTCAAAAGTTACGCAGCGTATCGTTCCAAGTAGGGTTAACTTACCAAAAAATATTGACACCGCGGCTCTATACGACCTAACCCTCCCGATCCATGTTTTTTCAACATTTAACCCATTTTTCAACAATTTCTCATTTTTTCCCCCAAATTTCGCTTGACAGATGCACCCGTAACCCTCGTGACGATTTTTAATGCTTGTCGCTTTTTAATAAAAACTTTTTTTGTTAAAAAAAACAAGATTTTTTCCCTCCGACTAATCTAAAGCCGACAGTTGACGCGAACATAATCTTCAATTAAGAGTATTTTTGTCGTTTTTTCCTCGAAGGGACGTAATTGTGTGATTTATTTATTGATAATTTTCCGGGATAATAGGGTTAATGCACGTGCCGGTTTTTTTACGATTTCAAAATCGGGATAGACAGCAAAATTGCAACATAGGTATAAAATATAATATTTTGGGTTGACGACCTTCTTGGTGTAGTGGTCCGCGTTTCGGACTACAAAATCAGAGGTTGCGGGTTCGGATCCCGCTACCTCTGGTTTAGCAAACCGAGCGAACATTTGTACCTAAGTTATGGATGTATAAACTTATATAAGTATGTCTATCCGGATTCCTAGTCGCCATAGCACAAGCTCACGCTTAGTTTGGGGCTAGGTAATTGGTGTGTTTGTTGAAATAATTTATTTATTTAAAGGAACTTTACTGGTCAAGCGTGACACATTTTTGTAAAATACAGGTTGTGCCTAAAGCTTTAAACATTGATAATGATGATGATAATGATGTCAGCCTCCCAAACGTATCCATCGACGGCAACACCCTGAGATTCCGCGCAGATGAGCCACGGACCACAGTCACCTGTGGCTAGCGACAAACTGTTAACATTTCATCATCATCAAATTTAAGAGCTAGGCTCTTGTCGGTGAAGTTTTTTCCATTCCTCTCTGCTTTCCGCCCTTCTCTTAACCTCCTGATACGACCCGACATTTATCTTTTCTTTTATTTGCTGCATGTAGCTTATTTTTTGTCTTCCTCGCTTCCTTTTTCCTTCTATTCTGTTAACATTTATTTTATGTTAACATTTATATAAGCTTAAATAAGAAACCAAAAATTCGACTTTTGAACCCACGACGATTCGCGCGTGACGTTCAGCGAAACCCGTGTGCGAATTTTTGGTTTCTTATTTAAACTTATATAAAGAAAACAAGAAAATACATTTATTCGGCATCCACACACAGAAAGCTTACAAACAGAGATTAAAGGACTAGGTATTACAATGGTGAGTACCGAAAAGGCATCCGCTCAGCATTATTCGAGGTATCCGAGTAAACGGCATGCCTCGAAACTGATTTTCAGCGGATGTCTTGGGCAACGAGTTAACACAACACAGCACAGAAGAAGAAAATAAAACACAATGTACAAAAATAAAACAAAAAACCAAAAAGAATAAAAATAAAACAAAAAACCAAAGAATACTTATAAATTAATGAGGGATTTCCTGATAACCCAAAAATTGTAGTAGTACAGTAAATTTGCACTGTAAAGTGACCCTAGTAGGAAAGTTTTGGGGTAGTTCTGGTTTTTTCATTCCATATGTGTTTTGGGCTGCTAAATCTGAATCTGAGGTTTGCGGACAAAATTTCGTGACGCAACATTAAAAAAACCAGAATTTTATTTTATTTTATTTTAAAACCGTTTTTATTTTGCTTTTTTCCGGTTTTTTGCTTAAAACTCGAAAACTGTTAACTTTTAGTAAATGGTCTGTTTACAGAAATTAAAGTACTTAAAGTTCTCTATAAATATCACTTTTTTGGTTATTGTACAGACGAACCGTTCGGTCTCAAGTGCAAGTTGAAAATTGGCAATTTGTACCGGTGTGTCTGCAAAACCCACTTTTTAGATTTGTATTGAAAGGTTTTCTGTTAATTTCACCTTGTATTTAAGTTAATTAAAATAAAGACCGAGTCACACGGATTTAATTCACGTTTTGACCAGTACCAACTACTTTGGACCCTGCACCAAACTCAATACTCCGGTACATTTCATGTAAATGTAAAAAGGGCTGTCAAGGCAATTGTGGATGCAGGAAGGCGGGACTCTATTGTTCCCCAATATGCACATCATGCGAAGGACTGTGTAACAATGTTGATCCCCCAGAAGACAGCTCTGACATAGACGTAGAAGAAACTGAAGAAAGAGAGAGAGGTATGTTGGATCTCACAAGTTATTTTGTAGTCATTCATCTCTCCTTAATATATGATATGTGTCTCACCTCTTTTTATTTTCCAGGAGAACGACTCTCGACGCTGACGATGGAGCAATCAGACCCTAAGCCAGGGCCCGATGCCATCGAAGAACCTCAGTACGATGCGAAAGGTATGTTTAATCTCACAATCTATTTTGCAATCTTCATCTCCTTTTATTAAATGACTTAACTTTAAACTTTTATTTTCCAGTACAAGCAGAACCAGGACTCCTCGTTATCGAAGAACCTCAGCCAGGGCCTTCCAAAAGACAACGGCTCATATTAATTTTGCATATTATAATTTATAATCACAATAATATATGATCATAAGTAACGAGATTTCAAGTTTTATTTTGTTACGAGTTCTACCTTTTTTTGATACCCACTGAATTTGCATGATTTTTGCCTTTTTTTAATTACTTGTGTGGAAAACCAGGTGACATTTATCAAATGACAGCATCCATAAAAATCAAATATTGAAATGTAAAAAGTGGGTTTTGCATAAAGTGCTAAAAATTTAAAATTTTCAACTCGCACTAGAAACCGAACGATTCGTCTGAAAAAAAAAACTAAATACTGCTATTTGTAGAGAATTTCAACTACTTTAATTTCCGTAAACAGACCATTTACCAAAAGTTAATAGTTTTCGAGTTTTAAGCAAAAAACCGGAAAAAAGCAAAAAAATAACCGTTTTTTCTGGTTCTTTTAATGTTGCGTCACGAAATTTTGTCCGCAAACCTCAGATTCGGATTTAGCACCCCAAAACACATATATGAAAAACTCAGAACTACCCCAAACTTTCCTAGCAAAAATACAATTTAACTGAACTATAGCTACATTGAAAGAACACAGTGAGTGCTAAAAAGATTAAATACTACTGTTTACATTTTTTATTACGATTTGTATGGAGTCCCGCACACGTGAAGCGAGTGCCGTCCACTCGCGACTCGGTATCGGCGACACGCCACCGACCGGTGGGAGGTGTCGGCCACTCGCGACATGGTAACCACTCGCTATTTTGACAAAACATCTGTCTAACTATATTGTTGATAGAACCACCAACCACTGGTGGCGGCCACCGACCACTGGTGGCATATTTGTATGACGATGTCGGACCTATTATATTTCGTCTATGGCCTGATCCACCCGATTCCAAACTGGTTTCTTCAGCCTTCACCATAATAGAGATACGGTTTGACTTGATCGAATTTTGACGACCGTTTTGGTGTAGTGGTTCGTGCCCCGGACTTCTAAACCAGGCGGTTGCGGGTTCGAATCCCGTAAGGGGCTTATGGTTGTGTGATGAGCACGAGCATTTGCACCTAAGTCATGGATGTTTATAAATGTATATAAATATGTCTATCCGTTATCCTAGTCACCATAGCACAAGCTCACGCTTAGTTTGGGGCTAGGTAATTGGTGTGTTTGTCGAAACAATTTATTTATTATTTATTTATATCTCGTTGTTTTCTTATTACTTTTGCACTTTGTAAGCCCATCTGGGAATCGAACCCAATATAAATATTGTTACATCCGCTTCAGCCACCGTTACGTCACAACCGGGGAATATCGTTTATTAACAACGCTACCGGAAACTCCACTCGACACTAGCGCCACCTTTATCATTTATTTTATTTCAAATTGTATTGGTTAGAAGTTACTATTTTGGCTGTCTTAGTTGTGCGTAGAATTCGATATAAAAGCAAGATGCCCGTTGATTCCTGCTGTTATTTTCATGTTAAGAGTTGTGTATAGCAAAGCTCTGCCCAAATAAATACTTATTAAGTTCTTCGTAGTGTGATTTGGCCTCCCTGACCTACATTCTGTTACAATATAATAATACCTTTGAATCAGCGAGTATACAATTCTTTATCAGTGAATGTAGAGTTAAATTTCAAAATAGTTCAGTCCATCCGTACTTTATGGTCCAGCCAGGTCAAACAAAATTATCTTTCTAGTAACGTAAAAATATGATTAAAAGCAATACAGAAAATAAACATGTCAAATTCCTGTTTTTAGATTCAGATTCAATATTACATTACTTAAAGTTATATCCCAATACTCACAGATATTTTCGTTACCAAGAAGTAATTTTGCAATGACAAAATAACTACATAGTCAGGTCATAAGTTCTGTCACACAATAAAAACTTTTGAATTTAGAATGCTGGGCACAAAAAAGTTTATTGAATTCGAATTTCGAATTTTTCATGAAATTAAAAAAAATGTACTTTCGACTTTATCTGGCACGAAGACTGGCCCTCCTCCAGTCCAGATTTGAGTCAAAAGATTACAAGATTTGGCAACACTTGGAGGAAAAGGCCTGTTCAAAGCCTCATCTTGATTTGGAGTCACTTAAGGCATCCTCGATTAAGGCGGCCGCCGATATTGACATGAACCTCGTTCGTGCTGCGATAGACGACTGGCCGCGCAGATTGAAGGCCTGTATTTAAAATCGCGGTGGTCATTTTGAATAAATTTTATTACCATATGAATCAATGTTTTTTTAGTTAATTTTGCTATATTTATGGTTACATAAATAATGAACATGTCTAAATTATTTCATATTACTCATGTGACAGAACTTATGACCTGACTAGGTATATTGATAACGCCAAAGAAAAACACAGCTTTTTGTATATTTAATTTATTGAATACGGTAGAAATGCTTCGTAGTAATTAATGGAAAACAAATAACCAACAGACGGATCTAGGAACATATACCGACCGGTGACATACTGTAGCATTTGAAATATATTCTTCTTTTTAGCGAGTCGATGGAACACGAGAAAATTACATCGTAGCAGCCCAGAATTCAGCCACTTGTATTGCGGAAATATATTAATATAAATATATAGAAATTAATCAATCATACGCCATTTGCGGTTAGTGACTTTTTGTAGCTACAACATTCGCAACAAATATATTAGATTACCTTTATCAAAACATTGGCTACTATAAAATCTAGAACTCTTTTTCGAAATAATTAAGCCAAAACTACCAAAACACATATTACAATTCGATATTTTGGCCTGATTATTTCCATTATTGTTCCATTTCAAATAATCAGAAGCAGTGGCGGACTTTACCAACTTTGTAATTAAATCATATGCAACAGCCGCCATGATGTGAACTTATATTTAACGTGTAATTCCTTCATCCTTAGAATAGTGACTTACAGTTTCAAAGAAGTTAGCCGCAACAGTATCTTTTTCCTTTCCATTTAAATGTAGTTTACAGGAAAATATACTATTAACAACATTTCTCAGATCCTTTATTTCTGTACTTGTTTTTATTTTATTTCTGATGCTACAGAATGTCCACAGTATAAGGGTTGGCTTTCTCCCAAAGCCACAATATAATTCTTTTTATATATTTAAATACAATTTTAGCCAATGTGGAAGTCAAAAGCTATATTAATATATTCATAATAATCAACATGATTTGTACTCTCCATTTCATATAGCTTCACATGTTTGTATATAATCTAAATATTTATTTCTACTCATATAAGTGTAATCTGTTTACGTATTTAGTTATCTATGCTAATAGAGGTCCACATTGGTAAAATATATGAAATAATTTGACTAGAAACAACACAGTTTATATAACTTGAAAATTATGACCACATTCCGTATTATACAGTCGCACTTAGAAACTAAAAATAGGAAATCAAAATACAGCAATAGGACTAGAAACGTGCTAAATTAAAGATATTTTAGTGTTAAAATAATCTAATACTAAAGTAAATTCAGGAATGTTTTGCCATATCTCTTAATGAGATCTGAAAGGAACTTTCGGTTACAAAACTTAACAACAAGTTAGTTCATAGTTTCGCACAGTCCAACCATTATGTAAACAATACTGAACGAACCATAAACTCACTTTATCGAAGTAATTATTCAACATTACTTTACAATCCAAATAGAAACATTAGCGTTTAAAAGAAAGGTGTAACCCAAGGATCAACTTCAAGCCCTGTGCTTTAAATGCACTACTTTCAATCTAATGTCTACGACACAAATATAAAATATATTGGTTTATAAAAAGCGTTTGACAATATACATACTTATATCATTGTTTTAACTACTGGTAAAATCCATCAAATAATCAATACATATTTTGATAAAGCCTGCAATGTTTTAAATACTCGTACAAGTTATATGTATATTACATCGGAGGAATATTTTGACAAACAGTCTTTGCATATTTAAGTTTGTCTAAAAAATATTGCAAAGTGTATTTAATACTACAGGAACGTAATTTATTTGAATTTATATCACAATAAGTAAACAAATTTGTTAAGTATAATGCTACGATTGGTGCCTCTTTAGTTTTTACTAAGGTACATCAATCTTTGTACTGGCAGGCAAACGAGACGAAAGGTGCGACTGCATTCAGCTGCTTATGGGCATTGTTCCCGAGTGGAGAATTTACTTGCAAAATTGTATCCACTCCTGTAAACCTCTCAACTACACTTAATATTAATTTGTACTGTTATTCATTTGTTTCACCAATCTCCGTTACCTTTCGCACTTTGGTATATTTGTACTATTGGTTATCGGTTGAGTCCATCTCGGGTACAATGCGTTAAGGGAAATAATTCTGAACACAACTTGAATACATTTTCACTACATCAATGACGTCGACCCGGTCGTCGCGACCAGCACTCCTAAATAGTAAAAATTTCGGCATTTATCTCTAGATGTGGTTCCAATATGCCACCCTTAATGGTAATGCGGGCTGGGACAAGCGGGTCGTTACCACGCGTACAATTTTTATTAATTTTGTTATTATTTAAAACGTTATTAATATAATTTGTTGTACCGCGCGCGGCGTTGCGGCTCTGCACGGGGTCGGCCTTTGGCTGTGGTCTAGGAAGACTATTAGGAAGATGGCTTTTAAAAGTAAACAATCCCGAAATACTATTGTCTACATGAACAACAAATTTGCCAAGCATCCGACAGTGTCCTTACATTCAAAAACAATCTTTGGAAGTATAATTAGGAACTATGATTCGCAGAATATTGCAACTCCTCGTCATTTTTCAAATTTGTACCACGTGGCGCGTTTAGTGGATCAAATACTTCATTAGACTAAGTATCAAGTACTATAGTAGCAGTGTCTACAGTATCGAAAGCTTTACCCTGATTCACAATCACAATATCATTATTTCAATCAGGTTTAAGCCTTGAATTGCCCGTGGGGAGCCGCCTCGCCGCGACCTCTAGTTTTTAATTAAAATTACATCTTACGTACATACATAGGAACTTTCTTTCGAAGCTGCATGGTTTGTACAAGCTAACCTCCACACTGATCTACCGAATAATGAATTACTCAAACAAACGTTACACTTTACCCATCAAATTAGTCTTGATAACAAGATAATAATATTCGACGACTAGTTTTATCTGTCTCACTCATCTCTACTGTGTCTATTGCGATAAATATTTCAGTCTTTTGCAAATGGTGTTCTTAATTAACTGTATGTTTATCTAAAGGTTGTGAGGTAGTCGTGAACCCTGTATAATTATTTTTGGTTACATCATTGCTAATGTTATAAATTAGAGAGTTTTTCAGAACCGTTAGGAGAGTGAATATATCACATTAGAGATGACTAAGACGCACAATGGCAGCAGTAACACATTATGTCGATTATAGAAATAAGTAATGTAAGCCCGGCCAAGGCAAAGAGCTGCGCTCCGGCCCAAAACAATACCCGTATTGTGTGTTAAACAACTAAACTAAGTCTGACCGAGCCTCTTGACCACATATCTAATCAAATTTAATACTAAAATTACGTTTAATGTTGATCACTGCCCAATAGTACGTATCTTTGTGCTCCCGTCACTCGTAGCCAACAGTAAATAGTGCCGAGTGACCACGCCGGCTCCTCCGGCGCTCGCAGTAACTATATCTGTACCGTAACTCCAAAATATAATTTAATACAATAACAGCTAATATAAACCCTAACGTGAGGTAGAGCGGTCGTCGCTGGCGGGGCGCACGCGCCAGTGATCAACATCGGGCTACGACGCTACCGTGAGCGCACTCACCGAATAATACGTTAAATAAATTACTTCTAGGGTGTATTTCTTCTCCCGATCGAAATCGACGTTTCAAAAACTCGTCTCGGACCGACCGACGGAACATCGAGGAGATAATAATAAATAATCGAATTTATAAGCGGCAACGTTTCACATATCACCCGTTCAATATAATTCTCAATATATGAAGTTAGACTCTGACAAAAAAAGAGGCGGGGGCCGCCGCGCGGTGTGGCGCTCGGCGCGACAGCTTCCGATTATAATTACGTCTCATAATATTTTTCAGCAATCGCTTGAAGGCACACAGCGTTAAATGTAGTTAGTACAGTTCAGCGATCGTAGGCGCGCGACCGCGGCGGTGTGATCGCGGGCCGCGGGCGCGCGCGTGCGTCGGGGGGGAGAGGCGGCTAGGCCGGCGTGAGCGTGAGCGTGACGGTGGCGCGGCGGGTCGCGCGGCGCCGCACCGGCAGGAACACGAGCGACGGGACCAGGCTGAGCGCGCCGCCCGCCTCCTCCACCACGAACGGCTGCATCGTCAGCGGGGCCTGCGGCGCGCGCGGGACGGCCAGCAGCGCCCCCGCGCCGCCGTGCGCCGCGCGCAAGTGCGCCTCCAGCGCGCCGAAGCCCTCCGCGCGGAACTCGCACCGAGAGCACGAGTAGTCGCCCTCGCCCTCCCCCTCGCCGCTCTCGGTGGCGTTCTCGCCCGCCTCGCTGTCGGGGCCGCCGCTCGCCGGGCCCTCCGCGCCCGACCCGTCCTGCTCGCTCGCCTGCTGCTGCTGCGCGTGCGCGCGCTCGTGCGCGAACAGGAACGCGAGCACGTCGGTCGTGAACGGGCAGTACGAGCACGCGTAGGGCTTGTCTCTCGCGAGCAGGTCGAGCGGGCGCGGCGGGGGCGGGGGAGGACGCGCGGGGGGTGCGTGTTCTGCTAAGAGATGCGCGCGCAACGCCCGCGGCCCTCGGAAGCGTCGCGCGCACAGCGGACACGGCTCGGCGGGCGCGGCGTTCGCCGGCGCTGGCGGGGCTGGAATCCCGTGCGTGTTGTGCTTGTGCACGCGCAGAAAGTATTTACTGCACAACTCCTTGTGGCAGATGTCGCACGTGACGCCGCCGAGCTGCGTGCCGCTCTCGAGCGAGATACCGTGCATGCGCTGCATGTGGGTGCGCATGAAGTACTTGTTGCACAGCTCCTTGTTGCAGATCTCGCAGAAGCTGGAGCCGGAGGAGGAGGCGCGCCGCTCGTCGGGGGGCGGGGGTGAGGAAGAGGGTGCACGAGGCTCGTGCGGCTCGTCGGCTAGCCGCTCGGCCGCGAGCTCGTTCAGCTGCGATATCATCGTCTGTAGTTTGCGCAGCTCCTCGCTCGCGGAGCCGGGGGACGCGGCGCCTCGCTCCTCGACGATCAGGTTGAGAGGGCTCGTCTGCCCGTCTCGCAGAACGGCTTCCAATTCGTCCTCGCACTCGCGTTTAACTTCGGCCATCTCCTCGGCGTCGAACGGTGGTGGTAGCGAGTGCGAACGCGGGGGCGTGTCCGGTGCGACGGGCGGCGGTGCGGGCGGTGTCGTGAGCGGCGTCTGAAGCGGTGTACCTAGCGGGGTGCCGAGCGGCGTGCCGAGCATGTTGGGCGGCGTGGCGGAGGGGGGCGAGCGGTCGGCGATGGGTGAACGGTGCGGAGGCACGCCGTGTCGCCTCTCCCGATGCGTCCGCAGAAAGTATTTGTTGCAGTACTCCTTGCAGCATATCTCGCAAAACGCTTCCGGATTGACGACGCCGAGCCGGCGAAGGACGTCAGGTTGAAAACCGGCCTCTCGAGCTCTCCGGGCGGAATCCGGGGAGAGGCGGCGCGGTGTTCCTCCTGACTCCTCGTCTGAGGCGCGACGGGGCGGTGAGGGCTGCGCGGGTGGTGGAGCAGCCGGTTGAGGGTCGCCACCGTCGTAGATGCCGTGTTTGTTCGCTCGATGGGTCTTGAGGAAGTATTTGTTGCAGAACTCCTTGCAGCACAGATCGCAGTAGGCCTCGGGGTTAAAGATGCGCGGTGGTTCGTGGCGGGGTAGGAGTCTGAAGGCGGCGAGCGGGTCGAAGGCCGGCAGCGCGAGTTCCCCGAAGGCGAGCGCGCTCTTGTAGATGTCGGCCATCTTGGCGTGCAGGTCGAGCGGCGGGGGCGCGAGGGGCTGCGGCGCGCGGGAGGGGGCCGCCTGCTTGCGCCGCTTGCGCCCGGGGCTGCCGCCGCCGCTCTCCAGGTCAAGCTCGCGCTTCACCGCCGGCGCGACAGACATCGCGTCACCGCCGCATCTAGAATTGAAAGAGAATACGGTTATTCACAAAAAATACAATTAGGTAGGTACTGCTTGTACAACTAAATTGACCGCCTAAATTGTTCAATGAAAAATTTGTTTTACTGGATGTGGTGTCCAATGAAGAGAATCTTATGATAAAGGGGGGCTAAACAAGTGAAGGTAGTCAGAACTTTCTTAAGGTATAAGTCCGTAGCCGACTGCACGCGACAGCAGCAGACAGACGTTTGCCTCGTCATAATGCAGCGACACGTCTCGACGACTAGACGTTCATGTCGCTTTATTACAAACCCGACTGCAGGCGGCAATTGACAGACGACAGCGCCACTCACTCCACAGTGTTGGCCACGCAGTGATCTCAAGAAAAATATCGACTACTCGATACCATGAATGATTGCGGTTGCCCACAGACCTATCGATAAGCCATATGGGTCCGTCACGTCGTCTGCTGCTGTCGCGTCTCGGCTAGTACGAGCTTTAGCTTTAATCCTTTTTTTTAAAAAACGCCATAGATCCTGGCTATAGAAGGCAGTGGTGAGGAAAAGGGCTAGTAGGTGGGATTGAACTGTTCAGTACCATCAGTAAGCTGCACGTAACCAGCTAAATTATGATAATGTTTTAATCCTGTCATTATTCATTTTATTATTAACGCAGTTTCTATGCAAGTTTTGTTTTAAAATAGTTATGTAAATTTTTCACACAAAAATTCGAATAAAATGAATGCTGTGTGGAAGAAGTATTATTTTGACTATAGCAAAGGTTTGAGTAATGATTGAGTCTACAACACACAACACACAGTGGTTTGACATTTAAATAAGTCAGCCTATTAGATCCCACTGCTGGGAAAAGGCCTCACCTCAACTATGAGGAGGAACGAGCCATACTTCACCACGCGGGCTCAGTGCGGATTGGTGGAGGGGTGTATGTAAGGCAAGTGACAAACCTTACTGTCAGAAGTTATCAAGCCGCCCTAGGGCCTCTGACTAGGCTTAACGACTAATACCACAGATATTAGCCGGGACCAACTGCTTAACGTGCCTTCCGAAGCACGGAGATGCTTGTCATGGACGTCACTTAAATGGTCGGAATGGTCACCCATCCAATCACGACCGCGCCGTGGGTTGCTTAACTTTTGGTATCACTACCAAAGCGCTGCCGCCACTGCGCCACAAGCACCTCTACATTTAATTTACCCATACCTACGGTGACAAATACCTACAATTGTTAAAATTTAGAAAAAAAAATTTTATTGCCAAGGTTTTTTTAATTTTTAAATGAAAAAGAACAAAGTTTGCAGACCCGAACATATTTTTAAAATATCAAGCTTAAGTGCCCCTATTTTTAGCAGTTACTCTTTTGAAAAAATAACATTCACCCTTGCAATTATCAAAAGCATGTGGATTGAGCATAATAGATGAACAACACAGGGCCCATTAATGATCCTTGGGGTACACCAAATAAAACTGTTTTAAAATCATAAAGTTATTATCATCTATTCAACAATAAAATTGTTGTTGTTGTTAAATCAAAATAACAATGATAATGTTTAAAATTGTTGTCGATTGAAAAAAATGTGTGCGAAGAAGAAAAAGAAAAAGTTATTATCAAGCGCCTGTGGTTGGTCAAGTAAAATAAATTATAACCGACATGGGGTAATTAATGTGTTATAAGTATTTATATGCATTCATTGCAGCTTTCTTCCGATTGTGAATAATTATGATTGTTTAATAATATATATTTAATATAACTTGCTGTTATATGTATTTACTTAGCAAAAGTTATCGAACTCTTCATAACTCTATCTATAAAACATCAAAATCGGCCCTAAGTAAAATTTATTAATATTTGATGCAATTCCTCTAATATTTTATCTTGAAAGTTTTATGTTTGAAATTCATATTTTTCACCGTGCAGATTTTTTGCTATCCCATAAACCTCAAACAGTTTCCAATAAGAAATGATCCTCACCCATTCTCCTGACTAATGTACTGTGGTTCCTTCATTGATCACACAATGTAGTCCGTATCACCATCATTAATGATTAACACTTCATCATTACCACATTTGTCTTTAGTAATTATTAATTTGTAATTGTTCACTTTTTTTTAAATATTACTTCATAAAACTTTGTCAACTAAACTTTTTGTCAAAACTTTTTTCGATCACACGTCGGCCGATCGACTTTTTATTAAATCGGGCACGTGCTATCGCGTGCGCTTGCGTTCAAAACTGGCGTGTTTTTAGATAAAAATGTATTAGAAACTTTTTTTTGGTGAAATGGCAAAAATCGGCCCCACCCGGCCTCCCTTGTCGACCCACAGGATAGGGGCCGGTGCATTGTCGATGGGGTAGGCTTACATGTCGCAAGATAAGTTTCGGATTTGTGGAAGTCTTTGAAAGAAGTGCAGTGACTATAGTTTGTTACTTTTGGAGAAGTGAAAAAAATATTGAATTATTCAAGAATTCAGATAACGACGTGATTGGACAATCAGTCAACCCTTTTTTTTATGAGAAACTACTTCCTCTTCCTGTGAATGAGTATGTTCCTTTACCTAAAGGTTGTCTGGAAGAGATCGCTTATAGCGATAAGACCGCCTACATTGTACATTTTTCTGTGTAAATCGCTGTACTTACTGTATTTTCTGTTATGGTGTGCAATAAAGAGTTATGTAATAAATTTTTCCAGGATCTTTTTTTAAATTCTAAATAGCGGTTCTATTGGCATTTATTAGTAGTAAATGATATTTACTACTCTAATAAAATATTTTAAAGTTGTATTAAGACCAGGGAAATTTCCTGAGACAAACAATCCTTAGAAATATTATTTTGCTAGTTTATTTATGAATATAATTAGCAGTTCCCCTTAACTTCGCCCGCTCCAAATGTCGGATTTTCCATACAAACGTTTATCTCCCATTTCACCCCCCTGGTGATTAAAATCGCGACAAAAAGTAGCCTATCTCCTTCCCAGGGTCTCAAACTATCTCTGTACTTCATTTAAATCGGTCCAGTAGTTTCAGAGTCTATTAAATACAAACAATCAAATCTTTCCTCTTTATAATATGTAGATAAAACCTAATCTAACCTATCTGTATTTTATACCTCTACATTATAATATTGTTCTAAACTAAGTATAATATCATTAATTTAGTAATTAATTAAAAACTAGTGAACTATAGAAATTAAGTCCAAGTGACTTTTGTTAGTGATGAAATGAATCGTAACGACTCTAACAACTAAAATTCAGAACCCATGTAAGCCGTCCCTTATCTCGAACAATACACGCTGCTTTCCCAAAATTTGGAAACACTATCAGAAGGGCGGCCCTGTGCAAATACAACTGTCTCGCTCCGACACACCTCAATAATCGACTTTGTTATCTTCCCTCCCTTTTGCTCGCTGTTCGATAACAACACGCCATAAATTCCAATCATTTGAAGAGCGCCATAAATTTGTTTTTAATTTTGTGAAAAAATTTAAAAGGAAAGTATTTTCGCCGTGGAATTAATGGGAAGATTAGTTAGTGACTATCTCTATCTCTACTATTGTTATTGTTGGATTTATACAAGGTTTTAGTCTGAACCACAGGAGTAGGTAAATAGTAAATAGTTTCTTACGTTTACGCGAATTGTTGAACTCATCAAAACACAATTTTACAGATTACTTCGCGATTTATTTACATTTTATTTTAAACCTGACGTTTCGAACACTTTACAGCGATCGTGGTCACAGGGAGACTACAGTCTCCCTAGACAGTCTCCCTGTGACCACGATCGCTGTAAAGTGTTCGAAACGTCAGGTTTAAAATATAATGTAAATAAATCGCGAAGTAATCCGTAAAATTGTGTTTTAATGAATAGTAAATAGTCTAATTCTTTACGGAGATGAGTCTGGGATTGATAAGTACAACTTTTGTAGACTACAGGCCCATGTCCAAAATGGATGGCTCATATGAACCACCAGGTGACGTATATAGGACGATATAAGAGCATAAAATAATAAGATTCAGCACTATGCTGTCACTTGTAAGCTGTCCAACTGAGTGCTGGTGAGAATTCAAAAGTGCAGGAGAAGAGTGAGTACATTATGGTCATATATTTTTGTAGGGCATTTTTACCATCGTTAGATCCATGAAAAATAATAAGAAAGCGCGTAGTGCCGTAAAAAAAATGGTGCGCCACAAAGTCGGTGAATTTTGATTTTCTAAAAAAAGTTGAATTCTCACCAGCACTCAGTTGGACAGCTTACAAGTGACAGCATAGTGCTGAATCTTATTTTTTTATGCTCTTATATCAACCTAGGTATATACGTCTAATGGTGGTTCATACGACCCATCCATTTTGGACATGGGCCTGTAGTATAGAATAGTACTATCATCACCGAAATTGTGAAAAATTAAATTGGCTCTCCATACATTGTCAATGAGGCAGCAGAATTATTATTTGTATGAAGCACTTGGTTTTATATTTCAAAATTCGATCACAACCCCATTAGTAAAAGTTGTAGGTATTGATAGCCATAATATGATGAATATCTACCTACAATCATCAATATCTACAACTCTTAAAGGATTACATTGTTTACAATATTGCAATGATCTAAAGACTTTTGAAGACCCCAATGTCATGAACATATGTCTTCACCCTCTGGTGTTCAATCTCCTCTTAATGTAAATTAACCTGTAAAGTCAGCCTACTAGATCCCACTGCTGGGAAAAGGCCTCATCTTAACATACTCCAACACGCGGGCTCAGTGCGGATTGCTGGAGGGGTGTCTCTAAGGCAAGTGACAAACCTTACTGTCAGATGTTATCAAGCCGCCCTAGGGCATCTGACTAGGCTTAACGACTAATACCAACTGATATTAGCCGGGACCAACTGCTTAACGTGCCTTCCGAAGCACGGAGATGCTTGTCATGGTCGTCACTTTAATGGTCGGAATGGTCACCCATCCAATCACGACCGCGCCGTGGGTTGCTTAACTTTTGGTATCACCATCACCAAATAAACCTGATCATCATCAAATTTAAGAGCTAGGCTCTTGTCGGTGGAGTTTTTTCCATTCCTCTCTGCTTTCCGTCCTTCTCTTAACCTCCTGATACGACCCGACATTTATCTTTTCTTTTATTTGCTGCATGTAGCTTATTCTTGGTCTTCCTCGCTTCCTTTTTCCTTCTATTCTTCCTTCTATTATCGTTTTGATAAAGCGAGACAAGCTTATAATGCAAAAAAGCACCTGCTCAAGGCCAGAATATCAAGCAAAGTTCGCAAAAAACTTGTTAAAGTGTACATTTGGAGTATAGCACTCAATGGATGTGAAGCGTGGACATTGACAAAGAGGGACAGAGAGAGACTGGAAGCCTTCGAGATGTGGTGCTGGAGGAGAATGGAGCGTATAAGTTGGACGGAGAAGAAAACAAATGAAGAAGTTTTGTCTATGGTTAGGGAAAAAAGGAGATTGATGGAAACAATAGAGTGTAGGAGGGGACGAATGTTAGGCCACCTGATTCGACACGACAATTTTATCAAATAAACCTGATGTTGACTAAAATTATTGCCCTAAACGAAATGACAAACTCGTAATAAAACTTAAAATTTAAAGTGAAACTTCAAACCGAGTTACCAATTTTGGGAAAAAAACCCTTCAAAGTTTGCTTGAGTATTTTTATTTGGAATAAACAACCGAGGCGGGCCGTGTTTTCGTCATAATTTCTTTCGAAGTAAAAAGTTTTATATTAAAAACAAGTTTAATTAGTTAGCGGGAAGTAGACATCAATTCGCATTATTACACTGTTATTGTAATTTAAGATTGCAAAGTTGATTGTTTAGGATTTTCCATTTTTACGGAGTGTTCTTTTTTATGGGCTTTCATTTTAAAGTTTGGAGTTTTTTCCGTTTTAAAATGGCAATTCGGTAAGTTCTACATCACACTTAAAGCCATTATTCCACCATCCTAACTAGGAAGGTAGAAAACAATCAGATCCTAACTAGGAACGTAGGAAGCAATCGGATCCTAAGTAGGATTCTAGGTAGCTAAGAAGGTAGGTTCATAAGTAGTGAACTGCGATTACATTTTTCTATTTTCTAAGTAGGATCCTAGTTAGTATGCTACAAATAGGACGGTGTAATAATCTTAAAGTATATTTTTTTGGAAGAAAGGAGAATGAAAGGAGATAAAGAAAAAGACAAACATAGTTTGAAGTCAGGATCGATGATTTTGAAGGTTCTCTAATCTCATAATGGAAAAACAAAAGACAGACGGAGTAATTGATCTACAAAGCGAGATTAAAAAACAATAATAAAGTGTCAAATTTATACGAAAGCTTCGAAAGTTCAAAAGTTAAGCAGTCAAAGAAAAACAATAATATAAGTATAATAATCCATACTAATATTATAAATGCGAAAGTGTGTCTGTCTGTCTGTCTGTTAGCTCTTGACGCTTAAACCACTGAACCGATTGAGATGAAATTTGGTATGGATACAGTTCGAGACCCTGGAAAGGACATAGGCTACATTTGGTCGTGATATAAAAACATTAAGGGGGTGAAATGGGGGGTGTAAGTTTATATGGAAAATCCAACTCTTGCGGGCAAAGTCGCGGGGAACCACTAGTAGAATATATAGCTAGATTTTAAATAGTAACTAAGTAGGTATCTAAATAGTATAGGACTTTTTAATTGCCTGAGTGAGACTGAGTTTACAGTACTAAGTTTACAGTTGAGTGTAAACTGCTAGTCAATAAAGCGTTTGATTCAATATTATTATTTATATTTTTTTTATAAATAAATGACCCCCTAGCCTAATTTCTATCACGGTGGCCAATCTCAAGCAAGATAAGCCAAGCTCGTCAAATACAGTGCACGAATGAGCAATACACAGGTGCACTCTCTGTTCCTTCACTTTCAAAATTCCGAAGGCAGTCCGACATGCCCGGAGAATGATCAACGTACGATACCCTTACTAAACTACTCTTAAAAACTGATTTAAAATTTAATTTAATTATTTTTAACTTCAGCCTGCACCGTAACCCCCCCTTCTCTTATCACTAGTGTTCTCCTTTACCCAAAGGTTGTCTGTAAGAGATCGCTCCCAGCGATAAGACTGCCTATATTGTACCTACCAGCATTGTTTTCTTTCATTATATTTTTGTAAAGTGTTTTCTGTTTGCAATAAAGAGTCTATCTATCTATCTATCTACTCAAACCTACCCTCAACTTCCATCGATCGAGGTCCCCCAATCCAGTACATTTTAATTTGTGCTTATCAGGGTTATCTTAAAACTAATGGCGGCTGATAAAAATAAAATTCAGCGTAAAATCAATACGCCCGCGGCATGACGTATGGATGTGTATGTACGAAGGCTGTATGCGCGTGTTTGTGTAGCACTAGTGACGGATATGGCTTCGCTCGTTGAATTTCCGGTGAAATTTTTCGCGAGACATGTTGATGTCGTGATGATAGAGAGTGTAGAGGTAATTTTGTGCCTATAGGTCTTATCTTGGCGATGGTATTGACTTTACTTAGAGGTCCTGTCTTAACGGTGTGGTATATAGGGTTTGGTGAGGGCCGATTCTGGTGCCTAAATACAACTTAAAAAAACATTTTTCCATTCAACAGATATTTTGACGAGCTTTGGAGCCGAGTGACACACCGGTTTTCAAAGTGTCGCCATCTCTGAGGTCCTGGGTTCGACCCCCGGTCGGGTCAATATAGAAAATCACATTTCCTTATTGTCTCGGGTCTGGGTGCTGTGGTATCACCGTTGTTTTAGATTTTCATAACACAAGTGCTTAACGACTTACTTTGGGATCTGAGCAAAGTAGGTGATGTTGTCCAATATTTATTACTAGTGGTTCCGCGACTTCGCGACTTCGCCCGCAAGAGTTTGATTTTCCATATAAACTTTCATCCCCCATTTTGTTTATAAATCGCGACAAAATGTAGCCTATGTCCTTTCCAGGGTCTCGAACTGTCACCATACTAAATTTCATCTCAATCGGTTCAGTGGTTTAAGCGTCAAGAGGTAACAGACAGACAGACAGACACACTTTCGCATTTATAATATTAGTATGGATTTATTATTGATTATCAGGTGATTAGGCATTTATGGGGAAGCTAAAAATTTGTAAACCGAGGAATGAATAAACAATTTATTATTATTTATTAGGTTAAAGACAAATTGGCTTGACCACCTAATTGTACGACTCAATGAAAATGTTGAAAATGTCTGCTGTGTTTGGTGTGCAATAAAGAATACCTAGTTTTAAATCTAACTTACACTTGTATAAGATAAACTTAACAGTATAAGATTACAATATTATAACGAGTATCTATCTATCTAAAATTATCTATCTACACGTATAAAATTAACGGTGGTACAAGCAAAGGAAATTCTTAGCCACATTTATCTGAAGCTATAGTAGAGGTCTTAGATAGACTAAAGAGAAAATATATTTCGCTAAAAGAAAATCATAGCTCCTGGATTGATTTGAATGCGATCTCTTGAAAGAGCTTTTGACAGATCTGTTCCTCAAAATAAAAACTGCTATGAATTCTTCTATTAGAAGAAGCTTCTTCTTAAGAGAAGAAATTGTTTGTTATGGTCACAGTAAGGAGCAAATGCTTCTAGCTAATCTGTGCCATTATTTTATTGAGTTACTTACAGACTATAATTCAAATAGATTAATCTAATAAACTCCCTCTCTTGCGATCAAGTATTTCCTATACCCAAAAGTTGTCTGGAAGAGATCGCTCTTAGCGATAAGACAGCATAATATGTACATCTCCGTCTGTGTTAACTGCATTGTTGATACGTTTATTGTGTGCGATAAGGAGTTATCTATCTATCTAAATAGATACCTCTTCTGTTTCTAGTACACTGTTAGCAGCCTAACTCGAATTAACATGGGTGCCAATATATTATCTTTAAATACAGATTTCTATTGCTAAAAGAATTCAAATCGGTTCAGTATTTCCAGAGATTACCTCCTAGAAACAAACTTGCAAACCCTACCTCTTTATAATATTAGTATGAATATAAAACTAGTAAGAAACCAATTTTAAGCCCACATAATTTCGTCGATTGCATCACAATTATTATTATAATAATAACTTTGTTACGTTTTCAACAAACGTCAAAACTGTCAATTATAAACAGCGGATCCATCACGGAGGCACCTGGCGGGCGGGTGCGGGTTCGAGTCCCGACTGATTGAATACAAATACAGCGACATGGGTGTGGACAGGGGTGGCGCGGAGACTTCTGCACGATTTTTTTTGACATAGGTGTGGTTTTACTGTCGTCGAATTAAATGAGGTGAATATGGCTCTCAATGCCACCAACTTTAACTATGGGGTCATAACCGAAAATTCAAATAATTTTTCCATATTACAATCATATTAATATGATACTGGTATTGATGGTCATATATATTTTTTTATTTAAAATGGGTTTCCTCTTGACTCTAGACTCATATTTATCTCCTTTTATTACTGTTTCAAATCACACCCGTAAGTAAGCAGCATTACATTAATCAACATTTAATCTTTAGGTGGTCCAACAATAATATCATATCGAATAGTTACATTACACAACATGGATGAAGAACAGGGATGGCGTAGAGACTTTTAAACGATTTTTTATCATCATCTCACTGACCCGATGTCAACAATATTTTTTATCGTATGATTAGAATAAGCAGTTGCAATGCTTAAGAGGTTTTTAGGTAACGCGATATTTAGACAGTCTTTCCAAGACAGTCTTAACCCCATTTCGCTCTTTCAATCTGTGAAAAAGCGAGATGGGGCAGACAGACTTACAGGCTAACTCTTACACTACGATTTCAGATTCCTTACCATAAAAAGCATATTTTTCTGTAATGTAGAATTGAGATTAGTTATATTTTAGAAACGGTGCCTTGTAGGAAAAAGTATTGAGACATATTTATAGAAAATTTTATGATCTACAATTTTTGTGTGATGATAAAACTTACCGTTTCGCTGAAAGTCTCGAAAAACTCATTTTTTTTTACCTTTGACCTTGAATTTTTTTTCCATACACGGGAATGATAGGGAACTTTTAAATATTATTTAATTTTCTAATTATGTTTCGAATAATTTTACTGATTTTCAGCTTGTTTGGATTTTACGTACCTTCACTCTCATTTTTTGGTCTAGGCTGACCGGACTATCCCAACTACCTACAACTAATATTGTTAACACTGATTCAAAACAAATTACACGATTTTTAAATAGTGAGTGGAACATACTTATTAAACTTACCTAATTATATACATTTTAGTAAATTTAAAACCATTCTTAGTATAAAATAAGATAAGTGTTTTCAGTTAATTTTGCTATGTACGAACTAGCACTAGACTTTAATTTTTAATTCAATTTTACTCACACTGGGTTTCTGTTACCTTTTTTTTGGGATTTTGTAATTCCCTAATATTTGTAATCTTAATCTTAGGCTCACTTGCCCACGTTCGGATTAGCTAATCCAGACTTGCGCATATGGCCTTCCAATTCAGATCATAGGTCTTGCGCTAGTCCGGATTCACTAATCTGGACGTTGACCTTTCGTATTAGCTAATGCAGACTTGCGCAAGTAGGCTTTCAACTCAGATAATATTCCTTAAACAAGTCCGGATTACCTAATCCGGACTAGCGCAAGTGGGCCTCATTTTGCTTTCTGATTTGATAAACAAGTGTACAGAACAGTGCTGGCCCAAAGTTAATCTTAAACGATTTTGACCCTAAGATTGGTAAGTCGCACTTGTCCTCGATAGTACCTGCCTACTATGAGTTTAATCATTTAATAAAAAGTTAATCAAAGAATGATTAACGCTAATGACCACTTTTTTAATCATGATTAATTAAATCATGATTAATCGAAGTAGAGGGTATATTCAATTTAGGACACATATCTCATTTACATAAAAATAATCAATTAATTAAATATGTACACTTAACAAAACTTAAAAATCTACTTATTCGAAAATGTAACCGTGTCCATGAGGCAAGGAAGCGAGAATGCTAGCTGCGTTTCCGCGTTGGATAGCCAAACTTAGCCTCTGAGCGAGAAATGAGCCAGCTTTTTTGAGTTGATCATCATCAAGTTGATTAAAATTAATCAAATTGATGAATGCCAACACTGGTGCAGAATAACTTAGTCTTGCCCCAAGACAAGTACTAATTCTGTGCCCAAGACATTTGGTAACCAACATTCAACAAAACTTTCGCAGCTCCCATCCAACAAACGCGAAGAAAACCTTTCTACTGACATTTGGCGTCACCGTCAAACAGGCGCCCGCATGTCATTCCGCCGCCCATTATAAAATGTCGGCTGTAATCGCCCTTTATTTTTATTTTATTTGCCAACCCCCCCTCTCCCCACCCCCACCACCATTTAGCCCCACCGCCCACCAGGCGACCGATATTTCAAACTTAACGACGGACATAAAAATATCGCGCTGAAAAAAAATTCAGAACGGATAAACAGTGGATCGCTTTGTTGTTGTAATTATTGTGTTTTGGTTATGAAAATTGGTTTATGAGGTTCGAAAGTTAGATCTCAGTGCGACTATTATTATGGTGGCGATAGGATGTTCGCTTAGATTCAGTCTTGCAATGTTATAGAGACACAAAAATACCGCAATTAGAAATAATGTATTTGCTTTCAACATGGTGTCACTGATGTTGACTTATACGGTGTTATTCCAAAAAAATTAGACCAGGTTTAAAATAGGTCTAAATATTAGCAGACAAGAGAGGAATGCATGACACATTCATGACATAACCTAATAGAGAAACGCTTTTCTAATTGGCTAGCTAATAGCTTAGTCCTGGCTTAAACCCGGTACTAAGTTTTTGTAATAACACCAATAAGGTCCGAATTAGGTAGAGTTATTCATGTTCTCACACTGATTTCATACAGCAAAAGAATAAAGTGGATATGCCTCAAAACCCGAGATTAATTTTATAGAGCAGAAAAAATCCCGTGATTTTTTTAATTAAAAAGTTATTTACTTTTACACAATTTAAACTACTGCACGCGCGACGTTGCCAAACTTACATTAATGACATCGGATGTATGTTTGTATTGTGAAATAATGTAAACTAATAAAAATTGTTTGTTAATCATCTTTGTTTTATTTGTCTTATATTATTAATTTGTAATATTGTTGGCCACACGGGATTGTCCTAGCTTTGGCTTACTCCCCGGAATATTTCCAACTGTTGGTTTTATTTCCATTTTCGGGGAAAGTATGCGGAATATTTCCAATTCGCCGGGAAAATAGGGAAAATACTCAAAAGTGCACTTAAATTAATAGTATGCGAGAATTTAGCTAAGTAATAAATAACTCTACCTAATTCCGACCTCTGCTTATAAGACGTTACGAAGGCACCGACGATACAGTGGGTCTCACATCAACCTACCCTGACCTGTCAAATTTCCGCAACCATATTTAGAGTTTCATATAATTTGAGATATTTTGACAGATTTCGGAAGGTTGATACGAGGCCCACTGTACATTTTTTAAATATAATTTAAGCAATTCTATAAAAAAATTCGCATAATAAAAAAATCGACCGTCTTGTGGTGGGACTCAAACCCACGACCCTCGCTATCCGAGGGATTGCTCAGCCAATTGAGTATTAAAACCAAAATAAACACTGTGGACCTTCTGCAGTCGTAATAGAGGTGATTTTGCATCAAAAAAGTGTATTCTGATTCTGTTCTTAGTTACGAAGTTCTAATATTCTTGGAATGTATAAGCGAATTTACAACAACTTTTATCAATAGACCTATGTACTTAGAAATCGTAGGGGCACCGCATATTTTAATATGAAAACGCGATTTTGTGACCGCGAGAACGATTTCGAAGTATGTTTGTTAATGAATAAAACTTGTTCATTCGCTTTAAGGTAAATTAGGAATATTAGAACTTATTATAATATCTGTTTCGTAACTTCGTAACATATCTATTTCATAGCTTTGTAACATATCTGTTTCATAAGTTTGTAACATATCTGTTTCATAAGTTTGTAACATATCTGTTTCATAAGTTTGTAACATATCTGTTTCATAAGTTTGTAACATATCTGTTTCGTAACTTCGTAACATATCTATTTCATAGCTTTGTAACATATCTGTTTCATAAGTTTGTAACATATCTGTTTCGTAACTTCGTAACATATCTATTTCATAGCTTTGTAACATATCTGTTTCATAAGTTTGTAACATATCTGTTTCATAAGTTTGTAACATATCTGTTTCGTAACTTCGTAACATATCTATTTAATAGCTTTGTAACATATGTGTTTCATAAGTTTGTAACATATCTGTTTCGTAACTTTGTAACATATCTGTTTCGTAACTTCTTAACATATCTGTTTCGTAACTTCGTAAAACTGTATTTTGTCGTCTTAGAATTTAAGCCAATCAGAAATGAATTAAATACAAATTGGAACTCTATCCGTAACTTAAAGTATTGGTAAATCGATGAATTCAAAAGACATTTCAGTCAACTTTCAATCTCTTTTTTGGTAACGGTCTTTCATTCATACATTACAGTTTTAAAGTAACATATTCTCAAATGAAATTGAATTTCCTAAAATGATATTGACTGTTTACGTGCATTTGTTGTGTGATTTATTAAAATAAAATTCGCGAGTTATCGGAATGAGGCCACTTTGACGTACGCCTGATGAGTCCTATATTTTGTCTGGAGGTTTTCCTTGTTATTACTACAAACTGTGCAAAGCACGACATGCAACATGATTCATCGTTTGCAACAAATGAACTATTTTGATAAGAATTAATTGCGTAAGTTGTGTGATGTGATCTTTATTAAACCAGTAACCAGTAATAATAAGCAAATGACTTTGTATATGACGCTCGCTTATACAGGGTGGCCCATTTACAGTGGTCCAAAGATTTTTTTCTGCTTGAGAGCACCATGAGTTATCGTTTTAAACCTACTTTAGTTAAGCGTAAACTTATGGTTTAGAAATTTGACTTTTTTTTTTAATCCGAAATTTTAATTTTTGACGAGATACCTCTCGGTTATGAAAACTACTGGATCGCATCTAATGAAATTTGGTATGTGCGTAGTGCAATAATCTACTTATTGCGCTATAGGCTCATCTAGTGTAAATTATAAGTCAGCCTATTAGATCCCACTGCTGGGAAAAGGCCTCACCTCAACTATGAGGAGGAACGAGCCATACTTCACCACGCGGGCTCAGTGCGGATTGGTGGAGGGGTGTATGTAAGGCAAGTGACAAACCTTACTGTCAGAAGTTATCAAGCCGCCCTAGGGCCTCTGACTAGGCTTAACGACTAATACCACAGATATTAGCCGGGACCAACTGCTTAACGTGCCTTCCGAAGCAAGGAGATGCTTGTCATGGACGTCACTTAAATGGTCGGAATGGTCACCCATCCAATCACGACCGCGCCGTGGGTTGCTTAACTTTTGGTATCACTACCAAAGCGCTGCCGCCACTGCGCCACAAGCACCTCTTAGTGTAAATTATTAGACTGATTTTTTTAGTTTTACCTTTTCTGTAGCTTTTTTGAATTTTTCGGCAAAAGATTGATTTTCGAATAAATCCTGTGAAAAAAAATGTACCGCCAAAGTTTTGCTGACACTTCTAATAAGTATCTTAATATCGGGTTATTCTTACCACAAAAAAATATAGTAGCCCTTCGATTGCAACAACTTTAAAAACAACATCATGTACATGAAAATCGAAAAATAACGAAGTTTTCGATATTTAAATTTTAATCATTTGGCCGTTATTTTTGATTAAAAAATCATTCCTTTCGATAAAAATTGCTATAAATCTGTATACACAAGGCTAAAAAATGAATGAAGTAAAAATTAAAGCTACCAGCCAAGATAATTTAACTTAATTCCAATGTGAATTTATTAGTAGAATCTTTGGACCACTGTAAACGGGCCACCCTGTATTTCTAACTTCAAACAACCTTACTGTAGGTAATGTAGTATTAGAAAATATGCATTCAACTCGACAAAATTATTAAGTTTCCTTATTTCTTACGTCACATTAAAGTGTTTTGTATATTACTTATATCAGCAGCTTATTTTGATATTACCACATTTTACAAATTTGCATCACCCATAGAAAAAAACCTGTCCGGAAATTGCAAAAACATTAAAATAATGATTATTTATATCTGTATCGGTTTATATCTGTAGTTAGTCGAGTTCGTGGTCAATTAAGGAATCGTTTGAAGTTTATGGAACTTAATATTGACGTTACATGATAGGATATTCTTTTTAGAATTATTTGGGAAATAAATATGAAATAGGTATTTCTTCAACAATTTTGCTCAACTTGATAAAAGGCCCGATAGCCGTGCGGAGAAAACTCGTCGTAAGTTCAATCCACGCTTGTGCCACTGAGTTTGTACAAAATAAATAAATAAATAAATTGTTTCAACAAACACACCAATTACCTAGCCCCAAACTAAGCATGAGCTTGTGCTATGGTGACTAGGATAACGGATAGACATACTTAAATACATGTATAAACTGACTTAGGTACAAATACTCGTGCTCATCACACAAACATTTGCCCCTTGCGGGATTCGAACCCGCAACCGCCTGGTTTAGAAGTCCATGGCGCGAACCACTACACCAAGACGGTCGTCGAGTACAAACTTTAGTACAGTCTTTTTCAAAGATATCGCTGCCTAACGCTGAAGGAAAACATCATGAGGAATCCTGCAAAATGGAGAAGGCAATGGCAAACCACTTCGTTAAACATTGCCAAGAAAGTCGTTGTGTGTTTCATTCCACATGATGATCACGATCCTCAGTCATGAGGTGTACGATTATGAAGAAGAAGAGGGTATTCTTCAAATTACAGCTTCCAGTGGTGACTGAGTTTGTTCCGGCGTTTCTTCTCAAAAGTTGCCAGATTACATGCTGGGTCTTCTTGTCTCGAATCGCTCGTAGGGCCTAAAAATAAAGAGACATGTTCTAGCCCCTTAAATAAGGGTTAGCCAATATGTTTTGTTAATAAAGAAGTTAAAAGTACCATTTTTTCTCCCTAATTGAATAAATGATTGAATGCTTATTTCAACAAACACACCAATTACCTAGCCTCATACTAAGCGTGAGCTTGAGCATGCTGTGATGACTAGGATAACGGATAGATATCCTTAAATTAAATAGGTTTATAATTATCCATGACTTAGATACAAATGCTTGTGGTCATTCCTTACACAAAGGGGCAAATTCCTCTTGTGGGATTTAAAACCTCAACATCGGGTTTTGTAATCAGGAGCTCGAACCACTAGGTACACCATGACGGTCGTCACCAAAACATGATCAGTGCATTTGATGTTGCTAAAAATGCTAAGTAAAAGTGGGCATAATAAAGGACAAAAATCATTTATTCAATTAGGGAGAAAAATTGTACTTTTAACTTCTTTATTAACAAAACATATTGGCTAACCCTTATTTAAGGGGCTAGAACATGTCTCTTTATTTTTAGGCCCTACGAGCGCTTCGAGACAAGAAGACCCAGCATGTAATCTGGCAACTGCTGAGAAGAAACGCCGGAACAAACTCAGTCACCACTGGAAGCTGTAATTTGAAGAATACCCTCTTCTTTTTCATAATCGTACACCTCATGACTGAGGATCGTGATCATCATGTGGAATGAAACACACAACGACTTTCTTGGCAATGTTTAACGGAGTGGTTTGCCATTGCCTTCTCCATTTCACACACTAGCCAACTAGAGTGCAGGATTCCTCATGATGTTTTCCTTCAGCGTTAGGCAGCGATATCTTTGAAAAAGACTGTACTAAAGTTTGTACTCGACGACCGTCTTGGTGTAGTGGTTCGCGCCATGGACTTCTAAACCAGGCGGTTGCGGGTTCGAATCCCGCAAGGGGCAAATGTTTGTGTGATGATCACGAGTATTTGTACCTAAGTCAGTTTATACATGTATTTAAGTATGTCTATCCGTTATCCTAGTCACCATAGCACAAGCTCATGCTTAGTTTGGGGCTAGGTAATTGGTGTGTTTGTTGAAACAATTTATTTATTTATTTATTTTGTACAAACTCAGTGGCACAAGCGTGGATTGAACTTACGACGAGTTTTCTCCGCACGGCTATCGTGCCTTTTATCAAGTTGAGCAAAATTGTTGAAGAAATACCTATTTCATATTTATTTCCCAAATAATTCTAAAAAGAATATCCTATCATGTAACGTCAATATTAAGTTCCATAAACTTCAAACGATTCCTTAATTGACCACGAACTCGACTAACTACAGATATAAACCGAACGAACGAGCTTCCACGAGTTTTTATGTCTTCCAAAAACATATAAGAAAGTAGGTACATAGCGTTCGTTTCAAACATTTCTTTAATATTTCACAGGAAGCATACAAGGTCATCCTTGATATTAAATTTCGGAACAATCTCAAAGGCTCGTGTTGTGTATCATTTTTCTGTGTTCGAACTTTCTAGAAAGATACCTAATTGTGTGCGCCGATTTGGTCTGTTAGGCACGTGTAAAAATATATCGATATTTGTATGAAAGTTCATGGACAATAGGTAGGAGTCAACTTGTACACAGAGTGATTCGGTATTGGATATTTCTTGTATGTGATAAGAGACAAACACTTCTTTATTCATTAAGAAAACATCGACATCTGGTAAAATACCTCGCAACACGATCTTTGCCAGAAGATTTTCGTTAAGCTCGAGCAGCTTTATATTTTTTTTATTACAAAAAAAATAGACTAGGTTTAAACTAGGTCTAAGTATTAGCCGACAAATGAGGAATGAATGACATATTCGTGACATAACCTAATAGAGAAACGCTTTTCTAATTGGCTAGCTAATAGCTTAGTCCTGGTTTTAACCTGGTACTAAGTTTTTGTTATACCGAGGCCTAAGCACAGATTATATAATAGTTCCGGTACGAGTATTGTTATAGTCAATGTTTGATGATTTAAATGTGGCGACTAACCTAAAACAACATCCTATACTTGTAAATACCAAAGCATTTAGCTTATTCCTTTTGCTTTGCTTAAATACAGTTGTAGAATACACTGATTCAGATTATTAAAATCATTTTGAAAATATTCGAATATTAGGAATATTGGGGTTAGAATTGAAATCAAATTGATAAAATCGATACCAAAACCTACCATTTGGTAGAAACCGGGCCCCGAAATCGCACGGCAATTCTTCCCTATAACAATTTACTCCGTATATACAAACGTACGGAGCAGTATTAATCTAATCACACTCAGTTTCGGCAAGAATGTGTGAGTCTACGTCTTTAATAATAACTGGGGGGGGCCTCAGCGTGGGTGGCGCCCCCTTTCCCATACTAGTGAAAAAATATATCCCAAGGAAAACAATATTATAAATTGGAGAGTGCGCGTGTGTGCGTAAATGGGACGTATTTCACTCGCATGCCTTTTATTTCATTTTATTTTATTTCTCTTGTGATGTAGTTTTTTTTTTTTCACTTTGTTTTTCGGCGTATTTGCTGGGTTGAACTGAAGTGTAGATACCAAGTACTACTCGACCCAGCCAACAAGACGAATGTCAAACGACTTACGACAATGTAAAGTCAGCCTATATATATCCCACTGCTGGGAAAAGGCCTCACCTCAACTATGAGGAGGAACGAGCCATACTCCACCACGCGGGCTCAGTGCGGATTAGTGGAGGGGTGTCTGTAAGGCAACTGACAAACCTTACTGTCAGATTTTATCAAGCCGCCCTAGGGCATCTGACTAGGCCAACTGATATTAGCCGGGATCAACTGCTTCGTGCCTTCCGAAGCACGGAGATGCTTGTCATGGACGTTACTTAAATGGTCGGAATGGTCGCCCATCCAATCACGCGCCGTGGGTTGCTTAACTTTGGTATCACTACCAAAGCGCTGCCGCCACTGCGCCACAAGCACGACGAGGAATACAACGAAAATAACGAAGTCAATTAAAAAGCAATATTGATACAATTTAGATGAAATGCATAAGTTTATTTTGACACCATTGCTTTTTATTTTTCCATCGGTATTTTGCTTGTATTCGTCGCCGTTGGTCGTTTGACATTCGTTAGTTGGAGTGGCATGGTACTCGTAGTGACTACTACGAGTAATGTGGTTGCAAAGGTTGTTGTGATAATATTTATCATTTTTGCTGCTGATGCTTTGATGATGAATGTATATTTATTAGTAAAGTATATTTTCTGCCTTCTTAAAAAACCTTTGCGATTTCATAAGTCATCTCCAGAGCCCTAATTCACCAAGCCGACAATTATCAGTGACATATGTCGGCTAAGAATTGTAAAATATTCCTTACTAGCATTTATGTGACAATTGTCAGTATCAGTACAGTTGTGAAACAGAAATATTTTTTTCAACTCGACATATTTGTAGATTTGTCGGGAATTATTGATATGAGGTCGGAGCTGAGTCTGTTTTGCGTGACAATTGTAGTGTTTTCGCCGTGCAAACAAAAGGTACGGCTGTGATAGTAATTTAGACGGGTTCTCATACAGAAGAAATAATAGAGAATGGATAAATATTTTGATTGAAATCAGTGACTTTGTATTTAAAGAAAAATATAGAATAAGTAGAACCACTGTAGAATATGTAATAAATGAAATAACTTTAAAATATGATTTGTGACAATTGTCGCGCCTGTCACGTTTGGTGAAATAGGGCCCAGGTCTCTAGGTGTTAAGCCTAATCAACTAAGGCTAGAACTAATGTAATTTAATTGATATTATTAAATCTAGAGATAAGGTCTAAGAGGCCTATCTTTGAAATGTAGGTCCACACGGCAGCATATCGGTTTACTTAACTAAGGTAAAGTATAACAATCTAATCCGCAACTGAATTTTAACCTTATATGGATCACATAGAGTCCCATATCATATAGGATATTTTGACAGATTTGGCTAGGTCTTTATGCTGCTTCTTTCTTCTAACTTGTATCTATAAGAGGATGATATGACACGTGCTTTGCAGGAATTAAGAGTCACATTAAGTTGAATTAGGTTCACTTGCACCAGCAGAATTAGCTAATATGGATTTGCGCAAATGGGATTGCTACTTAGATCACAGGCCTTGCGCTAGTCCGGACTAGCTAATCCCGAATAGCGCAAGTGGACCTTCCAGATTAGCTGATCCAGACTTGCGCAAGTGGGCTTTCAACTCAAATAACCTTTTAAAAGTCCGGATTAGCTGATCCAGACTTGCTCAAGTGGGCTGACAACTCGGATTAGCTGATCCAGACTTGCGCAAGTGGGCTTTCAACTCAGATAACCTTTTTAAAGCCCGGATTAACTGATCCAGACTTGCGCAAGTAGGCCTCAAAGAGCAACACTTCCACAAGAAATACAAGAGAATTTCTCATTTTACATCATCAACAACAAAATACAGTCGATACGGTTCGACTCATTCCTTGAGGTATACTATTGAAATACAAAAGCAATCATTTTCGCCCAATCGATTGTGTTTGAGAACTTCAATTGACCAATGTTCTTTTATTTATACAGGGTTATTTAAGGTGCTTGTGGCGCAGTGGCGGCAGCGCTTTGGTAGTGATACCAAAAGTTCAGCAACCCACGGCGCGGTCGTGATTGGATGGGTGACCATTCCGACCATTTAAGTGACGTCCATGACAAGCATCTCCGTGCTTCGGAAGGCACGTTAAGCAGTTGGTCCCGGCTAATATCTGTGGTATTAGTCGTTAAGCCTAGTCAGAGGCCCTAGGGCGGCTTGATAACTTCTGACAGTAAGGTTTGTCACTTGCCTTACATACACCCCTCCACCAATCCGCACTGAGCCCTCGTGGTAAAGTATGGCTCGTTCCTCCTCATAGTTGAGGTGAGGCCTTTTCCCAGCAGTGGGATCTAATAGGCTGACTTATTATTTTTTAAATCACTACAAGGACTGATTCTGATATTTAGTATACATATTTTTGTCTGAATGACTGCCTCGTCGGTCTAGTGGTCAGCAGGCTGGGTACTATCCACGATGTCCCGGGTTCGAATCCCGGGTCGGACCGAAAGTGGGTTTTTCTGTCTTGAACTAACTTAGACACAACTCCGAAGTCAGAAAGTCGGTGGTGTTAAGCCGTTGGTCCTGCGCCTGATTGCTCTACGGTCATGTTCGACTGACGTCTCACTGAATCATGAGAGTGAAGGGACAGAGAGTGCACCTGTGTGTTGCGCACACATTTGTGCACTATAATATCTCCCGCGCAGTCTCTGTTGAAATTAGCCACTGTAGTCGAAATTCGGCAAGGAGGACATTATTATTACATATTTTTAGGGTTCCATACCTCAAAAGGCAAAACGGATCCTTTATAAGATCACTTTGTTGTTTGCATATCTGTCTGTCCGTCCGTCCATCTGTCTGTCTTTCTTTCCTTTTTGAACGCGTGGAGGTATCAAGTTGAAATTAACATAAAATACGTCTGCGTTCCCTTGAAGCCTTAGAAAAATCAAGGTTCTACAACGATTTCCAATGATACGGCATTTGGCCCTTAATTTCTAACACTTCGAATGGAAATCAAAACCTATTGGATACTTCCTAGACGTAGAATTATGAAATCAGACTAGAATGAACCTACCTCAGGACATACCTTTTGGAAAAGACCATAATCTTTGATAGATTATGCGTTGAAATGTAGGTAGAAACTATAAGAATTATTTTCTAATAGTGAAGGAATTATACCTTCAATCGTCAACTTTGCAACGTGAGATCAAGAGCACTAGACGCAAATACATAAAAAGTGTTAGAAAATGTACAAAACACATTGTGCGTCTCTATAATATTTGAGGGTTGCTCTCGATTTGTCTGGGCTCCCATCATCAGATCCTGACTTGGTGTGTACTTACCTTTCTCAGAATGTGACTTATACTTTTCTAAAAACCGCATCAAATTAAGTTCAGCCAAACGCGAGGAAATTGCTGACAAACTTACATACATACATACTCGTACGTGTCAAACTGAGAACCTCCTTTTCTGTTTAAAATCCTGGTTTTTCAACAGAAACTATATGTAGGTTCCTCTTGAAAACTACTATGGTAGTTGATTAAATTTCTTAATTTATTTGTATTTCACAAACAAAGAAGTAGAAAAATGGCGGACTTAATGCCTTAAGGCGTTCTTTACCGGTCAACCATTGGATGAGGCAGAAATAGTCGTGGCATAATGAAGTCGGTTAAAAATAAACAAAAGCTATAATTATCCAAACCAATTAAGAACCAGTTGACAAGCACTGACCAAGCCAGCCACCCTACAACCTACAGGGGTAGAGTAAGATGGATCGCCTGCCAAGCTCCTCTCATGTCAAGTGTTGAAACTGCACTGGACGATAAATTGAGGAAAAGTACTACTGTTGTCAGTTTGTCCAGAAAACACTGACCTCTATAATAGTAACCAACCAGTTAGCCAACTGCGCGGGAAATATTATAGTGCACAAGTGTGTGCGCAATACACAGGTGCACTCTCTGTTCCTTTACTGTTATGATTCGGTTAGACGGCAGTTCGACATGACCGTAGAGAGATGAGGCGCAGGACCAACGGCTTAACGTGCTTTCCGAGGCACGGGGGTATTAACTCCACCAACTTCCTGACTACGTTGCTGCATCTGATTTATTTCAAGACAGAAAAACCCAACACTTTCGGCCCGGACCCGGGATCTATTAACGAGGTCCCGGGTTTTATTCAGATATGATACAACTATCCAATTCCAGCGAGTTCATCCGTGCAAATTTAGAATTTCCCATATAAACTTCCACCCCTTTTTTATCCCCTTAGAGGTAAAATTTTCATGCAGTGTGTCCCGTCACCGATGTCGGAGCCTTCGAAAGGTGATGAATGAGTTCCCCTGCAACAATTTTTTTATTACAAGAACCTCGAAAACAGACCTAGCCGATTTAGTAAATAGTATGGGGAAGGGAAAAAATATTTGGGATTCCAAAGTTGATCCTATTAAGAAAATGGTAGCTATTTTACTTCTAGTCACCACATGAAGGCTCCGACATTCTTCATTTCGAACTAAATATTTTTTTTATCGATTTAGCTTTAAAACTGACAAAGTTTTATACAAGCTTACCCTTCTTTTAACCCACTTAAGAGACGATTTTCCAAAAATCCTTCAGTCAGTTTTTCTTTTGTTGATATGTAGTTATATAGAGATATATGACACCTGTAAAAAAATCTACTACTTCTCTCCTACTCCCTTTATGAATAATCTACTACATATATTTAAATATTCAACAAGCAAACATAATATTGAAAAAACAGAACACCCGACTGCAAAAACTGTAACATTTTTGAAATTGTCTTTTCACTGGCTTTCATTTGATTCCCATATTGTAGTGATAAGGAAAAAATCAACCCCCTCCCGAACCTTTGTTTTCGTTTGCGGGAGCCATTTTTAAAATGTATACGGCCTAATGTCACTACCACGATTCTGACAAATTCAACGACACCTCATAGTCAAACAAAACCTGTCCAGTCGTTATGGCTGTAGTGCGTGCCAAACAATTATACATACATACTCTCGAAAAACATAACCCTTCTTCCGCAGTCGGGTAAAAACAATGTACTATTCCACTGATTTAACAATGCGATAACAAATGAAGTGTACTCTTGAAATCTACGGAACACTCTAACCTTGTAAAACGTTATAGGCGACACGACTTTTACAACGCTAAGTAAATACGACACGTGTTGACCCTTATCCCCGGTTTTAGGGTCCCCGCGGCAAAGGTAAGATCCGCGCTACATTTTGCGTCGATTTTTTTGGGTTCCGTACACTACTACGTCTATAAGCTGGCTGTATCTGATGAAAACAGACAATCTCTTGAAATACACTCATCCATTCATTTTTTACCCCAGCGTGTATATATTATTTCACACATAAGCAGAGTGGAAAAGGTTCAAGAAAAATTTATTAAGTCAATGAATTACCGCTTTAATGTTTCAAATGAGTCGTACACATCTTCTTTAACGAGATATAAATTACTATCCTTGCGAAGCAGACGAGAAATGTTTGATATGGTGTTCCTATACAAAATACTCTGTAACTTAGTCGATTCTCCGTCGCTACTCAGCAGGTTCCTTCCTTCGTGTCTCGCGTGCGACTCCCTGTGCGACTCTCACGTTCTCGACCACTTTTTGATCCTCCGCGTTTTCATAAGAACTATACACGTAACTCATTTTCATACCGTTCCACTACCATTTATAACAAGAAGTACACCAATATAGACCTGTTTAATTTATCCCTATCTAAACTAAAACATTGAGGTGCTTGTGGCGCAGTGGCGGCAGCGCTTTGGTAGTGATACCAAAAGTTAAGCAACCCACGGCGCGGTCGTGATTGGATGGGTGACCATTCCGACCATTTAAGTGACGTCCATGACAAGCATCTCCGTGCTTCGGAAGGCACGTTAAGCAGTTGGTCCCGGCTAATATCTGTGGTATTAGTCGTTAAGCCTAGTCAGAGGCCCTAGGGCGGCTTGATAACTTCTGACAGTAAGGTTTGTCACTTGCCTTACATACACCCCATCACCAATCCGCACTGAGCCCGCGTGGTGAAGTATGGCTCGTTCCTCCTCATAGTTGAGGTGAGGCCTTTTCCCAGCAGTGGGATCTAATAGGCTGACTTATTAAACTAAAACATACTCTTTCTCTGAGTCTTGCTTTGTGATCGATCCAGGTGGGTATATTCCCACATAATGTAACTCGTTCATAGTATTTATATCATCAATTAATTATAGAATCTGCTTGTTTGTTTATGTTTAGCCTACGCATTATAAGTTACTTATGTGTTTTACACCGCACATAATCACAATATTGTATAATGTTAAATCCAAATTTAACCTCAGCATGTCTGACCACTACGGTGGCTCTATTAAAAACGAATATTTTTTATTATATTTTACTATATAGGCACTATTAGGTCTTTTGTAAAGAAGTACTATATATTTGCATATTTACTTATCTATGTACATGACTGTTTGTTGCCTTAAATAAATTGAAAAAAAAAATATCTGTGCTGCAGCTCTTAGATCAAACTTACCTGTGGATCCCCAAGTTTCTTTCTTTTTTAACAAAAACAAGTGAATAGTAAAAAAGAACAGCATACGTAAGAAGTTTGAATTATCATATTAAATGATACGGAACCCGACGTGTGTGAGTCTGTTTCGCACTTCCCGGATTTGTCACAAGTATACTAGTTATGTTAAGTAGCTAAAAAGTCATTTTAGATAAACTGCAAAATTCATACCCCTTACTTACGTACGTCTTGGTGTGGTGGTTCGCACCCCGGACTACTAAACCAGGCGGTTGCGGGTTCGAATCCCGCAAGGGGCAAATGTTTGTGTGATGAGCATGAGCATTTGTACCTAAGTCATGGATGTATAAACGTATATAAGTATGTCTATCCGTTATCCTAGTCGCCATAGCACAAGCTCACGCTTAGTTTGGGGCTAGGTAATTGTTGTGTTTATTGAAACAATTTATTTATTATTTATTTACTGATAATGATTTAGGCATTGCTATTACACTTGATCATGTATGAGACGGCTTATTTGTAATAGTAAGGGGGTTAGCACAAAAAAGTTTTTTTAATTTCAAACTGTTGTTTAGGATCCATACTAATACTATAAATGCGAAAGTGTGTCTGTCTGTCTGTCTGTTACCTCTTGACGCTTAAACCACTGAACCGATTAAGATGAAATTTGGTATGGAGACAGTTTGAGACCCTGGAAAGGACATAGGCTACATTTTGTCGCGATATAAAAAACATTAAGGGGGTGAAATGGGGGATGAAAGTTTATATGGAAAATCCAACTCTTGCGGGCGAAGTCGCGGGGAACCACTAGTTTTCTATAAAAAATGTTGTTTCCAGTGATTAATTTAGTTGTTCTCTAGGTAATATGAGCGGTAGATTCGGCCCCTGAAAGTAAGTTTTAATAAAATTATATTGGACGACCTCACATACCTACCTACATTGCTCTGGTCCCAAAGAGTCGTCAAAGCATTGTGTTATAGATGGAAATCAGACACAACGCAATCAGACCAAATGCTCGTGCTCATCACACAAACACTTGCCCCTTGCGGGATTCGAACCCGCAATCGCCAAAAAAAAAACAGTAACATTATCAGTGAAAAAAAAAACCTTTGTAGATATAAAAAGTTTTATGTATAAAAACGAGTTATTTTTGAGTTTATCTCATTTTAAATCTAGTGTAAGTATAGTAATAAATATCTAATGAAAAAAAGTTTTTTATTTCTTGCATTAAAAGCCAGACATTTGACCGCAATCTCACCTGATGGTAAGCGACGATGCGGCCGATGATGGGCAAGTCTGTCTAGTAACAACCTATTTATTCACTCTTATGAATAATTTAGAGAAAAATTAATGTCAAGATTGTTTACACCAAAAAAGAGAGATATAAAGAAAGAAAGAAAGAGAAATGCTTTATTGACATGGAAAATCACATACATGCTTTCAAAAAAAACATAACAGGTAATACAAGCAGCTCAACAAAAATGCCTGCAGCTCGTGCGTCGGTGTGTCGGTGACGTCCAAATCAAAATGACCTCACTCAGCATAAGCCAGGTCCCGGCGCTGGTTTTCAGTGGGCCCCTGCTGAGTGAGGTACACATTTTAGTGCACAAGTGTATGAGCAATACACAGGTGGACTCTCTGTTCCTTCGCTCTCATAGTTCGGTGAGACGGCAATCCGACTGGACCGGAGAGTGATCAGGCGCAGGATCAATGGCGTAACGAGCCTCCCGAGGCACGGGGGTATTAACAACACTAACTTCTTGTATCGCTGTGTCTGAGTTATATTCGAACCTCGTGAATAGTACCCACGTGCTGACCACTAGACTAGATTGATTTTGGGGTCAATGACTGCAAACCGTTTTTTTTTTTCGAAATGAGTTTGCTCTTGACTCTAGACTAAGCCACACGTGGTGCATTGATATTAATATGGACATGCCTCTGGTATTCTGGAATCTCAGAAGTCATCATCCTCCTAGCATTATCCCGGTTGTGCACTCGGATGTGGCAGATCAGGTAATTACAGTGGAGCGACTGCCATCTGACCTCCGTGACCCTGTTACCAGGGGAACCTGACCAGTTTTGGATCATGGTTACACATGCAGTCGCCTGAATGTGCAGGTTTGCTCACGATGTTTTCCCTCACCGTAAGAGCATGGGTTAGTGAAACAACTAATGTACATAACTTAGAAAAAGTCATTGGTACATGGCGGTATCGAATCGGTGCCTCCCGCATTAGAGGCAACCCGCTAGCCACTGCGCCACCGAAGCTCTCTGGAATCTCAGAAGTATTAAGACTTTAATGGAATTCTAGTTGTAAAAATAAAAAGAACAAAGTTGTGTAAAGTAAAATACCAAGTAATTTCAGATGACACAAAATGAGTAAGATTTGAGTTATTGGTTCTTCAAAACAAGGAATGGAATAATAGGGATATGCCCTATTATTTCAGCGCTGTCAAATTATATCAAACCAACCTACCTACTCTGATTTGAGAACTGGCCACAGTATTTAATTGTTGAGTATTGTTAACTACTAAAAGAAAGAAAGAAAATACATTTACTGGCACCATAGTGAGATTTAAATACATCATAACTATAAAAATAATAAAATAAAACACGTAGGATGTGCCAACAAGATCCCCTACATTACCTACTGACGTATAACTCGGTATACATTACGGATTTCTTATAAAAGACGCTTATACTTTTGCCTTTCAATATTTTTTCTAGATAAGCAACCCAATATGCTATTGTTGTCCAAATCTGGTAACATTCTTGTCAGCTATGACAGGCCCTTTTAGTAGTCATAGTAGCGAGGCTATTATCACTGATATTTGATATAGAGATGAAGCCATTGTTCTACAATTCTCAACCCTGTTATATTAATAGTACACTACCTCGTTGGTCTAGTGGTCAGCACGCTGGGTAATATCCACGAGGTCCCAGGTTCGAATGCTGGGAGACGAGATCACTCTCAACAGAAATTAGCCAACTGCGCGGGACATATTATAGTGCACAAGTGTGTGCGCAATACACAGGTGCACTCTCTGCTCCTCCTCATAATTCGGTGAGACGGCAGTCCGACATGACCATAGAGAGATCAGGCGCAGGACCAACGGCTTAACGTGCTTTCCGAGGCACGGGGGTGTTAACACCACCAACTTCCTGACTCCGGAGCTGTGTCTGAGTTATTTCAAGACAGAAAAACCCAACACTCTCGGCCCGACCCCGGCCTGCCTGCCTTATTGGTCTAGTGGTCAGCACTATCCACGAGGTCCCGGGTTCGAATGATAGAATAGGCTTTTACTAGTCAGACATGACCCATCCTTGGCTTTATCGTTGCTTACTGCGGTCAAATGTCTGCCAATTAATATAACAAAGAAATAAAAAAAACTTTTCTTTTCATTACGTGTGGGCTATACAAACCCAACGTAAAACCGACAGGAGAAAAATGCTCACCCGTGAGGTCGAGTGTTCGATCCCCGGCAAGTACTGTACCTACCAATAAGTTTTTTAAAAAAAAACTTACGTACAGTCATTTCAAAGACATCGTCACCTAACGGTGAAGGTAAATATCGTGAGTAAATCTGCGCACTACTTAGTTGGCTAGTGTGTGAAATGGAGAAGGCAATGGCGACCCATTCTATTAAAATTGCCAAAAAAGTGATTGAATGTGTTTTATTCCACATATAGATCACTACAAAGTGAATTAAAAACGAATAAATACTTAAAATACTAAATTTCACTTCTGTTTGTCTTCTGCCACACGCATCTTATATTGCACAATTAGCCCTTGAGATAGAGAGCCACATTCAATTTCGTCCCCAAAAGGACATTGCAATAAAACTAACCATTATACATTTCCTTTAAAAATGCATCCTATTTTGGTAAACTCGTGCCAAACAAAACAACAGAAACTGTTAGATAAATAAGAATTCTCTTAATAACCTCCGACGTGGCATATTCATTCCGCCATATTGATTTTTTCCACCCCCATAGCTAGCCTGTCGCGAATTATCGAAATCTAACAAAGCATCCCAAACTCCCAAGAAAACTAATAACTGGACTTACACACCCTTACGCACACGGGCGCACTCCACGCACGCACACCCGCACAAGAACTCACGCACACACGCGCAACTTCTAATTATATACGTACGAAATAAAGATTGGGGAAAAATTTTACAAGAACAAGTGTGTAGGGTGGGGGGTGCTGACCGCTGCCGTCATTAAGCCCCCTCACCCCCCTCGGGGGCTAGTTCTCCCTAGATGTTTAATAATATGAAGAATTGGAGATAATTTGCGCGAAACTAAATAAGAAACGCCAGACGAAAATTGAAAGGTCGGATAGTGCCGTCTCGCTCGGGCGTAGTTAAAGAAAGTGAAGATAGAGCTCATTTGAGAGCGGAAATGTTTAGAACAAACAGGGGCCCGGGATGGAGGCATTTAGATTTCAACTCGCTGAGTAAAAGTAGTACTAGATACTTGTGGTTGCGAAGTGTTTTTACTATTTAACGCTTAGCGCAAATAAATTTCAGTAAAAACACCTTTGTGCAACACTTCTTTAAAACAGAATAGTTTACTAATGTAGTTTAATGTATTTGGCACCAAAATATATAAAGAGTTACGTAATGACATATAAAATCCGTTGTCTTAGTCGCCATAGCACAAGCTCACGCTTAGTTTTTGGTGCTAGGTAATTGGTGTGTTTGTTGAAACAGTTTATTTATTTATTTAATATATATTAAGTTTAAGCTGAATTTATTTACTGTTAACTTATAAAACACCTACAAATCGTAAATTTATAATTGTAAGCTCAATATTGGACTCGGGGATGCATTTGTATTTATAATATTGACACCAGCTGTTTGTACCCGTTTTCACAATAAAGATAACTTAGTTCCTTACTTACTATCAGCATGGGAACCTTACTCGTTACTTAATAAGTTACTTACTTATTTTCCACAAATTACGCAAAATTATTCATGAAGTAACATATTCAAACGTAATAAATTACAAGTAAAAAACCTTTTTAAAAACAAGCTTTTATGTCAATGCGCTAAAAAGTATAGAATAAATTTTCCTTTAAAACTTATACGATCAAATATTAACATCATTACACAATTTATATAATATAAAAGCTTATCGCGAGATTTAAGTACTCACTTGGAGTATTTAGTAGTTTGGTTTAAAAAAAAATTATCCAATCATATCAAGTCATGTTTATAATTTACTTGTTTATCTATACAGGTAAAATCTCGCGACAAACTTTTATATTATATAAATTGCAGAAAACCCAATACACCAAATTTCTAAACGGATCGGAGCAACGGAGTTAAACTCGCATGCTTATTCTCTGCAAGTCCTTTCGTTTGTTTCCCATATTGCAGGAACGCTAAAAAAACTTGGAATGCCATATTGGATTAAAGTGACGTCACCTTATTTATCGAGTTATTCTCAGCAAGCTCTTTCATTTGAAACCCATATTGTAAGAAAGCATAAAAACTTAGTCCGCCTTATTGGATTTGGAGTGACGTCACCTTATTTATCGGGATATTATCAACAAGCCCTTTCATGTGATACCCATACTGTAGTAAAACTTTAAAAACTTGACTAAGTTTGTCCGCTATCTTTGAATTCCGCCATATTAGATGTAGAGTGACGTCACCTTATTTTTCGAGTTGTTCTCAGCAAGCCCTTTCATTTGATACCAATATTGTTGGAGTACATTTAGAAGTCGGCCATATTGTTTTTTTTAGTAACGTCACTTTATTTTTTGATTTGCTCTCAGCAAGCCCTTTCATTTAATACCCATATTGTAGAATTGCATTGAAAATAACGAATCCACCATCTTGGATGCTCCACCATGTTAAATTTAGAATGACGTCACACATCTTACCATGCATTGTCATCAAAACTAAACGTGTATAAAAAACTTCAGCTCAATCGGTTGAAGATATCTGCTTCAAAATTGAGTTGCAAGATTCCACCCGAACAAACATAGTTAGTTAGTAAGTTACAATGCAAACTAACAAAAAGCTTGTAAAAAAATCGTAGGCTTTTTTATGTGAATTATTCAATTTCATGTAATATTATTAAGAGCACTAGAAATTATATATGAAGAATAAGAACGTATCATTCAGTAAATCACTTTATTAACACTGCACATTTTACAAAAACCTTTTTTTTTTAATCTTCCAACGTTTTCTTGACGATTGCAAATTATTTGTATGGCGCTCTTGATTTTTCATTGTTGGCCTTTTAATAGTTTATTTCATTATCTTCTATCTCGTATAAGAAATGACAACTACTTTTCATATTATTTCCATTTAGATAAACTAGTTTTTTAGCTAGTGAGGCTTCAAAATGTACATCATTCCCATATTTTATTTCCTTTATATCTCGATGTAAGTAAAGCACATTTCATTTATTAATATATTTGGGACCAAAACTAAAAAAGAAGATGTATTATATAGATTGAATAATAATTATAAAACTCATTTGTAAAAACATGTAAGTAACAAGGAGACACTCACCATTATATTCCATTGTCTTTTTTCGATTGATAAGTTTTAGGCATTATAATATTCCATCCCTTTTAGAAATGTACACCACCACACTAACAAACACGCCTAAATATAAAAATATCCTCAATAAAAAATACTCAGCTGCAATCTCAAGGAACATTTTTGCGATGCAATACTAAAGTCAGTAAAATCCATTTTTCTATCTTTATATACGAAGGTTTCAGTGTTTTTTAGTAACTTTACATTTACTTTAAAATGTGAAATCATGTTATTAATATATTAACATAATACCCAACAGTTATTTATGCATCTACAAAAACAGTAGATAGGTTCTAAAGGTCAAACATAGGGTGCTCTCTTAATAGGTGATACCAAAAAAACCCAGGCCTTTGTTTAAGCCCGTGGAGTACAAAAAAATCATAGTTTCAAAATTCCATATAGAATAAACTATTATTTTTAAGTGATAAGCATTCACTTTGCAATCCAAATATATTATTGCACTTGAAAAAATGACCACCAGAGGCGGGAATCGAACCCACGTTCCTTGCATACCGGGCGATTGCCTAACCTCTCGGCAATCGCCCAGTATGCGAGGAACGCGGGTTCGATTCCCGCCTCTGGTGGTCATTTTTTCAAGTGCAATAATATATCCATATAGAATATTTTTGGATACTTGTTCCACAATTTAAAGATGTATAGTCCGGGGCACATAGGCTTTCTTAGTTCACACTATAATAAGTACAGCACAGCCATACTAGTAGGTATATACTTTCTTACTTTACGTTTTTCTTATTTGGCGATAAATAAAAGTTATTTCAAAATGTTTAGTGCATTTATTGAAGGCAGTTGTTTATTTTTGTAAAAAAATATATTTTACCATCTTTTATTATCAGCTCAGTACTATAAAATTATCACCCCCTGCTTGATGAAATCGGTTTACATGCATACAGTCCAACATAGAACCTACGCCTTTTTTGAAGTCGTTTAAAAACACGAGAAACCTTAGTTTTGAACTATTTGGACTAAGTTTTGGAATTTGTTATATTTGATATTCTAGAAAGTTACTATTTGAATATCGCCAAGTTGGTAGGTAATCCACAACTGTAGTCTATGTTTATAAATAATGATTTGTGCCTACTTACTAACGACTAGATATCAAATAGTTTGCTTAATATTCATTGAGCTACTCAACTTTACGTAGCGACGCGTTGTTTGTGGGTTTCCACAATAATTTAATAAATTTATTTAAATAATATAATGAATGGTGTTGAAATAACTCTGGTGATATATTTTCTTATTTTAGCTTTGCTTTAGCAAGAAATCTTAAAAAAAGCAACCTGTATATGAGTATAATCGAAATTCTTACCTCTTGTAGTATTTTCGCTACCACCAGTGTAAAATTAAACCTTTTACATATTATCAGACATTTTCAAGTTGCGTCAACACGTGACTCAGTCATAGTAATATGTTCAAAAAATACGCTCCATAGTATTTTTCTTTGACTGCTCTTAATCTGACACCGCGAGCTTACCTCTGTCAAAATGGTACTGACTCTGCTTCTCCAATATGTTTTAGAGCTTTGCTTGTGTTCGCTGATTTTCACGATCATTGGCATGATTTGCCTGAGGCTCTACGAGGAGAGACTCAACGTGAGGTGCAAGTGTTCGGCCCGACTGGATGGCAAAACTGTCCTGATCACTGGAGGTAGCAGCGGCATAGGCTTGGAGACTGCACGGAACCTTGCTAGGCGAGGACCCAGGCTCATCATCACGTGCGTCAACGAGAAAACAGCGAAAGCAGCCGCCGAAGACCTCATTGCCACCACCGGCAACAAGAACATCCACTACAGACAGCTCGACCTGGCCAGCTTCGACAACATCCAAAGGTTCGCCAAAGACATCAACGAATCCTTCGACAAACTCCACATCCTCATCAACAATGCAGGGATAGGCAGTTTGGGAAACGTGATAACCGAAGACGGGATAGAAATCACGATGCAAGTCAACTACGTCGGACCAGCGCTGCTCACGCTACTGCTTCTGCCTAAACTAAAGGCCTCGATGCCGAGTCGGATCGTGGTGGTGTCTTCGAAGGCGAGCAAGAGAGCTGACTTCACAGTAGAACACATAAAAGGAAACAAGTGGTTGAGCTTGTGGCAAAGGTACGCGAGCAGCAAGCTGAGCATTCTTTTGTGGACGAAGGCGCTTTCGCGAAGGCTTCCAGAAGGAATCACAGCTAATGTCCTTCACCCGGGCATCGTGAAGACAAACATCTACGTGAATGAAAATCACTACCTGACAAATTGGACCTTTCTATTTCTAGTTGGCAAACTGTTTAAGACAGCCGAGGAGGGAGCACAGACCTCGATCCATTGCTGCGTTTCTCCTAACCTCGAGGGAGTCACAGGACAATACTTATCAGAGTGCCGAGTGCAGAAGAGTGTTAAGGCTTTGGAGGATGACAAGCTCATAGAAAGAATTTGGGAGACGACCCAAAATCTAATTGACAGCAGACTTACGGACAAAACACGGATTTAAATTGCGCAAAATGAGATTCTATTGTCCTGACGCTTTTGAGGTGTACTTCTTAAAATGGCAAGGGGAAATAACAAAATTAATCACAAATCAACAACAGTAACACATTTTAATAACACTAGGTGGTAGATACTGTAACTAAAAACTTCTTTTGTATTTTTCTCCAATAAAGGTGACACGTCTTTGTTTTCGACGGTTAGCACAGAATATATAATAGCAGTAAGCTCTAAATAGGTGTCCCAAATGGTGGTGATGGACCGTCATCACAAATTGAAGCTTGTAATGGCTAGCAGCAGAATTAGTAGTGCCTATGAGATATACTATTTTAATATATGTTACGGCTAAAGGTAGGTGTGAACATAAACTTAAGATTAGCCGGCTGAACTTAGGTTTATCTTCGAGAAGCAGCTAAAGTTCGATAACATGTTAGTTTGCGTCGTGATATTCTATCTTTAGCCGGTTAATGTGCACATTATTTTAATTAAAGTTTGCGTGTCAAAATAGTAAACATTATTACATTGTTTCCTTTTCCATTTCGATATCCCTTGGCTGTGTGATACCATTTTTTCTCATTCCCCCCATCCGATGGTTAAGGTTCAAGTCTATACAGCCAAGTCATTTAACTTATTTTTTTTTCTTTTTTTTCCTGCTTTTCTTAGCACGGATCGATTGATAACTGGGAGGTTTGTTTCTGTCCGAGTCGCATGCATGCCATTTCATATTGTAATTTTTATCTTTGTTTTGTTACTTTTTTAATTTAATGAATGTTTTTAAGTTATATTTTTATTTTATTTTATAATCTTTAATTCAACTTATTTATGTAATCTGTAATATTATGTTTTTAATTTATGATGTTATTTAATGTTGTTATAATGATGAATTATTGTTTTTTTTTCCTTTGTATGTGTGTACACAGTGCCCCAAAAGGTCCCTGCTGAAAATCAGTATTGTAACATGCTTCGCGCTGTCACGATTAATGCTGAGCAGGGATCTTTTTGGCACATAATTGGTCTTTAATAAGTTGAACTGTACTTCTATTAGTTTTTATTTGCGTGCCAAATAAATGATTGATTGATTGATTTCCTTCTACATTTTTAGATAAGGGCCTGCAGTTACACTTAAGTTTAGCCGGCTAAAGATAGAAGAAACTAACATTAACACCTCGTCGAAGATAAACCTAGGTTTAGCCGGCTAATCTTAAGTATATGTTATTACCTACCTTTAGCCGTAACATATACAATGTGTTGTTACGAGCTAAAAATATTTTACGGACGTCATTAAAAGCGAATTATTGAAGACAGTTTTATTTCTTTGTAAAAAAATATAGGTAACTTTAGGTTTTAGTGTTCAAGCCAGACTCAACGCAATAGATCAGTGTGGTTTAGCATCCATTTATTGTGACCCTAGCCTACTCAAAGGTCGGTTTGTAAGTAACTACTATCGTAAAGTTATTATTATTAGGAGCTTGTCGTGTCCACTGCAGGGCAAAGGCCTACCTACCCTTTCCCCTATATCGTAAAGTAAGTAAGACTGTTCTTATAGTTCAATTTCCGTTAGTAATGATAAGTATTATAAAAAAAGTGCCAATTGACTTTGATCTTTCAATTTGATTGCAAATCTTAATTAGGCTTTTTGATGTAAATTATTCAATTTCATGTGATATTATTAAGAGCTCTAAAAATTATATATGTAGAATAAGAACGTATCATTTGGTAAATCATTTTATTAACACTGCACATTTAAAAAAAAACTTTTTTTTAATCTTCCAACGTTTTCTTGACGATTGCAAATTATTTGTATGGCGCTCTCGATTTTTCATTGTTGGCCTTTTAATAGTTTATTTCATTATCTTCTATCTCGTATAAGAAATGACAACTACTTTTCATGTTATTTCCATTTAGATAAACTAGTTTATTAGCTAGTGGGGCTTCAAAAAGTTTATCATTCCCATATTTTATTTCCTTTATATCTCGATGTAAGTAGATCACATTTCATTTATTAATATATTTGGGACCAAAACTAAAAAAGAAGATGTATTAATTAGATTGAATATAAATTACCATATAAAACTCATTTGTAAAAACATGTAAGTAACAAGGAGACACTCACCATTATATTCCATTGTCTTTTTTCGATTGATAAGTTATAGGAATTAAAATAGTCCATCCCTTTTAAAAATGTACACCACCACACCAACAAACAGGCCTAAATATAAAAATATCCTCAATAAAAAATACTCAGCTGCAATCTCAAGGAACATTTTTGCGATGCAATACTAAAGTCAGTAAAATCAATCAAATTTTCTATCTTTATATACCAAGGTTTCAATGTTTTTTAGTACCTTTACATTTACTATAAAATGTAAAATCGTGTTATGAATAAATTAAGATAATACCCAAAAGTTATTGCCGTATCTACAAAAACAGAAAAGTTTCTTTAAACTACATATGCCTACCGGGTCTTCAAGTTCACATTCAGTCACAAAAGATCTAAAGGTCAAATCTAATCAAACATAGGGTGCTCTCTTAATAGGTGAGACTAAAAAACCCAGGCCTTTGTTTAAGCCTTTGTTTTCAAAATTCCATATAGAATAAACTATTATTTTTAAGTGATAAGCATTCACTTTGCAATCTAAATATATTATTGCACTTGAAAAAATGACCACCAGAGGCGGGAATCAAACCCGCGTTCCTTGCATAATGCGAGGAACGCGGGTTCGATTCGGGGCGATTGCCAAAAGGTTAGGCAATCGCCCGGTATGCAAGGAACGCGGGTTTGATTCCCGCCTCTGGTGGTCATTTTTTCAAGTGCAATAATATATCCATATTCATTCTTTTGGATAATTATTCCACAATTTGAACATGTATAGTCCGGGGCACATAGGCTTTCTTAGTTCACACTATAATAAGTACAGCACTGCCACATAGTATACAGGGTTAATTGTAATTAGCTGGACACCTCTTGCAGGCAGCCTCTCAACATCAATCCCAACAACATTTGTTATACGACTTTTTACAAATCTTGATAAATAACACAAAAAAAGAAAAACAAAAAAAAGTTTGTTCCCTCTGTTATTTACTACTCTGTATGATGTACCCAAAATAACAACGCCGAGGCGCCCCTACCTCGCCCCTCCTGCATTCATTCAACGTTTCGGTACTAACATGTGCGTCGCCGCGCCGCTGCGTGGCGATTATTTTGTCTGCGCAAGGTGCGTAAGTAGAGTAACGCAAGTTTAGTGTCAATAAATACTTTTTGTATGGGAAAACTTAAATTTTAAAAACTTTTCATTTTGAAAAGTCGTAGAATACATTGTTTCCTTTTGAGATTGTTGAGATTGTTGTGGAGAAGCTGCCTGCAGGAGATGTCCAGCTAATTTAAATTAACCCTGTATACTTTCTTCCTTTACGTTTCTCTCGTTTGGCGATAAAAAGGTATTTCGAAATTTTCAGTGAACTTTTTGAAAGCAGTTGTTTTTTTTGTAAAAAAAAAATACTTTACCATCTTTTATTATCAGCTCAGAACCATAAAATTATCACCCCCTGATTGATGAAATCGGTTTACATGCATACAGTCCAACATAGAACCTACGACGACCGTCTTGGTGTAGTGGTTCGCGCCACGGACTTCTAAACCAGGCGGTTGCGGGTTCGAATTCCGCAAGGGGCAAATGTTTGTGTGATGAGCACGAGCATTTGTACCTAAGTCATGGATGTTTATAAAAGTATTTAAGTATGTCTATCCGTTATCCTAGTCACCATAGCACAAGCTCGCGCTTAGTATGAGGCTAGGTAATTGGTGTGTTTGTTGGAACAATTTATTATTATTTATTTATTATTACGCCTTTTTTGAAGTCGTTTAAAAACACGAGAAACCTTAGTTTTGAACTATTTGGACTAAGTTTTGGAATTTGTTATATTTGATATTCTAGAAAGTTACTATTTGAATATCGCCAAGTTGGTAGGTAATCCACAACTGTAGTCAAAATAAAATGTTAAAATGTTAAATGTTTAAAAATAATGATTTGTGCCTACTTACTAACGACTAGATATCAAATAGTTTGCTTAATATTCATTGAGCTACTCAACTTTACGTAGCGACGCGTTGTTTGTGGGTTTCCACAATAATTTAATAAATTTATTTAAATAATATAATGAATGGTGTTGAAATAACTCTGGTGATATATTTTCTTATTTTAGCTTTGCTTTAGCAAGAAATCTTTAAAAAAAGCAACCTGTATATGAGTATAATCGAAATTCTTACCTCTTGTAGTATTTTCGCTACCACCAGTGTAAAATTAAACCTTTTACATATTATCAGACATTTTCAAGTTGCGTCAACACGTGACTCAGTCATAGTAATATGTTCAAAAAATACGCTCCATAGTATTTTTCTTTGACTGCTCTTAATCTGACACCGCGAGCTTACCTCTGTCAAAATGGTACTGACTCTGCTTCTCCAATATGTTTTAGAGCTTTGCTTGTGTTCGCTAATTTTCACGATCATCGGCATGATTTGCCTGAGGCTCTACGAGGAGAGACTCAACGTGAGGTGCAAGTGTTCGGCCCGACTGGATGGCAAAACTGTCCTGATCACTGGAGGTAGCAGCGGCATAGGCTTGGAGACTGCACGAAACCTTGCTAGGCGAGGACCCAGGCTCATCATCACGTGCGTCAACGAGAAAACAGCGAAAGCAGCCGCCGAAGACCTCATTGCCACCACCGGCAACAAGAACATCCACTACAGACAGCTCGACCTGGCCAGCTTCGACAACATCCAAAGGTTCGCCAAAGACATCAACGAATCCTTCGACAAACTCCACATCCTCGTCAACAATGCAGGGATAGGCAGTTTGGGAAACGTGATAACCGAAAACGGGATAGAAATCACGATGCAAGTCAACTACGTCGGACCAGCGCTGCTCACGCTACTGCTTCTGCCTAAACTAAAGGCCTCGATGCCGAGTCGGATCGTGGTGGTGTCTTCGAAGGCGAGCAAGAGAGCTGACTTCACAGTAGAACACATAAAAGGAAACAAGTGGTTGAGCTTGTGGCAAAGGTACGCGAGCAGCAAGCTGAGCATTCTTTTGTGGACGAAGGCGCTTTCGCGAAGGCTTCCAGAAGGAATCACAGCTAATGTCCTTCACCCGGGCATCGTGAAGACAAACATCTACGTGAATGAAAATCACTACCTGACAAATTGGATCTTTCTATTTCTAGTTGGCAAACTGTTTAAGACAGCTGAGGAGGGAGCACAGACCTCGATCCATTGCTGCGTTTCTCCTAACCTCGAGGGAGTCACAGGACAATACTTATCAGAGTGCCGAGTGCAGAAGAGTGTTGAGGCTTTGGAGGATGACAAGCTCATAGAAAGAATTTGGGAGACGACCCAAAATCTAATTGACAGCAGACTCACGGACGAAACACGGATTTAAATTGCGCAAAATGAGATTCTATTGTCCTGGCGCTTTTGAGGTGTACTTCTTAAAATGGCAAGGGGAAATAACAAAATTAATCACAAATCAACAACAGTAACACATTTTAATAACACTAGGTGGTAGATACTGTAACTAAAAACTTCTTTTGTATTTTTCTCCAATAAAGGTGACACATGTCTTTGTTTTCGACGGTTAGCACAGAATATATAATAGCAGTAAGCTCTAAATAGGTGTCCCAAATGGTGGTGATGGACCGTCATCACAAATTGAAGCTTGTAATGGCTTACAGTAGTATTGGTAGTGCCTATGAGATAATACCATTTTAATATACATGCGATGTTACGAACTACAAATATTTTACGGACGTCATTAAAAGCAAATTCAAAACAACTTTTACTGACAAAATCATATAAAAAACTGGCCAAGTGCGAGTTGGACTCGCGCACGAAGGGTACCGTACTTACAACATTAGACAGTATAGGCAAAAAATATTTTTAAGTTTATACTGTTCTTTTGGAAGAAAGTATATATATTTATTTTATTTATAATTTCAAAAGTATTTATCACAGGATATCCTAAACGATTTTAAATAAAAGTTTCCGCGCCTGTTTCTTTACGTGATTGATTTGAAGTTTATAGGTCCAAGACTTTAGAAATTACAGGGGACACCGTGTAAACGACTTTGGCGGGCTATATCTCGCAAATGGTAAAGCTGATCAAAAAGTGTTGTATGGAAACCCTACCTTATTTTCATAGTCCTTTTCAACGATACTCCACATAAGGGGGTGCACTCAAAAAAATAATTCACCTCCCCCCCCTTTACATGTATGGGGAGGTACCCTTAGAAAGGGGTAATTTAAATATTTCGTATTTTTAAAAATGAGATCTATATGTGAAGTATCCTCGAACCAAATTACTACAAATCAGTCCATAAACGTAGAAGATATTCTGCTGTGACAGACTAGGACGGACGGACTGGACGATCTTATAAGGGTTCCTTATCGGACTACGGAACCCTAAAAACTGGCCAAGTGCGAGTTGGTCTCACGCACGAAGGGTACGTGCCATTAAAATACGAAAAAAATACAATTTTGTATCAGAGCTCCTATTAAATAGTATTATTATTTTAAATGAATTAGTTATTTTAGAAGTGAACATATATACATACATAATTATTATTATTCTGTGATCATTTTAAGCGTCTACCTTTTGCCATTATTAATATCGAGCAAAAAACGGCACAAAAAACATGTTTGTTGTATGGGAGCCCTCGTTAAATATTATTATTATTTTAATTAAATTATTTATTTTTAAAGTAAACATACATATATTATACGTATTCTGTAAACATTTTAAACGTATACCTGTTGCCATTATCAATATCGAGCAAAAAACGGCAAAAAAAAAACATGTTTGTTGTATTGGAATAAATATTTATTAAATATTTATTATTTTCTGTTTTTAGTATTTGTTGTTATAGCGGCAACAGAAATACATCATCTATGAAGATTTCAACTGTCTAGCTATCACGGTTCATGAGATACAGCCTGGTGACAGACAGACAGACAGCGAAGGCTTAGAATAGGATCCTTAAAATCGCGTTCCCATACTACAATATGAGGTAGTATAGGTACCTCTACAAGAGTATTAAAAAAATAAGTTTTTTAGTTTAATTAAAAGTGGTTGTAAATTCGCTTTTAAATGTTTCTAAAATATCAGAACTTCGTAATATATCATAGGGTAGGTATATTTAAGCAGCAAAATTTATTAATATTTTTTTTTATAACTTAAGTAATTAATCTTTATTATTAATTTATGATTTCATCTTAACTGATGGTTAAATATTTGTAAAAATATTTCCATCGGATACATGCAGGTACATTCCCCATATTGATGAAATCGAACGCCGGCTCACTGGCGTAGCAAGCACTTGCAAAAATACGTCGGCTGACTAACGTCCTCCGTAGCTTAGTTGGTACGAGTAAGAGCGAAGGGACGTGGGTTCAAGTCCCACCGGATGACACAGTCGATTAATTTTTGTAAGCGAAATTCAATTTGATTTCGTAAAATTTATTAATTTTAATCAATCACACCTACGTCACTAAAAATATATTGTAATTAGTTTAACAGGAAACATGCGAATTTGCGTCTTTGACCTCGTCATATTATACGAGTATGGTCATTATACGTTATTTCAATGTTAATAAATAATAATAATAATAAATAAATTGTTTCAACAAACACACCAATTACCTAGCCCCAAACTAAGCGTGAGCTTGTACTATGGTGACTAGGATAACAGATAGAAATACTTAAATACATATAAACATCCATGACTTAGGTACAAATGCTCGTGCTCGTCACACAAACACTTGCCCCTTGCGGGATTCGAACCCGCAACCGCCTGGTTTAGAAGTCCGGTGCGCGAACGACTACACCAAGACAGTCGTCTAATAATGTTCGAATGACAATTTTAGTAAACAACGACTTAATAACGCTAGACGACGAATATTAATTAAGAATTCGACGGCTGTCTTAGTGTTGTGATTCGCGTTCCGGACTTCTAAACCAGGCGGTTGCGGGTTCGAATCCCGCAAGGGGCAAATGTTTGTGTGATGAGCACGAGCATTTGTACCTAAGTCATGGATGTTTAGGCGTGATTGTGTACAGAGTTACTTTCACGTTGATAATATTAGTTAGGATTTATGAATGTCTATTCGTTATCCTAGTCGCCATAGCAAGTTTACGCTTAGTTTGGGGCTAAGATAATTGGTGTGTTTATTAAAATTATTTATTTATTTATTAATGTCGTCCAAGCTTACCTATAATTACGGCTACGTCCGCTAATCCCAACAAATTGATCAATTGCGCAGGTGTATTGCACACACAAGTAAATGTCTCAGAGTAGTATGTGCTTTACTTACGTATGTGATACACACAACACATAAAAAAGTAATCTATGAATTTCGCTCACAAAAATTATTCGATTGTGTCATCCGGACACAGTCGTTTAATTTTTGTAAGCGAAATTCAATTAGATTTCGTAAAAACTTGCAAAATTATTGCTTAAGTTATAAAAATAATTATAACATAAAAAAGTATTATATTTTTTATTTTACCAATCAGCTAGATTTTGAAATTAATGAATAGAGATATACCTACATCCATATTTTGCGATATTAGTCCTATACAAAACAATTGACGCCTTTCTGTAAAATATTTTGTATGTAGTACTTAGATATTTTAGTAGGTACCTAAGTATATAATATAGGTAGTAGGTACCTACTTGTTAGTACCTATTGTATAAATTAGCCATTGTTTGTGGGCGAGCTTCATCGCAATAACATGCAATTCTTATTATGTACAATTTCGGGGAAAACTCTAAACTTAAAATGAATCACGGAGATTTGAGTTGAAAAACCGCAAAATTCGCGTCACATACATTTCATAATTTATTAGCAACAAGCTCAATGAATAATAACTTACGTAAGTGACACACCGACGTAACATTTTCATAGATCTACCTACTGTATGTATTCGTCATTGATCAATAATTTTAATAAAAGGGAATAAAAACAAAAATGCATGTAATAAAAATTGAATAAGCTTGTCCTTGAGGCAAGGAGGCGAGGATGCTGGTTGCGTTACCGCGTTGGATAGACCAAGTCTCCCTGTGACCACGAACGCTGTAAAGAGTTCGAAACGTCAGGTTTTAAATAAAATGTAAATAAATCGCGAAGTAATCCGTAAAATTGTGTTTTAATGAGTTCAACAATTCGTGTTAACGTAAGAAACAAATATAGACCAGTATTATTTGCGAAAACTAAATTTAATTAAATAGGAAGGTGCATTTTTGCAAAAATATTTAATTCCGGGCATGGTCCAAACGTTTGGTCGACGTTTAGATTGACGGTTAATTTGACAGAAGTCCCATACAAAATATGTCAAATAATGCTAAACCGGCTGATTAAAAAGTATGTGTAAGTAAACTCCAGGCTAAGACCCGAGACCACCAACTTTTAATCAGCCGGTAATTAATTAACTTGACACAATTCCTATACAAAAAAGTAAAAGTAAAAAGTAAAGTCAGCCTGTTAGATCCCACTGCTGGGAAAAGGCCTCACCTCAACTATGAGGAGGTACGAGCCATACTTCACCACGCGGGCAATACAAAAAATTTAAAATATCATTTTAACCACTGTTTAAAAATTTAACAAATGTTGATGAGCTTGACCCTAAACCAACGATCCCAAAAATACTTAATACTTCATACATCCGCGCAAAACTGTGCGAACAAAACGTAAGAAAACGGGCGTTTTCCTCAATTTTCTTATACATCCGATAGTTGCACATCCTCACATGCTAGGATTACTTGTGTTTGTAAGATGCCCCCCTACCCCCCCACCGAGGGGGTAGACACTGTTAAACTAATTATTGCAAAGGGATGGGGGGCTACTAAGATTTTTCTACAACAGTGGCTGTGTGCGTTTGTGTATGTGTGTGAAACCGCCCTGAACGAACTGAGTCTGAATCTTTGGTAATTTAAGTTTTGTTCTGATATACGTGCCTGAGACTTGAGACAAAGTGTTCTGGAGACAGTTCTAAATCATAGAAGGAATATGATTAGGTTGGTTTGTTTGTTCGGCGAACATTATCATAAATACTCTTCATCAAGTCTTCATTCATGCAATATTAATTAGGTACATTTTTAAAGGTCTAAAGATCTAACGAATTGAGTCTGAATCTTTGGTAATTTAAGTTTTGTTCTGATATACGTGGCTAAGCTTGAGACAAAGTGTTCTGGAGACAGTTCGAAATCATAGAAGGAATATGATTAGGTTGGTTTGTTTGTTCGGCGAACATTATCATAAATTACTCTGCTTCAAGTATACATTCAAGTATACTTAATACTACAATGTCATAGGTACGAAGTTCTATTCTAGGAACGTAGTTACTACAAGCAAATTTTCAACACATAACTTCAAAATAAAAAAGGCGTTTTCATAGTAATTCGTATTTTAGTATAAACGCGATCATATTAATAGAATTTTCAAGTAGGTAGGTCTATGAGCTGAACCGATATTGAAAATTCTGTTACTAGTAAAGGCTACATTAATTGTAAGTGACATAGGCTATATTGAGTTTGAGGTGCCTGTGGCGCAGTGGCGGCAGCGCTTTGGTAGTGATACCAAAAGTTAAGCAACCCACGGCGCGGTCGTGATTGAATGGGTGACCATTCCGACCATTTAAGTGACGTCCATGACAAGCATCTCCGTGCTTCGGAAGGCACGTTAAGCAGTTGGTCCCGGCTAATATCTGTGGTATTAGTCGTTAAGCCTAGTCAGAGGCCCTAGGGCGGCTTGATAACTTCTGACAGTAAGGTTTGTGACTTGCCTTACATACACCCCTCCACCAATCCGCACTGAGCCCGCGTGGTGAAGTATGGCTCGTTCCTCCTCATAGTTGAGGTGAGGCCTTTTCCCAGCAGTGGGATCTAATAGGCTGACTTATTTAGGCTATATTTTATTACTTAAAGCAAATAAAGAAATTATATTTCATTTCAATTGTGTTAATTTGCATCTGTCTGGGTCGGGGTGGGTCGCTAATTATGTAAAGTATTAAAGATAGAAAAAAAATATAAAAGATACTACTAATGGTAGGTATACTTCAATTTATTTTCTTTGTTTGTATTTAAATAGCCTCCCGAATTTAGTCGTCAGTTACGACCTAGGTTATTGTAAATAACCATGTGTTGACTATACAAATAAAAGCTCTTATATTTTTAAGTAACTAGTGAGAATGCGTGCGTAGATCTTTAGGCCTTTAAAAATGTACCTAATGCAAATTGCATTATAGTCATACCTCATGAGCATGACTGAGGATCGTGCGTGATCATTATGTGGAATTAAACCAAACAACGACTTTCTTGGAAATCTAAATATATTATTGCACTTGAAAAAATGACCACCAGAGGCGGGAATCGAACCCGCCTTCCTCGCATACCGGGCGATTGCCTAACCTCTCGGCCATCCTGGCGTTGGCAGAGCCTGTCGAAATTTTCAAGTGCTTCTGAACGCTGTAATGCCGCGTTGCTTACATCAATGTTATTGGGATTACACCCTCAAACACTCGAAAGAAATACTATTGCAAGTATTTAACAATCGAAAGATGAAGCTTTCTTGGCAATGTTTATTGGAGTGGCATTGCCTTCTCCACACCCTAGCCAACTAGTGTGCAGGTTTCCTCACGAAGTTTTTTTCCTTCACCGTAAGACAGCGATATCTTTGAAAAAGACTGTACTTAAGCAGTAAGTGTGTATACATTCGAACACTTTTATTTTACTTTGTTATTAATGCTTACACTTGTAACGTTTTATCTGTACTTTTTGCATATACAGTTAAACTCGTCACTAACAGACGACACACTACCACAGCACTACTCGGCCAAAACACAGTTTCTGTTGATGTCATTACTGATACCAACTTACAACGAAACATGTAATTGTAACTATAACTAATCTATGCACTTTCATTGTGATTGGACAAATAAACTTATTATTATTATAACAAAAATCATGTTCGATTTAACTAGACCACGACCTAACATCTTAGGAACCACTATCCCAACATGTCTGCCATATTATGTCTGTGTCAGTGACGTCTTCCCAATTTCCTGCCGAGCCCACATATAATAAAACGAATATGTCTTTATTGGCATATATTAGGGCTAGTTCACTTAACGAGTATTAACTTTATAGTCAAAACGACAACGAAATTGGCCATCATTGAAACACTTCCCTTGAGACACGGTTCTACGTCATTATGGGCTAAATAAATGGCGAATTTACTTGATTAGTAAATGGAAAAATATTTTTTTTATTTTAACGGAGTATTTTTTATAGTTACAAAACTTACAAGTAAACAGGGTGTCCCGTTGATTAAGGATAATCCTTTAGGTACAGATTACTTACACCATGCTCTAATATTTGGCATTTTTTCTAATATTTGGCAAATGTGTTGCCATTTTTGAATTTTGGTTTTGAGTTTTTATTATTTTTGGGAGTCTTACGAACAATTTAAGTAAAAAGTTACTAGTGATTTTGGTGTTTGGAATATTCAAGAGTATTAAAATAGAAACAAACTTTTTAGGAATTCATTATTTGTAGAAGTAGCCATACATCAATTTAAATTTGGAAAATGGTAACACTTTTACTTGAAAAAAAGGCATATAATACGGCATGATGTAACTTATCTGTACCTAAAGAATTATCCTTTATTAACGGGACACCCTGTATACAAAATATCAAAGTAATAAGATTGTGCATTCTTAATATTAATTTTTAATGATAATTTAAAGAAAGTTCATAAAATGGCTTGCTACTATTATTCATTCTGTGCTTGTAGCAAGAAGTAGCTCGGTCGTGATTGGATGGGTGGCCATTTCGACGTCTCCGAGTTTCGGAAGGCACGTCAAGCAGTTGTTCCCCGCTAATATCGGTTGATATTAGTCGTTAAGCCTAGTCAGAGGCCCCTGGGCGGCTTGATAGCATCTGACAGTAAGGTCACTTGCCTTACCGACGCACCAATCCACACTGAGCCTACGTGGTGGACTATGGCTCATATCTCCTCATAGTTGAGGTGAGGCCTTTGCCCAGCTGTGCGATCAAATAGGCTGACTTTTTTTTAAATAAAGTTGAATCGTTTCTTCAAGAAACTTTAGAGTAAGTAGTATCAAAAACCAGAATCGGACAGATTCAAAGGGAGGCGATTCTAGTATGCATACACAAAAATAATTTATATGTGACCTGCAATAAAAACTCCAAAAACGTCTTGTCTACAAAATTGTAACAACCGATGTGTCAGGGCTTCATGGGTTTTTTGAGATTTATTTCAAAGTCCCCATACAAAAAGTTGTCATACCTATTTGAGCACCGAATTACTGTTCTGCGTATAAAGAATTTTTTCCGTATTCAAAATTTGGTTAACTTGCAAACAAATTGCTTAATAAATTATAAAAATATTTTGACTTGACGCTTATCTAAACACGCTCAACTTAATATGAAAAACTGGATACAGGCATCTATCAACTGCCTGCCTGATAATACTTATAATAATAATAATCAATACATTTAAATAAAAAAAACTAAAAATTCGCACACAGATAGGATTTGAACGTAGGTTCAAATCCTATCTGTGTGTGAATAAATAAATAAATATTAGTATGGATGTAGATCCATACTAATATTTATTTATTTATTCACATTTGCGTACTAGGTGTATACATTATAAGGATAAAATATATAATACAATTTGTGAACTTATGACCTAGTTACCCAGAAGGTAAGGTATATTATAAATGCCAAAGTATGTCTGTCTGTCTGTCTGTTACCTCTTGACGCTTAAACCACTAAACCGATTGAGATGAAATTTGGTATGGAGACAGTTCGAGACCCTGGAAAGGACATAGGCTACATTTTGTCGCAATATAAAAACATTAAGGGGGTGAATGGGGGATGAAATTTTATATGGATAATCCAACTCTTGCGAGCGAAGTCGCTGGGAACCACTAGTATTAAATAAATAATAAATTTAATTTCTCTAACTTTGGCTTTTAAAGTCAAGATGCCGCAACTAGGTAGATGTGAGTACCTACCTATTTAACGGTTGACGCTGTCGTTAAAAAAACAATATTTAATCTACTTGGTACCTAAATTAGGCTAAGCATTTTATTTACGCTATTTTATACTTAGCCATAAAGTCGCTGCTTTTTAGGAAACTAAAGCTTCATTTGGCCTAATTAAGTCATGAAACTATAAATAACTAGCGAATGCCGGCGACTTTGTCGTCGCGAATGTCGTATCTCTATTTTAACTTTCATTTCCCATTAAGTTTTCTGTAAAGATATATCCAAGCTACTTTCTAACGCGACTGTAATCAGAAAACCAATTCCTCTCTCTATCAAAACAATCAAAAATCCTTTTTCAAAATTTACCAAAATCGATTCAGCAGTACGTGTCAAAAATTTTTTTTTATCTTATACACGGTTATTTGAAAAACATTATTAACCTCTAATGGGCCGATTCTGTTGCCCACATACAACAACTTAATTTATGACACCAACACCGAAATCTCAAAAAAAACATGTTTCAATACAAATGTCACGAGGTTGCTGGCGAATTAGTATTAGTTACAAAAGTAGTACTACAAAAGTAGTAGTAGTATTAGTATCGAAGTTGGTCTCATACACAAATAACCCTGTATAAGTCCTAACTTAACTAGACCTATCTAGTTCGGTAGTTTCTACGATTACGAGCTTTCGAACAATTACTTCGTACCTAATACCTAAGGTTTTGGTTTAAAAAAAAGACAGCCTATTAGATCTAACTGCTGGCAAAAGGCCTCACCTCAACTATGAGGAGGAACGAGCCATACTCCACCACGCGGGCTCAGTGCGGATTGGTGGAGGGGTGTCTGTAAGGCAAGTGACAAACCTTACTGTCAGATGTTATCAAGCCGCCCTAGGGCCTCTGACTAGGCTTAACGACTAATACCAACAAATATTAGCCGGGACCAACTGCTTAACGTGGCTTCCGAAGCACGTAGATGCTTGTCATGGTCGTCACTTTAATGGTCGAAATGGTCACCCATCCAATCACGTCCGCGCCGTGGGTTGCTTAACTTTTGGTATCACTACCAAAGCGCTGCCGCCACTGCGCCACAAGCACCTCACGGTTTTTAGTAAAATAGCAAAGATTGTAGCAGAAATATTTAAAGAATACATTTTTAATAGTAAATGCTCTTTTTAAATGCCAGTGTCACACGCATCACGAATCGTGAAAAATGACGGATAAGTCTTAAAACACGTATCGTCTTATTATAAAAGTATCATTCGTCAAAAAACACAAATCCAGAAATTTTGGTGACGAATCTGCTTGTTCGTGTTCGAAAGTTCATCCAAGACTGAATTCTGAAACAAATCCATACTAATATTACAAATGCGAAAGTTTTTCTGTGTGTCTGTTACCTCTTGACGCTTAAACCACTACACCGATTGAGATGAAATTTGGTATGGAGACAGTTCGAGACCTCGGAAAGGACATAGGCTACATTTTGTCGCGATATAAAAATAGTAAGGGGGTGAAATGGGGGATGAAAGTTTATATGGAAAATCGACCTTTTGCGGGCGAAGTCGCGGGGAACCACTAGTATGAATATAAATTCGGAAATTTTGACTGTATGCAGTATAAACGTCCTTCTGTAATTTCGTTTTTTTTTTTTTGACGAACCGTCAATGGCAGATCCCTAACTGGTAGTTGTATTTATTATGTTATTAATCTAACTGATGTACTATTTTTAGATGAAGCCATCTTGGGGTCTTGTGTGATCGTCACACATGTTGGTTCATAGAATTAATTGGTCGGACAGTGTCATTCCTTTAATTACAAGCATATGGCAATTTTTTAGCAATGAATTCTTATTTCAAGTACAATAGGTAAAAATCCCGTTTGATGCAAAAGGGGGTTATTCTGATGCTCAATTAGGTACAACAACTTTTTGTTTAGTTACGACTGAACGATCATCGAAATCCCAACAATAAATGTATATCTCACAAACAAAATTGCAACATTGTCACAAAGCTTCCTTGGTCATATGGCTGGCTGTAGTGGTTGATAAAAAATAATAATAAGATAAGTTTTATTAAATTAATTGGGAAAATTAATTAATTAAAAAAAACTTATAAAAAAGATTTACTATGGTAGATATTAATACCCAAGAAATGATTCACTTGTATCAATTCCATGCAATTGGTTTTCCCTTAGCGCAACACTTTGCAATAAACACAAACACAAACACACACAAACCACGCAACGAATTACTTAACAGTTTCATCGATTACAAAATAACAAACATTTTGTCAAAATAATTAGTGTTCGCCTAACTGCTACCGAGAAGTAATAAGTAATTAGAAAATGGTTTCGCCTGTTAGATATGAGTCAAATGTCGACCCGTGACTCAGAGCCAGAATACCCCTCTTCGGTATATAAAAAGGACAGAGGAAACGTAACGACTCAAAACAGTATTGGCCACTGAATTGCTAACATCTAAGATGGCGAAGCTATTATATTGTTTATTTTTACTGACCATCGCGGCCGCGAAGGCTGAAGATGAGTGCATTTGCGAAGAATACACAGATTCTGAACTGAAAGAAATATGGGACGGTTTATCGAAGATATCAGATGAACAGAGCTTAGAAGACGGGGTCCTGCCTGGTCTGCTCAGTCCTTTGACACCCTGCGGGAACTGCGTGGATGGCGCAAGAAAAAAAAGGACCATATTCCCTGAGGTCGAGGACTCTGGTTCCAGCGACGATGATGTTCTGGCTCCAGTGAGACAGGATTCAAGATGCCCAGTTGGCTACGGGAGGATAGCCTTCCGCTGCGTCAAAGTCGACGGCCTCTTCAAATGAACTCGCATATGTGAAGTGTTGTGAAAATCTTGAAACTATTTTATTTTAATTGTGATGTGGAATTTTTTTCATGATATCGTAGGAAAATTACTCCTATTGTGAAGGTTGTAAAGTGCTGAATTTACAATTTAAAAATAGTCACAAAAAATCTCATAATAATGGTTATTCGTGACAGGCTGATTCAATCTTCTAGAAAATTCATGCAGCTTATTATCCAAATTTAATTATCATTATATCTCTGTCTTTTGGAAGTTGATAGAAAAAGAAAAAGGTTCAGCATAATATGACTAAGTAGTATTTGCCGTAAGTAGCGCCTTGATACTTTTGTGCTGCAAGAGGCCACATACATAATTTAATGCTTATATATTAGTTGAATTAATTACCGTGTCAAACTGTCGCTATTGATAAACCAAAGAAAACTGATCCAGTGTGCTAATTTATTATTATTTATTAGGCTAGCTATTTTTGTCAGCTAACAATGTAAACTAGAAACTGGACTGCCACGTCAGATATAAGATTGTGATTGTGCAATGAATTTACTAGAATAGTGTAGAAATAATACAAACTAGGATTATTAAAATAAGAATGTGAATGAATATGTAGTCTTCTTATTAACAATACAAAGGTCTTCCTATTTATAATACGTGCTACTCCCAAAGGTACTAATTCAGTACCACAGATAACAGTATACAGGGTAACAAAGCAAAGGGGTGCCAAAATTTAAAAATCTAGGGAACAATATAAAAAAACGACGAGAATTATTTTTAGTAATCGTATTTTTCGAACATCAATTTAGTATACATGCAATGCATGCAAATAAAGTAAATAGAGAGATAACGCAACTTTCGTGCACCATTATGACTATTATTGCACTTTTCAGTTATCGTTACGCAGATATCGTGCGTGCGTATTTTTGCCCGACTTTCCCTGTTTTTCGAGAGTATGTATGTACATACTCTCGAAAAACATAACCCTCCTTCAGCAGTCGGGCAAAAATAAAACTGTCTAGCCGTTTGGACTGTAGGGCGTGCCGAATAATTTATACATACATATGTAAGCAAGCAAAAATCAAGCCAATCAGCGTTCAATCTTACTAAGGCGACTCGCGTTTTTGCAAAACACATACTTTTTCTAGCAAGATTGAAAAATAATAATAATAATAAATTGTTTCAACAAACACACCAATTACCTAGCCCCAAACCAAGCGTGAGCTTGTGCTATGGCGACTAGGATAAAGGATAGAAATACTTAAATACATGTAAACATCCATGACTTAGGTACAAATGCTCGTGCTCATCACACAAACATTTGCCCCTTGCAAAATATAACCTCCATTGTCTAATTATCCGTGTTTTCGCAAAATCCCTAGAATTTTCGCGTTAATTCGAATTATCAAATCATGCTACGACATATACATATATGAATAGCGGCGGTCTCAAAGTCAAAGTGGGGTAGTCTGACGTCCGGCCGTATGTAAGTGGGACTTACGTATTTACGAGTACGTCAGCGCTGGCACCGAGTTTATTCCGCGTTTATATCACTTGGCGATAAAAAGGACATTTCAAATTTTTTGTGATGTTTTTTTATTATTAATTTTCTTGCAGAATCAAATATATTTCAACTGCATAAATAAGATGTCGCAGTGTTTAGCTAGATGTAAGTATAAGTTAATGTAAACATATTTAAGAAAACTTCGACTTCCTCGTTGGTCTAGTGGTCAGCAAGGCGTGGATCCACGAGGTCCCGGGTTCAAATCCCGTGACGGGCCGAAAGTGTTGAGTTTTTTTGTCTTGAAATAACACAGACACAGCTCCGGAGTCAGGAAGTTGGTGGTGTTAACACCCCCGTGCCTCGAAAAGCACGTCAAGCCGTTGGTCCTGCGCCTGATCTACGGTCATGTCGGACTGCTGTCTCACCGAATTATGAGAGTGAAGGAACAGAGAGTGCACCTGTGTATTGCGCACACACTTGTGCACTATAATATCTCCCGCGAAGTCGGTTGAGATTGGCCACTGTAGTCGAAATTCGGCTAGGAGGACATTATTATTATTTAAGAAAAACATTTTTTTTTTTATTTATGTAAAAGATTACATACAGATTTATATACAGTTTACATACAGTCTATAGGGTAAAACCGGGATAGATGCCACACTTTTTGAAAATATGTTATATCTCCCTGTACAATTGTTTCATTCTTTTATTTGTAAAACCGACAAGTACTTTAGTCGGTAATACTCTGGAAATATCAAAGGATATTCCTTTGATATTTCCAGAGTATTACCGATTATTGCGGACCTCTAAATTTTGAGACATCTATCCTATATATGGGATAGTTGCCAAGTCCATATAAATAACGTTAAGGATAGACGACGCGCTGAGAAATAGCCTATCTAAAAACTTTGATCGCACCTAGCCGTTCCATGCAATGGCACAGAGACATGAGACACGATCCGTTTGGTGGTAGTTGGAAAGTCTTTCGAGAGATAAATAAAATAACAAGCTATGTAATTGCGAAATAAGAGTTATAACAATCGGGGCATCTATACCACTGGGGCGTCAATCCCGGTTTTACCCTAGAGGGCTATATCACAGAAATATACCTATTATCTTATAATCGTACTTTTGATGACATAAAGTCTATAACTGGCAGTGCAATAAAATATGACAGGCATAAAGTCAATGTTTTTTCTGTTTGCTTGTTTGTTCGTCCCTTTCAAATTGAATCCCAGGGTATTGCAAAAGAGCACTTTGAAGAAAGGTCGGAAATTCCGAACCGTTGGTATTTCCGGAGGGAATGCGCGTGCGCCTGCGATATGCATTCACGGTATAGGAGAGACATATGTGCATTGTGCATCTCCTTATAATAATGACATTCTCTGAGAGGATTTACTTTGTCGCTGAGCACGAAAGTAGGAAAAAAAGATGGCACCGTTTGCAAAAGATAATACGAGTTATAGGATTTCATAAGCTGATAGTTTAGAGGTTTTTAGTATATGTGTGAATTAGTGCAAGTACATACATACATATTATAAGTGTGTGAAGAAAGAAGATGCAAGAAAAAGAAAGAAGATGATGTTGAAATCAAATTGAATCTTAACTGATTTTTAAATATTTGTAAAAATATTTCCATCGGATACATGCGGGTACATTCCCCAAGTATTCATGAAATCGAACGCCGGCTCACTGGCGTAGCAAGCACTCACGAAAATTCGTCGGCTGACTAACGTACTCCGTAGCTTAGTTGGTAAGAGCACTCGCCCGGATAGCGAAGGGACGTGGGTTCGAGTCCCACCGGATGACACAGTCGATTAATTTTTGAGAGCGAAATTCAGTTTGATTTCGTAAAAACTTGCAAAAAATAATTGCTTAAGTTATAAAAATAATTATAAGATGATGTTGATTTTGGTAATAAAGAAGGCGGCTATTAAGCTATGTAGGTAATACATGAATGACATCAGTACTTACATTTCGTGTACCAACTGTTATTGTTCTTGTACTATTAGGTAAAATGTGTTCAAGGAATAAAAGCAGACTTTCTCCCCTGTCTTAAAGTGAAGGAAAACATCCCGAGGAAACCTGCACACGGTAAAGTCAGCCTATGTAGATCCCACTACTGGGAAAAGACCTTACCCCAACTATGAGGAGGTACGTGCCATACTCCACCACGCGGGCTCAGTGCGGATTGGTGGAGGGGTGTCTGTAAGGCAAGTGACAAACCTTACTGTCAGATATTATCAAGCCGCCCATAGGGCCTTTGACTAGGCTTAACGACTAATACCACAGATATTTGCCGGGACCAACTGATTAACGTGCCTTCCGAAGCACGAAGATGCTTGTCATGGACGTCACTTAAATGGTCGGAATGGTCACCCATCCAATCACGACCGCGCCGTGGGTTGCTTAACTTTTAGTATAACTACCAAAGCGCTGCCGCCACTGCGCCACAAGCACCTCGCACACGGACCAGAGATATAATTGTTACAATATCTACAGAATTTTTAGAAAGTATTGGTATGGTTCATTTTACATAATCACGACCATGAGGTTACGACCCTGAAGAAGAGCATGAAGATAAAATAAATAAATGCAAGTAGGTATTTCCTATAGCACGAGAGTAAACACAAGGAATTAGTTTCAACTTCCCATGTACGTTGGGAAGACCCGAGGAGCCATCTTTAGGTAGGTATAGCGTTAGGGAACAATTTAACAAATCCATTTAAATACAGAAATAGACGTTACGTCACTTCGCATATACGTCTTCTGGCGCGTAATTTATTTTAATGAGCTTCAAATTTTGAGCCTTGAGCGGCACTCGTTATTATGAGAAAAATGTTGATTTAGAAAAATGGTAAACTCGACAAGAACACTTTATTATCGCCTTTGCAAGACACGGAGAAAATTTTATTTATAATTAATAAAAATAATGTCTTTCAAGCCCAGAATTTCGTCTACGGCTAGGCCTGTGTATCTCCCCGCGTAGGTAGTAAAACGTACCTACGCGCGGCGACCCTTACTTAGGGGCTAAAACAAGTTGCGTGTCGCTACCGGCCAGCGACACGCTCGCGCGTTTTATTCACCGGCGGCCGCGCGGTTACGTTGCTGGCTGGACGAGAATGAATAAAGTACTAGAAATAGGCGCTAGATGGCGTTAGAAGCTTCTCGTAGCAGTCAACCCTATCGCGTCGCGTGATATTACGTCACTGAATAGGTTTAGTGTATTATGAATCATATTCCAGAGCAATAAGTATGAAATTATCTTGCAATGGATTTTTGTAGGTGTCTACACGAAAATGTGCTTGACTCTGAGGCGAACTAAATTACGTCATATTGTTGAGGACATTGAGTAGACATTTCTTTGAATACAATTGCTAAGTCATACTTCTGTACGAAGTACTAGTACTTATTCTGTGCTACGGCGACCAATCTCAACCGAGATTAACCAACTGCGCGGGAGATATTATATTATATACAACCCCCTTTTCCTATCACCAGTATTCTCCTTTACCCAAAGGTTGACGGAAGAGATCGCTCCCAACGATAAGACCGCCTGCCTTGTACGTACGAACACGTTTTTAAATTGTATGTTTGTAATTTGTTTTCTGGTTGCAATAAAGTATATCTATCTATATTGCAGCGCAAAAATATGTGCACAATTACCACAAGTGCACTATCCGTTCCTTCACACGCATTGTCGCCAACGAAATGTCAAAATATGTAGGTATACAAAAGTCACGTGATGTTTTGATGGCTTATGTCAGTTCCGTACATTTTGCTAGCGATAACGAACTTCGCTTGAAAATAAATTGCCACTTGGCTACGGACCCTGAGTTATTTAAAGACAGACAACCCTGAAACTCCTGGAACAGGACCCAGTGTGCCTTCCACTAGACCAACAAGGCAGTGTTTTAAAGCTAAGTGCGCAGCTCCTGTTGATACAGCTTAAAGGTACGAGACTTTTTGTACATACAAAATACCGGCCAAGTATGAATCGGACTGGCGTTTGAAGGGTTCCGAACCATTATAGCCCTAAATCTATCCAGAAGGCTTAAAAAATATATGTTGGGACGTGTATAAGTTCTGTGGGCCGACATGCATAAATAAATGACTTTTATTTAAACAACAAAAATCAGGTTTGTTATACAAGAACCGATATTTTTTTAGTAAAAACATTTTTTTACAGAGATTTTACAACTAAACCAACTTTTTTCAATCGTCTCTACCTGTTGTCGTTACCTCATATCAAGCAAAAAACGCCCCCATACAAAAAAACACGTTTGTTGTATGAGAGGCCTACTTAAATATTTATTTTATTTTGTTTTCAGACGGTATTTGTTGTTATACCGGTAAGAGAACTACATAATCTGTGAAAATTACAACTGTCAAGCTATCATGCTGACAGACAGACAGACGCACGGACAGTGGAATCTAAGAAATAGGCTCCCATTTTTACCCTTTAGGTATGGACATTGAGTTATATCTACTCAATGGATACGGAACCTAAAAAAGAGGTGTGTGCTAGTACATGGATGCGAGCGCCCTCTACACATCTTTGTAATGCTTAGCGGCCAAGCACATTTTTAGTTGCTTACCATACTTATTTAGTTGTGTAACCCGTTGACTGTAAAGTGGCAAATGCGTCACACGGTAAAACACGCATATTAATATCAAAATAGCAATAATATGGCGCACGCGCATGATTCAGAGGGCGCGTGCCACTGATACTAATAAATAAAAGCCGGGCAAGTGCGACTCGGACACGCGCACTGAACTTGTTTACTGCAACAATCGATTTTTCTAGGATGTAGGTAGCCATAATTTCCGAATTTGGGCATTTTTCCTGAATTTGTTATATTAGTTCTTAAGAATAAGAGATCGGGAAGAACGGGAAGATCCCTTAGATTTTGGTACCCGTTTTGTATGAAAAATGCAACCCAAACGCAAAAATATGATTGCATTGACTTAAAGATTAATTTTTTCACAGTTTTTTTTTACATTTTTAAGAGATTTCAGAACTAAATATTGGATATTAATTTCAATTAGATACCACGTGGTCCTTAAAAATTGGATTGACAGACAGATATACAGACAGAACACGGACAACGAAGGTTATATAAGGATTCCGTTTTATTTCTTTACGGAACCCTAAAAATACCCTTAAAATATTCATAGACCACCTATCTCATAGATCACTATACTTACTCATGGTATTACAATTTACGCATTTTTCTTATTTTCTCTTTTGAATTGCGGAACCCTAAAAATAAAACATATAATATTCATAGGTGACCTCTCTCGTAGATCACTGATGTACTAACTCATGGTATTACAGTTTACTCATTTTTCTTAGTCATGTCTAGACTACCTGACCACCAATGTAGTGTAAAAATGTAGTCGAAACACTGGGTTCGTGGGGTCCCAACGCTATCTCTTTTTTCAAAGAGATTTCCAAGAGGCTAGTTGACATCAGTGGTGACCTAAGAGCTGGCAGCTACCTTGCTCAGCGTATAAGCATCGCTATCCAGCGCGGTAATGCTGCCAGCATCCTAGGAACCTTACCACAAGGACCCTTTTTATAATTTTTGTTTTTGTGTTGTATTAAGTAATTTATCTTAATTTTTATTAATAAGTTGTATATATAGTTAATTAATAAATTATTCCATGTTGTCAAAAAAAAAAATTAGATATGTGTAAAAATACCTATAAGAAATATCCAATGACATTACTTGTAAATATTATGTTTACGTCAATTAATTTATAAGATACTAGTGGTTCCCCGCGACTTCGCCCGCAAGAGTTGGATTTTCCATATAAACTTTCATCCCCCATTTCACCCCCTTAATGTTTTTATATCGCGACAAAATGTAGCCTATGTCCTGTCCAAGGTCTCGAACTGTCTCCATACCAAATTTCATCGCATTTGGTTCTGTGGTTTAAACGTCAAGAGGTAACAGACAGACACACTTTCACATTTATAATATTAGTATGGATTAGTATGGATGGATTGTGATACTGACGGACGTTCTTAAGTTTAGAGCTTGAGATGTAGATCTTGAGAATTATCGTAATTTTTTATTATACTTAAGAATCGGCCCCTTGGAGGTTAGTAATGTTTTCAAATAACGGGGTTCAATATGAGAATTTTATAATAAAACTGTGAAATGTATAGTTCTGTACATTGATTTCAAATAATAAAAAGAAACAGGTTTTTAGGTCAGTGTTTTACAACATTTTTATTTTTGTATGAATGTATATTTTTCTTATGGACTCAAAATAATAAAAAAACCGGCCAAGTGCGAGTCGGACTCGCGCGCGAAGGGTTCCGTACCATTAGCTTACACCATTAGACAGTTTAGGCAAAAAAGTTTATATTTTTATTTTATTTATAATTTCAAAAGTATTCATCACAGGATACCCGAAACAATTTTAAATAAAAGTTTTCGCGCCTGTTTTTTACGTGAGTGATATGAAGTTTATAGGTCCAAGACTTCAGAAATTACAGGGGGGGGACACCGTGTAAACGACTTTGGCGGGCTATATCTCGCAAATGGTAAAGCTGATAAAAAAGTGTTGTATGGAAACCCTACCTTATTTTCATAGTCCTTTTCAACAATACCCCAAACAAGAGGGTTCACTCAAAAAAAATATTCACAGCCCCTTTACATGTATTGGGAGGTACCCTTAAAAAGGGGTAATTTTATTTTTTTCTATTTTTAATAATGAGATCTATATTTGATGTATCCTTGAACCAAGTTACATGCAAATCAGTCCATAAACGCAGAAGATATTCTGCTGTGACAGACTAGGATGGACGGACTGAACGATCTTATAAGGGTTCCTTGTCGGACTACGGAACCCTAAAAATCAATGGTCATACCACTGTTTAAAAATCTTTACACCTAGATTATGGCCTTGACAAGCTAGATTATGTTACATCTCAATAGTATAAGTACATCCAAAGATACAGGGTGACCCCTCTTCACCATATGATTTGGTACTGATTAGAGTCAATGATTACTGGAGAACGGCAATGGGAGAACGAGTCCTTTTCTATATGTTTACGCAGACGTAGTCGTGGACCACCACTAGTTAGTTTATCTATATTATAAAATTGAATAGGCTCTTGCTTGCAAGCTGGCCCACCGACTGCATGTCACTCAGCGAGCTATGGAACGGTCTATGTTGGGGATCTCGCTAAGGGATAGGATCCAGAACGAGATCATCCGCCAAAAGACGAAAGTCATAGATGTCGTTCAGAGGTGCAGTAAGCTAAAGTGGCAGTGGGCTGGTCATGTCTGTCGCAGAACCGACGGGCGTTGGAGTAAGAAGGTTCTCGAATGGAGACAACGTCTCGGGAAACGTAGTGTTGGACGCCCTCCTGCTAGGTGGACCGACGACCTGAGGAAGGTGGCCGGTGGTGGCTGTATGCGAGAAGCGGAGGACCGTGAAAGTTCGCCAACTTTCACGGTCCTCCGCTTCTCTCCGTCTTGGAGAGGCCTATGTCCAGCAGTGGACTGCAATAGGCTGATATGATGATATGATGAATAGGCTCTGAAACTACTGGACCTATTTAAATTAAATTTGGTACAGAGATAGTTTGAGACCCTGGAAAGGACATCTAGGCTACTTTTTGTCGCTATATAAAATCATCAGGGGGTGAAATGGGGGATTAAAGTTTGTACGGAAAATCCGACTTTTGGCGCGGGCGAAGTCGCGTGGAACTAGTTTATATTATTTTCTGAAGGTCGTTTTCAAAATCATGCTTGAGAACTCGATCTTGACATTAAGTAGGTACTATTGGATGATTATTTTTTGTTTTTTAATAAAAAATAAAAAACCGTAAATAAATATTTAATGGTGTAGTGTGGCGGGATGTGGGATGTTCTGGGGCATGAGCATCTCCATGGAGAAACCACAATACCTAAGGATGGCTCTGTGACATGGCGAGTTTGCACCGCCAGTAAATAAGTGCATTGCCCTAGCAGAGGAAGCAGTCTGCTTGCGTTTAATCAGGCGGACCTCAGAAGGCGGCACTCGGCTGTGGAAGTGAATATCTTCGAGCGGTTAATGGAATCCATTGGACCCGGTCGTTGAACTGCGATCACCAACCCGCCGTTGCTGGCGTGGTGATTATCGGCTAAACAGCCCTCCTCAACTATGACAGATAAAAACAAGAATCGATCCCGAGTTCCCAGCCCTCTGTCACTCCCTGGCTCCAGCAGCTGCCAGGTGACACGGAGCAGGGGTGCGACATGGAATCCCTGGGAGTTGGCAGGTAGCCAGGGACAGAAGTCTGTGGAAGGTTGAAGAGGAGGCCTATGTTCGAAGACGAACCCAAAGGCTGATATAGTAGATAGACCTACGCGTGGCACTGCTCCGCAAAACATGTCGTTAGATGGACGGAGAATATTTAAAATAAACAAGACCAGTTTTTCAAAATATTTTTAATTCAAGAGGTTTCATACTCTTTAATTGATTACGGAAACAGCGCTCGTAGACAAAACCCAATAAAGTCGAAAAACCGAATTGAATGTACTAACGACCGCACGTCATGTGCCATCTTAAGTAGATGTAATAAGGTTTATTATGCAACGAAAAAATGTGGTCTGACGTGCTGGCCACTGTACTAAAACACTTACATCGCAACCCGTCTAAGAAAACCCACGATTTACAAAATCACTATGCGTCACTGTAAAACTCTGTATCGAATCAAACACCACTAGCATTCTCGATCCAAACAACCTTTACTATCCTGTAATAAGGTCGACATTCGCGCAACAGCAATGTCCAAGCTTCTTTGCATAAGGGAAACCCCAAAGGTACCGGTTGGCGAGCGAGCGGTCATGTCGCGCGGCAAGGCATACATTGCTTGGTTATTAAGCCGAGATTTTTCAAGGGCAGTGTCAGGACAGCGATGTGTTTAGGCAATTGACAAGTTGTATATAGTTCGACCCGAATCATGGTCAATGGAGCGAAGTGACACCCGTTTTAGAATCGGAAGGCTTGATAATAATGGAAAAGGTTTGATTGCTTGACCATTGTTTGTGGCGGGTTTTTATAGTATTCAAGTTATAGGGACGAGAACACATCAAGCTAAATACTGCAGTAACTTATGCAGCGGTAATACGGGTCACTTTGCAACTGAAATGTAAAGTCTGATGTCTGGCTGTTCATTGTTTATTTTTATAAATAAAGCAACACACTTTTATTACACGTTGGGCGCCAATAAGCTTTTGGAAGTTTATTGACATGTTCTTGAACTTTTTTTTTTAATTTAATTTTTATTTGCTTTTGAACAGGGTGTAAGGGTTGAAAAGTGATGAGTGCTTATCCAGCCATTAACTATACCAGCAATAAATAAATTGTTTCAACAAACACACCTATAACCTAGCCCCAAATTAAGCGTGAGCTTGTGCAATGGCGACTAGGATAATGGATAGATAGACATACTTATTATACGTTTATAAGCATCCGTGACTTAGGTACAAATGCTCGTGCTCATCACACAAACATTTGCCCCTCGCGGGATTTGACCCCGCAACCGCCTGGTTCTGTAGTCCGGAGCGGGAACCGCTACACCAAGACTTTTGACAATAGTGCTTTAATAAATCTGACTATCCTTGTTGTTTAGTTGCATCATTCTGAAATGTTCTTTTTCATTTTTATAAATAATACAATATCTGTGTGAGCTCAGGCTTCTTCTGGGTGAGCTCGCTCCATCATCGACTCTGTCTGTGCCACGTCTGGCTTAGTCTAGAGTCAAGAGCAAACCCATTTCAAATAAAAAAAAAACTGTTCAGTATCTGTAAAATATTTATCTGTTTTTTTTTTGAATTTCTTTATATATATTTTTTTTACAAACAGCTGTCTTACCCTAACATTTTTTTATTACATTTATTCCTTGGAAGGCTTAACTTTCATTACGATTTATCCTTAAAAAAATCCACGGGATAAATAAAACATTATACGTAAAACTAAAAAAATACGAAAATGGTGAGGTACCATTCAATTCTAAAACTGTGAATGCAAGTATAATTTTCAGACAAAGAAAAGATAACATAGGTACTCTTAATTGCACACCACACACAGTAGAATTGTTTTATTATTATTAGTTTTATAATGAATTAAGAAAAAAAATATTGCGGTTCTAATGTGATATAGTTTTATTATTGCTCTCTCTGTAAGAATCTGGATTGGAATACAGGTTTAATTAAACTCCATATAAGACTGTTATTGAGGTTTTTAGGGGGACAAAATTGGGGGTGCTACTAAATAACTGGTTGTCAAAGTGGGCGTTAGACAAAATAAGTTTGGGAATCTCTGCCTTATAGGTTTTGATTCCTTTGCGAAATGTCAAGTAAACAAGGCCTGTTGACCGTATATTTCGATCGAGTTGACTTAGAAGCTTGATTTTATTTACAGGTTCAAGGAACCACAGACATAAGTGTTAGGTGTTGATTTCAGAGGACTTACTCCGGTTTACAATGTCCGTATTTTCGAATGTAGCCGTCCCTTTCACTCATGACAGAATGACAACGCGAACGAACGTGATGGCTAGACTCGAAAATACGGACATCGTCAACAGGAGTAGGGCCTCTGGTTCAAAAGTTCTTGACAGAAAGGCTGGACATACGGACAACAAAGCGATCCTACGAGTACGAGTTGCTTTTTAAGGATTCCGTAGTTCTGACAAGGAACCCTTATAGTTTTGTCAGGTCCGTCTGTTTGTTCTGTCCAAGGTTTTGTTAAGAGACCATTGGTAGTAGAAAGCTGAAAGGACTTGTCCATTAATGGTTTTATTCGTCAATATTTCTAACCAGAATAAACTAAATATTATATTAAAGAGTTCACAAAAACTAGCCTTTCTGCATAATTAATAATTTTTTTAAGGCCTCCGATTTAGAGAAAAATTAATTTAAATTTTTTTTTAGTTTGTTTATTCGTCTGTACAGAAACCGCACCTTCGCCTATATCAATTAACGCATGAAAAAAAAATTGACATTCCATTGACAGTAGTACCTATTATATAATCTGTGGTAGTACCTTGTAGTATTTATCCACCAGCGGAAAGGCAATGGTACATAGCCATACAGCCAGGAAATACAAGCAAGTGATCAATGGATGATGCCTGTTACAAAACCTATTCTTTCTCAAAAATGGAGGCGTTTAAAATTCTGATTTCTATGGTTACGTGTTTCTTAATTTTGTAGCTTAAAGATAAATATAGGTTTATTAGTGGTTGGTGATATCTTAGAATAAAAAACCAGCCTCCATACAAAATTAGGACAAGTCCTTTTGTAGGTGTATCTATAACAATTACGCCGACAAAGTGGTAGAATAAAATTGTAAAAAATATTTTTATTAGGAAATCAAATTGAATTTCGCTCACAAAAATTAATCGACTGTGTCATCCGGTGGGACTCGAACTTGCAAAATAATTGCTTAAGTTATAAAAATTATTATTTTTATTAGGGTTCAAAAATCCCTACACATTATTTGTGAAATGGGGATGTTTTTGTTTCGTCGTCCACCCTATCGAGTAGGGTATGAGATTATTAGTACAGTAGGCCACACATCAACCTACCTTGATCTGTCAAATTTCTGCAACCTTAATTCAACTTTATGTTGATTACATAGAGTTCTATATCATTTGAGATATTTTGACAGATTTGGGTAAGTTGATGTGTGGTGTGGCCCAAGGAAGGCTGATTGGAAGAAAAGTAGGAACTAGTGTGATTACTTTGTTAAAAGGGTAAATCTACTTAGTTTTGTTGTTAATTTTAAGGAACACAAATCTTGTAAAACTTTGAAAAGAGGCTATGACAATAGTGACTGGGTTTCTTCGCTGCTTCTTCTTAGCACTAGCCCACAATTGTCCCTATGCAGTAGTAGGGTTCTATTTATGTTGGGACGTGTACAAGTGCTCCTTGCGCTCGCAAGCTATGTACAGAAATAAATTAATTTTAATTTTATTTTATGAAGTATTTTTGGTCTTAAGTATTTTAGTTTTACCTACTTACCATTTACATAGCTTGCTATACAATGTGTCCGGGCACAGGTGTCGGAGCCTTCATGTGGTGACTAAAAAACAAAATTACAACCACTTTCTTAATAGAAGCAACTTTGAAATTCCAAATTATTTTTTCTCTTCCGCGTACTAATTAAGAAATCAGCTATGTAGATTTCTATGGAAAGGTGATATTTTTTGGTCTGTTTTCGAGGTTCATGTAATAGAGAAAAATGTTTCAGGTGATTTCATCTATCTTCTCTTGAAGGCTCCGACATCGGTGACGGGACGCATTGTAAAACTTGCCATGAATGAATTGAATCCTAATTTAAAAAGAACACTGATACTGTCGCGTTGTATTTCACACAGAGAAGAATAATGTTATAGCAAATGTTACACACAAGATGTTATAGCAATAATTAAATAAATTAATAAATTGTTTCAACAAATTCACCAATTACCTAGCCCCAAACTAAGCGTGAGCTTGTGCTATGGCGACTAGGATAACAGATAGACATTCTTATATACATTTATAAGCATCCATGACTTAGGGACAAATGCTCATGCTAATCACACAAACATTTGCCCCCTGCGGGATTCGAAACCGCAACCACCTGGTTTAGAAGTCCGAGGCCCGAACCACTACACCAAGACGGTTGTCAAAAATGTATTGCAGGATTTTTTTTGAAAATTGCGGAAAATATTTATCTTTAGTATATCTTGGATCAATCTGAATTTAGAAACGTATTAATACTGGATGTCCCTTGAAGTCGAACTTTTTGACTTTATTAATTCTAATAATACTCTACTGTTTGCTGATAGACTATGAGAATTATTTATGTAAAGGCCTCCCTACTCCCTACATACATTGTTCTGAAAAAAAAAACTGTGAACTTTGATACATTTTTTGTTTCCCTAATTCTCAACTGTAAGAAATTTTAGGAAAAACTGCATAATCTTGAAAAGTATCCCTATTAATACAACCAAAAAGTTCGTAAACCACCCTCGCTATGCGCCTGTTAGATGTGATCCATACTTCCAGGGACAACCTGTATAAACCAGGCGTATACTGAGGAGTGGCGCCCAACGTGGGGTAGAATTTATTATCAATTTATGTAATTAAAACTTAGTAGATAAATGCCCGTTAAACCCATTTTGAAATGAAGACAACACTTCAATATAATAGCAAAACACACATTTTTAACAAGCTGAAAAAAGATCTCTGCTAACGTGATTTCAAATTTTAGGTCATATCCGAGTCAAGATCGATTTGATGATCAGTCGCTGTCATAATTACTTACCTCAGAAGGTGTTTTGTCAATGAGAATGTGACAGAAATATCCTTAACACAGTACCTACCATAGACATGGTTGTTTTCGCTGACGATGACAGATTACCTGAAATGCTGTCATCTGACATCTGACAACATCGGCTGAAAGAGAAACTTAAACTAATGAAAGACTTAAAACCGCGTCGTCAATTTTGCAAGCAAATACCTAGGTAGTTGATTTCAATGGAGGCGGATTTAAGGCCTTGAGGTACTCCCTAACATCAACGTGTATATTACTCAGTTGTCAGCAATTGCTTACAGTGCAACAAAAAAAGAGTAAAAAATTAATAGAGGCGCTATCTAATTATTTTTTTCTCTTTTTTTAACAAACTCGTAGCTTTAGTAAGCAAATTATTGGTCTGAACATCGACGCACAAATATCGCGGCAAAAGAATGGTCAAAACCGCCTCGGCACGGATACTGACATACGTCATCGTCCAGTCGCTCCCTCGATAAATGAAATTTAACAGAATGAGGGAAAAAAATCAATACCAACACTACTCAGTGGGTATCGGCCACTATCGGACTATCGGCCCCTCTAATTTACTGCCAACGATAAAAACAATCGCCGGTGTGTGTACACGCACACGCGCACGCCGCCTACAATATTCATGCGACATTATGAACGCGCCCTTACATAACGCCATCAATAATTCTAAAGTTACAAAAATGTACTCACGGATAGAGCAATCGTCAAATATTCTGGAAGTTGATCATCCTACTGGCCCGCTGCGCCGGGGGCAACGAACTCGCCGGCCGCGCGCTCCGCCATCTTCGTCCGAATGTCAATTTTAAAATTTCAAATCCGCAAACTGTCACCCGAACTTGCTGTCAAACTTAAAACGTTAACATCCGAAAACAGCTCCGCTGACAACGTCCGAAAAAAGTTCCGCTCTTGTTGTAATTACGCCTATCTATAAACACTTTGTTGTATAAAACGGTATAAAAATATTAAAATTATGAACCGTGGAAAACTTGTAAATTAAAACGAAATATAAATATATATTAATAATAATAAAAACGTTCAAGCCGCTCAGAGTTCGAGCGCCTACTGACTTAAAATTTTTGGGTATAAAAACATGCTACAATAGCCTCCCGGAGGATCGCGCCCTCTTGGTCCTCGCTCGCGAACTCGGAAATAGGAAATTATAACGCTGTCAGCGAAAATATGACCATGAGTATACGTTTTTGAGAATTTTTTGCACTTCTGTTGCAATTTTTAACAACGGATCAATGCTCGGTTGATTGTACCAAACACTACCTCACGTTAAATATTTTACAGAACGAGCTCAGGAAATACGTCATAAATTAAACTATTTAATTAATGGTGCACTATTCATAGTTATGCACAAGGGTTGCTGATTAATAGATTTTTTTTTAATTGAAAACATTTATTATTTCAGAAACAGTTTCCATACATTTTTAACCTAATACTAACTATAGAGAGACAATATAAAATAAAATACTTAAACAACTTAAACAGTCCGATCCAATCCCAACTTCAAGCTCTAATAGAACCTAAAGCTAGGATTGGACCGAACGTGGATGGATGCTTAGTAAGCGGTGATAGGGCTGAATATCCTCTCTGCAATAGCCCTTAGGAGAGTGTTGGTGCTGCTCCGCACTCGCTTCCACAGGGGGAAGCCACTCGTTCTCGAAGGGCGGCGTGAAAACCGTCTGTGTTCCAGGTGGCGAGCATTCCCGAGGCACTGCAGCGCCAAGGCAGACCCAACATCCCCCTGAAGGCATTGTTATATTGAATGCGCAGAGCACTGAAGGCTTTTGTGGTATAACTCCTCCATAGGTTGCACGTTTGACATAATGTTTTAAAAAGAGTAACTTTCACATCACGAGAACAGCGTGCAAACCTACGTGATAACATATTACCCCTCACCGATAGTGCTCTGCGCTCCCTCTCCATGTCCATGTCATCTTTTAGGTCCTCTGTGACCCAGTGACCCAAATATTTAAATTGTTTAACAACCTGAAGAGGAGAACCGTCAAGGGCTATCGGCGGAAGTAGGTATGATTTGGAGCCAGATTTAAAAATCAGTATCTCACTCTTTACTACATTATATTTGAGTCCATGGGCCACAGCGTACCTTTCACAAATAGACAGTAACGTCTTTAATGCGTTAACTGAGGGGCTCAGCAGCACCATATCGTCAGCATAGCTGGTGTTATTGACAAAGTGTCCATCAACTGAACACTCCACCCCCGCACTGCTGAGCTCCTCAATCAGCCCATTTACATAACCATTAATAGAAAATGTAATTTTTTTTATAGATTATAATGGAGCATATACTTTTTTCATGTAACGCCTAATCGATATGACCGCATCAATTTAAAAACGTGCGTATTAGTACAAACTCATAGAGCAAAAAGATATTTGATAAGCACGACAACTAACAAAAACGTCAAGCTTTAAAAAATAACAACTTAGGCACTTTTCGAAAATTATAAGTTTAAAATTATTGCTTAAAGGTTTACTATAAATAAATCTAAATAAATAAATTTAGGAAGGTATCCCGTTCAAAGTTGCCATTAACAAAACTTTATAATGCCTTTTTTCCAAGAATCCATCATACGTTCACTTACTGACAAAATATTACTAGCCAGTGTGTTGCTTTTTTTTTCAAATATTACACTTTTTTTTCACTTCCTTATGAAAAAAAAGTGAAAGTGGCCAGCACCAAGATTGGTTGGTCGCGGTATACGCACGCGTGTGTGCGTGTGCAGGGGCCGCGCCGGGTGGGGCCGGGCGGGGGCGCGGGGTGAAATTTTTCGTTTTTCTCCCACTTTTCCGTCCCTCTCTAGTTTTTCCTCTCCCTCATTTTTTCTTCGCCCGCTTTCTTCCTAGTGCCCCACCACATGTGTGTCGGTTGCAGTATATGCAGAGAAAAGAGATGTGGCAATACGTTTCCGGTTTGAAAGTTTTATTTTAACATAAGCTTGTAATAATGAGTAAACATAGTAAATTCACGCAACATTATGGTATAGCTTTTTATTGTAGTAGGTATGTAACACACAAAATTGCACCTATCAATAAATTTCAGTATTATCACTAAAGTTACAAAATCTTATTTCATTAAGACTTCAATCACTGATTAATCCATATTTACACACATAAAAGATCTTTAAACAGGGGAAGAAAAATATACTTAGGCGTCTGTTTAAATTATAGGAGGAATATTTCTTGAAAATTGTTTTCAACTCTATGCTTTTAGTTTAGTTTAGTCTTAAACTGCTTGAAAAGGCAGACATCATCCGTATTTAGCTGTACAAAAAGTGGAACTTTTGCAAAATAAATCCCATATCCCAATAATAATTTAACCCATACTAATCTAGTTTCTCATATATATTTTTATGTCTATCAACCACTAGTTTAATGCTACTGAAATTTTATCTGCTCAGTTCAAAGTAATTACATCAGAGAAATGTGGAAAATGCCGTTAAGACCTCATTCTCATACAATACCTCACTGAGCAAATAATAAAATCTTAAAGAAACTATTTGATACTTATAATAAGTCAACAAATAAAATCTTCAATAAACATATGATTACTTACCATAATATCACAAGTAAAAAAACGCAAAAAACATTGTAATAAAAATAATATTTTGTCTGTTCGCCGTGCATATACTGCGCAGAGCGCGGCCGCCCGCCCTCGCTCCTCGACGGCGCCTTACAAATGTACAGGGTGATACCAGAAAACTTTTTATTTTATTTCGTAATTTATTTTTGGTTTAAGTAAATAATGCACGCAAAAATTCATCGACCGGTCTTTCGTAAGACTTGTAAAGAAATTGCTTAAGAAAAAAATATGATTTTTGGTGATTTTTTGTTTTGGTAGTCATTTTTGAAATACTTTTATTGGGTTTCAAAATCGGTAAAAAAATCAATGACCAGGGCTCGTACTATCAGCAAAATAACTATTCTTTGAATTATCTGCAATCGGAAAACTACCCAACTGTTGTATATTTACTTACATAAATAAGGAGGGCTCCTATGTAAACGTGATTTTTTTGTCGTTTATAAACCTAAAAAAGATCACAATATAATGTTAACGGTGTTTACGGTGTGGACGGAACCCTTCGTGCGCGAGTCCGACTTGCACTTGGCCGGTTTTTTTTAATTAATAGACGTAACTAATTCGAAATCCTTAGACAAATATTGTTAAATAACATTTTAGATTTGTAGACAGATACGAGTACCTGAAACCCGTTTTCTCTGCCGCGTGAAAATTAATATGACTTTTTTGTTAACAAGAAATCATCTTAATATTTGCATACGATACATTTTTCTAACATCAAATCCTTTTGAGTTTAATGTAAATCAAGAACCCTAAAGTGCAACGATGTGAACTACACAAGCATTCATCCAAATGCTATACATCACAACAAAACGCCTCACAAAGCCCCGGAACGTGCCAACAAAACCTAAATGCCATCCTCAAGGCCAAACCGCCAAGCAACCGACGAGGCACACCCCGTATATCCAGAGAACTAGGAAACGGGGGGTAAGTACACACGGCCCCCCACCCGGGGGGAGTACATGGCAAATACGCGAAAGCAATAGGACTTTTAAAAATTCTCCAGAAATATGATTTATATGTTGACGGCGGAGCCTCCTTTCTCTCCTTCAAGGCCGGAGGCCTGATTCGATTTTTAAACCGCCCGGGCGCGTTTTTAACAAAAAAATAAAAAGAAAGATCTTCTTTTTTCACATTGTTTTTCTTTTTAAAGCGGGAGATTGATGGCGCGAATTTAAAATGGCGTTCCATTTTGACGGTTTTTTTTTAATTTGTCGCAACTTTCCGAGGTCGTTGGCCGGTCGTAATGGATTTCGTAGTAATATCACCGTTGCTCTTCAGAATTTCGTTCATAATGTTTGCAAGAAAAAAACTGTTTGTTATGGACTCGAATATTTATCAGTTTCGTCAGCGGTCCGAAACAACATCCTAAAACAAGTTTATTATCTATCGATCATCTTCAACTTTTGACTTTTGCGAGCCATACACTAGGTACAATGCAGAATACGTTTTAGATTTAGAAACATCATCATGGTTGCAGTCAGCTAGAAATGCTTGTATAGTAACGTAACGCACAATAGCTGGTACACACAAGTTTCATCATCATAATAAAATTTAAGAGCTAGGCTCTTGTCGGTGGAGTTTTTTCCATTCCTCTCTGCTTTCCGCCCTTCTCTTGACCTCCTGAAGCGTGGACATTAACAAAGAGAGACTGAGAGAGACTGGAAGCCTTCGAGATGTGGTGCTGGAGGAGAATGGAGCGTATAAGTTGGAAGGAGAAGAAAACAAATGAAGAAGTTTTGTCTTCATTTGTTTTGTGTAATGGTTAGGGAAAAAAGGAGATTGATGGAAAGAATAGGGTGTAGGAGGGGACAAATATTAGGCCACCTGATTCGACACGACAATTTCACTAAAACGATAATAGAAGGAAGAATAGAAGGAAAAAGGAAGCGAGGAAGACCAAGAATAAGCAGCATACATGCAGCAAATGAAAGAAAAGACAAGTTTCATATTCAAACTATTTTATAAATGAGACATGATAGCATTAGTCACACTTCCACAATAAATGTCAAGTCTACGTATGAACATACATACACTTGACAATATTCTAATTTGTCTTCACGTGTTAAAATCATCTGTAGTAGGAATGATTCATTTTATCTATAAATCTATTTAACAGTCAAGAACATTACTGATAGTTGGGAGTAGTAGTGTACCCTTTGGCAAACATACTCTCACGGATACAGAATAACTACAAAATATAACTTCGTACTGAATAGTGCTCTAATTCCTGGATGATTTAGGGAAATCCTTAATCTTTGTCACTATTTCATCCTATCTAGAGGATTGATAAAATTTTATTTATTCTTTATTATTACACAAAGTAGTCCACGTTGCGAACTTAATGCCTTCAGGTGTTCTCTACTAGTGAACCGTTAAGCAAGGTAAAAATAATGCTAGGATTTAGTATGTGCTTGAGAGCACATTATTTTTGGCACAGAACTACGAAACAAACACGGCTTTTAAAAAAGCGAAAAGCGCCACAAATTCTAAGCTTACAGTATAATAATTAAAGATAACGTATATGCAAAGAAACTAAATCAAAAATGCAAATATGAATTGATCTAACCAACGTATTTCCCATAGTCTTCAATAACAAAGGATATGAGCTAAGGCTCCGCGCAGATGGGCGACCGAACACCGCCACCGGTGGCTGTCGCGCGCCACGCCCTGTGGTCCCGCGTAAATGAAGGTGTTCGGTAGCCGCTACAATTGACACTCACCTGCTAGATCATTTGACAGATGTTTGTTCGAAACATTGCCGAGTGACCGCCACCGGTGGCGTGTCGCTAACACTGATTCGCGAGTGGCCGCCACTTGCTTCGCATGTGTGGCGATTCTGCAGTGTGTCCGGGTTTCTTTCTTCTGGTCCGGTCTTTTATCCGGGATAATCTATGGGCTATTAATTCATCAAATGTTATCGACAATTTTTTTTTCTTTAGGATCATGTCTCTTAAATTTGATAAATAAAAGGCCCTTAAATTTTCGCTAAACCGGACACCCTGTATAGAAACCGTATTTAATACAATATAAAGAACTTGTCGTTACCCACCGGCTGTGGTCAGTGGCCCATCTGCGCGGAGCCAAAAAATTAGTTTCACATGATAGTCCCTAAACATTACGGTATCGCAAACGGCTGTACGTAATCATTCATTTTTTACTGGACCACGAAAAATAAGGTTTGGCGCAACTGGGTTAGGAAGGCAAAGGGAAGCGCTTCCTACCGACCGGTTGTTATGGTCGGGGACCAAGGTCCAATGGTCACCGTCTTGGTTTATCTATATGTAGTCAAGCTCGTGCTAAATCTTACATATCGCGGTTTGTGTTGTATGGAGCGGGCTATCAGCGCCATCTAGCCTGTAGGAGCCGAGTCAAGGCGTCGCGTCTTGAAGTTGCTTGCTAGTGTGGGCGACAGTGGTAAGATGTCGCTACAAAGGTGTTATGATTTAGGCGGTCTGTGTATGTTTATTAGGAGTGCTGCAAATCTACAACACCTATCTCCAACAAAGAAATAATTACGGGTACACACACATTGTCGTTAAACTTCATTGTTATAATTATCGTCTTTTGTAAATCAGTAATAAGATGGCTCACTCGAAGTGTCAGAAATTCTTGGTCTCTTTGTCTTACGTCATTGCGTGACGGCAAGAATTTCGCACGGTTGGATGGATTGCACGGTAACTCAGTTGGTAAGAGCGTTGGCACGGTTAGCCAAAGGTCGTAGGTTCAAATCCTACCCGTGTGCGATTTTTGGTTTCTTATTTAAACTTGTAAGGCTTAGTACTATACTTTCATTATTTTGTTAGCTAAATATAGTATTGACAGCTGTATGTTTCCATAATAAAGTTAAATAAATACATAATATTTCTGTGATTATTCTTGTGGTGATAGAAACTCTAGTTTAATGGCCCCACACGACATCGAAGCGTACCATTGCTCACGTCGCGAAATATTGAGAAAAATAAAATGAATTTAGGATTGTAGTAAACAAAGTAAATTGGATTTTTACGTGTTTTATTCAAACTAATTCAATGATTTCGATCCAAAAGCTTAAAGGAAGAGCAATGTATACCATACACTTACGGTTAATGACATAATTACTGGACGGCGATGGGAGGAGCCATATTTATCCACTGACAGTGTATTTATTTAAAAAAGAGGTAGACCTGTCGTCTCGTACTGCGCGGGGATTTGGATTTGATGCTCCCAGCGCACGTTCTTTTACGTGTCAAATGTCATATTTGAATGCAAAATGGAGCCAATTACACAATTTGAGGCAATCAATTTCCGCGCGTTTATAGCCCATCTACCTCTTTTTAAATGCACTATCATTGTTTTTATCATTGAGTCTTCGCAGACGACGTTTTTGGGGTATTTTAATTGGTAGTTTATATATCCGTTTTGTACGGTTATCAAATAAATCGCTGTTAAATATTTTAGGACAAGGTGGTGACGGATCTACCTCCTAGTGGTCCACCCTGGGTAACGACATCACAAATTCTAGCTTGTGATGGCGGCTAAACGATCATATCAGCGGTGGTAGGCTCTGTTAGGTGCCACCTGGTAGCTACCACCCTCCCACCGGAGCCCGGCGCCGACAAGCTGGCTGTGTTCCATCGGTAAGTGGGAGTGCCAGAACCTGAGTGTGCTCGCTCCACCGTCGACCCTGTCTACGCCACGCCTGGCTTAGTCTAGAGTCAAGAGCAAACCCATATCAAATAAAAAATAACACAAAATTATATGTTTTGCTTGAATATTTATATTGCCCGCTGTCTTAGTGGCCCGCGGTCCCTGCACCCTCACCCTTCTATTCCCCGGTCGGTTATTTGGCTCTTCTTTAAATTCCTACTGCCCTATATTTGCTGCATACATCTTGGCTGCGTGGCCCTGGGTTTGATTCTCTACATTTTTAAAAAACGACCTGGTCCCATGACCGGGTGACTTACCTGTTTGGTTGCCGAAGACAGTTTATAAATAAAGGTCCAAAATTGCAAGAGAATGTCTTGCCAAAAAATTTTGCAAGGAATCTATTTGTGTCTACAAACACATATGTATTATTAATAATACATGTATATTCCTTATAAATCTAGAAAATAATATTATGCCCTTTTTTTATTTGAAAATTTAAGGGATGTTAACTCCGCGACATTTTGTAACCCGTGTCCCACGTTGGGCGCCAACATGTTCTTTTTAATCTTCACTGTGCATAATTTTCTTTTCAGTATTATGTATAACTATAACGATTTAAGATTGTCCCTGAGAATTCTGCCCATATATTTTCGAACGCCCTATATTTGAATGGGCGACCATCTTGAAATCGCGAACCGACTAAATGTGATTTCCTCATGTGTTATAAACTCGATACCAACTTTGAAATCGCAAGGAAACACTTTTACTCTCAAAATAGGGTGAGTGCCGATTTTCAGTAGAAATGTTCTACAAGCTACGCCGTAGTGTCGTAGTCGCTTTCGTCGTAGCAAAGTAGCTGGATTAGTATAGTATAGTATAGTGGATAGAAGTTGGATTTCGTAGCCGATATTGAAACTTTTTAAATCTTGACGTCATTTCGTTCAAAATCTACTTGATAATGTTGTATAATCTATACTAGTTACAGAATAGTTTACACCAAATACTTAGCCCCGTACGAATTATAAATAAATAAATTGTTCCAACAAACACACCAATTACCTAGCCTCATACTAAGCGTGAGCTTGTGCTATGGTGACTAGGATAACGGATAGACATACTTAAATACTTTTATAAACATCCATGACTTAGGTACAAATGCTCGTGCTCATCACACAAACATTTGCCCCTTGCGGGATTCGAACCCGCAACCGCCTGGTTTAGAAGTCCGTGGCATTTTGACATTGCTATAACACTTGATTAAATTTTATAATGCTAATATGAAATGTTTGTCGTGTCACATATCTTTTATTCATACCCAGCTAACCGTCTCATACTTAAACAAGTATCATAGCAGTGGCAAAATTCATTATTAGTAAGAGGTTAATAATATTGTTGTTTTTATTAACATTAGTTACAGAATAGTTTACTAAAAAGCATTTTCAGTAAGGTACACATGTATTAAGAAGATAAGGTACAGTACGCCATGCATCAACCTTCCAAAATCTGTCAGAATATCTCAAATGATATGGAACTCCATGCGATAAATATAAGGTTAAATGCAAATAAATGATTTGATTTGATTTGGTTGAAATATGGTTGCGAAAATTTGTCAGATCAGGGGGTTGATGTTTCCTAGCAGTGTAGACCTAACACTAGTAACACTTAAAATCAGCCTATATAGATCCCACAGCTGGGAAAAAGCCTCACCTCAACTATGAGAGGGTACGAGCCATACTCCACCACGCGGGCTCAGTGCGGATTGGTGGAGGGGTGTCTGTAAGGCAAGTGAAAAACCTTACTGTCAGATGTTATCAAGCCGCCCTAGGGCCTCTGACTAGGCTAAACAACAGATATTAGCCGGAACCAACTGCTTAACGTGCATTCCGAAGCACGGAGATGCTTGTCATGGACGTCACTTAAATGGTCGGAAGGGTCACCCATCCAATCACGACCGCGCCGTGGGTTGCTTAACTTTTGGTATCACTACCAAAGCGCTGCCGCCACTGCGCCACAAGCACCTCAACTAAGCCATAAAAAATGTATTGTCATTTTCTCACTATTTTGAAAGCGATCATTCTTTTTAGAAGTATGTTTGAAAGCGATTACTGCTTTCCTGATAGCTATCGCTATTGCAATTTAAAAGCAATCTGCTGGCATCTAAATTTTCGATTCAAAAGACTATTTTGCCCAATGGCATTGCTACACGCACGCATATTCTTTGATGGCAGCTTACGTTAAACTCATGATAAATGGAATTCAAAGGAAATATTTTGTTGTTTGAAGTAAAAATGGATATAAAGGAAATGCCAACTCGTGTATTTTCTTAAATAATACTAAATTTACAAAGCACGTCTTTCAAAGACTTCTTTATGAAACTTTTTCACATACAATACAACGCTCTACCTACTCATACATTTTCTTAGCACATGAAGGTACCTTACGGGGTGATTCTCTAGATTGCTCATAATATTGTGATTTTGGTAGTCGATATTTTTTTCGAATTTTCAGGGGGCTAATTACGTAACTCTGTTGCTAACAATTCAGGATTCAAATCGGTTGAAAATGTCACATTTGACAACTTCAGTTACTCTGTTAAGCTGGCCATTCACGGTCAGTTCGAAAAATGACTTCACTCACTACCATAAAAATAATCTGAAAACTGAATTTCATTCAGTGAGGCCAGAACGTGGGCAATTCCCCACGCAAAGGGTACTTTTAGTTTTTTAATTTAGTAAGTAAAATGGGCGAGAAGGTCTCAGAACCGGTAAATTATGGGCAATTGCGGAAAAAAATTATAAAGTTAAGTTACTTTTTAAATACTTATGCCTATAGCCTAGATTGAAATCACAGATATTGAAAACGTCAAATTTTGGTTGTACCTTCTGAGGTACAACCAAAATTTGACTAATTAGTTTGACTGGCCGTGAATGGCCAACTTTAGCATCAAACCTTTGATTGAAATAATTTCATTCAAAGTTATATAATCCACTACCATGGGGCTAATTACGTAACTCTGTTGCTAACAATTCAGGATTGAAATCGCTTGAAAATGACACATTTGACAACTTCAGTTACTCTGTCAAGCTGGCCATTCACGGTCAGTTCAGTTTTAGAACCGGTAAAATATGGGCAATTGTAGAAAAAAAAGTAACGTTGAGTTACTTTTTTAGTACTTTACCTATAGCCCAGATTTTTATTAGCGATATTGAAAACGTAAAATTTTGGTCGTACCTCAGACCGACTAATTAGTGTAACTGGCCGTGAATGGCCAACTTTAGCAACAAAACTTTGATTGAAATAATTTCATTCAAAGTTACATAATCCACTAACAGGTTACATAACGTATTGTGTAAACCATGATTTCATTTTAAATAAGGGTTTCATGTTTTAGCAAATAATAATAATAATTGTTTCAGCAAACACAATTACCTAACCCCAAACTAAGCGTTATCTTGTGCTATAACGACTAGGATAATGGATAGCCATACTACATACATATATACGTTTATAAACATGCATGACTAAGGTACATATGCTCGTGCTCATCACACAAACATTTGCCCCTTGCGAGATTTGAACGGTTTTGTAGTCCGGAGCGCGAACCACTACCACAGACGGTCGTCAGAAAAGGATTCCTAAAAGTTTAGTTCGTGAAATTCATCTATTTATTTACGTTAATATTCGAAGATCGTGATGATGTAGGTAGTTGTGTAACTATTTCAGACTTCACGAGCTGTTTGGAATGAAAACTTTACTCAAATCTATACTTCCATACTAAAATGATAAAGAGGAAAGATTTGTTTGTTTGTTTATTTGCATCGAATAGGCTTCGAAACTACTGGACCGAATCAAATGAAATTGGCACAGAGATAGTTTGAGACACTGGGAAGGACATAGGCTACTTTTTGTCGCGATATAAAATCATCAGGGGGGTGAAATGGAGGATGAAAATTTGTATGGAAAATCCGACTTTTGGCGCGGGCGAAGTCGCGGGTGACTGCTAGTATAATATAAAATAATAAGGTAACTTGACAACATTCAGAGGAAACTAGTACTTACGTACAGATGTAGTGTAAGTACAGAGTAAATTAATTACTATCGAGTAATACAACCGTAAGGCCAACTTGTGCTAGTCTGGATTAATTAATCCGGACTTGCGCAAATAAGCTATCAACTGAGATTATGTGCCTTGCGCTAGTCCGGATTAGCTAACCTGAACAAGAGCAAGTGGACCTTACGGATTAGCTAATCTAGACTTGTGCAAGTGAGCTTTCAACTCAGATAATAGGGCTAGAACAAGTCCGGATTAGCTAATCCAGACGTATGCAAGTCAGCCGAAGTAAGTAAGTCAGACTAAGTTATTGTATGATCTCGAAAGAAAGCATTTCAGATGCAAATTAGCGATAGCAAATTAAAAAAAAACAAAACGAATCAGTTGACGGATGGAGCGTTCGCTCAACAACCATTTCTCTCTCTGTAAAACTATCTACTATCTCATTTCACCCCCCCAGCGAGCGTGTGTGAGTGAATTCTTGCTACCCACACACCCCCGCCCCCCTCAGCTTTCACGGTTCTAATTTTTGGGGAATTTGGGGCATATTCGTAAATATGAAATGGAAAAAATATTTCGCGGGCAACGCGATTGTGAACTTTAATAGCGGGGGTTAGAGTCGAAGTAGGCATGGTGGGTGGTTGGAAAAAAATTACTTCATATGTCGTCCTTAAGACGGAGCGCCCCGGTTCGTATGTGTGTTCGGAACAGGAGCGCCGTGGAGTCGACGGACTGTTGTTCGCGGTTTTTGATTAATTAGTGTATGTTGGCTCGAGATATTAGTTTATTCCAGTTACTACATTCAAAACTCAAATTCATAGTTAATAAATATTTATTACAATGTAGAGATAGCAGAACAATGTAATAAATAAAAAAAGCAGGGAAAAAACAATGACAAAACAAGGATAAGTTTTTATAAATCCAAAAAATAGAGAACCAAAAGTTAATAAATTAACCTTTTCATACTTAACGTAACATCACTTCTACTATTATTTCTTCTGTGTTTATTCCTAGATGTAATTCGGCCGTCACCTCTTAAAATGATTTAGTTATTTATTTAAGTTTTATTACACAACTGAAACTTTGTATAGAAGTGGGTGCGAGAAAAGTAAAAATAAATAATCACACACATTACTTGGATATACGATAATACTACAGATACTACTGCTACCTCTGCAGTGTAACTTGTGACGGCCTAAGTAGTTCCGATAGGGGAGTTTCGTGTGGGTATCAAAATTTAATTAAGAAAATGTGTTATTTGTGTAGTTTTCACGATATTATTTTGTTACAAACGACTTGAATACTATTTTGTTACAAAAGTATAAAGTTTTTATTTAATTTTTCACGGACTGTCACGCCAAAAATGTGCAGGCTGCTTCTCAAGACATGCCGCACTTAACAATATCATACGCCGGTCCCTTGATACCGTCAACGTGCCAAGTCTACTTGAGTCGACTGGTATTGCAAGAGACGATGGCAAGGGACCGGACAGTGTTAAAATTAATCATGGAAGTTGGGCCGGGTGCTGGAATGCAATGCAACCTGTTAACACATGCTGGCCCTTTCCCATCTTTATGGAACCAACAACAGAGCTGGTGCGACTTGTGAAAAAGCTAAAGCATGCAAATACAGAGGTTTAGCTCCAAAAATGATTTTGTCCCATTAGGTGTCGAGAGCCTTGGTCCGTGGGGTCCTAGCGCTATAAGGCTTTTTAAGGAAATAGCAAAAAGGTTTGTCGACATCACAGGAGACCGAAGAGATGGCAGCTACCTAGGACAAAGAACAAGCTATTCAAAGGCGGAACGCTGCCAGTATCTTCGGAACCATGCTAAAAGGGACTCCTTTTAGTAATATACTTTGGTTATTTTATTATATTTTTAAGGTTTTTAGTTTTAGATTCATTGTTTTAATAAATATATATTTTATTTTTATATAAATAAATAAATTCATATTTATGAAAAAAAATGTATATCACGTGACCGGAAACGCCAACCACCATTTTGTGACCTCACTTAGCACATTATAGCAAAATGTAGTAGTAACGTAGTGTGCACTCCGACACACTACGGGAAACGGAATTGCCTATCCAGAATAATTATTGCATTAATTTTTAACACGATAAAGTGAGTGGCTACACTTGAACGGTCAGGTCAATCTGAATGCCTGTTCTTAGCGAAAAAATTGGCACTAATGTAATAATAATTGTAATTTTAAATTAGTTAAGCTTTCCTTATTCTTTTTCATGTCTTTAATTTATAGTTGCTTAAAAAGGTGATAGTTCCATTGTTCGTCACCAAGCAACATTTTGCGATGAATGATTCTTGAAACTTTTAATCTAATATCTCAGGCATCTCCTGTTTGTGTAGCCCCAGCGTGATATTGTGACGTCTCTATAGAGATTCAATCGTGTCTTTTTGGCACGTACATTTTAAGTTTAAATTTTAAACATTTTTATTTGCATATATTATTTTCAGGGAATAAAAATACTAGTTGACTTTTAAATCAATTTAAACTTTTAAAAAATATATACGAGTACCTCTTAGCTGAATAGACCACTCATTTTATCTCAATTCCAAAAACGATTTCAGATCGTAAAAGTTAGAACAAATATGGCACTAGAAAAACTTTCACTATTCATTAAAACAACTTTCACTATTGTTAGATCGAGGGATCGCATCGATACTGTACTGAGTTTTTTTTTTTCAATTAAAACCGTAAACTTCTTTTTACTACTACTTTTTGTTATTTTTCGACTTATCCGGATAAAAACGTGTCATCTTTTCTTGCTGGGGCTACCTATGTGACCTACGAAAGCAGTTTTATAACGCAGCGCTTAGAGATGGTCTTGAGGTCAAGTATTCTGACGTGTGGCCGTGTGTACTTACTACAAGAAAATACCTCAAGTAATGATTTTAAAATTTTTATATATTTTTTGTAAGTTTTTGCAAAAATAAATAATCCATCTCATATTCGAGTCCCACCTGAAGCCTAACCGGCTTCAGGTGGGACTCGAATAGATAGATAAATAGATAACTATTTGTTGTACACCATAAAAGTTACAACAATATAATTTACACTGAAGGCTATTTTTTGTGTGCAATATTTAATATCGACAATAATTTAAAATATTGTCGTCTCCACGCCACCTCTGTCCCATCACCGAGTAATATATATAGCTCAAGTCGTAGCTATGCGAACAAATATATTATATTTTCCTATATGTTAGTTCCATCATTTATACTTTATTACTATATATCTGAACAACTATTTATATATAAAACCAAGTGTTTGTCTCTGCAAACAGTGTACGTGTGCGTGACACACAGACAGGGGGTCATACAATGGAGGGAACTCAATTAAAGATTTTCCTAATAAGAAGAAGGGAGATTTTGGTTCAACTGGATACTCTTATTATTATTTTTTCCCCTTTTCGTAGTTCTGTATTACGCCATAGTTGTTGTTGTAGATGTTATTATTCGAATGTAGTCTAAAGTTTAAGAACAAAGGCTTTATTCAAAGCCTACAAGTAGACCTGCAAGCCTAAATGAATTGCTTTCAAATTGCAATAGTTAAAGTTTTCAGGAATGCAAATTGCAAAATTTTTAGGTAGCTATTCTTTTTTCGCGTCTGAAAAACTATGATGGCTTTAAAATAATGAGAAAATGTCAATTCATATGCCATTGATTTGGAGTTGCATTCCTAATTGCGATAGCTTTATCATGTAGTTGCTGATCAAAGGATTTTTTTTTTTAATAATGAACTAAAATAAAACTGATTACGGCCAAAGTAGCCCTTTTTTAGAACTCTTTGGCTCTTACTTCGACCCTATTAATAATAATTTATTAGGTACTTACATTAATAGTTAGTCGATATCTTGTATAGCTTCGTGTTTGGATCGGTTGTGACGATAGGTCCACCTAAATTAAGTAATAATAATATAAATTGTTTCAACAAACACACCAATTACCTAGCCCCAAACTAAGCGTGAGCTTGTGCTGTGGTGACTAGGATAACGGATAGACATACTTATATACATTTATAAACATCCATGACTTAGGTACAAGTGCTCGTGCTCATCACACAAACATTTGCCCGTTGCGGGATTCGAACCCGCAACCGCCTGGTTTAGAAGTCCGGGGCGCGCACCACTACACCAAGACGGTCGTCAAAGTAATTTTGATATTTTTGTTTCTTTACATGTTGTGTGCAATAAATAATTATTTATTCTGTTCTCATCATCATCATCTTAGCGTTATCCAGGTTGTGCACTCGTACGCGAGGTCCCAGGTTCCACTTTGGACCATTGTCCAGGATATGGCAGATCAGGTATTCTGTTACTTATTCCGTTCTATCTAACATAATCTATAAGCTCATTTGTCTACTAGCAGTTCCCTGCGACTTAGGTCGCGCCAAAAGTCGTTTTTGTTTTTTTGAGTAAGTGAGGATTAAGAAAGGATTTCTTGAAAATTCGAACCTTAAGGGGTAAAAATATATGAAACTTCGTCAGTTTTGAAGCTAGATCGATAAAAAAATGTATTTAGCTAGAAATTAGAATGACGCGTTTCATGATTTTTGAAAACTCACCCTCTAGGGGGGCGTGATAAGAGGGGAGTGAAAGTTTGTATGGGAAAATCGACATTTGCGCAGACGAAGTCGCGGGCAACCGCTAGTGTTTTACATCGCGACTAGAAGTTCCCCGCGACTTCACCCGCGCCAAAAGTCGGATTTTCCATACAAACTTTCATCCCCCATTTCACCCCCCTGGTGATTTTATATCGCGACCAAAAGTAGCCTATGTCCTTCCCAGGGTCTCAAACTATCTCTGTACCAAATTTAGTTTGAATTGGTTCCGTAGTTTCGGAGCCTATTCAATACAAACAAACAATCAAATCATTTTTCTTTATAATTATAGTGTAGATAAGAAGCATCTTATTAGCAGCAGTTTAAACGTGAAAAGGTTACAGACAGACATACTCTTTCAAATTCATAATACCCATTTTAATACGTAAAGGATTGTGCCAATCCGGTAAAAACTAACTGACTAAAAATAATAACTTACTGAGGTGTTTTATTGAAAAATAGGTAGTCATACAGTTTGAAATTGTACTTTCTTACAATATTAATTTCAGCTATTAAACAATCCTAAAAATTCTAATAAAAATGTACTAAATTGTCAATATTTTTACAACACATTTTTTTAATAAGTGCCGCCATCTATGAAAAAATACAAACAAAAGTAATGTAATCTAAGACAAAAGGCATTACTTAGTACATAAGTATTTCGATAGATGACCAATGTTGCATAGTGAACTCAACAGATGGCGTATTGGAATAATACGTAGTGTTAGTTAATTTTAATAGATGGCGTTGCCAAAGGGATATGAGTAGCGCCTAGCGACATCTATGATAGTATTTGTTAACTATACTATATACATGCTTATTTATTTAATGTAGAACCATATGAGTTTCTTGATACTTTATAGATGGCGCACTAAGCAAATTTTACTCGTTTAACTAGACACAAACTCAGTAGGTACATACCCATAATATCATATTATCGAGACCTAACAAAAATAAATATACCTCTGATGTTTTTTCTTAATTTTTTTTTGTTTAAAAATTTTTATGATTTGATTCTCTCAGCTGATGGAGAGGCTTTAAGATAAGCGTTCACAGGCCCGCATCGCACGTATCGGATGGTATGTACAAATCAAGCGGATTATTTTTTCATAATGCGTCCACTGTAGGTATGTACCTACCAGCAATCTGATAACTGATGCAACATCATTCGGATCTCAATGTTTCAATCTCTTCTTATTAAATATTTTGTTGATCCAGATATTACGTGCTGCTTACTCTTCTGCTAGAAGCTTGTCTGCTCAAACAAGAATTAACGACAATTTGTTCTTAATCGCTTTCCTCCACTCTCACAAAAACATTTAGCTTCTTCTCATCACTAGCCCACAATTAGTCCCGAAGGAGTGGTAGGGCTTCAAAAATATAATATGTTGGGACGTGTATAAGTGCTCCCTGTAGGCGTACACACATAAATAAATTACTTTTATGATTTTTTCCACACATACGATCAACAAAAATCTGAATGAAGTGGCATCAGCAAGTTGCTTGCGTCAGCAAATCCGATACAGTGGACGCATAATTAAAGAAATATTCCTCTTGAATGCGATCCGTCCGCTGCAGCGCTGCGTGCGATGCGGGCTTGTGGACGCTTAGCTTTAAGCACACACTGACCTCTATATAATACAGTAAGCTGGACTAAACATTATCTAAGAAATGACAGATAATTTTTGTGCCGAATCAAAGCGCCTCCACCGTGTGTCTAGGGAACTAAAATAAAGTAACTTGCTTATGTTTATGTCAACTCTCAGCCATTAGTTCCGTTGACGGTCACCACATGCTCACTACAGCCGTCAGCGCCAAAATGTCGATAATCAAATGGCTTCATTTTTAGCTAGACAGAATGCAGTCCAGCGTACTTGTATTATAGAGGTCAGTGTTGGGTGGGACAGAAATCAAAACTGTCTAACTGTCATTTTTGTAAAGGACATCAACATTACATGACATTACATGATCATTTGACATCAACTTAAGAGGAAATCACAGAAGAAGAGAAAATCCGTAAATATGTAAAACATTTTTAAATAATTAAAAATCATGTACCTATCTCAAGCTCCTTACAGAATGAAGATCAAAGAATAGTGTCTGCTTGCAACTTAAATGAAAAATCCATCAAAAACTGTCGAGAAATGGATGTCTTGTCCCAAAATTGATAATGCGATTCCTGGCCTAGCTTACATCTATCCTCTGAAAGAGCTGATTGTAGCGAAAAAATTGGACGCCCTGCACAAAGTGGTAGGGGGAAAAGGCGTTGGCTTCACGATCTTCAACAATGAAGGACAGCAAGTATTTCTCGCCGTTCGAGTGAACACGTTCAGACGGTTCCAAGTGAAAATTTTCAATCATTACGGGAACGAGGTGATTGAAATAAAGAAAACGAATCATTGCCTGAACAGGGTCGAAGTGTGGGCGCCTCCTGGGAACTTTGTAGGTTATGTCAAGCAGGCCAGCAGACTTTGCGCCAACTCTTTTTTAGTGAAAAATAAGTCTAATGAAGAGGTCGTGAGAATAAGGGCCCAAACTCACTGCGGGAGTGGGTACGATGTGTTGTCCGGGAGTGAGTTGGTTGGCACAATTACAAAGGAGTGGAACGTGGAGGCTTTGATGAATTATGACAAGTTCGGTGTCTCTTTCCCTGTCGAAATGGACGTTGGAGACAAGGCTGTGCTGCTGGGAGCTTGTTTTTTAATCGGTTATTTGAAATATTAAAACTATTTACTGTTTAATTCTTATTTATAGATTTTTCTGGTATTTATTATACCTGTTTTTTATTATTATTCTTTCATTCCATTGCAGTCATTTGACGACATCAATTCGTAGCCGAGTGGCGCGCACACCGGTTTTCAAGGCGTCACCGTCTCTGAGGTCCCAGGTTTGATCCCCGGATAGGTCATTACGGAAATTCACATTTTCTATATTATCTCTGGTCTGGGTGTTGCGATACCACCGTTCGCTCAGATTCCGTTCTGAGCAATGTATGTGATGTTGCCCATATTATTTATATTCAGTACGAGTACCATGAAAGTCAAGATGACGGAACTCCGCCATATCTTCCGTATATCATGTTTATTTATAGGATCTAATACAATATTTCTTGCGACTATTTCATGCTTTTATAGTCAATTCTTTACCCAAAAATTTAAATATTTTACAAAGATAATGATGTCGCTACTTTGGTGAGTATTATTATTTATTCTGCGCTTTGGCACAGAATACTAGTACTTCGTATCTTTGTAAAATATTTAAATTTTTGGTATTGGTATCTTCGTGGCTTTGGTATCAAAATGGCGGGACCACACCAGCTGAATGTGAATGAATGAATATTCATTCATCTGAGATCAAAATCAACGGCAACAGAATATAATAGTTCAAGTATACAAGGCGTGATCGACCCTAAATTTAACAACAATGTACCATACATGAGTATAATTTTAAAAGTATTATTAAGTACTAAAGCAATATAGAATATATCCATACTATACTATATTACTATATAATATTATAAATGTGGAAGACGTGTGTCTGTCTGTTACCTCTTGACGCTTAAACCACTGAGCCGATTGTGATGAAATTTGGTATGAAGACAGTTCAAGACCCTGGAAAGGACATAGGCTACATTTTGTCGCGATATAAAAATATTAAGGAGGTGAAGTGGGTTATGAAAGTTTATTTGGAAAATCTAACTCTTGCGGGCGAAGTCGCGGGGAACCACTAGTATGAATACGCGAGACACGAGGTCCCGGGTTCGAATTCCGGGTCGGGCCGCGACTGTTTAGGTTTTTCTGTCTTGAAATTACTCAGACACAGCTCCGGAGTCAGGAAGTTGGTGGTGTTAACACCCCTGTGCCTCGGAAAGCACGTTAAGCCGTTGGTCCTGCGCCTGATCTCTCTACGATCATGTCGGACTGCCGTCTCACCGAATTATGAGAGTAAAGGAACAGACAGTGCACCTGTGTATTGCGCACACACTTGTGCACTATATAATATGTCCCGCGCAGTTGGCTAATCTCTGTTGAGATCATTGTTGAGATAGGCCGCCATAGTCGAAATTCGGCTAGGAGGACATTCTAAAGAATACAATTAATATCATTCTAAATGGCTTGTCCCTTTTGTAATTAACACAATAGACACAAAAGCATCTTAGTAGGGGGTTATTAGACTACTACTTATCTATCTAAATATCACGTAGTCTTCTAATAACCCCCGTACTTGTGCTTGTAAGTAGGCATTTACTAGGGGCGATTTTGCAACGAAAATCTGATGTTACTAGGTACAACCAGGCCTGTGTATCTCCCCGCGGAGGTAACAAAAACGTACCTACGCGCGGCGCACCTACGTAGGTGCTAAAACAAGCTGCGTGTCGCTACCAGCCAGAGCCACGCTCGCGCGTTTTATTCACCGGCGGCCGCGCGGCTACGTTGCTGGCTGGACGAGAATGAATAAAGTACTAGAAAGAGGCGCTAGATGGCGTTAGAAGCTTCTCGTAGCAGTCAACCCTATCGCGTCGCGATATATTACGTCACTGAATAGGTTTAGTGTGTTATGAATCATATTCCAGAGCAATAAGTATGAAATTATCTTGCAATGGATTTTTGTAGGTGTCTACACGAAAATGTGCTTGACTCTGAGGCGAACTAAATTACGCCATATTGTTGACGACATTGAGTAGACATTTCTTTGAATACAATTGCTAAGTCATACTTCTGTACGAAGTACTAGTATTCTGTGGTACAACAGACTCTGTATTACCACAGACAGATTTTCGTGGGTAAACACAAAAAATATCATCTCTAATGTAAACGGCTCTGCCTACTATGTATATGTTTTTAAATTAATTAATCTCAATTCAAACTTGAAACACGCGAGGGACAAACAATAGCTATGAATGAACGATGTCCTAAAATACTACCCATGTATCTACAGCAATCGATTCATTCATATCTGTCAATGATGAGAAAGTATTGAATGAAATAAGGCGCGTGCGAGAAAGGTAAAATTATCAATGAAGTCTTGGATGGAGCGAATCAGACGCATGTTGGCTTTCTCTGATTGGTCGTAGTATTTGCAAGAGTTACTATGATTGCAGGCTAATGACCTTATTCTACTATTTTAATTTAAATTATTAGTTGATTTAAAATGGGGACTTTAAAGAAAATATTTTATTTTTATAATTCTGTGAAAACTATATACAACTTATCACAATAATAAATAAATATATAATGAATTATTAGCCGACCTACCTATCTATTTTTTTAAGATTCTCAATCAGGAATAAATAGAGGTAAATGAAACTGAAATTTTCATACAAAACTTAATTTATTTACTTAATCAACTCAGTCTTAAATCAACTAAAACGTTGCAAAATTCTTAGCGCTAGGTAATTAACACTAAAATAGGTACTAAGATCCATCCTAACGCCTACTGCGTTTCTTTTGCGGTGTTTTCACTTCTTCCACTTCGCCGTTTTGTTCATCGTCATCCTGAGGTTTCCTTCTCACTGGTCCAGTGTGAGTGATGGGAACTGCTCTTTCGTCTTTCTCACCAGGCGCCTTCGGAGCCAGCACGGTCAGAACGCCATCAGAAGATAGTCTTGACTCCACAGTTTCTGGGTTACAGCCTTCTGGCAGCGCGTACCGCCGCTTAAAGTGTCTGGAGATATATCCATGCTCATCCTTCCTTTCCTCGTGTTTGCCTTCAACAACGATGTATCCGTCAGCTGTTTTTACGGATATCTCTTCGGGATCGAAGTGCTGAACGTCAATGTTCACTTGGAACTTATCTTTGTCACTCTTGATGGTAGACCCGACGTCACGAGCGGCTGCAGCCAAGCTCCTCCAAGGACGGATGTACTGTCGGAGATGAATTTTAGGACGGTCAAAGACGTCGGTCAACAAATCGTCGGCCAAATCTAACCCGAAGAGCTGATCGCGGACCCGGCGTGGTCTATACTCGTCGAATAAGTACGGTAGCAACGCCATTGTAAAGTTTTTTGATAATTTCTCTTGTTTTACGCACTCAAACTCGCTCGAAAGTTAGGATTTTGGAACTCACAATCGCAGTTGATCACAAAATGACTGCAGGTGGCGCGGTCAACGCCGCTTTTATACTCCATTGAATTTACGAGAGAGCTCGAGACATGAGTCGAACTTTCACGAACGAGTGCCTAGCGCCATCTGTTGTCGAGTGGCGGTAATAAGATACCAGTCTAGAAAATTCTTATGGTTTGCTTTGTTGAAATTAACGAAAACAAAACTACAATTTGTTAGTTATTTCAAATTGATTAATCAATTTTAACGAATGAGTTCATTTTTGCTGTATTATTATGTATAATCATCTGCTTTTTATTTAATCCTAATTGAAAAGAATGCCACCTATACGCCGGTAGATAAAATAGGACACTTAAATGCAACTCTTCACTGACAGATGGCAGTGTTTGTATACGGTGTCAGAAAAAATATAGCTATCTCATCGTCAAACTAATCCCCTTTTATGATGACTAATAAATTAGTATAAAGAATGAAATGAATGAAAACTCCTACAAAGCATGGACATTAAAAACAAAGGTACTATCCTAAATAAATACCAGTCAGCAGCCTATTCTTTTGTCTAAAATAAATTTAGTGTAAAATCTTTGCATGCTATTGTTTTCCCTCATAGTCTAGACTAGAACACCTAGGCATAATTAGCTAGAAAGAGTTTTTAGATTTTTAGATTTTACTACACTACGCAATTACGCAGTAAATTGCAATGCTATACTTACCTATGTTAGGTCATTGACATGATACCCTGGTAACGTAAAATTCTCCTAGTAGGTTATTATAATAATGTATAACGTACCTATAACCTCTGTTCGCCGGCCGGAATCAATGTTCGCTGATGATAACGATAAAGACACCACGTGGACTAGAGCTAATAAGGTTAGGCCACGGGTAGAGACCCGTGGCCTTTACTAGGTACCTACCTACTACTACTACCACGTTAGTAACTAGGTAGGTGGTACTATAAAGTAGGTAACTAGTATTTTTTGTGTAGATACCTAGGCTAAGTACCTAGGTAGGAACAAAGGGTAGGAAGTAGGTTCACTTTTGGCTTTGCTTTTACAGAAAATGAGACGAGAAGAATAAATGGTAAGAAGATGCAACATTCACCTTGTTGTTTTTGGTTGGTCTGTAAGTCTGTAAACCTGTGGAAAGTTTAAATTATTAATATTAACAGTTAATATAAAAAAAATTGCCGTAGGTAACAGTAGGTACCTAAATATTTTGCAAATTTAGAAGCATGCATTGCATTGAAATTTTCGTTCTAATACCTAATTTGGCAACTGATGTAGCAAAAATAAACGTTTAATTTAGATCGATATAAAGGTACCTACCTACTTTAGCAAGTAGTTTAGTAGGTAGGTACCTTTCAGGACTACTCTAGAACAAAATAATGTTGCCATAGCAAGCGCATGAAATAATTACAGTTAAAAAGTATCTCTGCTTATCGGACAAGGTGGCACATCATGAAGAATATAGAATATCAAGATATGTAAAAATGAAAACTGACTTTATGGCTGCCTGACTGATATAACAACGCACATCCCAAATTACTAGGATTAGAAACTTAAAATTATGCACCATACTTCCTTTTCATAACCTAAATGCTACCCTACGCATATAGCGTAGTAACCATAAAATATCACGCAGTCAAAATTGAACTTAAGGTTCATATTTGAATACGATTGTTCTTGAAAACATATTTAGATTAAAACAAAATGATCAATCCAACTAGACGAATGACAAATTACAAACGACGACGCATATAACGAAAATATTAAAATCTACACTTCTATTAATGGCCCTGATACTACAGAAACCCTACAAAATGACCTTAACACGGTCTCCCAATGGTGCTTAGAAAATCGAATGTTCTTTAATACCGCTAAATACTTTGTCCTTTCCTTCACAAGAAAAACAAACAAAATCTACTTCGATTACAAATTAAACAATCAAATCTTGAATCGTCAAAATAAAATTAAAGATCTAGGTATAATTTTTGATGAGAAGTTATCGTTTAGGGACCACTATGAACACGTTTATAATAAGGGTTCAAGAATGTTGGGATTGGTGATGCGGAACACGAAAGATTTCAAGAATCCCCGTACTGTAACATACTTGTTTAATACTCTTGTTCGAAGCAACTTGGAGTACGGGGCAACTATCTGGTCACCTTTTTACACCGTTCATTCTAGTCGCATTGAATCTGTGCAAAAGAAGTTTCTAAGAATCCTTTCCTTCAGACAAGGCCTTTATAGAAAACTAGCTGACCCGGCGAACTTTGTTCCGCCTTAATGTCAATAAATAAGCAGTTTTTTTTTTTATTTGAAAAAATAAAAAAAAAATTAAATTTCTACATCAATCATTCATAATTATTTCTGTATTTTAGTACATAGGTTGCTCTTCATTTAAGTACCTTGTGATACACGACATTTTTTGTTTTATTATCAGGCGCAAAAACAAACAACGCAGATGGTCTTCCGACCCGTGAACATGCCACGTATAATTGACCATAGGAAAAACATGAATGTTCTAGATTTAAACCACAAACTTTTAAGGATTGGCCTTGTGATTTGTTGATGGTCATGGCAAATGCAAGACGTATCGGAAATTGAAGTCTTTTAAATTCAAACGGCATATCGGTTGGGATCATCGGTATCCTCGGAATGAGAACTTGCTCACCTTTGAATTTTCCTATCATTATCGTAGCGTAAATTACATTGTTCATCAATTTTCTAACCACCAAACGCGTACCGTTGCACAGTTTTGGTTGGTTTATGTTTCGAAGCATGATTACTACGGAGCCAACCTTTAGGCGTAAATTGTGCGGTGGTAAGCCAGGCACGTCCAAAGAGTTTAAAAATTCAATTGGATAGTTGGTGGCTTCATCTTCATTTGTGACGCAGTCAATAGATTTGAATGAATGCATTGTTCCAATGATCTTATTTTGAATTATGTTGTTTAGGTCATCTACATCTTTATTCTTAGCCGCTAAAATTGCTCGCTCACTCATCCATTCATAATTTTTGTAGTTAGAAATAATTTCTGGAAATACATTGTTGATAAGTTCGTCTTTTGATGAGACAAAATTACAGAAATTATTTGGAAATGATATTAATCCGCTCGATTCATCGACAGGTACTTGACCATTACCGATAGTCAGCAATTGCTCCGAGAAATCTTCAGCAGATGTATCATTAAGCAATGCAACTCTCATGTTTGTTGTCAGTTGCAGTTTCTTCACATGGCGCCATAGATTTGACGATTTGAGGCAAGCGTTTATTTCGTCGGCAGCCGTAGATCTTGGAATTACTGGCAGTATTTGGCGGAAATCACCAGAAAGTAAAATCATTGCTCCTCCAAAACATCTCGAGTCATTGCGTAAATCTTTTGATGTTCGGTTAAGTGCTTCTAATGCACGTTTATGCGCCATTGTGCATTCGTCCCAGATGATGATTTTCGATACCGCTAAAACTTTGGCCATTGCTGAGTGTTTTGCAATATTACACGTTGGTTCTTCAATAGTTTGAAGATTTAACGGTAATTTGAATGCTGAATGAGCCGTACGGCATCCTTCTAACAATGTGGCTGCTATTCCAGAAGAAGCAACTGCAACCGCTATGTTAGATCTCGCCCGAACAGTTGCTAAAACTAATGACATGAGGAATGTCTTGCCAGTTCCACCAGGGGCATCTAGGAAATATAAACCACCATTTTCATCATCGATTGCCTTCATTAAAGTATCATAAACTTTCTTTTGTTGGTAATTCAACAGGGGTACATTCGTTTGAACTACTAAATCTAATTCCTGGTGATCATATTCACGTTCCCGTTCCAATTCTCGATTAAATGCGTCATTCATTTCACGATATGGTGCTGGCATTCCTAACCTGATTAATAAATTACCGCACATGAGGTAACACATTTCTTCGATCAAGAGTAAAGCACGATTATGTATCTCCTCATTCATCTCAATATCGTGATTTCTGGAACTGACACGAATTTGATGTAAAATATCTTCTGACATATTATCCTTGTATTTGTGCCACAGGTTACATGGGTTTGATGGAAAACATGTCGAAATTATGATAGCGAATAATGTGCGTATCTGACTTGGAGATGCACAGATAATGGCTTCAGCGATTGTCGTATCCCAATGACTATCGTTTTCTAATAACTTCAATTCTTCACATGCAGCACGATATGTTGGGAATATTACACCATTAACAGTTCGTAGTGACTCAAATGACGTTGGCCCACGCACATTTACCAGCAACAACCGCAAATAGAAACATTCATTATTCTTTGGATGAACTGTATACATACGACCAAGAGCATCAGTAGAACGCACATCTGGATACCCAGGAACCGCATCGCCTTGCTTCCGTCTTTGAAAATTCTTCGATGAAGCATTCCAAGTATAATAACGTGGCATCTCCGAGTAAAGCAAAGTTCGTGCAAACTGATCGCTTTGGCAGATTGCAAAAAAACTGGTCAATGTAGTTGCTGGAGGTGTTTCAGCACGTTGCGTAGCATTCGAAGCCGTGAAATATACTCGTTGACCATTCTCCAGATGCACCGCCAAATGCGTAACAGTAGGATGACGTTCGTGAATGGGAAATGCGAATATACGCCAAATCGCTTCATTACAGTTCACATAACGACCAACTTGATAGCGTGAAATTTCATCGTTGGTATTCGAGGATTGCAATCCAAAAACCGCCATATCACTGCCTTTCGTGACATATTTGCAAATATATTTTATGGACTTAACTGAATTGCAGTATTCAACGTTGCAATGTGTCTTGAACGATTTAGAAATAAGTGGCGAATATGGAACAATCCAACTGTTGTCGACAACGAAATCCATTCTTTTCACTTTCGTTGTGACAGTTCGACCGTTGTCATCTGGTGATCGACGCCGATACAGCGGATAACCATCATTGCCAGTGACAGTCTCCGCCGTTAATTTCCGTGGATATCGTTTAGAGCACTTTCCATCGACCATGCAAGGTGATTGGGGATTGATGGCACCACACGGTCCATGAATCATATTAGTAGTAACAACATCATGTAGGTCTGGATCGACTTCATAATCAGGAATCTCAGCACATATGATATCATCTATTTGGTCAGGCTGAATTCTTTCCACTAACCAAATAAGAATGTGTGCGTGCGGCAGGCCTCGCTTTTGCCATTCGATTGAATACATCCAGCATCGAGTATCTCCAAAGACGCGTTGTTTAACAATAAAGTTCATCAGGGACCGAATTTTTTGCCTGAATATACGTGCTGTGATGTCGTGTCTATCACTTGATGTTTGTCCGGGAAGCAGCAATTGAGTAATTTCTATCCATTTTGGATTACAGGTAAAAGTAATAAAGAGATCGGGCCGACCGTAATGACGAACATATGTCATTGCATCTTGTGCATATTCATGCATATGACGTGGACTACCAATGTATGTCGCCGGCAGAATAGTTAATCGACCAATATTAGCTGCATTTCCTTCAGTATTAACTGCATCACGTAAATGGATGTACTCCTCAGAACGCAGTTTGGCTTGGTTCAACCTAATGAATGTTAAACGTTCCGTTTCTATTTTTACATACATGTCAACGCAATACTGCTGAAACAATCGACGAAACCGCAGCAAATAGTTGTCAGCATTTTGACGAATCATCAAACGATATGCGTAATAATTCATTGAGCTAACTTTCTTTGTAGTTTCTTCACCTGAAATTAAAAATTTGATAATTAACCATTTCAAAGGCAAATTTTAAAGGCAAACAATACAGACATTAACCATTTTTTTAATAAGCATTATTTTAAATCAGTGTCTTTCACAAATAAATGAAATAAATTATGATACTGATACTCACCATTCAATGGATTTTTCATTTTAATATTAAAATAATATCCATCTTCTCCTTGCCAAAACATCAGCGGGTATTGCAATGTGTCATATGATCGATGAGTTTCAGATATTTGTTGCAGTTGCCCAGTATCGCGACGTGTAAGCACAATATCGCGTTTTTCCAATTGTTCACCAACAATCAGGATGGCAACTTCGTCTACTGTTGGAGCATTAAATGTCCTTTCGTGTGTTCCAGATGGTCGTTTATCTGCTTTGATAACAACTTTATAGTCATCACTTGGCATGCGCTCTAAAGCACTCTTAAACAACCTGACCAACGCATGATGTTCATGAAGCAGACACTGCAAGTCTTGAAGAATTGCTCGCTTCATTCCTGCATTGATCTCTAGGCGTCGATCAAGTTGTTCTTCCATGTTGCCCATGAAATATATTTGTAAAAATTTATTCTGTGTATCTTCGAAAGGTAGTAATGATCCAATTCGATGATGAATCTGTCCTTGTATCTACAAAATAAAAACCAGACAGTATTAACTGGGTTATAAACACTTTTTTCGGTGGGAGAGTAGAGTTCAGAATTAGCAAATATACTACATAGGTACCAATAGATAAAGTAAGTTATTCTTTAACTACATTCTATATAAGTACAAAAATAAATACCTTAAATGTCGGATTAAATCCCCGTTCTTCGATAATATCTGCCCCAAATGACGTCATCTGGAAACAACCATTGTATTTTTGAGTATTTGCAAGAAAGTGGCGTGATTCTTGTGTTTCGCCACAAAGCAATGAATACAATGGCTCAGGTGGCGGAGTCAACAATGGCAATTTCACTTTACCATTAAGGCAGCATAATCCAGGCGTTTCTCCGGAAAACTTTAATGCACCACAATACTCGCAAACTACGTCCATTTGCCCAATGCAAACGCTAGGATGCAAGCTGTAATCATTGCTGCAATCGTATTGAAACGCTGCTCGATTCAAATCAGCACTTGATAAATATCTTGTTCTGCGTCGCAAATTATCTATTTGTTGACCTCTGTTGTTCGCTCGACGATTCTGCATTGCCAACCGAGCTGTTTCACGGGCTGCTTCACTTTGCTCTCGTGATTGAGAAGCACGAAGTCGAGCCATACTATCGCGGCGCTGTTCACGTGCAATTTCTTGTTCTTCTTCAGTCCTTTCATTTGCAGTATTTCGTATTCTTCTTGCATCACGGCTTTGTCGGGAAAGATTCGATCGTCTTGGTCGCGGCATTATTAATTAAACTTCACTTCACCTAAAAACTTAAATTTTTAACCATACCGAGTTTTATAGTTCACTTCACTGTTTATACGAATGGGCAATTGGGCAATAATGTTAATTATTTATTTAATAGAAATAGTTATATTATTGATTTCTTACAAATATCAAATAGTCATCCATACGTCATTACATAGCTGTCATTATACGTCAATTTTGTTATTCCAAGTCTGATTCTTTTTTGTTATACCACGTTTTATAGTGACTGACGTTACATGTCAAGTCACACGGGAATGATGTCGAACGGGATAAAAAGTATCCTATGTCCTTCTCCTGGCTCTAAACTACCTCCCTGCCAATTTTCAGCTAAATCGGTTCAGCCGTTCTTGAGTTATAAGTGAAGTAACTAACACGACTTTCTTTTATATATATAGATTACCATCTTATAGTGACAGATTGGAAAAATTCAATTTAATGACCCTTGAGACACGACGCAAGCAATTTGACCTCATATACTTGCATAAAATCCTGCACTCAATTATAGGTTCTCCACCCCTTCTATCATCCATTACTTTTAATATTATTTACAGAACTCGTAACCCTAAATTGTTTTCTTTGATGTATACCGTAATAACACGTCTTTTTATAATCCCATAGTCCGTATGTGTCGCCAATACAATGAGCTTACTCAGGACATCGACATCTTTAATGCTAGTCCAAATGTCTTTAAGAGAAGTCTTAAAGGTGTTTTCGAAGATTAGCCAAATGTTTTCTGTTTAAATATTTTTTTTAAAATTTCATTTCGCTTCATCCACAACATAAGTTTGTAATTTGTAATGCACTGTAAACCCTGATTTTATTTCTCTGTAATTGAATACGCACCAATATTATTATGTGTAAATAAGATATATTTTTAACACGCTAGGAACACTTTTTGGATTGCAATCTAGAATTATTAGAATTTTAAAATTGTCTGAATGCTTCTTTATATGATTGTACTCTGTATGTGTTCTCTTGAATAAATAAATAAATAAATAAAATATCTCAAAGGCAATCAAAAAAACAATGTTGTTACAATTCAGAAGAAATATTTAAGTTTATTTTAACGCCATTGCTTTATTCAGTAAAAATATAAAATATAACAACGAAAATAAATTAGCGATACGTAGGTAATGTATCGCTAATTTATTTTCGTTGTTATATCTTCGTCATCGTTTGTCGTTTGACATTCGTCTAGTTGGCTCGGTCGACCAATCAACCCTGACAGAAAACAATGCAGTATCTAAACCAGGCAAGTTTACTTACTTCGTACCATCGTAGTCTAAATAATTCAAAAGGTTCAATTTGGCAGGTCCGAGGTGTTATAAAACGCACTAGTTTATGTTTTCAGAGTGGTATCTACCATAAAACAAATTAAAATAAAATGCATAAAAAAATTGACAGGAGCATTCGCCCGGTAGCGAAGACTCGAGTACCACCGGGTGACACAGACGAGATTTTTTTGTGAGCGAAATTTAATTTGATTTCGTAAAAACTTGCAAAGAAATTTGTAAAAAATATAAAAGTTACAAAAAATATTTTAATTGCATCTCATTTTAGTTTATGATTTCTACTTAAAATTAGGGTTATTTCCTTACTGCTGACAGACTTCATTTTACTTGTAGACCATGGAACGTAATTCTTGAACATACCCAACCCAATAAATAAATAAATAGCCACTAAAATATAAATGAACATACCAAATTAATAAATAGCCACTAAAACATAAAAAATACGTTAAGAGTTACGTTGTTTACATTGTTTTAAATTATCATAAATCAATTCGTTTTTTAAATCGATTATTCTTTTTTAACACTCGACCTTATATTACCACAAAATAAATAATAGTCTACAACTGTTAAATCGAAACTAATAACTGTAGAATTAAGAACTGTACAATTAGTAACATTTTCATTACCTGGTAACACACGAAAAATCAATGATTCTCATGTCGGAAACAACTAGCGACTATGGCGGTCAATAGAAAGACTACCAAGCGGATATGCATGGAACGTTCTGGTAGAAAATATTAAATCAGTTGATTTGCATAATTTCTGAATGAAACTAGATATTTTCGAGAATCCATATTTATTTCAATACATTTTTATTTTCACAGGTATAGTTTCATATTAGTCTGGTTCTCCAAAGTATTGTTTTCGAGCAATAGTCCAGAAAGATCTCGAATGTTCCAGAACATTTGCCTGAGAATTATTCAATTGATACTAGCGCCATCAAGCGTCGAGCGGTTCCATGACGTCATTTGTAACATAGCTCGCCAACCTTTTTTGTGTTTTTAAATATTCGTTGTTTTATGCTTGCTTACTTAAATAATATTTGGTACATTTACTTCCTAATGTAATTCAAGTACTTAAACGATTCAAAATGAATAAAAGTAAATATTACTTACTTTAATTTCCTATAATTAATTAATTAACTTCTTGTTAGTGTCGTTTGTTAACTTCATTTTATTAGATATTGATATTGAAAATGTGTAAATTTTTGCAACGCTTTTATTTCCTCATTAGTTAACTAGGACTATGAAAACCTCTTCAAAATCAAAAAGCTTAATAATACACTGATTTTGATGAAACGAATTTCATGATAATCCAATATATAAAATACAACAATTACAATTATTCATTCATTAAAAAACCGCACAAGCGCAGTTCGAAAATAGTTAAAATAGAAATTTACGATTCAAATACAACTATTTCAAAACGATATTAATCATACTGCTTTTATTAAATAAATTAGATATTTTCTTGCAAATCGATAAATTTAAGAAAATCCTTTTTTGAAGTCGGTTAAAATCTGAAACTAAGTTACTTTTATTACTAAAAGAACATAAAGCTTTATTGATTGATTTTACTAGGTTATTGCTTAAGTACGCATTTTCATCTTTCAATTGTGATTCCTGAAATAGGTTTAAAGTGTATAATTTAGCAAAGGTTTTGAGTTAATTAGTTAAAATGAAACGCTGCCTGAAACGCTGAAACGAATCCGTTAGATATATCCTAACCTTAGAAATATGGTGTGATTGTTTTTACAACTTTTTTTAAGGATAGGTTACTAAATCCATTTTTCCCAGTAGCAATTTACCCATTTTTTCCAGTAGCAATTTACCTGTGCGAAGCCGAGGCGGGATTTATACAAAATAAATTTAAAATATTTAAAAAAATTGAATATATCGGTAATTTTGTGAATTTCCACTGCTCTATACGTTAGCCAAGCCGAGCCGTTACCTACATTTGAACTAATATATTGCACTATAAATAATACCAATGCATGTGTACCCCTGGCGTGTAGCGCGCCAAATCTAGAAATTTCCATTCGCCCACAGATGTCGCCCCCAGTCGAGCCTATAAAAGCAACTTGACAGCACGCCTCGGCGTTATTTGAGAAAATTATCAAGAGACAAGTCAAACGCGAATCGCTGCGAGTTATCACACGTGTTCTTACCAAACCACGCTATTATAAGTGAAGTTGCTGTATTGAGTGTAAAAGTAAATTATCAAAATGCCGGAAGAGATGCAGACACAGTCGGGCGAGGTGGAAACATTCGCCTTCCAGGCGGAAATCGCCCAGCTCATGTCGCTGATCATCAACACATTCTACTCGAACAAAGAGATCTTCCTTCGTGAGGTAATTTCGAACTCTTCGGACGCCTTAGACAAGATCCGGTATGAGTCACTCACAGACCCGTCGAAGTTGGACAGCGGCAAGGAGTTATACATCAAGATCGTCCCGAACAAAAGCGAAGGTACGCTGACGATTATCGACACTGGTATTGGTATGACAAAGGCTGATCTCGTAAACAACCTGGGTACGATCGCGAAGTCTGGCACGAAGGCTTTCATGGAGGCGTTGCAGGCCGGCGCCGACATCAGCATGATCGGTCAGTTCGGCGTGGGTTTCTACTCATGTTACCTGGTGGCCGACCGCGTGACGGTCCACTCGAAACACAATGACGACGAACAATACATGTGGGAGTCTGCCGCGGGAGGTTCGTTCACGATCCGCCCGGACCACGGTGAGCCGCTCGGCCGCGGTACGAAGATCGTATTGCACATCAAAGAGGACCTCGCGGAATACTTGGAGGAGCACAAAATCAAGGAGATTGTCAAGAAGCACTCTCAGTTCATCGGGTACCCCATCAAGCTCGTCGTCGAGAAGGAGCGTGAGAAGGAACTGTCTGACGATGAGGCCGAGGAAGAGAAAAAAGAGGATGAGAAAGAGGACGACAAACCTAAAATTGAGGACGTAGGCGAGGATGATGAGGAGGATAAGAAAGACAAGAAGAAGAAGAAGACCATCAAGGAGAAATACACCGAAGATGAAGAGTTGAACAAGACTAAGCCGATCTGGACGAGAAACGCCGATGATATCACGCAGGAGGAGTACGGAGACTTCTACAAATCCCTCACGAACGATTGGGAGGACCACTTAGCCGTCAAGCACTTCTCGGTGGAAGGTCAGTTGGAGTTCCGCGCGCTTCTCTTCGTGCCCCGCCGCGCGCCTTTCGACCTCTTTGAGAACAAGAAGCGTAAGAACAACATTAAACTGTACGTCCGCAGGGTGTTTATAATGGACAACTGCGAGGACCTCATCCCGGAGTACCTGAACTTCATCAAGGGCGTCGTCGACAGCGAGGACCTGCCCCTCAACATCTCCCGTGAGATGCTCCAACAGAACAAAATCCTCAAAGTCATTAGGAAGAACTTAGTCAAGAAATGCTTAGAATTATTTGAAGAGTTGGCCGAGGACAAGGAAAATTACAAGAAGTTCTATGAACAGTTTAGCAAGAACCTGAAATTGGGCATCCACGAGGATTCTCAGAACAGATCGAAGTTGGCTGACTTGCTCCGCTACCACACATCTGCCTCCGGTGACGAGTCATGCTCATTCAAAGAGTATGTTTCACGCATGAAGGAGAACCAGAAACACATCTACTACATCACTGGTGAAAACCGTGACCAGGTTGCCAACTCTTCGTTTGTGGAGCGAGTAAAGAAGCGTGGCTACGAAGTGGTGTACATGACAGAGCCCATTGATGAGTATGTAGTCCAGCAAATGAGGGAGTATGATGGCAAGACCCTAGTTTCAGTCACAAAGGAGGGCTTGGAGCTCCCTGAGGACGAAGAAGAGAAGAAGAAACGTGAGGAAGATAAAGTCAAGTTTGAAAATCTCTGCAAGGTCATGAAGAACATCTTGGACAACAAAGTTGAGAAGGTTGTCGTCTCAAACCGTCTAGTCGAATCTCCATGCTGTATTGTCACTGCTCAGTACGGTTGGTCAGCCAACATGGAGCGTATCATGAAGGCGCAGGCACTTCGTGACACATCCACAATGGGCTACATGGCAGCGAAGAAGCACTTGGAAATCAACCCTGACCACTCAATTGTTGAGACTCTCAGACAGAAGGCAGAGGCTGATAAGAATGACAAGGCTGTAAAGGACTTAGTTATCCTGTTGTACGAGACTGCGTTGTTGTCATCTGGTTTCACTCTTGACGAGCCTCAGGTGCACGCTTCTCGCATCTACAGAATGATCAAGCTGGGTCTTGGTATTGATGAGGATGAGCCCATCCAAGTAGAAGAGGCCAGCGCTGGAGACGTTCCCCCTCTTGAAGGCGATGCTGATGATGCATCACGTATGGAGGAGGTTGACTAAACTTCTAATCCGCCTATAAAACCCATGTTGTAATGGTGATTTGTGTCGCAGAAATGTTTTGTGCACTGGTGTACAGCCAAAGACTGATTTAGTTCAAAAATTCCATTATTATTAAATAAATGGTAATGTTAACAAATTATTTTGTGGTTTATATTTTTGTACTTTCCCTCATGAGTTATAGGCGGATAGGTAGATTATCTAGCACATAGGCATGTAAACTACTTATTAGTAATATATCTGCTTAATAGAATCTTAGATCCAAGTTCACCAAATTTTTGACCGCCGGTATACTTTGACTGTTCATTTGCTAATGCTAAAATGACTTAAATTTTTGACATCTGTTGGTGAACTCAACCTCAGGGTTATACTTACAAATAGCTAATCTGTAGTTATACTTGAAAATAGGGTTTTTTCTCTTTGTATTATATAGGTAGTTACATGTGCCCAACTACAATAGTTTCTTGTTTACACGCCACTGAAGAGTATTGTCATAATTTATATCTACCTAGTAGACATATAGGTACTAGTGTCGCCTAACTATCGATAGTTTACATCGAAAATCACGTACCCTATCGATAGCACGAAACAAGGCAATAATATTATTAACAAACTATCGATTTTATTTGCAACGATATTGTCGATACTATCGATTGTTATGGACTATCGATAGTTTTAAAATTTACTATTAGTATTAGGTATATTTTATTAGTAGGTACATCGAGCTGTGCTTGTTCTTACTACTTGAAAGGTAAAGAAGCGGCGTTTTGAAATCGCACAGGTACCCGAAAATTGTAAACAATACTATTCCAAATTGTTAAACTATCGATAGTCCAAAACAATCGATACTATCGATCGGCAACACTTAATAGGTATTAGGTAGGTACCTAAATGTGTACATCCGGCCGTCTGAGCCAGAGTCCTATAGAGATCTTGCATATCTAGGCTGATAACGAATCGTAGGTGACGGCAATATACCGCGGTTTCATCGTTTGTGACGTAATAGTTTCTTTGAAAATTGAAAAAAACCAGGCTCAGACAGCCAGAAATTCACCTTTTTGGACACTCTGGGTCTTAACTTCCAGAGCGTTTCAGAGTCCTGTTTTTAAAAAAAAAGTTTAGTAACGCAATATGTGACGCCATCTAAAGTAGTTTCATCCATTTTGGTGCAACAGTTTTCGAGATATCTTGAAAAACGTGTGGTCAGACAGCCTGATATCCGGTCGTCTGAACCAACTTGTTTTTCTCGATATTTCACGAAATGACACATTTCAGACTAATCTTTATGGATTATACTAATGTGACGCGTTATGTGACGGTCTTAAAGTCAAAGTAGGGTAGTCTGACGTGTCATGTGGTGTACTTACTTACACACCGCAAGTCAGACTAGCCCTGTTGACTTTGAGACCGCTTCTATTCCCTACGTTATAAAAGCTGGTTTTGAAATTTAAATATATACCTTAAATACCACAACGTGCTTCCGACTGTACTTAACTAGGTATCTTATTAAATTTATTTTGTAATTTAGTTAGACAACTGTGTAGTAGGTAAGAACCTACTGGCTACCTTAGCTAAGAAAGTGTTAAATAACTAGCAATTTTGGTTGGAATCCTTCTCCTTCAAACCACCAATAAAGAACTTTATATTTAAGGAGGCAATTTTACTCCAAGGTCGCGTAGCCGTGCGCAGCTTCAAAGGAATAAACTACGTTATGTTCGAAATACATTTTCGTGCGTAGCAGTCTGCGACAGGGAACGGCTTTCGTGACGTAACAAAGCTGTTTTCCTTGTGTGTACCATACAAAAAGAAACAGGCTGTTGTAAAAGTCGGTATGTACTTTTTTGCATAGAGTGAATTATCTGTTACTAAGTAACAGAAGGTGAAGTTGGACTCAACTTCACCTTCTGTTGAAGTTGAGTCCAACTTCACTTCACCTTTTTTTTTTTTTTTTTTTCTTTTACGTCAGGAAATGCCTTACGCACCGTACCTCTCCGTCGGGGAACGAAGAGGCGTGTGTGGGACTCCCCGGACTCGGGTATACCCACTAAAACCTGACGACGCCCGCCGCATGTGTTGGCTGTGACAGCAGGGGCCGCGGTATCTCGACAGTCCCGCGACCCTGCCAGCGGCAATTTCCACCCTCTACTTCAGAGGGCGAATCTCCACGGAGGGGGGAGCACCCCCCCTCCAGACGGCGCACTCGGCGTACAGTGCACCGTCTCTCAGGAGGGTCCCTGGTGATTGGGCAGAGGTGTCCCCACACCGTCTGCCCGAGACCCTCCCGTCAGGGCGCCGCTCGTTCTGGCACCGCGGCCCGAGCGCGCGCCCCGCGGGCGCCGAAGGCGGAGGGAGGCCGGGTCTCTTTCCCGGTCCCGTTCGGCGGCCTCTTTCTGCGACATCACCACGTCGCAGAAATGGGCCACCGCCTCCCAAGACCCCTCGCTTCCGACCATCTTAGACACGACGGTCGGTAAGCTGAGGTCTCTACCTCCGAGAGCCGCGGCCAACTCCGCCCGCGGCTCCGCCCACGCCGGGCAGTCCACCATTGTGCGCTGTGCCGTGTCTTCGACACAGTCACAATGGTGGCATCTCGAGGTCGGCTCCTTTCCGGCGACTACACACAGATACCTCCCGAAGCATCCATGCCCCGAGAGGATCTGCGTCAGCCGGAAAGTAACCGACCCGTGTTTCCGTCCAACCCATCTAGACAGGACGGGATGGACGGCCTCCACTGCCCGGCGACGGGACTCGGTAGGATGGTCTCCGAGTCCCTCCACAAGTCGCCGCCGCCACTCTTCCAGAGCCACCTCGTGGGCCGCCTGGCGCCACCGCACTACAGTGTCGGGTGGGGGCCGGCAGCACTGACTCTGGGCGTGCGCTGCTACTCGCCAGTAGACCGAGGACTGAACCTCAGCCTCCAGGTCCCACGGAAGGGACCCGGCGAGAGCGCACGCCACCTCGTAGGTGATAGTGCGGTATCCCCTGATGGCCCTGATCGCCAGGACCCTCTGCACCTGACGCAAGAGGGCCCGGTAGCGATTCTTCAGGGACCCCGCCCAGATCGGGGCCCCATAGAGGGCCATCGACCGCACCACTCCGAGGTACAGGCGACGACAAACTCCGTCACCTCCACCAAGGTTGGGCAGTAGGCGTCCTAGGGCGCCCGCCGCCCCCAACAATCGAGGCGCCAACTTCTCGAAATGGGCCTGGAACCCCCACTTGCTGTCCAGCACGACACCGAGATATTTAAGTGTCGGCTGGACTGGGATGGGGGTTCCACCAACCACTACTGTTGACCCAGAAGGTGGCCCACGTCGGCGGCCGCAGAAACAAATAGCCTCTGACTTGTGGAGGGCCACCTCCAGGCCCAACCGGCGGATTCGGCTCACCACCGCCGCCACTCCAGCGGTGGCCAACACCTGTGCGGCCCGGAAATCAGAACCCCGGGCCGTCACCAGTGTGTCGTCGGCGTAACAGATTACGTCCACGCCGCGCAGATTTGCGCAGCGCAGAACGTAATCATAGCCGATGTTCCAGAGCAAGGGGCCAAGGACGGACCCCTGCGGAACACCGGCCGTCATCCGCTGACGACACCCAACACCGTCTCTGGTGGGGAATACTACCGCCCGATCGGACAGGTAGTTCCCCACCAACCGCAAAAGATACGGAGGCACTCCATGGAACCGGAGTTCCTCCATAATTGTCTGCCAAGGGAGGGAGTTGAAGGCATTTTTAATGTCCAACGACACTGCCACCAACATCCCTCCTCCCGACACCGCCTCCTCAGACAGGTCCCGCAGCCGGCCGATCGCATCAATTGTCGAACGGCCCCTGCGGAATCCAAACTGGGAGTCGGCCAAATTGGGGCCGACTTCCTCCAGGTGCTTGACGAGGCGGGCAGTGACTACTCGCTCCAAACTTCACTTCACCTTCTTCAAGCCGTGTGTATCATGCAAAAATAAACAAAGGACGAGTTGCAGAAAATTTATGATTTTATCATTTCCTGCATCTCGTTCAAGTCAGCCAGTCAGTAAGAATTACTTAATGTTCCATCCAAAATGAAATGGAATCGACTTGTCAAATAAAGATATAAATTTTCTGCATCTTGTCCCTAATGGGTCGGAGGCATATAGGACGAGTTGAAAAATTAATCTGAGTAAGATTATACTCTAGTCTAGTACCTAACTGAAATTAGCGGTTATTTCCAAACAGTCACACTAAACCCAAAAAGTAATTAAATTCATAGATTTTCCTTTATCGGCGAACTAGTTACCTACGTAAATACGTATTTAAATAACAAGGCAATCAGCTTTCGCGAAACATAGGTATTTTTCACTATATTGGTATTTGTATTCCTATAAAAAGAGCGAAGTGTGGTTCCCTAATGAATCAATGTATGGAGAATAATTGAAAAGCTTATAACTTTTGATTGCCGGTACATAGAGCCGTCACAACGAAATTCGTAATCACCATCGCCGTCACTAAGGATAAAATGATATGCCAGCTACGTAGAACACCTGGAAGTAGTGGAACTGGCTGGCTCAGACAGCCAGCATCCGGCCGTCTGAACCATCAATCTTTTTGGAATAGCTCCTAAACGCGTGGGTTTTGGTAGTTCAAATCTGGTTGAGAGCCGTCACATTAGTATAATCCATAAAGATTAGTCCGAAATGTGTTATTTTGTGAAATATTGAGAAAAACAAGTTGGTTCAGACGACCGGATATCAGGCTGTCTGACCACACGTTTTTCAAGATATCTCGAAAACTGTTGCACCAAAATGGATAAAACTACTTTAGATGGCGTCACATATTGCGTTACTAAACTTTTTATTAAAAACAGGACTCTGAAACGCTCTGGAAGTTGAGATCCAGAGTGTCCAAAAAGGTGAATTTCTGGCTGTCTGAGCCTGGTTTTTTTTCAATTTTCAAAGAAACTATTGCGTCACAAACGATGAAACCGCGGTATATTGCCGTCACCTACGATTCGTTATCAGCCTAGATATGCAAGATCTCTCTAGGACTCTGGCTCAGACGGCCGGATGTACACACCTAAATAACCTAAAAAAGAAACTGGTTCTTTTTTGAAGAAAAAAAGCGCAAGAAAATGTATAGGTAGGTACCTACCTAACTATGCGCTACGATATGCGGTCTTATCGCTAAGAGCGGTCATCATCCAGACAACTTTCGGCCAAAGTAACATTCTCTCATAAAAATATTGAACCGACAATGAGCTCTAAGTAAAATAATTAAAGATTCCGCTGCAGCGATGTTATAGTAGATTATTCACCAAGGGAGTAAAGTGATGTCTTACGTCACGGGCGTCATCTTGAATCTCGAGCGTAAAGGTGGCGGTTCGCGCCGCGACAGAGACAGGAGACCACGACCTGAGACCGCGACCGGCGACCGCGACAAGTGTCTCGGTCTCTTCTGCATGTACTGTAGGTCGAGACCGAGACTGGAGATCGTGACAAGTATCTCGGTCTCTTCAGACAGCGAGACGGTCGCTGCCTCGGACCAGTAGTGTCTCGTGTCGCGCGTGTTTTCTTTAGAAAATTTAAAACATAATCAAACTGTGTTTTATTTAGCCGAAAATACTTCCTGAATGTATTGTCATCACACATTAGGTGTTTCTTCACTTATAGCGAAAATGATCCTTCTTGACCTCTAGTTAAATATAATTCCTTAATAGGTAATCTTCTTTTAGTTTTGTATATGTAAAAATAGTATCAGAGCATCGTCTTCTTCTTTCTCCAATAGAAGTTCTACAACTTGGTTTTCGTTTGGAGTTTAGTGTTTACTCCCGAGCATAGCGAGGGAGTTTAAAGTAGAATCCTGAGTGAGGCGAGGGATTTAAGCTCGCCCAAGACGAAGACATCTTTATCCCCGAGGAGAATACTCTGCTTTTCACACTTCCTACGAGGCAATAAAAAAAATGTACTACTTAAAACTTATCTGTAAGTATACGAGTATATCGTTTGACTTTTTTGGCAGTTAATTATATTGTTATTAACAATACCGACAGTTTTACGAAAACATTGTTTGTAATAAATAATTCGTAAAGTACATAGGTTTTTTTTCTTTATTATTTTCTTTTTTTAGACGCGCGCGCTTTTTTTTTCGTGAGCGTTAGGATCGCGGGTGTATGTCACTGATTCCAAAGTTGTTTTGGGGGACTTGGGGGACTTTCCGTGTACCTTTGTGTACCTTTGATATTTTTTCGTGTACCTACCCTAGAGTAAGGATATGCCGTAAATAAGGTACACCCGCCATCCTGACGTTAGAATTGCGGGTGTACCTTATTTACGGCATATCTTTACTCTGTTACGTTGATTTACAGGTTATGTTGATTTAGCCATGAAGATATTCTTGTATTGTGTTTGTAAGTAGGTTATTGATTCTAGTCGTATTTTCGCATTTTATTAAAACAGATAGATCATCCGCAAATAGAACTGGCAAGGCTATATCACTCTTGATGACTTTCGGCAGGTCGTTTATGTAAATCAGAAAAAGAACGCAGCCAAGCCTTAGAGCCAAGCACGCTTCCCTGTGGCACAGAATAAGTACTAGTACCCTGTGGTATTGGTTGAACCTGATAATGTTGTTTCTGTAAAAGCGAAAGGGACTGATGTGATTTGTCTATTTTTTATGTCGAAATTTTCTATATTTACTCTTTGTTTACGGTTGTGTAAGTAAGATTTTAACTTTTATTATAGGTATTCTTACTTAAAAAACGTTACGAAAAATCGTCTAATAATGGTAAAGTAGGTATTTATTTACCACACACAGGAAATAGCCTAAAAGTAGGTAGTACAGTACAATACTGTAATCTACAACATTGCTAATTTTTATTATCAGGCGCTACTAAAAGCACAGTGTTAAAACGGACACGGGCAGGATTTGAACCCACGACTACTGGCTAACCGGGCAAACGCTCTTATTACCTGTGCTACCTTGCAGTCTATCCACCCTTGCCTTATTGAATATCAAAGGATGTTACCATAAAACAATCTGAATTTACAATTTAATTTTATTAAGATTCGATAGCTACAAAAAATTACGACTATAATTGATTTAATCTATACATAATAAAACAGTAAAACCAATGCGTCTGTACATTGAGTATTTTTACCAAAAACTAATTGAGGGTGATGTTAAAATAGTAACAGAACAGAAATCTACAACTTTTAATTTTTTGTCTGTTTGTCTGTTTGTACACGCTAACCTCCGGAACTACTGAACAGATTTGAATAATTTTTTTACTATTGTGTAGCTACTGAGTCTGGGCAAATACTAGGCTATAACTTATTTTGAAGATCGGAGTACCTGACGTGGAACCTTAGCAGTACACTTAAACTAAGAGAGATATGAAAGCAGCGCGTTAAGAAAAATTATTAAGCGTGATGAGCATTATCTTTTGACGTATACAAATTGAAGGTCTGGAGCAACTGATATGGAACTCTAGCAGCTCAGCACAATTATAAGAGATACGAATAGAGCACCTTAGGGAACATTGTTAAGCGTGATGAGCACTTTGTATTGACGTACACAAATTGAAGGTCTGGAGCAACTGATATAGAACCCTAGCAGCTCCGCTCAACTATAAGAGATATGAATAGAGCAGGGATCATTGTACAGCGTGATGAGCATTATCTATTGACTAACACAAATTGAAGGTCTGGAGCAATTGATATGCTTAATTACTTTAGACTGATTTTCAAACTCCCAAGGTAATCCTACTGTCTCCAAGTTACGATCTGGTGTCAGAAGCCTGCAGAAATCGAGAGAATCCTTCAGATAATTTCATCGTGCTGACCTTAACGCTAAGTAGTTCGTGGATACTTTCAACACAAACAGTTTGTCGAAATTTGTTAAATTAATGTATTTGTTAATTTCATTAATAAAAAATCAAAGTCAATTGGCACCATGTTTTATACTACTTATTACCTACTAACGGAAATTGAACTATAAGAATAGTCTTACTTACTTTACGATATAGGGAAAAGGATAGGAAGGCCTTTGCCCTGCAGTGGACACGACAGGCTCCTAATAATAATAACTTTACGATAGTAGTTACTTACAAACCGACCTTTGAGTAGGCTAGGGACACAATAATAGATGCTAAACCACATTCATCTAGCGTAGGGAGGTTTGATTCTAACTTGAAAAATGAAACCTAAAGTTACCTATATGTTTTTACAAAGGAATAAAACTGCCATCAATAAAGTACACAAAATTTTTTAAAAAAAAACCTTTACACTTTTACTATCAAAAGTTAAACGACAAGATTTAGTTTTGGAGTCGGTGTCACTGCCTTGCGAAATTTTCTTACCAGAGGCGGATGGCGAGGTGATAGTAACCTCTCTAAAAGAGAGTGTCTATTGACTTTGATTTTTCATTTCTCTCTTCTCCTTACGACATGGTAGACTAAGAAATCATGATAGCTGGATGGCGGCGGGAGTATAAAATATTTTGTATCATCGAGTCCACGCGTACGAAGTCGCGGGCAACAGCTAGTATATGTATGATAAATCAATGACGACAATAAACAAATTGCCATTGTTATTAGTAAGTAAGTAGGTATTAGAAAGCAATAGTTTTATTTTTTGCGTTGGTGCTTTATTTTATGACTTATGATTAATTTTTGTAAGTGAAATTTGATTTAATTTCGTAAAAACTGAAAAAATAATTGGTTAAGTTATAAAAATATAATAAGTTAAAGCTGATTTCATCTTAACTGATGGTTAAATATTTGTAAAAATATTTCCATTGGATACATGCGGGTACATTCCCCAAGTATTGATGAAATCGAACGCCGGCTCACTGGCGTAGCAAGCACTTGCAAAAATTCGTCGACTGACTAACGTCCTCCGTAGCTTAGTTGGTAAGAACACTCGCCCGGATAGCGAAGGGACGTGGGTTCGAGTCCCACCGGATGACACAGTCAATTAATTTTTGTAAGTGAAATTTGATTTAATTATGACTTATGAGTTAAAAATTTTTAATATCGTGTCATATGGATGACTCATTTGAAAAAAATTGACCACTAGTTAAGTTAGGTACCTAGAGCACATATTATAATAGTTACTACGTCCTAGAGGTAGGCACATGGAATCGTCTACCCGCCTAGCCTGCAGTAAGGCAATTTCTCGAACAACCGCATAGAATTACCTGCATAAATTAGGTAGATACCTTTATACCTTAGCTACCTGCATATCGGAATAGTATACCGGTGACATTGTCAAACTTGCAAGGAAGCCAGCTAGGTGTAGGCACTAGGCAGGTAGGTGTCCTTGCCTTATTACGCCACCAAAAGTCAAAACCTCGACGAATGACGGTGGATGACTCACTCACTTATCTCGAAAAAAATTTTGCCTTAATATTGTCAGCCATCAAAAGTCAAAAACTACGACTCACTATCTCGAAGTTTCTTTCCCCTCTTAGCTTCACCTCAATGTTGTCAACAAGGGGCTTTGTAGTTTAAAACGCAAAAGGACAAGAAGTAATAAGTAATTTTATTGCAATCTGATGCGAATGCGAATGCTTACTGTGAGGGAAAACATCGTGAGGAAACCTGCACATTCAGGCGACTGCATGTGTAATCCAAAACTGGTTAGGTTCCAATGGTAACAGGGTTACGGAGGTCAGATGGCAGTCGCTCCACTGTAATTACCTGATCTGCCACATCCTGGATCATGGTCAGCGGACCCTGGGCCCTCGCGTGCGAGTGCACAACCGGGATAACGCTAGGAGGATGATGATGATGATGCGAATGCGAATTGCTCATAATGGGTTAGGTAGGTATATAGTTAGATAGGTATTATGTCGAAAGGTTTTGGTAAACTGAAAACACTGTTCTAAAGCAGTTTTTGGTTTACCACAGTGTGATGGATGAGTGGCGCTTTCTGGCTTAAATTGAAAAAAAAATTGTTTACACAGTGTTACAGTATATAAATAAATAGTAATTAAAAGAATAAAATTATTAAGGGCCACTTTCCACAAAGGGAGACGACATTATAATTGGTTGATTTGATACGCCTAGTATCCTAAGCTAGTATACCTATATGACAGTTTTATGAAAAACGGTTCAGCCTAAGGTTCAGCCGCCATGACAATAGCATATACTTTTTTAATTTTTGATTCGGAATATCTAGGTCGGTTAAGATGTAAGCTAAATAGTACCTTACTTACTTGAAGTAGGTACAGTCGAGCAAATTGAATCATGACCCACTTTGCCGATTATTCCTTTGCATTTATAAATGTAGTAGGGTTTTCTTCGCTGTCATGCATGTTGCACATAGTACGTTTTAAATATGAATAAAAATGCGTCATAACGGGTCAGAGATTTATGCAAGTTTAACCTTTATTATAACTGCACTAGACATGTTTTAGATAAACCAGTCTTAATATGAATTTAAAATAAGTCCATAATCCAAACTCTTTTTACTACGAAGAAAAATGAATTATAATTTAAAAAATAAAAAACGTCGTGTGTCAAATGTCAAGTATACCTACTAGTAAGTCAGAAATTTTATAAAAACCTAAGTCAATATCTACAAACAAATCTCATAATGGTCAATTTGGCAGAACAAACAGCTAAGAATAAGTCGGAACACAGTCAGAACCTGGATCAGCCGGCATGCTAAAGAGGGTACCCTCGAAGACAGACGACGACATAATCATGGCGTTCGTCGAATCAAGAACGGAACGGAAGAGAACGGAAATGCAACACTATTACGGATAACATATTTACAGACGAAAAATCATTTCGCTCGTCTTAACATGGTCGCTTAACTTCGTGGCGTTACTATCGTACACGCGATACACAGAGGATCACGTTGTGCCCAACCAATTATCCAGCTGAATTTCAGCTAACATGTGTGCCTGGATGGATGCCGGAAGTGTCGGAAAACTTGTTCAAATTTCTCCTCGTCATAACGCTATAAGCTATTTCAATTTAATGGAAGAATCAATGTTACCGACTTTGCGAACAGTTTGCTTGAAGAAATGCCAGTAGTCTCCTTTGTTCATGATAACTGTCCAGTGCATACTGCCAGAATTGTCTCGAATTGGTTTACCTAGCATGAAGATGCATTCACTCTTATTCCATGGCCGGCTAGGTCCCCAGATGAAAATTTGTGGTGTTTGGATTGGGGAAGTGACATTTGTCGTCTAATCGGGTTACTTTTCACTTTACCAATTTAATGCCACTTGTTAAATATATACTTAAAATAAATATTATTTTCTTTAACTAAGTATACTGTTTTATTTCATCATGGCAAACACAAGTTCCAGTGAAACTTTTATAAAAGAAACTGGTTCCCAATACAGACTTGGCACCCGGCCGTGCCGAATCCCGAATATCTACCTACCTACTTGTGTGTTGCATTGCAACCCTTACCCACATGAAATGAAGTTCTCGCCGATTTTCATACAAACTTATTCGTACAGATAGCGACCATTGCCTTGTCAGTGACTGTCAGTGTCTAATAAAATGATGACACGTTCGTTTCTAGGAAATGTATGTTTAAGCGAATTTCAACTTGTATAGAATGACAGTAGAAAAATGACCATAAGGTGGGTCATGATTCAATTTGGTCTGCTGTACCTAGGTAGGTACGTATTGTTTCAAAATAAAAAAATAAATAAGGCCGAATTCTGCCGAGATTACTAGCAGCATCGTCATCATCAAATTTAAGAGCTAGGCTCTTGTCGGTGGAGTTTTTTCCATTCCTCTCTGCTTTCCGCCCTTCTCTTAACCTCCTGATACGACCCGACATTTATCTTTTCTTTTATTTGCTGCATATAGCTTATTCTTGGTCTTCCTCGCTTCCTTTTTCCTTCTATTCTTCCTTCTATTATCGTTTTAATAAAATTGTCGTGTCGAATCAGGTGGCCTAACATTCGTCCCCTCCTACACTCTATTGTTTCCATCAATCTCCTTTTTTCCCTAACCATAGACAAAACTTCTACATTTGTTTTCTTCTCCGTCCAACTTATACGCTCCATTCTCCTCCAGCACCACATCTCGAAGGCTTCCAGTCTCTCTGTGTCCCTCTTTGTCAAAGTCCACGCTTCACATCCATTGAGTGCTATACTCCAAATGTACACTTTAACAAGTTTTTTGCGAACTTTGCTTGATATTCTGGCCTTGAGCAGGTGCTTTTTTGCATTATAAGCTTGTCTCGCCATCGCTATCCTTGCTTTTATATCTGGTGTACATCTGGAGACACTAGTTATCAAGCTTCCTAGATATTTGAAGGTGTTTTGAACCTGTTCTATTTTTGTGTTATTTATTGAGATAATGCTATATTTTTCCTTTTTACTTTTTACTAGCAGCAACCAAAGAATAAATAATAAGTAGGTAGTAAAAGTACATCTCTAATTTGTTAGATTGAGACCTACCTACCCAAAACTAAGAAGCATTATTTTTTCTCTAATCTTCTATAATAAAAGCATAATGCAATGGAATCTATTTTTTGCAGCCAATGCCACCGTACACCGTACGCTTATCAAAGCGTTTTCTGTGAGCGTCGGAGAACATTCTAGGTTCGACAAGAACGACCCGACCCGGCCTAGATTGTGTGAAACGGATCAATACCACCGCGCCTTCGGTGCACGTCTGAAATATCTAGAATATTCTGAACAGTCTTCTTCTAGCGCATTTTTTTCATTTTTATGTTAAATGTTGGTTGATGCAGAGTGAAATTACGAGTTAGTGGGAACTGAAGAAGTATCAGCAGCCCTAATGTCTATCTTGAAAACTATCGCGATAAATCTGAAAACTTTAAAATGCTATCAAGTAGCTAGACATTACGTCAGTAGTCATTTCGTCAGTAGTCATTCAATTTTAGGGCTCTAACTCAGACCAAATTTTTTTTTTATTTGGTCTGAGCTTTGGCCATGTCAATTCGATTACGACCCCAAAGCAGTAAAATGTCTTCTTTTTTTCATTTTAATTATTTTAATGATTTCCTGATTTTAGTATGAAAATATTATTAGGTACCTTACTCTTTGATAGCCCTAACTATTGAAGTTGTTGGATGTACCTAGGTATTGAAATATAAATGCTTAAGAACCACTAATAAACTTCAAATTATTAATTAGGTATATTAGGTTAAAATCAGGTTTTAAAAAATGAAATTTATTAAGCACCTACCTATACCTACTTTTCGTAAGTTGGTTTGCCTAAGTTCGTTAGGTACCTATTCAAGATAATTACGACACGAACGACACATACCATATTTTAATTCAATCTAATCGATTAACCACTTCCATAGACCTTATCAAAATTGGTTCTGCCGTGTAAACGTGACGTATTTTTCATATTTTCTTTAAAGTTTTTAATTTGTGCGGATTTCGCCTATAAAAATGACAAAGATTAGCAAACCACCGTGAAGGGGTCACTGCTTTGAAAGTTCAAAAAGTAAATTACATTTAATTTATTGCCTACTTATTCCAAAAACCCTGAATTTTGTATGGATAAACTTATTTATCTGCTTACAACTAACCATCCTCTCTACTTCTCGGTTGATTGGTAGAAAATACTGGAAACTAATATGTAAATAATAATTTGCATAAAAAGTAGGTAGGTCTGGTATGGACCTTTCCGAAATCAACAATTAATTACATAACTGTCTCGCCCTTGCTATCTATTTTTACGTTTACAGAAAAGTCTGGAATATTCCAAATCCTCACCAACGTCAATAATGTGGAATGTTTTCACAAAATACTTCGTCAAAAGAAACAAAGATTGTGTCCAAGTTTAGACCTACCTATGTGGAACACCAATAAAAATATTTACTTGTAATATTGAGATTTCATCATATTTTTTTATACACAATATATTTTAGATCTTAAGAAATTATTAGGCAAGTAAATAAATTGGATAAGATTATTTTCGATTTATTCTGTAAATGTAATTCTAAGTATTTATTATTCAGTTGTCGTTTTATTATTAGTCACAGTTCATTGATCTGCATCAAAAACGGGCATCATGCAAATATTCCATCCTACGCACATCTTGTTTTTGACTTGAACCTTGATTCATCATCTGTTTTCGCGCCAAAAGCTATCAGTCTCATACGCCATAAAATTATTTTTGTGAATCCTGTTCAGAGATGCAAAAAATCCGTTACATTTTTTATAAAAGCACGGACACAACACAATAGATAGATCTATATGGGCACGGCACGGAATCGTAAAGGGTAGAAAATTCTCGAGTGACATTGACTCGGCCCTACGGCAGACAGCTGTTTGCGTCAAAACAATGAATATTATATCGCTGTCCTGCTCGCACGCGCGCACTGTGTGCAGTGATCCGGTGCTTTCTAGAGGATTCTCCAATTTCTGTGTGTGCCCAGCTGTAGATTTTTTAATTACCCCAGAAAATGTAACAAAATACATAATTTTATTACAAGTAGAAATAGAGTAACTGTTCGTACCACGTTTTCTCGTTAGAATACCTACGTAATAACGATGAAGAGAATGGTTTATGTAGAAAAAAGACAACATAGTGTTTTAAATAATAATTATAATATATTTTGTCATACGAGTTTTACATATTGTATTATCTAATTTAAAGTCATAAAATACACAATTTTATTAAAATGTTTCAAACACAAGTAAATCAGTTATTAAAATAATATACTAAATATCAGACTACGAGATATAATACCAAAGTTGAAAAATCAATTAAAAAGATATCGAGAAATAAAAATTCCGTTCTGAATATGCGTTATGTATTTTTGTAAAGAATAAGAAATTACCCTAAAATAGGGTAAATTCTTTGTTATCAGCCACCCTGCCCTCAAATTGTTGTTCGTTTGTCTCTTTTCCAGAAAACTGACTCACTATTGGTCGGCGGCCGCCAGATCTAGAATGTTCGATATTTACTGCGCTCTGATTGGTCGGTTCTGGGGGCTTGTAGAATATTCTCGAATCCTATTCGCTACCATATATAAGCAGCCGGCTCGCGGCGGGAACTCAGATTATTTTGAAACACGAAACAAAGCAGACGAAGAGTGAGTTCGGTACAAACCGAAGCGGTTTAACAAGTGAATTACCAAGAATTACTAGTGCAACAAAGTATTATAAAGAAAAAATGCCAGCTGTAGGAATTGATCTTGGAACCACCTATTCTTGCGTCGGTGTTTTCCAACATGGGAACGTGGAAATCATCGCGAACGATCAGGGGAACCGCACGACACCATCGTACGTCGCCTTCACGGACACAGAGCGGCTCATCGGCGATGCGGCGAAGAACCAGGTCGCTCTCAACCCCAGCAACACGGTGTTCGACGCGAAACGACTGATCGGGCGCAAATTCGACGACCCCAAGATCCAGGCAGACATGAAACACTGGCCCTTCAAGGTGATCAACGACTGCGGCAAACCGAAGATCCAAGTGGAGTTCAAAGGCGAAACGAAGAGGTTCGCGCCCGAAGAGATCAGCAGCATGGTGTTGACGAAGATGAAGGAAACAGCTGAAGCCTATCTCGGAACCAGTGTGCGTGACGCGGTCATCACAGTCCCGGCATACTTCAACGACTCCCAGCGCCAGGCCACCAAGGATGCAGGAGCCATCGCCGGACTGAACGTTTTGCGAATCATCAACGAACCGACAGCCGCCGCGCTCGCATACGGTCTCGACAAGAACCTAAAAGGCGAAAGAAACGTGCTGATCTTCGATCTCGGAGGCGGAACCTTTGATGTTTCGGTCCTCACAATCGACGAAGGCTCTCTGTTCGAAGTGAAATCTACTGCCGGCGACACACATCTCGGAGGTGAGGACTTCGATAACAGATTAGTGAATCATCTCGCGGATGAGTTCAAGCGCAAATACAAGAAAGATTTACGCATGAACCCACGCGCCCTGCGCCGCCTCCGCACCGCCGCCGAGCGCGCTAAGCGCACGCTATCTTCGAGCACGGAAGCCACCATCGAGATTGATGCGCTGTACGAGGGTATCGACTTCTACACGCGTGTTTCTCGCGCCCGCTTCGAAGAACTGAACGCCGACCTGTTCCGCGGTACCCTCGACCCGGTGGAGAAAGCACTGAAGGACGCGAAACTAGACAAGAGCCAGATCCACGACGTCGTCCTCGTCGGCGGCTCCACTCGCATCCCGAAAGTACAGAATCTGCTGCAGAACTTCTTCTGTGGCAAGAAACTGAACCTATCCATCAACCCGGACGAAGCCGTTGCGTACGGTGCCGCCGTCCAAGCGGCTATTCTCACCGGATCTACCGACTCCAAGATCCAGGACGTGCTTCTAGTGGACGTAGCTCCCCTATCCCTTGGAATTGAAACCGCCGGTGGCGTAATGACGAAGATCATCGAGCGCAATTCGAAGATCCCGTGCAAGCAATCGCAGACATTCACCACCTATTCTGACAACCAGCCGGCCGTGACCATCCAAGTTTACGAGGGTGAGCGAGCTATGACGAAAGACAACAACTTGCTGGGCACGTTCGACTTGACCGGCATCCCACCTGCGCCGCGCGGAGTGCCGAAGATCGACGTCACTTTCGACATGGACGCGAACGGCATCTTGAACGTGTCAGCTAAGGAGAACAGCACTGGTCGTAGCAAGAACATAGTTATCAAGAATGACAAAGGTCGGCTGTCGCAGGCTGAGATCGACCGCATGCTGTCAGAGGCGGAGAGGTACAAGGAGGAGGATGAGAAGCAGAGACAGCGTGTGTCGTCTCGCAACCAGCTCGAGGCGTATGTGTTCAGCGTGCGACAGGCTTTGGACGATGCTGGAGAGAAGCTTAGTGACCAGGATAAGAGCACGGCCCGCAATGAGTGCGACGAGGCGCTGCGGTGGCTGGACAACAACACCTTGGCCGATAAGGAGGAGTATGAGCACAAGCTGAAGGAATTGCAGCGCGTCTGCTCGCCAATTATGAGCAAGATGCACGGCGCGGGCCAGGGCGGCATGCCCGGAGGAATGCCCGGAGGTATGCCTGGAGGAATGCCCGGTGGCTACCAGCAAAGGAACGACGGCCCAACAGTAGAGGAAGTTGACTAAACCAAAACCAAAAATTAGGATTTCTTCATTCTGTAAGATCTTATGTTTGAATGATGTGATATTAATTTATAAGACTGATAATTTATTGTCCCAGCAAGTGATCATCTAGTTGGACTTTAAATAAATGAATAGGTAATTCAAATTATTTCTTCGTTTCATTCCTAAATTAAACACCCCATATGTAGAATGTAGGCATTTCTAAATGTACTTACTTAAACACATACCCCCTTACTAATAATTGATGTACCACTGCTATAACACTTGTATAAATATTACTTAATTAATTACTAACAGAAAGGTGCAACATAGAAGTGTTATGTATATAGCAATAAAATAATTATTAGTAAGAGGGATAAACAAATAATTACCTGGTGAATGCAAAGTTTACAGTAAGACACTAACTCAAAAACAGACACATGCAAAATACAAAAAGAAAATGAGGTATTCAGACTAAAACGTCACAAATTTCTTTTATAAATATCTGCCCATCTCCATAAAGTACTAGGTACCCAACTACCTACTATAAAACCAGAAATCTAGATTTATTACTAGATTTATGCATTACAAAACAGACATTCAGTAGGTACTGACATACTTAGCTTATGCATGACATAGGAAAGGTACCTACAATTCAAAGACAAACAGCTTTGTGTGGTCTATCCATTATCACAGCCATATTAACTACTTATTTAATACATTTACACCTATACACCCTTAATTTTGGTTTCGCCTTGCCGTACCTAAAAAACCTGACTTTAGCGACATCTAGCGTTTACCATGTGACTTCTCTTGATGTGATGTTCTTTTTATGCAGCTAAGCACTATGACGCACCTGCGTTCATTGTGTGGCTAATCTTTGCCTGAGTAAGAGTAGTGTGCTTCTGGCAAGATAGATGGCGTTGTCATATTCCATATTGAGCGAAGTTGTGAACTGTACCACAACTGTACGAGCTATTTAATTTCTTCTGACAAGATATAAAATCTATTCAACTTTTTATTAACTGTGCTATTCGACCAACTACGACAAGTAACGGATTAGGGAAGCTTAATTAAAGTTTAAGATAACTTTTAAGTTTTTTTTGCTGTCATGCGAAGTGGCTTCCGATTGGAAGCGTGCTCGATGTTGTACATCTTAGCCCAACTGCTGCCCAGAGTCACTGCCGAACTTTTAGCTCCAGAATATGGTAGTAGTCAGTACTAGTACTTATTCTGTGATATGGTGACGTTTTAGTCGTCTTGCATATTTGTCTATGGTGAAATGGCGAGCAAGTTCTTTAGGATCCCGGCGCCCGGCGCCAAGCAGCTTGCTGTGTTCCGTCGGTGAGTGGGAGTGCCAGAACCTTCAGGGTGCGCTCGCTCCACCGTCGACTGTCTACGCCACCTCTGGTTTAGTCTATAGTCAAAAGAAAATCAATACTAAATAAAAAAGTAGAGGTTGACCTTTCGTACTAATAGGTTAGGTAGCCATAATTCTAGCTAGCCGTACCTACTATCTCTAGAAGCGTACTAAGATTCTAGTACCTAAAGCGCAGACTGCAGGCAGACCGTTGACTTAACGTTAAAAGATATTGTATTCATTATAACGACAATAGTTTATTGTTTGGCGACTGAAACAGTTTAAAGTGAATTTTATATGTCTGTGGGGTAATACTTATTGCTTGAAAACAATAGACTATCCTATTTACATATCTATGTACCTTACCAACCGATTGTCGTGAGCGTAACATTGCAAACTCATTGCTTCATGGCAAGATAGTCAGTAAATACGATTGTAAAGTATTCAGTTTAATATTGTGTGGGTACTTACATCTAGGAGGTGCTTGTGGCGCAGTGGTGGCAGCGCTTTGGTAGTGATACCAAAGATAAGCAACCCACGGCGCGGTCGTGATTGGATGGGTGACCATTCCGACCATTTAAGTGACGTCCATGACAAGCGTCTCCGTGCTTCGGAAGGCATGATGAGGTGTTCCTTAATTCCTTTTGAGGCTCGGACGGAACCCTAAAAATGGCCAAGTGCATGTCGGGTCACGACAAGTATAGGGTTCCGTAGGTGCCAATAATAAAATTACAAAGATATTGATGCACTTTTTCTATGGAGCTATTAGGATAGGTAGGTCTTAGTTTTTTATGGACCTATGATACGAAACCCCTTCTTCAGTGTTTACTACAATATTTTGATTTGTTTGTGTACCCTATTGATACTACGCCGCGCACACTCACACGCATACCTGCCTTATTTTTATTTGTTTAAAACGTACCGTGAGAACCCCGAAGATCGAGTCGTCAAGACGTTCCCTATGACACATGTACTAGACTGACCAGAGCGCTTTCGCCGCGTGTGTATCCTGTGAAGCTCCTTACAGACATTTCGAGTGATTGTGGCCTGTGAAGTGATACCTGAACCCTGACCGGCAAGTACCTAGCTATAAGTGCTCAGACCTGACTAATTTTCCACCTATCATTGTCGCCCTCCACGTGTAATCCACTGCCTAGACTCTCAAACATTCAGCTTTATCAATGATTACGGAACTCGTGAATTTTGGAGATTAGCTAGCCACCGTAGAATAGCGATGGGCGATTATTACTAAATAAATCGAATTATTTGAATGGTCTCTGTAATCGAATGTATTCGATAAGCAACCGCAGTCATTCGATTATTCTTCGATTATGCGGCGAGCAATACCGGAGCGCGCGGTGCGCAGGCCGTACTTAAGGCCGTACTACTAACGAATGAATCGTCATTCGTCGCGTCGATTAATCATTCGGTCGCTGCCTGTCCTGTGCGCACAGTCGCGGCAATTCGATCGAATGCATCGAAGGGCCCAGTACCTATAGATTATCATTCGATTGTCGATTTTTTTTTTACGAATTACTAAATCGACATTCGATAGCTCGAACGGTCGATTATCGATTCATTTGATTATTTTTTTCGAACAATTGCCCATCGCCACCGTAAAACAAGTAATACCGAGTACCGGAGTAATTTCACCTACTAACATAATGAAACTTTATTAGTACCTACCTACCTAGACACCTGCTGAGTACATATTTTATGAGTACGTTTAAAAGTACTATGATAATAAAGTTTTAAGTAGGTAATATGTATGAAACATATTAATTAATCGGACGTAAATAAACAAAGTAGGTATATAATATTATATGTAATCCACTGTCCGTGTCTTCTTCAACTTCTAGGTCACGCATTTCATAGTCTATCTTTAGGGCATCTAGATCTCATAGGACAAATGACAATCATAAGTATATAAAATACTAGTCAAAGCATAATATCGCGTACTTTGGTCGGAGCAGTATTTTTAGGGTTCCGTACCCAAAGGGTAAAACGGGACTATATTACTTAGCCTCCACTGTCTGTCTGTCCCCAAGCTGTATCTCATGAACCGTAATAGCAAAAAAAGTTGAAATTTTCACAAATGATGTATTTCTGTTGCCGCTAAACAACAAATACTAAAAACAGAATAATAGTAGATTATTCACCAAGGGGGTAAAGTGATGTCTTACGTCACGGGCGTCATCTTGAATCTCAAGCGTAGCGAAGGATTCGAGAGTTAACTCCCGAGCGCAGCGAGGGAGTTAAGTGTTTCCTTCCGAGCGAGGGAGTTAAAAGTAGAATCCTGAGTGGAGCGAGGGATTTAAGCTCGCCCAAGACGAAGACATCTTTATCCCCGAGGAGAATACTCTGCTTTTCACACTTCTTACGAGGCAATAAACTTAACTTACTATTATAACTATTTTATCTATAAGTATATATCTTTTGACTTTTCCGGCAGTAAATTATTATTATTAACAATACCAGCAGCTTTACATCTAATGGACTCCAGTGTCATAAACTTCGTCACTCGACAATTTTACGAAAACGTTGTTTGTAATTACTTAAAAAATATAGAGGTTTTTATTCTTTATTTCTTTTTTTTAGAAGCGCGCGCTTTTTTTCATTGCAACCGTGCTAAAATTCTTGGCTGCCAGGTTCAAATTTCAAATATGTTCTCTTTGTTGCGGGACGGGCTAGTGTGATCATGCCTACGAACTCTTATTCGAAATTTAAATCACTTTGCCTTCAATGAAATTTCATACGTAATGTTGTATCCCTAGGGATGCAATGACTCACTTTGAGTCAGGTTTACTTGATGTGTAATTGAACGTTGCCGAGTAGGCAGTGTGAAAAAATATTTAAGGGGGGCTCCCATAAAACAAACGTGATTTTTTTGGCGGTTTTGCTCTATATTAATAACGGAAATAGGTAGACGCTTGAAATTTTTACAGAATATCAATATCTATACAAACTAAAAAAATAAATAATTAACCTAAAATAATAAAACTATTTGAGGGGAGCTCCCATACAACAAAAGTGTTATTTTCGTCGTTTTTTGCTTGTTAGTTATAAGGGCAACCGGCAGTAATAAACGTGATTTGTTACCATTTAAAACTAAGAAAAGATCATAAAAAATCTCTAATGTGGTATAGGTACGGAACCCTTCGTGCGCGAGTCCGACTCGCGCTTGGCCGGTTTTTCAACCGCCGAAAATTCGCGGCTATTTATCGTTCTAAAACTGAAAAAGTTCTTACTAAATAGTATTACCACTATGCAGTAAAGAATCGTTTGAGAAAATTGCATGACTTGTGGCCGGAAAATCTGTTTCGAATCGAACGACAATAATCTAATCAAGCATTTATCTGTGGAATATCTTGAGGTAATAATATTATCCACACATGCTTTATTATTTAGTAAATCAACGGCTTGCATTCCGAGTGGTTGTGCTACTGAAATGAGCTGACAATGGGCGAAGAAGTGCAAAGCAAAAAGTCCAACGTGCCTTTTCTGAGACAAGTGAGTCTTTGTTTGAAATGTTATTTTAGTTTTACGGGTAATTTGAATTTCATGGTTGATATTTTTGTTCAAAATAGATTTTCTTTTATCTTCTATGCCTATAAATAAAACAAAATCGGATTAGTAACACCACTCAAGAACGGCCGGACCGATTTTCACGGTCTTTTTATTAGATTTGTCGATAATGGCCGATTTGCAGATCCTCAAATGGCAGATAACTATGAAACATCGAAAATGCTCACATTAATTGGGTGAAAATGTGGGAAAACAATAGGTGGGAGATCTGAATTTTATCACAGAATTAATAATGAGACAAGTACGATAATAGTAAGTAGGTACTGCATAAATAACAATATTATGTAGTCGACGTCCGCCACGGTAAATATAAAGTCGTGTGGACCATTAACACTTTAACAGCCGACCGTTATAACGGTGGCCTTCCCTGGTACGCCGGCGATTTTTGCTGATATTCTATGACTCATAAAATAAAAACTATTTGTGATATGTCTATTATTCTTTTTTTATTTGAACTATTGTTCTTAATATTTTGAGTGATAAAATAAAAAAAAACATTTATAATAAAGAAAAATATTTATGAACAAAAATTACAAAAAAGGTCTACAAGCGAAAAAAAAAAAAACTCCAACATAAACATTTTTACATATTTGAGCTAACTAATTTATGTATTTTTTTTGTGTGGAATATTTTGAAGCAGGGATAGTAGCACAAAGGAACATTGCAGTTTCTTTGCGCCCCCTTTTTCCGGTTTCTTTTTTTGAAATGTCAGCACACACTTTGCAAACTCGTGCGACTTTCTCTTTCTTTTCGGAGCTTGGAATCCTCTCCATGAAGTGTCTGCCGACGAGCCTCGTGCTAGTTCCGACAGCATGTGGAGCTAAAGAGTCATTCTACACCGGGGTTACACGCTAATCACGCACTGGGAACGTAATTTTTAAACAAACAATAGAAAAGTCAATGCCGTACGGAGTACGTGATCGGCGTCCTAAGTTGATCGACACTGCCCGTACACAGTACGTGATCGGCTGTTAAAGTGTTAATATTCAAAATACACTGTATACAGGACGTTTGCAGTTCATTCTGACCGATTATGAGCAATAAAAGACTACGATATACACAAAGCTCACTCCCCAAAAAAAACTGGCGATTCCTGGATTCAACGGGCATAAGCTTTAATCAAAATGGCCGCCACAATAGACCAATCATACTTATCATACGGCCAAAATAAAATATTTTTAATAGGAAGTTTGACAGCCCTGTCTAGATGACATGCTTGCGTGTCTACAAAATCAAATCAAAATCAGCTTGATTCAAACGACGATCATTATAAAATTATTTTATTTTACAAGAAATACCTACTTACTACTTAATCGTAGTTACTACTATTTGTATATTTAGCCTATCTACCTAATTAACTGCTTGACTAGGTATCTATTTCTATTATAAAAGAAATAATATTTTTACTCAAAAGTTATTAGTCATTTTCAGGTCCGTGTTCAGTGATACGAGGGTCAAACTGAAAGTTCTTAGAAAATCAAAAACTGATTACATTAGCCAGTTATTAGTTTTATTATATCTTTTCAAAATATTGTCCATTGACGTCAATACACCGCTGCATGCGATGGAACCACTGGGAAAAGCACTTTGCCCACTCGTCCTTAGGGGTCTCTTCAATGGCATCGCGATACGCAGCCACCGCTTCTTCAGCATTCATAAACCGCTTTCCTTTAAGTTTTTCTTTAATTTTTGGAAATAAATAAAAATCACAAGGCGCGAGGTCGGGGCTATACGGCGGGTGACCCAGTAATTCAACGTTTGATGTCGCCAAATAGTCGATCGTTCGCTTGGCGGTGTGCGACGAGGCGTTGTCGTGGTGAAGGAGGATCCTACTGCGAGGTCGTTTCTCTCGAACTTTTTCCAAGACAAGTGGCAAACAATTGGTAGTGTACCATTCTGCAGAAACTGTTTTTTGATCCTCTAACACAATTGTTGCGAAATGACCTATCCTTCCAAAGAACGAGGCCACCATTTTTTTTTCCGCACTTCGATCTCTCTTCACTTTAGTTGGCAACTCCTCGAAAGGAAACACCCACTGAGCAGATTGTCTTTTGGTTTCGGGATCATAACAGTAAATCCAGCTTTCGTCACCTGTTAGTATGTCGAACACAGCATTTGAGTCACCTCCGTTAAATCTTTCAATCATTTTACGGCACCAATCCACACGATGGAGTTTTTGAGCCTTAGTCAAATTATGAGGTATCCACCGGGCGCAAAGCTTCCTGACCGCTAAATGTTCGTGGAGGATTTTGTGCACTTGACTCATACCGATGCCTAAGCTTGTCCGAATCTGCTGATAGGTCACTCTTTTGTCAGTCTCTATCATACGCCGCACAACACAGATGTTATTTTCAGTCGTCGCCGTAGAAGGCCGTCCCTCACGTACATCATCAGTGAGATTAGTGCGACCACGTTTAAACTCATTAAACCAGTTGTAAACAGTCGCACGAGATGGGGCTTCATCGTGAAAGGCCAATCGTAGTCTATCATAACTTTCTTGTTGACTTAAATGACATCGAAAGTCATAAAAAATCATTGCACGAAAATTTTCTCGTGTTAAATTCATTTTGACGTGACACAGACAATTTTCAATTTGCCGCCAAGTCGTAAAACAAATGACAAATGAATGAAATATATACTCAGTAATATTGGCAAAGAGTTCTATTTTCAAATTTTAGAATATTTTTTTTTATTATATTGTTTATAAGTGGCCAGTTCTAAGAACTTTCAGTTTGACCCTCGTATTTCATTTAAAAAGAGGTACATGGGTCATTAGCGCGGAAACTGACTGCCTCAAATTGAGTAATTAGCTCAATTTTTCATTCAAATTATGACATTTTACACGAAAAGAACGTGTGCTCAGAGCATCAACATCGAATCGAACGACAGGTCTATCGCTATTTTAAATAAATACACTGTGAATGCCCGTGTTCTCTAACTCCTTAAAAGTCGGTAAACATCGATTGACGGTTAATTTTGTTTTTTTTATGATATTGACTGTAGGTAATATTAATAATTATTGATTGTGTACTAAATCTTAAGAACTGTGGATTAATGTAAAATAATAAAATAAATAAAAATAAATTTGTTTGAATTCCTATACAAAATATGTCAAATAATGCTTAATCAGCTGATTAAAAATTAAACATTTGTTCATGAACTCCAGGCTTAACCGACTAAAATTGCGTTGATTTCGGCCAGACAGATCTAGTCTTCTTACTGCCGTACTCAGAGACGTCAATTATAATTAGTCCTTCATTAAGTCTCATGCTGTCCTTTTCTATTTCATTGACACAGAAAGCGACAGAACGAGACCATATCAAAGACTAATATCAACTGACGTCTCGTGGCAGTTAATGCTTTCAAAAGACATTATCTACAGGCCTGCAGTTTTTTCATTGGATCTGAATTTTTCATCTCTTCGTTGGGAGTTGCATGCAGGAACACGGAATCCTTCAAATATCGCGTTTCCCGCAAGGACAAATAACACAATAGGCAATCAATTGTTACGATAAAGCGGCGTTCTTATGATACACTAGCAGTTCCCCGCGACATCGCCCGCGCCAAAAGTCGGATTTTCCATACAAATTTTTATCCCCCATTTCACCCCCTTGATGATTTTATATCGCGACAAAAAGTAGCCTATGTCCTTTCCAGTGTCTCAAACTATCTCTGTGCCAAATTTCATTTGATTCGGTCCAGTAGTTTCGGAGCCTATTCGATGCAAATAAACAAACAAACAAACAAATCTTTCCTCTTTATAATATTAAAATAGTATAGACAACCGACTCGTTGATCTAAGTAATTCACATGTTTTTTTTACTGCTTTCGGATAAGCTTCTGGTTCTGTAAATTGATAGCACGCACAACCAATAAAAGAAAATGTAAACACTTGAGTTACAGTGGTCGCCATTTTAACCTATACTTTTTATTGCAACATCGCCCTTATTACAACAGCATAAGGCAGTGTTAACCTTGGTGCTGTCGTGCCAGCTTACTATCATACTTTATGACCATTCCTTGACACTGGGCAATCTGAACTAATTAATTTAAGTACCTACTTACTTACTATGAGACAGATAAGTACTTGCACACGTGTATTATCTATCAATCAATTAAATATTGCCTTCAATGTAAGAAGTGGAGATTTTATAGTATAATAGTTTCTTTTTTTTCCAAACCCTAATTATACATTTTAAATTCAACATAGATCAATAAATGCCACTTGTGTACACCGAGAAACGCAATAAGGCTCCGAAAAATTTAAAACCAGCTGCAAACATATTAAACAGTTACTAATAAACATGCAAAGAGGGCAAAGATACACCGAACTTTAGGAGGATTTTTATAGAGCCAAATTCCTCTAATCGTGTGTTGAAAACCATAGTTATCCTAACTATGTCTGAAGTTAACTTTCATTGATTTGCTTGTTTAAGCCAGCAATGACATTCGTCAATGTATTCCCGGACTTCTTAACCAGGCGGTTGCGGGATTGCGGGATTCGAATCCCGCAAGGGGCAAATATTTGTGTGATGAGCACGAGCATTTGTACCTAAGTCATGGATGTTTTTAAATGTATATAAGTATCTCTATCCGTTAATCCGTTATCCTAGTCACCATAGCACAAGCTAACGCTTAGTTTGGGGCTAGCTAATTGGTGTGTTTGTTGAAACAATGTAATATTATTCGTAGAAATAACTAGTCATCATAAATAATGCATAGTTCAATTTGCTTAGTTAGATGGGGGGGGGGGGGGGGACGCCCATTTTACCACTTTGGAAGCGTCTATTTCTCAAACGTTAGACTTTTAGAGAAAATAGTTTTTGGAACCTCGATGACATTTTAAAAGACCTATCCATTGACACCCTACACGCATAGGTTGTATGAGAATAGTAAAGCGGTTAATAGGATTTTTTTTTAACATTTATTTTTGCGTAATTAACTATGTATACAACTTATTAATAAAAATTAAGATAAATTACTTAATACAACACAAAAACAAAAATTATACAAAGGGTCCTTGTGGTAAGGTTCCTAGGATGCTGGCAGCATTACCGCGCTGGATAGCGATGCTTATACGCTGAGCAAGGTAGCTGCCAGCTCTTAGGTCACCACTGATGTCAACTAGCCTCTTGGAAATCTCTTTGAAAAAAGAGATAGCGTTGGGACCCCACGAACCCAGTGTTTCGACTCCAAACGGTACAAAGTGTTACCGGGAGTCGATCTGCCTGTACTTGTTTTTTTTTAAAGTTTTCGGCACCTCTCGCAGCCAAACCAGCATCACGGCTTGTCCCGGGCAGATGAGAGGCTGCAAGTGTGTCGACACAGGTAGCGTCCAACACAAGAGCCCGACCCATCCGCCAAGGAACAAGTGTCATCCCGTCTGGTCTCCTGCCATCATCTAATAATAGTTAATAGGATACATCTACCTACCAAGTTTCAACTGTGTAATGCTAATAGTTTCAGAGTAAAGTGGCTGTGACATACGGACGGACAGACAGACTTGACGAAACTATAAGAGTTACGTTTTTTGCCATTCGGCTACATAAATGAAAATATTTATTAGGAAAATCAAATAGGTAACAATACGAGTAACAGAGGCTGACCTGTTAAAAGAATATAGTCGTCCTATAAACAGAGGTCAGAATTAGGTAGAGTCATGTACTTACACTGATTATACAGCAAAAGAATAAAGTGGATATGCCTCAAATCCCGAGATAAATTTTTAAGAGCAGAAAAAATCCCGTGATTTTTTTAATAAAAAGTTATTTACTTTTACACAATTTAAACTACTGCACACACAGCTCATTCGCTTTTCTCGGTTCGTCGAATGCGTTTACGTGTTTCCTATTGTGTTTTGTGTGGTGAATCCTGTTTGACCCTGGCTTGTTTACTGGATTCTGGACTCTACTTAATACGGGACACGGTATTGTCCATTATAAATCCCGGGAAGGTCCACATTAATATCAACATTTCGATGCAAGTACATAAATAACTCTACCTAATTCCGACCTCTGCATCTGCTTATAAGGCAACGACACTTGAATATAATTATTTCTGGAAGAAAGAAGGACTCTACTACACTAAGGTTAAATTAATAAAAACCTGAAGACCTAGAACTTATACTATAATGTATTCCTATGCTAGAACTGACAATCATAAAACGCGCCTTCTCATATCCATATCAAATGGTACCATGTGCGTATGTTTACTATCTATTACCTTCATACATTCGCAACAAGATTGTTATCACCTAATAGGTGATAGAATAGTAATCGCGACATACTTAACTGTAATACAGTGATTATGATTAAATAGGTAAGGCCATTACAAGTAAGTTGTTGCCTTTTGTTAGATAGCCGAATATGATAATTATAATTGGCCGTACCTATGCTATGACGACGACTAAATACCTACTTAATTATTCTTTTTATTTCATTTCCATCCTTTGCGTAAATGTTGAATCTTCCATACTTTCATCTCCTCCACCCATAATATAGCTGACTGCAATGATAGTAAAGAAAAGATATAGATGTGTCACTTTTAGCAGTTTGCTCTATTTTGCATTCTTTCTTCTGTTACCGATTATGTTAAACAACATAAATGTTGGTCACGTAAACGAACGTGTGCTCGTCTGCCTCTTTTTTAATACACTGTCATTGGCTGACTCAAAAACTCAATATGCAGTTATCCAACTGTTGAAAAATGTGATCAGGCGCACTGCGGGTTTCGTTCAAACAAAAACAAAGGTTTTTTTCTACGATGTTCCCACGGGCAGGCCTGTGTATCTCCCCGCGGAGGTAGCAAAAACGTAACTACGCGCGGCGCACCTACGTAGGTGCTAAAACAAGTTGCGTGTCGCTACCGGTCAGTGACACGCTCGCGCGTTTTATTCACCGGCGGCCGCGCGGCTACGTTGCTGGCTGGACGAGAATGAATAAAGTACTAGAAAGAGGCGCTAGATGGCGTTAGAAGCTTCTCGTAGCAGTCAACCCTATCGCGTCGCGTGATATTACGTCACTAAATAGGTTTAGTGTATTATGAATCATATTCCAGAGCAATAAGTATGAAATTATCTTGCAATGGATTTTTGTAGGTGTCTACACGAAAATGTGCTTGACTCTGAGGCGAACTAAATTACGCCATATTGTTGACGACATTGCGTAGACATTTCTTTGAATACAATTGCTAAGTCATACTTCTGTACGAAGTACTAGTATTCTGTGCCACGGGGCGGATTTCTGACTATTTCCTATACTTGTGCTGTTAGGTCTACCTTCTTGTCAAATTTCACGATTCTAGGTCTATTGGAAGTGCATATCCTATAGGTTTTGATTCCGTTGCGAAATGTTATAAAATAAGTCTTAAATGGCCGTGTCTTTGGTCTGTGAGAGACTTGATATTTTATCAGCTTTCAAGGATCGCAGACAAAGTATTTGATTTTAACTTAACTTAACTTGTCGTGTTCAGCTGTAACCGGGATGCAAATTTACCGCAGTATTTGTTAAATTGTGTAATTAGTATGTAAGTTTCAATTTGTGGTCTGTTGCTGTTCCTAAATAAATAAATAAATAAGAGTGGAGGTACAGAACCCTAAATATTAAAAGAAAGAAACAAAAAGCGGTTATTCGGAGATCGGTTGATCGGAGAACAAAAGAAACAATTTACAAATTATAAGAATGATCTACCGAAAACGGATCCGACTCACCATTTAGCATTAGTCGTAGTAGCTGAGGGCAAACCACGACACTGATATTGAGAAATTTTTCAATTTACGAGTGTAAGTATAATGACAAGATGTGTCATTCATTAATTACAAATTGTTTATCTTACTTAACTAGACAAGGTTTTAAAACACTGTTCTTTTGGCCATAACACCGCTAATCTGTACAATCAATAACGTTTTTGAATTATTGGAAATCCCTAAATGCCGGCTGCATTTGTCCCATATCTTGTTACTAAGCATGCGTAAATGCTATCGATCACTCACTTTGCCGAATTATCGAGACCATATCGTCACAGTGAACCTTAATCGTTCCTCTTTGAGTTTGATGCATGCATTGAGAGGAGCTGCTATAACTTTGACTTTTAAACCTTCACGTCATGTTTCCAGACACGATAGAAAATTAATTGTTATCGGCCCGCCCGCGGGTCTTATGGGGTTTGACAGGTTAAACAACATAAATGTTGGTCAAAAACGCACATAGGACAAGACGATATGTTTGACGACCGCCTTGGTGTAGTGGTTCGCGCACCGGACCTCGAAACCAGGCGTTTGCGGGTTCGAATCCCGCAAGGGGCGACTGTCTGTGTGATGAGCACGAGCATTTGTACCTAAGTCATGGATGTTTATATGTATTTAAGTATTTCTATCCGTTATCTTAGTCACCATAGCACAAGCTCACGCTTAGTTTGGGGCTAGGTAATTGGTGTGTTTGTTGAAACAATTTATTTATTTATTTATTATTGTCTGGGGAGGGACACCACACATACATTCGCTGTCCGCAGCGTAACCCCATCGGTGTATGTTCTCCTTGCTTCGGCAGTCTGATTAAAGACTTCTAAGTTTGCCAAGGTAGACCATGCCCAGGTGGGAGCTGCTCTGTCAGCGGAATGAGCGATGTATTGGGTTATATCTCCTTAGCGATGGGCGATTGTTCGAAATAAAATAATCGAATTAATCGACAATCGACCACTCGAAATATCGATTGTCGATTTAATAATTCGAAAAAGAAATAATCGAATAATAATCGACATTCGAAAGATTATCTATAACAACTATTGTTTACGCTTAAAACTCGGCCCTTCGATGCATTTAATCGGGTTGCCGCGACTCTGCACACAGACAAGCAGCGAACGAATGATTAATCGACCCGACGAATGACGAATCATTCGTTAGTAGTACGGCCTGCGCACCGCGCGCTCCGGTATTGCTCGCCGCATAATCGAATGATTGCGGTTGCTTATCGAGTACATTCGATTACAGAGACCATTCGAATAATTCGATTAATTTAGTAATAATCGCCCATCGCTATATCTCCTACCAGAGGCTTATACGGGCATGATAAGCACCCCCTGCCCCGCCGATACCATGATCGCCACCGGGGTCTAGTTTGACGGGGCTACTGGAAACGGGTGCCTGGTTTTGTTTGTGCCAATCATTTGGGGGGATTTACTGGTTACTCGCCACGCTTGCCAGGCGGGTTGGCGACGCAGCTTCTTGTTCCGGTGACGCTGCTGCCCGTCACAGTTTGAATTTGAGCTGTGCCATTGGTTGGATAGTTATACTGTGATTCGGTAGGCCGCCAGACCCTCGCTAAGCTAAGCTGAGTTTTGCCAGCTTAGTTTCGCCTAAATTCACACCTCTTTGATGAAGCTATGCCGGTACTTTAGTCTCTGGAATCCTTCCGTGGTAAAGGTCGACAAATATGGTATCCACTGTCTGTCTATGTTGCCAGCAAAGTGCAGGGCGTCTCGCCAGTAACGCCTCCTTGCCTAAAGGACACGGGTTATTTTTTTTATAAGTAGGTTTTAAGTTTGTTTATTATTATTTCATGCATGTCTTTAATTATTATTATATAATTACTTGATCTGCCACATCCTGGATCATGGTCAGCGGACCCTAGGCCCTCGCGTGCGTGTGCACAACCGATGCCTGCTAACGATAACGCTAGGATGATGATGTCTTAATTTATTAGGTATATTCTTTGATCTGTGTCATATTAAAATGGTAATAGAGGTGCTTGTGGCGCAGTGGCGGCAGCGCTTTGGTAGTGATACCAAAAGTTAAGCAACCCACGGCGCGGTCGTGATTGGATGGGTGACCATTCCGACCATTTAAGTGACGTCCATGACAAGCATCTCCGTGCTTCGGAAGGCACGTTAAGCAGTTGGTCCCGGCTAATATCTGTGGTATTAGTCGTTAAGCCTAGTCAGAGGCCCTAGGGCGGCTTGATAACTTCTGACAGTAAGGTTTGTCACTTGCCTTACATACACCCCTCCACCAATCCGCACTGAGCCCGCGTGGTGAAGTATGGCTCTGTTATCGGGTCCCAAAGAAACACCTTTTTAAAAAAAGGACTTTATTCTAAACGCGGGAAAATACAGAAAATGACGGGACCCGGGAGCGGCCGTTCCGTGTAGCGGCTTGCGACAGACTCCCCGAGCGATGCACAGAGATGGCCGATGTCTACTCAAAATTACAGTGTCATCATATTAGTTACTTATTTAGCACATGCCTGTACATAGCCTAGGTATAACACCTCCCCCTTTAGGATAAACTTTGGGGGAAAATCCAAAGTTTAATACTAACATTTAATATCCTATTTAATGATTCTTATGGAGGGGAGAGGTATCGCTTCGTTGCCAATGACTTCAAGTTCAGGTTCTGGTTGTGACCTTGGAACTTCGAGTTCGTCAGATTTTGGTTTAGAAATACAATATTTACGCGGGCGACTCCCAAGTTTACATAAAATAAAGTGGCAATAAAGTTTATACATAAAGTAAACTACTATAATAATAATAACACATATAATTAGAATAGAATAATGTGTCCCATACCTTATAATATGCGGTTCTTCTGATAATTTATCTACATTGATGAGGATTTTAGAAAGCCGATTGCTTTCCGAATTCATATTATCTAAATCTATGTTTAGTAGCCGAGTAGGAGACACATCACTAACAACATTTTTGAATTTATTTATATTACAACAGGTGTCATTAATTAAATTAAATCTAAACATTGATAATGGTGACGTAATATTAAATTCGTCACGGAATTTTGGTATAAGTGTCGTCGTTTTACTGTAACCTTTACAATATTTAGGTATTGTTACTATACCTACTCCGAATAAATTTACTTCGACTAAGTTTCTGTTCATACAATCAATAGACAATTTAGTGGGTTCGGTTTGTACAAAAATCCATTTGTTGTTTGACAGGTAATTCCATATGTCTAGATGGCCAGAGATGAATTTTGTTTCGCATTGTTCCGGAATTCCACTAATCACTTTTGTTAATAATTCGCTTTCGCAACTTGGTTTCACTTCGGAGTTAAACACACTTGAGATGTCGCAAATATAATTAGAAGGGGGCACTAGATTACACGCACCTAAATCGTCCAGGTTGCAATACTGGGATTTGTCCTTGGTCATTGCTATGTATTTTGTACTGGGTACAATAATACTGAAACTACTGGGTCTACTTACATTATAGGGTATGGGCAGACCAATGCTATGGTATAAAATATAGTTCTCGATAGATACAAGGGGTATGCGTAACACAAACACTATTTTGTTACTTGAGTAGTAGCATATTGTTTTAGACAACCTTAAAATTACGTGTACATTGCTTAAATCTAGACTTACAGGTATCTCTAAGTTACTGGGCAGGTGCCTATAGTTATCGGCAAGCTCGCGGTGCAGCTGTATGGGCGCTATCACGGCGGGATGCAGGATGTTTTGACTGCAGAGCGTAATGGCGCTGATAATGTCTTCCAATTGAAAGGACAAAGTAAGTATGGAAGTTTCTAGACTGTTAAATACAAAATTAAATTCCGATTGTAAATGTAACTCATTATTAATTACAGTTAAGTTTCTAAAATGGACTGTAAGCTTGTCGATAGCCTCTGTTAAAGTAGCTTCATTCATTTGGATTTTATGTAGGGTTTTGTTATAATTATTTATTACTGATTTCGTTATCAAAATATTTTCTTTCATGTATGAAACTAATTTGTTTTCGTTATGTCGAATCGACGATATGGCTTCATCAAATTTAATGCCATCATTTTCATCTAGGTTTCCAAAAATGGTTTTGACGACAGTTCCCAGTCCGCCTATCCATGCTCCACGCCTTGATCGGTTGTCAACCAAGTGAGAAATAGATTCAAATTGTTTTTGAACATCATAATATTGGGTTGTTAACGGTCCCAGAATATTATAGCATTCTGTCGCCTTAAAAGCTTCTGATTGTTGACACAAGTATCTTATAGTTCCTAATGCTGCGTTAATGTTCTCAAGATGAGGTGAAATGTGGGCGACATCTATGGGCAGAATAACGTTAAGATGGCTGTTCTTGATTCTAAGGTTCCCTAGGTAGTCGAGATAGACACCAGAACCGGACGTGATCGGGTGAACAAATTTCTCATCGACTTCGGTTGCCGCCAACCTGCCATAAATACAATGTAAGTTATTCTAAAGTAAGTATATTTTGTTTATTTAGTTTATGTATCTAACATGCTTATCTATATTTTACGTATTGATTGGTATACGTATATATGTATGTATCCTAATTAATCATAACTATTCCTATAGTACTAATTACTAATTAATGTTTTTTTATGTTTCAGGGTTTGGAACCTCTGCGTGTTTCACTTCATCATAGTGATGACGTACATGTCGTCTGTTGATAAGGACTGACAGCGTATTGTGTCCATGTATCTTAACTATTTTGTAAGGGCCTTTCCACACTGGGGATAGCGCTTTACGAAGTCGCAAATGGTTCTTTACATAAACATATTCGCCGACTTTATACACTTTAGGTGCACTTCTCCTATCATAATAAGTTTTAGATATACCTTTAGATTTAAGTATGTTTTCAATAGCCTTTTCGCGTGCATAATTTAATCTTTGTTGCAGGATGCGGACATATTCAGGGTAAGTAACGTCTTCAGGGGCGTCAAAAATGGAATTAGGTATGTATGGTTTATGTCCGAATAACAATTCGTAGGGTGTGTAATTTGTCGTGCAATGTACGGCTGTATTGTATGTCAGCATAGCTGTGTACACATACCGGGGCCAATTATCTTGATTTTCATTAACATATGACTTGAGATATTCTTTCAACGTGGAGTGGCTCCTCTCAAGTGCTCCTTGTGTTTGGGGATGATAGGGAGAAGACCAAAGTTGTTTAATTTTCAAGAAGGAGCAAGTCTGTTTAAAAAGATCTGCAGTGAAGTTGGTACCCTGGTCGGTTAGTATTGTTTTAGGTATTCCAAACAGAGATATGAAATGCACGAGGCATTCGGTGGATTCCTCAGCGGATACGGTACGTATAGGGTAAGCTACTGAAAACTTTGTGAGGTCATCTTGCAAGGTCAGAATATATTTTAGTTTGCCTGGGCCTGATTCGGGTAAGGGGCCTACTATGTCCAGGGCTACCCTTTGGAACGGGCTGGTAGAAGTAGTGGTAATTTGCATCGGTGCCCGATTGCATCTTCTGAGGGCTTTGTTGGTCTGGCACTGAGCACAAGACCTGACGTAATCTTCTATATCTGAGCGCATATTTTTCCAGAAGTATGTTTCCCGAACGCGTTTAAGCATCCGGTCAGATCCTAGGTGACCGGCTATTGGAATGTCATGATTCTCCTTCAGAATCCTAGGTATTTCTGATAATGTAGGATAAATTATTGTATTCTTGTAGATGTTTATTTTAATGCCAGTGTTATTAAATAAAAATAATAGTATACTGTAGATTTTCATGTATTGAAGTTTATCGAAAGGATTTTTAAAATCTGTAATAGCAATGTCTGAGAACTCAGGGATTGGCGGGTTACTAACGAGCTCATTTCGCAGATTCTGTAATGTCTTGTAAATGTCTTCATAAGTTTGATTATCAAAATGATGCACCTTCGTGAAAATAATAAAATACTTTTTATTATTGTCTTCAACTGTAATAAAAGAGTGTAGGGTTCTGAGCTGAGCAAGTGTTTCGCTGGAATCCGGCATTTTAGACAAGATGTCGTGGACGTGATGTTCTGACTCGTCGAGATCGATAGCTGCAGGGATTATAACGATTCTACTGGCTGCTTTGGATATGTCAAGATTGTGTTCTTGAATAGCAACATTTGAGACGAAGCCTTTGGATGACATTATCTGTAGGAACCTTGAATAATTTTCATTTGAGAGATCAGGCTCCGATGAGTCTTGTGATTGTAATGGATCAATAGGAGTTTCTCTTATTGTCGAGGGTTGTGGGGATCCCAAATCATTTCCATAGAAGAAGTTTGGATCCGAAGAGTCTCGTGGCTGTGAAGTGTCACCAAATGTTTGATGAGATGTTGAAGGTTGCGGGGATACAAATTGGTTTTCGTTCAGGATACCGGAGCTTAGTGGATCTGGTAGCCCTGCCGGATCAACCGGTACTTGGTGTGATGTCGAAGATTGGGGAGATCCTGCGTGGTTTTCACTGGGTGAATTGGGTCCTAGTGGGTCTTGCTGGGGGCTGTATGGATTTGGTATCGAATCGTCATTATCTAAGAGGCCAATTGAAGGCAAATCGTTGCTGTTAGTTCCTACGCTGGATGGTATTTGAAGGTCTCCCAATGTTAAAGGACTAAATGGAGGTGAGTCTTGGCTGTTTTCAGCATTTTCATCTATTGCGGGAATCGTAGCGTCTTGTTCATCTACACGTGATTGATTAGTATCTTCTTGAATGGGATTTACTGGGAAGCGTGACAGGGCATCTGCGTTTGAATTTATTTTCCCTTTCTTATATTCGATGTCATATTCGAATTCTTCTAATTTGAGACGCCATCTCACGAGGCGTGAGCCAGGATCTTTACAGTTGAAAAGCCACTGGAGGGGTTTGTGATCTGTTATAATTTTGAAACGGTTGCCGTACAAATACGGCCGAAAGGTTTTTGTACCGAAAACGATTGCAAGACATTCTTTTTCGGTAACGCTGTAGTTGTTCTCAGCTTTGTTCAAGGTCCGAGAGCCAAACGCTATAGGGCGATCTTGTCCAACTGGTCCCTGAGACAGGATAGCGGATATAGCATAACTCGATGCGTCACATGTTAAAAGGAATGGTTTCGTGAAATCTGGGTATGCTAAAACTGGGGCTGTGACGAGTTTATTTTTTAATGTTTCAAATGACAATTGTTGTTCGTTTTTCCAGCTGAACGGGACATCCTTTTTTAAAAGAGATGTGAGGGATTTTGCATGTTTTGAAAAATCAGGTATAAAGCGTCTGTAATAGGACACTAGTCCCAGGAAAGACTTTATGTCTTTTGGAGATTTGGGTGTTGGGAAGTCAGTGACAGCTCTGACCTTCTCGGGATTAGGTTTGACACCTTCTTTCCCAATTATATGGCCTAAGTAGGTTACCTCCTTACGAAGAAACTCACACTTTTCAGGTTGCAGTTTGAGATTGAAGTCGCGGAGTCGATCAAACACGGTTCTGAGGTTTTCAATGTGGGAAAACAGATCAAATGAGTAAATCACTATATCATCTAGGTACACAAAACATCGCGAGCCCTGAAGCCCTGATAGGCAGGTGTTCATTAATTTCTGAAAGGTTGATGGCGCATTTTTGAGACCAAACGGCATTCTATTGAATTGGTAATGTCCTTGAGGTACGGAAAAGGCGGTTTTCGGCGCGTCTTCAGGTTTTATTAATATTTGGTGAAACCCTGATATTAAATCAAGGGTTGAAAAATATTTGCTATTACCCAATTGGTCGAGAATTTCAGAAATTTGGGGAATCGGATAAGTTTCGCCGATTGTCACGTCGTTCAGTTTTCTATAATCTATTACGATTCGCCATTTCCGTTGCCCTTGAGAATCAAGTTTTTTAGGTACAACCCATATGGGTGAACTCCAGGGGGATGAAGAGGGTTCTATTATGTTTTGGTCAAGCATGTTCTTGATTTGAGTCGAAACTTCCTTTTTATGGCACTCAGGGAAACGATACGATTTTGTGTGAATGGGGACTTCAGTGTTGGTTTTAATTTCGTGGTGTAGCGCATTTGTGAAGGATAGTTGATCATCGGGTAAGTGGAAAATATCGGAGTACTTGGAGCAGAGGTCTGTAAGTGCCTCGGATTCTTCTTTATTTAGGTGAGCGGTTCGCAAGAGGCTAAGGACTTCACGAGTTCGATCAGAAACAGTTATTGAATTATTGGAAGAGCTCTGAAAAGCACAGCGATGTATTGGTTCAAGATTAAGTTTAAGGTTGGTACTCACATTTGCTGGTTTTTCTGAAATATTAGCAATGGTCAAAGTTACGCGATTATTTTCTTTAACTTTTGTTAGACAATTGGCAATTAACAAAGACTCGGATAAATGCTGATCAATAATTACGCCTTCTCCTAACTCGGGATTCTGTACTGTACATTCAATTACTGTTTCAGTACGAGGGGGAATGATATAGAAGGGTTCGCAAAAATGGAGTTTTATTTTCTCTTTGAAGATTTTGATAGTGTCTGTTGTATAATCAATATTACAGTTAAATGCAGCTAGAAAGTCCGAACCGATAATGCCATCATAAGGTAAGTGAATATCTTTGACAACATGGAATTTATGTGAGACCTGCTTACCTTTTCCTGGTTTAAATTTTAAGTCGAAATGGCCAAGAGTGCGAGTCGTTTCTTCTCCTGGATCAATTCCTTTGAGGTTTACGAACTCCTTCTTTATGATAGGGTTCTTTGTAATCGAAGTTTGTTTTAATAGGCTTACTGCGGATCCAGAGTCCACAAGTAATGTAAGTGGCAAGTATGAAACTTGAGTATCGACCACGACGTGAGGTAGCATCCGTTTGGATGTATCAATATTTATCTCGTAAATGAGAGACTTCGAAGATTCAAGACCCTTAGGACGAGCACTTCCGTTTTGGGGCTGGTTACCCTGTTGTATAGTGTCGCGGGTAGGAGATTTGGAATATTTAGGACCCTTATGACGAGCACTTCCATTTTGGGGCTGGTTACCCTGTTGTATAGTGTCGTGGGTAGGAGATTTGGAATATTTAGGACCCTTATGACGAGCACTTCCATTTTGGGGCTGGTTACCCTGTTGTATAGTGTCGTGGGTGATAGTTCGAGGACTTCCATTTTGGGGCTGGTTACCCTGTTGTGTAGTCTCTCGGATTTGAACACGAGGGCTTCCTTTTTGGGGCTGGCTACCCTGTCGTATAGCCTCTCGTTCTGGAATAGCATCGACTTTTGAACTCCGTCCCGCGCGATGCTTTGACGAGACGTTTACTCGTTTTTTTGCTCGACTTCAACTTCTTCATAATCTTCTTCCTCGTCTTCTTCGTTGTCATATTCGATTTCTTCATCGGGAATGCCTTCCACATGATTTACTCTTTTAAAAGGGGTAAACGGCGCTTTTGATTCTCTCGGCCGATTGTTGTTAAACTCCCTCTTTTTGCAGTCTTTAATAGTATGCCCGGGCAACTTACAATAATGGCATACGACGCCTGAGGAAGTGGACGGCCCTTGTACATTGGCCGTTGGAGAGCTTGAATTTGGTTTCGGTTTGAAACGATTTTGGGTTTTCTGTTCGTTAACAGTTGATGTTTTTTTATATAGGCTTTGCTGAATCCTCTCTTCTGAGACGGCCAGGTTCACAGCCTCATTTAGGTTTCTAGGTGCTCTGCACCTTACTATATTAGAAATACGGGGATGTAAACCCATGACGAAATGATGCATCGCGAGATCGTTCATGGCGGCGGTCCTGCCGCATATTTCACTTTTCTTTGTGGTTGACAGCGACACCTCCGTCAGGAGTTGAGAGAGGCAGGTTTCCACCCGCAGGGAATATTGGCTTACATTTTCGTTAGGACCCTGCTTGCTCTCTTGTAGGTCCATCAGTAAATGGGCATAATGCTTACGTTCACTGAATTGCGTTTTCAGGAACTCTTTAAGCTGTTCCCAGCTTGAAAATTCTTTAATAGAGCAGGCGACCTCGGCCTTGCCCTCTAATTGACTTAAAATATATTTAATTTAATTTATAACATAGTGTAACATAGTAAGCTTACCCTATACGTACCGTATCCGCTGAGGAATCCACCGAATGCCTCGTGCATTTCATATCTCTGTTTGGAATACCTAAAACAATACTAACCGACCAGGGTACCAACTTCACTGCAGATCTTTTTAAACAGACTTGCTCCTTCTTGAAAATTAAACAACTTTGGTCTTCTCCCTATCATCCCCAAACACAAGGAGCACTTGAGAGGAGCCACTCCACGTTGAAAGAATATCTCAAGTCATATGTTAATGAAAATCAAGATAATTGGCCCCGGTATGTGTACACAGCTATGCTGACATACAATACAGCCGTACATTGCACGACAAATTACACACCCTACGAATTGTTATTCGGACATAAACCATACATACCTAATTCCATTTTTGACGCCCCTGAAGACGTTACTTACCCTGAATATGTCCGCATCCTGCAACAAAGATTAAATTATTCACGCGAAAAGGCTATTGAAAACATACTTAAATCTAAAGGTATATCTAAAACTTATTATGATAGGAGAAGTGCACCTAAAGTGTATAAAGTCGGCGAATATGTTTATGTAAAGAACCATTTGCGACTTCGTAAAGCGCTATCCCCAGTGTGGAAAGGCCCTTACAAAATAGTTAAGATACATGGACACAATACGCTGTCAGTCCTTATCAACAGACGACATGTACGTCATCACTATGATGAAGTGAAACACGCAGAGGTTCCAAACCCTGAAACATAAAAAAAAACATTAATTAGTAATTAGTACTATAGGAATAATTATGATTAATTAGGATACATACATATATACGTATACCAATCAATACGTAAAATATAGATAAGCATGTTAGATACATAAACTAAATAAATAAAATATACTTACTTTAGAATAACTTACATTGTATTTATGGCAGGTTGGCGGCAACCGAAGTCGATGAGAAATTTGTTCACCCGATCACGTCCGGTTCTGGTGTCTATCTCGACTACCTAGGGAACCTTAGAATCAAGAACAGCCATCTTAACGTTATTTTGCCCATAGATGTCGCCCACATTTCACCTCATCTTGAGAACATTAACGCAGCATTAGGAACTATAAGATACTTGTGTCAACAATCAGAAGCTTTTAAGGCGACAGAATGCCATAATATTCTGGGACCGTTAACAACCCAATATTATGATGTTCAAAAACAATTTGAATCTATTTCTCACTTGGTTGACAACCGATCAAGGCGTGGAGCATGGATAGGCGGACTGGGAACTGTCGTCAAAACCATTTTTGGAAACCTAGATGAAAATGATGGCATTAAATTTGATGAAGCCATATCGTCGATTCGACATAACGAAAACAAATTAGTTTCATACATGAAAGAAAATATTTTGATAACGAAATCAGTAATAAATAATTATAACAAAACCCTACATAAAATCCAAATGAATGAAGCTACTTTAACAGAGGCTATCGACAAGCTTACAGTCCATTTTAGAAACTTAACTGTAATTAATAATGAGTTACATTTACAATCGGAATTTAATTTTGTATTTAACAGTCTAGAAACTTCCATACTTACTTTGTCCTTTCAATTGGAAGACATTATCAGCGCCATTACGCTCTGTAGTCAAAACATCCTGCATCCCGCCGTGATAGCGCCCATACAGCTGCACCGCGAGCTTGCCGATAACTATAGGCACCTGCCCAGTAACTTAGAGATACCTGTAAGTCTAGATTTAAGCAATGTACACGTAATTTTAAGGTTGTCTAAAACAATATGCTACTACTCAAGTAACAAAATAGTGTTTGTGTTACGCATACCCCTTGTATCTATCGAGAACTATATTTTATACCATAGCATTGGTCTGCCCATACCCTATAATGTAAGTAGACCCAGTAGTTTCAGTATTATTGTACCCAGTACAAAATACATAGCAATGACCAAGGACAAATCCCAGTATTGCAACCTGGACGATTTAGGTGCGTGTAATCTAGTGCCCCCTTCTAATTATATTTGCGACATCTCAAGTGTGTTTAACTCCGAAGTGAAACCAAGTTGCGAAAGCGAATTATTAACAAAAGTGATTAGTGGAATTCCGGAACAATGCGAAACAAAATTCATCTCTGGCCATCTAGACATATGGAATTACCTGTCAAACAACAAATGGATTTTTGTACAAACCGAACCCACTAAATTGTCTATTGATTGTATGAACAGAAACTTAGTCGAAGTAAATTTATTCGGAGTAGGTATAGTAACAATACCTAAATATTGTAAAGGTTACAGTAAAACGACGACACTTATACCAAAATTCCGTGACGAATTTAATATTACGTCACCATTATCAATGTTTAGATTTAATTTAATTAATGACACCTGTTGTAATATAAATAAATTCAAAAATGTTGTTAGTGATGTGTCTCCTACTCGGCTACTAAACATAGATTTAGATAATATGAATTCGGAAAGCAATCGGCTTTCTAAAATCCTCATCAATGTAGATAAATTATCAGAAGAACCGCATATTATAAGGTATGGGACACATTATTCTATTCTAATTATATGTGTTATTATTATTATAGTAGTTTACTTTATGTATAAACTTTATTGCCACTTTATTTTATGTAAACTTGGGAGTCGCCCGCGTAAATATTGTATTTCTAAACCAAAATCTGACGAACTCGAAGTTCCAAGGTCACAACCAGAACCTGAACTTGAAGTCATTGGCAACGAAGCGATACCTCTCCCCTCCATAAGAATCATTAAATAGGATATTAAATGTTAGTATTAAACTTTGGATTTTCCCCCAAAGTTTATCCTAAAGGGGGAGGTGTTATACCTAGGCTATGTACAGGCATGTGCTAAATAAGTAACTAATATGATGACACTGTAATTTTGAGTAGACACCGGCCATCTCTGTGCATCGCTCGGGGAGTCTGTCGCAAGCCGCTACACGGAACGGCCGCTCCCGGGTCCCGTCATTTTCTGTATTTTCCCGCGTTTAGAATAAAGTCCTTTTTTTAAAAAGGTGTTTGTACAATATATGATTCCTCAGCCGGCGAAGCGTGGATATGGGACTCTGGCCTCCGCAGGCTCGGGATGAGTATGGCTGAGAAGCCGATGACGGCGCCATGGCCGATTATGTTCAGAGAGACCGCTGCTGTCGCGAAGCACTGGAATATCAGAGAAGAATATCCATTTTAATATAATAAGTCAGCCTATTAGATCCCACTGCTGGGAAAAGGCCTCACCTCAACTATGAGGAGGAACGAGCTGTTATACCTAGGCTATGTACAGGCATGTGCTAAATAAGTAACTAATATGATGACACTGTAATTTTGAGTAGACATCGGCCATCTCTGTGCATCGCTCGGGGAGTCTGTCGCAAGCCGCTACACGGAACGGCCGCTCCCGGGTCCCGTCATTTTCTGTATTTTCCCGCGTTTAGAATAAAGTCCTTTTTTTAAAAAGGTGTTTCTTTGGGACCCGATAACATTGGTGGCAGCGGTGGGATCCGGAAAGATTCCTGTGCCGCGCCCGTCACGTTACTCTTGTGCTGTGTTCACGTGAAAAAGTGAAAGTTAAAGTGAAAGTTAAGGTATCGGAAGATATCAGTCATCTGTACGGCAGGAAAAGCCTGGCCGTACCCAAATCAGTGAACCCTGAGTGTGCGACTCCGTGGCCTTCAACCCGACCGGTTGGAAGGGCCATCATTCCCGCCACCATCTCGCTACCATCTCGCTACTACACCGCTACCAGTTCCAGTCCAGTTCCTGTTGGGTTATCCAAGGAGAAACCCAAATCATCAAGTCAAGACCAGAAAAATCGTGTTGTGCAACCTGTGGATCACCGTGTCGTCATCGCGCCGGTATGCAGCCGCTGCTCGCGCTGTCCTTTATCGCCGCCGCCTACGCGTTACAGTGAGTCCTTGGTCATTGTTTTAGTTATTTTAGCGATCCGCAGTCGTAATTTTAAAACCCTAAGTGAATTTTATATTTTTGTGTTATTTTATTGTATTCACGATAGTACTATCGTGGTGGTTTTATAAAGTTCTATTATGAGCAAGGTGGAAGAACCCATCTGTGTCGACATTCCGTCACTTGACCAAATTCCCAGTTCTCCTGCTCATTCTCCACGTATTACCCGATCTAAAGATAAAGCGCCCGCCATAATGTCGGAAATAGATTTGAATATTCTGCTTAAGTTCGTAAAACCGTACAACGGTAATAGAGAGACACTAAACTCTTTTATAGTCAATTGCAACAATGCTTTTGAAATGGCCTCTGAGGTACAGGCCCCCATATTATTTAAATGTAGTATAGGGTAAGCTACTGAAAACTTTGTGAGGTCATCTTGCAAGGTCAGAATATATTTTAGTTTGCCTGGGCCTGATTCGGGTAAGGGGCCTACTATGTCCAGGGCTACCCTTTGGAACGGGCTGGTAGAAGTAGTGGTAATTTGCATCGGTGCCCGATTGCATCTTCTGAGGGCTTTGTTGGTCTGGCACTGAGCACAAGACCTGACGTAATCTTCTATATCTGAGCGCATATTTTTCCAGAAGTATGTTTCCCGAACGCGTTTAAGCATCCGGTCAGATCCTAGGTGACCGGCTATTGGAATGTCATGATTCTCCTTCAGAATCCTAGGTATTTCTGATAATGTAGGATAAATTATTGTATTCTTGTAGATGTTTATTTTAATGCCAGTGTTATTAAATAAAAATAATAGTATACTGTAGATTTTCATGTATTGAAGTTTATCGAAAGGATTTTTAAAATCTGTAATAGCAATGTCTGAGAACTCAGGGATTGGCGGGTTACTAACGAGCTCATTTCGCAGATTCTGTAATGTCTTGTAAATGTCTTCATAAGTTTGATTATCAAAATGATGCACCTTCGTGAAAATAATAAAATACTTTTTATTATTGTCTTCAACTGTAATAAAAGAGTGTAGGGTTCTGAGCTGAGCAAGTGTTTCGCTGGATTCCGGCATTTTAGACAAGATGTCGTGGACGTGATGTTCTGACTCGTCGAGATCGATAGCTGCAGGGATTATAACGATTCTACTGGCTGCTTTGGATATGTCAAGATTGTGTTCTTGAATAGCAACATTTGAGATGAAGCCTTTGGATGACATTATCTGTAGGAACCTTGAATAATTTTCATTTGAGAGATCAGGCTCCGATGAGTCTTGTGATTGTAATGGATCAATAGGAGTTTCTCTTATTGTCGAGGGTTGTGGGGATCCCAAATCATTTCCATAGAAGAAGTTTGGATCCGAAGAGTCTCGTGGCTGTGAAGTGTCACCAAATGTTTGATGAGATGTTGAAGGTTGCGGGGATACAAATTGGTTTTCGTTCAGGATACCGGAGCTTAGTGGATCTGGTAGCCCTGCCGGATCAACCGGTACTTGGTGTGATGTCGAAGATTGGGGAGATCCTGCGTGGTTTTCACTGGGTGAATTGGGTCCTAGTGGGTCTTGCTGGGGGCTGTATGGATTTGGTATCGAATCGTCATTATCTAAGAGGCCAATTGAAGGCAAATCGTTGCTGTTAGTTCCTACGCTGGATGGTATTTGAAGGTCTCCCAATGTTAAAGGACTAAATGGAGGTGAGTCTTGGCTGTTTTCAGCATTTTCATCTATTGCGGGAATCGTAGCGTCTTGTTCATCTACACGTGATTGATTAGTATCTTCTTGAATGGGATTTACTGGGAAGCGTGACAGGGCATCTGCGTTTGAATTTATTTTCCCTTTCTTATATTCGATGTCATATTCGAATTCTTCTAATTTGAGACGCCATCTCACGAGGCGTGAGCCAGGATCTTTACAGTTGAAAAGCCACTGGAGGGGTTTGTGATCTGTTATAATTTTGAAACGGTTGCCGTACAAATACGGCCGAAAGGTTTTTGTACCGAAAACGATTGCAAGACATTCTTTTTCGGTAACGCTGTAGTTGTTCTCGGCTTTGTTCAAGGTCCGAGAGGCAAACGCTATAGGGCGATCTTGTCCAACTGGTCCCTGAGACAGGATAGCTGATATAGCATAACTCGATGCGTCACATGTTAAAAGGAATGGTTTCGTGAAATCTGGGTATGCTAGAACTGGGGCTGTGACGAGTTTATTTTTTAATGTTTCAAATGACAATTGTTGTTCGTTTTTCCAGCTGAACGGGACATCCTTTTTTAAAAGAGATGTGAGGGATTTTGCATGTTTTGAAAAATCAGGTATAAAGCGTCTGTAATAGGACACTAGTCCCAGGAAAGACTTTATGTCTTTTGGAGATTTGGGTGTTGGGAAGTCAGTGACAGCTCTGACCTTCTCGGGATTAGGTTTGACACCTTCTTTCCCAATTATATGGCCTAAGTAGGTTACCTCCTTACGAAGAAACTCACACTTTTCAGGTTGCAGTTTGAGATTGAAGTCGCGGAGTCGATCAAACACGGTTCTGAGGTTTTCAATGTGGGAAAACAGATCAAATGAGTAAATCACTATATCATCTAGGTACACAAAACATCGCGAGCCCTGAAGCCCTGATAGGCAGGTGTTCATTAATTTCTGAAAGGTTGATGGCGCATTTTTGAGACCAAACGGCATTCTATTGAATTGGTAATGTCCTTGAGGTACGGAAAAGGCGGTTTTCGGCGCGTCTTCAGGTTTTATTAATATTTGGTGAAACCCTGATATTAAATCAAGGGTTGAAAAATATTTGCTATTACCCAATTGGTCGAGAATTTCAGAAATTTGGGGAATCGGATAAGTTTCGCCGATTGTCACGTCGTTCAGTTTTCTATAATCTATTACGATTCGCCATTTCCGTTGCCCTTGAGAATCAAGTTTTTTAGGTACAACCCATATGGGTGAACTCCAGGGGGATGAAGAGGGTTCTATTATGTTTTGGTCAAGCATGTTCTTGATTTGAGTCGAAACTTCCTTTTTATGGCACTCAGGGAAACGATACGATTTTGTGTGAATGGGGACTTCAGTATTGGTTTTAATTTCGTGGTGTAGCGCATTTGTGAAGGATAGTTGATCATCGGGTAAGTGGAAAATATCGGAGTACTTGGAGCAGAGGTCTGTAAGTGCCTCGGATTCTTCTTTATTTAGGTGAGCGGTTCGCAAGAGGCTAAGGACTTCACGAGTTCGATCAGAAACAGTTATTGAATTATTGGAAGAGCTCTGAAAAGCACAGCGATGTATTGGTTCAAGATTAAGTTTAAGGTTGGTACTCACATTTGCTGGTTTTTCTGAAATATTAGCAATGGTCAAAGTTACGCGATTATTTTCTTTAACTTTTGTTAGACAATTGGCAATTAACAAAGACTCGGATAAATGCTGATCAATAATTACGCCTTCTCCTAACTCGGGATTCTGTACTGTACATTCAATTACTGTTTCAGTACGAGGGGGAATGATATAGAAGGGTTCGCAAAAATGGAGTTTTATTTTCTCTTTGAAGATTTTGATAGTGTCTGTTGTATAATCAATATTACAGTTAAATGCAGCTAGAAAGTCCGAACCGATAATGCCATCATAAGGTAAGTGAATATCTTTGACAACATGGAATTTATGTGAGACCTGCTTACCTTTTCCTGGTTTAAATTTTAAGTCGAAATGGCCAAGAGTGCGAGTCGTTTCTTCTCCTGGATCAATTCCTTTGAGGTTTACGAACTCCTTCTTTATGATAGGGTTCTTTGTAATCGAAGTTTGTTTTAATAGGCTTACTGCGGATCCAGAGTCCACAAGTAATGTAAGTGGCAAGTATGAAACTTGAGTATCGACCACGACGTGAGGTAGCATCCGTTTGGATGTATCAATATTTATCTCGTAAATGAGAGACTTCGAAGATTCAAGACCCTTAGGACGAGCACTTCCGTTTTGGGGCTGGTTACCCTGTTGTATAGTGTCGCGGGTAGGAGATTTGGAATATTTAGGACCCTTATGACGAGCACTTCCATTTTGGGGCTGGTTACCCTGTTGTATAGTGTCGTGGGTAGGAGATTTGGAATATTTAGGACCCTTATGACGAGCACTTCCATTTTGGGGCTGGTTACCCTGTTGTATAGTGTCGTGGGTGATAGTTCGAGGACTTCCATTTTGGGGCTGGCTACCCTGTTGTGTAGTCTCTCGGATTTGAACACGAGGGCTTCCTTTTTGGGGCTGGCTACCCTGTCGTATAGCCTCTCGTTCTGGAATAGCATCGACTTTTGAACTCCGTCCCGCGCGATGCTTTGACGAGACGTTTACTCGTTTTTTTGCTCGACTTCAACTTCTTCATAATCTTCTTCCTCGTCTTCTTCGTTGTCATATTCGATTTCTTCATCGGGAATGCCTTCCACATGATTTACTCTTTTAAAAGGGGTAAACGGCGCTTTTGATTCTCTCGGCCGATTGTTGTTAAACTCCCTCTTTTTGCAGTCTTTAATAGTATGCCCGGGAAACTTACAATAATGGCATACGACGCCTGAGGAAGTGGACGGCCCTTGTACATTGGCCGTTGGAGAGCTTGAATTTGGTTTCAGTTTGAAACGATTTTGGGTTTTCTGTTCGTTAACAGTTGATGTTTTTTTATATAGGCTTTGCTGAATCCTCTCTTCTGAGACGGCCAGGTTTACAGCCTCATTTAGGTTTCTAGGTGCTCTGCACCTTACTATATTAGAAATACGGGGATGTAAACCCATGACGAAATGATGCATCGCGAGATCGTTCATGGCGGCGGTCCTGCCGCATATTTCACTTTTCTTTGTGGTTGACAGCGACACCTCCGTCAGGAGTTGAGAGAGGCAGGTTTCCACCCGCAGGGAATATTGGCTTACATTTTCGTTAGGACCCTGCTTGCTCTCTTGTAGGTCCATCAATAAATGGGCATAATGCTTACGTTCACTGAATTGCGTTTTCAGGAACTCTTTAAGCTGTTCCCAGCTTGAAAATTCTTTAATAGAGCAGGCGACCTCGGCCTTGCCCTCTAATTGACTTAAAATATATTTAAATAATATGGGGGCCTGTACCTCAGAGGCCATTTCAAAAGCATTGTTGCAATTGACTATAAAAGAGTTTAGTGTCTCTCTATTACCGTTGTACGGTTTTACGAACTTAAGCAGAATATTCAAATCTATTTCCGACATTATGGCGGGCGCTTTATCTTTAGGTCGGGTAATACGTGGAGAATGAGCAGGAGAACTGGGAATTTGGTCAAATGACGGAATGTCGACACAGATGGGTTCTTCCACCTTGCTCATAATAGGACTTTATAAAACCACCACGATAGTACTATCGTGAATACAATAAAAAACACAAAAATATAAAATTCACTTAGGGTTTTAAAATTACGACTGCGGATCGCTAAAATAACTAAAACAATGACCAAGGACTCACTGTAACGCGTAGGCGGCGGCGATAAAGGACAGCGCGAGCAGCGGCTGTATACCGGCGCGATGACGACACGGTGATCCACAGGTTGCACAACACGATTTTTCTGGTCTTGACTTGATGATTTGGGTTTCTTCTTGGATAACCCAACAGGAACTGGATTGGAACTGGTAGCGGTGTAGTAGCGAGATGGTAGCGAGATGGTGGCGGGAATGATGGCCCTTCCAACCGGTCGGGTTGAAGGCCACGGAGTCGCACACTCAGGGTTCACTGATTTGGGTACGGCCAGGCTTTTCCTGCCGTACAGATGACTGATATCTTCCGATACCTTAACTTTCACTTTAACTTTCACTTTTTCACGTGAACACAGCACAAGAGTAACGTGACGGGCGCGGCACAGGAATCTTTCCGGATCCCACCGCTGCCACCAATGTTATCGGGTCCCAAAGAAACACCTTTTTAAAAAAAGGACTTTATTCTAAACGCGGGAAAATACAGAAAATGACGGGACCCGGGAGCGGCCGTTCCGTGTAGCGGCTTGCGACAGACTCCCCGAGCGATGCACAGAGATGGCCGATGTCTACTCAAAATTACAGTGTCATCATATTAGTTACTTATTTAGCACATGCCTGTACATAGCCTAGGTATAACATAGTGTAACATAGTGCTAAATAAGTAATTAATATGATGACACTGTAATTTTGAGTAGACATCGGCCATCTCTGTGCATCGCTCGGGGAGTCTGTCGCAAGCCGCTACACGGAACGGCCGCTCCCGGGTCCCGTCATTTTCTGTATTTTCCCGCGTTTAGAATAAAGTCCTTTTTTTAAAAAGGTGTTTCTTTGGGACCCGATAACATTGGTGGCAGCGGTGGGATCCGGAAAGATTCCTGTGCCGCGCCCGTCACGTTACTCTTGTGCTGTGTTCACGTGAAAAAGTGAAAGTTAAAGTGAAAGTTAAGGTATCGGAAGATATCAGTCATCTGTACGGCAGGAAAAGCCTGGCCGTACCCAAATCAGTGAACCCTGAGTGTGCGACTCCGTGGCCTTCAACCCGACCGGTTGGAAGGGCCATCATTCCCGCCACCATCTCATCTCGCTACCATCTCGCTACTACACCGCTACCAGTTCCAGTCCAGTTCCTGTTGGGTTATCCAAGGAGAAACCCAAATCATCAAGTCAAGACCAGAAAAATCGTGTTGTGCAACTTGTGGATCACCGTGTCGTCATCGCGCCGGTATGCAGCCGCTGCTCGCGCTGTCCTTTATCGCCGCCGCCTACGCGTTACAGTGAGTCCTTGGTCATTGTTTTAGTTATTTTAGCGATCCGCAGTCGTAATTTTAAAACCCTAAGTGAATTTTATATTTTTGTGTTATTTTATTGTATTCACGATAGTACTATCGTGGTGGTTTTATAAAGTTCTATTATGAGCAAGGTGGAAGAACCCATCTGTGTCGACATTCCGTCATTTGACCAAATTCCCAGTTCTCCTGCTCATTCTCCACGTATTACCCGATCTAAAGATAAAGCGCCCGCCATAATGTCGGAAATAGATTTGAATATTCTGCTTAAGTTCGTAAAACCGTACAACGGTAATAGAGAGACACTAAACTCTTTTATAGTCAATTGCAACAATGCTTTTGAAATGGCCTCTGAGGTACAGGCCCCCATATTATTTAAATATATTTTAAGTCAATTAGAGGGCAAGGCTGAGGTCGCCTGCTCTATTAAAGAATTTTCAAGCTGGGAACAGCTTAAAGAGTTCCTGAAAACGCAATTCAGTGAACGTAAGCATTATGCCCATTTATTGATGGACCTACAAGAGAGCAAGCAGGGTCCTAACGAAAATGTTAGCCAATATTCCCTGCGGGTGGAAACCTGCCTCTCTCAACTCCTGACGGAGGTGTCGCTGTCAACCACAAAGAAAAGTGAAATATGCGGCAGGACCGCCGCCATGAACGATCTCGCGATGCATCATTTCGTCATGGGTTTACATCCCCGTATTTCTAATATAGTAAGGTGCAGAGCACCTAGAAACCTAAATGAGGCTGTGAACCTGGCCGTCTCAGAAGAGAGGATTCAGCAAAGCCTATATAAAAAAACATCAACTGTTAACGAACAGAAAACCCAAAATCGTTTCAAACCGAAACCAAATTCAAGCTCTCCAACGGCCAATGTACAAGGGCCGTCCACTTCCTCAGGCGTCGTATGCCATTATTGTAAGTTGCCCGGGCATACTATTAAAGACTGCAAAAAGAGGGAGTTTAACAACAATCGGCCGAGAGAATCAAAAGCGCCGTTTACCCCTTTTAAAAGAGTAAATCATGTGGAAGGCATTCCCGATGAAGAAATCGAATATGACAACGAAGAAGACGAGGAAGAAGATTATGAAGAAGTTGAAGTCGAGCAAAAAAACGAGTAAACGTCTCGTCAAAGCATCGCGCGGGACGGAGTTCAAAAGTCGATGCTATTCCAGAACGAGAGGCTATACGACAGGGTAGCCAGCCCCAAAAAGGAAGCCCTCGTGTTCAAATCCGAGAGACTACACAACAGGGTAGCCAGCCCCAAAATGGAAGTCCTCGAACTATCACCCACGACACTATACAACAGGGTAACCAGCCCCAAAATGGAAGTGCTCGTCATAAGGGTCCTAAATATTCCAAATCTCCTACCCACGACACTATACAACAGGGTAACCAGCCCCAAAATGGAAGTGCTCGTCATAAGGGTCCTAAATATTCCAAATCCCCTACCCGCGACACTATACAACAGGGTAACCAGCCCCAAAACGGAAGTGCTCGTCCTAAGGGTCTTGAATCTTCGAAGTCTCTCATTTACGAGATAAATATTGATACATCCAAACGGATGCTACCTCACGTCGTGGTCGATACTCAAGTTTCAGACTTGCCACTTACATTACTTGTGGACTCTGGATCCGCAGTAAGCCTATTAAAACAAACTTCGATTACAAAGATCCCTATCATAAAGAAGGAGTTCGTAAACCTCAAAGGAATTGATCCAGGAGAAGAAACGACTCGCACTCTTGGGCATTTCGACTTAAAATTTAAACCAGGAAAAGGTAAGCAGGTCTCACATAAATTCCATGTTGTCAAAGATATTCACTTACCTTATGATGGCATTATCGGTTCGGACTTTCTAGCTGCATTTAACTGTAATATTGATTATACAACAGACACTATCAAAATCTTCAAAGAGAAAATAAAACTCCATTTTTGCGAACCCTTCTATATCATTCCCCCTCGTACTGAAACAGTAATTGAATGTACAGTACAGAATCCCGAGTTAGGAGAAGGCGTAATTATTGATCAGCATTTATCCGAGTCTTTGTTAATTGCCAATTGTCTAACAAAAGTTAAAGAAAATAATCGCGTAACTTTGACCATTGCTAATATTTCAGAAAAACCAGCAAATGTGAGTACCAACCTTAAACTTAATCTTGAACCAATATATCGCTGTGCTTTTCAGAGCTCTTCCAATAATTCAATAACTGTTTCTGATCGAACTCGTGAAGTCCTTAGCCTCTTGCGAACCGCTCACCTAAATAAAGAAGAATCCGAGGCACTTACAGACCTCTGCTCCAAGTACTCCGATATTTTCCACTTACCCGATGATCAACTATCCTTCACAAATGCGCTACACCACGAAATTAAAACCAACACTGAAGTCCCCATTCACACAAAATCGTATCGTTTCCCTGAGTGCCATAAAAAGGAAGTTTCGACTCAAATCAAGAACATGCTTAACCAAAACATAATAGAACCCTCTTCATCCCCCTGGAGTTCACCCATATGGGTTGTACCTAAAAAACTTGATTCTCAAGGGCAACGGAAATGGCGAATCGTAATAGATTATAGAAAACTGAACGACGTGACAATCGGCGAAACTTATCCGATTCCCCAAATTTCTGAAATTCTCGACCAATTGGGTAATAGCAAATATTTTTCAACCCTTGATTTAATATCAGGGTTTCATCAAATATTAATAAAACCTGAAGACGCGCCGAAAACCGCCTTTTCCGTACCTCAAGGACATTACCAATTCAATAGAATGCCGTTTGGTCTCAAAAATGCGCCATCAACCTTTCAGAAATTAATGAACACCTGCCTATCAGGGCTTCAGGGCTCGCGATGTTTTGTGTACCTAGATGATATAGTGATTTACTCATTTGATCTGTTTTCCCACATTGAAAACCTCAGAACCGTGTTTGATCGACTCCGCGACTTCAATCTCAAACTGCAACCTGAAAAGTGTGAGTTTCTTCGTAAGGAGGTAACCTACTTAGGCCATATAATTGGGAAAGAAGGTGTCAAACCTAATCCTGAGAAGGTCAGAGCTGTCACTGACTTCCCAACACCCAAATCTCCAAAAGACATAAAGTCTTTCCTGGGACTAGTGTCCTATTACAGACGCTTTATATCTGATTTTTCAAAACATGCAAAATCCCTCACATCTCTTTTAAAAAAGGATGTCCCGTTCAGCTGGAAAAACGAACAACAATTGTCATTTGAAACATTAAAAAATAAACTCGTCACAGCCCCAGTTCTAGCATACCCAGATTTCACGAAACCATTCCTTTTAACATGTGACGCATCGAATTATGCTATATCAGCTATCCTGTCTCAGGGACCAGTTGGACAAGATCGCCCTATAGCGTTTGCCTCTCGGACCTTGAACAAAGCCGAGAACAACTACAGCGTTACCGAAAAAGAATGTCTTGCAATCGTTTTCGGTACAAAAACCTTTCGGCCGTACTTGTACGGCAACCGTTTCAAAATTATAACAGATCACAAACCCCTCCAGTGGCTTTTCAACTGTAAAGATCCTGGCTCACGCCTCGTGAGATGGCGTCTCAAATTAGAAGAATTCGAATATGACATCGAATATAAGAAAGGGAAAATAAATTCAAACGCAGATGCCCTGTCACGCTTCCCAGTAAATCCCATTCAAGAAGATACTAATCAATCACGTGTAGATGAACAAGACGCTACGATTCCCGCAATAGATGAAAATGCTGAAAACAGCCAAGACTCACCTCCATTCAGTCCTTTAACATTGGGAGACCTTCAAATACCATCCAGCGTAGGAACTAACAGCAACGATTTGCCTTCAATTGGCCTCTTAGATAATGACGATTCGATACCAAATCCATACAGCCCCCAGCAAAACCCACTAGGACCCAATTCACCCAGTGAAAACCACGCAGGATCTCCCCAATCTTCGACATCACACCAAGTACCGGTTGATCCGGCAGATCAACCAGATCCACTAAGCTCCGGTATCCTGAACGAAAACCAATCTGTATCCCCGCAACCTTCAACATCTCACCAAACATTTGGTGACACTTCACAGCCACGAGACTCTTCGGATCCAAACTTCTTCTATGGAAATGATTCGGGATCCCCACAACCCTCGACAACAAGAGAAACTCCTATTGATCCATTACAATCACAAGACTCATCGGAGCCTGATCTCTCAAATGAAAATTATTCAAGGTTCCTACAGATAATGTCATCCAAAGGCTTCGTCTCAAATGTTGCTATTCAAGAACACAATCTTGACATATCCAAAGCAGCCAGTAGAATCGTTATAATCCCTGCAGCTATCGATCTCGACGAGTCAGAACATCACGTCCACGACATCTTGTCTAAAATTCCGGATTCCAGCGAAACACTTGCTCAGCTCAGAACCCTACACTCTTTTATTACAGTTGAAGACAATAATAAAAAGTATTTTATTATTTTCACGAAGGTGCATCATTTTGATAATCAAACTTATGAAGACATTTACAAGACATTACAGAATCTGCGAAATGAGCTCGTTAGTAACCCGCCAATCCCTGAGTTCTCAGACATTGCTATTACAGATTTTAAAAATCCTTTCGATAAACTTCAATACATGAAAATCTACAGTATACTATTATTTTTATTTAATAACACTGGCATTAAAATAAACATCTACAAGAATACAATAATTTATCCTACATTATCAGAAATACCTAGGATTCTGAAGGAGAATCATGACATTCCAATAGCCGGTCACCTAGGATCTGACCGGATGCTTAAACGCGTTCGGGAAACATACTTCTGGAAAAACATGCGCTCAGATATAGAAGATTACGTCAGGTCTTGTGCTCAGTGCCAGACCAACAAAGCCCTCAGAAGATGCAATCGGGCACCGATGCAAATTACCACTACTTCTACCAGCCCGTTCCAAAGGGTAGCCCTGGACATAGTAGGCCCCTTACCCGAATCAGGCCCAGGCAAACTAAAATATATTCTGACCTTGCAAGATGACCTCACAAAGTTTTCAGTAGCTTACCCTATACGTACCGTATCCGCTGAGGAATCCACCGAATGCCTCGTGCATTTCATATCTCTGTTTGGAATACCTAAAACAATACTCACCGACCAGGGTACCAACTTCACTGCAGATCTTTTTAAACAGACTTGCTCCTTCTTGAAAATAAAACAACTTTGGTCTTCTCCCTATCATCCCCAAACACAAGGAGCACTTGAGAGGAGCCACTCCACGTTAAAAGAATATCTCAAGTCATATGTTAATGAAAATCAAGATAATTGGCCCCGGTATGTGTACACAGCTATGCTGACATACAATACAGCCGTACATTGCACGACAAATTACACACCCTACGAATTGTTATTCGGACATAAACCATACATACCTAATTCCATTTTTGACGCCCCTGAAGACGTTACTTACCCTGAATATGTCCGCATCCTGCAACAAAGATTAAATTATTCACGCGAAAAGGCTATTGAAAACATACTTAAATCTAAAGGTATATCTAAAACTTATTATGATAAGAGAAGTGCACCTAAAGTGTATAAAGTCGGCGAATATGTTTATGTAAAGAACCATTTGCGACTTCGTAAAGCGCTATCCCCAGTGTGGAAAGGCCCTTACAAAATAGTTAAGATACATGGACACAATACGCTGTCAGTCCTTATCAACAGACGACATGTACGTCATCACTATGATGAAGTGAAACACGCAGAGGTTCCAAACCCTGAAACATAAAAAAAAAACATTAATTAGTAATTAGTACTATAGGAATAGTTAAGATTAATTAGGATACATACATATATACGTATACCAATCAATACGTAAAATATAGATAAGCATGTTAGATACATAAACTAAATAAATAAAATATACTTACTTTAGAATAACTTACATTGTATTTATGGCAGGTTGGCGGCAACCGAAGTCGATGAGAAATTTGTTCACCCGATCACGTCCGGTTCTGGTGTCTATCTCGACTACCTAGGGAACCTTAGAATCAAGAACAGCCATCTTAACGTTATTTTGCCCATAGATGTCGCCCACATTTCACCTCATCTTGAGAACATTAACGCAGCATTAGGAACTATAAGATACTTGTGTCAACAATCAGAAGCTTTTAAGGCGACAGAATGCCATAATATTCTGGGACCGTTAACAACCCAATATTATGATGTTCAAAAACAATTTGAATCTATTTCTCACTTGGTTGACAACCGATCAAGGCGTGGAGCATGGATAGGCGGACTGGGAACTGTCGTCAAAACCATTTTTGGAAACCTAGATGAAAATGATGGCATTAAATTTGATGAAGCCATATCGTCGATTCGACATAACGAAAACAAATTAGTTTCATACATGAAAGAAAATATTTTGATAACGAAATCAGTAATAAATAATTATAACAAAACCCTACATAAAATCCAAATGAATGAAGCTACTTTAACAGAGGCTATCGACAAGCTTACAGTCCATTTTAGAAACTTAACTGTAATTAATAATGAGTTACATTTACAATCGGAATTTAATTTTGTATTTAACAGTCTAGAAACTTCCATACTTACTTTGTCCTTTCAATTGGAAGACATTATCAGCGCCATTACGCTCTGTAGTCAAAACATCCTGCATCCCGCCGTGATAGCGCCCATACAGCTGCACCGCGAGCTTGCCGATAACTATAGGCACCTGCCCAGTAACTTAGAGATACCTGTAAGTCTAGATTTAAGCAATGTACACGTAATTTTAAGGTTGTCTAAAACAATATGCTACTACTCAAGTAACAAAATAGTGTTTGTGTTACGCATACCCCTTGTATCTATCGAGAACTATATTTTATACCATAGCATTGGTCTGCCCATACCCTATAATGTAAGTAGACCCAGTAGTTTCAGTATTATTGTACCCAGTACAAAATACATAGCAATGACCAAGGACAAATCCCAGTATTGCAACCTGGACGATTTAGGTGCGTGTGATCTAGTGCCCCTTTCTAATTATATTTGCGACGTCTCAAGTGTGTTTAACTCCGAAGTGAAACCAAGTTGCGAAAGCGAATTATTAACAAAAGTGATTAGTGGAATTCCGGAACAATGCGAAACAAAATTCATCTCTGGCCATCTAGACATATGGAATTACCTGTCAAACAACAAATGGATTTTTGTACAAACCGAACCTACTAAATTGTCTATTGATTGTATGAACAGAAACTTAGTCGAAGTAAATTTATTCGGAGTAGGTATAGTAACAATACCTAAATATTGTAAAGGTTACAGTAAAACGACGACACTTATACCAAAATTCCGTGACGAATTTAATATTACGTCACCATTATCAATGTTTAGATTTAATTTAATTAATGACACCTGTTGTAATATAAATAAATTCAAAAATGTTGTTAGTGATGTGTCTCCTACTCGGCTACTAAACATAGATTTAGATAATATGAATTCGGAAAGCAATCGGCTCTCTAAAATCCTTATCAATGTAGATAAATTATCAGAAGAACCGCATATTATAAGGTATGGGACACATTATTCTATTCTAATTATATGTGTTATTATTATTATAGTAGTTTACTTTATGTATAAACTTTATTGCTACTTTATTTTATGTAAACTTGGGAGTCGCCCGCGTAAATATTGTATTTCTAAACCAAAATCTGACGAACTCGAAGTTCCAAGGTCACAACCAGAACCTGAACTTGAAGTCATTGGCAACGAAGCGATACCTCTCCCCTCCATAAGAATCATTAAATAGGATATTAAATGTTAGTATTAAACTTTGGATTTTCCCCCAAAGTTTATCCTAAAGGGGGAGGTGTTATACCTAGGCTATGTACAGGCATGTGCTAAATAAGTAATTAATATGATGACACTGTAATTTTGAGTAGACATCGGCCATCTCTGTGCATCGCTCGGGGAGTCTGTCGCAAGCCGCTACACGGAACGGCCGCTCCCGGGTCCCGTCATTTTCTGTATTTTCCCGCGTTTAGAATAAAGTCCTTTTTTTAAAAAGGTGTTTCTTTGGGACCCGATAACATTGGTGGCAGCGGTGGGATCCGGAAAGATTCCTGTGCCGCGCCCGTCACGTTACTCTTGTGCTGTGTTCACGTGAAAAAGTGAAAGTTAAAGTGAAAGTTAAGGTATCGGAAGATATCAGTCATCTGTACGGCAGGAAAAGCCTGGCCGTACCCAAATCAGTGAACCCTGAGTGTGCGACTCCGTGGCCTTCAACCCGACCGGTTGGAAGGGCCATCATTCCCGCCACCATCTCATCTCGCTACCATCTCGCTACTACACCGCTACCAGTTCCAGTCCAGTTCCTGTTGGGTTATCCAAGGAGAAACCCAAATCATCAAGTCAAGACCAGAAAAATCGTGTTGTGCAACTTGTGGATCACCGTGTCGTCATCGCGCCGGTATGCAGCCGCTGCTCGCGCTGTCCTTTATCGCCGCCGCCTACGCGTTACAGTGAGTCCTTGGTCATTGTTTTAGTTATTTTAGCGATCCGCAGTCGTAATTTTAAAACCCTAAGTGAATTTTATATTTTTGTGTTATTTTATTGTATTCACGATAGTACTATCGTGGTGGTTTTATAAAGTTCTATTATGAGCAAGGTGGAAGAACCCATCTGTGTCGACATTCCGTCATTTGACCAAATTCCCAGTTCTCCTGCTCATTCTCCACGTATTACCCGATCTAAAGATAAAGCGCCCGCCATAATGTCGGAAATAGATTTGAATATTCTGCTTAAGTTCGTAAAACCGTACAACGGTAATAGAGAGACACTAAACTCTTTTATAGTCAATTGCAACAATGCTTTTGAAATGGCCTCTGAGGTACAGGCCCCCATATTATTTAAATATATTTTAAGTCAATTAGAGGGCAAGGCTGAGGTCGCCTGCTCTATTAAAGAATTTTCAAGCTGGGAACAGCTTAAAGAGTTCCTGAAAACGCAATTCAGTGAACGTAAGCATTATGCCCATTTATTGATGGACCTACAAGAGAGCAAGCAGGGTCCTAACGAAAATGTTAGCCAATATTCCCTGCGGGTGGAAACCTGCCTCTCTCAACTCCTGACGGAGGTGTCGCTGTCAACCACAAAGAAAAGTGAAATATGCGGCAGGACCGCCGCCATGAACGATCTCGCGATGCATCATTTCGTCATGGGTTTACATCCCCGTATTTCTAATATAGTAAGGTGCAGAGCACCTAGAAACCTAAATGAGGCTGTGAACCTGGCCGTCTCAGAAGAGAGGATTCAGCAAAGCCTATATAAAAAAACATCAACTGTTAACGAACAGAAAACCCAAAATCGTTTCAAACCGAAACCAAATTCAAGCTCTCCAACGGCCAATGTACAAGGGCCGTCCACTTCCTCAGGCGTCGTATGCCATTATTGTAAGTTGCCCGGGCATACTATTAAAGACTGCAAAAAGAGGGAGTTTAACAACAATCGGCCGAGAGAATCAAAAGCGCCGTTTACCCCTTTTAAAAGAGTAAATCATGTGGAAGGCATTCCCGATGAAGAAATCGAATATGACAACGAAGAAGACGAGGAAGAAGATTATGAAGAAGTTGAAGTCGAGCAAAAAAACGAGTAAACGTCTCGTCAAAGCATCGCGCGGGACGGAGTTCAAAAGTCGATGCTATTCCAGAACGAGAGGCTATACGACAGGGTAGCCAGCCCCAAAAAGGAAGCCCTCGTGTTCAAATCCGAGAGACTACACAACAGGGTAGCCAGCCCCAAAATGGAAGTCCTCGAACTATCACCCACGACACTATACAACAGGGTAACCAGCCCCAAAATGGAAGTGCTCGTCATAAGGGTCCTAAATATTCCAAATCTCCTACCCACGACACTATACAACAGGGTAACCAGCCCCAAAATGGAAGTGCTCGTCATAAGGGTCCTAAATATTCCAAATCCCCTACCCGCGACACTATACAACAGGGTAACCAGCCCCAAAACGGAAGTGCTCGTCCTAAGGGTCTTGAATCTTCGAAGTCTCTCATTTACGAGATAAATATTGATACATCCAAACGGATGCTACCTCACGTCGTGGTCGATACTCAAGTTTCAGACTTGCCACTTACATTACTTGTGGACTCTGGATCCGCAGTAAGCCTATTAAAACAAACTTCGATTACAAAGATCCCTATCATAAAGAAGGAGTTCGTAAACCTCAAAGGAATTGATCCAGGAGAAGAAACGACTCGCACTCTTGGGCATTTCGACTTAAAATTTAAACCAGGAAAAGGTAAGCAGGTCTCACATAAATTCCATGTTGTCAAAGATATTCACTTACCTTATGATGGCATTATCGGTTCGGACTTTCTAGCTGCATTTAACTGTAATATTGATTATACAACAGACACTATCAAAATCTTCAAAGAGAAAATAAAACTCCATTTTTGCGAACCCTTCTATATCATTCCCCCTCGTACTGAAACAGTAATTGAATGTACAGTACAGAATCCCGAGTTAGGAGAAGGCGTAATTATTGATCAGCATTTATCCGAGTCTTTGTTAATTGCCAATTGTCTAACAAAAGTTAAAGAAAATAATCGCGTAACTTTGACCATTGCTAATATTTCAGAAAAACCAGCAAATGTGAGTACCAACCTTAAACTTAATCTTGAACCAATACATCGCTGTGCTTTTCAGAGCTCTTCCAATAATTCAATAACTGTTTCTGATCGAACTCGTGAAGTCCTTAGCCTCTTGCGAACCGCTCACCTAAATAAAGAAGAATCCGAGGCACTTACAGACCTCTGCTCCAAGTACTCCGATATTTTCCACTTACCCGATGATCAACTATCCTTCACAAATGCGCTACACCACGAAATTAAAACCAACACTGAAGTCCCCATTCACACAAAATCGTATCGTTTCCCTGAGTGCCATAAAAAGGAAGTTTCGACTCAAATCAAGAACATGCTTAACCAAAACATAATAGAACCCTCTTCATCCCCCTGGAGTTCACCCATATGGGTTGTACCTAAAAAACTTGATTCTCAAGGGCAACGGAAATGGCGAATCGTAATAGATTATAGAAAACTGAACGACGTGACAATCGGCGAAACTTATCCGATTCCCCAAATTTCTGAAATTCTCGACCAATTGGGTAATAGCAAATATTTTTCAACCCTTGATTTAATATCAGGGTTTCATCAAATATTAATAAAACCTGAAGACGCGCCGAAAACCGCCTTTTCCGTACCTCAAGGACATTACCAATTCAATAGAATGCCGTTTGGTCTCAAAAATGCGCCATCAACCTTTCAGAAATTAATGAACACCTGCCTATCAGGGCTTCAGGGCTCGCGATGTTTTGTGTACCTAGATGATATAGTGATTTACTCATTTGATCTGTTTTCCCACATTGAAAACCTCAGAACCGTGTTTGATCGACTCCGCGACTTCAATCTCAAACTGCAACCTGAAAAGTGTGAGTTTCTTCGTAAGGAGGTAACCTACTTAGGCCATATAATTGGGAAAGAAGGTGTCAAACCTAATCCTGAGAAGGTCAGAGCTGTCACTGACTTCCCAACACCCAAATCTCCAAAAGACATAAAGTCTTTCCTGGGACTAGTGTCCTATTACAGACGCTTTATATCTGATTTTTCAAAACATGCAAAATCCCTCACATCTCTTTTAAAAAAGGATGTCCCGTTCAGCTGGAAAAACGAACAACAATTGTCATTTGAAACATTAAAAAATAAACTCGTCACAGCCCCAGTTCTAGCATACCCAGATTTCACGAAACCATTCCTTTTAACATGTGACGCATCGAATTATGCTATATCAGCTATCCTGTCTCAGGGACCAGTTGGACAAGATCGCCCTATAGCGTTTGCCTCTCGGACCTTGAACAAAGCCGAGAACAACTACAGCGTTACCGAAAAAGAATGTCTTGCAATCGTTTTCGGTACAAAAACCTTTCGGCCGTACTTGTACGGCAACCGTTTCAAAATTATAACAGATCACAAACCCCTCCAGTGGCTTTTCAACTGTAAAGATCCTGGCTCACGCCTCGTGAGATGGCGTCTCAAATTAGAAGAATTCGAATATGACATCGAATATAAGAAAGGGAAAATAAATTCAAACGCAGATGCCCTGTCACGCTTCCCAGTAAATCCCATTCAAGAAGATACTAATCAATCACGTGTAGATGAACAAGACGCTACGATTCCCGCAATAGATGAAAATGCTGAAAACAGCCAAGACTCACCTCCATTCAGTCCTTTAACATTGGGAGACCTTCAAATACCATCCAGCGTAGGAACTAACAGCAACGATTTGCCTTCAATTGGCCTCTTAGATAATGACGATTCGATACCAAATCCATACAGCCCCCAGCAAAACCCACTAGGACCCAATTCACCCAGTGAAAACCACGCAGGATCTCCCCAATCTTCGACATCACACCAAGTACCGGTTGATCCGGCAGATCAACCAGATCCACTAAGCTCCGGTATCCTGAACGAAAACCAATCTGTATCCCCGCAACCTTCAACATCTCACCAAACATTTGGTGACACTTCACAGCCACGAGACTCTTCGGATCCAAACTTCTTCTATGGAAATGATTCGGGATCCCCACAACCCTCGACAACAAGAGAAACTCCTATTGATCCATTACAATCACAAGACTCATCGGAGCCTGATCTCTCAAATGAAAATTATTCAAGGTTCCTACAGATAATGTCATCCAAAGGCTTCGTCTCAAATGTTGCTATTCAAGAACACAATCTTGACATATCCAAAGCAGCCAGTAGAATCGTTATAATCCCTGCAGCTATCGATCTCGACGAGTCAGAACATCACGTCCACGACATCTTGTCTAAAATGCCGGATTCCAGCGAAACACTTGCTCAGCTCAGAACCCTACACTCTTTTATTACAGTTGAAGACAATAATAAAAAGTATTTTATTATTTTCACGAAGGTGCATCATTTTGATAATCAAACTTATGAAGACATTTACAAGACATTACAGAATCTGCGAAATGAGCTCGTTAGTAACCCGCCAATCCCTGAGTTCTCAGACATTGCTATTACAGATTTTAAAAATCCTTTCGATAAACTTCAATACATGAAAATCTACAGTATACTATTATTTTTATTTAATAACACTGGCATTAAAATAAACATCTACAAGAATACAATAATTTATCCTACATTATCAGAAATACCTAGGATTCTGAAGGAGAATCATGACATTCCAATAGCCGGTCACCTAGGATCTGACCGGATGCTTAAACGCGTTCGGGAAACATACTTCTGGAAAAACATGCGCTCAGATATAGAAGATTACGTCAGGTCTTGTGCTCAGTGCCAGACCAACAAAGCCCTCAGAAGATGCAATCGGGCACCGATGCAAATTACCACTACTTCTACCAGCCCGTTCCAAAGGGTAGCCCTGGACATAGTAGGCCCCTTACCCGAATCAGGCCCAGGCAAACTAAAATATATTCTGACCTTGCAAGATGACCTCACAAAGTTTTCAGTAGCTTACCCTATACGTACCGTATCCGCTGAGGAATCCACCGAATGCCTCGTGCATTTCATATCTCTGTTTGGAATACCTAAAACAATACTCACCGACCAGGGTACCAACTTCACTGCAGATCTTTTTAAACAGACTTGCTCCTTCTTGAAAATAAAACAACTTTGGTCTTCTCCCTATCATCCCCAAACACAAGGAGCACTTGAGAGGAGCCACTCCACGTTAAAAGAATATCTCAAGTCATATGTTAATGAAAATCAAGATAATTGGCCCCGGTATGTGTACACAGCTATGCTGACATACAATACAGCCGTACATTGCACGACAAATTACACACCCTACGAATTGTTATTCGGACATAAACCATACATACCTAATTCCATTTTTGACGCCCCTGAAGACGTTACTTACCCTGAATATGTCCGCATCCTGCAACAAAGATTAAATTATTCACGCGAAAAGGCTATTGAAAACATACTTAAATCTAAAGGTATATCTAAAACTTATTATGATAAGAGAAGTGCACCTAAAGTGTATAAAGTCGGCGAATATGTTTATGTAAAGAACCATTTGCGACTTCGTAAAGCGCTATCCCCAGTGTGGAAAGGCCCTTACAAAATAGTTAAGATACATGGACACAATACGCTGTCAGTCCTTATCAACAGACGACATGTACGTCATCACTATGATGAAGTGAAACACGCAGAGGTTCCAAACCCTGAAACATAAAAAAAAAACATTAATTAGTAATTAGTACTATAGGAATAGTTAAGATTAATTAGGATACATACATATATACGTATACCAATCAATACGTAAAATATAGATAAGCATGTTAGATACATAAACTAAATAAATAAAATATACTTACTTTAGAATAACTTACATTGTATTTATGGCAGGTTGGCGGCAACCGAAGTCGATGAGAAATTTGTTCACCCGATCACGTCCGGTTCTGGTGTCTATCTCGACTACCTAGGGAACCTTAGAATCAAGAACAGCCATCTTAACGTTATTTTGCCCATAGATGTCGCCCACATTTCACCTCATCTTGAGAACATTAACGCAGCATTAGGAACTATAAGATACTTGTGTCAACAATCAGAAGCTTTTAAGGCGACAGAATGCCATAATATTCTGGGACCGTTAACAACCCAATATTATGATGTTCAAAAACAATTTGAATCTATTTCTCACTTGGTTGACAACCGATCAAGGCGTGGAGCATGGATAGGCGGACTGGGAACTGTCGTCAAAACCATTTTTGGAAACCTAGATGAAAATGATGGCATTAAATTTGATGAAGCCATATCGTCGATTCGACATAACGAAAACAAATTAGTTTCATACATGAAAGAAAATATTTTGATAACGAAATCAGTAATAAATAATTATAACAAAACCCTACATAAAATCCAAATGAATGAAGCTACTTTAACAGAGGCTATCGACAAGCTTACAGTCCATTTTAGAAACTTAACTGTAATTAATAATGAGTTACATTTACAATCGGAATTTAATTTTGTATTTAACAGTCTAGAAACTTCCATACTTACTTTGTCCTTTCAATTGGAAGACATTATCAGCGCCATTACGCTCTGTAGTCAAAACATCCTGCATCCCGCCGTGATAGCGCCCATACAGCTGCACCGCGAGCTTGCCGATAACTATAGGCACCTGCCCAGTAACTTAGAGATACCTGTAAGTCTAGATTTAAGCAATGTACACGTAATTTTAAGGTTGTCTAAAACAATATGCTACTACTCAAGTAACAAAATAGTGTTTGTGTTACGCATACCCCTTGTATCTATCGAGAACTATATTTTATACCATAGCATTGGTCTGCCAATACCCTATAATGTAAGTAGACCCAGTAGTTTCAGTATTATTGTACCCAGTACAAAATACATAGCAATGACCAAGGACAAATCCCAGTATTGCAACCTGGACGATTTAGGTGCGTGTGATCTAGTGCCCCTTTCTAATTATATTTGCGACGTCTCAAGTGTGTTTAACTCCGAAGTGAAACCAAGTTGCGAAAGCGAATTATTAACAAAAGTGATTAGTGGAATTCCGGAACAATGCGAAACAAAATTCATCTCTGGCCATCTAGACATATGGAATTACCTGTCAAACAACAAATGGATTTTTGTACAAACCGAACCTACTAAATTGTCTATTGATTGTATGAACAGAAACTTAGTCGAAGTAAATTTATTCGGAGTAGGTATAGTAACAATACCTAAATATTGTAAAGGTTACAGTAAAACGACGACACTTATACCAAAATTCCGTGACGAATTTAATATTACGTCACCATTATCAATGTTTAGATTTAATTTAATTAATGACACCTGTTGTAATATAAATAAATTCAAAAATGTTGTTAGTGATGTGTCTCCTACTCGGCTACTAAACATAGATTTAGATAATATGAATTCGGAAAGCAATCGGCTCTCTAAAATCCTTATCAATGTAGATAAATTATCAGAAGAACCGCATATTATAAGGTATGGGACACATTATTCTATTCTAATTATATGTGTTATTATTATTATAGTAGTTTACTTTATGTATAAACTTTATTGCTACTTTATTTTATGTAAACTTGGGAGTCGCCCGCGTAAATATTGTATTTCTAAACCAAAATCTGACGAACTCGAAGTTCCAAGGTCACAACCAGAACCTGAACTTGAAGTCATTGGCAACGAAGCGATACCTCTCCCCTCCATAAGAATCATTAAATAGGATATTAAATGTTAGTATTAAACTTTGGATTTTCCCCCAAAGTTTATCCTAAAGGGGGAGGTGTTATACCTAGGCTATGTACAGGCATGTGCTAAATAAGTAATTAATATGATGACACTGTAATTTTGAGTAGACATCGGCCATCTCTGTGCATCGCTCGGGGAGTCTGTCGCAAGCCGCTACACGGAACGGCCGCTCCCGGGTCCCGTCATTTTCTGTATTTTCCCGCGTTTAGAATAAAGTCCTTTTTTTAAAAAGGTGTTTCTTTGTTTAAATAATAATACAAAAATATAAAATTCACTTAGGGTTTTAAAATTACGACTGCGGATCGCTAAAATAACTAAAACAATGACCAAGGACTCACTGTAACGCGTAGGCGGCGGCGATAAAGGACAGCGCGAGCAGCGGCTGCATACCGGCGCGATGACGACACGGTGATCCACAGGTTGCACAACACGATTTTTCTGGTCTTGACTTGATGATTTGGGTTTCTCCTTGGATAACCCAACAGGAACTGGACTGGAACTGGTAGCGGTGTAGTAGCGAGATGGTAGCGAGATGGTGGCGGGAATGATGGCCCTTCCAACCGGTCGGGTTGAAGGCCACGGAGTCGCACACTCAGGGTTCACTGATTTGGGTACGGCCAGGCTTTTCCTGCCGTACAGATGACTGATATCTTCCGATACCTTAACTTTCACTTTAACTTTCACTTTTTCACGTGAACACAGCACAAGAGTAACGTGACGGGCGCGGCACAGGAATCTTTCCGGATCCCACCGCTGCCACCAATGTTATCGGGTCCCAAAGAAACACCTTTTTAAAAAAAGGACTTTATTCTAAACGCGGGAAAATACAGAAAATGACGGGACCCGGGAGCGGCCGTTCCGTGTAGCGGCTTGCGACAGACTCCCCGAGCGATGCACAGAGATGGCCGATGTCTACTCAAAATTACAGTGTCATCATATTAGTTACTTATTTAGCACATGCCTGTACATAGCCTAGGTATAACAGCTCGTTCCTCCTCATAGTTGAGGTGAGGCCTTTTCCCAGCAGTGGGATCTAATAGGCTGACTTATTATATTAAAATGGATATTCTTCTCTGATATTCCAGTGCTTCGCGACAGCAGCGGTCTCTCTGAACATAATCGGCCATGGCGCCGTCATCGGCTTCTCAGCCATACTCATCCCGAGCCTGCGGAGGCCAGAGTCCCATATCCACGCTTCGCCGGCTGAGGAATCATATATTGGTAAGTTATCTAATCTAACTACATAGGGCTCAATTCCAATGCGCCCTGTCTCAGATTAAATTTAGGTTCAGTCTCTCTCTTTCCCTGCCAAACAAACGAAAAGAGACAGACTATATTAATTAAGAAACGTCAGACTAAACAGCTGTCCGTTGCTTAGGAAATAAGAGAACCCATAGACAATTTAGTAGGGATGTCATTCGATGACGACGAAAACACGCAAAAACTTGTACAAATACGTTAGAAATCGCATCACTTAATTTGACGTTTCTTAATTATTGTAGTCTGTCTCTTTTCGTTTGTTTGATAGAGAAAGAGAGAGACTGAACCTAAATTTAATCTATGACAGGGCGCATTGGAATAGAACCTATAGGGTGGTTTAAAAGGTTACGTTAGGGTATATTTGAATAGCCCTAGATGTAAGTTTTGAAAAAAAAAAAATTGGACGTCTCCTTTTGGACCATCCTAAGTCCATCCTAGTCTAAAAAGGATAACGTGACCCACTTGCGCAAGTCTGGATTAGCTAATCCGGAAGGTCCACTTGCGCCAGGCTCAATGTGAGTTAAGTCAGAGACCGTAACTAGATAAAGGTCGGGTTGAACAACTAGCTAATATAACCTCAAATACTTTGCACATCTCATTAAAAAAAGTTAACTTTCATTGATTTGCTTGTTTGAGCCGGCAATGACATTCGTCAATGTATTCCCGGACTTCTAAACCAGGCGGTTGCGGGTTCGAATCCCGCAAGGGGCAAATATTTGTGTGATGAGCACGAGCATTTGTACCTAAGTCATGGATGTTTTTAAATGTATATAAGTATGTCTATCCCTTATCCTGGTCACCATAGCACAAGCTCACGCTTAGTTTGGGGCTAGGTAATTGGTGTGTTTGTTGAAACAATTTATTATTATTTATTAATAAACCGACTATATGATTAATTCACCGCGAGACAATCTCATTGTCATTTGTCATTCCAACTTAGTTTCTATGGGCTTATCAACTGCCATGCAATCCATCATACTCGATTTGCCACTGGATGCCTTAAATCGATAAGATACACTATCGTTTCATTTGATATTCCTTTGATCGGCACCTTTTTAAAGTAAATGGACTAAAGTTTTTTTTTCATCCGGACTACTTCGTGGTTAAAAGTAGCTAGCACGCTCTGAAGTTCGATATCCAGTCGGGTCAATATAGAAATCCATATTTTCTATATTGTCTCGGGTCTAGCGTATGGGCTGGTCCGGTGTATGTATAGTACGGTTGGAAAAGAAAGTGGTCTACCAGTTTTGTCCAAATTGCATGTGTAAGTAAAATAGCAATAAGCTTGAACTCATTAATGGGCTTATTACCTTTTAAACAATGAAACAGATACACATTCATGACGTATTATTAGTAGAAGCCGTCAGAATATTTTTGCATAGCAAAATCAACCCTGTTGTTCTATGACGCGCAATCTTTCTTTGCCGAACATCGTTGTTAACGATTTCCGTAACACAAGTTCTTTAGCTACTGATTCATGTACTACTTAGGGATCAGAGCTATGTATGTGATGTTGTTCAATATTTAATTTTAATAAATTTTATTTCCAGCATCAATTGTGGGCATCGCGCTCATTGTGGGCAACTTCATCATCACCCCACTGCTGAGCTTGGTGGGCCGGAAGACAGCGCACATCCTCACCATCTTCCCAATCCTCACTGGCTGGTTTCTGCTCATCCTCTCAGCTAGCGTCATAGAACTTATCGTCGCTAGATTCCTCCAAGGAATCTCTATGGGCATGCTCGGACCTCTAGGGTCTATAATTGTAGCTGAAATGACAGAGCCCAAGAACAGAGGAGCCTTCCTTACTTGCGTTTCCTTATCCTTAACAACTGGAGTCCTGTTTGGACACACCATCGGAACGTACATAGCTTGGCAGCAAGTTGCACTCGTCTCTTCTTTTATAACCTTCTCTAGTCTCATCCTTATTATATACGCTCCAGAGTCACCCCCTTGGCTAATATCACAGGGGCGCTACGAAGAAGCTGAGAAGATATTCCACTGGCTCCGTGGCCAGGACGAGGAGCAAGACGCCGAGTTAGAAAGTATGATTAATGCTCAGAAGATGGCCAGGAAATCCAGTGTTGCAGGCCAAAAGCTGTCGATCAGAATCCGCATCAAACGGTTCTTTAGGTACATAAGCGAGACGTTCAGAAAGCCAGAATTCTTCAAGCCTATTCTTATTATGTTCTTCTTATACATCATGTTCCAATTCGCTGGCATTAATGTAATCAGTTCGTACGCCTTGGATATCATCACTCAGGTTGTCGGACCGGAAGCCAATGCGAAAATGCTGATGGTGGCCATGGATATAAACCGACTAATATGTAACCTCCTTGCTGTGTATCTTATGAGGACTTTTAAAAGGCGCACGGTGCTGTTCAGCAGTGGAACAGTGTGCGTTCTGGCGTATTTAGCAAAAGGAGTGTACGTTTATACGAAGCACAGTGGTATGTTGCCCGCAGCATTGCAAGGGCAGTGGCTGCCAATATTACTGCTGAGTGTCTACATGTCCTCATTGACGCTCGGTATATCTTCAGTTCCCTTTGCGATATCTGGCGAGATTTTCCCGTTGGAGTACCGAGGTTTGGCCGGTGGGATCAGCGTGCTTCCTTTGTCGCTGAACTTCTTTATAGCTGTCAAGTGTTTCCCGGTTCTGACTGCAGCTATAAGCTTACCCTTGACGTATGCGTTGTACGCTGGCGTCGTGTTTATTTGCTTGGTGTTTATTTTCTTCTTGCTGCCGGAGACAAAGGATAGGACGTTGCAGGAGATCGAGGATACCTTCAGAGGGTTGAGCCCGCGGGATCGGAGGTCGGTGCAGCCGCTGAAGCCAAAAGAAGGGGAGCTGATGCGCAGATGCAGCTCGCATATACTTTACTAAGTTTTAAACGTATTGAATTGGTGATTGTGAGTCAATCCTATTAGATAGTTGATGAGTGGCTGTGGCTATTAAGAGAATAGGGAGAGCGTGTTCTTTATGACAATAATTATTCATAATGTGATACCTACTTAAACACAGACGGTGTTATTACAAAAAAATTGACCAGGTTTAAAATGGGTCTAAATATTAGCCGACAACAGAGGAATGAATGTCACATTCGTGACATAAACTAATAGAGAAGCGCTTTTCTAATTGGCTAGCTAATAGCTTAGTCCTGTCTTAAACCCGGTACTAAGTTTTTGGAATAACGGAGAGGGTGACTACCTTAATAAGATAACATTTTTATTAACCTGTTTGCTTACTTCAGTAGGCTTCTGAAATTCGCTCCTGCGGCTAATTACCATTTTAAATAAGTGTTATGTTCATAAAGATTATGATGTGATATTATCTCATGTGATAGCTAACTAGTACCTATTTATTTGCCGCATGTTATATAATCTACAGATTACTATGTATCTTTAGATAGGTAATAATTACTGAAGGCTTAGATCCTAGTGATTAGAATTATCTACTTAATTTTAAGTCTAGTATTAAGTAAATTAATGTAACCTAATCTCAAATATGATATAACTTTCAATAAATTATTGTCTTGTAAATTATTATTTTGTTCACAATGCTTTGGAATGCAAATGTACCCAAATACTTGTTCACAATTGATTTCATTTCATATCATTAGAGGTGCTGACGAACAAAAAAATAAGTATATCTTTAAAATAATACAAAGAAATCTTTCTTAAAATGTGCTTTCCTAGATTGTTTTGCTCATCGTCTAAAATAATAAAAAAAAAACGGTAATTTAAAAAACTAAAAACCCGACTGCGTTTCTGTGTAATTGGAAATTAAAAAACCCTAAAACAAGGAAGAGGTCATACCCGGGTTAAATTGGTACCTATATTAAAAATTATATAGCAGTCTGGACCCATTCTAAAAATGGAGGCTTAGTGAATTTAGAGTATATACCTGCCTCTACATTACATCGCAGATTACTCCAATCTACTGACAAGACGGTTAACTTTCTAACATGGGTCACGACTGCTACAATTTTAATATGGGTACCAATTTAACCCGGGTATGACCTCTTCCTTGTTTTAGGGTTTTTCAATTTTCAATTACACAGAAACGCAGTCGGGTTTCTTAGTGCATCCCCCCTCCCCCCTTTATTTCCATTTGTGGGCGCCATTTCAAAAAAAAATATAGCCTATGTCATTCTCACAATTTTGACAAATTCAACGACACCTCATATGTCAAAAACTGTCCAGCCGTTTGGGCTGTAGGGTGTGCCAAACAATTATACATACATACATACATACATACACAATTGCATTACAGTTTTAGCAAAAACTGCAGCATGTTTTTTTATCTTAAGACTTAATTGCAATTGTTTCGATCATTGCCCAGACGTTCATTTATTAAAGACGAAAGAAAGAGACACTTTCAATTTAAATAATTTTACTACAGTAAATAAAGAGAAGATCAATTTTAAATAAATTGACATGACATTTTTTTTTCTGCGTTTAATAGGCAAATAATCGAGTTTGTACAGGCAAGTCTTAAGTAATTTGTTATATTTTCAAGTATATTTAATAATAATAATCAATTAACTAAATATGTACACTTAACAAAACTTAAAAATCTACTTATTCAAAAATGTAACCGTGTCCATGAGGCAAGGAAGCGAGAATGCTGGCTGCGTTTCCGCGTTGGTTAGCCATACTTAGCCTCTGAGCGAGAAACGAGCCAGCTTTTTTGTTTTTATTGTATTTAATTTAGGGACTATTTTTCTAAATTGTAATTTGGCGTAAGGTCCCCAAAAGTTTCAACGCCAAACTGTGCAAACACATAATCACCTGCAAGAGACTCGTATTCGCGCCGGTTGGCTTTTTCTGCCGACTCAGCGGCAGACCCAGCTTTAAGAGCTGATTCCCTGAGATGAGAAGGGGCAAAAGTATTAAAACAAGTTGCGTCCCATCCCAAGGCCCGTCCCTGCTCCCAGGGAATGAGCGTGAGGCCATCAGGTCTCTCGTGTTGCCATCATCACGGACCAACCCACGAGGTTCTAATGTGGAAGGAACGTTAATGCTGGCAAGAGCTCTTCTGATGGCGTCATTAAGTGCTGCATGGCGGGCGAGACGCCCCGCACTTTGCTGGCAACAAAGACTATGACGACCTTATTTGCCGACCTCCTTGCCACAGGGACACGTAAATGGTTCACAAACCGGGGCCCCGATTCGCAAACCCACACACACCTGGAATGTCTCGCTGTCAAAAGTGTATATTTTTGGATGGGAGGGCGTGAAGCCAATGGCCTGATTCCTTACAGGAAACTGCCAAGAGCCTTGCACGATGTCAATCACTGACTGAATTTTGAAAATAAATTAGTAAAAAAATCATTTTCATAGTGACTCGCCAGATATTTCAAAAGTGGCGACACCCTTCATATCTGTAATAATTAAATTGATTTATTAATCAGTAAGTATGTTTACGTGTCAAACTAATCAATGGGTTATGTTGATAGCTGTATAATTTATTTGCAACGCTGGCTCGCCGTGCAGGTGGAGTTCTCGGTAGCTTAGTTAGAAGAAGACATGCTTGCTAATTTTTATTTATTTAATTAGCATGCTTATTTCATGTGATAGCATGCTAAGTGCTTTTGCTATTCTAATTGATTTTTCATTGATAATGAGAAATATCATGTTGCCCGCGACTTCGTACGCGTGGACTCGATGATACAAAATATATATTTTATACTCCCATCGCCATTCAGCTATCATGATCTCTTTATCTACTATGTCGTAAGGAGAAGGGAAAAATGAAAAATCAAGGTCACTCTTTTTAGATAGGTTACTATCACCTCGCTATCCTCCTCTGGTAAGAAACTTCCGCATGGCAGTAACACCAACTCCAAAACTAAATTTTGTTTTGGAGTCGGTCGGAGTTTTCTTTACTTTTTTTTACTTTTAAGTTAACTTTATTGAAGGCAGTTTAATTCGTTTGTAAAAAGATATAGGTAACCTTAGCTTTAGTGATCAGAAAAAAGTCAGACTCAAACCAACCTACCGCAATAGATGAATGCGGCTTAGCATTTATTTGTGTCCCTAGCCTACTCACAGGTCGGTTTGTAAGTTACTACTATAGTAAAGTTATTATTATTATTAGGAGCCTGTCGTGTCCCACTGCAGGACAAAGGCCTCCCTATCCTTTCTTCTATAACGTAAAGTAAGAAATACTATTCTTTTATTTGTAGTTCAACTTCCGTTAGTTAGTTAGTGATAAGTAGCATTAAAAATAGTGCCAATTCTCTTTGATCTTTCATTAATAATACAGTGATTCAACAAAATGTCGACAAACTGTCTGTGGTGAAAGTATACACGAACTACTTAGCGTTAAGGTCAGCACCATCAACTCCTGAATGTAAACGCTATACTTATACCTAAATTAATGCTGTAGCATATATGGTATATATGCATATAAAATCTCAAGGATTCTCTCGATTTCTTCAGGTTTCCGTCACCAGTAATTTAGCATATCAATTGCTTCAGACCTTCAATTCGTGTAGGTCAATAGAAATTGCTCATCACGCTGAACAATGTTCCCTAAAGCGCTCTATTTATATATCAATTTGTGTAGATCAATAGAAAGTGCTCTTTTCGCTGAAAAATATTCTCTAAGGTGACACAAATGACACAAAATATTTGATACTTCCGTCGCCACCCAGATGATAGCTGGGTCTAGATCTCTTTAGTCTACAATGTCGTAAGGAGAAGAGAGGAATAAAAAATCAAGGTCAATAGGCACTCTTTTTTACTATCATGGTTACTACCACCTCGGCATCCTCCTCTGGCAAGAAAATTTCGCATGGCTGTGACACCGACTCCAAAACTTAATTTCACAGTAAAAGTGTAAAGGATTTTTATTTTTTACTTTTTATTTTACTTTATTGAAGGCAGTTTTATTCGTTTGTAAAAAAATATAGGTAACTTTAGTTTTAGTGTTCAGAAAAAATTAAGACTCAAACCTCTCTACCGCAATAGATATATGCGGTCTAGCATTTACTAATTGAGTCCCTAGCTTACTTAAAGGTCCCGTGTCCCACTGCAGGGCAAAGGCCTCCCTACTCTTTCTCTTATAACGTAAAGTAAGTAAGACTATTCTTATACTCGTAGTTCCATTTCCGTTAGTTAGTGATAAGTAGTATAAAAAATAGTGCCAATTGACTTTGCTCTTTCATTAATAATACAGTAATTCAACAAAATTTCGACGAACTGTTTGAATGAATGAATGAATGATTATTTATTTGCATTAAAACATGGTAAGTATATATATCAGGTCTTAATATTAGTAAAGTGAACAATCATGTTTCATCGATGTAACGATAGGCAAACATTTCATCGTCATGCAATATTAACTAATAAGCAAACAATACGGTAACGAAAATATTTATATCCAGCATTGAGATTGGTAGGAGTTTTAAATTTAGATAATCAATAAAATTTTAATATAAATAATAACGTAAATGTCATAAAATAACAGGTATAATGTCAAGTTGTCAAAAATAAACAGAAATATATAACATATCAGGTATTAGGTGATAACAATTCGTTTAAGATGGCCATCACGACAGAATTTTGTGAACTCATCTATGTCATAAAAACAGTTCTCAACCAGCACTTTAAAAATAATTCTTTTAAAAATATTAAATGACAATCTTTGAAGGTGGTTCGGTAGCAAATTAAATAGACGGACGCACATACTGTGGCTGTTTCTGGCAAGACATACTGTATCTGCTACAAGAACAGATAACTTCCACGGGTATCTTCTTGAACCACCTCGACTACAATCGTCCTGTGTTTTTGTAAAGAGATGGGTATTTTTCTTCGTAAATAATAAAACTTCGAATATATACAGGGATGGCAATGTTAAAATTCTTAATTTTTTAAAGAGAGGCCAACACGATTCCATCAATCCGACATCACAAATAGATCTAATACAACATTCTGTAAAATAAAGACACGCGTAAGGGATGTTGAGTTTCCCCATAGAATAAGCCCATACCTCAGAATGGAGCCAACATAACCATGGTATGCCATCAAAGCTGTTTGGATATTAGATAATTTTGTCAGATGATAAAGCGCGTACACAAATCTAAGTATTCTCTGACAAACCGCATCAATATGGTTCGTCCAAGTGAACTCGGAATCAATAACGATACCTAGAAAAGTGGCTGATGTAGTCATGGCAATTAGATCATCGCAATGCTTAACCGTTAGGTTTTGGGGTTTCCCGTTTTTATTGTGGAATTGTATATATTTTGTTTTATTTGTATTATTTTGCAAATTATTATCATGTAGCCAATTCATAATATTTTTCATTTCATTGTTTATTTCATTATTGTAGTCAATTTTAGGTTTCTTGTGTATTGTCAAAGAAATATCGTCAGCAAAGAGTGTGACTGGATATTGCGTACATTTTGGGAGGTCATTTATATAAACAATAAAGAGTAGTGGTCCCAGTATACTACCCTGTGGGACACCTGAGTTATTTTGCCTATTTTGTGACTTGCATGTTACGCTAACTGACTCATCATCCAGCTTCGGTATTTCCACAAACTGTGTTCTTTCGCTGAGATAGCTTTCAACCCAATTATAAGCTTGTCCTCGCACACCATAACGTTCCAGTTTTGCCAGAAGTGTTTTATGGTTGACAAAGTCAAAAGCCTTACTCATGTCAAAAAGAACAGCAGAAACGGGAACTCATTTGCCCATGTAAGTTGCTATTTGATTTATAAGAGTGTAGCAGGCCAACGCTGTTGACCTTCCCTTGCAAAATCCTAATTGTTCGCCACTAATTATAGTGTTTTGTAAAAAAAAGATATTAATCTGACTTGCATGACCTTTCCAAATATCTTTGATAGAACAGGAATAAGGGCTATTGGTCTATAGTTTTTTATATTATGCTTATCGCCGCGTTTAAATAGAGGTTTGACTATAGATATTTGAAGACTTTGTGGTGAAAGTATCCGCTAACTACTTAGCGTTAAGGTCAGCACCATAAAGTTATGGCTCCTGACTGTAAACGCTTTAATACCTAAATTAATAATGTAGCATATATGGTATACATGCCTATAAAATCTGAAGGATTTTCTCGATTTCTCCAGGTTTCCGTTGCCAGATCGTAATTTTAATATGTGTAAGTCAATAGAAAATGCTCATCACGCTGAACAATGTTTTCTACGGCGCTCTATTCATATCTCTTATAGTTGAGCTGAGCTGCTAGGGTTCTATATCAGTTGCTCCAGACCTTCAATTTGTATACGTCAGTAGAAAATGCTCATCACGCGTAACAATGTTCCTTAAGGCGCTCTATTCATATCTCTTATAGTTGAGCTGAGCTGCTAGGGTTCTATATCAGTTGCTCCAGACCTTCAATTTGTGTACGTCAATAGAAAGTGCTCATCACGCGGAACAATATTCCCTAAGGCGCTCTATTCATATCTCTTATAGTTGAGCTGAGCTGCTAGGGTTTCGTATCAGCTGCTTCAGACCTTCAATTTGTGTACGTCAATAGAAAATGTTTATCACGCTGAATAACTTTTCTTAAGGCGCTTCCACGTCAGGTACTTCGATCTTCAAAATAAGTTATAGCCTAGTATTTGCCCAGATTTAATAGCTAAACAATAAAAAAAGTTTCATTCAAATCCGTTCAGTAATTCCGGAGATTAGCGTGTACAAACAGACAAACAGACAAGCAGACAAAAAAATTAAAAGTTGTAAATATATAATTGCAAAGTGAATGCTTATCACTTAAAAACAATAATTTATTAAAAATTGTAGGTTCTTATTCTGTTACTATTTTAACATCACCCTCAATTAGTTTTTGGTAAAAATACTCAATGTACAGACGCATCGGTTTTACAGTTTTATTATATGTATAGATTAAATTTCAAAATCGTAAGCGCATTTAAGTGAAAATAATTGCAGATAATCTTGCTTGAGTTTCGCTGGGAAAACTAAAAACGCCTGATCGCACCCAATTCACTTCGCATGGTTAATAAAATAGCATGCTAGCAAACCTAGCAGTCCCTGCGAGTCTGTTAAGCCAATGGCACGCTCGCTCTGCGCGCTGCTGCTAAGTTCGTAACTTACAATTTTATCATTCACGAAAATTCGTAACAGGGAATAATTTAGCATATCTGCGAATCACAAAATTCCCACCTGACGGAAGTATGACAATGGCGAATACACACGTCGGACGTCAGAGTACTACCCCATTTTGACCGTACTCTAAAACAGAGTATTGTACTCTACATACAGGCTGTTGTTTTGGTCAGCGCCCCCCGACTCAGGGGTAGTTGTACAAGCTCTGCGAAAAAAGGGGTAGTTGCACAAACTGTACTGATGCCAAAAATATAAAAAATACAAAATACCTTAATTTTTCATGAGTAAACCCAAAAAATCAATTTATAATTGCGATCCTAGCGACCGAGTCGAAAAACTACCAATCTGTCGGTAGCTACGGCGTAGCTTTTCGTAGCTACGGCGTAGCGTTTCGTAGCTACGCGCAAGGACGTGAGTGTCCCCATTCGTTGTGTAAATGTTTAGTCATTTTGTGATGAGGTTTCCTTTTAAAACACTTTAATATTATTTAAATAAAATGTTTTTTTTAATTAGCATAACTTATACCACCATCTCTGAGTCAGAGGGCGCTGACCAAAACAACTCGCTGTATATCATGTGAAAAAAAAATACATTCCTTTGCTGCTATATTATAACAAATTTTACGATGGGACAAACATCGAAATCAAAAAAAAAGATCAGCTGTTCACTTTAGGGGTTAGATAAAAACTCTTTATTGCACACCACACACAGTATCAATTTACATAAATGTTCATAGAGAATGGTACAATTTAGGCGGTCTTATTGCTGAAAGCAATTTCTTCCAGACAACCTTCGGATAGAGGACAGTCCAAAATTAAATTGGGTCGGCGGTGATAACTAACAGAATAAAGGGAAATGGGTAAAGAATAAAGAAAAAGACACTTTATAAGCATACACATACATAAATTACTAAGGCTGTTAAATGTTAATAATACTAATAAATATTCTGAGTTACATAAACATTTTTTGGGTTTTGTAGGTATATCAGTATTTCGATGCTGAACTGAACCTGTAATAAAAGTTGTTGCATTTGATGAGTAAGTAGGTACGAGTAGCACCAAGTGCAAAAACAAAAATAGTGAAAAATACACCTTTTGATTCAAGAGCACTGATCAGCTATTACAGACTTTATGCGAAAATCATATTATTGAGATTTCGATGTTGGACCCACAGTAAAATTTGTTGTATATACATATACTACCACCGTTCTGAAAAATTCAATGACACCTTTTAATTTCAAAAGCCATCTAGCCGTTTGGTAGAACATGCCAAAAAGTTGGCATTATATTATAATACTTACATACATACATCATCATCATCCTAGCGTTATCACGGTTGTGCACTCGCACGCGAGGGCCCAGGGTCCGCTGACCATGATCCAGGATGTGGTAGGTAATTACAGTGGAGGGACTGCCGTCTGACCTCCGTGACCCTGTTAACAGGGGAACCTGACCAGTTTTGGATCATAGTTACACATTCAGCCGCCTGAATGTGCAGGTTTCCTCGCGATGTTTTCCCTTAACGTAAGAGCATTGATTAGTGAAACAACTGATGTACAGTCGACAAAATTGAATCATGACCCACTTTGCCGATTCTTCCTTTGTAATCATTAATGTAGTAAGGTTTTCTTCGCTGTCATGCATGTTGCACATAGTACGTTTTAAATATGAATAAAAATGCGTCATTACGGGTTAGAGATCTATGCAAGTTTAACCTTTATTATCACTGCACTAGACATTTTTTAGATAAACCAGTCTTAATATGAATTTAAAATAAGTCCATAATCCAAACTCTTTTCACTACGAAGAAAAATGTATTATAATTTTAAAAATATAAAACGTCGTGTGTCAGATGTCAAGCATATCTAGTAAGTCTGAAATTTTATAAAAATCGAAGTCAATATCTACAAACAAACCGTATAATGGCCAATTCGGCAGAACAAAGAGCTAAGAATAAGTCAGAACCTGGATCAGACGGCATGCTAAAGAGGGTACCCTCGAAGACAAACGACGACATAATCATGGCGTTCGTTGAATCACGAACCAACAGAGAGCGGAAATGCAACACTATTACGAATGACATCTTTACAGACGAGAAATCATTTCGCTCTTCTTAACATGGTCGCTTAACTTCGTGGCGTTACGATAACACGCGATACACAGAGGATCACGTTGTGCCCAACCAATTATCCGGCTGAATTTCAGCTAACATGTGTGCCTGGATGGACGCCGGAAGTGTCGGAGAAATTGTTCAAATTTCTCCTCATCAGAACACTATAAACTATGTCAATTTATTGGAAGAATCAATGTTACCGACTTTGCGAACAGTTTACTTGCGTGAAGAAGTGCCAGTATTCTCCTTTGTTCATGATAACTGTCCAGTGCATACTGCCAGAATTGTCTCGAATTGGTTTACGCAGCATGAAGATGAATTTACTCGTATATCATGGCCGTCTAGGTCTCCAGATCTTAATCCAATAGAAAATTTGTGGGGTTTGGATTGGGAAAGTGACATTTGTAGTCGTCTAATCGGGTCACTTTTCACTTTACCAATTTAATGCCACTTGTTAAATATATACCTAAAATAAATATTATATTCTTCAACTATGTATACTGTTTTATTTCATCATGGCTAACACAAGTTCCAGCGGAACTTTTATGAAGAAACTGGTTCCCGATACAGACTTGGCGCCCGGCTGTGCCGAATCCCGAATATCTACCTACCTACCTGTGTGTTGCATTGCCCTTACCTAAGTTCTCGCCGATTTTCATACAAACTTATTCGTACAGATAGCGATCATAGCCTTGTCAGTAACTGTCAGTGTCTAATAAAATGATAACAGTTCGTTTCTAGGAAATGTATGCTCAAGCTAATTTCAACCTACCTGTATAGAATGACAGTAGAAAAATGACCATAAGGTGGGTCATGATTCAATTTGGTCGACTGTACATAACTTAGAAAAAGTCATTGGTACATGGCGGCACGTGGTTAGACATACATACATATGTTCGAAAAAAATTGCCCTCTTTCTGTCGCAGTAGGGTAAAACGGAACTTCAAGGTGTGAGTGAGTAAACTCGCTGGTGTTACGGGCTGCAGTGAAATTTTATTTTATGCTTAGATAATGTTTTTTAGATAAAACTATCTTTATCGCAGATCTGACAACTAGGTTATTTGTTTCTTTGTCCATTATTTATACCCTGTATATACAGGATGTCCTGTGACTGTCCCTGGAACTGTAAATGATGTAAATAAAAAAATACATAACTCAATCAATTTGGAGTGTTCCTGAAGGTATTGTCAAAGCGTTTTTAGGTAAGAGTCAAAAGAGAAAAAAATAATTTCCGAAGAGTCAAGAGATGTCGATAGTAAGTATGTTTTTTTTAAAGCAATAGTCTACTATAGCCTATGAGGTAACAGAATTATCGTCATTCGTCCTAGTTTGTGTTCATGCTACCGTGGCGCTCTGGTACGAGTAATGTGTTGTATATGTGTGTGTAATGTGAAGTTTGTTCAGATTATAAGATATTATAATAATCTTTTTTACTGTACCTACGGAATGCAAAAATGCAATCAAGAAAATAAAAGGGCTCTTATATTAGTTAAAGATTTGTATAACCCTATTGAACGACAAAAAATATAATATTTTGATTTTTCCTTATCTACTCGTAGCAAAAACCTGGGCACCGACATCTGAACATTTTTAATAACAATAAAAAAAAAAATATTGTTGTAAGCGAGGTACACCATACCAGTCAGTAAGTCATTACAAAAACCTTCAGAGAGTGAAGCGTGTCTTCAAAAGCGTTTACAGTGCGTACCAAAAACTGTTAGTTGAAAGCGTTACCCATTGTTTATAGCCAAAAGTATAGCTATGTTTGGATTTTAGACGTACTATGTTTTACGAACTTCTGAAGTACCGCGATAAGCTTAAAAAAAACCCAGCAAAGAGCGGAGAGCGGGCCTGACTCGCGCTGAGCGTGCAACGAAAGCGAAGGTTCTGTATAAACTTATCCATCTTATGCAGTTACTACAGACTATGCGGTATTCAGACAGTCTTACTAAGACCATCTAAGACTCATCGTAGTGTAACAAGACTTAGCCTGTAAGTCTGTCTGCCCCATCTCGCCCTTTCACAGTACGAAAGAGCGTGATGGGAGATAGACTGTTTCAGTAAGACTGTGTGAATACCGCAGTACCGAGTAGTCTAATATCTGCCTTAATTTTTTTATTATGTTTTTTTCTTTTTTAGGGTCAATCAGAAAAAAGGACCACTTTAGCACTGATCATGTAATCTTTTACACTTTAGGATCATTTTGTTATCCGTCTATCCGACTGTCTGTGTCTCTTGACAAAGGGGTCCAGTTTGACAGACATATCGACCAGACAACGTCATGTCATTGACAATTTCGTCAGCAGCCCTTAGGTGCGATTGGCCCAGCGGCCAAAAATGTCGGTCTCATGACTCACACCACGTTATTTATATCTAGGTTCAATCATTGGACTAGCGGTTTTTATTTCGTCAGAACCAGGTTTTTTTTATAAATTTATTTAGGAATAGCAAACGACTACTCAATATCATTTTATGTAAACGTATGTAAACTAAAATATGCAATCATGCAGCCCACGGCGATTTTTAACGGCATTTAGTAAAACTTTTTGCCACCGTGACTTTTTAGACCGATTCGACCCTGCTGAACACGATTCTGCCCGATGCCTACCCCTTTTCCACTCCCTTCCCCCTTTTCTCCACGAGTATCCCAATCTGCGGTTTTTTATTCCACATTCAGCACTCGTCTTGACCGTCTCCCAGGATTCACCAGCAAAAACCACAGCTGTGTCATCGGCGTACGACAAGATTTCAGCATTTGGTATGGTCATACTGCACCGATCGTTAATGTAAATCAAAAATAAGGTTGGCCCTAAAACGCTACCCTGCGGCACGCCGTATGATGACACCCCCGCACTTCCACTAGTAAAGCCAGGGAATTTAACTCTTTGTTGTCTCTCCGATAAGTAACTTTCGAAAACAGCAAGCAGAGTCTCTCTTATTCTAATTTCTTTTAGCTTGTACACAGGGATAGGGACAGAAACGGTATCAAAAGCTTTTTTCAGATCACGGAAGACCGACAAACATTTTGTAATTTGGTCCAGTTGTTCTGTTACAAATGTGCTTAACACAAGAATTGCATTTTCTGTCGATCTTCCCTGCCTAAAGTCAAACTGTGTAGGTCCTAATATATCAAAATGTAAGTACTTGAGTATTCTAATATTTAGTAACTTTTCTAGAACTTTAGATAAAAATTAAAAATTTCATAAAATTCATTTATTTCTGTACATAAGCTCGCAACTTCGCAAGGAGCACTTATACACGTCCCAACGTGAAATAGAACCCTACCACTGATTCGGGACAATTGTGGGCTAGTGCTGAGAAGAAGCAGCAAAGAAACTCAGTCACTATTGTCATAGCCTCTTTTCAAAGTTTTACAAGATTTGTGTTCCTGGTATATTGCTGGTAGAACTGAAATTGGTCTATAATTACTAATGTCGTTTATCCTTACTCTTGTACACTGGTGTAATAATAGACTGTTTTAAAGGTACAGGGTAATATCCCTTTATCAAAACATAGATTAGTTTTAAGTGGGTGATAATAGGAGCCAAGTCATTGACTGCACATTTCATGAATTCATTGAGGATATTGTCCCAGCCCGGAGCGCTATTTTATTTTAAACTAAGAATAGTATTTTTATTTTAATTGATGACACGTGGCGCAATTTGAAAGAAAGACTTAAGACAAAGTTTTTGTAGGTGTTTTCTAGATTGTTTTCTATTTCATATTTGGTCATGTGTAAGGAAATTCTAGTATATTCTAGAAGTTTCTTAAACATTGAAAAGAAATTAAGAGGGTAAAGAATAACGACATGACTATCGAAATTAAGGTCTAGAAGCTTCGATTATTAGGGGTATATAAGCCTCAGCGCCCTTAGCAAGGCAGTTAGAAAAAGTCTAATGAAGTGGTAACAAGAAGAGAAGTGAAGGAAAAGTGGAGAGCAGTATTGTAGTACTAGTAAGTTATTAGTAAGTGCTCAGTGCAAGTAAAGTACAGTGCCGCTAAGTCTGTTAAAAAAGACTAAGTGCCGCAAAAGTGTTCAAGAGGACTCTATCGGTGCTGTGTGTGACTCACACACACTCACACAGTGTAAGTGTGGCAAGATGGAATAAACCGTCTCTCTCTCGAAGAACAGTGGTTCAATCCAATCCCGTCTACTCCCGTAAGGCTATAAATAATTGTTACTTTCTATCTCTTGGGGTACGGAACCTTAGATCATAGAAAAAAGTAGTAGTACCACAGGAGTAGGTAAATGGTCTGTGGTAGTACTATCGATCTCCACTGCTGATTGGTCACATTTCACGGTGTGCACTGCGCGTCTATAAGCGTTGTAAATTGAATTACTGTGTTCCTTGCTAACAAGAATGATCGTCAATCCGTGCAAGCCAGTATACAACAAAAATTATCGAGCAGTTGTTGAAACGCCCAATAAAAAATAATAATTGGCGACACAGGTCCATGAGTAAGATTTCTATGACTTACGGAACCCTAGAAAAGCGATAGGCTCAGTTTATTTGATATTTTAGGAGCACTTTCATGTGCCGAGATTTCTTTAATCTTATCTTTATCTTGTAATTTTGTTACAGAATCTGATTTATTTATTCAATATCTGGACTGGCAGTGATATGGTAATGCCATGGTGGAATCAAAGAAAAAATCAAGTGTCCCGTTTTTGCGACAAGTAAGTTCTTGACAACATGTTGACAACCTTTTATTCTCACTATTTATTATAAGGTTACTATTAGGGCTCGTAGACAAGATGAAGGAGGTATTCTAAATCGCAATGACAGTGTTTAAAAAAAGAGGTAGATGTCATCTCCTACTGCGCCGAGCACGCGTCATTGTACCTACCAAATTTGAATGCAAAATTGAACTAATTACTCAATTTTCGCGCGCTAATTACACATCTACCTCTTTTTAAAACCACTATCACTGCTAAATCGAAGTTCGCTATCGCTAGCAAAATGTATGAAATTGAAATAAGCCTGAATCTGAATCTGAATCACGTGATTTTTGCAGACATATTTTGACAATTCGTTGACGATAGCGAAGTTCGGTGTAGAAAGTTTGCATCTCGTATGAGGGTCCAAGAGCGTCATCATCTTCATTATCAGCCGCAGGACGTCCACTGCTAAACAATAAGCCTCCCCAAAGTGAACGTCAGGCCTGTCGCCTAACTATGGCTTTCAATTTCAAACTGACGTTTAAAATTGCCTTCCAGAAAGCTATTTTGAAAGCCATCGAGATAGGCGATAGACCTGCAGTTTGTAAATGGCTAACATCTAGCGTGATATTCCATTTGCAAGGTTGTTCTACAAATAATAATGTCTTCGAAGCCGAATTTCGACTACAGCCGCCAATCTCAACAGAGATTAGCCAACCCAATTACGCAGAAGATTTTTATAGCGCACAAAATGTTCCTTCGCTTTTATAGTTAGGTGAAAGGGTCCGACATGACTGAAGAGAGATCAGGCGCAGGACCAACGGCTACCTACGTGCTTTCTGAGGCACATGTATCTTAACACCACCAACTTGTTGACCTTGAGACCCTTTATTCCCTACGTTATAAAAGCTGTTTTCCTAGTTCAAATCGGTAACCTGACGTGCTGTCGAATGTAAATGATACAGAGAGTTTTTTAAACGGAGGCGGCGCCTTTAAGAGTTGATAAAGGAGCTATTCAAAGTTCCTTTGCTAAGGTAAACTTTAGTAACAAATGTTGAATTTTGCACAAACTTTTCTGACAGGCGAATTCTTCTGGCGAAATCGATTAAATTTGCAATTACATTTTTTTTCTATTTCCGTCGCAACCCGTGGCTTACCTTTTATCATCATCATTATCAGTCGCATTATCAGTCCATTGCTGAACATAAAACTTCCCTCATATCAGCAAGCTGCCTCATAGAATTCCAAAGTGACCTGTTAAAGCGACCTGCATCCAGTATGTCCATCTTACCCTGACCATCCCGCTTTTCATCAGCGTACACTTTCTCTGATTTAAGCTTTACCTGTATATTATATTTACCTGTATAGTGTTTTGTGACGGCGGGTGTGTGCCTGAACATCATCGGTCATGGCGCCATAGTGGGCTTCACTGCCTTCCTAATCCCGGGGCTCCGGAGGCCAGACTCGCACATCAAGACCACCGTATCCGATGAGTCTTCTATTGGTGAGCGTCCTGACTTGCACACCAAATGTTCTCTTATTTCGAGCGCAACCATAGTGAAGTATTGAACCTCTAAAAACAATAAGTTCTATAAGTAGTTTTTTCGAATAGCCGATGGTCAAGAGGTGGCACAGGATCAGAAAGAGTCGCTACTCTTTACTGTAAATCCAAAGTGTCGACCTATCTACAAAGCTTGACATACACCGATACTGAAAATCTTCTTATCCCTCCAAAGTGATCCGCATATACACATACACACAAACACTCTTGCTCACGCACACACACAAACACGCCCATACACTCTTAGACATAAATATCCAACTGTATACGTGTTCTTTTGATCCCTTGCTGTTTTGTTATTTTATTTTTAATTTTGTTATTTGTGCCCCGAGTAACACTGGGAGTGGAGAGTGCTGTAGCTCTGTAGTACAGGCTTTTACCTATTGAAGACGCCAGTCTCTCCCAATCTAAAACTGTCCCCTGTAATATACCTTAGATTGTGGAGCGAAAAATAAAGAATCTTTAATCATTTTACTCTTCTGGTGTCGGAATCCAAGATCCACTTTGGGTCGGTCAGCCAGCAAAGAAAGGGGAAAAAGGTTTCGAATTAATTCTCATTTATTTTATTTTCAATTTCAGCTTCAATCGTGGGTATCGCTCTGATCGTGGGGAACTTGACCATGACAGCACTTATGAGCACCATAGGCAGAAAGAAATCCCACATAGTCACCATCTTTCCTGTACTCATCGGATGGATCATCATCGTCCTAGCCAAGAGTGTGAAGGCACTCGTCATCGCCAGATTCCTCCAAGGACTCTCCATGGGCATGCACGGTCCACTAGGATCCGTCATAGTCGCCGAAATGACACACCCTGCCAACCGTGGATCGTTTCTGACATGCATCTCCCTCTCTCTAGCCGTGGGAACCTTCGTCTGTCACACCATCGGGGCCTATCTGAGCTGGCAGCAGAGTGCTTTCGCCTTGGCATTTATTCCTTTGACTAGTCTAATTTTGATCATATTGGCACCAGAATCGCCCCCTTGGCTGATATCCAAAGGGCGGTATGACGAAGCGTCTAAGATTTTCTACTGGCTACGTGGTCGGAGCGAAGAGGAAGACGAGGAATTGGAAAGGATAATATCTACGCAGAAGATGTTGTTGATATCAAGAGATGCTGGCCAGAAGTTATCATTTGGTGCCCGAATTGGAGCGGGAGTGAGGTATTTCTTTGCGACTTTAAGAAAGCCTGAATTTTACAAGCCGGTTTCAATCATGTACCTGATGTACAGCAGCTTCCAGTTTTCTGGTAACAACGTCCTCAACGCATACGCTCTGGACATCATAAACCAGGTCGTGGGTCCTGAAGCCAATGCTAAGATGCTGCTGGTTGCTATGGATATTGATAGAATTATTTGCAACCTCATAGCTGTCTTCTTGATGAGGAAGCTCAAAAGAAGGACGGTTTTGTTTGGGAGTGGTTTGATCATAGTTATGTGCTATTACTCGAAGGGAGCGTATGTGTATGCCAAGAGAAGTGAAATTCTTCCACCGTTTATGCAGGGGCAGTGGTTGCCAATAATGATTATGGGTATCTACGTCACGATGTCAGTAGGGTTGTCAGTTATGCCATTTACGATATCAGGGGAGATTTTCCCATTGGAGTACCGTGGATTAGCTGGTGGTATTAGTGCCTTGCCGTTGGCGATCAACTTCTACTTGGCTGTCAAGTGTTTCCCTATTCTGAATTTGAACATAGGTTTGCCCCTGACGTACTTGTTGTATGGCAGTGTGGTGTCGGTCGGTCTGATCTCCCTCTACTTCTTGCTGCCAGAGACAAAGGACAAAACCCTTCAGGAGATAGAGGATAAGTTCCGAGGGTTGACTGCATTTGACAGAAGGGCTTCAGACCCTCTCGCAAAAGAGGAAATGATACGAAAGGCCAGCTTAACGAGAAATGTCTAAGTACTTGTGCTATTTAGGTACTTAGATATATACTCGTAGTTGAATTCTGAAAGGTATAAAAATGAGTAATCTACAATATTCAATGACAATAATGTCGTTTAACAATGTCTAGATAAGTAAGTACAAACTTAAATTTATATTCAGTTTAATAGGGATGATAAAAAAAATGTGCAATGTATATATAATATATATTTTAGATAAATTCAAGTTCTTTAAAAAATATATTTGTAAAGAACTTAAATTATATCTCATTCACCGGGCAAAGTCCAACAATGTAAACAAACCATTGACTAACCTATTAATCCTATTATCTGAAGATTCTCGGCACACACACAAGTGAATTTCTTCACAGAACTCACAAACGCCTTCACCAATTACGCCGTAACAATATAAATACGATTATTTACAAACACACATAATTACACTTAAAAACGTAAATCATACGAAAAATATCATAATTTTGACAAAGACAAGAAGAGGACGGCAAACTTTATATTTTTTAATGTAGTGTTGGAAACCAATTTTGTTCAATTGATCGATTCAATTGGTCATTTGAAACTCGCATGCTTAGTAATGTTTACCCTAAAAGGAATGATATCAAAATTATGTTGTTTTACTGTAGCATTTATTTGAAAGGTCACGGTTCATGAAATGATATGTTGTTAAATATAAAAAGTACATTGTTTTTTTTAATATAAAAATATAATTAAAATTGGATTTATTATTTTAAAACTCTGCCTAAAATAAAGCTTTCTAAGTATGAATTAGCTATTTCAATATTTCTAAACAAATTTAACCGACTTTAAAAAAGAGGTATTTATGTTTGTTTATCCGCAATTATCTCACATGTGGGTGAATGTTTCAGTAAAGTATTCTGACTTCGAAAAATCTCACCAAAATGACAAAAATATCACTTTTAGCGTCTAATTAGTTGAGACCAATTAATTTGAAGTCAGTGCATGATTTAGTTTAACCTATTAAAATTACTTAATGCAATTATCGTACGTCGTCATCCGTACAAACATTTTATAAAATTATATTTAATTCTTATATACAAATGGAATAAATATTAATACATAAATTAAATGCACAAGCAAACCCGCTTGATACCCGTAGTATGCGGTAACTATACCTATGCGCTCACTGATCGGACGGAAATGTTCGGTGCGTGGGCGGCGAACGCTCGCCAGTCGAGAAAACGCCGCCTGCAGCGTAACCGGTGTGTACCTACCGCGTGTGCAAAGGTTTTAATGTTAAATGTCATCCTATTGACTATTTTTGGTGTTTATTCATTTAACTTTTTCATGTGTGTGACCGTTACATTTTTTTCTTTGTGTGGTTGTAAATCTTGTGTCTTAACGTAAGATAATTTATATTTACGGACATTTAACCTTAAAATCGTCTTCAAGATAAAAGTATCTTTAAATTCACTACTAAGTTTCCTACGTTCCATTTTCAGGTCAGACCGATAGTAAATATCTTTCAGTTCGTCACCCGTTTTTTCTAAGTCGTTTTGGTCAAGTAAAATTAAATCATTTCACTTGTCTTTTTTCATTTACTGCATTCGATTTTATGTTGTTCAAGTGACTAAATTCCTCTACTTTTTCCCAGCACTAAAGATTGTCTATGGTATTCGAGCCGCCATGTTTGTTTACATTGTTGGACTTGGCCCGGTGAATGAAGTATAGTCTAAAATATATAATTATAGGCCTAATTGTTCTCTATGTATTGTTTCTGTTAACTTTTAAATAAACAATTACAATAGGTATTTGTGTACATATTAGTTTAATCCACTATTAAATAAAAGAAACCGTGAATATATATTTTTTTTAACAAGTACCTACGTACGTATATGAAATTACGTGATTTCACCCTGTTTGAAGATTTTGATTTTGATTTCAATTTTTTTACTAATATTTCATTTTTTTTATCTTCCATACCTATTCGGAAATGCGATGATTGCATAGGTTTGATATTTACCGCCGGTACTATAATGCATAAAGCCGATCGTCCACCGCCAACTAAACTAAGTTACTTCAGCTTAGCTCGCGTAGTTGAGCCAGTTTTTCATAAGGTAAGTGTCCCCTGGTTCGGTATCTTAAGGGCTTTTAATTTCAAGATTTTTTAATTAAATTTCTGAACATGATATCAGCTTAAAAGCATTTTTGCAATGAATATTCGTATTTTGATATTTTATTAATGTTTGAATTATCCAGATAAAGGTTTATATTATTACTTTTTTAATTTATTTGTAGACCTCTTGTTTGAACCCTGCTTCGTGATAAAATTTCGCTATGCTTTTAAGTTCGTGAATCTGTGGCCCCTGTTACGGGATAAGGGTTTTCACAGTGATTAATGATAATTTTTTAATAAAAAATATAAGTAATCAAAGGATTTTTTTAATGAAACAAAAGTCGAGACAATGATAAACATTTTATAATGTCGTGTCACTATATGAACGCTCACACTATCATAAAGTCGGGCATTTTCCGATTGCTGGCAATTAAAATAACAGTATTTTTTCTGATAGTATTATTTTAAGGCCCAAAGGCAAGACAAATTATTTCGTTAACAAAGTACGCAATATAGTTTCTAAAATTACTTATTGAAAAAAAAATATATATATACAGGGTGTGGCGTAAATAGTGGTCCAAAGCAAAGGTGTGGATACACTGTACACTGAAGCACCACATACCAGTATTTAAAAAAAATTATGTACAGGGTTTTCAAAAAAAAAAAATTTTTTTTATTTTTTTAGAAATCGTTACCTTGCCTTACAAATTTGGTTATAATTTCCAAAAATGACGGTTTTTTTTTATCCATTTTTTTTATTATTATTGCTGATCACTTGTACTTAGTACTCCATTCGTTTTTTTTTTACAAACTGAATTTAATAAAAAAAACCCTGAAAACCCTGAAAACCCTGTACATATTTTTTTTTTAATTCTGGTTTGTGGTGCTTCAGTGTACAGTGTATCCACACCTTTGCTTTGGACCACACAGAAAAAAATTACAACCCTTGTAAACCCTTAAAATTCAAATAAATTGTTTTTCTGAATTGGGCTCCTTTTTGTTTCGAAAAGCAATAACTTTTTTCCTGTAAGTCGTAACACTTATTGTTGCACCATTTTAGAATCTGCAAAAGATGGGCATTTTTTTTAAACAATGGGCACTGACAGTGTGGTACATTTTTTTTGCACCAAAAGCATTGAAATTCAAACGATTTGCTAGCAGTGAGTATTGAATTTTGAAAGAAACTTATTTTTTTTTATTAAATTCAGTTTGTAAAAAAAAAAAACGAATGGAGTACTAAGTACAAGTGATCAGCAATAATAATAAAAAAAATGGATAAAAAAAACCGTCATTTTTGGAAATTATAACCAAATTTGTAAGGCAAGGTAACGATTTCTAAAAAAATAAAAAAGTTTTTTTTTTTGAAAACCCTGTACATAATTTTTTTTTAAATACTGGTATGTGGTGCTTCAGTGTACAGTGTATCCACACCTTTGCTTTGGACCACTATTTACGCCACACCCTGTATATATATTATTTCTATATTTAATTAAGTAAAAACTAAACAGTGTTCAATTTTGAAATAATTGGTTTACTTAAATTATTAATACATGTTAAGGTAGAAGTACTCATAAGGTTTCACAAAAACGTGATTATTATCAGGTGATCCGACCTTATCGTATGAAGTGAGAGTCATGTATAATTTTATAGTATTGAAAATCTATCACGAACTTAAGAAAAAGTAATAAAACAAGAGTCTCTTGTTTCGTGATACTTATTTTTCGAAATTCCCTTCATCAATTTTATAGTTTTAATTAAAATAACGTTTATTGACTATTAAGTGTCCTATAAATAGTATTAAATATACAAAAACAAGTAAAATAAATCAAATAGAGAACAAAGTTATGTTAGTCGTACCTATGTGAATTTAGCTCAAAAATGCGATTTCTGGTCAACTTTTAAGTCTTATTGTACAAATTCTAGTGAGCAAAACGTACACCGAATTTAGGTCACATAAAACTTTATTAAATATACGCTGTTTTTGTTATTTACATTAAATAAAATTTATTATTTTAAAAATATATAGGCAATGAAAATGTATTCTGAATATCCCTGTTTCGGCAGTGTCACGAAATAGCGGACACACGAAAAATAAAAAGACCGTTATTTCGTGAGTCGATTAATTGGAATTTAAAAGAAAATCTATTATTGCTTAAAACTTTTTTTAAATTGAATCGATTGCTAAAGGGCTCTGTAATGCACTATTAAAAGTTAGGCTGAAATGGACTTATCTTGTCTTCTCTGTGAGCTTAACAATTTCGGGTGCCAACCTTACGCGTCACGGAACAAACGCGCGCCGAATCGAGGCTTTTGGCTGACTGAGCGTTTCGAGCATTGTATTGCTCTCAGTTCAGTTTCCAAAATGTTGATATTTTGTTTCTTAGACAGCTTAGAGGATTAAGATTTTTTGTCAATGTATAATTTAAATGAATATTATTTATATTTCTTATTTTTCGCTCCAAAAGCAAAACTACCGAACGAACGTACTATCGAGAACCAGTGGACAGTTACCTTACATTGCCGTGGACGCACATGTATGAAAAACTGGCTCGACTATGCGAGCTAAGCTGAACTAACTTAGTTTAGTTGGCAGTGGACGATCGGCTTTAAGGTATAAGTTCGTAGCTGACGACAGGCGGCAGCAGCAGACGACATGTCGCCGCGACACTTCTGGTTTCTATGTATTTTTAGGCAAGCTTCGTGTCGCTAGCTGCGAATGGTATTTCATAGAAATACATACAAAATAGAAGTGTCTCGTCGAGAAGTCGTCTCCTGCTGCCGCGTTTGGGCGGCTACGAATTTATACCTTTAGTCAATAATAGTGCATTTAAAAAGAGGTAGATTGGTTATTAGCGCACGGAACTTGATGACCTCAAATTGTGTAATCTGCACAATTTTGCATTCAAATATGTCATTTGACACGTAAAAGAAACTGTGCGGTGTGACGGAGCATCAAATTCGAATCGCCGCGCAGTACAAGATGACAGGTCTATAATTATATAACTTAAGAAATTATTTTGCAAGTTTTTAATTTAGTTATGAAAATAATTATAAGTTAAGCTGGTTTCATCTTAACAGATGGTTAAATATTTGTAAAAATATTTTTACAATTCCGAACCAAACCCAAACACCTCAATTTCTTCACCCACATCGCTGACTCCGGTTCAATATTTAAGAGCGCAAATGAAACAGTAACCATGGAGAAAATAGGTGTTCTTGGGATACTTGGGGTTCTCTGGATAGCTTCCGTAAAGCGCTTAGGGCTGATGTGAAGGAGATGGTTCAGCTTGAAATCAAATCGGTTATAAAAACCTTAAAGGACGACTTTAGTCTTACCACTGATTTTATATGCGAGGAACAGAAATCGCTGCAATCGGACTTTAGTAAGAACGCCGACAGGATTAAACATCTCAGTTGCAACATCGAAGTGCAAGAGGTACCAGAACACAAGAATGAGAACGTAATATCGTTGGTTAAAAAACTATTCGACGTTATAAAACTTCCAATAGACGATGACAAAATAACCGCTTGCCGCAGAGTCGCAAAACTAAACGCCTCCTCCAATACTCACGACGCGGGTCACGACTTCAGCTGAGTGGGGCCCTTTTAATATGGACATCACAGACGCACAACTGCACAGTCCGACTGGCTTACCCACATAAATTGTAATTTTGTTGTGTTTCTTGTTTTATAACCGTGCCCGTTACGTTGTTTGTTTTCGTGTGTTATGTGATGTCCATTCATTAATAAATGTATTTTCTATCTTTCTTTCTTTCAATAGACCTCGGAATATCGTCGTCGGCTTTGCGACGCCGCGCATAAGAGACTCAGTTTTATCTGCGTACCACAGATATACTAAATCCCACTCAGGCCATGGCGTAACATCTAAAGACCTTGGAATAACCGGTGAGACGCGCAGGATTTTCGAACTGAGCACTTATCACCAGAACAGAAGGCAGCATGCAGCAACTAGACAAGCAGCCAAGAAACGCGGCTACAAGTTTGTGTGGATAAAGTATGGCCAGATCTACGTGCGCAAGAAAGAGTCAACTGGTGCCTTACTTATAAAATACTTAAATTCTTTAAATAGGTTAGCTTAAGTTAGCAGTAGTGTTATTAGAATATACTTATATTTGACCTTTACGTAGTTATCAAAAAGTACAGTATCTTTTAACAAAACGCCGGTAGGGCTAGATCTAAAGTTAATGATATTTATTTAAGCCTTCTGAGTAATAATTATGATTTAGTTTGCATTACTGAAACTAATTTTGATAGCAGCGCGTGTGATGGTGAATTTATTAACGGTAGGTATAATGTCTACAGGAGAGACCGTAGTAGTTCATGCTCAAATAAACTCAATGGCGGAGGCGTTCTCATTGCTGCAAAAACAGAAATTAATGTTATACGCCAAACATCTTGGGAGAGCAAGCTTGAGGATATCTGGCTTTCAATTTTGCCAAGAAAAAGGGTGAACCTTCTTTACACGTGTGTCTCTGTTATCTGCCACCATCATTACCCTTAGACGATATTACTGCCTTCCACCAAAACACTTAAAAAGTAATATTAAGCTTACCATTGGGGGACTATTTTCTAGTACTACGCAAACTCTAAATACTCCCGACATTACTTGGACAAGAAAACATGGTTCAAACGCCTTAACGCCTTCCAACCCAATGGGTTATAAAGCTAAGCTACTTGTCGAGACGCTTAATACTCGTAGCCTCTGTCAGTTTAACCCTATCCCCAACAAGAACAACTGATTCTTAGACCTTGTACTCTCGACATTACCTGCAAGTTCTGTTACTGTACTTGAGGATGACACATTATGCCGTGTAGACCATCACCATCTTATAAAAGTCTTCAACACTCCAACGACCTGTAACTACTAAATACAAGAAACGGTATAATTTCAATAAATGTGACTATATAAATATAAAATCTGAATTGAGTCGTATTGAATGGGAAAGCATAAACATCACCTGACGTTGACGAATGCGTAGTATTTTTTATGAACGGATCAATGAGATCATAACCAAACATACCCCATTAGTTAGAAATAGACCGCAAAAATATCCAAGTTGGTTCAGTCCCGCTCTTATTCGTTGCATCAAAGAAAAAAATAAATTTCACAAGCGATACATAAAGTTTTCCAACCCACGTGACTACAATACTTTTTCACTTCTAAGAACTAGATGCTTACCACTCACTACACAATGCTGTAAAAAGTATCTATCTACAGTCAAAGAGTCCTTACCTGATAATTCAAAATCTTTCTGGAGATATGTGAATGACAAAAAAGGCAGAGTCTCTATTCCCGAAACTATGACATATAACAATGATTTGTCCTCAGATGGCCAGGGTATTTCTGAACTCTTCTCAGCTTACTTCGGATCTGTTTATGAAAAACCCTTATTAAACGAAAACACTGATCTAACTAACATGCCCAATGTTCTAAATTTTACTTTAGCAGACATCGAAATCAGTATGAAGGACATCTATCTTAAAATGAAACAGCTAGACATAGGCAAAGGAGCTGGTCCAGGCGACATTCCACCAGTGTTTGTAAAAATCTGTTCCAAAGAGCTTTCTCTACCACTGTCCATGAGCTTTAAACTATCTCTTGCGTCCGGCAAATTTGCCACCTTCTGGAAAAGAGCTTACATCGTTCCCATCTTTAAAAACGGTGAAAAGACCTCATGCACAAACTACCGACCCATCAGCATCCTTTTATGTTTAGCAGAGGTCTTTGAATCCTTAGTCTACTCTTACCTGTATAATCACCTAAGTCGTTATATCACAAGTAAGCAACACGGTTTTGTCACCAAACGATCGACACTTAGTAATCTCTTAGAATTTAAAAACTGCCTATGTCAGGCTTTTGCTCGCGGTGGTCAAGTCGATAGTGCATACCTGGATTTCAGTAGGGCCTTTGACAGGGTAAATCACGTTCTGCTCTGCAACAAACTCTCCTGTTATGGAGTACACGGTTCTCTTCTCAGGTGGGTAATATCTTATCTAGAAAACAGGACTTAATTTAGTCACCGTTAAAGGTTATTGCTTTTCCCCCATACCAGTACCCTCAGGAGTTCCGCAAGGGTCACACCTTGGGCCACTGCTATTTATAATTTTTATAAATGACCTAGTTGCTCGAATCTCTTGTCCTGTTCTTCTTTATGCGGACGATATGAAAATATTCAATAACATTGGGGGTGTCGAACATTGTATTGCACTTCAGAATGACCTTCATACTGTAGTGGAATGGTGTCAAACTAATAAAATGAAACTTAATGTAGAAAAGTGTTGTATTATTTCTTTCACGAGGAAAAAGAACAAGATTACTTACAAGTACAATGTGCAAGATAAGCCCTTAAATAGATGTACCACAGTTAGGGACCTTGGCGTACTAATTGACGAACAACTGACTTTTCGCCAACATTATGAGTACATCATAAAGAGAAGTCGCCGTCTTTTAGGATTCATCATCAGATCGACCAAAGATTTTAAACACCCAAGTAGTATTTTCAGCCTGTTTTTTAGTTTGGTGAGAAGTATTTTGGAATACTGTTCTCCGGTCTGGTCCCCAAATTACAATGTACATATAGATAATATTGAAAAAATACAGATGAGATGCTTGAAATTTATCTGTTATAAGGATAATTTCGGACGCAAACTCCAAACATACAAAGATAGGTTATCAAAATTTGGGCTAATCCCGTTAAAAACCCGTCGAGATAGGTATGACTTGTTGTGTCTACATTAGATTCTACACTCTTTTATAGACGCGCCTGATCTGCTCTCATCAGTTAGTATTAATACTCTACATAGGATGCGTGCTCCAAAAGTTTTCACAATTAATGTTTACAGAAATAACACCTCGTTCTATAACACATTAGTCCGAATGTGCAGATCCTATAATGAACTAGTGTGTAAGCACCAAGACACTAAGATAGATGTCTTCAACGGCAAATTTTCTTTATACAAAATTAAAATCCAATCATTTGGAAGGAGAGAAGACATTCTGCTTAATATACTTTGTTACGGACCTTTTATATAAAAGGTCCGTAACAAAGTATATTAAGCAGAATGTCTTCTCTCCTTCCAAATGATTGGATTTTAATTTTGTTTTTGTTCGATATATGCATTGAAGTTCTAATTTCTTTACTTTGTAGTCTACTCTAAAATCATGTTGTGTATACAATTTGTGGATTACCATCTAACCATAGTTTTACTAACATAGTTTTATAAGCATGCACTGATTGTGATCTGTCTGTATACCTAATATTAAAAAATAAATAAATTCCCCAGTATTGATGAAATCGAACGCCGGCTCACTGGCGTAGCAAGCACTTACAAAAATTCGTCGACTGACTAACGTCCTCCGTAGCTCAGTTGGTAAGAGCATTCGCCCGGATAGCGGAGTCCCCAAAACTCCAATTTTATATTTTTTTATCTAATAATAAGCAATCTGCTTGCTTGCTATCCATCTGGATAACAAACTGTCAATTGACGTATCTCTTAAAGTGCTATGTCATGTTTAGAACTTCTTTGTATGGTGTGCTATATCTTTACGTATAATTTATCAAAGACAAGTAAGTAGATAGACAGATTTGCGATCGCCGCTTTATTTTTCTGACATTCCCACAATCTAATCGGTCGTTATCGATTATATTCGTAAAGTTCCTTGTAGGATATTGTGATTTTGTTGATATTATTCGTAATTTAGCTTTGGTTGGTGATGACGCCATGGAGGGAGCGACGAAGAAATCACGAACACCATTTCTGAGACAAGTAAGTCCTACTTTTTGAACTACTTACAATGCAAAAGCTAATTTTAAATAAATAAAATAAATAACCAAAAATTCGCACACAGGTAGGATTTGAATCCACGTCATGTGGCCTATTTAAACTTATAAATAAGAAACAACACTGTGAGTGTTAAAAATATTAAAAGCTATTAGCTAATTTTAAATTTTAAGAGAGATCATAAATACTAAAATAATTTACCAGGGATTTGATAGCCAGAAATATGTTTTTATGATAATTAAATTTGTTTCAATATACCAATTACTACCTGTCTGACTACCTGTCTGACACTGGAGATATAACTTAGCCATAGACCTTTCAAATTAATTTAAAAAAAATCATCTAAATCGGTTCAGTGGCTTAAGCGTCAAGGGGTAAGTAATAGACAGACAGACACACTTTCGCATTATAATATTAAGTATAGATTACAAATCAAGTATATGATAAGAAAGTAAGTAAATAATATAGTACTTTACTGATTTCAGTGTTTCGTGACGGCTGGCGTGTGTCTGAACCTCGTTGGCCATGGCGCTGTGGTGGGGTTCACCGCCTTCCTCATCCCGGGGCTCCGGAGACCAGAGTCGCATATTAAAACCACCGTCACTGATGAGTCTTCCATTGGTCAGTCTCTTGCACACTCTTTAGACTCTTACCCCCATAAATAACAATGATTTTAAGATTGCTATAACACTTGATTAAATATGACACGGCTAATTTAGAATGAATGACAGATCTAATAGGTGACATGACATAGTGGCATTCACAGTGAAGAAAAACATACCAAATTGGCCGTCATTCATTCGTCATCAAAATTTACTATAAGTAAGGGGGCTAGTTTTTGTACGTAATACCAGTAATACTCTATAAATTATTGTTTTTAAGTTATAAGCATTCACTTTGCAATCTAAATATATTATTGCACTTGAAAAAATGACCACCAGAGGCGGGAATCGAACCCGCGTTCCACGCATACCGGGCGGTTGCCTAACCTCTCGGCCACTCTCGCGTTGGCAGAGCCTGTAGAAATTTTCAATTCGTCGAAATTTTGCCTCTTAACGCTGTAATGCCGCGTTGCTTTCACCCTCAACACTCGAAAGAAATACTATTGCAAGTATTTAAACCCACGACCCTTCGTTATCCGGGCGATTGCTCTTCTAACTGAACTAAGAGGATGTTAGTCACTTGACGAATTATTGTAAATCAAACGTACTCACTCAATGTTGACTGCATCTTGTTTAAACGCCCTGCACTTTTGTTAATGATAGCTACAAGTCGGTAGCTTGTTTTTGTAAACTCTTTTTACCTTTATTATAAGAAAATAATAAATGTTGCTTTCGAGCAGACACATTAAATGAATTAGTTGTATTCTTGTTCACACTACGCTACTATGTAAGACTAATATGTATTTAATTTTTTTCAGCTTCTATCGTGGGGATCGCCCTGATCGTAGGGAACTTCACAATGACTGGATTAATGGGGTCCATAGGCCGAAAGAAATCGCACATACTCACTATCTTCCCTATCCTCACTGGGTGGTTCGTAATAGCACTTGCTGACAGCGTCACAGCTCTTGTGATAGCAAGGTTCCTCCAAGGATTGACCATGGGGATGCACGGGCCTCTAGGAGCAGTTATTGTGGCAGAAATGACGCACCCTGCTAACCGTGGAGCGTTCCTGTCATGTATCTCTCTATCTTTAGCCATAGGAACGTTCATCTGCCACACCGTCGGAACCTACTTGAGCTGGCAACAGAGCGCTCTGGCCATGTCGTTCATACCGTTTTTAAGTCTAATATTTATATTGTTCTCGCCGGAATCACCCCCTTGGTTAATCTCTAAAGGACGCTATGATGAAGCTGCAGAGATATTCTACTGGCTTCGTGGTCGGAGTGAAGACGAAGATGCAGAATTAGAAAGAATGATAACAGTTCAGAACATGGTCAGAAAATCTAGCGTGGCTGGACAGAAACTATCATTTGGCACCAAGATTAGACGAGCTTTGAAATATGTAAGCGAGACCTTCAGAAAGCCTGAGTTCTACAAGCCGATTTCAGTCATGTTCTTCATGTACATAACGTTCCAGTTTTCTGGCACCAACGTCATCAATTCCTACGCTTTGGACATTATAAAGCAAGTGGTTGGCCCTGAAGCAAATGCCAAACTGCTGATGGTGGCAATGGATGTGGACAGGATTATTTGCAACATCATCGCTGTGTTTTTGATGAGGAAGTTGAAAAGAAGAACGGTGTTGTTCGGCAGCGGTGTGCTGGTGGTTATGTGTTATTACGCCAAAGGTGCGTTTGTGTTCGCCAAGCATAACGACATGCTTCCTTCAGGGTTGCAAGGACAATGGTTTCCTATCCTGATAATGGCTGTTTATGTCTCCATGACTGTTGGGTTGTCAATAGTGCCGTTTGCGATATCAGGGGAGATTTTCCCATTGGAATACCGAGGGTTAGCTGGAGGTATCAGCGCTTTGCCGTGGTCGATCAACTTCTTCTTAGCTGTCAAGTGTTTCCCGATTCTGAATTTGAAAATGGGGTTGCCTTTAACATACTCATTGTATGGAAGTGTTGTCATGGTGTGTTTGGTGTTCCTGTTCTTCATGTTGCCGGAGACGAAAGATAAGACTCTTCAGGAGATAGAGGATGGTTTCCGAGGCCTGTCAGCAGCTGACAGAAGAGATTCGGTACCCCTTGCAATAGAAAAGGAAGAAATGCTTCGCAGGGCTAGTTCCACTCTAATAGTTTATTGATAACCGTTATCAATAATTTATATCGATAGTATTACATACCGATGTGAAGGAATTCCCAAACTTAGTAAAACGCCGATAGCAAATGTGATAATTAATCGCAAAACCGTATTAATGTGTAATTAAATTTGCTTTGCAAGTAATAATATTATTAGAAATACTTAAGTATTAGGTAATTCGATAAGATGAAGATAATATGTGTTAATGTGTAATACCTTAGGTAATGTCAACTTTTAAAAGAATACTCGAATTTCAAATGACCATGAATATATCCCAGTCTTTTGTGCAATCATGTGTATGAGATATGGGCTTGATATTATGTTTAAAGATTTTATTTATTATCGTTGGTCGTGTTTTAATAGAAATAAGTCTTGTAAATGTGAAAAACTTGAAATGAATGTACATATTTACTAATAAAAGATAAGCAAATTGTTTTCTTGATTTATTTTCTGTACTTATAGTAACTATGTAATTTTCTTTTAAGTACATAAGTATACATTCAGATCGTTATACCTCCTTACTTACAGGGCCAGCTCTAGAAGCTGAAAGCAGTTCCTCTAGGATCCTCCTTCTCATTCAACCACCTTCCACCTTCCCTAGCTCCAGCATCATCTCCTGTTCGGCCGTATTTTCGCTCTTTAACTCAGTCACACCTTTGAAGTGGCATTCAATCTCATACAATGTCTTCCCCTTAGTTTCGGGCAGCAAAAAGTATAGGAACCCTCCACAAATGGTAATACAAAAGCCATAAACGCAAAAGGTCCCATTCACGCCTATATTCTCGAAGGAGCTCGGAGCAGTTTTCACGACCACAAAGAACATGATGGATAAAAACATTCCAGAAATCCCGCTGCCCAAACTCCTGTAAGCCAAGGGGAAGATCTCTCCAGCGATGGCCCAGGGTATCGGCAGGATACCCAGCGTCTTACCAAATATGTAGACTAAAGTGGGGATGACTGGAATCCACTTATACTTTTCTGGAATATGCCCCAAATCTCGCAGAAAGATAAGAAGAGCAGCTACGAATAAAGATACCACGCTGATGATGATGCCTAAGAACAGGACTGTTCTTCGGTTCAGTTTGTTGACGACAACGCAAGCCAGGACTGCTGTAGCGAACCTGACGACGTCTACCATAAGCATGCTTGTGTATGACTCGATCGCTCCGCCGGACACTTCCTCCATCATGGGCACTGTATACGACGGCACTACAGTCATGCCAGATATTTGGAAGAGCACAAACATGAACATCATTATTACAGTTGGTTTGTAAAACTCGGGTTTCCTAACTACAGTGTTGTAGTATGTCCATTTGGAGACTTGCGTGGTTATTATGTTCTGTGATTTTTGGCTATTCAGTAGTACTTCGAGTTCCTTTTCGGCGGTGTAGTCGTGTCCTCTGAACCATCGGAAGGAGCGGCGGCATTCTGCGTAGAGTCCTTTGGATGCAAGATATGGTGGAGTTTCTGGGCTCAATGAGACGAGGAGGAGGGAGATGGCGTAGCAGCTGCCGCAGGCGAGGCCAGCGGTCCTCCAGAATAGGAGAGTGCCGAGGGTGTGGGCCAACAGCATGCCAGTGGCGAAGGAGAACGCAATGGTGGCCAGGAAGGCTCCTCGATGCTTCGGTGCGGAGTATTCGGCGATGGAGACAGGTGCTGATGCAGCTTGGAGACCCATGGCGAAACCCTGGAATTTACAAAACTTCATGTTAAATACAAATTCTAAGTCGCAGCTCAGCAGGTATAGCAGACCTGCCGATTTCTTCGATTATTATCATCAGTAGACGTGTACATTAGGCCGAGTTCATTGATATATGATTCCAATTCCAGTGTTTCAAATATGGACGAGTAAATATCTAAGCACATTCATCAATCCAACATGATGACAATAAATAGATAACTATCATAACTCTTACACAACATAATAGAAAAAAAAATGACAGCGAATTACACATAAATATGCACAATGTATGCGGTCTTATCGCTATAAACGATCTCTTCCAGATAATCTGCTAAGATACTTCCATGTACACTTAATATTTAGGGTTATGTAGGGCCTTTTTAGGGTTCCGTAGTCCGACAAGGCTGACTGATTTGCATGTAACTTGGTTCGAGGATACTTCACATATAGACCTCATTTAAGGGTACCTTCCCATACATGTAAAAATCCCCTTGTGTGGGGTATCGTTGAAAAGGACTATTAAAATAAGATAGGGTTTCCATAAAACACTTTTTATCAGCTTTACCATTTGCGAGATATAGCCCGCCAAAGTAGTTTACACGGTGCCCCCCCCCCCCCCCCTGTAATTTCTCAAGTCTTGGACCTATAAACTTCAAATCACTCACGTAAAGAAACAGCCGCGGAAACTCTTATTTAAAATTGTTTCGGGTATCCTGTGATGAATACTTTTGAAATTATAAATAAAATAAAAATAAATACTTTTTTTGCCTATACTGTCTAATGTTTTAAGTTACGGAACCCTTCACGCGCGAGTCCGACTCGCACTTGGCCGGTTTTTACAGTACATTCGTATTTCGGGTGGTGGGGTCTAAACCTTTCATATCCCGCAAGCGTGGAACTATAGATTTTAGTTCCTTTGTTGTGTCATAAAATACAGGTTCTGGCAATGATAGTGCACTTATAAAGAGGTAGATTGGTCATTAGCGCGCGGAAATTGGTTGCCTCAAACTGTGTAATTTGCACAATTTTGCATTCAAATATGACATTTAACACGTAAAGAACGTGTGCTTGGAGCCAAGCAGTACGAGATGACAGGTCTACCTCTTTTTTAAACAAATACACTGTCAGTGGGTTCTGGTCATCTGGGGTCGTCGACGTAGCAGGGTCTCGAGAATCGGAGCCGGTTTTCGAGATCGGATTTCGCGACGGTTTGATGTCACGATGATGTCGAGATTACAATAATCATTTTAATTATTGACGTAAGATTTGTTACACAATCTACTCGTGTGCGTAAGGACTGCCCTATCTACAATCTATAAATAAATGTAGATCAAAAGTTGATATTTTGCCTCTTTATATCGGCGCTGGTGACTTTGTTAAAAGAAATTTTGGGAGTAAAATAATTGAAAAATAAGGGATTACTTAGATCTGGGTACATCTATCGATAACTCTTTCATCTATCGATAACTCTTTATTATCGATAGATGAAAGAGTTATCGTATATCATAAAACAAATAAGAAAGCAACTTACACTAACGCAATGTTATCGTTGTTAGGTATAATATAGGCGGCCTTATCGCTATAAGCGATGTCTTCCAGTCAACTATAAAGTGTTTGTGAGAGGAGCGTATTTTTTTACTCATTTATCATTTCAAGGTTGGTGTCTGCGTGAAATATCAAAATGTCGCAAGTGTGGGTTAAGAAAGATAGCCATGACCTTAGAAGTAATTTATATACAAACATTACACAACTTATACAAAGTCTAACATATCTTCAGTACGAGTATTCTCGCTGTTTTTTCTCGTATGTATGCCTACTCATAAATATTGTAAGTAGGTCTAAATCTGATAAATGCCTATGAAAATTAGAGAATCGTGACTTGATAGTTTATGTTCAGTTAAAAATAATATGGTATGAAGTTTCGCCAAAAATAGTTAGGACTTAAATTTGCATATAAAATTATTAACTTTAAAAGCTAACATCAGCGGTGGTTTTAATTTGAGCCTAAAATTTGTCCCGAAGCGTGGTGCTATGTTGGGACGTGTGTGTTAACTGTTAAGTGTCCTCTGTCCTGTGGGTATAACATGCAATAAATGATTTTGAGCCTAAAATTTGTCCCGAAGCGTGGTGCTATGTTGGGACGTGTGTGTTAACTGTTAAGTGTCCTCTGTCCTGTGGGTATAACATGCAATAAATGATTTTGAGCCTAAAATTTGTCCTGAAGCGTGGTGCTATGTTGGGACGTGTGTGTTAACTGTTAAGTGTCCTCTGTCCTGTGGGTATAACATGCAATAAATGATTTTGAGCCTAAAATTTGTCCCGAAGCGTGGTGCTATGTTGGGACGTGTGTGTTAACTGTTAAGTGTCCTCTGTCCTGTGGGTATAACATGCAATAAATGATTTTGAGCCTAAAATTTGTCCCGAAGCGTGGTGCTATGTTGGGACGTGTGTGTTAACTGTTAAGTGTCCTCTGTCCTGTGGGTATAACATGCAGTAAATGATTTTTAATTTTGACTTTTACTTATAAAAAAATGGAAGGTACCTAAATCAAAAGGGACCCGTGTTTCTTGTTTCAAGTTAAATTGATCATGATGCATGATTGGAACCACGCATCATGATCAATTTAACTTAAGGTCATAAGAATCGTTGATGTTGACATTGCAAACAAAACGATTGGTAATTGATCTTATTAACCTGCACAATTCAATAGACAGCATGAGTTGACCATTATTTGATATCCATAAATAAAGATGTAATCTATTGTCTAGTGCTATTAATTTATTTGACGACCGTCTTGGTGTAGTGGTTCGCGCCCCGGAAATCTAAACCAGGCGGTTGCGGGTTCGAATCCCGCAAGGGGCAAATGTTTGTTTGATTAGCACGAACATTTGTACGAAAGTCATGGATGTTTATAAATGTATATAAGTATATCCCTTATCTAGTCACCATAGCACAAGCTTACGCTTAGTTTGGGGCTAGGTAATTGGTGTGTTTGTTGAAACAATTTATTTTATTTATTATTATTTATTCTCATTGAATCTTCTTCTTCATAGTCGTATACCTTATGACTGAGTAGGGTCGTGATCATTATGTGGAATGGAACACACACCACGACTTTGCTTGGCAATTTAATGGAGTGGTTTACCATTCATGGCCTTCTCCATTTCACGCACTAGCCAACTAGTGTGCAGATTTCCTCACGATGTTTTCCTTCACATTTAGGTAGCGATGTCCTTGAAAAAGACTGTCCTTAAGTTTTAATACAAACTCAGTGGTACAGGCGGATCGAACTCACGACCTCACGGATGAGAAATGAAGTTCTTTCCGCCCGGCTATCGCGCCTACCTATCTCATTGAATAGGTCTGGTGAAAAAATTTAGATCATCATGCAAAATTACCTATTGCAGTTTCAATGTATTTTTTACCGAAACATTTTTTGCAAACGAGCGAGCGTCTTCTGGTGCGTTCGAGTAGGCTTACCCCATCGATACCATAATAAAAACTGTTGAATATATGTATCGCTATTTTTTTTTTAAATTAATAAGAAGGTAGACCTTGTCTACACCACACATCAATCAGGTGTGATAAGTGCGAGTACGTTCAAATACCTGCCCGGTTAGAAAATAATAAAAAAAACAATTGTGACAAGAACCTGTAAGGACCTGCTAATCAACAACGCCTCTGGTCCCTTGGCGCAACCACCACAGCCAACCAGGTAGCTCAGCTGGATGCTATGATACAATAGTAACATCTACCTTCAAAGACCTGTAGATCAGCAGCTTCTCTGGTTCCTTAGCAGCCACCATAGCACCAACCAGGTAGCTGAACTCTTTGCTATGATACAATATTGTATCATCTATCTAAGGGGACCTGTTGATCAGCAGCGCCTCTGGTCCCTTGGCGTAGCCACCTTCAGCACCAACCAGATAGCTCAGCTGGTTGCTATGATACAATAGTTACACCCACCTCTAGTTATACAAGGTTGTAAGCATGGTAACACATAGTAACCCATAGTAGAAATTAGCGTTACTATGGTTACACACTCGTATTACAAGACTTGTGACCTAAGGCCTAGGTAGCTCTGCTGGTTGCTATGATACAATAGTAAAATCTACTTGCAAGGACCTGTGAATCAGCAGCGCCTCTGGTACCTTGGCTCAGCCATCTTGAGCGCCCACCAGGTAGCTCAGCTAGTTGCTAGTAACATCTACCTGCAAGGATCTGCTGATCAACAGCGCCTCTGGTCCCTTGGCAGCCACCATCAGCGCCCAGCCGGCCAGGGCCGGCAGGCAACTCAGCTGGTTGGTGAGCCGCCTGCCTAGACGCTGCATGCTTGTTGGCGCCGCCACTATCCCGCTGATGAGGGCCAGTCCGAGGATTGAGGCTGGAAGAACGGAATAACTTGATAAATTAATAGTTTAAAACTTTGATATCCTTAAAATAATAGTTATAGGTTAAATATATCAATAAAGTACTCTAGTAGGTAGCGATTTGTCGACTCTAGGCTTGCATTTTAGAAGCCTTATTGACTGAGCGTGAATTTGTGGACGAGGCCCAGTATTGAGGCATGAATAGCAAATAAATGAGAAATACAGGGTGTACAAGTTACCAGTTTGATAAGAGCATATTTAAACTACAGCGGCCTGTCTCAACAGAGATTAGCCAACTGCGTAGGAGATATTATAGTGCACAAGTGTGTGCGCAATACACATGACACTCTCTGTTCCTTCGCTCTCATTATTCGGTGAGACGGCAGTCCGACATGACCGTAGAGAGATCAGGCGCAGGACCAACGGCTTAACGAGCGTTTTGAACTTTGGTGATGTGTATTAAGTTTTTAGAGACGATTTTGACGACTGTATAGTATACTACACGATCGTACGTCAGACTACCCCACTCTGACCTTGAGACCGCCTCAATTCCCTACGTGATAAAAGCTGTTTTCGTAGTTCAAATGGGTAACCTGACGTGCTGCCGCTGTACTTGCATTTAGAAGCTTGGATTACGGGCCAGGCCCAGTATTGAGGCTGAACGGAGTTGAATAGCAAGTAAATGATAAATACAGGGTGTACTCCCACAAGTTAGCAGTTTGGTAAGAATTCTGTAGTAAGAGCATATTTAAAACGAATATTTAGATAGGAGCATCAATTGAAATAAAAATACTGTCATCTAACAGGTTGACAGTGGCACATACTATTATTTATTCTGTGGCAGTTTCAGTGGCATCGAAGACCCTGTAATGACATTTAATGAGACCTTAACAAAAATGTAATGACATTTAATGGTATTTGAACACAAATGTTCGCTTAAAATCTAAACATACGTAAGTAGGTAGCACAGCTAGCAATTAAGAATATACTTTTGATATTAAATTATACAGTGCAGTTGTAAAAAATCTCAGAAAATGGCATATTAAAAACAAAGCAGTGTTTGGCGAAGCAGTGTGGTTGGTTTTTCCTATAGAAAATTGCTCCACCAACATTAAACAAATTAAATAAAGAGTCCCCGCCCTCAGACTACATGCTTTATGTCGGCCACTCCGAGATCGAAGATTTAATGCAGATTTCAACTGAACATATATTATGTCACTGGTAGCCGTGGCTCCACAATAGTCTAAATAATTTAATAGGTTCAATTTGACAGTTGACATATAGGGTCAGCAGGCCTACCGCCTAACTTAATAAATACCTATTTCAATTCAATTCAATTGAATGAACATAACAATTGAAATTGCTTTGATTTTTGAAGGCTATGAATACCGAGTAAATGAAAATTTTGTGTACTATTAACCCATTTTGAAGTTATTAAATAATACATTTTTTTTTATTTATACTATAATTTAAATATTTTTAATGACCGTTATTTGGAATATATTATAATATTTTTATGATTTTTTTAAAACGCATTGTCAGGGTTACGTGAATTATCATTACGTCAAAAATAAGACAGATTGACGTCTTATAAAAACAAACTAGAAAATTACATTCATAGTGATTATTGAGTCAGTGATCACATTCATACAAAATGTATTGTGTATTGGTGCTTAATTAATAGGAAATACATTTTCTAACCCTGTATTGTACATTGAAATACTGGCACCAAGAAAATATTAAAGAACTTTGGACGTGGATGAAGACACACTCATTGAGAGCCAGGGGGACCTTTTCCAAAATTTCCTAGCCCAAGCAAGCTGACCTCACACGATTAACCTCCAGGCCTAATGCAGTGGGTGACGGTGTCTCTAAAACTGACCAAGATAAAGGCAAGTAAGTTTACGGTGATAACCTAGCTTACAAAGCATTGGATACTTTTATTTTGTAAGTATCCTTCGCCTACTACTGCATGTGTTATAAAACTAAAATGTTTCGGTTCACCAAACAAGTCATCATGCAAATAGGAATGCATTTTGGTTTATTTGAAATACCTACATAAATTTATTTCAGCTTAAAGCATATCATGAAAGCAACGAACGAAACGAATACTCGGCTTGGAATAAATCCGTCTCAATACAGCATTTCAAAAAGTATTCGCTAATAGATATACTAATTCATTTATTACAGTAGGCCCCCTGCAGTGGACCATGCATTTGGATCGTCGGAATCGCAATGAGCAGTGCAACTGGAGACTAAGAAATGGAGATTAGCGGTGGTGGAGGAGCGGCGACTGGCGTTGGATGGAAGAGAGGCGGGCGCTTATGAAGAGCACACATGATATAGCATTATTAATATCTGAAATAAATAAAAGGCGTTTATGTTTCTTATTCGTTAGGTAGGTACCTACATTACATAAGTATCGTTAAAAGAGTTAAGCGAAGTGAAAATAACGTTTTTGGGCTTTCAGATTACGTCAGGAAAACGAACACTATATTATATAACATATATATATGTATATATATATATATATATATATATATATATATAACACTATAGTTCACTTTCATTAAATTTATATACCAACTGAGTAAGGTTTTGTAAGACGACAATACTTTAAAAATGATAGGTATATAACGCCATAGGACATATATGCAATTTTAGGCAAGCAGATCGAATTCCTGTAATAGATGTGCATAATGAATTTGTGATAAATATACAAACTTTTTTATTTCTACTCTATGCACGCCATAGATTTATTTGATCTCTACGAATTTGTGTCTGTGTGCTATGCTTGTATTGCTGACAGTTATCAGTTACCTATGTCAAAGATTTGTAAATAACGATTCAGTTTATATAGAATTACTTTTAACAACTAATGAATAGGGAATAATAACAGAGTGCATACTACTTCTAATTTATTATATTACCCATTCATTATAAGCTTGAAACTAGAAAAAAAATAAAAAAAAGACTGGTACTTTTAATGCCGTTTATTTATACCTAACCTATGTATTAACAAAAATACAAATAAAAAACTGTTTACTTTATGTGTGACTTGACTTCATTTCTTCTTATATTACTGTAGTGTCTCTAGGTTTCTGTAGCTTATCGATAGGGTTAAGATTTTTCAGACAAACACTGTTATATTCGTAATTGCAATCGGTGTTCGTTACGTTGTGTGATAACAATCCCATGTTGACGACTAAGACCGAAAGATCTTCTGATAAGACCCACTTGCAAAAAACGAACGCAGTTAGGATCTACAACATCACAGAAATAGCATTATAAAAAAGTTTACCCAGAACATCAGAACAATAATTCGATTGAAAAATACGTTGATCTCAGACTTACTAGCGCAATGCGACGTTCTTTATCATGGTGTTTACAAGGACAAATCCTTGCAATCTTAGCTTGCGGCAAATATAGATCTTTCCTTAGGCATAATGTTTTGATGAAGGTGTCTTCCGGAAGAAGCATGCCTATGCGGTTTTCTCGCAGCTGACATAGCTATTTCCTAGTTAGCTAGTAGGTACTCCTAGTTTGTTTCACAATCTTTTCCCCAAAATTTAATTGAGAATATGGTAAATAAAATAACGATTGACGTTGCCGTAGTAAACAAAGCTTCAGACTAAAGCCCTCTGTAAGCGATCAAATTAGTTTGACAGATTAGTTTGTCAAGCTCACGTTCTTATATAAATTATATTTGACAAACGCGTCAAACTGCTGCACACTAACAAAAAGCTTGAAAGACTTTGACAAACAATTTTGATTAAAAGGCGCTTAATAAAGGCGGTCCTTTGCGCATGCTCCATGGGAAACCATTCGTTCATTGCATTCAATTTTGTCATGCCCATTTGAAGTCAATAATAGGTTTCAAAATTTGTTATTTGACAGCTGTCATTCCTTCTGAAGTCTGTACTAAGCCTATACCTATACCTATTTTGATACCTATAAAGTTAGGCGGTCGCCCCGCGGGTGTCTATGAATCGGTAGGTAAAAAAACGATCCAGACTTCAAATCGACTTACGATCTATTCAAAACATTGTTAATCATTAGTGGCTATTTATTTCATGATTATGTTTCAGAATTACGTTCTATAAACCAGAAATAAAATTAAGTCTCCAAACTCAAAATTCTGTTGAAAAATGTTATTTGTTCTGTTCAATACCGACCGCTGAATCGATAAATCTGTACCTCCGTAACGAGTAAAAAGGTAACAACACTAAAATTATAAAAAAAACAGAATAGATCATCGCCGTTTTAAGGCGTCTGTCAGCAGTAAAGAACTTTGATTCATTTTACGCTTTATGTAGAAAATATATACTAAAATGTGTCGCATTTGCATAGTTTTTTAAGTCAGTGCTATCCATGTTTTCTTGTCTTAAAATCAAAAGCATTTTATTTTCATTGTTTTATGCCTTGTCTATGGAGTCCCTCCGCATACACTGCTACGTTATGAGATAACTGAACTGTCAAATTGCACCTATTAGATTATTCAGACTAAAGCCACACAGCCACAGTTTATTGTTCAACGGATACGCAAACAACCAAGTCTGTCTGTAGGGACCGTAAATGACCAAAGTTGTCCTTTCCATACACACCTATCCAGGACTCATGCTCCGGCGTGAGCTTGACAGCGGAACCTGGTTCCCGGAGCTGTTCCAACAGCACCCCGGGGAAGGCGATGTTGGCGCCCGTGCCGATCATGTACATCACCACCCCGCTTACCGCCAACAGCTGGAAGTATACAAGGAGTTGCCTATAACTAACGATAACTAACTACTACTGTGCAGTGTGTCCGGGTTTGGACTAGCGATAATTCATGGGCTATTAGTTCATCAAATGTTATGGACAAAAAATCCCCAGGTTGGGCTCTAACTCCCCCCCTTTTGAAATGGCAGCCATTTTAATTATTAAAAAAATACTATTTCTATGGATCCAGAGGTCCTAAAAATTATGAAAATGATTCATTTTAAATGTAACGCTATCACCTCTCAAGTGAAATCACTGAATCGTTTTTTAAACCTATTACAAAACTAAAACCATTTTTTTTTTGTAAAAAATCTTTTTTTCATTAGGATTATGTCTCTAAAATTTGATAATTAAAAGGCCCTTAAATTATTGCTAGTCGAAACCCGAACACCCTGTATAAGTCACTTGGCAAGTGACTGGGATAAGTGAAAAGAATGTGTGCTCGACGGGTTAAAAACACATGACAAAACCTGGTTTCAGACTCTGGAGGATAGGAGAACGAGACGCCACCAGGCCAGTAGTAGTGCCTCGCCTGCTGAAGGCTTTTCCTGCGGAGTGTGTGGCAGATCTGCCAATCGAAGATTGGCTTACATAGCCACTTAAAAAGCGTATGTATTTGAGACGAGACAATGCAAGAATGGTCTGCAATAGACTTGAAAGGCCTATAATGATGAGTATTTAAGTCGCAGGCTAGGCGGGGTTTCCGCCCTTATTTCGTTGAGAACTACTAACACACACACACCTTCCCACCATCTTGGTTCTTCTTGCGTTCAGCTAGAGAGTGGAATTCGTTGCCGACAGATTTTTTTCTAAGCACTATTATCTGGATTCCTTTGAGAAAAAGTGAATAGGCTGTTACTAGCCAAACATGACCTATCCTGTGCCGCATCGTCGCTTACAATCAGCGGTCAAATGTCTGCCTATTTATAATTTAAAAAAACTAACTAAAGTTCCCGTCCAGAGACTTTATTCTTAATTGAGTTTGGGTATTAAGGACACCGGTTTCTACCGAGGTCCATGCATGACTGATTTTTGTGATTTTTTTTTCGGGGAATATAGGAATTGGGTGTTTCAGGACTATCCCATTTTCATAGATCTCACCTGTCTTAGAAACGGGGACACCCTCTGCTTGTGATACACCACTCCCTCTGCCATGATGGTGATTTTTAGCTCTGTCACCACCTAACTATGTAGATTCTTTACAGTCCTGATGTAAATCTGAAAGAAAATGAAATTGTTTACGATTAGATTAAGGCCTATTATCTGAGTTGAAAGCTCACTTGCGTGCGCCAGTCCGGATTTGCTAATCTGGACTGGCGTAATTGGATCTTGGAGTCAAGACGGAGGAAGATTAGACGTGTGCAAGTAGGCTTTCAACGTAGATAATAATCCTTGAACAAGTTCGGAATAGCTAATCCGGACGTGCGCAAGTGGGTCTTAAATATTTTTTCAGGCGCTTCTTCTTCTTTCGTGTCGCAGGAACACGGGCTAAATCTTACTTGCCCAGAAGGCGGCTACCGTGATAGCCCTCTGGTAGGCGCTGAAAATACCAAACGGTACTGGTGTGGGGAAATTGTGATAATAATACCTAATCGGTTATGACTATTTTGGCTTGTTTGTAGAAAACTTGCCAGGGATTTATATTTCGTTTATAGACAGTAATACTGTTTCAAATGAAAAGGTCTATAAACAATATACTTAAAAATATCTACTGATGATAGACAAGATCATCTTAAGTTAGACCTTGATCTTGTCAAAATGCATACCTAACTCGTTATTTATCATCACCATTGTTGTTGTTAAAATTTGGCAGCGAAAAACAACAAAACATTCAAGGTTCATCATAACTAAATAGACGACACGACACGACGACTGTTTCATTTTTATTTATAAATTACTTCAAATGTAAAACAAAATTATTTTTGCTCATATTAGTACCTAACCTAATTATTTTCAGATAAGCTCTGTTGCAAATTAGGCGGGTCCAGACTGATCACCAAAATCCGAAGGACTATTCTTAAACTTATTAAATAAAAAAATTAATTATTATTATTAAATAAATATATCAACAAACACTAATTACCTAGCCCCAAACTAAGCATATAAGCTTGTGCTATGGCGACAATAATATCGGAGACATTACTTTAAATACGTTTATAATATAAACATACATGAATAAGGTACAAGTGCTCGCGGCTCGTGCACATTACACTAACATTTGCCCCTTGCAAAGAAAGAGGAAGGTTTTCGAATGGAGACCTCGTCTCGGGAAACGTAGCGTTGGACGCCCCCTGCTAGGTGGACCATGACCTGAGGAAGGTGGCCGGTGGTGGCTGGATGCGAGAAGCGGAGGGCCGTGAAAGTTGGCGCAGTCTTGGAGAGGCCTATGTCCAGCAGTGGACTGCAGTAGGCTGATATGATATGATTGCTCCTTGCAGGATTTGAACCCGCGGTTTTGTAGTTGGAAGCGCGAATCAAAATGGGATATGTGACGAGTAGGTGCATAAGTGGTTCGCGCCACATGTGCGCCCCGAACACGAATAAAACAAAATTTTGCTCATACTCCTATGTACGAGTACTTATGTTTGTGTAGAGAAGTCATTATCAACGTTGTGATTCAAAGTAATCTAAGCCATTATGTGTAATAATGTGGTAATGATCTCAATCGGCTGCAATCACAAGCTGGTTAGAAGTTTAGATGAATAGGCAAAAAATACGCGGTTGTCATCATTTCCTGTCAATTACATATAAAAGGAGAGGCTGTTCTGCTTTTTGAAAAAACAGTCATTTAATAATGATAACGTGCATGTAACGTGGTTGGCGGCAGCGCTTTGGAAGTGATACCAAAAGTTAAGTAAAACCACGGCGCGGTCTTAGTAAGATGGGTGACCATTCCGACCATAAGTAACGTGACACAGGCGTCTCCGTGCTACGGAAGGCACTTTAAGCAGTTGGTCCCGGCTAATACCGGTTGATATTAGTCGTTAAGCCTAGTCAGAGGCCCTAGTGCAGCTTGATAACATCTGACAGTAAGGTTGGTTATTTGCCTTACAGACACCTCACCACCAATCCGCACTGAGCTCATACCTCCTCATAGTTGAGAGGACACTCCATAACCAGGTTTTTATCATAGTTTTACAGATTTTCGACGCTTGCTAAAGTTAAAAGTAGATGGTGCAACCGAGGCTTGTAGTTATTTATCATGCAATTTTAGATATTAATTTAATTGAAGGTTAACAGTTGTAATTATTTGTCAGATTGTTAATTTACTATTTAACTAGCGGACTAAATTAGTTTTCTGTACCTAATGATAACGCCTTTCATTTCATTGCTCTGGTTTTGCAATATCAATTTAGATTGATGTACAACACTGAAAAAAAGGATCAACCAAACTAGTTTTGTTAGTTGAAGGTTTCGTTGTATGGAAGTCAATTTTTGTTAAATATAAACAATCTTCTGCAGTAACAAAACTAGTTTGTTACTGATGATAACCAGAAGTTTGCAAGTCACTAGATTACGGCCTACTAGTAGCTAAATTTTGGTCACTGTTAACCAATCATTTTTATCAGTGAAGGCGTTTCAAAAAACCAGTTGTATCTAAAGGGTGTTAAGTTGATTAAACTCCTATGGAGACCTCTGTTATTTTACAATAGCATTGATTTATTTTTGAGTATATCGATTACAATTACTGGATTTTTTCAAACACCTATAACGGAAGCTAATAGCAAGAGTCATTATTTATTTAAATATTTACATACTTATTGTGAGGAAGCTCAGATAAAACACATTTTAATTAATAAATCACATTAATTCACAAGAAATCTTAGAATAATATCAAGAAATATGACGCCGCGTGCAAAGAGAATCGTGCGAGTGAGAGGAAAGATACATGTCAAACATTTGGCGGGAAAGCGTGCGCACAGCAAAGTAACTATTATATAATCTGTGACAGCAGCAATGGATTGCGTTTCGAAATCATTACTTTGAATAAATGACATTATCACACATTATATATAATTTATTTTATAAAATAAATTTAATATTTTTAAAATAAATTAAATTATAAAAAGGGTCCTTGTGCCCTCATCTTGGGAACCCGCATTTATTTTAATAATTTTGCGAAGTGGCTCTTTATTTTATACTGGGTGTTAATTTGTAAAAAAAAAAATTATTCGAAATTCAATGCAAAGAAGGTCTTTATAGGATTTCATTCAAAACACCCTTCAGTCTTAAGTAGGTAACGGGCTTTTTGTAGCACCTTGTTAGTATGTATAAGTATTGCTTAGTCATTTATTAACTGAACACAATGGTAGATTAAATTGATGAAGTTTCATAATTCACAAAGTCAATAGATACTTAAAGAGGGGAAGTTCTGTTAGAACAATGAACCAGTGTGTGTTGAAGGGACTTTTTTCCTGTAATTTATTACTACAGAAGTACCATTCTAACCAATTTATGGTACAGAAATGGTTATGGTCACGTCTCGTAACTATTACCAACTGTATTTTAACGTAACTATCATTACAGGATAATTAATAATTTCCTATAAAAAAGTCATCTCGCTGTCTGATTTACGCTTAGTTTTTATTTTTTATTTAAGGCGCTTGTGATAATTGGCTATGTGGCGCCGTAATTGTCAAACTTTGAATAATACTGATAATACAAAGCTAATATCTGTGCTATAATTAACATTAATGTATTCCTACCCTTATAATATAATTTGTACAGGGCCAAAGATAGATCTTATAAACTACGCTACGTATTTAATGCAATTTACTGCAATATTGATTCAGTATGAAGGTGTTTATACAGTGTGTTCGGGTTTCGATATTATTGACAAAACCCCCATGTTGAAATCCTCTTAAAATGGCAGCCATTTTAATTATTTTAAAAAAATGCTATTTCTATAGATCTGGGGTCCTAAAAGTTATAAAAATGATACGTTTGAAAGTTACACTACAAAAATAAATTCAAAAATTTTTTTTCATTTGGATTGTCTCCAAAATTTAATAAATTAAAGGCTCTTAAATTATCGTTCGACGAAACCCGGACACACTGTAAGTATATAATTACATACATACTTAGACATGCATATTGTACCCGTACGAAGCCAGGGCCTGTCGCTAGTCTGAAAGAAATCTCCCCGAGACTTCGTCATACAAACTATCATCCCCAAATTCACCCTTTTCATGTTTTGTTTTGCGATAATAATCTGAAAACTGAAAAGTAACCCTGTACTTTGTATGTTTTTTTCTTTTCAAAGGAACCATCTATTATTAATAGTAATACATATACAACGTATGAATAAAAATTAAGATTCAATAGAAAAACAAAAAAGTTAAATAGGGTCCTTGTGGTAAGGTTCCCGGGATGCTGGAGGCATTACCGCCATTAAGCAGATACATGCTTTGGCGGTAATGCCTATTGTAATAATCGCTGAGCAAGGTAGCTGCCAGCTCTTGGGTCACCACTGATGTCAATTTTATACTTATTTACCGACCGGCAGTTTAAAAGTCTTTGTGCTCGGGTCTAAGTGTTACTCGTATTTCTTTATTAGTGCTTAGTCAGTACTATTTAGTATTCTGTGGTACAGCATTCTTGTCGTACATGACTATGCCAAAAAGTGAAAGCATCTAGCTCGAAAGTCGTGTGTGGTTGCACAATGAATTTAGACGTATTACTAGCTCTACTTACTACTTACTTCGTACAGAAGTATGACTTAGCAATTGTATTCAAAGAAATGTCTACTCAATGTCGTTAACAATATGGCGTAATTTAGTTCGCCTCAGAGTCAAGCACATTTTCGTGTAGACACCTACAAAAATTCATTGCAAAATAATTTCATACTTATTGCTCTGGAATATGATTCATAATACACTAAACCTATTCAGTGACGTAATATCACGCGACGCGATAGGGTTGACTGCTACGAGAAGCTTCTAACGCCATCTAGCGCCTCTTTCTAGTACTTTATTCATTCTCGTCCAGCCAGCAACGTAGCCGCGCGGCCGCCGGTGAATAAAAAGCGCGAGCGTGGCTCTGGCCGGTAGCGACACACAACTTGTTTTAGCACCTACGTAGGTGCGCCGCGCGTAGGTACGTTTTTGCTACCTCCGCGGGGAGATACACAGGCCTGCCCAAGTGAGCACGATCTTCGTAGCCGAGTGGCTCGCACACTTTTGAAGGTGCAGCCATCTCTGAGGTCCCGGGTTCGATCACCGGTCGGGTCTATATAGAAATTCATATTTTCCATATTGTTTTTGGTCTGGGTGTTTTGTGATTCCACCGTTGTTACTGATTTCCATAACAAAGTGCTCTAGCTACTTACTTTGGGACTAGTATATCATCATCATTCGCTTGCCCTGTTCCCATTATATTTGGGGTCGGCGCAGTATGTTTTTCTCTTCCATACAATCCTATCACTCGTCATTGACTCATCCACTCCTTTCACAATCATATCATGCTTTATACAGTTCATCCATCTCTTTCTAGGTCGGCCTCTTCCCTTCCATCCACTAACATTCATACTCATCACTCTTTTTGTCACATAATTTTTTACTTTGGGACTAGTATATAATATATTATTTGTGCTTTAGAAACTGAGCAATGTATGTGATGTCGTCCAATATTTATATTTATGAGGTCCACTGCGCACGATCGGATGAGCTAATATGGATTTATTCAAGGCCTATTATCTAAGTTGAAAGTACACTAATCCGGAAGATGTACTTGTGCCAGTCTGGATTAGTTAATCCGGACGTGCGCAACGGTGTTATTATAAAAAAAATTGACCAGGTTTAAAATGTGTCTAAATATTAGCCGACAACAGAGGAATGAATGACACATTCGTGACACAACCTAATAGAGAAGCGCTTTAATAATTGGCTAGCTAATAGCTTAGTCCTGTCTTAAACCTGGTACTAAGTTTTTGGAATAATGGGGTAAGTGACTGTATAAGTCAGGCTTAGCTTACCTACTACGTATCTATCTATCTATGCTATTGTGCCCAATTCCAAAGTACCCTCTCTAAGATTAATTATAAGTGCATAACGTTTATTTTTTATCCGACTTCAAAAAAGGAGGAGGTTATCAATTCGACTGTATGTTTCTTTTTGTGGCTATGTTACCTCATATCTCAGTCATTTGTGGACCGATTTGAAAAAAAAAATGTTTACCTAGAGGTTATACCTTCTAGTTGGTCCCATTGTGACCCAGTCGAGATCTGATGATGGGATCTTGGTGTAATCGAGGAAAACCCTCATATTTTAAAGGCACGTATAGTGTTTTCGTACTAGTATATTAATGTTGACATGTTTTTACGTCTGATAGTCAACATTGTGTGGAGCTGAGTTGATGGAAGTGGGTGGAACTCCTTAAAAATTAGGAATTTAGTAGTAAGGCACCGACTGCAAAAAATAACAGATAATAAATTGGAAATAGGTTTCTTGTATAATTTTTGTACTTTTTAGTTTAAATTTGTTTATAATTTTTAGGTTTTTATTAGCACTGTAGGCAGTTTTGAAGTCGGCTTTTTTTATGTGCTAAACAAACGAAAAGACACAGACTACAATCATTTATTATTATTTATTTATTATTGTACACCTTTGAACGATTTCGTCTAACTTTAGTCGTCGACGTTTGACATTCCAACTAAATGAAGGGTCTATTCCTGATTTTTAGCAACTGACAGCTGTTTATTCAATTCAATACTATCTTTATTCAGACAATATGTTTAGTGTGACGTTTCTAAATTAATGTGGTCTGTCTCTTTCTTTCTGTTTTCCTTAAACAACTTAAAAATTAGTCATAAAAAGGGCCAGCATTGATTGCTTAGACAATTTTAAGATTGTCTGATTACTCTTGAGTATTGTCATAAATACATATAAAACGTGTTATGTTTTTTATTAAGTATTGTAAAACTGATGAAACTCCTATGTCAACAATTCGCTTAGGTTTTCAACCGATTTCTAAAAGGAGAATTCTCAACTTATATAAGAGTCACGTTTTATTTCGAACTATGCGACGTCACGTAAAAAGGTCATAAGTTAAAAATGATAAAAAGGTTTTAATTTAGAATATAACGTATTTAGTCAATTAATTAAGTGTGCTACTTAATGATAACAGTATCAAAGTTGTGTAACCACAACACACATGTCGCGTGTCGTTTAGGTCGATTGCCGATCGGAGGGTATCGCTTGCATAATCGTCACTTACTTAAGTAACACCGTAAGTAATGCTTAAGTTGATTGAAGAATAATATGTTAGTCAGATTTGCACTGAATTTTATATTAAGTAGATATTTCATGGGAATATGTATGGTGTAGTTAAGTTATCAATCAGTGTAGTTAGGCAACCCACGGCGCGGACGTGGTTGGATGGGTGACCATTCCGACCATATAAGTGACGTCCATGACAAGCATCTCTGTGCTTCGGGAGGCACGTTAAGCAGTTGATCCCGGCTAATATCTGTGGTATTAGTCGTTAAGCCTAAGCAGAGGCCCTAGGGCGGCTTGATAACTTCTGACAGTAAGGTTTGTCACTTGCCTTATTACAGACACCCCTCCACCAATCCGCACTGAGCCCGCGTGGTAAAGTATGGTTCGAACCTCCTTATAGTTGAGGTGAGGCCTTTTCCCAGCAGTGGGATCTTATAGGCTGACTTTTATGTATGGTGTTGCGGATTGGTGCCGTTTTAGTTTTGACTCTTTCATATAAATAATAAAGTTATTGAACATTTTCTAATAAATAATAAAGTTGAACAAAACACCCGATTGAAAAAATTATATATTTGTGAAATGGACTTTTTACTGGCTTTCATTTGATACCCATATTGCTATGGTAAGGAAAAAATCAATCCCCCCTCCCCCTTTATTTCGATTCGCGGGCGCCATTTTTAAAATTTATATAGCCTATGTCACTCTCACAATTTTTACAAATTCAACTTAACTCTTATGTCAAAAACGATTTAGCCGTTTGGGCTGTAGGGCGTGCCAAACAATTATACATACATACATACTCTCGAAAAACATAACCCTCCTTCCGGAGTCGGGTAAAAATACAATAGTTATGTTAGGTCTAGATTAGGCTCGTAATTGTACTGGCTTGAATATGGCTTTAATATTTTTTGACACTCGCAGTGTTATTAGTTTAATTAAGAAAACTCTCACACGGACAGGATTTGGATAAGCCAAAGGTCGGGTTTAAATCCTGCCCGTGTATATGTTTTTGGATTCCTAATTAAATTAATATACCCGCATTGAATACGGTTCTCTTCTTACATTTACATACTATGATAAAATACAATTCTTGATATATATATACTTAGGTATTTAGATCATTAACAGGTAGTTCTTTCATTTTAGTTACAGGTTTACGTTGCCATCAATCAATTCAATTGTCATGTTACCTGGTTCCTCGACTTATAAATGCATTACCGCCGGACTTGCGTACTAATAATGTCAGACCTAATTATATTAAAAATAAGTTAAGAGCTCACTTTTTAAACAAACTGACGACGTCGTAGACTAGCACGACATTCGTTACAAACCTCATTGGTTTACTGAATGTTGCATAATTTTAAGTCATTTTGTTAATTTTTAATTGGATAAATAAATGAAAAAAAAAATTGATCCAATTGAAATTGATTGACGCTCTATGCTTTGATAAATATTTGCAAAATAATTTTCCTTGTATTAAGTGAACACGTTTGAAACATCACATGCATTGTTGTCCACATTGTTTATGGTAATTAATGATGATAAATTTTAATTATGGTAGAATAATACGACTAACGTGCTTGAGATGGATCTTTTCCTTGTCAACTTGTCTTGTAACACAAACTTCAATTATGTAAGCAGCAGCCGCCATCGGCATATCAACTATCGCGATAACGATTGCAATTCCAGAGCAATAGCTTATGAAATTACATTCTTTAATTTTTCTACTGGTGAAATTTTTGAAATCGGTTTAATAGTTCCAGGTCATTACTACCCCAATCAAATTCTAATATGTCTTTATAATATAAGTATTGAAATACATCAATAACCATTAGTGTCAAGTTTAGTAATACAATCACTGTGAGATAATACGTAGACATCGTACGTAAGTATATCAAAGCTGCAGCTGGACACACAGACAGACAGTCATGATCTGAGGTTGTGATTGTGTGTTATCACTAAGGCTATCACAGCCCCGCCAATCCGCCAACTAACAAAAATTTACGATCAAATTAATTTAACTTTTATTCAAACTTGTTGCAATTGCTAGTCACAATTATGATACAAGCTCGAACAAAACCCGATCCTAACGAAAGTAGCTAAAATATCTTGAGAGTTTAATGAAAAATTTTTTTTTGCAGTTTAGTCCTTCTTATCCTAATTGAGAAGAAATACTTAAAAAGTACCTACCTATTATAATGTTAATAAATGATCTCTTTATATGAATCACTATAATATTATGATTTGAATCATTAAAAAAAACGACGCAAATAATATTTGAATTAAAATATGAAAAATAATGTCATGTTGCTTATCTTACTAATACACAGCTGCAATATGTAGATAGTAAACAAGTATCTAGGTATTTTTCAAAAAAACTCATATAAAATTACCTGTATATTCCTTCGTAACTTTGTCTACTTATTGCGTAAAACGATCGTATCTGACGAAGATTGGCCTAAATCAATCCAACTGATGAAAAAAAAAACACTATAAAGAACATTTATTAGCATGATTTCATTAATGAAAAACTCTTAAATAGCGTTGCCGCTCGATAGTCCACAATCGATAGGTTTTTAATAGACTATCAATAGTTCTGGCAAAAGCAATACTATCGATATTTTATTGATAGTATCGATAAATAAGTAGGTAAATAATTATAATATTTTTATTTAATTATTTTTTTACCCTAATTTTAACTTATATTACTTTTGTGCAAAATAAATACATTCTGATTATTATTAATAATAAAAATTATAGTATAAGTAAAGAATAAATAATATAAGTCAAAGATTAATTAGGTAGAGAACAATGCTTTTAAGTTAGAGGTCGATACTCTGGCTTACCTACTTATGCATACCTTAAACAGGACGGCAAAAAATTTAGTTACCTATATTTAAGCAACGACAAAAGGAAGACGTTGAATATTCAACCTATTCAACGTCTTCCTTTGTCATATGTTAAAAAAGTTTCTACCTGGTTTATTGAATATAGGTAAATCGTTTTGTATTTGTGAGTAAGAATCAACTCAGTTAAAAACAATATTTTACTTCCTTCTATGTATATTACGGCCTGTTGTAGATTGAATCCTTATCTATTAATTTTAAAAAAAAATAGATTTAATAAATCATGCATGAAGGTCCCAATACTTATTTTAAAAATCAAAGGAAAATTACAACTTTAACTTGAATCACCAATAAAACCCAATCAAAATCTCACGTGTACTTACCGCTTTCACGTTTAAATCCGCTTAGCGTTATATTTTACGGCAAATAAAAAATACAACCATTGTTTCTTGATAAGGCAGCAATTTAGTGCACTTTTTCACTTATGCCTCCTGCCCTTGCGTTGTAAAAAAAAACTTTGACTCATCGAAAACTCGCACGAGAGTCAAATTCGAGTTTCGAACGCGTGTGAAATGGCTGTCGGATGAGGACATACTGGGGTAATACCGTCATGTTGTGCCCATGTGTTGTGCCCAGCTAGGAGTGAGTGAGCGGCACGGTTGGTATGTTCCGTACCTTATTTTGAACCATATTTTAGAATTACACCACTCGATATTAATTTTTTTCAATGCTGTAGATTAAAACTGTTGTAAAGGTTTGGCAGAAAAATTAAATTATTATCAATGTGTAAACTTTTGGTAAAAAAAATTTTTTTGTGTACACAAACACCCAAGTTTTTTTTACCAATCTTGATTGGTACTTTCATTCTAATTTCTAATAACGAGCTCGTTTTTTTTACCAATCTTGATTGGTACTTTCATTCCAATTTCTAATAACGAGCTATAGGTAACAATACCTAAGTCTACTAGGAATATTATAACTAACTGAAGTTGTATGCTGAGTTTGTATACTTCCGATGGAATCCTAATTTCAGTGATTAAATCATAACGTAACGATATTTTCCCCATTGTTTCGTTTAATTTAATCAAACATTGCTTTTTAATATTATTAACACTCTTGTTGTTCTTCTTGTGTTCTTTCTTATTCAAACTTACAATAATCACACATTCTACATAGGTAATATTTTTTATCTCTATTCTAAAGTCTGTTTACCGGCATGAATACATCTATATATACATATTAGGTTTGGACAATGAAAAAAATTGCAAAAAATAACACTGAATTACAGAAATAATTAGAATCCATTATTTAGCTACGGATCTCTAAAGTCTAGTCTCTAAAAGTCTACGCGCTAAACGGAACCTCGTGCCGATGGGAAGTCTTTCCACACCTTGGTTTTCAATAAATTATCGAAGTAAAGTTGTAGAAAGGAAAGGCGGACTTAGACATAGGTAGAGATTAAACTAAAAGCTAAGTACCTAGCTTCTAAATGTCCAGGGTGTTCAGAAATGGGAGGGTAATTCATTGACACATCAGCTGTGCTGTGAGTAAAATTTAGTCACAATGCTCTACAATACCCTATTTTATTGAAGTGGAAGTCTTACCATTTTTGAGATAATATAAACATTTTCCTCTTCATGGCGTTTTCTACAAATAATTAATGCTTTTTTACCCGACTGCGGAAGGAGGGTTAAGTTTTCAAAAAACGATTTGTTTACTCCTCAAATATCCTATACAACAAAATCAATATTCTCTTTTTACTTAACGTTAACAAAGCTCCCAAAAATAGTGAAAACTTAATCAATATTATTTTTAAACTTTCACTTGTTTGTTTTTGGAAATTTATTAGAGCATGATGTAAAGTAATCTGTGGGTACACATGGCCGCACGTCAGACTACACATATTGACCTTGACACGGCCTCTATTCCCTATTTAATAAAAAGCTGTTACCGTAGTTCAAATGTGTAACCTGACATGCTGCCAACTGGATTATCCTTAATTTACTCGACACACATACATATGAATATTTTCCTTACATAGTATACAACAAAATCTTCATTCTGTCTGTTCGCTTTGATCTTTTGAACTACGCCACGGATTTTAATGAAGTTTTCAGCAATAGATAGAGTCATTCAACAGGAAAAATCATATGTATAATACCTACATGCAAATGACGACCGTCTTGGTGTAGTGGTTCGAGCCCCGGACTTCTAAACCAGGCGGTTGAGGATTCGAATCATGCAAGGGGCAAAAGTTTGTGTGATGAGCACGAGCATTTGTACCTAAGCCACATATATGCATGCGTATCCGTAATCCTAGTCACCATAGCACACGCTCACGCTTAGTTTAGGGCTAGGACCTAATTGGTGTGTTTGTTGAAACAATTATACTACACTCGTGCGAAGCCAGGGCAGGCTAGTGTTTCATAAAACAAACTCAATTATTTATTACAAAAGAAAAGTACGTTGCGCCACTCTATTTGTTGCGTCTGCGCCGCTATCTCGTGATTTGTTTGCCCCGTGGGTCATGGCATTTGGTTGTGCAAATAATTGTGATCCCGTGACTTTTGAAAAACAGATGAGGAGTTGGGGACGCAATACAATAACTAATATATTCATAATTTCCTCCTAGCCGAAGTTTAACTACCGTGGCCAATCTCAATAGAGACTAGCCGGGGAAGATAGTAAAGTGCACAAGTGTGTCCGCAATACACAGGTGCAATCTCTGTTCCTTCACTCTCATTATTCGGTGAGACGGCAGTCCGACATGACCGTACAGAGATCAGGCGCAGGATTAACGGCTTTCCGAGTCACGGGGGTGTTAACACCACCAACTTCCTGACTCCGGATCTCTGTAGGAGTTATTTCAAGACAGAAAAACTCAACACTTTCGTTCCGACCCGGGATTCCAACCCAGGACCTTGTGGATAGTATCGTGCTGACCAGGAAACCAATGAGGCAGTCAACTAATAAGTATGCATTAAAGATATTTTCTATAATACAATTTAAAGGATCTACCTCCTAGACTCCTAGTGGTCCACCCCGGGTAACGACACCACAAACCCCTGTTATTGATGGCAGCTGAACGATCCTATCAGCGGTGGTAGGCTCCGGTAGGTGCCGTCTGGTAGCTACCACCCTCCCACCGGAGCCTGGCGCCAAGCAGCTTGCTGTGTTCCGTCGGTGAGTGGGAGTGTCAGAACCTTCTGGGTGAGCTCGCTCCACCAACGACTCTGTCTACGCCACGTCTGACTTAGTCTAGAGTCAAGAGCAAACCCATTTCAATTATAGAAAATAAAAATATATCTTATGCTTTATCAAAAGGTGGAACTCGTGGCTTGAAATTCTTTTAGAAATAAGTAAATATTTGTTTAATATTTATGATTTATTTTTCCACGTACAAAATATCACGATCCCATCAAATAAATAAAACTTGACAACTTTCCTTTTTTATCATCTGAAAGAAATCTAATGTCTTGTAAAATATTATTTTACTCTCTAGAGTTAAACTTTTTAATAATCTTTCATTCTTAATTTTTAACATTCAGACAATAATAGTAATATTTAGCAATTTTATTATAATGAAGAGCTACAAATTAATAGTTATAAATATTACTCATTGTGAAAATTAAAAATATTATTAGTTATTTTTACGGTATTTTACTGTAAGTATGGCAACCTCCCATAAATTAATTTTATTAGAATCTAAACACAATTAAAATAAACTTACGTTTGTAAATAAAATAAATATGACTAGTTCGTACACTTTCAAGAAAGTAAGTACCTAATACCTTAACTAAGAAATTATTTAAGTAGGTATAAAAACAAATAGACAAAATATATATAATAATAATGTCCTCCTAGCCGAAATTCGACTACGGCGGCCTAACTCAACAGAGATCAGCCAACTGCGCGGGACATATTATAGTGCACAAGTGTGTGCGCAATACACAGGTGCACTCTCAGTTCCTTCACTCTCATAAAGTGAGACGGCAGTTCGACATGACCGTAGAGAGACCAGGACCAACTGCTTAACGTGCTTTCCGCGGCACGGGGGTGTGAACACCACCAACTTCTTGACTCCGGAGCTGTGTCTAAGTAATTTCAAGACAGAAAAACCCAAACACTCTCGGCCCGACCCGGGGTTCGAACCCGGAACCTCGTGACAAAAGATATATATATATATATAGGAACATGTAAAAAGAGAATGAAGGTGTTTACTTTTTAGCAAGTCATACATAAGTTAGCTACTAAAATAAACTTTAGAAATAGTTAATAGCATCGTATCAAAAACTAAATGAAAAACACAAATATGCGTACCTATATGCTATGTTAGAGTCAAGATAAATATTTATCTAGACTATTGCAATAGTGTCCCCACCAAAATAACTATAATATCTATCGACCTATACATATATATAAATTATCAATAAAACAGTTATTATAATTAAAATTAAGTTTACCTTAATAACCTCACAATAAGATTAGTAGGTAAGTATTTTTTCTTTGTGTTTATTTCTTTCTTGTTAAGACTCCTCTACTTGGCAATTAATGTAAATAATGTAAACAACACCTTTAGTGACTAATCATCGTAGATCAAGATCAATAGACTATTTATATGCTATACTCCATAGTAACTACTTTCTTAGTATTTTCTGCTATAGCCAGGCCTGTGTATCTCCCCGCGGAGGTAGCAAAAACATACCTACGCGCGGCGCACCTACGTAGGTGCTAAAACAAGTTGCGTGTCGCTACCGGCCAGAGCCACGCTCGCGCGTTTTATTCACCGGCGGCCGCGCGGCTACGTTGCTGGCTGGACGAGAATGAATAAAGTACTAGAAAGAGGCGCTAGATGGCGTTAGAAGCTTCTCGTAGCAGTCAACCCTATCGCGTCGCGTGATATTACGTCACTGAATAGGTTTAGTGTATTATGAATCATATTCCAGAGCAATAAGTATGAAATTATTTTGCAATGGATTTTTGTAGGTGTCTACACGAAAATGTGCTTGACTCTGAGGCGAACTAAATTACGCCATATTATTGACGACATTGAGTAGAAATTTCTTTGAATACAATTGCTAAGTCATACTTCTGTACGAAGTACTAGTATTCTGTGCTATAGCTTAGACTTAGGTATAAAAATGTATGAAGCTCGGTTGTTTCAGGTGCTCTATTATAAAGGGAAATCGGATTTGCAAAATCTTGTGCAGCTTTGTTATTGAGGTATTATTCATATAAGGATTTTTTTACATTTCGTAATAAGACTTTTGATACCGTATTTAGTTGCCAATGTTAGTTATGCGATTTTACCCCCAAATTCCCGTAGACTGGGCGCGCTATAACGCCAACGAAATGTCAAAAATTCAAGTGTGCAAAAGTAACATTACGATGCGATGACTTTATGTCAGTATCTATCCATTTTTCTAGCGATCGCAAACTTAGCTGTAACAAGTATTTATTCTGTGGCTGTAGAATAGATTGATCGGGCTGTTTTCGTATCGTGAAATCGTGTTTTTTTGTTAATAAAATAAAAACTTACAAAATATTTTTTGCAGCAACTTCTAGATAGATCATCCAAGTACCACAAAATACCATAAGAATCCTTAAAAATTGCCAGAATCATGTCTAAAATGCCTAAAACCCCCGAGCCGGACTACCTAAAATTAATAATCTGTGTACGGCATGTGCGCGCCAACGCCATCTAGCGAGACGGGTCGGTAGAACTCCTTCATCTCGCCCCAGCCCCGCGGCGCCACGTTGAAGTTCGGGCCAGAGACAAGCGGCAGGCGCGGGCTTTTCGGCGAGGCATAGACATCGTTAAGTTTTGTCGGGGCGATAGGCACGGGAATTTCCACATTCTGCCGCGTTATAGTTGGCGGCGAAACGGGGAAGGGTTCCATTTTGGGTAGGTACGAGTGCTTGAGCGCCGACTTCGGGTACGTTTTCTGGTTGCGAAGGCTGGACGGCGGTCGGTATGCAGTGTCGTGGTTGGCTACCGGGGTAGGCGTGGAGCAAGTGTTTGATGTGTTTCGACCTGGAAACCAGAGAGAAGGATATTAGACAAAGCCTTGATGCTGAGTTATGGTTTCGATTGCAGCAACTCTTAGGACTAATTTGGCGATTGACCTCCGTGCTAATGTGACTTGCACGGTCGTCATGGTTTCGCCATCTTGCGAGGTCTGTGTTTGATCTAGAATTAGTTCGTTTTAATTGACCTCCTTTAAATTCAATGAGCCCAATTATACAAATAAATTTTTTATATTTTTAAATCAGGGTGCTGTGGTCCTACCGTTGCTCCTGATTTCCATAATACAAACAAGTGATTTAGCAACTTTCTTTAGGAGGTGAAAAATGTTACTAATTACTCAACTAATTAAATTCTAACTCTTAAATACTAATAAAATCTATAAGGTGCATGTAAATAGGCTTCTCCTGGGCGAGCTCGCTCCACTGTAGACCTTATCTTTGGCTCTCGGGCAATGATGAAGATCAAGTTAGACCATTACATAAAAAAAATATCATCAATGTAAAATTTAGTTTGAACGAATCTGTCTTGTCTGCCTCCCAATGTAGAGAAGTTTATAAACATATAATTATAAGTCAGCCTATTAGATCCCACTGCTGGGAAAAGGCCTCACCTCAACTATGAGGAGGAACGAGCCATACTTTACCACGCGGGCTCAGTGCGGATTGGTGGAGGGGTGTATGTAAACATATAATTAATGCAAATCAATTTTGTTATGTAATGCCATAATATAAGCCATAAGTATCTAAAGGGCACAGCTGCAACAGATCAGATACGAAGTGGACTTTGCTCACTATTTGTATCTTAATGAACGATGCAGTATGATTCTTCCGTTCATAGATCAATGCTATTTTAATTGCATTTTATTACAAACTTCTATTTATAGTGGATTCCAGTACAGGGTTGCTGGATGCACTCAGAAAGTAAATGAGTTATTTTTATGCGTGTAACAATGTTTTTAATAGTCTTTTACAGGTTTTATCGACTAGATAATTATGTAGAGTCAGTAATATACTTTAATCGTTTTTGAAAGTTAGAGTCATGCATCAGGATATTGTAAATTTAGGTACAAAGACGCGGACATCAAAAGAAGCAGGATATAGAAAGAAAGAAAAATATTTTATTTGGAACATTACACATTGAAAAAACAAGCACATATAACATTACAATAAAGTATAGTTTGTAATGTTACCAAACTGGTACCCACTCAGCTTTTATGCCATGGCAAGCCATGGCGCTGGTTTTCTGTGGGAACCATTGATGAGGTAGTGAGTGATTGACTAAGTTTTGCCGTGTTTATAGCTAGGAAAATAAATTAAATTTATTAATACAGGCTATCCCTATCTCTGGAATCAACCCAACAAATGAGTTCCTATGTTCGCAGCATGTTTCACTTTCATTTAATTGTGTTTCTGATTGATTATTTAATATTGCCCAATAAAGTACCTAACTCCTAAGCAGAAACACCAAATAAAACTGAAATTGAATCAATCAATCATAGGTGAACTCTACAAAAACAATAATTTTGTTTTGTGGCAAAAGGATTTTAAAAACTGTAATATTAAAGCCGGTTATATGTTATTACATACGGAACTGTTTTTACGCCTAGCTTAATGTGATATAAGCCTGATATATGGAACTACTTAATTGTACTGATGTAGGCAGGGCAAGGACATATAAGTCAGATGACGGAACTAAGTTTACCCATTATTATCTAGTTCTTAATAGACATATTTACTATTTATTACTAAGTCAACAATTATACAGGATATAGGTTCGTACTATAACGGTCGCTTATCCAAGAGTAATTATAGTCGACCAAAAGCCTTGCCCTGTTCCCATTACATTTGGGATCAGCGCATTATGTTTTTTTCTTCCACAATCCTTTCACTCGTCACTGAATCATCTAGGTACTCCTTTCACAATCATATCTTGTTTTATAATAAAAACTATTATTATTGTTATTATTATTTTATACACGGTGTTACTTTGCATTCTTGCCATATTCACAGAGATAAAAGAGGGGAAAAAAAAGAAGAAAAAGAAGGGGCGGCGTTTATGATGTTAGAAAGAGAGCGCAATCGCCGCGGCTATTTTGTGCCGATGAACAGCCAACAGTGATGTGTATGTGCTACGATCGTTATTGGTGTGCGTAACAGATTGTCGATAAAATTAAATAATCAAGATTAAAAATCAAAATTTTAGGTCACTATTTTTTAATCATTTGAGTTCAGTGTCCGTAATATAGTTACCTCTGTAAATATGGCAAGGATGCAAAGTAACAGCGTGTATATAGTCACATGGCCGCACATCAGACTACCCCACTTTGATCTTGAGACCGCCCGTATTCCCTATGTAATCAAAGCTATTTTCATAGTTAGAATGGGTAACCAAATCCATACCAAGATAATCGGTAAGGGGGTTCCAATTCCAAAATCTTCCAATGAAAATTCGTTTGACTGAAAACAAGACCAATGAGGAGGTTTTGAGGTTTGTTGGAGAGAAGCGAAGTATTCTTGAAGTAATTGAGGGGAGGAAAATGTTAGGACGTAAGTCACGATGACCTTATAAACGATAAATATAGTATTTAAGGGAAAAATAGAAAGAAAAAGGCAGAGAAGGAGACCTCGAAGGTAATGGACCAAGTGAAGGAGAAGTTGGGCGTCGTGACGTATCAGGAGGTCAAGAGAATGGCGGAGGATAGGGAAAGATGAACTCCACCGACAAGAGGATTAACTCTTAAATGAATTGATGATGATTATAATAATTAGGACTTTTAATTTCAATGCATTTGTTTAGATACATAATAATTTAAGGTCATAAGAACCTGTGCCGAACAAATCTCATACGTTTATTAATACAACTCCTGGCTCCCCACCAAGTTGTCAATTATACCGAGTTTATTAATTGGTCCTGTCAGTGGAAGTTAATTATAAACGTGGGGTTTGGAAGCCTATGGATCAAATGTTAGATGATACAAGATGACAGTTGGCAACTGTCTGGAAAGATGGGCTTGATGTCGGTTTACGAGAGCAACTATTGTAGAGACCACTTTGAAATGAATAGTACCAAATGGAGTGCTAAAGCCCTAGATGGATACTTCTTTTGCTCCTTTAAGCGGTCCGCTTAAAGTAGCAAAAGAATTACCAGAAATTTTGCATACACCAGGCCATGTTATCAAGCTACACCTCTGGCCGAAATGTTGAATAGACCAGGGCATGTAACATGTTATCTAGCTACACCTCTGGCCTCCCTGTTAAGATTGAATGCCTTCGTAATTCGGCTAAAAGGACATCAGTAAACTACCCTCACCTCTTCCCTCGTGGACCCACTTGACGGAGCGCTTCTTCCTGTTCACATACATGCTCTGCCCGCGGCTCATGTGGTTGCTGGAGTCGCTGAGAGACTTGGAGATGGCTCGTGCCAGGTCCATCTGCTCCTTTACCGTAGGATGCACTCCTGGCACGTAGAACGCTGATGAGGCGAAGGTTTTCTCTGGAAATGAGATTATGAAGTTCAAGCACCACCGGCACAGAATAAATACTAGTACTCCGTATAGAAGTTTGACTTTGCAATGAAATTCAAAGAAATATGTAATCAATGTCGTCAACGACATGGTGCAATTTAGTTCGCCTCAGAGTCAACCACATTCTCGTTTAGACACCTACAGAAAGCCATTGCAAGATAATATCATCCTTATAACTCTGGAATATGAATCATAATACACTAAACCTATTCAGTGACGTAATATCATGCGACGCGATAGGGTTGACTGCTACAAAAAGCAACATACGCCATCTAACCCACCTTTATAGCACTTTATTCATGCTCGTCCAGCCAGGAACGTAATCACACTTAAGTGCCGTGCGCGCGTGTCGTTGCTCGCTCGCGACACCTAACTTTATTTAGTTAGTTCGCCGCGCGTAGGTACGTTTTTGCTACCTACGCGGGGAGTTACACAGGCCTGCCACCGGTAAGCTGTTGGTTGATTTTGCTGTTTTCTTGATTTTATAGACATCAGAAGTACAACAACACAATCATTTTCAATCTGACGACTGAAGGTCAAAATCAATCATATTGTTCTGATCTTAAAGTTAGTTGCCAAAGCACTTGTGTGTCAAATCAGAAACTGAACGCTGGTACTACAACTCCCAGACCAGAGACATCATAGAAAATATTCTAAATTAACCCAACCAGGGATAGGACTCGGGGCCTCAGAGATGATAGTGTCGAAAAGGGACGAGTCTTGAGTGCTAAGAGCTAAAATATATCTACTATTGTAGAGCGAGATCAGCCGATCACTAAATGCATGGTGGCATTCTATGCTGCCAGTCTCAGCTTAAATTTTAACATATACCATTTTAAATATAATTATAATTGCGATAAAGTCGTTTTTTACCCGACTGCGAAAGGAGGGATGTATGTATGTATAATTGTTTAACGCCCTACAGCCCAAACGGCTAGACGGTTTTTGACATATGAGGTGTCGTTGAATTTGTCAAAATTGTGAGAGTGACATAGGCTATATACATTTAAAAATGGCGCCCGCAAATGGAAATAAAGGGGGGAGGGGGGACTGATTTTTCCTTACCATAGCAATATGGGTATCAAATGAAAGCCAGTGAAAAGACCATTTCAAAAATATTAAAAATTTTGCAGTCGGGTGTTTTGTTTTTTCAAAAATTATGTTTATTGATATTGTTTCCTAGATAGTATTTTAAAAATTTGGCACCCGACTAAAAAGTAACCTTGTATAATATTTACAGAAGAGTCACGAAAAATATTTCTACCGTCAAATGTTCAAAGGTTTTTTACCGTGTCACCATCTCTAAGGTCCCGGTTTCGCTTTCCGGTCGGGTCAATAATATGTACAGAAAACCCAAATTTTGGCTGGGTGTTTTAGTACCACCGTTGTTCCTGGTTCTATTAACACAAGTGCTCTAGCAAGTTACTAAGGGATCAAAGGGCCTAGTGCGAGTTTTCATTGGTTACTCACACGCGCTCACGATCGACTGAGTGTCATGGAAAACAACAGGTTTCGCAAACGTGCCGCTAGGGGCGCTGACCAAATTTCCATACTTTTCGTCACACTGACGAAGGGGAGAGCATGAAAAAACTCGCAATAAGTCCTCAGAACAATGTCGCATACATTGAGATCGTGGTTTTTGCACAGCTTCAAAGGACCGTAGCCATAAGTATTTGATATTAATTTTAACTTGATACCTCCAAGCCTTCCTGAGAAAAATGTTCTTGACAGACAGACGGACAACAATTGATCCTATATAAGGGTTCCTTTTTTTAGGTGGATTGTTTCATCAACCATTTGCCAGTTGCTTACCAAACTTGCGGTCTTTCTTGATAATGTGCTCCTCAGCATCAGGCGCTGGCGTGAAGATCTTGTTGAGGTCCACTTCTTTATCCCCCACAAGGAGCGGTTTGTTTTCTATATTCTCCTGAAAAAGCCCAGTCAGAATCATTGTAATAAATTAACATACATGCTAGTAAATTTGGCTAATAGCGAAGCGGAAGACTCGACATCGAAAGATGTTGGTGCTCACTAAGCTCTCTAAAAGTTAAACAAAAAAATAATTGTAATCTTTTCTATTCTATTTAGATTTTTTTATGCCATTGTAGTAAGGTCTTAAATCAGATGCAGATGTATATTGATGCTCGTGACTGTACTTGCTTCGAAATTTCAACCTGGGTATTTGCTTGAATTCCGCTCCACTATTTGCCGTATGAGGCTAGGACTCAGCTTACAAATATTGAAGCTGTTTCCATCACCGTGGATTTTCTGGTATGATTCGCGTAACTAAGTAACAAAGTTGTGTTACTCAATTATACACACACACCATTTTTTTTAAATACTTTACTTTTTAATTTTAAGGATACAAAACGAGGAAATAAAAAAACTTAAAATTAAAAAAAATAATTAACCATTTAATTTGAAAAAATAAAGAAACAAAAGTTTTAATTCATGAGAGCTAATGCCAATTTAGAGATTGATCTAATATTGTTTTTATTTAATACGAGTAAGTGTAGGTACTTAATTATACACTTAATACATAAATAAATAAATCATAATGAATGTCAATGGAAACGAAAAGGTTATTTAGATAGACAAGATAGATACAGTACATAAATGAAATGTTATAAAAGTTAGGAAGCAAAACATTAATGTTATGTTAAAACAGCTAAGAGATATTATTTATTATTCAATAAAATAAATTAGGTCAAACCAAATCACTCTTTCAAGCTTAAATACTATAACTTAAAAATATTTTAGTGGCACTAAATTTAAAAGAAATTTAAACACTATTTTGACACTAAAATTAAATTTTGTGGAGTGTACAATATGTACAGTTGATCTGAAACAAACTGTTAAGTAATTCGTGGTCTAAAAATTAAGTCCTGAAAGGAGAGAAGATTTTTAAGGCATCGGAAAATAAGTAAAGTGATACAAAAATACAAAATCTATCGGTATCGGCAGTGTATATTTTCTTTTATGCTAAGAGGCACCTGCTTGCAGCCGGAATATAAAGGCGAGTTCGAAAAAGACTTGTAAAATTATACATTTGGAGTATCGCCTTGTATGGCAGTGAGATGTGGACGATGACCCGACAGGGACAGAATGGAGGCCTTTGAGATGTGGTGTTGACGCAGAATGGAGGGGATTAGTTGGGTGGAAAAGAAGACCAATGAAGAGGTTTTGAAGATTGTTGGCGAGAAAAGACAGATACTGCAAACCATACAGAATAGGAGGGGAAAGATGCTGGGACACTTGGTACGACACCATGACCTTATCAGAGTGATTATAGAGGGAAAAGTAGAAGGGAAAAGAAATAAGAGAAAGGCCAAGAAGGTTCTACATGGAACAAATAAAGGAAAAGTTAGGTGTCGTGTCGTACCAGGAAGTCAAGGAAATGGCACTGAATAGAGTGGAATGGAGAAGACTCCACCGACAAGAGCGTAGCTCTTAAATTATAGATGGATAGATCCAATGATATTAACTAAGGTATTGGTAATGGACTCAATACCAATGTGCCCCTGTCTATAATTAAATTTAAGTTCAGTCTCTATCTTTCTCTGCTAAACAAACGAAAATCGCGATTTAACAATTTACCATAAAAACCGCAAATTATTCCTAGTTTGTTTCAAAACATGTGAAGTGTGCGTATTCTAACAAAAATATGTACAAAATGAAATCTAGTGGACTTTGAAACGGATCGGTAGAAGCCTTACTGGTGGCAGCTCCATCGGGAGGACCGATGCCTCTCGGGATAGTTCTCCATCGTTCTGTGCACATTAATTTATAATTTTAACATTAATACCACGAATTAACTTAATAAACACATATATTTATTTATTCATAATGTATAATTCATCGCGATAACATGAATGAAGACGATTATGTGTGTAGGTGAATTGTCAATTTATCATTCTTGTGTAAAATATGTTAGTTATCGAAATCTTAGGGAACCCCCTCCCTTACGGGAGCACTTAGAAAGTCCCTAATTTGGGCCTAACCACTGCTTCGGGACTACTTAATTGGCTACTTGACACCACCAATTGTTGTATTTAAGTAATGAAATCTCAAATCGCTCTTTTTTCATAGATTTTGTATGAGAATAGTAAACTAAGACGTCACATTTCACTATACTCAAATAACATCATACTTTTCGAGTTTAGCTTAAGTAAAAAAAAGGACTTAACTGCAGATAGTTAAAAATATAAATGAAAGTGTGTTTTAAATATGATGTTATTTTCAAGAAATATGTAGGTTTTCTAAATGCAGTTTTAAAATAGTTTTTATTTATGTTGAACCAAAAGACACCAACTTTAACTCTTTGCTATACTTATAAAAAACTCCAGTGCATCTGCCGATTGTCTAAAGTTCTGGACGCGAGGTTTTGGCGGGACGCCAAGCGCGCATGCGCGATCGTTGCCAGTCGCCATTATTTACGACTAATGGACTAATGCAAGATTTTTTCGACGAAACTCACGCCAATTCGTCTTTTTGATTACAATTTCTCAACAAGTGGGATTACTAAGAAGTATTGTTACGGATTTCATTGTAATTTCAATTCATCGTTTTGAATTATTTCTTTAGTATCACACACAGCCTGGTCTAAAGCTTAGGACTTGTTGTTATTCATTCATAACATATTATTAATATTATTATATGTAAAAATATAAGTACCTTCATGCTTTTGCACTAAAAGGTTACAGAGAAAGCATGTATGTATGAATGTATGTAACCTAGTTAATAAGATCTTGATTCTTCTCGAATCCTTGGACCTGGAAACCTATTTTTATGCGATGGATGATGTAAAAAAAAGAACGCACCAAGAACTCGTAACTCGATTTAAAAGTTATGAAAAGTCGGTGTTATAACTGATCTATTTGTAATATTTACCCATTCAACTAATTGCCAAACAGTAAAAATACCTGGAGGCCGTGACCGGGGCAGCGGGTTCGATGCCCGGATCGACACCACTTGACTTCTTATTTGTTTTATCTAATGAATGATTTTCGGGTTGTTTGTCTATGATCTGAGACGATAGGGATTATATTTTTGGCTTGGGCGATGGTCATATCATACAATATTAGGTTCTGTTTCTATTCTATACTCGTTACTACACCGTTGTCAATTTAATCTTTCATCAAAATCACTCAAACAAACTAAAATACACATGTCAGCATTTTAGTCATTCATTTTGGGTACATAATATAACTAAGTAAAAGACCGAGTTTCAGATTTTATGTAAAAAGTAGAGTTCAGGCTACTAGATTATTAGAAGTTTTCTTTCTGATGTAGGTATTATTAAATTTATTTATTTTTATTAACCTTTCTTTTTTCTTTTTCTTTTTTCTTTTTCTTTTTTCTTTTCCGCTTTTCTCTCGGTTGGTTGACAGTTCAGCGCGGATCGGTTGATGATACGAAGCCATAGTCAAAGACATTCCTTACACTTGCCATAGTTGAACCACAGATTATATAATAGTTACAATCTTACTTCCCCCAGTGAGTATTATGATTAATATTGTTTTTTTTTAAATCTTATTTTTTAATTTTATTTTTTAATTTTATTTTCCAAATGCTCTCGCCTTCTCGGTGGACGAATTTATTGTAATGAATTAAACGTTAATGGTAAAGGACTTGTCCTCTTTTTGTATGGAGGCTGGTTTTTTATTCTAAGATATCACCAACCACTAATAAACCTATATTTATCTTTAAGCTACAAAAATATGAAACAAGTAACCATAGAAATCAGAATTTTAAACGCCTCCATTTTTGAGAAAAAATATGTTTTGTAACAGGCAGGCATCATACATTGATCACTTACTTGTATTTCCAGGCTGTATGGCTATGTACCATTGCCTTTCCACTGGTGGATAAATACTACTAGGTACTACCACAGATATTTTATATAAAAGGTACTACTGTCAATAGAATGTCAATTTTGCTGTCAATATTTTTTTCATGCGTGAATTGATATAGGCGAAGGTGCAGTTTCTGTACAGACAAAGAGAAACATTAATTTCAATATTTCTTTTAATCGGAGGCCCTAAAAAATTGATTACTTATGCAGAAAGGCTAGTTTTTGTAAATTTTTTAATATAATATTTAGTTTATTCTGGTTAGAAATATTGACGAATAAAAAACCATTAATGGACAAGTCCTTTAAGTCTTTATTATTATTTAAAATCTGCCATTAAATTGTGAATATTATGTTATTATTATTCTATGTTGTTATTTAATTTAATATGAAATGTTTTTAATTTGATTTGTTTAATAATTATTGAATTTGTTTTGTCACCTATAATTTGTATTTTGTTTCAATTAATTCTTGGTATGTGTGTACACAGTGCCCGAAAAGGTTCCTGCTGAAAATCAGTATCGTGACATGCTTTGTGCTGTCACGATTTATGCTGAGCAGGGACCTTTTTGGCACAGATTTGATCTTTAATGTACCTACTATAACCTAAGCATCCAATTACCGTGCCAAAATAATAAATGAATTTGAATTTGAAATTGATCAATTTATTATTAGGTACTTATCTATCTACCTACACTGTATTTGTTTACTAATACTAATGTGTCTGTCTGTCTATAACAGTACGTACCTATCAGAAAAAGATTATTCAGAAGTTTAACGAACTCTATCTCAAGAGGTTTTTTAAATCATACAGTCCTACTTCGGTAGGCACTGTTTTAGACATCACAAACCTTTCCACCTACATCTTGTCAATCAACAATGGTGATAATTATAATAATTTTATTTATGGATTTACAATTAGGAAGTGACATTACACCTATAAACTATCAATCACGAAGAGCAGTTACAGATAAGATAGTAACTAGTTGTTTTAATATTGTTATTTTTTAACACAGTGTTTTTTTAATATTTGGCTTTGCTCGAGCGTTAAAATCCTACCTGTGTTTTAATATTTAGTTTCTTATTAAACTTATAAATATAGTACCTAACTAGTAGAATGGTTCCTTAAGAAGACAAAGTCTTAAGCCCTCCAAGAATCTCCTAACAAAAAAACAAGTCGCTTTTGAATATGAAATAAATAGGTAAACCTAGTTACTATTATAACAAATCATATCATAATAACAAAGTTGTTCAAATTATACCTACACTAATATGTATAGGTCAGGTTTTGTAACATCGCGAGTTTTTCTGTAGACAGTAATCTCTACAAATCTTTACAATCTAAGCCGATTTCAATTTTGTTTTACCAGTGAAGGCTACGAATTTCTGTGTGACATATTCCTCAGTACACAAAGACGAAAATTATTTTTTTATTCATGAAATTGCCAAAAAGTGAAAATCCCATATTAATGTGCGAAATCTGCACAGCGCTGCAGCGACAAGACAACAGGGCCTTAAGATATTTCTCCCTTTCGAGAATTTTTTATTTTTAAAAGATCTAACTCCGTTCGCTCGCACATACCACACTTTTACGTTAGCAGTTATTCGAGGAGAGACAGACATTATGGACAGATTAACCTATATAAGTTTTCCTAACGTTCGTTCTATCTAATTATACTGGCATTTGGCAACTTATCTTTGTTTACTCTAACTGAACACCAGATTTCTTGATACTGTTAGGTTAGATAGTAAAGTAAGAACCTATAATATTACTCGTATAATACTTACTAGGCTTAGACTTAGATGATTACCTACACTACATTTTATTACTATTACAAGTTATCATTTTTTTTGGGCCATATGAAAGTTAATTCGACCAATGATTAGTTTAATGTGGTCGGCCCTTTTGATTTTATCTTATTTCATGCCCATTAAATTCAGGGGTAGTCAAATTTTTCGGGGAGTAAGTTTTACTATCTCATCCGGGTGCATTAAATGCTGCCCTAGATGGATAGGTCCTTCTTTTGCTCATAAGCAGCAAAATATGTACATCAGTTTCTGAGGACTGGCAGAATCGGCACATTGCGTTCTCGGTCTAATTTACGTAATACCTACTTTGAGTGTAAATGAAGGTTGAATAAAGTTACTTGAATAAATAAACAGTCAAGTCTGAATTCTTTGAACAACAAGTCAAGTGGCTGGCTAGGTTTATTCGCCTTCAATTATAAAAGGTCTTAGTGGAATATTAGTAACTACGAACAAATTCCTTATACGGGAATAGCTACTATTATACCGTTTTTTTTTGCGAGACTGATAAATTTAAAAATATACCTACTACATCCGAACAGTCTACCTGTGACCACAGACGCTGTTAAGTGTTTCGAAGTTAGGATTTAAATAAAATGTAAATAAATAGCCACTAATCCGTAAAATTTGTGTTCTAATGTCTTATGAAAGTCAGAATTACTCAGAATTAAAAACAGAAAATTGATGTTTGGGTAGGTACTATAATTAAATCATCAATTGAGATTTTAATTACGACCGGCGTTTCGTCGATCATCGTTCCTAATAAAACCTAACTAATAACGAGTTCAAGGAATAAATCGCGACATTAACTTTTGCATCTGGACATGCGCCAGACCCGTCGATGCACTTCGAGTAAAACAAATAAAAGGATTATCATTGCATAAGTAATATACAAACTAACCAACCTTAAATTATTGTGTGGTAGCGTCAGTCAAAGGCGTGATTGTTAAAAACATCCTAACTAGCAAAAGAACTTAACTGCAGTAGAATTATGAGTGTTGTAGACAATGTTAGTGTGTCAGTATATCTAACTACAAATAAATGTGTTCGAAGTATACCATAATAATGTGCATAAAATACTTTAATTAAACAAAATAGGTACCAATACACCTCCTTGCGGCACACTTTGCGTGACCGTGTTAGAAGCCTGTGCTAAATCTAAAAGGACAAGATGTAACTTACCCAACTTACAGGGAAAAGTTTGTAACTGAGGTTGGTGAGGAATTCTTTTTTTTGTGGATCGAACATGTCTGAGGGCTTGAACCCTCTTTTGGTGACCAGGGCGCTGTTGACTGAAGACGAGGACTTGACGTCATCGTAGCTGTCTCGATGTATAATCCTGTCATTGAACCTGTGGATGCTTGACATCTTGTTTGAGGAGTACTGACTCTCACTGATCGTCATCATCTTGATCCAGTCTTTCGCTTTTCACCGGTTTGACACTTGTTTTAATGTCTATGCGTTTGTTTGATCTGTAATTGGTGTTTAAATTATTTCGTTACTCAAATGCACAGGGCTTTGTTTCTGGATGTACAAGGGATAACTAATTTCAAGTTATATTTGTTATTAATGACGTTCGTAATCATAAATGACATTATCAAGCCTAAATTGAAAAATTGGTTTTTACTTTGGATGAAACATGATTCAAGATATTGTTGTATGTAAATAATTTAGGGTAAACTTCTATTGATGTCTTCAGATTTAAGTAACCAGTGATTTGGATTTCAAACCCGTTTGAAAATTACTTTTGATGTTGCACTGTTTCTTACGTATTTTGTTTCGGACAATTATTTCAAATAGTGATGCCAGAGACACTATTTTGATGTTATATCTGATTTAAGAGAGGTCGTTGCTGTATTAGAAGTGGCGTCATCGCACCAAGGTTTGGTGTTTTAGTTAAGAGCAGTAATTTATCACGACTGAAGCAAGTGTAGGCTAATATACTCTATTTTGTACCACTTTGCGTGCATACACTAAAAACTGTGTAAAAATTCAGCCCGTTTTACTGAAACCGAATATATCAGTCTCTATAACAAAAGGTTAAGGTTGAAAATTGCGTGAAACGTTTCCTAGACGGCAGCAATTTGTGGGTGGTAAGAACAGAAATAATTTGCCCGAATTTCAGTTGCTGAACGATTGTACATTTTTTTTTCAGCATTCTGTTTACATGAGCTCACTGTGCGGTATGAGTAACGAACTTGCTCGTATGTGCAGAGATTTTGTAATAATAAACAAAAATATATGGTTTTCTAATAACCAGATTGGCTTATTACTGGAAATTGTAAGTTATTATGAACACAATATTAGTTTATACTTGGTAAACGAATCTTTAAACGCTATTAGAATCTAAATCTAGACTAATTTACGATATGGCGAGCAAAATTGTGTACAGTTTTAATAGTTTTATATTAGGTAGGTACACTACCAGTTGCAAATATGTAACTACCCACATGCAAAACAAAACAAAAGAAACAATATGGCGGTGCGTTGACACGTCCACCTACGCGGGATTTGCTGTCCAAATTAAAAAAAAAACACTAAAAAAATAAATAATCAACTAAAACACACTTCGATAAATATTCACTAATAAATGCACAATAATAAACCGTATTTGGTGTAAATAAAGACCGAAATAAGCGTGCAGGAGGGATAGACGTGCGTCCGCCGCGGGAAGTTTTTGAACTAACTAAAATAAGTTCTGAACATTGCGTAATACGCAGAAAAGCTCCGTTTGGTGTAGGGCGACGATGATGCAGTGGATTTTCCAGGATAACGTAAACGTAGTGTTTTGTAGTCGCCGTTTAAATACCTAAGTAGTAGGTTATTTTAATAACTACCCACAAACACGGGAATTGTTACGTCAAATGATTGAGGATATTACTTTATCCTTCAATGTGGCGACGCACATAGCTACGTAAAATAAAGGGACTGAATGCTTGGATTTGGAATAGAAATAATGGCGAATCATAATTAATCAATTTAGCACAAAACAAGACAAACTAATGAATGTGCTATTGATTGAGATGATGAGAAGAGATGATTTTCAGCGGGAAGAATAAAGTGTAGGTACCTTGTTATTTAGTTCTGCCATAGTTTAACCCCTTGAAGATCGCAAGACCGCCAGCGGTCTCATAGCAATTAATTTTCTATGTGACTGGAAACATGATTCTTCTAAAACTGGTGAATGTTGGACGTTGAGCTTTCCCGTATGGCCTGCATCTTCTACAATCCTGGTGACCCCAGCGGGCCCGTACTCTGCCAAAGCTAATTTGGTCGCACGCGCCGCGTTTCGCCACCGCTCCATGTCGATGTTTATGTACTCACGAGCACATAAACCTACCACCAAACCTAACATTTTCTTAAACGAAATTGAATTCTATTGTGTAAAAGGTAGAGCCGACTATTGGTTGAGAAAAAATATATTTTTTTGGGTAAGTTGATGTGCTGTCTGTAGCGTTTGAATGCTTTCAAACTGTTTACTGAATTGGCCAATTAATGCTTTCGGAATTAGTCGCTGGACTTTGGATTGGGCTAGTTATGGAAATAAGTATTTGAGATGATGGGGCATTTTTTCTTCCACGTGCTTACTTCATCTCTGGCGAGGCAACAGACGGTGCTTCTTCTTCTTATCATATCAATGGTAAAGCGACTTATATTAGTTGTGCTCAGTAATTGGCGTAGATCACCTTGTCGTTTGCACACATAAGGTCTTTTAGAAAGCAGGAATCAGGGCACGCAGAAGACAAGAGATGGGACATGTCTTGTGAAGTGATCCCGTAGACACAGGACAGATCGGGTCCATCGGAGAATCCCCACCTGAACATGATGTCCTTGCATCTACCCACTTGGAACCCGAGGTGGGCCGTAGCAGTTTGTGTCCTGGAGGGGGATGTTCGGAAGGAGGAGCGAAGGGAGCAAGCGGTAAGGGTCCGTTTTCCCACAGGACACGTCTAGCAGTAGAGGGGTCGCGGTCAAGAGGGGGGACCAATTTTTTAAAGCTTGTGCGACTTTTATGTCTTTGAGGGACAGTACAGTAAGCGTGCATTCGATGAAGTGCGCTCGTCTCCCGTTTTCGACGCTCCACTCCACTTGCCATCCGTCTGCGAATGTCCGGGGGTGCGATATCAGCTAGTGGATACAGCATTTCCACGGGTAGGCTGCTAATGATTGCAGGAGAATGCTGCAGATAATATATGCGGCTGTCTGTCAGACGTCTGCGCCTACGTATATTTGGTCGTAAGGCTTTTTAAACGGTCTCAGGCGTCTGAATTGGAATCATGCTACCTATATTGTGTAGCATTCAAGTGTGACGGGTCAACCAAGTTTTGCCTACCAGTAATCCAATTTACTTAGGTAAGTATGTGTCTATCAGAGTATCGAACGTAACGTTAAGACCTCCAGATAAAGTGCAATGTTTATACATTTTGTTTTTTTATGATTTTGACCTCTTGCGTTGGGTTTAATTTAATATGTGGGTTGGTTTGGTACCTATGATATTGACAAAGCTCGACTATATACAGTGTGTCCCAAAAAGTCCCAAAAGCATATCAAACTGACACTGGAGACAGCCTAGCCATAAACCTTTAAGATTAACTTGGAAAAAGCCACTTTTTTCTAAAAATGGCACGCCCTAGACTGACACTGGAAATAGCCATAGACCTGCAAATTAAATAACTCAAGGAAAAGTTTTATATGTAGTTTGTGAGATGCCACTTTCTTGTATTCTTCATACAAAGTAAATATAAAAAAGCGGCGTTATCCAGAGTTATATATATTAACAATGAGACTTTTATTAGATCCATGCTATTTTTATTTAAAAGGTCTATGGCTATGCTATCTCCAGTGTTAGTTTGGCACGCTCTTTTTGGGACACCATGTACTCGTATGTTAATAGTTATTATAAAAATGTTGCGTCCCTCCTAAGTATAATTGTCGTGCCAAAATGTAGGAATGAAACACTTTCACCTTAGGCAATGCCTCACACGTGATTTGGCAAGCTGTCGTAACTGATGAAGTCATATTGTCGCATTAAAATATTATATTTCAGAACAAATGAGCAATCTGTTTAGTGTTTTTTACAAGAAATTTTAAATGCTTGATGATTTACCTAGCTCAAATTACATACAATTTAGGATAGTGGTGCTATCTGATGAAGCGTCGGTGGCGCAGTGGCTAGCGGGTTGCCTCTCATGCGGGAGGCACCGGTTAGATCCCACATGCCGCCATGTACCAATGACTTTTTCCGAGTTATGTACATTAGTTGTTTCACTGACCGATGCTCTTACGGTGAAAGAAAACATCGTGAGGAAACCTGCACATTCAGGCGACTGCATGTGTAACCATGATCTAAAACTGGTCAGGTTTCCCTGGTAACAGGGTCACGGAGGTCAGACGGCAGTCGCTCCTCTGTAATTACCTGAACTGCCACATCCTGGATCGTGGTCAGCGGACCCTGGGCCCTCGCGTGCGAGTGCACAGCCAGGATAACGTTAGGAGGATAATGGAGCTATCTGATGAAATATTTTATTCCAATTCTTTTATAATGGATAGGTTCCTAATAAATAGTTACGTTATGATGTATAACCAGTATGAGTTATGGCCTTAAATCATTTTAGTACCTATAGCACAGTCAAGCCTAAGTAGGCACCTGTACAAACCAGTAAGTCCAAGACATGGAGCACCTTTACATTCGGTACATAATTTTGTTTAGCTATTCGCTCCCAGAGTTCTTACCTACCAAACACATCTACATACATCTAAACATGCTTAACTTAATATGAAAAACTGGATACAGGCAGCTATCGGTTGTCTCAACTGCCTGCCTGATAACTAATAATAATAATAAAAGCAGGGCCCGTAGCCAAGTGGCAATTTATTCTCAAGCGAAGTTCGTTATCGCTAACAAAACGTAAACTGACATAAGCCATCAAAACATCACGTGACTTTTGCATACATATTTTGACATTTCGTTGGTGATAGCAAAGTTCGCTCCAAAGATTGCCATTTGGCTACGGGCCCAGGTTCCCTGCTTTATTAATAATAATAAATATTGGACAACATCACATACATTGCTCAAATGCCAAAGTAAGTAGCTTAAGCACTTGTGTTATGGAAATCTAAAACAACGGTGGTACCACAACACCCACACCCAAGACAATATAGGAAATGAGAATTTCTATTACCTTTACATACATTACTAAAGGCCGTTATGCCCAGATTTCACCAAATCGAAGAGCACGTCTGTTACGCTCGGTGTTTTTTTACATATATTTGACACACAGGTCCGCTCCGCAGCCGTTTCGAGGGTCGTATGGCAATGCCATACATCTCGTCCTGTCTCCCTTCCCTGGAAAACAGGCCTTATGAGCGGGCAAATTTCTGTTTTTCGTCTCATGACATAGCCCTGCGAATCATTAAGCTCAAGTGGCAATGAGCAGGGCCCATAGCGCGAAGAACTGATGGCCGTTGGGGCAGAAAGGTTCTAGAGTGGAGACCGTTTGTTCAAAGGCGAAGCGTGTGACGTCCACCGGCAAGATGGACAGACGAACTTTTAAAGATAGCAGGAACGCACTGGATGCAGACCGCTTGCAACCGATCGCTGTGGAAAACCGTAGGGGAGGTCTTTGTTCAGCAGTTGACGTCCTACGACTGATAATGTTCTCATGACAGTTTAGTTTTTACCCTACTCTACATGACCAGCGCATAACTCCATTGAGCGATGTCAGCGATGTAAATTACGTCGAGGCATCTGAAAACGCGCGCGCATTGACGTCGATATTCGACGGTTTGCCAACAATGCCAGAGATTTGGCTTCGATTAATAATTCAGTGTGGCCTAAAATTATTCGCAATCGAAAAGTTAACGCGATTTAGATCTTTGGGTTTATTTTTAACATCTAAACTTGATAAGGCTCAACTAACACAGTATTAGAATTTATTCTGTGCTAGCACATAAATAAGAATAAGATACAACAATGAAATTATCTATGATTTCTGGGCGGGCCTAACGAGGCCAGGCAGTGAGTGCGTGCATAAGCACGCCAAACGCCATATCCTATAACCTCAACGGTTGTAAGAGAGGAGGATTGTAGTACTGGCGCAGGAGATTAATCCCGTCTGAGTCCTCGTCTGCAGGGTACAGGGGTGTGGGTCTAGACAAGGACGGGGGACCATGAGTGGTGCGGGCAGCGGGTGACTTGTATTTTAAAATTCGAAATTCGCATTCCTTTTAAAAAATTTAACACCACTCAAATGAAAAGCGCCCGTCGGCCGCACCCATACGTGCTCGATGGCCGCCCCGCCCATGGTCCCGGTTGTGTCTACCCCCGCACCCCGTAGGCGAGGACTCAGTTAGGCGGTCGGACTACAACTAGCGCCACCACTGATTTTATTCATGCTAATATTAAATGAGAATTTTTTTAAAAATCTGACAGCGTTAAGAAATTGCATAATATTAATTAATTTAATCTTTATGAATTACTTTTATAACACACGTGGCCACTTTTTGTGCAAGTCTGTAAGTTACCAAATGCGCAGAAGTTAAGTGATTTAATAAAATATTATATAATAATAATAAGTCAGCCTATTAGATCCCACTGCTGGGAAAAGGCCTCACCTCAACTATGAGGAGGAACGAGCCATACTTCACCACGCGGGCTCAGTGCGGATTGGTGGAGGGGTGTATGTAAGGCAAGTGACAAACCTTACTGTCAGAAGTTATCAAGCCGCCCTAGGGCCTCTGACTAGGCTGAACGAATAATACCACAGATATTAGCCGGGACCAACTGCTTAACGTGCCTTCCGAAGCACGGAGATGCTTGTCATGGACGTCACTTAAATGGTCGGAATGGTCACCCATCCAATCACGACCGCGCCGTGGGTTGCTTAACTTTTGGTATCACTACCAAAGCGCTGCCGCCACTGCGCCACAAGCACTTCCTATAAAATACCTATAAAATATTATACTTAGGTACTTTTCTAATATCCCAATGATTTATGAGTAGGTAGCCTGAATATATCAATGGTTCGCCTTAACACAAAAAGCACCACCTAACCGAAACCAGATCATACCCACAATGTACATCAAAGATAAAATAAAAATCAAAACTATTCATCTATTATACATAAACGATCTAGCAATGCCTAAAGAAAGGGATAGCCATCATGAATATGTTTCACTTAAAATAAAACGAACGTTTAAAATAAACAAATTTTAATTTATTGATATAATAACTAAAAAAAATATTTTACACAATACATTATAATTAGTATTACACCACTAAGAATAATTATTTTTAAACATATCAAAGACGTGGACTAGCAAATAAAAATAACTCATACAAATCCTTTTCATTTTAAATACAGTGTCAAAGGAATCTGATATACAGTTTAGGGACATTAGTTTTTAACTTCCTAAACACTCGAAGAAAACGTCATTTCTAATCTTTTCTCATCCTACTACGTTCGGTTCCAAAGACCCAAAGCTCCCAACATTAGGTTCACTTTTGTACGTATCTCAATCAGAACCTCTAAGTTCGGATGTAAAAGGTACAGTCCCCCTCGTATTTTAAGTAAGATACATTATAATATTACAGTTAAAGGTTAAAATATGGCAGTCCATTCCAATATAATATGATGTAAAAGTGAGAAAAATTGGTCTGAATAGAAAATAACCGAAGGATCCTTCAACCTAGCCATTAAATATCATACATATTATCATAGTATGCTATATTATGTTATCGTACATCAATCGGAAAAGAAGCCGTTACAGTAGAAAAAAATTGTTTATTTTTAAAAAAAGGTCTTATCCTATGCGTTAATCTAGCAGACCAGAGCTAACCCTTTCGTTATCTGCCCAACGCATCGCGGCTGTATGGAGCGGGATTCCTTTGCCTACGTTCCGCTTTCCCGCCAATAATGACAGCGCGTTGGCCAAACACCTTTCATGAATGCGAATATCCCTTACTTTAGACAAATAGATAGATGCGTGCGTATAAAAACGTATCCGCTACTTTCAAACGATACTTACAACAAAATTCAAAACAGAAATACAAAGTTGCAACCTTCGTACAATATTCATATAAAATGGCGGATCAAATATTCTGATATGCCGATAAATACATTCATCTTATTCTTTTTGTCTTTAGTTTCGAAGCGTTCGCCTATTTAGGGCATTGTTATAACGGACTACAAATGTATTAATAAACTCGAAATGTCGTAACAAAAAAATAGTTTGTATGTGATGCTAATACCATTACATCTATGCGTATAATTTGAGCACGATACATAATTATGATAAAAACTTGAAAGCATTGGTATATCCGGTCACACGATTAGCTCTCAAAGTTGCCATCTCATACCGCGCCTGCCTTAATACAAACATCTACATATACCTATCTAAGACGAAGGCTTAAACGAACGAAACGCAACGTCAAACGTCGGCCGAATAAATTCAAAAGCCGAGTGAATCTGCGAAACATTAAAAATTTGTGCTTAATTCAGAATACTGCAACAAAATAAAATTACATACTTACCGAAACTAACGTTCACGAAAAATTAAAATTGGCATCGAATTTTTGCGGATAGCAACACAGAATGTCCAAGTTACAAATGCCTATCTGTATCATTAAATCCTTAAATACCTATGGCCTAGCTTATCCTAGTAAAATGAACTTCGGAACGATCGATGAAACGTCCCGACGAACATAAAGTTGATAGCATGAAGACATCCGTGTATGATCGAAAGACCCCTCTTCACATGTTTAGAAATCACTGTATCTTTAGGTTTGGGATTCTAAACCCATGTTAGGGATCTTTAGTTTTTAAAAAATCGCGTGAAAATAAGTACCATTTGTTGTGATGATGATTAGTAAAATTTTAGTAACATTCGTTAATCGTGAATTTATTGATCTTGAATGTACAGACGACAGCACGTCAACGTATACATACACTGTGGCATCTTATGCGGTTATAATAGTTGTATAAAAATGTACGTATAGTCTAATGTGCTGGCCACTGTATACACGTCCGCACGTCAGACTACCCCCTTTGACATTGACGCCGTCTTTATAACGTAATAAAAGCTGTTTTCGTAGTTCACATGGGTAACCTGACTTGCTGCCTGTACATAGTATACGTACACGCATTGAATAAAACGTGTACATTCTTCAAACCTATACAAGTATATTCGAGCATATAGGTACATAAAATTGGAACTGTAGAAACTATTTTAAAAAAAGGTTTATTTTCTGTAAAAATTCTTCTAGAAATCGATCGTCGATTTTCGGGAACGAACTTTAAAAACTGATATATTCTATTTAAAACGGTTAGTTTTTTATAATTCTCCAAATTTTTCAACTCTTCAAATAACATCTTACTAGAAGGAATGAAAAAAAATGCTTAGCACAAAGTTTTCGAATACGCAAAAAGCATGGTGCAGTTATAAATATTAGATAATGTCCAGTGCAAAAACGTATCCACTTTATTTTCACTCTAATAAGTAAAAATTCGACTGTTTTTGTAGAGCGCCTGATCCTGTCACGCTTAACGTGTCACGTGACTCTTGTCAAGTCAACGTGTTAAAATTTTTGAGTAAAAAAGATGGCGCTAGGTGCCTTTTATGTCTTCAGGTCAGTAATGCTTATCGGTGTTGCTTCTATTTGTGTTTTTCTATATTATCTTAGGTTAATGCGCCATTTTGTTTTCATACGTTTTTACGCCATCTTGTGTCAATATTTGCAACCAGATTTTTTGTAATATTTACCAATGCACCGAGTTTTTAATGAAGTTTTAAAATCACTCAACTATGATTTTTTTCACAAAACCTTTAAAAAATTACAATTAATGTAGATTTTTTTATTTCACTGTTACTGTTATTATATTAATTGTGAATGATTCATTTATTACATGGTGACGATTTAGTGCGTTTTAAACGCTTTGTATAGTAATTGAATATTGCAAAGTGTTACGCTAAATGGTGATGATTCTACAAAATATTTGCAATATCGTAAATATACAGAGCGTTTTGTATTAGATCAGGGTATTTATTAATACAAAATGTGAGAGTAATAAAATCACTGTATTGAAAAATGTCAGAGTATAAACAACTAAGTTGTAACATCGGCAAAATTTACCTGTGCGAGTTTTGCGCCACCTGTATTACTATGATTCCCAGACGCGACCGAATGTTTGTGCTGAGAAAATGATTAAATGCTGTAGTAGTTAAGTGGCCAGCGTAGGAATTATATCAATACAGGGTTAAAAAATTGTGCAAGACGCCAAATACAGTCAGATAGGATGGGGAAACCTCTACTTGGTTTATTGCTTGTTTATAAAATTAGTTACATCGATTTGTAGTCTCTTTCGTTCATACTTTATTTGAAAAGGACAAAACATCTCGACAATCGATTAAAGATTTAAGAATTCGTATTGGAATGGTGTAGAGGTTTCATAAAAGTAAATCGTAGAAATAATTACATTAGCTCCGACAGAGATCTCACATTACATCTCGCTCCTTACATTAAAACGTGACTACTAAACTAACATACAATAATTATTACATAATAAAATCATATAAATTAGCTCCGACCGTTAGAATTACAATTTGTATATAATGACGAACGAAATCGTATCATTCAATAAATTACACATAGATACATTAATAATAGTATTTGGTTCTTTAATATAGATTTTAGAACTTGCACGACTTGCTATTGTGCGATGTGTCACCTGCAAAGAGGAAATGAGCGCTTAGTTTGAGGTATTATTACTTAAAAAGTTACATTTCGAGACTCGATCGCAATGGGCCGGGTCTAAGATTAAATTCAAGTTCAGTCTCTCTTTCTTTACCAAACAAACGAAAAAAGACAGACTACAGGGATTTAAAAACGTCAAATTAAGTGATGCGATTTAAGTTATTGCGTGTTTTTGTCCTACTTTAGTCGTAGTCGATTGACATACTATATTGTCCATGGATTGTCTAATTTCCTTAGCAACTGATTACTGTTTAGTCTGACTCACAACTCTGACTTTAAATTATTATAGTCTGTTTTCTTTAATTTTTTGGCAGGGAAAGATAGATCTGAACTTATATAATCTTAGACATTAGAATCGAGCCCAATAAGGGACTTTCCAAATGCTAAAAATCAGTACGTGAATTCCGCTACATGTCGTTTAACAAAGTAAGCCAGGTAGGTTTTTAAGAAAAAGGCAAAGGAAGAAGAAATCAAAGCCAATTTTTGACGTTAGTACTTCCACTAAGTTATACAGTCTAATTAATAGTCAGTTGTCAGAAAGTCTCTCATCGTCATCCATTGTGTCTGGGAATGTCAGCATACTCTGCAAAATCACTGAAATAAACAGCGGCTCTTGCTACTACACCATGAAGCGCAATTGACAACATTTAAAAAAATTTACATGCTCATTTTTATTTTTTCCCTTATAGTACGTCAAAAAAGAAGACATACGTATTTTTTCTTTTTCATTATTTTCCTTTGAATTTAATTCTTTAAAAACTCTCCATTCTAAAAGAGCGTAAGTACAAGAGTAAGGATGTAACGACTTCACGCCTTTGCCATATTTTAAATTAAAAAAAAAAAACTGACGTCTGTAGTGTTGTAAAGAAGTCTGAATGAAGAAGTAGATAAATAATCTTAGTAAATATTTTTATCCAAACGCAACCTAACTAACAAAAGCTTATTTCCTTACTTAAATTTTTATGGTCTTTCATATCAAATGGAACATCAATAATATAATATTAACTTGTCACGACTTATGCTGAGCGGGGACCTTTTTGGCACACACATGGTTTTTAGTTAAGTATTCCATTCTATTTATAATGTATGTACAATATCAATTAATTAATCCCATTTATAATGTTTAAGTAATTCCTTGTGTTTTGTTTGCCGTGTGCCAAATAAAAACTATTATTATTATTATTATTATTATAATAAAGGAACTTTTATGATTTCGTCACCATACTAGATAATCATTTATGAATATACACATTCATGTGTATATTTAACAATCCTAAATATACTATACTAAAACTATCGATAACTAGATGGACTTCACTTCTATAGAACAACACTACCATTATCTCTTGTCTCACTTACTCATCATAGTGTCAGTATCAAATGTCATGGCATCAAGGCATGTCCTCTTATAATGCCTGTATCATAGTACCTTTCAGTTTTTTTTCAAATATCTCTGAATTCATAGCGTAAAAAAAAATTAAAATATTTTTAACGTGTTGAGCATCGCCAAATCTCGAAATGGTTTTTGAATTTTAGTACCATTATAAAAATGAAATGTTGTCAATTCAAATCGCGGTACGCCCTATGAAAACGCGTTTTTTTTTTAAGATTCCAATTATGACTGTTAAGTTAAGTTGTTGTAAATTAGCTTTTACTGAATTTTGAGTTAAAAGCAAGCTACCACCTTATTTTACACTTGAATCCGTTGTCGATAAGATTGAAAACCAATGTTTTTTTTTTATTAACACATGCCTTTAGAGTTAAACTAACGCTACAACGAATAAAGTAATAATAAAAATCAACTTACCAAGTCACAGAAACAAAACGCAGCAGCGTAGACCCCACGGAAGGTACAAGTGCCACTCCAACTAGCTCGTACCATATGATATATAAATATATGTATGTATTATGTATATGTGAACATTGAAAATCATATACGCGCACACACACACACGCCGCACACTAACTACATCCCACCGTAACGTTAAATGCTTCAACTTGTTAGAAATTATCGTCTACTATATAAATTATATAAAGCGACCGCATGACAGCGACCCCCGGCAATCTCGTGTTTTAAAAAAGTTGCATAGTCAAAAACTGTTCAGATCAGTGTTCGAAAGCTTAGGTAATTAGCCGCGTTAGGGCTGCCACAAAGTATTGACAGAAAAGTGGTTTTTATTAGAATACTCGCTATTTAAATAATAAATAAAACCCCCAGCAACATAGAAGTCATATGTTGCATCTATTGCAAAAACATCGTCGTCTTTTAGAAAAGTGTAACAAATTAATACATAAGTTCGGCGCATTTTACTATAAATCGATATTGATTTTTCAGTAGTTAATAAACCATAAATAAATTGTTACAACAAACACACCAATTACCTAGCCCCAAACTAAGCGTGAGCTTGTGCTATGGTGACTAGGATAACGGATAGACATACTTATATTTATAAACATCCATGAAATAGGTACAAATAGTCGTGCTCATCACACAAACATTTGCCTCTTGTGGGATTCGAACCCGCAACCGCCTGGTTTAGAAGTCCGCGGCACGAACTACTACACCAAGGCGGTCGTCAAAGTAGTGAATGAACGGAATGATAAGTCATCATTTCGTATAGTTAATTCCTACGACGTAGCGAATTCCGATCCATCATTTATTGTTCAATAACGAGTATTCTAAAAAAAATCTGTCAAAATGTTGCGATAGTCCTCTTAAATTAAGGCCAGGTCACACCGTATGTAGCTTTCTGTTCACAAGCCCCACTACTTCCGATGTAAAGCAGGTAAACTGCGTTCAGTGTGACCTCGGCTTTACGGTCGATGGGAGGGTATCGTAATAACATTGCATCGCTGTTGCGACGACGGCGAGCGGTCGCGTCGTGATCGCTATCGAGCCGATAGGAAATACGATGCGACTAGTCGCAATCGGTTAGTCGTCTTATGGGGTGGCCACTACAAGCTTCAACTGTTCTGAGATATTTGATAGAAATTTTACTGGTTTTACCATGATGAATTTTTAAGAAAATCACAGACAACACAACCAATAGGCGGTTATCAGTCCGCGACAACAGATAAACCATGGTTAAAGCAGTGAAAACGCTGTCAAACGTCCAAAATAGCGTTTTTACACTCGCGTAGTCACCCCCTAAGACGCCGGCGGCGATCATCGACCCCGTCATCGAGGTCGCGATCAGCCGATCGGTCGCGTTCGGAAACGCTCGGCGATCCGAAAAGTCGATGATAACCGAACATGGCCGACGATGACCGACCGCCGCCGGTCCCCCCTGCGCTGCGTGGCGGTGTCGCGGCGGGAGGGTGTGTGGTGGGGGGAGGGGTGGGGTCTAGTTCCAGATGCGAAGGAAGGAGTCCCAGGAGCCGGTCGCGACTGCCATCCCGTTCTCGGTGACGCCGAGGCACGACACGCGGTTGTCGTGGCCGGCGAGGATGCCTGAGGGAGAGAGAAACAAAATTGTTAGGCAACTGAAGAACATCACACAATAGACATATCATAAAATTTGAAGAATCTTTGCAGTTGAAGTAGTAGCCTGTTATCACACCAAACCACTGATCCGATATCGTTCAAATTTAGCATGGAGGTAGTTTGAGACCTTATGAAAGAGACGGAACACCCACCAGCGCGCTCGCTCTTCATCGAGTCCCACACGTTGCAGTTGAAAATGTAGCCTGTTGTCACTCCTAAACCGCTAATCCTATATCAATCAAATTTAGCATGGAAGTAGTTCGGAACCCTATTAAGGACATAGGATGGAGTCTACCCCAAAATTCACTCCTTAAAGATGTAAAAAAGAGACGGAACATTGACTAGCGCGCTCGCTCTTCATTGAGTCCCACACGGTGCAGTTGAAGATGTAGCGTGTTGTCATTGTCACCCCTAAACCACTGATCCGACATCTAGTTCAAATTTAGCATGGAGGTAGTTTAAGACCTTAAGAAAGAGACGGAACACTGACCAGCGCGCTCGCTCTTCATCGAGTCCCACACGTTGCAGTTGAAGTCGTCGTAGCCGGCGAGCAGCAGACGGCCCGACTTGCTGAACGCGACCGACGTGATCCCGCAGATGATGTTGTCGTGCGAGTACATCGCCAGCTCCTGGTCGGCGCGGATGTCGAACATGCGGCACGTGGCGTCGTCTGAGCCAGTGGCGAACGCGAACCCGGATGGGAAGAACTGGAAATAAGAAACAAATGAGAAACATATGTTGACGTCTTGGTGTAGTGGTCCCCGCTCCCTACAAAACCAGAGGTTGCGGCACTAGTAGGGTCCAAAAGATAAGGAGACATGTTCGAGCTCCCGAAGGGATAATATACTATTTTTTAAATTTTAACAAGTGGCAATATCTGTCTTGAATTGAATTAACTATTTTTGACTTTGAATCCCGCAAGGGGCAAACATACGAACATTTGTATCTAAGTCATGGATGTATAAACGTTTATAAGTATGTCTATCCGTTATTCTAGTCGCCATAGCACAAGCTCACGCTTAGTTTGGGGCTAGGTAATTGGTGTTGTTAGTTAGTTACTTAGTTGCAAATGACAATCGCTTCAATGTCTCTGTAGACGATCATTCGGCCCATCAATAACGTAAATATTAACTGCCCGCATTTACTTAAAACCATCCTTAAGGTCCCACAGCTTGCCTATAACCATCCTTAAGACCCCACAGCTTGCCTGTAAGCGTCCTAAAGGTCCCAATGCTAGGTCAGGAGTCTCTTATGTGTCCTACACTTGGCTAAAAGTGTCCTATGTGTTCTAAAGCAGCCACAGTTAGGCTTGGAGTGTTCTATAGGTCTACTTTTAATGACGGATGTCTTACAGCTTGCCTGTACGCATCCTAAAGGTCACAGCTAGGTCAGGAGTATCCTTTGTGCCGCAAAGAATGGCTTAAGTGTCCTTAGTATTTTAAAGCGGCCACAGCTAGGTAAGGAGTATCTTATGTGTCCCACGCTAGGCTAAAAGAGTCCTAAGCAGCTACAGCTAGGCTTGGATCGTTCTATGTCTGCCTGCAGTTACGAATGTCTCATAGCTTACCTATAAGCATCCTAAAGGTCACGCAGCCAGGCCAAGAGCATCCTTTGTGCCGCAGAGAATAGCTCAAAAGTATCCTTAGTATCCTAAAGCTGCCACAGCTAGGCCATTAGTATCCTATGTGGCCCAGAGCTTAGCTGAAAGTGTCCTAAGCAGCTACAGCTAGGCAAGTGTCCTATGTCACAGATGTAAGTCTTCTACAGGTGCTTACCGTGACCGCGTTGATGTCGCTCTCGTGTCCGCCAGTCTGCTTGCACTGACGGTCGCGGAAGTCCCACAGCTTGGCTGTAAATGTCCTATTAAGTCCCTCAGTTAAGCCACGAGTGTCTGATACCTCCCACAGTAAGGCTGGCAGGGTCATAAGTTCCCCAGCTAAGTTAAAAGTGCCCCCAAGTGTTCTAAAGTAGCCAAAGTTACACTAGAATATCATATATGCCCCAGTGCTTGGCTTGTCCTATTAGTTTTGCAACAACTACAGTTTTAAGCAGCCACCGCTAAGCTTGGAGTGTTCTATAGGTCTGCTTGCAGAGACGGGTGTTCCACAACATGCCTGCAAGCGTCGTAAAGGTCCCACAGTTTGGCCAGGAGTATGCTATGTGTCCCATGCTAGGCTGAAAGAGTCCTAAGCAGCTACAGATAAGTTTTAAGTTTTCAATAGTCTTACCGTAACCGCGTTGATGTCGCTCTCGTGTCCGGGGAAGGTCTGCTTGCACTGGCAGTCGCGGATGTCCCACAGCTTGGCGGACGCGTCGCACGCGCCGGAGACGAACGTGCGCTGGTCGGGCGCGAGCGAGAGGGACATAACGTCGCCCGTGTGCCCGGTGAACTGCCCGCATTGCTGGCCCGTCTCTATGTCCCACAGGGCGCTAAAATTCAATTTGTAATCATTTTTATAATTTAAGCAATTAGTTTGCAAGTATTTAAGAACGCAGAAAACCAATCATATAGGCTTGCCTGTAAAAAATCGTATACAAAATATTGCCAAGCTATCAGTTGAGATAAAACTCATTCGGTTATCAAAAGGTGATGAAAGAGAATTGATTAAAAATAGTCATAGCTATTTTTAACACTTTTTGATAGGCAAGTCATCATAGGCATATTTGTTTATAAATTATATTTGATAACAAATATGTCTCATCGAGTTATCAGAGCGGTGAAGGTAGATCTTCCACGGCTCTTAGACTATCTAGAACTGTAACCAACCTAAGTCTGTTGTGTACAATCAGTATACAGACCAGGTCATGTCCCCGGAGCTGGTGAGGATCTGGTTGTCGTCCAGGAACCGGCAGCAGGACAGGTACCCGGAGTGGCCGGGCAGCTCGCGGGAGACACGCACGTTGCCTTCACGTGTCTTCAGGCTGTGAGGGGAAAGCATAAAGGTATAATGAGCTTAATTTGTAGGTGTTACAGACAAAGACTGAAGATGCGACCGAGGATGGGTCGTGTCTGACTAGTACAAGCCTACTCACTTTTTTCCTTAAATAATCCAGATTACGGTGTTTAGGAAACCTTTAGCAGCAACAATTTCCACAGGAATAATTTAAGAAATTCAGTGTATTATGCAAAAAAAATACTTTATTTCTATTTAAGTTCACACTTTTTGCAACTTTTATTCCCTTGTTTTGCTTCCTTTTTCAGACAATTAACTGGGGTAGTGGCCATGGTTGGCCGCAGCGGTAGAATCCGGAAAGTGTTCAAAAGCCCGGGCATCTGTCAATATTAGGTGGATCGCAAATAAACCCCTCACCTGTAGATGGAGCAGATGTTGTCGAGCCCGCCGCACGCGACGTACGAGCCGGACGGTGCGTACGCGCAGGTCATCACCCACGACGAGCGCAGCGGTATTGCGTGCACCTTGTTGGTGGTATGGCTGTCCCACACGATCAGCTTGCCGTCCTGGCTGGCCGAGACCAGGTTCCTGGGGAGGAAATGTCGAAGTTGGGTCAGCGTGTCATGGTATGGTAAGTATAGATGTATACTAGTCATGGTATGGTAGGATAGTGCTGCATGGCGTTAATTGCCGCACTCAGAGACGTCAATTAAATTTAATCTATAATTAAGTCTAGTTCTGTTACTTTCTTTGTCAACGAAATAGAAAAGGACGGCATGAGACTTAATGAAGGATAAACTTTGATTGACGTCTCTGAATACGGCAGAAAGTGTGCACATCTGTGTTTGATCTATGGTTGGCTGGTAGATAATGCTTATGGCGTTAAGTCCGCCATTTCTTAATTTTTTATTATTTGTGCAGAACGTATAAATAAATAAATTGACCCGGTCCGGTTCCGGTTTGAATAGGAATTCAAAGCTGTGAGCGGAGTGGAGCTGAGCTGTGTCAAATATCCATATAATATAATATAATCCATATTCCAACGGATTACAAACCAAAGACCTTCAAAGTCAAAGTGAACAGGCTTCAACTGGGTGGGCTCGCTCCACTGTCGATTCTGTCTGCGCCACGTCTGGCTCAATCTAGAGTCAAGAGCAAACCCATTTCGAATAGAAACACGGCACATTACTCTTCCCTTAATTAAAGCCCTTAATATTATTCCCTTAATTAAGCCTTAGTCTGGATATAGTTTTCATTCAACTCTCCCCATAAGATCTATCTATAGTCTATTTATTGTACTGTGTATGGAACAATGTAATTTCCCGCTAACTATGGCGCGGGGTGTAATGAATAAATGCAATATCCTCGTGCACGCATACTGATGCAACGATGCAACGCTCCTATGAACAGGTTCTCTAGCCAAATATAGTAGAGGATGGATTCCTTTGCGTGACCTAGATATTTTAAGGGAAATTTAAAATGTACGTGGGCCACGCATCAATCTACCCAAATCTGTCAAAATATCTCAAATGATATGGAACTCTATGTGATCAATAATTATGTTGAAATATCGTTGCGGATATTTGACAGATCAGGGTAGGTTGATGAGATGAGTGAGTTGATGATTTTTAAATAGAATATGTACAGTAGGCCTCTACTGTACATAGTCTATTTAAAAATAGATAAACTGAAAACTTTTAGTATTACTTACGCGTGATCGTAACGATATCTTAATAATTAACTTAATGTTATTGCTTTTTTTACTTTTAAAGACAAGCGTAATAGTTTTCTTTGCGCATTTGTTATTATTCCAGAAGTCAATCTAAAAACGTTTCAGGAAAAGTTTCCTTAAATAAATAAATAATACCATTTCACTGTACAAATAATTCTCGGAAACGTTGTTATCTCGTGAAATGCGAATTCTTGTTTACATTTTGTTTGTGTTAGTTTTTACACAGCAAAAGTTAAGTCCGCCTTTTGTCTAAAGTTTTAGTTATGAAATAAAGCTTAAATAAATAAATAAAAGTAGAATTTTATTTTCTTTCATTTTACTATTGGTCCCATAGTTGTAGTCTAGATTAATATTATTATATAATGTTCATAAGTTTGTTTAGGATTTTCAAATTCGCTACAGTCTATTGAACCGATTTAGGTTTTTTTCTGTCAATTGTTATAATAGTAATTTAGTAGAAGGCTATATTATTCCTAGAGATCGATTAATTGCACTGCTGCTGTGCTGTTTTAAACAGGGACTGGTCGCTTGTATTGTGCTTGAGAACAACTTTTAGACTGGCTTTTTTGGTAAGTATGTTAAATTAGTAAAGTCAAATAAGATTGTACACACAGTCAGGCCTGTGTATCTCCCCGCGTAGGTAGCAAAAACGTACCTACGCGCGGCGACCCTTCGTAAGAGGCTAAAACAAGTTGCGTGTCGCTACCGGCCAGCGACCAGCAACACGCTCGCGCGTTTTATTCATCGCCGGCCGCGCGGCTACGTTGCTTGTTGGAAGAGCATGAATAAAGTTTTAGAAAGAGGCGCTAGATGGCGTTAGTAGCTTCTTGTAGCAGTCAACCCTATTGCGTCGCATGATATTACGTCACTGAATAGGTTTAGTGTATTATGAATCATATTCCAGAGTTATAAGAATGAAATTATCTTGCAACGTATTTCTGTTTCATACAACATTTCTTTGAATTTCATTGCAAAGTCAAACTTCTGTACGGAGTACTAGTACTTATTCTGTGACACGGGCGCACGTCACACTACCCCTTACTACGTAATAAAAGCTGTTTTCGTAATTCAAGTAAACTGGTGTTGTCGACTGTACATTTCTGTTGAAACATGTCAGCACATAACCAGCATACAGAATACAGTGTGTGATCGACATAGCTTGATGTGCACCGTACATTAGTTAGAACGCCTTAAATAGCTGGAGCAAGTCTACTGTATCTAAAGTCAGTTCTGCCATCGTTTCGTTACCCAACACAGGATGTTTTTTTTTACCTCGCCACATGAATATTCATGAAGGGAAAGCGTACAGTCACCAAGAAAAGTTTTTAATTTTACGTTAATTATGAACAAACAAAAAAAATATGAACGCAAATGTACGGTCGGCAGCACGTCAGGTTACCCACGTGAACTACGAAAACAGCGTTTATCACGTAGGGAATAGAGGCGGTCACAAGGTCAGAGTGGGGTAGTCTGACGTGCAGCCTCAATTCAAGTACACACTGTATTTTTTAGTGGTGCGCCCACCTCACATAAGGAAATGTCAATTTAAGGTAACTTAAAGGTAAGTACTTGACGTATTGTTGCCTGTACGACTCAATCGAGCGCGTGACGTTATTGTGACAGACAGTACCTGCTTTTCATAAATTAATATTTATGTGATTTACCAATGCAATTATAACATTGTTCTATCAATCAAAGATTGCATTTTTGTAATTCCGCGCACAAATGAAGCATTGAAGATATCTTCACAGCCTATCAACGATTGTTTCAGGAACCGAAAATTTAAGACAGGATATTGGACATGATGAACTGCTTCGATAATGATATAGTTATCGACTGCAAATGAAGAATTTACTATTCGAGTCTCGCAAATGAGATTCTTGTGCGTTTTAACCAGCCAGTTAGGCGATCTACACACTGCCCCGCACTACGCACCGTGGCGCCTGAATGTCCTTGTATTCTCCGCGCGTTACGCGAGCAGACAGAAATTCACGCGACGCGCTGCGTGGTGCGGGGCAGTGTGACGACCGCCTTAAGGTCTGTGCCCACTACACCGTACCATACCCTGACCGTGCTAGGACTGTATAAAAATACACATTTGATTTTCAACCCTAAACATAGGAGGTAAAGTTCAAAATATTCAAGCGCGGTGTTTGTTTTCGCAGTGCCAGAACGGTGCATCGACGAACACCGAGCTTAAAAATTTTGAACTTTTACTTTTGACGCTAAGGTCGAAATTCAAATAGGTACTTTTTATACGGTCCTGGCACGGTCATGGTATGGTACGGTGTAGTGGGCAAAGACCTTTAATTATTAAAAAAGATACTTTTACTATCATTTTCGGTATCACCACAACATTAAACTAAAAATACTAATATTTATTTAAAAAGTTTAAAAGGTGTGATACCAAAGGATCTATAGCCCTTTGGAATCACACCTTTATGTCTTCTGAACACTGATTCTACCTAGCATCACTTTGCCTGACGTCACAGACATCAAACATTGATCAGTAGACGTAACTTACTTTGTGACATAATATTTTTGAACATACTTTTACTTAGCACGAGTGACGGGCAGACAACATAACTGTGGGGGGAAACGGAACTTGCCGTGCTATGACAATTTCATTAACGACTTCCGGTATCGGCGACACAACACAATGCATGTGTTGGCCTTCTGAAAATAAGGTTCATACCAAACAATTTTTAAATAGCTATACATAAATCTGAGTAATGTAAGAACATGACGTATGTTTTGTTTTTGAAACAGTTACTGTTGAGTAAAATTTTGGTAGGGTCACCTCCTTTTCGTTTTAAGGTCATAAGTATTGTTTATAAATTGTGAGAGACATTAATTCATGTCATGTTATCTTTCCGAGGCACGGGGGTATTAGCACCACCAACTTCCCGACTCCGGAGCTGTGTCCGTGATATTTCAAGACAGAAAAAACCAGAGACTTTCGGCCCGACCCGGGATTCGCCAGCCCGATGGCGCGTACATTTTCGCTACCTAAAGTTTCACAGGCCTGCTATCAGTAACTGATGGATCATTGGCATACCTGGAGTCACTGCCCCAGTGCATCGCGTAGATCTTGGCGAGGTGTCCTCGGAGAGTGCGTCGCGTGCGCATCTGGATGCGCCCGATCGGCTCCAGATTCGCCGTCGCCTGAGCGAGCGACGTATCGCATGCCGCTTTGCGTGCATCCTGGAAGAAATTCAGAAATGTAGATTATGTTGAAAGACGATTTCGTCGGCCTCTCACCATCAGGTGAGATTGCGTTACGACCAAATGTCTGTCTGTTAATTAATTTAAAAAATCATTCAGCGAAATGTGAAACTAATCAATAGGTGGATAGACTGAACGGTAGCTCAGTTTGTAAGAGCGTTGGCCCGGTTAGCCAAAGGTGGGTGGGTTCAAGTCCTGCCCGTATGCGTACTTATAAAAATAACACTGAGTGTTCCAAAATTCATAAAAAGCTAATCAACAAGGTATTTTTGACCGTTTCCTAAAGCAAATTTGGTTCTGGAGCTGAACTGAAGCCACCATAGTCCAATAAGTTTGTGCGCGACCCTCTTCGAAGCATCATACGCGACTCTAATAGGAAATTCCCTTCCCGCAATACCACCCGTCCCCGATGGCATCTAGCGTGCCTCGCTCCCCGCACCTCCCTAAAGTCGCGCACGAACTTGTCAGACTATAGCACTCCTCGCCTCGCCATTTGGCGCTTGGCAGGAGGGTACGATGGTGTTGGTAACTAACATCTGTAGTGCATGCGTATTGAGGGAGGGAGGACGGTGCATTCTGCATTTGCCTAAACGAATACTCAACGCGGTTGCTGTTGGTGTGGTTTTGGTGCCTGCGTTAGCGTCTCATAGCGGAAATTTAAAGCACAATAATTTTATTTTATTTTTCCCATCTTAATAATGGATTTTCAAGTACCGCCTGATTCCATTAATCATATACCCGATAGGCCTGTGTGGTAAATAACAATGGCGTGCTACTCACTCGTATGGCATTCTTGAGGGTCTCCGCCTCCTGGCGCAAGCTGTCCAGTTCGTTCATGGTGCCCCGTGGAATCAGTTCACCCGTTGAGGAGCTAACCGCCTGATGTGGACCGCCGCGCGCCGCGTCCGCTTCCTACGCCACGCACCGACCTGTGTGCAAAGAAAAATATGTTTTATGATGTTTGGCAACAAGGATTGGGTATATGCCTTGGATGAATTAAACACTGGAAATGAAACGCAAAAGAAAATGTACGGGATCTTCATCGACCAACTTTTGAGGGGCGGAGGGAGATCTTCTCGTTTATTTTATGTCAACTCTTGACGTTTAGTGCATCTAAATATGATGAATGAATGATTGAATGCTCCACTTCTATTTTGTTGCATTTGTAAATCATCATTAGGTTGCGGGTTCGAATCCCGTTAGGGGCAAATGTTTATTGATGAGCACGAGCATTTGTACCTAAGTCAAGGATGTTTTAAAGGTATATAAGTATATCTATCCGTTATCCTAGTCACCATAGCACAAGCTCAACATTTAGTTTGGGGCTAGGTAATAGGTGTGTTTGTTGAAACAATTTATTATTATAATTCCACGGGAATTAAACGACCCTAATACATTTTAATAACATGCTAGCTAAAGATGCATCGGATGACTGACTGCAGTCATCTGATTCAGGACTACTGGGTTCAGGACTCAGTATCAATTCAGGGAAGGACTATACCACAAAAAAACAATTTTTCCTTTTGTCTGTCACAATAGATTTTAAAATCAACTGACATAATATCTGTTGTTGTCAGATAAATAGATGTGTTGGTGTGTACTTACGACGCTGCGGAATCATAACCAATTGTAATATATTTATCGATAAGATATTACAAATTACCACATAGTAATGATTAAATATGCAAGCTAAAAAGCTAGATAAAATAAAAGATCACTAATTAGAATCAATGACATCTCGACAGCAGCATTCATTAATTATTTACACAATGAAACGCACAAACAAGCAAAGTATCAGTAAAAGTGATGTTATTTTATGACACAACATCATGACTCAACTGATTGAAAGAAATCTAGTCAAAGTGCATTCTTGTAACTCGAGTTGGTATGACTAAGTTTAACAAAACATGACCTATCGTTTGATATGGATATTACTATCAAGATTACTATTAAGAGAATGATAATAATTTTGACTTCATATTTTGTATTTCAATTGTGTTTATTTTGTAGTTATGCGCAGTGTAAAATGTGCATCATACTGATGAAAGTGCGCAACAACATTGAGGTAAATGGTACGTAATACTGCCTGCCATACGGTTTTCGACCGAAAATAATATTAACTGAAGAAGAATTTATTTTTAGACTGTTTTAATATGTTTGGAACAAACATTGCTGTGTACAATTCCGTGTAATATTATTAACTAATTACTCTGTTTCGTCAATTGTTATCAGCAGGTGTCTCGGCTCAGAAGTTAATTTTGAACATTCGAAAAAACATCCAAGTGATATGTGTAAATTCTAAAAATAACCAAACACGTAGAATAAGTACGGGGTATAACAGTAACTATTATATGTGGTATAACTCTGTTTTACCAAATAGGGGTTATTTATACCAATATTATAAATGGTACAGTTTGTAAGTCTGTTTTTAAGAAGTAATCTCTAGAACTACAGAATCGATTTTGAAAATTCTCTGACCAGTATAAAGCTTCATTATTTCTGAATTTTATTTTTTTAACTACGGTTCCCTGCAGCGACATTTAACGCATTTGACTTTCATCTCCCATTTCACGTTTAATGTTTGTATACCGCAATAAGCGCAAGCCTTCCCAGGGTTTCAGACTATCTCTATACCAAATTACATCGAAATCGGTTCAGCGGTTTAAGCCTGAAGAGATAACATACAGACAGACTAACCTTCGCAGCACCCGAGAGAGGTCGAGCGAGTCGCTAGTCACTTACATTATGACATACAGTGAAACAACAAAAGGTAAAGTATAAACAAATTATACATAGTACCTGTTTTTGCTGAGCCGTAAATATATGTGCCTATCATTATTACATACAATAGTTCTTGGGAAGTCTTACTTGGCACGGATTTGGCAAGTGTTTTTTGTGTAACTCGTGTAAATCCTACAGATTTTAACTTTGCTTTGTTTAAAACATCTTATTTGCCTTTCAATGGGTTCACTTCATATTTCTATGTAGTCATTCAGTTGTAGACAGAAACACGAGGTTATTTGGAATGAGTACAGTCGGTATCAGAAATATTAGTTTTTTTTTGTAAGAACACAATATTATTATGAACATGATTTACTGAATCAATTTGAATTTCGCTCACAAAAATTAGACTGTGTCATCCGGTGGGATTCGAACCCACGTCCCTTCGCTATCAGGGCGAGCGCTCTCACCAACTGAGCTAAGGAGGACGTCAGTCAGTCGACGAACTTTTGCAAGTGCCTGCTACGCCAGTGAGCGTTCGGCGTGATTTACTTCTTCTTACGCATGTAAAATCACAGTCAGTTACTTGACGTACGTGAACAAGGAAAATCGGAAACAATTAATGAATCATTTGAGGTCGGAAGGCAAAGTTTTTTACACCTAATAAATATCATTTAGTTTCTACTGACGTGCACAAAACGTGCTCAAAGAAATATTAATTTTAGTCGTCGTGAATTGATTTTTGTTGTTGTTATCTATTTAAATTATGAATCCGAAAACAACTGTTACTTTTCACGCATAAATCGCTGTAGCTAAAGCGATTTTGATACATTTTAGCATATTAAATAGAACACAGGGTAGGGTTTGTCGCTAAAGAGGTGCATGGGGGAGGGGGGGCATTGGTATGGGAAATGGGAGTCCGACATTTACAGGGACATGTGAACAGAATTTTAAATATTATGAAAGCAAAAAATGGATTTACCAATTAAATGAACTGTGATAAAAACTACCTTGATAATGCCTACGTCAGATTCTTAAGATTTCGATACGAACGTGTTATTTTATCTTTACTGAACATATCGCGAGTCGCACAACTTTTCCTTTGCATTTCTGTTGTGGCACGTGAACGAGGCAAAGTGTTTGTCTCGGGTTTTATGTTTACACGCTCAGTTTACTATCTTTTCAACTTACATAGATAGATACTCTTTATTGCACACCAAATAGTAGACATTTGCATACACGCCCAGTTTATTATCTTTTCGACTCAGATAGATAGATAGATACTCTTTATTGCACACCAAACACAGTAGACATTAACATACTCGCTCAGTTTACTATCTTTTCGACTTAATAGATAGATAGATTATATTCTATTGCACACCAAACACAGTAGACATTTACAAAATTTTCAGTCTTGCAATTTAGGTGGTCTTATTATTGCTAGAATCAATTTCTTTTAGACGACCTTCGGGTAGACAGCTCAGAAAAAAAACGGTGATTAAGGTTTTGTTGCTAAAATCAATTTCTTCCAGACAACCTTCGGGTAGACAGTTCAGAAAAAAAAACTGAAAACTATAAAAAATAAGTTGATACTAGTAATTCACCAATAAACGTGAACTACAGTTTAGTATTTTCGACTGTAGCTGTCCCTGAGGCCCTACTCCTGTTGACGATGTCTGTATTTTAGAGACTAGCCATCACGCTCGTTCGCGTTGTCATTCTGTCGTGAGTAAAAGGGACGGCTACATTCGAAAATACGGACATCGTCTACTATTATAAGGCCTCTGTCACATATGCCAGTGAACGAATATGCTTGACTTCGAATCGAATATACGAATCACGTCCGTCTGTAGAAAGGTCTCTAGACTACAAAAAAAATATTGCTAAGTTACTATTAACCCTTTCCACCCACGAGAACCCACGTGCACAATTGAGAACATAAAGTTTAGAAACTCCCCATACATAAATAATTTTATTAAATAGGATGAGAGACCCCATTTGTGCAAATAAAGAAAAACCTTTTTTCTCAAAAGTTTTACTGCCTACATTTATTTTTTGTATTTTTCCCATAATTCTTTCCAAATTGTTTACAAATATAGATTTAGTCAATTCAATCGGAGGTAAAAAAATAATTCAGTTTTGAAAGGGTTAAAAAGAGACAGAAGTTTTAATTGAAGCAAGCTTACCCCACCAGAATTACAACGTAAGTAATGATAATAAGGTTATTTTTTTAATAGGAAAACAATAACAAGCGACTAGAAACCTCGATAAGATACCTATCTTATCGAGGTTTTACTTATATTATTATTAATTTAGATCAATTTGTTTAACTGTAAGCACCTGCTTACAGTTAAACAAATTGATCTAAATTAATCTGTAACTTGTTTAACTGTAAGCAGGTGCTTACAGTTAAACAAATAGATCTAAATTTATCTGCAATGTTATTATATCGAATCATAGCAAATGCACATTTAGGTTTTTTATTGAATTAGAAACATTAAAGTAAAGAAACAAAATTGATTGATATAGACAACAAACTATAAGGAACCAAGAAATTCAAAGAAGGTGGTCAAAATGTCCTCGAAAATCACAACCAACACTCTAAAGACGTCTAGCTATATAAGTGAATGCAACAAAAAGGGGTAACAAGTTTTCACAGTCGATAATCTTACTTCAACCCATCATAGTAGCCGCAAGAGAATAACAGTTGCATTTCTAATAAGGCCTGTAACTCATTTACCCATTTATGATATACCCCTCTATTAACGCAAGGGGAATTTCCAGTCCGGACCTAGATATTAGATCGCGAGGTTAATTAAATTTTAATCATCGCTGGTCACGCTATTTCTGGTGGCAAAGCAAACGTACTGCACTGCAGATTAGGGCGACGGACGGCCACTTCATCGTTAATATGGCTAAGCACAATATAAAAGTGTGAGTCAGCGAATAAAGCTAGTGACCACTAGATATCCTGGGGCTTCTACTTCGAGCTTAAGGCCCAGCCGTACTATTGCGTCGTCGTTGCGCAGATTTCGCACATGAAAATGGGGTTTTGGCATCAAAGTATTCCCATAGTTTCCGTCTTTGTGTAATGAGGAACAGATTAAGAGAACACTCCAAAATTTTAGCACCAGCAATCTTATCTAACAATCTTATATAATAATCAAACATCTAAAAAGGGCAAAGTTGGACGAATATTCAGGAGGATTTTCTGATGGTTAGAGACGACGCGGCAGAGGATGGGTAATATCAGACCAGTAACAGCCTACTTACTCACTCTTGTCTTAAAGGAATCCAGATCATAGTGTTTAGGAAACACTTCAGCCGGCAACAAATCCTTGACTAATATAAATAGCCATAAAGCTTTATTTACTACTAAACTAGATGGGACTATTCATAGCAAAAAACCAAAGGCAAAGCTTCCCCCGCATCCGACGTCACAGCTCCAGGAAGATGCATATTCCTGAAAGTTTGTTCTGCCACGCACACGTCAGGGTACTCAATCTATATCTGCCGTGATGATATTGCGTAAGCATCGTCTTGTTTATGCGGCCGAGTGTCCGTGGCGTGCAGTGTCGACACACCACGCGTCGGTGAAATACCCAAATATTTTTGCTACGAATACACGGACTAATTAACTTGAAAGGCTAGCTGACGTCATCAGTCTTCGCAGGCATTAAGCAAACTGTTCTACAGTTAAAATAGGTCACCGAACTCCTTCTTTCTGAAAAAAGAATTTTGAGCAATCTCAAATAATTTCTCCTTTCCAATACCAATGCTTCTGATGTCTGTTGACAAATGCATCATTCAATATGAGCGGCGGATTTTGCGGACGCTTTCATCATCGCTGAATAGGTGCTAGTGTAAAACAGTGATAGAAAGATTTAAAATCTAAGAGCGACGAGTAGGAAAATACAAGCGAGGGATGTGCAGTGAAAATATATTCAAAACGCTATAACAAGTGTCCATGCTGAAGTTTCCATTTTCGAGTTTCAAAAACAGACACCTCAATTCAGTGTCGTCTTCTACGAGCGACGCGTAAGATTACAGCTTTTTCCACACAAACGACTATCTGAAGGCTAAAACTATAAGCCCTACAATTTACCGAGTGCCTAACAACTGCCAACTTGCCACTACTGACTCAACAAAGTAAGAAGATGCAGAAATTCTGCATGCGTGTGTTAGCAGGATGAATGCAAAATTTTCAATGCCCAGAACAGAACTTTGGCTACGCAATGCAGTGCAGACTGCAGACCTACGAGATTCTTCATTCGTCCTTGGATTACCTACACCTTAAAACTTGGGAGTTTGGCAGCAAAGACCGCATGGAGTCTTGCTGTATTGCATTTATTTGGTTCTAAAGTTTAAAAGTTACTGCACAAAATGTTACATTTGCGTTACTGACGTTAGCGCGACTGCGACTACAGTGACGCAACTGGACAATTATGGCGGACAATGGCCTCCTTACTGTTTCCCTGTCAGCCTCATAATGATGATTAAGCCGTGAGTTTTAAGGCACTAGTTAGTCTTGTCCTTAAAGGACATCTGTCAAACAAATCCGTTAAGGAATGAACTGGTTTAAGCTGATAATTGTGCAGATTTCTGGACATAAGTTACTTAAGAAGTAGTTTTTTCTAGCCTTCTTGATAAGAAGCTGCTTCATGACACATGTCCTAATAATGATCAAAACAGCAAAACCTTCATTATCTTATTATTATAGGTATGTTTAACTGATAAGTGGCTAGCTCAGCATTTAACAGGCAGACTTTGTACAACCATTAACTCTGCTATCTATTGTTAAACCAATTTATGATTAGAATGAATAAATTTAAGCAGAATCTTAGCTGACAAAGCTAAACGTGGGCGTTGAAGACAAGCGCACTCCATCTTAGATTAATATCATGCATCTCTGATAAGCTAAGGTCAAACTAAAGCATATTGAGGCAGACGAACGTCTGTCAAAACAGCAACATGCAGCAAATGAGAGGTATAAAACGTCAGGATCGTGATGAGGCCTAACAACACCTAGAAACTTTGGTACAAGTGAATTTCTTACAAATTGTTGCGATTAGCTATGTCAAGATGGAAAACAGAAATGCCAATGGAACCTTGAAGATGTTGCTAGGCTTAGTCCGCCGGCCCATTAGGCTTTATGGTTTGATACTTAAGACGGGTCGTGACCTTTTTATTGTGAATTCTATTCCCTCCAGAATCTGGCTGTTGACTATTTTGTTGTATTTTCATTGGATCGAGGATCCGAGATTGATTACAATAGGAATATTTACAAAGTTCGATTGTAAATATTGTGTTAGTTCGATTGCTATATTTATGAAATAGGTCTTGATTTTGTTAAAAATCTATCACTTCAATGAACTATAACGAATCGCCGAACTGTTGAAAAAAAAAGATATTGTGTGCGACTGCCTCGTTGGTCTAGTGGTCAGCATCCAGTAATATCCACGAGGTCAGAACAAAAGTTTCTAGGTTTTTCTGCCTTGGAATATCCGGACCCAGCTTCGGAGTCAGGAAGGTGCTGTTAACACCCCTGTGCCTCGGAAAGCAAGTAAGGCCGTCCTGAGCCTTATCTCTCTCCGGTTATGTCGGATGGCCGTCTTACCGCACTATGAGTGTAAAAAAACAATAATATCCGCAGCTGGCTAATCTTGGTCGAGATTAGCCGCTGTAGTCGAAATTCGGCTAGGTCATTATTATTATTATTCTGTGCGAAAAAACATACGGCTATATTCAAGTTTTATTACCATAAGTTCATATATATTTTTGTGAATAAAATCATCCCTAGCATTATTTACATTTCTCGCCCTGCTCTAGTTTACGCATCAGTCAATTTCCATGCAAACATGGGGTAGCAACATGCCACAGTCACCTTGTATGTGAGTATCCCCGGCTTATCTTAGTTACTTATTTACTTGCAATAGTTACCTTTTTATAAATCGCACAAGATCAAAGCGACTTTATTATTCAGAATCATTCGAATATTCGTTCTGAATCATAATCACTGCAAATTCTTCGATTTTAGTGATCGGAAAAGAACTCTAGTGAATTCGTGCATTGCATTTAATGCCGATACGATTCCAGTGCCTAGATGTCTACTCCCGCACCGAGACACGGCAGTCCAACGCAAAATAGATGAGTCAATCATGTTAAATTCAATTTGGGGTAGAAATTTGAGTTGTTAGAATAACTCAGTAAATATCTGTTAGAAAATACAAACTGTGTGTACATAGTACGAACACAATAAGCTACTGAATATGTCTGTAGTGTGATACTTGTGATTATTTTCCGCTGCAGACGTGCGGAAGCCACTGATGGGCTTCAGTCAGCGGCAAAGCGTGTGAGTTTCATATAACAATACAGGATTAGTGTTGTGGTAAGCGATATGTTTAATCTTCGTCTACGGTACGGATTTGAAAACATGCCGATGTTTTAGCGATGACGTTGTAGTATGTAGTTGTGTGAAGAGAGAATCGAATGGTCCGATGTCAAGACAGTGACACATATCGATAGGATTTTTTGTTAAAATTGATATTTAAATAAAAGTAATTAATCAAAGTGACTCAATGACAACAAGCTATGAATTGTGCACTCTGTATGTTTGAGAGTTTAGGCAGTGGATTACACGTGGAGGGCGACAATGATAAGTGGAAAAACAGTCAGGTCTGAGCACTTATAGCTAGGTACTTGCCACATCAGCTTTCTGGGTTCAGGTATCACTTCACAGGCCACAATCACTCGAAATGTCTGTAAGGAGCTTCACAGGATACACACGCGGCGAAAGCGCTCTGGTCAGTCTAGTACATGTGTCATAGGGAACGTCTCGATGTCGACTCGATCTTCGGAGTTCTCACGGTACTTTTTAAACAAATGAAAATAAGGCAGGTATGCGTGTGAGTGTGCGCGGCGTAGTATCAATAGGGTACACAAACAAATCAAAATATTGTAGTAAACACTGTATATGAGATCAATATGGCAGTGTGTTTTGAAAAGACCACAAAAGTTCTTGCAGAGAACTGGACATAAGTACTCGTACATAAGATTAAAAAACGATAGTCAAGATGCAGACCAAACTACTCGCCGTTAATTCTGTCAAATATTAACCATTTAAACAACTTCTTTACAAGTTCAAAGTAAATAATGCAAAGAGATGTTCCTCTATATATTCAGTCTCGTAATTTAAAAACTCTAAAACAAAGGCATTTTACTTCACACTTTTAGAATAATATGGTACTCCCACTACAAATGCATGTTTTGAAAATTCGGTCAACGTTTCAGCAAACATAAATTATTATTACATAAGCTCAGAACCACAGTAGAGATGGCAGTTCAGTATTCACCCAAAACGCAATATAATCCATGCTTACGTAGTAATGGACTCCGTATTTTACGATCCTACTTTTCACTATGTCTTCAGTTACTACACTTTCACTTCTTCTACATTCTAAACAAGCAAACATAATTGTTGAAAAAAAAAAAACACCCGACTGCAATAATTATAATATTTTTGCAATGGTTTTGCTGTCGTTTTTTTAATACTCATATTGCTATGGTAATGAAAAAATAAATCCCCCTCCCCCTTTATTTCCATTTTGCGAGCGCCGTTTTTTAAATTGTATATAGCCTATGTCACTATCACAATTTTGACGAATTCAGTGACACCTCATATGTCAAAAACTGTCCAGCCGTTTGGGCTGTAGGGCGTGCCAAGCAATTATACATACAACATACATACTCTCGAAAAACATAACCCTCTTTCCGCAGTCGGGTAAATACTTGGGTGTATTTAGAAATTTGCTGATCTGACACGCAGTAACTACGTGTCTTAAATGTGTTTCGCACCTACTGCTCCCACCTTGACTGTGACAAGATACATTTTACTCGACGCGAGTAAATAAAACACGTCCCTTTTTAGCGAGGTATTCTCCACACGTTGCTTTTATTGCTTTGTAATAGAGTTCAAATTAGGTACGCTTGTAAAATTCACTTAAAAACGTCTACAGTAAATTTCAATTGTATTTTCTAGTAGAATCGCGTGCTGAAAACCATTGTTCATAACAAAAATTAGTAGTAGTGAGTAATTTGTCCGTACTCCTAAGATCGTAGCTTGGGTAGAGTTAATTCATTCTTTGATGACTCAAACATTACCTCTCTTTGAATTATCTGTGCTAAGGGCAAAGTTGTAGAATTGGTTAAGTCCAATTGCAGACGAATAAATCATGGCAATCTACTACTGAGTGACAGTTGTAGAAGTAGAATGAGAGAGTGGTACTAAAAAAATACAATTTGCATTACCGCACACACAAAAATTAGGGCAGGATCCTATAGGTCACTTTCCTCAATAGAAAAGTTAACCCATACTACAGCTATGTAGCTGTATGAGTCTATGTGTTTGATGAATGTTTTGGTTAAATTATGTGGATCGGACGAGGTATTTATAAATACCTAAACAGCAGCCTAGCAACAGGGGACTGAAGCAGACGAATTTTAAATTATTATGAGTAGGTCTCTCTGACCCGCGTATCGAGCGAGCATAGCAGGTCCATATATTTATGAGATGTGCCCTTAGTTGCAGTGCTATATTGTCATCACGTTTCTCCAAGTAACCGACTGTGATATTATAGCATTACAAAACATTTGTTTCCCAAATTGAAGGTAGAGAAAACAAAACCGTTGCTGATCTATCTATAAGCAGGTTCACTCATTTATTCGCTACAAATGAACGAATCATTTGTTTTAAATACTGACGGTGAAATGAAAGTTGACTTAAAACTTGACAAAAGTTTGATTTTGTAATAGTGACTTAGTACAGCTAGAGCTGATCATACCTTGAATAAGAATCATCTTCTATGAATACCTGTTATCTTTCTCGTCATATTTAAACTTATTTATTTCATAATTAAACTTTAATTCACAACTACAATTTTGTACAAAAGGCGGACTAAGTGCCAAGTAGCATTCTCTACCAGTCATATCTTTGGGCTAAGCAGAAGTTATTGTGGGTGGTAAAAATAAGCATGTTAGCTGTTAGTTAGTTAAGCAAGCAGCACCCATACAGCTGTAGAAGTGTAGGTAGATCTGGTCAAGACTTGTCTACAGCTGTATACATGGCCCCACATCAACCTACCCTGACCTCTCAAATTTCCGCAGCCTTGTTGATCAAATAGATTTCCATATCGTTGAGATATTTTGTCAGATTTGTGAAGTGGATGCGGGGTCCACTGTACTCTTCAGTTTACAAAAGCTTGATAAAAAACGTCAAAAATACTAGCCGCCCTTTCAAATTGAATGGTCACACAAAAATGCCGTTATGAACGGCGAACCGGCTGATGGTTTTCACATGCAAAGCAGCATGCAATTTTAACCAATTTATGGTTTTCCCAAACAGAATGATCAATAAACGAAAGGAGCAAAATGACACTTCGTATAAGTGACAAAACCAACACCAAATCTTTTTCCTTGAATGACAAAGGATAGATTTGGAAATGCAGATTGAGTATCAGAAAGGTTAGTTTACCTGTCTAGTAAATAAACGGATTTACTATGCTATAAACTGCCATGCAGTCCCACAAATAGTCGGTGCCTAAAATACCAGTCAAAACGAAAATAGATATTGCTATTTTGTTTCAGACTTGTTATATTTCTAAATAAGTATGCTCAGCTTGCCTAAAGGTTAAATATAACAGAAATACATACTCAAACAAACATAGAAAGTCTAACATGAAAAGTTAATAATGTAATTTGACGATTTGTCTATCAATGAAAATTAACTGATAAAAAGGTGTATTGTAGTAAAAAGAAGAGGCAACACACAGTTTCTCCTTACTTATGTAGATAGCTTTGTGTTTGTTTTTATCAAAGCAAAAATAACAATTACTAACAACCCTTGGCATGGGTCCGGTGTTTGCAGAAAACGAAGCGGCGACTCAGCCGAAGCGAAATGCCTTGTAAAGAGTAAGGGTTGCCACAAACACTTAGAAAAATTTAGAGCAACAAGTGTTTGCAACGGAAAAATTACGCATCGACGAAAATTTAAGTCAATTGCGATCCAATATAGTTTTACACTTGACCAGGAAAGTCAGTTAAACTGGTAATACGAAAAATTTAATTTGTTATTGCAAAAAAAGCCGAACCTAGCTCCATAATCTACTAATGTTTCCTCAGTCAAGCCAGCAACTCAAGACAAGAGTGAAAAGGTGGGATAGAAATTCGAAGTCCTGCTGCTCCTTATAGGTACTCAGGGTGCACTGGTGTCAAGAATCATCATCATCTAAGCATTATCCCGGTTGTGCACTCGCACGCGAGGGTCCAGGGTCCGCCTTGGACCATGATTCGGATATAGCAGATCATGGAATAACAGTGAAGAGACTGCCATCTGACCTCCATGACCCTTTTATGAGGGAAACAGACAAGTTTGGGTCATGGTTTCCCTATGATGTTTTACCCACCGAAAGAGCATCAGTTAGCGAAACAACTAATGAACATAACTCAAAAAGACATTGGTACACGGCGGCACGTGGGTTCGAACCCGGTACCTCCCGCATGAGAAGCAACCAACTAGCAAGAATGATTGCTTACAAATACTGACAATATACAGCGCCGAGAGAAGGAAAAAAACCTAATATAATAGATGCTATAAGAACAAAATTAGTTTTTGAGCAGCCCTAATAACGACCAGAATGGTCTACATCGCCAGGCCTGTACAAACAGGGCCGGCAAACTCAGCTAAACCGAACGCAATGTAGGTACAGTATGCCACATTTTACGCCTATCTTGTTAACAAGAAAAAAAAACCGGCCAAGTGCGAGTCGGACTCAAGCACGAAGGGTTCCGTAGCATGATCTGTACAACATTAGACACTGTATTTTAATAACTTTTTCTAGCAAGACACTTTTTTTGTATGTTTCAATATATTTTTTTAAATTTCTAGCTCTAACAGTTCAGGAGATACAGACCAGGCTGTACTGAGACTGAGAGACAGGCGGACGGTGGAGTCTTAGTATTTTTTTTAACAACGTTAAAACCCTAAAATAATTACAGCTTATAATATTTTGTCACCTTGTGACTTTTTGTCAGCTTTATATCTGTTGAGGGTCAAAGTCAATGTAGTTAAAGATCTTGGCAAAAAAAATGTGTTATCAGGAATACCTTATGGTATTCTCGGTGGTAATCAACTTCAAAAATATTGAAGTACGAAAGGAGATCCGAAATTATTAATATTCCACAGTGCTCTTTAATGATCAAACGGACGGACGGACCAAAATACTAATAAACGAATAATTTTTGAGGCCGACAGTACTTAGACTGGTTTTCGAACGGTCGCGAATTCATGACATGGCTAACTGGTGCTCAACAACTCATGAGATCCCATTGCTAGTGAAGTAGACTATACATAATTGAACTAGTTGTACCAGAACCGAAACTGCTGGTAAAAAAGTTGTTGATGAACATTCCAAACCAGTTGCGAGCTGTTGATTAAAATAGCAATAACAACAAGGGTCTAAGAAAACATCTAGTTGTCAAAACATTAAAATTTGTAAAAAAAATATAGCTAAACCATTTTTAAACCTTCACGTATCATGTTTCCAGACAAAGTAGAAAATTAATTGTTATAAATCCGCCCACGGTTTTGTGGGGTTTGAGAGGAAGGCGCGATGGAATAAGCATCTGCCATAAACATCAAATCAGCAATCCTGGCTGAGTTGCCGATTTGGTGATTGGGCAGATTGCTAATGTTATAAAGCTAACCGGTGTTTTCATACCTAATAACCAAGAGGTTTCTCAATTCTTGAGTTTGATGCAACTGAAATCTATGTTCCCTATGGGTCATAATTAAGTAGGTAACAAGATAACACATCCAATGGCCTTATTTATAACACACACCTGCACCATGGAAGATACAATAGCAGTATTTATGTGCATGCACTTCAACAATTCACCTGCAGTTAGGCTAGAGACTAAAACTTGTTGTGCTTAAATTTTTGCATTATTTAAATAAATTGTTCCAACATTCACATCCAATTAGAATTTAGAATAGAATAGGTAGATTGTGAACTTTTTGATTTCGAAAGCAATGTATGCTATTAATAGGTCACAGTTTAGATCTAATTAAGAACTGATCCTATGTTATAATAACTTACTGACTGTGACCTGTAAGTGTACTGGATATATCAATAAATACATAAATAATTACCTAGCCCAACTATAAGCTTTAAGCATGTGTTATGGCGACTAGGATAAATGAAAGACATGCTTAAAAATGTTTTATAAATATTTAAGGAACAAATGATAAGTACTCAGGCTTATCATCACTACGAATTTACAAATCTTCAATAAGATTTACGATCTGAGATAGTATAAAAACCAGAACATACAGAGTAGGTATCATTTTAAAAAAAGTATTTTTTAAACTGTGTTCAACAAGACCATCTACCACTGTATTTTGATGTTATTATGTTGTTGTAAGTAAAAAATGTTCTAAGGTTGGCAACTAAGTTACCATAGAATAAATAAACAAAGCAAAAAGTATAAGCAGTCTATTGTTTACCTTTATGTGTAGATTGATTAGATTATAACAATAGCTAGATTTTAATCAAGTTCTAAAATTATAATTATGATACAGGTGACTTATAATTTATAAAACTTTAACAGGTTTGTAAGATAATATAATAAAACCGTGTAAAATGAAACTAAAATACCCTTTTAACAATATCACACGAAATCAGTTTGTTGGTCAATTTTCAACACTTTTCACACTTCTCAACGGTGACATACAAACAAGGACAGCAAATAATATTGTTCTAGAAGTTACGAATATGGTCAAGCAAATTTGTAAAATTGTAGATTCTGTAAACTAATCTTGTTACTTTTTGTCTTGATGTATTTTTTTGTGTCATCTTTTATGTATTACTTTCATGTTGAAAAGACAGAAAGCCACTATAGAGAATACCATAGACATTAAGTCTGTATTTTGTAGAAAGTTTAAGTTGTGCAATAAAGGTTAAATAAAAAAGGCAGTTTTAGAATTAGCTATCATCCATAATTTTGATCACTTCCACACTATCAAAAACTAGTACTTTTTGTTTACCACCCAATTGATGAAAATCTATGCCACTAGTCCAGATATTACAGAAAAAAGAAGCCTGTGAACCATAATTTACAAGTATGCCTCTCAAGATTGCGGGCATCCCCATAAGAATTGATTTTCTATTGGGTCTGGTAACATGATACCTGAAGAATTACGAGCAAAAAAGGAACAAAACTACATCTCCATAAATCAGTCAGATATTACTTGTAAAGATATTTTCATAATTTTGAGATGAAATATTACAAAGGTACCTAAATCTTTTATTGTAACAATTCATTGAAGAAAACAAATAGGTAGGGATGCAAAACTGTAAAAGAAACAGCTACAATAAATCTACATGTCATTTATAAATACATACATACATTCTTTGTACCAACAAGTCTTCTGGGCAAGGCACAATTTTATACATAAATCTTAGTCTATTTACTTATTTCTCAAAGGGCTAAGAATACTACCACTACCAATGAGGATGTTGTCCTGTTAATATTTACACTGTACTGTGGGAAATTCGTTATTTCATGCAAAACAAGTATTCCCGTCCTAGTAGCTACATACATAAGTGTTAGTCATACATTAATGATGACTTTAACCATCACATATCATTTTTCCAGACACAATAGAAAATTTATTGTTATCAATCATCGCCCATGGGTCTTCTGGGGTTTGACAGGTTAAACCCTTTAAATTTCTACCAACAAAACTATGTATTAGCAATAATATTTTTATTTACACTTGCTCAATAAACATCAGTGACAAGCAGAACTACCTATACACCTACATTATCAGAAAAGCTATACTTTTATATATACACTTACTACTACTTAACTACTACTACTTTACTACTTAAATAGTTCAACATCATTTTAAATGGTAGAATTACAATGAATGCCAAAGCAAATCAGTAAATCAATACATTGCATTGAATATTGGCATATTACTTCATTGATGTAACTTTATTTGAGCAAATTGTGTATGGAGGGTTCAGATCCCTTATCTGAACCCTCCATACACAATTTGCTCAAATAGGTACCTATGCCTTGAACACAGTCAAATACTGCAAAGGAAAAGTGAAATGCTTGACATGAATAAAGATTAATCACAACATTAATGTTAATAAACACACATACAGTCATTCAAAACACAATAAATAGGACATGATATACGCACAATTACAGTGAGAAATTATCGCATTAATTAGCATTATCAGCTAAATCTCGTGGCATCTGCACGACTTTGCGGCCACAAAATACGAATTCACCAACAAAACTTCTAATTACACTCAAAAACACACCCAGAAGCAGCACATGGACACCAATAAATCGTAAAAAGCGGATAATATGGGCGAATCGATGTCCTTCTACTAGCAACAGGGCTGTGCCTCGACTACGAGTACCTATAATACATACCTATAACTGCTCGCCTTGTTACAACGATTTTTCACGATTTCTCGTAATCATTACGATAGTTTAAACGCACAATTGATCCTGCTGATAGCTAATCGCTATGTTGGTCACTCCTACACTGAAATTTTCAACGAGTCTCCAGCTCTACTGGAGGTTTCACGCAACGCCTATCCACCGGCGACAGGGCGCATACACCCATTCTGAGCCACAACTTATGCTCAAAACCCAACTAATACATACTTATATTTCGTTACACATACGGCACATAGTATTAAACATTAGCTAAAGGCAAGAACAGATACTAAAATAGCTAAAATTGTACTAGAACTTTACCCTTCTGCCAGCAATGTCTCGTAGATCGACCCTCCAGCGGTTATTGGGCGCTTCCTATACCACTATTAAGACTGGATTCTCACTTTTTGGCACATTTTGTTTCTTTTAAACAACACCACACTGAATTATGAATTTCACAATTTCTATCACGAAATAATCCACCATTAGCTTTTCATACACCCTCGAGCTCGGTCCTTTTCACGGCCATTTGCAAATTGCGTCAAAGTTCCTGGAATGTGATTGGTGTATTCTGCGCTAGTGTTGGTTTGATTTCATCATGACATCTGGTGGCTACTTCTGTAACTAATTTCTGTGACTATTGGAAATAGACTTTATGTTATTGTAATAGAGTGTTTATAAGTTCTCAGAGAATGGTTTGTAAGCCTTTTTCGAGTAAACTCAAAAGGGTGCGGTAAGGATCTTATGAGAACCCCGCAATGTGACGTCAAACTGGGCGTGATAATCAAAACGCGCCAAATTCAATATCAAACTTTTATGATATTAAATAAGGAATTTTAAATAAAATAAGATTTCTAGCCAAAATATTAATTAAATTATGAAATTAAAATAAAATGATAATATGAGCTCAATATTGCTATGAAACATAGAATTATAAAAAGTATTGATTAAAATGCTTTCTTTCTTCCCTTAAGCCATCGAAGTAAACGGGCTGTGTTATTCCCTTAGAATAATATTCTAAGGTTATTCCAAAAAGAAATAAAAGATTTGATTTTGTATGCTTATAATTAAATTATTCAAAAAAAACGTAAAATGTTGAACTTATATATGTTTTACAGCATTTCTCTGTTAGGTTGTAAGTATGTACTACTTTTTTGTAACAAATTAAAATTACAACGAGCTTTGTCTCCAAAATATATATAAATCATATTTTTAACAGAAAGAATGTGTAGTTTTTCATGTTATAAAATTATGTAGATGAATTTATCACGTGACTTTACAAAAACTAAATACTAATTGAGCTACATGTAGCTCAGAAATATTTTTATCGTGAACGCTACACTTTCCGGAATCAATATTTGTTTTCATTAATGGCAACATTTTTCTGAACGTCAAAATTAGCGAACTCTAATGTGATTGGCTCATTTACATTTTCCGCGTTTTCTATCGCGCATGCGCAGTCACCTGTCTGTTCAGCAATCCATCTATGTTTGTGTGAGTGAGTGTGTGTTTCAGTTCTTCACCACTTTGCCTGCCTGTCAATGATGTTTTTCCGCAGTGCAAGTTGTTATTGTTGATAATATAATCGCGGTAAATATACGGAATACCGTAGCGACAGTGGATTTTAGTTTAAAAACTGTAAACAGTGTTTTACATTTACGCCGTTACGCTCTGCATCCTTTTGTTAAGGATTTAGATTGAGTGTTTGTAAAGTTCTAAGATTTCCTCAACGTTCGGTAAGTGATTTTGTAGATGTTGTGTTTTTTTTTCCTTTTTATTGTTTCGTAATCTATAATTTATTTTTCTCACAAGTTTAAGTATTACAACTTTAATAGATCGGAGGGTATCCTTACCACTGATAAGATTCTAACTAGATTTATTTTATTTCCACACTTCTATGAACAGTACGTACCTATTACTCGTATTCAGTCACTTGCTTTATAATTTAAAAATATATTTTATTTTATGTCTACTACCAATTCGTCCAAGGTAATAATAACAGATGGCGCTAGTTGTAGAATAAATCTCGGTGGCGGCGAGTGCGAGATTACTTGGTGCGAGACTGTGTCGTTGTCATTGGTCTATGATGTGAAAATATTTCAAACCCTCTGCAGTGATTATCGATGCAGAGGTTCGCGATGTTTTTGGCCACGGAATCCCTAATTATATAATATATAATTATGTAATATAGTGGCTTGTGGCATAACCCTGTTTGAATAATTGCATGTTTGAATAGACAGTAAATAACAATGTAATTAGTTTTTTATGAACAATGTTTTTTAGGGTTCCGTAGTCCACAAGGAACCCTTATAAGATCGTTCAGTCTGTCCGTTCCGTCCGTCCTAGTCTGTCACAGCAGAATATCTTCTACGTTTAGGGACTGATTTGCATGTAACTTGGTTTGAGGATACTTCACATATAGATGTCGACGAAAGACGAAAAATTAAAATTACCCCTTTTTAAGGGTACCTCCCCATACATGTAAAGGGGGGGGGGGGTGAATAATTTTTTTGAGTGCACCCCCTTGTGTGGGGTATCGTTGAAAAGGACTATGAAAATAAGGTAGGGTTTTCATACAACACTTTTTATCAGCTTTACCATTTGCGAGATATAGCCCGCCAAAGTCGTTTACACGGTGTCCCCCCCCCCTGTAATTTCTAAAGTCTTGGACCTATAAACTTCAAATTACTCACGTAAAGAAACAGGCGCAGAAACTCTTATTTAAAATTGTTTCGGGTATCCCGTGATAAATACTTTTTTGAAATTATAAATAAAATAAAACTATATACTTTTTTTTGCCTATACTGTCTAATGTTTCAGTTAATGGTACGGAACCCTTCGCGCGCGAGTCCGACTCGCACTTGGTCGGTTTTTTTAACTCTCAGAAGAATTTTAGGAACCCCTACCTGTGACCTCTTCACATAAACCTTGGGTTCCCTGATCCACCATATGGGAATTACTGATATTTCTCTATTAAAATCAAATTTTATTGTTACAATATACAGGGTCTAACGAAATTAGTTATCAACCGACAAAGGGGGGTATCTATACATCATACTGAATACGATGGTAAAAAATGAACAATAGTTTTATAGTCATTTTTCAAAGTTGTGTTTTCTAACAAAATAATTCGATTAAAATACTGCAAATGATTAAACACGCTGTATCTTTACGCACACACATGCGTCGATTCACAGATAGTGTTGTTACACGAACACCATTCAAAGCGCATTCACACACACACAGCTGTTAGATGGTCGAGACGAAAAGGCTGGAAATGCCTACTTTTTTTACTCTAGCCGTCTCTGTCATCATGATAGTGCGAGAAAGTGACAGTGAGAGCTAGAGTTGGAAATCTTACAGAGTAAGACCCCAGGCTACTACAATTTGGATGAGATGACAAACCTAGCTGGCTGGTATTCGTCTAGGTGAAAATGATAACTACTTAGCTGTGCAAGTTCAATGAATAACCGCATTTTTTACTTAAGAGGGTGATAGATTTACTTACTTTTACTTTCTTTCGAAGCTGTAATCATCTCCTTCTTATTGCCCGTCGAATGTGTAAATTAAAAGTGTAATGAAATGATCCTACCTACCTAATGATAATGATTTCATGTTACATTTTACCAAGCTTTTGTTTTAAGTTGGTGTGATAAATCTGGTATGGTTAGCAAAGTAATAAAAACAAACAATCATTCTAGTCAAATCATTGAAAATAAACTTAGATTGCAAAATCTAACTAAATCTAAGTCTACCGAAGTGTAATAAAGTTTAATATGAATTTTGCTACTAACAGAATAAGATGTAGTGGTTAAGAATAAAATGAAAATGCCATTTTACAATAATTTATTATTACTTCCCATCACATTTAAGCAGCACAAGGACTCTAAAACCAAAATTTACACTTACTTAATGTGTCAAAGTCAGTTCATTAAAAAGTACCTGATAACAGAATTTACTAACACTTATTTATTTTTAGTAGATTTATAAATTACAAAACTTGTTAAAATGCCCTCCTTGGGCATTAAAAGTTCAACTTTACACACAAGACGACCTATGTGTCACTGTCACTTTTCACCACATTAAATGCGTTCAGGATTCGCTGGCTTAATTGAGTCAGGGGTCGGGGAACGCGTTGACCGGGGAACCGACCCACTGCGACCGATCCAGCGACGCCCGTACCCGCCCGTTAGGTAGGCAGTAGGTAGTAGGCACGTAGGTAAATCGCGATCAAAGTGGGCAGGCGCTCCATTTTGCTGAAAGAACATTCCCCGACGGAGATGTAGAGGGACGTCCGCAAGCAGATCCAGTCGAGGGTGGCAGTTCATCAGTTGAAGGTGGCAGCTGCATCAGCTGAGCTAGCCGTCGGGTGGCGGTCAAAAAACTCCAGGACAGCCGCTTTCACTGTCACAGGCAGCCGTGGCCACTTAGTGTCGTCTACAGGCATAAACTGCCCGTCGCGGAACCGCTGTTTTGCTGCTAAAATTGTCCGTGGGTTCACACCATTGCATTGTGGTAATAAAATGGCATCGCGTTATGTAACTAAACGTCCTCACCATTTGAAAGAAGTACAAGACTGATACTGAGGCAAAAAAGCAAATTGCGTGCAATAAATAGGTACACGCGCGGGCGCTTTGCCGAAAGTCGAGAAAGAGCCGCTGCGCCGGCTGCGAGGGATGTGCTTATGTTCGGGTCGCGCTCGCGATATCGAATCGGGATATTGAATAACGAATTGTAAGGAATTGATCTTAACGCCACTCCATTCTATATTATTTCTATCAAAGTGGCTTAGACCCAAAATAAAAAAAACACAACGTTTAGGTACATACCTTATCTTTTAAATTTATCAAAACTTAACCAATTTCTTTGTTTCAGATAATAATAATAACACCAATAATAACAAAAGATACTGTTCGTCCTTAGTATCTACATGTGGCATTTTTCTTATTTATTAGTAGACATTCTGATAGTGTCAAAATAAAGACAAATTAAGTGCATTATTATTTTACAAAAATATCCGTCCGTAACTGAACAATGAATGTTTTAAGATTATAAAATTCATCGCTTTGATCTGATATTTGAGTAGATTAAAATTCCTCTCAGCTGTCGTATCACAGGTCGTATCCGCGCACATCACTAAACGCTTGCGCTAATAGGCGACACAGAAGCCGCCTCGCTAGCTGCTCGCCTTTCGGCGCGCGCGGCCGTAAGTACGAGTACCGCACGTGCCTTGTCTTGTTGCGTACTGTGTGTGTGTAGGCAGTGGCAGTGCAGGGTGTCCACGCCGATAAATACTTTTGTTGTAATTTTATTACCCAATATGAAGTTTTCCGAGGATAATTAATTAATAAGCCTACCGCAAAAGTAGATTTCAGTTAAATCCATGCAATTCTGTCATCTCATGGAATTTAATACTTAAGAATTATTCGGTTAATACACGTTCGATAACGATTTTTTAAGCTACGATCGAATGATTTTGTTGTTTGTGCTTGTTTCTTAATACCTAAATGAGGTCGAGTAATGAAACGATTTACGACAATTCGTTTTCAAAACTACAGAAAATTAAATACTTACATAGCTTTTTGGGTCTCAAACCAAAACATTAACGAATATTCAATTAAGATAAGGAAGGAAAATTGGAAGACCCTGGAATAAAAATTAAAGATAAGAAGCTTCATGAAATCGTTGTCACCCTATCCAGTGATACCGACAAACGGAAGCGGAATTATTGGCGGATTCTTTGAAGTTTTAGAGCTGTCTTTAGGTGAAGAAAAAGAACCGAGACGAGAGACAATGTGAACCTTAAGTCAATGAAATACGGTTGGAAAATTGAATGCCAAACCAAACGTTTTAAGAGTGTTTAATCAAGCCGCCGTTATGCTGCTTTGACAAGTAATTTACAACTGTATACCATTAAGTTAGGGCTTACTTTAGGTTTGCGCTGGCGGATATTTTTGTTGGTGTGCACCCTTGTCAGTCGGCTATGGTTGTGGGCGTGCGCACTTGCCAGTGTAGAAGTTAAACAGCTGTAAATGGTGTGTTTTTTCACAACTGAGAAATGCGAATGTTTTGTTGAATATCTCGATAACTAGCCTGAATTTTTAGCCCAAATTTGGTGAGCTTGATCAGTGTGATGTATAGATATCCCCCTTTGCCGGTTGATAACTAATTTCGTTAGACCCTATATACAACTTTACATCTCAATTCCCATTTTTATAGTTTCATATTTTATTCATTGATTAAAAATCTGGATAGGTATAATGCATCGATCTGGTTTATTATTATAGATTAAAGACTTCTACTAACCACCTGCTAATTTACCTATCTGTGAGTAAAATCATAGTCTTTTGTTTTCTCTGATAGCTGTTCTTACTTGTTGGATTTTTGTGCATACCTACTGGTGTGCACAAGAATCCAATCATCACATCAGTATTTTTTACCATTGTTTGTCTAGATTCAAAAATAATGTTAGCTTGATTTATTTTACCTGTAATTGTAACTAAACTTTTTATTGCTGCAACTCATTTAAAGTAACTAAAACAATTTTACAACACAGGTAAACAAGACTCAAACATCTATCCCGAAATCTACTTTAATTTGAGATGCTTCTGTGTAAGTAAACCAATAGCACTGCAGATTTAGCAAAACACCACTTGGAATCATTAAAAAACAACTCATTTAAGATAGTGGTTTTTGTTAACATGTCTACTACTTAGTTTGGCTGGGGTATTTTCCGCACTTAGCCTCTTAATTGGGCCATTGTGTGTATTACATGTCTACTAGATTCAAATTATAGCAGAAACAGACTTCGATTCGTTAGACTATTCAAGTTAATAATCTTTGTGATGAGTGTGAAGTTAAATTAGGTATACTTACAGTTATGGTGTCTGATCACGCTAGGATCCTTTGGCCGACAATCAAACCACTGTTTAGTATGAAAACCGTATATTGAACTTGACACCAGAGGTGTACAGTACAAACGCAGAATAATATAAACAAACACATCGTTGGTATACACGATTTGCGAGCATCGAAACGTTAGCGCGAGTTAACCGACACGTAGCGCCATCTCTTGGTAACTTACATAACTAAAGTTGTATGAAGATATTTTAAAACACTATTGTAAACTTGGGTTTAGGTCTATACAGTGTCATTTATCTTGGTTGAACTGCCTTTGTTTTATTAACAGTTATCACAACAGATGCATAGTTTCCCTGTTATGTTATTACCAAGACCACCCAATATTTAATAACATAACCATTATGGATGTCCTCTACTTACAATAACCCAAAATATTAGCTTAATATTTTGTACTGTAAGTGCCTTAGATCAAAAATACCTGACCTGAGATATTTAATGAATGTCAGCTGTGGTACATTTTAAGACCTCTTTTGACAACACTAAGGGCAGAAATAACAGAGTTTTAAATGTTGTTTTTAATAGTTAAGGACCCGTTCCTTAGCATGAAATATGGTCCCATCCGGAAGAAAGCATAAAAGTTGGCACGATTGTAGCTTTCGTGTGTGCACTTCATTTCCGATATGGAAACACGCTGGGAAATGATTGCTTCTTCCCCCCACCCCCCCTTTTATCTCCCCCGTTCTGGTTTCTCCAATTTCTTTCTTCAAATGAACTTAATTTTATATACAGGATTTATAGTAACAATTAAAGTTACAAACATTTTAAACAGTAAAATAATTAAATTAAAAATCAATAAAATAATTTAAGTAAAAACTATTTAAACTAAAACTCAACGCAGTAACGGTTGGTGTGTATCAATTTCTTTAACAAATTACCACAACATATTGTAGAATTACCAATTAAAAAATTCAAATAATTAATTAAGGATACTTTAATGACAAAGGCTTATTATAAGGTAGACGATTATTTGAATGATGTCAACGTGTGGACCAGCTCGCACAAGTAAAATTTTAATTTCTGTATCAAAATATTATTTTTAAAAGAGGCTTTGACAAAAGTGACTGAGTTTCTTGCGCTGCTTCTTCTCAGCACTAGCCCAGAATTTGTCCCGAAGCAGTGGTAGGTAAAAAACATATGTTGGGACGTGTATAAGTGCCCCCAGTGGGTCTACATGCATAAATAAATGACTTTTATGACTTGTGTGCCTGCGCCGGCGTCGCTTATCGGCATCTTTAGCTGAGATAATAAATTTTTCCTGTTTAATAATAGATTTTCGTATACTTTTCGAAATCGCCAGAATCCATCAATTAAAATCAGCAATAGTCGACTAGTAGATAGGTAGGTAACACTACTTAATGAAGGCTAGATTGGTACTTTCCGTGACAAGCCGTGCTAGCCAAAAATAAAATAAAAACCGGCCAAGTGCTAGCCGGACTACCGCACGTAGGGTTCCATACCATTACTATTAACTATACAACATTTGACACTATATTTAAACCTTTTTTTAGTTTCAAAAAAATCACGTTTGTTGTACCACTTAAATATTTATTTTATTCTGTTATTAATTTTTTTAGTATTTGTAGTAATAGTGGCAACAGAAATATATCATCTGTGAAAATTAACAGTCTAGCTATCAGGGTCCATTAGAAACAGCCTGGTGACAGACAGACAGATAGCAGAGGCTTAGTAATAAGGTCCCGTTTTTACCCATTAAGTAGGTACGGAACGAAACCCTAGAAAGTAAAAGGAGTCGGTCATCATCACCCAAGTTTTAAGCTAATGTACTGTCGCCAAACCAAAAGACCATTATTTTCGTTTTAAAATGACCTCACAACTGTATAAAATGGTGCATTAGCTGGATATGTTGTCGTCCGTATGTAGGTATATTATTTATTTCTCTCTTTATTATAGCAAAAAGTGACTTCGTTTTGCTTTTATTTTACGCCTGTCGTAGTTCGCTAAACCACTTACTTTTTTACTGTGCAGTCTTTTGGATGTTGCAAATCAGTGTCGTGTCGAAATTAAAAGTACCTACCTGTGGAGGGTTTGATGATTTGCTGATTGTTCGATTGTTTTTTTTGCACATACCTACCTACTGTTATTATGACAGAGATACTTACTTGCGTATTGACGCAATTAAAAGTGATTTTATATTATATTTTCGATAAGTTCGTTCTTTTGAAACATGTTGCATGTTGTTGAAAATGTCTACTACCTTACCTTAAGTCGTAGATTTTTAATTAACAATATACCTTACGTCGTAGTAGATTTTTAATAGGTTAATGTGTTTTTTTCAAATATTTGTTTTATAATAATAATAATAATGTCGTCCTAGCCGATTTCGACTACGGCGGCCTATCTCAACAGAGATTAGCCAACTGCGCAGGACATATTATAGTGCACAAGTGTGTGCGCAATACACAGGTGCACTCTCTGTTCCTTCACTCTCATAATTCGGTAAGACGGCAGTCCGACATGGCCGTAGAGAGATCAGGCGCAGGACCAACGGTTTAACGTGCTTTCCGAGGCACGGGGGTGTTAACACCACCAACTCCCTGACTTCGGAGCTGTGTCTGAGTAATTTCAAGACAGAAAAACCCAAACACTCTCGGCCCGACCCGGGATTCGAATTCGGGACCTCGTGGATAGTACCCAGCGTGCTGACCACGCTGAATAATAATATAAAAGATCATAGGCTAAGGCTGTATAATTGCTTAAAATTATGGCAGTTAATAAAAAACTTCTGCAAACCAGTTTCTAACTAGTATCATAGCGTTTTTATGAGCATAATTACCTGAATTACCGGATTTATTAGTAGTATTGCTATACACAAAGTTTAATGCAAATATTTATAGTTTTATCATCTCGTGTTCTCTAGAATTGTCTGATAATTACACAGCAACCCTTGAGAATTAACAGAGTGATTTGTCACTATTTCACACACCAGTGTCAAAGGACAAGATAAAATGTTTGCTCCATCGAAATTCGCTATCGCCATCGAAGTGTCAAAATATGTATGACAAAGTCACGTGATGTTTCGATGGCTTCTTATGTCAGTTTTATACGTCTTGTTAGCAATAGGGAACTTCGCTTTAGAATAGATTGCATCTTGTCTACGGGCCCACGTTTCTTTACGATGTTTTCATGCATCTTTAGGCAGCGATATCTTCTAAAGGACCAAGAAAGAGTGTCCTGTTTTTTTCACTCTAAAAAAGAATGTTATATGATAATAATAAAACAATATAGCCAAAAACCGCAGTAACTGAAAAGAGGAATCCCACCAACATTAATTTAATTAGGTAAACAGATAATTTTAAGCAGACGAAAATAATGGATTACTGTAATCACTCTTCCTGTGCTTTAGCTAATTATATGTTATCGTCTGTTATTTTGTTGTTAGTTATAGTAACCAACATTCCAGATCTTAGTGGGATACCTTTTCAACTTTATCTGTGCTTTTATTGTAACTTGTGTTAATATCACCTTGTATCAAGTCAAGCACCGAAAAACTTATGTTTTGAAGTGATGATGATGGTGAATAGCATTTTATTCTATGCTATCATCATCTATGCATCTGATACGGAGCATGCAGTACTTTTAAATATTAGACATTGCACTTGAAAAAATGACCACCCGAGACGGGAATTGAACCAGCGCTCCTCGCACACCATGCGAGGGGCACTCTTTTACCCAGGCGTTGGCAAAGTCTGTCGAAATTTTCAGTAATACCGCGTTGTTTTCATTTAATGTTATTGAAATTACACTCCCAAGTTTTTAAAATGCAATATCTTATCTTTAAAATTGCCTTTAGATTGAAAAGTGAATACTTAGAAACAATAAATTAACGCACCATTTTACTTACAGCAGGACTAAAAAGTGAATGCCTGCTTAATAAAGAGTTTAATATTGCACACTCGGTTTATTTTTTTAATTTGTTGAGTTCCAGTTATGCAAGCGAATCGATCGGCTCTGTAACCAAGCTATAAAAAGCCATGTTTCATGCCATTGGACCGCAACTTCATGAAATCAACGCTAGATTGTTAGATAATATTTTATTTGCATGGATTACGTGTTAACATTTCCTATTTCCATTTATCCTGGATTTCTGGCGATGTGGTGCGAGTTTCTTGGCCTTCGATGATTTGCTTGCAACAATAAATAAATACCCAGTACAGTACGTACTAGTACATATAATAATAATAAATCAAGTATCTAGTCATACAATACTCGATAGATAGAATGACCAAAAATAAATTAAATGGATAATAATGGCACTAAGTAAGCACCTACGAGTATGTCTGCTGTTATAGTAGTGTGTGTTAAGTCCGCCTTTTGTACAACATTTTAGGTGCAATAAAGCTTAATTAAATGAATAGTCTTGCGTCTGATTTCTCTCTCTTCAATACGTCGAATTGTCGTTTTACCAAAACATGAGAGTGAGATAACTGAGTGCACACATTTGTGCACTATATCTCCTGCGTTCTTAACTGGTCTCTGCGATTAAGAACTTGGTAATTAGCTAGGAAAGAATAGTCTGATTCCAGTAATAGTGTGACTGGGGTGTTCGAGACAAAATAGTAGACTTGTACAAGTATGTTAAGTAACGGAAATCCCACACAACCCGAACCCAAGGACAGCCTTGTCTTGCGTGCGGATAACAGCCCAAGAAAGGTGGGCCGGGTGCAAGGGGTCATTTGTCACACATACACTGAACGGATGTTGTTGCCAGTCATCATTCAATTTGCTAATTCCATTCGCCGTATTAATTTGTTGTTGGCATCTTAGAAGGTATTCGGGTTTGTGTTATAGATGTTTGTACGAGGTTGAGTTAGGATGCGAGCTGAACTAAGAGTGGAGTAGGTGTGTAGGTTATTCTATCGTCGTGATGCCATCTCCATTCGTTCCCACGTTTTTAGTCTCCAGCTATTTTGGTTTAGGATATAAGATTGAACGCCAGCCAGTTCAGTTAAAAAGTCAGTAAGGCAAAGAACTTGCGAGCCTATGTACAGAAATGACTTTTAAAGTATGTTAGAAACACGGGCGTAACTTGCGAGCCTATGTACAGATATGACTTTTATAATATGTTAGAAACACGGGCGAAACTTGCGAGCCTATATACAGAAATGACTTTTATAATATGTTAGAAACACGGGCGTAACTTGCGAGCCGATGTACAGAAATGATTTTTAAAATATGTTAGAAACACGGGCGTAACTTGCGAGCCTATGTACAGAAATGACTTTTAAAATATGTTAGAAACACGGGCGAAACTTGCGAGCCTATGTACAGAAATGACTTTTAAAATATGTTAGAAACACGGGCGTAACTTGCGAGCCTATGTACAGAAATGACTTTTATAATATGTTAGAAACACGGGCGTTAAGAGATGGAGATCCTTGCCTTCCCTTAAGTTAACCTTATTGAGAGTGTGAAAACATATGTCGTGATAAAGAATATGTTCTCCTGGTAAACGATTCTCTCTTAGTTGATGCGTTTTAAAAAAAAAAAAATTTATTAAATGAAATGATGAAAGTTTGTATGGAAAATCCGACTTTTAGCGCGGGCAAAGTCGCGGGAAACTGCTAGTGGGATAATGATCTCAAATTATTTATTTCGAGGTCAAAACATCTCAAACCACTGATTAGTTGATTTGTTTGTCTTGCAGTCTAGAGTGGGTGCGATTAACACAAATAGGTTATTATGTATTTCAAAATGTTGCCAACGAGATTTTTGATAAACATGCGCGGTAAATCGTGACCACTTGAAGGCTTTAGCCAAGGTTCAGATGAAATCTGCATCAAATGTGTGTCACAGTCATCATTGCGATATCAGATTTTCAAAATATGTCATCGTGCAGATACTCTTTCTAATAACTAGTTTGAGTGAAGAAACTAGTGGGTTTACAGGATGTATTAAACATATTATATTTTAAGTACCGACGGTTTTTATTTACCTATCGAATAAAGAAAGAAAGAAAATACATTTATTCGACATTTACACACACATACGAGTTTACAAAGACAGTAATTACACAACTATTACTAAAGTGGTGAGTGCCGAAAAGGCATCAGCTCAGCATTATTCGTGGCAACCGTGCAATGGCATGCCACGAAAACTGATTTTCAGCGGATGCCTTGTGGGCAACGGATTAACACAATAAATACAGGCAGACATAACATGGTAAACGTGAACATTACAACATGATCATCGCTAAAACTAGCCTCTTCTTAAATAAAAATAACAATCTACTACCTGACTTATGTATTTCACCGCCATCAAACGGATGTTTAAATACGGATTTTTGACACTAGGAAAACGCTTATTTATAAAAATGTTCAATACCAACCGATGAATTAATAAATCTGTACCTCCGTAACGAGTAAAAAAGGTGACAACACTAAAATTAAGAAAGAAACAGAATAGAACATGGCCGTTTTAAAAGGTCTGACACCAATATAAAATTTTGATTAATTTTACACTAGAAAATATAAACTAAAATGTGTCGCATTACATACATTTCAGTCGGTGCTATCTATCATTTCTTATTTAAAATTAATAGCATTTTATTTTCATTGTTTGATGTGTTGTCTATGTGAGTCTTGCGCATCAAGAGTTCCGTAACAAATTGATCGAAGGTTTTTGGTATTGATTCAAATCAAATCAAATCAATTTATTGCTAATTAAGTGTAACATTGGTCTTAAATAAAAACAGAGAACTTTAAACTTAATTACCCTTTCAGGGTATTGCAATTGAAGTACTTATATACTAGTTAATAGAAAAATATTCACATGCGAATGTCGATAATGCAAATGTTGAAACAATTTCGTAGATGGTCCGAAGGGTCGTAGTCCTTGTATTTTTTATTGTAATTAACACCATAGCAAAATTGTATATTGACTCGGTAAATATTAGCTTTGAGAAAATCTCCCAGTAGAAACTTATATACTTACCGGCAGAAAGTCGAGGTTTCACTTACTTGGCTGCGATATGTTAAACGACCCTGTTCAAGTTCAGTGGTCAGCACATCGGACTATACATTTTTGTATCAAAATCACCCCTATTACGACTGCATAAGATGCCACAGTGGTTATCTTGACGTGCTGTCGTCGCAACGTGCCACCATTAAGATTAAAGTAAATATCTTGTCCTTTGGTCTTAAATATTCTGTGTAAGAAACGTGGAACATCAAAACTTGTTCGATGCGCTTACTGATTCGTTATAGTTGTTGAATTAAGACGCATTCTCCAAAATTCGAGTAATACGAGTGTTAAATAGGGCCCCTGATCCAGACCCAGACGAAGCTTAAGCTTGTTCTATGGTGACTACTATAACGGATAGACATAACTGTAATACATTTATATACTCATGACTTAGGTAGGTGTAGAAATGGTCGTGGTCATCACCCAAACATTGCCCCTTGAACCCACAACCTCTGGTTTTGTAGTTACTACCTACACTACCAGAGAGGTTCAATACAAGGCTTTAAATCCGGGAGATCTTGGCAGTGGACCAGCTTCAGACCACTGACGTGACCGGGAGAATTGTCATTGACACTGAAGTGCAAATGACAGGCCCAGACCACAAAAACTTATCACATGCACATGATATTTTCTTATGATTGTTCTGTAGAATTTGGCATCTGCTTTCTCTGTTAGAATGTCGGCGTAAGTTTTTGTATTATTTATTAAGGAGCTCGTTTTATTACTTACTAGCAGTTTCTAATATTAAGTTAGGATTAGTAGAATAGTTAGGATTGCGTAACTCTAAACTTTTTACGCCATAAAAATATTGAGTTATAAAAGTACAATACCTACAACAATACTATAGCAATTATTCAATAAATGCTACGAGTATATCCGTGAAAGCGGAAGGCATGCTTTCACACATATATTATTTACTTCCTTTACAATAAATACGTATCAGATGACCTACACTATAAAGCTTCGAGTTGTATAAATTATAATTGATTTCCTTGTGAATTAAGTACGGTTAGCAAAAATCTGTTTGCAAAAAAACACGGTAGAAAACTTCGTTAAAATTCAAGGTTATTCAGTATAAAGTCATCGTTCGTTACTTGTCAATGCAGACAAAATCACTAAACATTGAATGCTTAATCATTAATGGCTTTGTTAACAAAAGGTGACAAACTTCTCCATATCTCAACGAATAATATAAAATGCGGATGTAATTTTTGTCAGTATGTCCGTTCCTGACTGATGCCTATCTTATGCGTTGTTGGCATTTTCAAGTCTATTTGTTCATGTCATTTGACCCTCAATCAGATTTTGATGAAATCCATTTGACAGATGTATCATCAGATCAAGAAGTATCATCTGTTTTACTCTTTCATTCACTACCCGCGTCAATATTTCAAATGGATAATGACCCAAAAACCTTCACCCCGTTATTACAAAACTTAGTACCGGGTTTAAGCCAGGACTAAGCTATTAGCTAGCCAATTAGAAAAGCGTTTCTCTATTAGGTTATGTCACGAATGTGTCATTCATTCTTCTGTTGTCGGCTAATATTGAGACCTATTTTAAACCTGGTCTATTTTTTTTGTAATAACAAAGTCAGAGTGAACAGGTTTCTTCTGGGTGAGCTCGCTCCACACTCCACCGTCGTCGACTCTGTCTACGCCACGTCTGGCTTAATCTAGAGCCAAGAGCAAACCTATTTCGATTAAAAAAAAGCTTCGTAAAACGTTATTTCTACACTTGCACCGCCTGTATCTTTTTTGTTTTAGACCTCTGATTAATAAATAATGATTTTGGCACTAAGTCCACCATTTGTAAAACTGTTTAATTTGTGCAGAAAAATAAAAATAAATGCAATAGCCAACTTAAGTCCAGTTAGCGTTTCCTGTACCAATAATGACGTTTTCAAGGATGACTCGTTTCGTTTTTTTCAATCCTCTCAATCATTAAAAATGATAAATTAGATTTGAGGTTACCGAAATTGTTTTTTCGTTTCCTACTCAAAAATGAAACGTTATGGGGTTGGCATGTTTGCAAAAAGTTGTGTGACAACCTCTTTGACTCTTTAATTAATACTCGTACTCTATAATTAATTTTTTTTTTGCCCTTTGAGTGGCTCATTCATTAGAAAGAGACGGAACGTACTGATTTTTTAAGTACCATAAAAAACAGTAAACATTTTAAACACTAACTTAATTAGGAAGGTGATTGCTCAGGTAATGAATGATGCTTGAAGGTTTTTTGACCACTTTGAATTCCAAAATTATGATGATTTGTTGTGTGTGTTTGAGTTTTTTGATTACCTGTCTATGTATAGGTTTAAATAAAACAAAGATAATTATTTTTGGGTGAATGAAGGGTTGGTATTTTCTATATTGTCTCTGTGGCACCCCGTTGTTTCTGATTTCCACAACACATACGCGTTATGTAATGCTTTTTAATTGCTAAACGTTTGTAAAGAAAGTTGTTACTTTGGGATCAGAGCATGCTATGTTGTCCAATAAGTATTCGTCTTCATTAACGATCCGAGCAAACGATGATACGATTTTTTATCGATTACAAGACATTACTCCAGCAAAAACACTGTATAAAACTAGTTAGCCATCATATGTTTTCGTTTCCATATAACATATGTTTTCGTTTCCATATAATCACCGATGTATTGTTACAGACTGCTTCCACAATAGATAGAATAAGCGATTATTAAAAATAATAACGAGTGCGATACCCTGTATTCGGAAACGTGCGCCCTCGCAACGTTCCGCTCTCGCAACGCGATGCAACGCGCCGCGATAGGCAATAGTTTGCACTGCAGCTGCAATACCGGTGCAATACGAGAAAATTCGCTAGTTCGGTATATAAAGTTATAATGGTATTTTTTTTCTGAAAGTTTAGCCTGTTTGAAGAAACTGAATTGCATAAAATGGTTTTACTATTATGATTTTTTAAAGTTTTACTTTTTTATTATGGTATGGCTGTATAAGTACAGATGTCTTTGCCACGTTCAATGACAACTAACTTGCGAGCACTCATTCAAGACAGCCAATCACGTTTGACATTCTGGATATTTGACAAGTAAACACACACATGCGTAGTTTAGTTACAGATAATAATTTTAGTGGCGGATGTGAGGTATGTCGGTGGTTTCCACCTGGTTGTCGGGTCGTATGTTTAATAGGAGGGTCGCGCAAGAACATTTCGGACTATAAAATTCGAAAAGTCGACGTCACCCGCTGACGTCTAGCGTGCCTTGCCCCCCACACCTCTGGCACCGCAGGCAGGTCGAACTTGTCGGACTATAACAGATCGTTTTAGAATTTCTGTCTAGCCAAATTTCATTCTAGACGCAAATAAAACCTAGACTTGAAGGTCGCCTTTATATGCCACGGCCGAGTGATCGCGTCTGCAGTTGCTATTTAGTAATATCTGTGTCTTTCTTGGAACATATTCGTCTTGATAACTGCTAAGTGGCACTTAAGCGCAACTTAAGCTGTCATTATAGGTGAGATGCAACAACCAGTTGCGAGCGCAGTCTGACCGGCGTCCGCGTAACTGTGACATACACGTGAGTGTCGAAACGTCTAAGTTGTCTGCTAGGTGTGTATAAGCTTTACTGACTGCCTCGTTGGTCTAGTGGTTAGCACGCTGGGTACTATCCACTAGGTCCCGGGTCGGGCCGAGTGTGTTTGGGTTTTTCTGTCTTGAAATTACTTAGACACAGCTCCGGAGTCAGGAAATTGGTGGTGTTAACACCCCCGTGCCTCGGAAAGCACGTTAAGCCGTTGGTCCTGCGCCTGATCTCTCTTCGTTCATGTCGGACTGCCGTCTCACCAAATTATGAGAGTGAAGGAATTCCTTCACTCAATTGAGTGCACCTGTGTACTGCGCACACACTTGTGCACTATAATATGTCCTGCGCAGTTGGCTAATCTCTGTTGAGATAGGCCGCCGTAGTCGAAATTCGGCTAGGACATTATTATATTATTATTATTAGCTTTACGTGGAGGTTTTAGTGGGTATACTTGGCCATTCGCCAAGGTGTCCCACATTACCTGCTGCCATCCCCAGGGGCACCAGGTACGCGTAATGCATTTCCTCCGCTAAAAAAGGTGTGTATTATCTGCCATAGTCCACTGTTAAAAATGGCTCGGATGGCGTTGACTTTAATTAAAAAACGTGGCAAGTTCAAGTCAGACTCGTGCAATGAGGGTTCCACAACCACATATTCGCAATTTTCGGTTTTTTTCCTTTACTTGTACTATAAGATAAGACCTTCCTTCTTGCCAAATTTCATGATTCTAAGTCTATGGGAAGTGGAAAGTACTCGTATAGGTTTCGATTCTCCTGCAAAATGTTAGAAAATACGTTTTTAAATTGTATTGACTTGAAAGCTTGATCGTGACCGTTCGGACCCACGCAAGTTACTGGTAGGAATATCTATTTCTTGCGCGACCTTCTATCGGCAGCCTAAGTATGTCAACGGGGACAGGTGATGTTGTGTGGGAGAGGATTTCTTTTGACAGTCGCGAGTGATTATTGGCGCTTCCTCGCCCCCGCCGCACTTCTTGGGGGGTGCAAGGAGCGTCGCAGACCTTTCCGGACTAAGCTTGAACTTTAAGAATACAGGGCCGCAAGACAGACTACCCCACTTTGACTTAAGATTACCTTTATTTCCTACGCAATAAAAGCTGCTTTTGTCAATCACATGACATGCTGCCGACTGTACATAAGCTATGCCGTGTAATGCAACTGCAATCCTTACGCGCTCGATGACCGCAACACTGAAGTGCATTGCTGAACTTGTTTCGTCACGAGACAGTAACTTATCTAGTAAAGTAAGTATTTAATATTTCGGCCCCAGTTACTTAAATTTCTTGACGCATACCATTGTTTATCTAGGCGCCTTACTTAATACCATTGCTTTTCTAACGTCAAGAAACTCTCAAGCATGATGCCTACACCAAACTCCTTGAATTTTCAACCTTAGGTTACTTTACTGGTCAGCCTTATCAACTTTTACATTGATACCTGATGCCTGATGCTGAGTTAAACAAAACTTAGAGTGGTGTTTTCTGTTAATTCATACTCTAAATCCAACTGGGAATATAAAAGTAAGTTTTGCACACATAATTTCATCGACCGGTCGTCGGGTGCGACTCGAACTCACGACCCTTCGCTATCCGGGCAAATGCTCTCCCAACTCAGCTACCGAGGACTGTGCCAGTGAACTGGCGTTTGATTTCATCAAAACTTTGGTAAATGTAGAAGAGAGTATATTCCATCGATTCGAATATATGGTAACTAGGCAAAGACTAAAGAAATAAAAATATTACTGATTAATGTTTACCTCAAACAGTCTAAACGACTTCCTGTCCGTCGGGGCATCCCAAAATCTCTGTAAATACAAAGGATTCTTTGAAAAACAAGGATTACATAACCTCAAGTCATTGCTTAGCAGGAAGTATTAAAATCTTGTACAAGACAAGACAAGACATTTGCGTTAGAGGTCTACATTTGCTAACTACTACTAAAAAGTTAATGCACTCGTTTATTTTAGTTTTTAGGGTTCTGGGTTTAAAAATAAAATGAAACGATACTAAGACTCTTCTACTGTCCGTCTGGCTGTATGTCTCACCAGGCTGTGTCTCATGAACCGTAATACATACCTAGACAGTTGAAATTTTCAAAAATGTATTTCTCTTGCCGATACAACAACAAATATTAAAAAACCGGCTAAGTGCGAGTCGGACTCGCGCGCGAAGGGTTGCGTACTTAAAACATTAGACAGTATAGGCAAAAAAAGTATATATTTTCATTTTATTTATAATTTCAAACGTATTCATCACAGTATACCCGAAACAATTTTGAATAAGAGTTTCCGTGCCTGTTTTTTTACGTGAGTGAGTGATTTGAAGTTTATAGGTCCAAGACTTTAGAAATTACAGGGGGGGGGGGGGGGGGGACACCGTGTAAACGACTTTGGCGGGCTATATCTCGCAAATAGTAAAGCTGATAAAAAAGTGTTGTATGGAAACCCAACCTTATTTTCATAGTCCGTTTCAAAAATACCCCACACAAGGGGATGCACTCAAAAAAATAATTCACCCCCCCTTTACTTGTATGGGGAGGTACACTTAAAAAGGGGTAATTTTAATTTTTTGTATTTTTAATGAAGTATCCTCGAACTCCTGATCTATATATGAAGTATCCTCGAACCGAGTTACATGCAAATCAGTCCATAAACGTAGAAGATATTCTGCTGTGACAGACTAGGACGGAAGGACGATCTTATAAGGGTTCCTTGTCGGACTACGGAACCCTAAAAACAGAATATTAATAATATCTATTGAATACATGTGTTTGGGCCCCATACGAGTAAAATGTTTTTATTATCTAAAAAAGCTTATAATATAGTGTCTCATGTTTTAGAGATACTATTTTTTTTCTTTTTTTGTAGCAGCTAGTAGGTAGAGGTGTTCCAGCGTTTTATCTCAGTACATATTTGCCAGATTGACTGAGTCTGCTTGTCTCGACTCGAAGTGCTAGTAGAACTCAAAAAAAGAAGAAGGAGACACGTTCTGGTACTATACTCGTATATGTGCCAATAATCAGGTTGTTATTTTTTAAATTAAATAAATAATTTTGACCTTAACACTTTTTTTTGTTGCAGGTACAACAGGGCAAGCTATTATCAAGTAAGTAAAAACTTAACACCATCCTCATCATCCTAGCATGATCCCGGTTGTGCACTCGCACGCGAGGGCCCAGAGTCCGCTGACCATGATCCAGGTAATTCAGGCAAATAAATAAAATCCAGGCAGATCAGGTAATTACAATGGAGCGACTGCCATCTGATTCCCATAACCCTGTTAAGGGGAACCTGACCAGTTTTGGATCATGGTTACACGTTGCCTGAATGTGCAGGTTTCCTCACGATGATTTCCCTCACCGTAAGAGCTTCGGTTAGTGAAACAACTAATGTACACAACTCAGAAAAAGTCATTAGTACATGACGACACGTGGGATCGGACCCGGCTCCTCCCGCATGCATATACTGTTAAAGAAACATATAGAACGCAAAAATACTATATTTCCAGCACCGAAATGCAACTAACAGATCTCTTAATTAAAAAAAAATTAGCGGGCAACTGCCTTAACTTTTAACATTAACTTATCAAAATAAATAAGTACCAAATATATTGTTTTCTATTTTTTCAAACCTTCTTTTTTGAAAAATACTATATTTTGCGGAAGAAATATTGGCAACCCTACGCATGAGAGGCAACCCACTAGCCACTGCGCAACCGACGCCAAAAACGGAACATCATTGTAATTAATATAAGAGCACTCGCCCGGAAAGCGAAGGGACGTGGGTTCGAGTCCCAGCGAAATTCAATTTGATTTGGTAAAAACTTGCAAAATAATTGCTTAAGTTATAAACATAATTATTAATATAAGTTGTAAAGGAAATGTTCATATATCTTTTGCCATTATCTAAAAACGTTTTTTATGTTTAGGAAATGATACTCTAAGTATTTCCTTTGACATTTCCCCAAATACGTACAAGTATCTTAATGTTGACATGTTGTTACGTCTGATAGCCAACATTGTGTGAAGCTGAGCTGATGGTGGAACTCCTTTAAAATTAGGGGTTTAGTAATTAAAACACCTGATCTTTTGTCAGGTACTGTATAGGATGCTAAAAAAAAGTCAAAAGGCGCAGCTTCTTCCTCTCTCCCCCCCCTTTATTGTTGGATGGGGGGGGGGGGGGGGGGGCATCCAACAATAAAAATATATATTAACTTCAAGAAATATATAATTACTGCAAGAAAGCAATTAACTTTTACCGCTGAAACGATGGATTTGATAGTTTGAGTACCGACAAAGGACATAGAACAGTTTTTATCGCCAAAATCATTTGTATAGGGAATCCGATGATACGATATACAACTAACCACATTTAAAATGCTATTGGCAAATCTTTCCCTGTTCTTCTTTATTAAACGGTCTTCCTTCTGGTTACTACTTTCTTCCAAAAGACGCTGTCGCATTTGAACAGCGCGTTTAGTAGATCTACCCATGTTACACCTAACACTAACTTTCAACTAAAAATAGAAAAATAAAATTATTAAAAAAAAAACCGACCTCAAAACTGCCTAGAGTGCTAATTAAAACTAACAATTTTATAAACTTTTAACTAAAAAGTACAAAATAATATTTTAATTACCTAACTGTTCTGCAAATTTATAATTAAAAAAAACTACTTCGAAACTGCCCTCACCACAAATTTAAACTAAAAAGTACACTATAATATTTAAATTACCTAATATTCTATAAAATTATACAAGAAACCTATTTCCAATTTATTATCTGTTATTTTTGGAGTCGGTGCCACAAATTCTAATTCTAATGTTTTTACCCGACTGCGGAAGGATGGTTATGTTTTTCGAGAGTATGTATGTATGTTTAATTGTTTGGCACGCCCTACAGGCAGGCCCAAACGGCTGAACTGTTTTTGACATATGAGGTGTCGTTGAATTTGTCAAAATTGTGAGAGTGATATAGGCTATATAAATTTTAAAAATGGCGCCTGCAAATGGAAATAAAGGGGGGAAGGGGGATTGATGTTTTCCGTATCAAATGAAAGCTAGTAGAGAGACCGTTTTAAAAATATAATAATTTTTGCAGTCTGGTGTTTTGTTTTGAATAATAAAACTAAAAATAATAAAATAAAAAATAGTTATTTAAAAAACTAAAAAACCAGTCTGCGTTTCTGTGTAATTGAAAATAAAAACACCCTTAAAAAGAAAAAGATCATAACCGGGTTAAATTGGTACCCATATTAAAAATTGTAGCAGTCGGGACCCATGTTAGAAATTCAGCCGTTTCGTCAGTAGATTGGAGTAATCTGCAATGTAATATAGAGGTAGGTCCATTTCTAGAATGGGTCCCGAATGCTATACAATTTTTAATATGGGTACCAATTTAACCCGGGTATGACCTCTTTATTGTTTTAGGGTTTTTTAATTTCCAATTACATAGAAACACAGTCGGGTTTTTTTAGTTTTTTAAATAACCGTTTTTTATTTTGCAAGTAAAGACAGATTAAACCATCTCTTTGCTGGCACCGACTCCAAAAAATAACAGATTTTCTTGTATAATTTCGTAGAATAGTTAGGTAATTTAAATATTATTTTGTACTTGTTAGTTTTAATTAGTGGTGTAGGCAGTTTTGAAGTAGTTTTTTTTTAATTATAAGTTTAAGTTTTAATTATCACTGTAGGCCGTTTTGAAGACGGTATTTGTTTTTTTTTAATTCTTGAAATAACTCAGAAACAGCTCCGTAGTCAGGAAGTTGGTGGCGTTAACTACTGTGGTGATGGTCATATCGGATGGCCGTCTCACCGAACTAAGAGACTTATGAGAGTGAAAGAACAGAGAGTACACTATGTATTGTGCACATATCTATGCACTTTATGTAATATCTCTCCCGCATTTGGCTGATCTCTGTTCAGATTGACGAACCTACAATCTTGACCCCTTTTTAATATATCATTTTTGTATAGTAATAAATAATTAATTAGAAAGTATTTATTTTCTTATTAACTCATATTATTACTAATTAATTGTGCCCACTCTGGACTTTGCGATTCGGTATTTGCCGCACATTCACATTATTTTTATTTTGGGCTAATGTAGTTTGTTTGGCAGTATAAACCAATAAACCGTTATATGCATGCATAGGAGCTTTCAAATAAATTAAAAAATACTTGATTTGTTGCCTAATTAAGCTACAATAACTCGAAGATCTGTGTATGTACACTTCGAAGACCGCGTATAAAATAAACAGTCTGTATAACTAATTTAAAATACATGTACTTTACAAACGTGGTGATATGACATACTCGTACAATTGTTTTTGTTACTCGTATATAGTGATTCTAAACTATAAAATGACGCAACGTCGCGAATCTTCCGCATTTTTAAGATACATTAACGCCCACATTTACATTCAAATGATGTAGTTCTGCCTTTGGCAAAAATTGCGGCTAACACATCATTTAAATGAATTTAGCAAGATTAGAACGGTTCGTGAATTTGTGGTAAGTACAGTATTTTTTAAACATCTAATGTCCTTCTTTTCTGATATTCCTGGTCACCCTTCTTATGACAGCTATAGCGATATGTCTGTGACCTAATTACTTACTAGACGTTTTTTTCTTCCATCAAGATGAGGTCCAATGTCCTTATTTTTTGTATATTCTTGGTTGGTCACCCTATTCATGATCATTACAGCGTCAAGCGCCATTGTTACCCCGTCTTACGTGATGTCCCTATCCCAATGCGGTTTAATCTCCTTAATGTTCCTTCCTATATTCTGGTCATCCTTCCCATTGACCGGCAATACAGAATAAATACTAGTCATAGCATAGCAGCATCATGCGCGACTGCTATGTCTTGTAGGGCCGTTACCGCTGGTTTCTCTGAACTTTATACTAACTTGACTAATCAGCATGACTGACAAGACCAACGAGGCTGAAGACAGTGATTGAACCTCTTTCAACAGAATCGTAGCAACTAATCAAACGTTCAAAAATTGTTGTCAATACGATAAGATGACTTTACATATATACTAGTCAAAATAAAATAGGGGCCACCACGTTTTTTTAGTTTTCCAATAAATGTATTATATTTAGGGGTTGATAAATTATTCAACTTAATTTATTGATTAATTTTTAATGTTTTAACATTAAAATTAACGAAGACAAATTTTAAAATTGTATAATGTTTGGTTTTGTAAAAAAAAGGGAATTTTTGCTAAAAATACACTATATGAAAAATGATAAAATTTGAAACAATCTTATTTTTTTTTCATTTTTTCACTTTTTTAGTACCGTGTATGCCCTCCACTTTTGTGAATTCATTCTCGAAGCCTAGAGGGCATACTCTCTACCAGGTGGCGAACTGTTTCTTGTGCAATTTGTTCCCAGCTTGTTTTCAGCACATTAATGAGCTGTCTTTCGCTATGCACAGGTTGGTTTGTGTTCCGGACACTTCGTTTTAATAAATCCCACATGTGCTCGATTAGGTTAAGGTCCGAACTGTTGGCGGGCCACGGCAAAACCTGTATACCAGCTTCCTCTAGGGCTTCTTGAGTGGCTCTTGCTGTATGAGCGCGGGCATTGTCGTGCAATAATTTAAATCCTGCACCAATTCTTTGTGCAAATGGCACCATATGGGGTCTCATGACCTGTTCAATGTATCGTTGAACCGTTACCGTACCTTCATTGAAAACTGCGAGCTCGGTTCGACCGGACATCGAGATTCCGCCCCACACCATTACTTTGGGACCTCCAAATCTGTCACTTTCATAGATGCAGGCATCCGAAAATTGCCCACCTTCTCGTCTCCAAACTCTAATGCGACGATCGTCACTAAAAAAAATTACTTTGCACTCATCAGTGAACAATACTATGCTCCAGTCATTTGTGTCCCAGTCCTGGTGTTGTCTTGCGAAAGATAAACGGTTCGCACAATGCGCACTTGTCAACGGAATTCGCACTACACGTCTCCTAAAGAATTGTTGGTCCTCGTGTAACCGATTCCTAATCATTTGGTCGCTAGCACGAGTACCCGTCGCCTGGCGCAAGCGATTTTGTATGGAGCGAGCGGTGACGAATCGCTCTCTGCGCGCAGTTAAGCGTATGTAGCGATCTTCTTGTGTTGTGGTTGCTCGAATTCTTTCAGATCCCCGTCTTCTGGTTACTGGAAAAATAGTCTCTTTGAATCGATTACAAGTATTCTGGATAGCTCTTCGTGAAAATTACAGCTGCAGAGCTACAGAACGCTGCGAATTACCTTATTCTATCAATGTTATGGCTCTAGTTGCGGTTTGCACGTCCATACGTCTACGATTTCTCGGCATTGCCCTTTGAAATTGTTTATTTACTCAAACTTAGTAAAATTTACTTGCTCGCGCACGAATTCACTGTTGGAATGACCTAAAACTTCGTTTAAAAAGTTGGGTAAATTCAAGTGGTTACAAAAAAAATGTCTAACTGTCACCCACTTCAAAAACTATGCAAGCTGTAAACTCACATGATGTTTGTTAACACTTAAGGTAACACCACAAAAAAGGTAGGTACTTAACATCAGTTAGAAATTATTAAAATCGGTCCAGATGTCAAAATAAATAAGTGGCCCTTAGTTTGTTTTGACTAGTATATATAAAAAAGTCAATTATATAAATTTCAAGTTTAAACAATCTACGTTGGTAATAAATCTGTAGTTAAAATACTATTTTGTCACCAGCTCTAACCTTATTTTTATTATTTATTAGGTCTACCGAATTTTCGAACTAAATTCGGTACGTAAATTTTAATACAGCTTATGGTTAAGTAAAAACCTTTTCCATCGGAGACTGCGGATTCCATTCCCAAAGTATTGATGAAATCGAAAGCCGCTGCCGGCTCAATGGCGTACCTAACACAGAACGTCTTCTGTTGCTCAGGTGGGAGAGCTATCTCCTGGATAAGCGAGTGGTCGTAAGTTCGAGTCCCACTAGACGGTCAATGAATTTTTGTGAGCGAAATTTGTAAAAACTTGCAAACAAATTTCTTAAACTAAATTAAAACAGTTATATTATTTAGATATTTTCATCTCACCTGTTCGGAAAGTTGTACTTTCATGTGTAGATAGCCGGGTGGGAAATAGGTTTTCCCTCCTACTTTATACTCCTATTGAATAAAATGCCACTATCGAGAGTATTGGTAGTTACTGCAATAGTCAGAGCTGTATCAGCTATCGATAGTGATTTTAATATTGAACTTTGATACTATCGATGGTATTGCTATGTGTCGATAGTATTTATACTAACGGAGTATCGATACTATCATTACTATCGATACTATTACATTTGCATCAACTATCGATAGTCTATCGACATTCTATCGATACTATTGCTTTTTCCTAAGCTATCGATAGTCTATCGTTACTATCGATATTTTATCGATACTATTGCTTTTACCTCAACTATCGATATTCTATCGATACTATCGATATTTTATCAATACTATTACTTTTTCCTCAACTATCGATAGTCTATCGATACTATTGCTTTTGCCTCAACTGTCGATAGTCTATCGATACTATCGATATTTTATCGATACTATTGCTTTTGCCTCAACTATCGATAGTCTATCGATACTAACAATATTCTATATAAAACTATTGATAGTGGACTATCGAGCGGCAACGCTACCCACTTTGGCGCCACTCGCGGACTAAGTAAAACGCCAAAATGTACCGGTCGGGCGCTTCGCGGATATGAAATGGAAAGCACCTTCGATTGCACTACATAAAAAAAGAAATGCACTATTTCTTTCCTCACAGTCGAAATGAAAAATAGTATGTTTAACTCGGTTGAAAGCCCCATTCCACTCTCGAGCTATTGGCGCTCTCACTTCGTTCGAGCGCCAGAAACTTCTCGAGTGGAATGGTCACTTTCGTCCCTTGTATAACAATCTACTATTAAATCACTTTAGAAAAAAGGATTAAGATGTTTTTTTAAAAATACTTAAGATAATTTGCTCCTTTATATTACCGCTAAACATGCCTGAAAATTTCTTTCTTTTGTCGTCATCTCCCACTGTCATTTTACTATTTGCTGACTAATTCCTGATGTGAGAACTGGGAACCAACTATACTATGTCCCTCCTAGCCGAATTTCGACTACAGAACAGAGATTAGCCGACTGCGCGGGAGATATTATAGTGCAGAAGTGTGTGCGCAATACACAGGTGCACTCTCTGTTCCTTCACTCTTATAATTCGGTGAGACGGCAATCCGACATGACCGTAGAGAGATCAGGCGCAGGACCAACTGCTTAACGTGCTTTCCGAGGCACGGGGGTGTTAACACCCAACTTTTTGATACCGGAGCTGTGTCTGAGTTATTTCAAGACAGAAAAACTAAAAACTATTCGGCCCGACCCGGGAACACGGGAACTGTACTATAGATACGAGTCGATTCTATCTAATTAACAAACTCACTGGGTTGGATACCCTATTTTCTTATCGTGTGGGATATGTTTTGCTTTGTGACAAAACAACATACACTTCGTATAGATACAATATAACACTGTGTAATCGGTAAGTGGGCACATACGATTTATTCCGTAACTATGACAGATATAGAAAAACTTCAAACTGATATTTTAATTACTTTATATAATGAGTAAAAATGACATCAATCGCTTGTTCAAAATAAAATGTGTTTTTTTTTTTTTACATTAACCACTTCCATTTAGTACGAGATTAATAGAAAGATTTTATTACCTTATTTAAAGTTGTCTAGTACTTACTCATTAATTGTTGATACTTAATAAATAGTTATGGTTACTTGGTTACGTATGATTGATTAGTAATGATAATTTTAAGTAGATACACGTCTAGATTGATTGACTATTTTAACTGCCTTACAAAACAGTGATTAATTATTGTTTTAAGTGATAAGCATTCACTATGCAATCTAAATATATTATTGCACTTGAAAAAATGACCGCCAGAGGCGGGAATCGAACCCGCGTTCCTCGCATACCGGGCGATTGCCTAACCGCTCGGCCACCCTGGCGTTGGCAGTGCCTGTCGAAATTTTCAAGTGCTTCTTAACGCTGTAATGGTCATTTTTTCAAGTGCAATAATATAAAACAGTGATTAATGTCAAAATGTTAGAAATTTCTCGTTTTGTTTTTAACAAGTTATAAATGACATTTTACTCATTACGTAACTTTCGATATCAGTTTAAAGTTTTTTTATATGGAACTGGTTTGCTCATGACTCTACTGGACTATGCCAGACGTGGCGTAGACAGAGAAGACGGTGGAGCGAGCATACCCAGAAGGTTCTGGCACTCCCACTCACCGACAGAACACAGCAAGCTGTAAGGCTCCGGTGGGAGGGTGGTAGCTACCAGGTGGTACCTAAAGGAGCCTACCACCGCTGTAAGGATCGTTCAGCCGCCATCACACACTGAAGTTTGTGATGTCGTTACTCGGGGTGGACCACTAGGATTGATCACCACATACCACATAGATCCTTCACCACTCTTAAAGTTTTGCATCTGTAATAGTTTTGGAATAATCGTATATGCACACTCAACTATACAGGGTGTCCCGTAAATTAGCGTCAAGCGAGAGTGACGTCATTCTATTGCTCAAATACAACAACTTTTTCTATGGGATCAACATCGAAATCTCAAAAAAAAAATTCGCTTCCCCATACAAAAGTGCCGATCGGCTGAGAGCAGTTTGTATGAAGAAGTCAACATTGTTTTTGAGATTACGATGTTGATCCCATAGAAAAAGTTGTTGTATTTGAGCAACAGACTGACGTCACTCTCGCTTGACGCTAATTTACGGGACACCCTGTATACCGATAGGGTCAAAGGACTGGTTCAAAGGGTCTAGCACTAAACATGCGATTACCAATCTCAGCGGAGGCATTGACATCAATCAGCTAAAGGGCATAAAATTGCAACATAGCAAATGTTTGTAGTTTGTACAGTCAGCGGCATTTGTGAATAAACGTTGCGCGTTGGCACTTACTGCGAGGTGTTATGTTTGTAAGGTTGATGATACACAAATATTTTTACTTTTCACGCAAATCAGTTTCTTCACGTTATGACGAAAGCGATTTCGACGTACATGGTGCAAAATATATATATATATTTTATTCATATTTTGTACATACCTACTTTGCGAGTAAAAGAAAAATAAATATTTTAAAAATACTGAAAAAAAAAACCTTATTGTTCTGAATGATCAAAATTAAAATTTGAAGCAAAATGATTGCTATCAATGCTACTTTTAGGGTCCAAGTGGGAGTCGGACTCGCGCATGTAGGGTTTCGTAAAATTATCTACTGCAACATAAGACACTATATTATAACCTTTTTTTAGTTCTATGAACGGCAAAAAAATCACATTTGTTGTATGGGCCCCGCTTAAATATTTATTTTATTCTATTTTGAGTATTTTTTTTTATAGCGGCAACAGAAATACATCATCTGTGAAAAATTCAACTGTCTAGCTTCAACGGTTCATGAGATACAGCCTAATGACAGACAGATGGACAATGGAATCTTAGTAAAATCCCGTGGTCTAATATATGGTCCCGTTTATACCCTTTGGGTGCGGAACCCTAACAAGTATTAGGTAACCAAATATTCTTAAAACCTATTTTAGGTACTTTTTTATAATTTTTTGTATGTATACAGTATAGAACTGTCTATGGGCCTGCGTTACAGCCGTAATTTGTAGCCTGACAAAAATAAATTACCTTTTTTTAAAGGTAAATTTTCTTTTCGATAAAGTATGAGTTTATATTACCTTTATTACTTGTTTTAAAAGCAGTAAGTATAGTAAAACAAACCCGCTTCTATTGCGCAATCTGACGGAGGCTGTGTCAACGCATCTCTGCGTTTGCGCATAGCGCGTTCGTTCCGCTCACTAGTGTTGGGAAAACTGACAATACATATATCGAGAAGTTTCGCAATTCATTTTACGTTCAATTCTGTAACTGCTTAACGAGTGACAACACTCAGGCCCACTTGCGAACGTCCGTATTAACTAATCTAGATCTGTTCAAGTCCTATTATCTGAGTTGAAGCCCACTTGCGCAAGTTTGGATTAGCTATTCTGGACTGACGGCGCAAGTGGACCTTCCGAATTAGCTTATCCGGACTTGTGCAAGGGGGCCTTAACTCAGATAATAGGCCTTGATGAAGCTTGGAATAGCTAATCCGGACGTACGTTGCAACTGTTGTCAACAACAGTTTACTTATGCGTAAACTAAGTTAGTGCTTGTGGCGCAGTGTCGGCAGCGCTTTGGTAGTGATACCAAAAGTTAAGCAACCCACGGCGCGGTCGTGATTGGATGGGTGACCATTCCGACCATTCAAGTGACGACCATGACAAGGATTTCCGTGCTTCGGAAGGCACGTTAAGCTGTTGGTCCCGGCTAATATCTGTTGGTATTAGTTGTTAAGCCTAGTCAGAGTCCCTAGGGCGGCTTGATAACATCTGACAGTAAGGTTTGTCACTTCCCTCCACCAATCCGCACTGAGCCCGCGTGGTGGAGTATGGCTCGTTCCTCCTCATAGTTGAGGTGAGGCCTTTTCCCAGCAGTGGGATTCAATAGGTTGACTTAATAGTGGGACTCTGATAATAGTGGGATCCAATAGGTTGACTACTTTTTTTTAAAACTAACTAAGTAAATAATTTCAACATTTAGTTAACAATACGTATGAAGCAAATTCGGTCAATACATTTTTGTGTGCAAAGTTTACTTTAGTAAAAACTTGCAACAAAAATGGTTTAAATTATTATTAGATCACTACTTACGTCTACTGTCGTTGTTCTTGAACTGAGGTTAAATGTTGCCATAATTAACACCGATTTAATATAATGTCAGTGACAACTTTTCAAAAGGATAAAAAAACATTAAAATTTTAAAATTGTAATAATTAAAAAAAAAATAGCAAAATTAAAGGACGAAAGAAAAGTATTAAAAAAGAACGAATTATATTTACTGTAAACTAGCGACCCGCCTCGGCTTCACATGGGTGGAAAAACTCGACGAATAAACAATTATATTTAGGTGTCGATTAAATAAAAATATATTGAATCATTGAACTCTTTAAACAGCAGTATTTAACCAGTAATTTTGACATGCTAACATAATCATATCTTGCTGTTTATGTAAACGTGTATAAGTCTGCACTACATTGCGGGTTTAGACCCATACTAAGCTTGATAGAGAAAATTGGAGTTAAACTAGTCTATCAATTAATATGAATCGATAATGACAAAATAATCCAGTGCTAGGTAATTATCCTATCTTAGTTCAAGTCATTTATTCCGTGTGTAATATCTGTAAATATTGTCTGGCCAAATAAATAAATAATATATAAAGTAAATATTTTATCAAACAATTAAATATCCCTTGAGTACTGAAATTTGAAACCAATTTAATCGATATCGATAAACGACATTCTGTTACCGTGGTTGCATTATGAAACGTCGTTTGAAATACTTTTGCTTTCTGTCAACGCTTTTATGTTGTATGTAGTAATCGATTTTAGAGCAAGACCATTTGTGTATGAATGAACTAAGAACTTCGTGGTAATGACAACTATTTAGTTCAAATACACAGGGTGTACCGTTACTAAAGTATAATCCTTTAGGTACAGACCAGTTACATCATTCTAGACTAGTTTTATCATAATTTTTTAGTTCTAGTAAAATGAAAATAACTAACATTTAATCTTGAATTTGAATAGTAACTATTGATTTTGGTGTTTGGAATATTAAAATAGGAACAGACTTAGAAAGTCAATAATTGTAGAAGTAGCCATACAACAATTAAATATTTATATTTTATTTTATTTATTTGGTATACAAAACATATTACAATCATTGAATGCCTAAATATTTATATAATATATGTGTTCTAGATTGTAACACTTAAACATGTATACATATAAGAAAAAAACAAAAGTTAAAGCAGAAGACAACACAGTACACAACAGTAAGCTAAACTCATGAGTAGCGACAATGACAAAGACAAATATGTTTCCGACTGCATCAATGATAATTATTGATGCAGTCGAAAACACATTTCTTAAATTTTGAGAGATTATGACGATACAAGTCTATTTCTTTATTTGTATGCACTAATTCATTATAGGCGCGACACATTCTGACAGTTGGATTATAAAATGAAGTGTTATTATTATAAACTTGAAGCAAAAAGGGTTTAGGGTTGCGACACCTATATCTGGTATTGAAGTTTATAAGGGACAGCAAAGATGGGCAATCAATGTGTGACTGAATTATTTTAAAGAGGTATACAAGATCAAAATATTTTCGGCGTACTTCTAGTGACTGTATCCCGAATCTCATCATTCTGTCTTCATAATTTCTGATAGCTCTATGGTATCTGTGCTCTGTGATATTTCTAAAATGGTTTTACTTTTTAAAAAAATGCGATATAATAGGGCATGATGTAACTAATCTGTGATTATCCTTTATTCACGGGACACCTGTATACTTGTAGACATAAAATAGGTGCAGATACCGCATACGTATACGTACGTCCTGTCCTATACGTATAATGTTCATGATATAGTGACACGGAGTTTTTGCATTTTTGGCCAACAAACTTCTATTTCATTACCCGACTGCGGAAGCAGGTTTATGTTTTTTTACCCGACTGCGGAAGGAGGGTTATGTTTTTCGAGAGTATGTATGTATAATTGTTTGGCACGCCCTACAGCCCAAACGGTTTGACAGTTTTTGACATATGAGGTGTCCTTGAATTTGTTAAAATTGTGAGAATGACATAGGCTATATATTTTTTAAAATGGCGCCCACAAATGGAAATAAAGGGGGGAGGGGGATTGAATTTTTATATCAAATGGGGGTATCAAATGAAAGCCAATAAAGAGACCATTTTAAAAATATAAAAATTTTTGCAGTCTGGTGTTTTGTTTTGAATAATAAAACTAAAAATAATAAAAAAAAACAGTAATTTAAAAAACTAAAAAACCAGACTGCGTTTCTGTGTAATTGGAAATTAAAAACACCCTAAAAAAGAAAAACATCATAACCGGGTTAAATTGGTACCCATATTAAAAATTGTAGCAGTCGGGACCCATGTTAGACAGTTAGCCGTCTCGTCAGTAGATTGGAGTAATCTGCAATGTAATATAGAGGCAGGTATATGCTCTAAATTCACTAAGCCTCCATTTTTAGAATGGGTCCCGACTGCTATACAATTTTTAATATGGGTACCAATCTAACCCGGGTACGACTTCTTCCTAGTTTTAGGGTTTTTTTATTTCCAATTACACAGAAACGAAGTCGGGTTTTTTAGTTTTTTAAATTACCGTTTTTTTAGAAGTAAGCATTTAAATTACGTCTTAGTGCAGTTAAAAACGATCCCACAGATTATTTAAAATAGTTACTGCGACACTTGCCTATAAGGCCCACTTGCGCCCGTCCGGATTTGCTCATCTAGACTGGCGCAAGTGAACCTTCCGGATTAGCTAATCCAGACTTGTGCAAGTGGGCTTTTAACTCGGATAATAGGCCTTGAAAAAGTCCCTAATAGCTAATCCGGACATGCGCAAGTGGGTCTAATTACACCTGTATTAATATGAGACAGCTAATTTGCTAATTTGGAATCAATGATAGGTGAGGAAGGTGGCTGGTGGAGGCTGGATGCGAGAAGCGGAGGACCGTGAAAGTTGGCGCCGTCTTGGAGAGCCCTATGTACAGCAGTGGACTGCAATAGGCTGATATGATGATGATGATGAGGTGACACGACAGTGGAGACAAACATTTCATTCGTCTCATATTTATTCAATTTATAAAGCAATGACGTAATCATTATTATTAAGGGGGTTAGTATATTGAAATAGAAGGTAATATAGTTTTATGCTATATTGTGTAAGTGAGTAAGTACCTACCAATAAATAACATACGAATTACGAACTACTGAAATAACAATAAGTACCTAGGTCTTTCTTATTTTTGTAATTTGTAATTAGTTTTTGATTTTTGTGATTAGTAACTTTTATGAACTTTTCAAAGTGACATTGCTGGATGAAACACAATAGCATTTTGACATTCCTTGCTTTGTCACCGTGCCCTTCATGTGTTCCGTGTCCACTGACCTCTATAATATAAGTACGCTGGACTGCTTAATGTCAAGCTAAAAATGAAGCCATTTGATTATCGCCATTTTGGCGCTGACGGCTGTAGTGAGCGTGTGGTGACTGTGACCGTCCACGGAACTAATGAGAGTTGACATAAACTTAAGCAAGTTACTCTATTTTAGTTCCCTGGACACTCGGTGGGGCGCTTTGATTCGGCACAAAAATTATCTGTCATTTCTTAGAGAATGTTTAGTCAGCGTACTAGTATTATAGAGGTCAGTGTCTGTGTCCGTCCAATTAAGTATTTAGCTATATACGCTGTTACTTTGCATCCTTGCCATATCTACAGAGGTAACTATATTACGGACACTGAACTCAAATTATTAAAAAAATAGTGACCTAAAATTTTGATTATTTAATTTTATCGAATATAGCATCAGTGGATTACTTTCGGTCAGGAAGTTATATGTAGTCTGTACAACCCTCAGAACGCATAAATTATTATCTTACGACCCAAGTCAAGTAAATAAACGACGTAGAAATTTTGTTGCTCAATCTTATAATATTAAGACCACTTTTGGCCGTAGACAATTCATTTCAAATTCTACCTTCTTGTATAATAAAATAAATAAAATTATATGTATATATGACAAAACACATCATAGCTGTAAAAACCTTTTAGCAAAATGGATTCAAAATAAGACATACCATGAAATTGAACAATTACTAGAGCGTATTGCATAATTATTTATTTCATAGCTTATTATACACTCATATTAACTCTCACAAACACTATAAATCTCTCACACACACAAACTCACACACACACACATACACACACACACTTCACACACCCACACACACACACACACACACACACACACACACACACACACACACACACACACACACACACACACACACACACACACACACACACACACACACACAAAATAGATACGCAAATTTAATTATTTTTTTAAAACCCAAACTTCCTACTACAGGGTAAAAGACATGTTGTTTAGGATAAGTTACATCACTGTTGGCTGTTCATCGGCACAAAAGAGCCGCGGCGATTGCGCTCTCTTTCTAACATCATAAACGCCGCCCTTCCTCTTCTTCTTTTTTTTCTTCTTTTTTTTCCCTTCTTTTATCTCTGTGAATATGGCAAGGATGCAAAGTAACACCGTGTATATATTAAGTATGAAACAATGTTCTTGCTGTTGTTAGTTAGTTATAACATTCTCTTTCCAAGCAGTTCTTAGATTCTTAGTTACTTAAAACTCGTTTACATTTCCTGCAAGCTCACGTTGCTTGCATTCAATCCTGAAACACACAGTAGTTATACACGGCCGCACGTCAGCCTACCCCACTTTGACCTTGAGACCGCCTCTATTCCCTACGTAATAACAGCTGTTTTCGTAGAGCATGGGCAACCTGACGCGCTGCCGTCTGTTTCTATTTAAATGAACACTTAGGTAAGTCGTGCTTTAACTCAGTAAGTTTTTTACAACGCAGTTTTAAACTCGAAAATGATTTGAGAAAAAGACTCATTGTATCCAACATTGCGTTGGGATCTTGTGGTTGTCACGTCACGTCATTTCTTATATTTTTGTAGTCAACGCATTCTGCGGTTTTGTGAACACTCGCAAGAATAAAAATTAAGTAAAATACTTACCTTAATACCTTTAAACATAATGCAGCAGCCTCAGTTAATAGAGAAATAAACGATTTTGGTTTTATTTTAATTATTTAAGAAAGGATTTTTACTGAAATTCATCGGTGACATGGCTAAATTGACTAGTGCCATTTTTATACATTCACCTACCATTATTGTTGGGACTCAATTCGTTTAGTAAGAAGCAGTGAAATGCTTCTAGATAAGATGCAATACAAAAGCAAAGTTCGCTGTCGCTTAAATGTATGACACTGAAATGCGCCATCGAAACATCACGTGACTTTTGCATACATATTTTGACATTTCGTCGGATTTTTAATTACGAGACCTCTACCAAATACTGAAATCAAAGAAAGAAAGAAAGAAAAAGCATTTATTCGGAGATCGGTGAATAATGGAACAGTTTACAAAATATTATGAAATGATCTACCGAAATGAAGAAATTATGGAGAGCAAACTATGCAAGGTAAAGTGAGGATGCGGGGAAATCTCTGTATATAGTTGATATACTACCTACAAACAATATTAACAATTTAATATTTTAAAGTCTGCGAATTTCCGATATCAAGCGGAACACTTTCAAATAACGAACTATCTTAATTAGCTCTTAAAAGTTGGAGAGTGCCTTTAAGCATGGGAAAACTTCGGTTTTTAGCTAAGGATTCGTAGCCCCGTGTTACTATTCGCTAGCTGCGAATGGTATATGCCAGGGCCCTTAGACAAGATGCAATATTTCTACAGCGAACTTCACTATCGCTAACGAAATGTCAAATGTGTATGCAAAAGTCATGTGATGGCTTATGTTGGTTCCATACTTTTTGTTAGCGATAGCCAACTTCACTTTAGAATAGATTGCATCTTGTCTACGGGCCTTACATGTCTGCTCCTGCCGCGTGTACGCTACGAACTCATTTAGGCTCTATTACATTATTTTAGGAACCTTTAGTCTCTATGCCATAACACATTGTCCGTATCTTTGGCTTACGACATCTGTACTGCCGTCCTAACGAAAAGTGCAATAACTATGTTTTGACTACTCTGGAGATATTCGCGGTTAACGATTAAATTTTTCTTTTTAGTGTATTCGATATTGCAGTTATGATAAGCAATAGAACCGAAACTAATAAAAATACAAAAATTATCTAAGGCGAAAATATAGACCTCATTTTCTTGATTGCGTATATGGTCTTAAGTCAATTTGCCCAAAAACTCGACTTATTGCACTCTTCGTTAGGACGGCAGTGTAGGTAGTCGTCCTATTTCATTCGATTGTTAGGATGTGGTTTATCAAAGGGTCGGATTGAGAAAGTACAAAGTCCGCTCATTCATGACATACTGAGCAGTCTTTCTCAAAGTTGACGATTACGCCTCCTTGTGGGCTGGAGGCCTAAAAGGTTATGGTCCCAGAAAAAAAATAGGGTGCAGATGTGATTTAATATTGTAAAGTTGCATTATTATTGCTCTCTCTGGTAAGAAAAGTCTCGTTTAGAATATAGGTTTAATAAAACTCCAGATGAAACATGTTATTAAAGTTTTTAAGGTGAAAAACAATGGGGGTACTACAAAATAACTGATTTTCAAAGTGGGCGTTAGACGAAACAAGTTTGGGTTCTCTGCTGTGGAGTGAGCGATGAAGCACCACAAAGATCCACCCAGTGCAGACGCACTCACTGATAAATAAACGGCTTCGTATGAGTCATCGACATAATACTGAAATTCATCGGTGACATGGCTAAATTGACTAGTGCCATTTTTATACATTCACCTACCATTATTGTTGGGACTCAATTCGTTTAGTAAGAAGCAGTGAAATGCTTCTAGATAAGATGCAATACAAAAGCGAAGTTCGCTGTCGCTTAAATGTATGACACTGAAATACGCCATCGAAACATCACGTGACTTTTGCATACATATTTTGACATTTCGTCGGCAAGTACCAGCATAGAAGAATAGAATAGAATAATAATAAATTCTTACAAATTATTAGGTATGAACATGCATGTTTCATCGAACTATCGATATGCAAATATTTCGTCATCGTTCAGTTATTAATATTAACAAGTACAATCACTAATAATACATTAGTTAGGAAGTAGTAGTACCAGTAGCACAGATTATATAATAGTTACTACGTTGCCAGTAGTAGGAAGTACCCTATAGAAAGAAAAAAAATATATTTATTGAGTAATGAGTACAGAATAAGCAGTGCTTAAAACTAATATTTTACTTAAGGTTTTTATTCCCCTGCGAAATTTTACGACTATAATGGCCGTATCGGATTGCGTTAACTTTTCAAAGCTTGAACTTAACTTTTTCAAGGTTCAAGGGGCGGTCCATATGACTGCGGAGCCATGAGTACTTATTTGATGTTAATTTCAACTTGATATCTCCACGAGTTCCTGAGAATAAAAAACGGTCTTGACAGACAAACGGACAACAAAGTGATTCTTGATTCCTTTTGAGATGCGGAACCCTAAAAAATGTACTTACATCAGGAGTAATCCCAGCAGTTCTTGGAAACGCTTTAATTCTGCTATAATTACTCCAACTCTGTATTTCGGCATTGCCTGCCCTAATTATCTTTCATATTATTCAGGGACTATCCTTAACCGGGTTTCATATTTGGTGCTTCTTCGAGGTCGAAGAGGTCAGCCTGACATTGTTCTGTAGCTGCTAAATGTCAGGTATTTAGCGCTACCTAACGGCTTCAGACCGTGACATAGTGCCATCTTAAAGTTCTATTCTTAGTGTATTAAGGCTGAGAATACTTGTGACAACAGTCAAATGTAATTAGTGCTGTAATGGGAATTAATTAATAAACTGTGAATGTGACAGAAGCATTTTTATCTTTTAGTCAGGGCGTGGGATCGGGTCTATACTATAACAATCACCCAATTAACAAATTCGTTGCGATCTTGACTTCTGACATAAAGTTTTTATTGTTACAATAAATGAAAATCTTTCGCGAGTTGAGTTTTTCTTTTCCAGATTTAACGTTTGATTGCATTGTCTCAAAATTTACTTTTGTGATGATTTTTAGGTTCTGTGCTTAGAAACTTTTGACCCGTATTTTGCTCCTCTTCGTTTTGTAGCAAGTGGTATGGTAAGTAGTCTTTTCTAGAACCATTTTACACAGTCAGTTCATTTCGAATATTACTAAAACTATGTCTGTGTCCATGAAAAAAATGGAAAAATTGAAAGAATGGTTTCTTTCAATTAAACACCGAAAGTGATTGACTTTACAACAATATATTGTATGTTGACGCGTTTAAAAAGTGTGCCAATTGGTGCCAATACTATGTCCATGAAAGGCAACTGTCACTTTTGGAACTTTAACATTACAGTGACTTTCTCCACTTAACTTAGTTTTCCACTTTAGCTAAAATAACTGTGAAGACAATTAGTCACTTGACATAGTCACACTGTCCACCTGTGTGTCATCACTTCATTAGCATATGTACGCAATATTATTGTCAGACATACGTACCGTTGTTAACAATTGTACAATCTTTACAAATTCAATATCTGAGTATTTTAATTATAAGGTAAAGACAACTAATACGACGCAGTACACATATTTTATCTTCCAGAATTAATAGTCGTGATTAATAACTCGCTTTAATCGTAGACCTTATTCTTTGCTTTCGGTCTAAATTGAAGATCAAGATGTAAAGACTTGACTAAGACCACCTTTCGAAGGATATGCAAATCAAGTTCAAAAATGTCAAGCTAAAATTATAGATCTGCATATTTTTTTATTATTGATTATCAAAACATTGACTAATTACAACAACACTAATATTTAATAGGCGTGCATTTTTTTAGTAATGTATCATCAGGATAATTAAATAAATTAAGTATGGGTGCTAAAACTAAAAAGGCTAATAGCTCTTAATAACAATTATTATTCTGTATGTGGTCGGTATGACTATTTTATTGGTATGACTTTCCGTCAATTATTAATGTTATTGGTTACATACTTTAAAAACCTATTATATAAATAAACAAACAGTAACATGTCGTAAAATAATTGCATTATTGATTACATAACATTATTTGCAATTAATGATACTGACGATGTCCAATTTGACGTTTTAAAACGTAGGTAATGCTTTCTGCCAATCTTCCTACTGCAGTCTAAAAATTTTTTCACGAATTTTTGACAAAAATAACTGCAACTTTCGATCAGGAATGTGAACGCACGCTCTTTGCTAATATAAATTGCAAATTGAGCCTTGAAAGGAGACTGTAAAAGTTTCGTTGAAAAATCATTTTGCAATTTCAAAAGTATATATTTCTTCTGTGAATATGTGTTGGCACTTTGGCATGTCTATTTGACCTTTGTGATATTGGGTACTATGATGGGTTTGAAAATAAACTACGTTGACGAAAAACTGGTTGTCCGCGCCTAAAAAAATTGAAACACGTGATTTACATGTCTCGTGATTCTCAAAATTCGTTTTCAACTTCGAACACGTTTCGTGTAAAGCGGCCTTCAATCAGATGTTGTCCTCGTGAACTTATTCGAGCGAGCGCCCGATCGTTCCGAGTGGAATGGAGATATCAGTTGAATCAGTTGTGGTCAAGTCGCCAGCGAGTGAGCACGTGTGTTCTGACAATTGTCTTCATCGACGATTCGAGAGGTTCAGTGTTTGTGATAACTGTGATCAGTGTTGTGCCTTTTTATTGGGACTCTGTTTCCGGTAAGTTTTCTATTTGCTTTTCTTTGTATAGTTAGAAGTTGGAGCGAATGAATCATTCCACGCATTTCAACAAAAACACTCGTGTTTTTTAGACTGCGGATTCAAACACTTCGTCTGATAATCTTAAAAAGACAATGGACTGTATAACTTTTAATTGAAGTTCACGATTGAAAATATAAATATTCATAGTGATATTCAAGCGGCGATGTTTATATTGTAAGTTGGTGATCGAAAAGAGAACAATGGATAACAGCGTTGGTGTGTAAACGTTATTGCTGCTTCCTGAGCGGCTTTGTTTGAAGTACAGTTGCCTAGACCCAGTTGCACAACTGCGAAAATTAAACAACCTTTAGTTTCAGTCGATTTGGCTTGAAAACTTTATACAAACTTTTTCCCTCCTCCCTAAGGGTTAAATATCCAAAAATCCTTTCTTAGTGCTCACCTACAGTATAATAGAAGCTTGGTGCAAGATTTTATTATGAATAACTCTAGGTATTCTCATACAGGGCAAAGACCTCTTTATAGTACATTTTCTTAAGCCTCCAATATCCTGAGTAATTCGTACAAAAGGAGTTCAGTTATCTGGCTTCCATGCTTTGAGTCTACCACGCCGTATTCTTCCATTTATTTTATAGATACTATAGGTAGATGTAGCCCGCGACTTCTTCTGCGTAGACTTTATGGTACAAAATGACTCATATTCCCATCGCCATCTAGTAGTCAATGTCCTTAATTCTACTTGCCATGTTGTATGGTCAAGACGACAATATTTCTTTACATTTTGACGTTTATAAGTTTATTTTTTATTTATTTGCACTGATCTAATTATTCCTTAGTAGGCAAAGGGAGTTTTATTTAAATCAATGTACAGGTCTCGACTAGACTTTCTACAGGTTTATTATAAGTAGGTATAAACTTACGAAACATCAATTAAATATGGCTTACGTGACCACAACTAACCAACCAAGTCTTACGTTCAAGCCAACGTACGTATTGACGAATGACGACCACAATGGTAGTCTCGCACACCCGTTTTCAAGGTGTCGCCATCTCTGAGGTCTCGGGTTCGATCCTCGGTCGGGTCAATATAGAAAACCATAATTCTATTTTGTCTCGGTTCTGGGTTTTTTGTGGTACCACCGCACCGTTGTTTCAGATTGCCATAATACTTACAAGTGCTTAAGCTACTTACTTTGGGATCAGGGCAATGTATAAATAAATATTTTTTTTCGACAAACACACCAATTACTTAGCCCCAAACTAAGCGTGAGCTTGTGCTATGATATGGTATGATTAATGTATGTGATGTTATTGTTCAATATTTAATTATTCATTGAGACTTTTGCTTATAAATCAGCCACGATATTACTTTGAACGTAAGAGTAGTTTATTTGTTTCTTACGTTTACGCGAATTGTTGAACTCATTAAAACACAATTTTACGGATTACTTCGCGATTTATTTACATTTATTTTAAACCTAAGGTATTATTTGTCATTACAAAGTTTTGAAAAATTTTCAAAACTTTGTAATGACAAATAATACCTTAGTCTCCCTGTGACCACGATCGCTGTAAAGTGTTCGAAACGTCAGGTTTAAAATAAAATGTAAATAAATCTCGAAGTAATCCGTAAAATTGTGTTTTAATGAGTAAGAGTAGTTTTTATTAATACATAATGACGTGGTATCACCTTCCCACTTTTAATGGGAAGGAAGCATCCATCAATCACTGCCAAGATTGGTAATCAAGGTATGTTAATGTCCAAATAACCATCATTAGCAGGATGTCCACTGATCAACACCGGCCTTCCTACTGTATCAAAAAAAAACAGCTGCCTTGTATTATGATTTTTTTCTTCGTTTTGTTAAATAATAACTAATTATTTATCGTTCCCGACTGTCAAAATTATTGCAGTCCACTGCTGGACATAGGCCTCTCCAAGACTGCGACAACTTTCACGGTCCTCCGCTTCTCGCATCCAGCCAATACCGGCCACCTTCCTCAGGTCATCGGTCCACCTAGCCGGGGGGTGTCCAACACTACGTTCCCCGAGACGTGTTCTTCATTTGAGAACATCCCTACTCCAGCGCCCGTCGGTTCTGCGACAGTCATGACCAGCCCACTGCCACTTCAGCTTACTGCACCTCTGAACGATATCTATGACTGTTCGTCTTTTGGCGGATGATTTCGTTCCGGATTTTTTGATTAATATAATTAAATAGGAATCCAAAACAAACATCTAAAGAGGTGTACGTCAACACCCGTTCTCCTTTTGGATATTTCTTGTTTTATGTTTAACAAGTTACTAATGACATTTTACTCATTGGGCAACGTAAATTCGATATTAGTTTCAAGTTTGTGTTGTTGGATATCTGCGTTACGGAATATTCACCCGTAAACATATAGCAATTACTTACACCCGGTGTAAAAAATGTATGTTTATCCTATAATCGTTCCAAAAGCGTCAATCAGGAAACTTCAGGGTGTTCTCTAGAGGGCCGCGAGGGTTCCTTATCCAAAAATTCTATAACGTGGCAAACCCCGACAAAAAAATTACATAAATTATCGTTTTTAAGTGATAAGCATTCACTTTGCAATCTAGATATATGCACTTGAAAAAATGAATGAAATCGAACCCGCGTTACTCTCATGTCTCGTGGCTGCAACGAATGCCGGGCCTACAGCTGTTGTTTTTAATAAAAGCTTTAGATAATATCAAGTCCGGACGAAAGGGACGGAGAAGTAGTAACCAAAGCAATATTGACCATTTATCTACTAGACTAGATAATGATGTTTACGTATGAAATCGGTTACTCTAGAAAACAAAATGCTGTAAATTACAGCAGACAACGGCATTCATAACGTTGTCCGAGCTGATAGTAATGTACTCTTAGCCGAATTTCGACCACGGCGGCCTATCTCAACAGAGATTAGCCAACTGCGCGGGACATATTATAGTGCACAAGTGTGTGCGCAATACACAGGTGCACTCTCTGTTCCTACACTCTCATTATTCGGTGAGACGGCAGTCCGACATGACCGTAGAGAGATCAGGCGCAGGACCAACGGCTTAACGTGCTTTCCGAGGAACGGGGGTGTGTTAACACCACCAACTTCCTGACTCCGGAGCTGTGTCTGAGTAATTTCAAGACAGAAAAACTCAAACACTCTCGGGCCCGACCCGGGTTCGAACCCGGGACCTTTTTTTTTTTAAATTTAATAGGCAGACATTTGGCCGCAATCTCACCTGATGGTAAGCGACGATGCGGCAGAAGATGGAACATGTCTGTCTAGAAGCAGCCTATTCACTCTTTTCTTAAAGGAATCCAAATCGTAGTGTTTAGGGAACACTTCAGCTGGCAACGAATTCCACTCTCTAGCCGTACGTAAGAGGAACGACGATTTAACCTCGTGGATAGTACCCAGCGTGCTGACCACTAGACCAACGAGGCAGTCCGAGCTGATAGTACAATAGACAGTTTTGCCTACTCGTTTACTGTATGACATACGCACTAACACAAACACACTCTCACATACACACACATGAAATCTGTTGCACTGAATATATATTTGTATGCAAAAAGTAGGTACTGCACAAATGGTATATTGTATATTGTAACTGTAAAAGAAAATAATAATAATAATAAATTGACTAGACATAACTACTAGATAGTAGACTAGATATAAAAAGTTATATACATTTATAAACATCTATGACTTAGGTTCAAATGTTGGTGCTCATCACACAAATATTTGCCCCTTGCGGGATTCGAACCCGCAACCGCCTGGTTTAGAAGTCCGGGGCGCGAACCACTACACCAAGACGGTAGTCAATCTATCTAAATCTATTCAAAATTACCTTGAATTTACTGAATTTATGTAAAAAAGTAGGTACTGGACAAATGTTATGCTATGGCAAATCACCTAATTAATACTTTAATTAATTACAGCTGATACACTATCAAGTAAAGCAAAATAATATATTACTGTAATAATATAAGTGAGTATGTAAAATTATCATATCTATTACTACCCTTGAAATTTCTTATAGTAAAATGATTACCATAGATTGTAATTAGTATTTGCTGTCATTAAAGCGTTATCTTAAAAATGTCGGGGACGGATTAAGATTTAGTATTATACGTCATTATAAATACTGATAATAATATAATCCATCTTATCTCGAAATTAGGACCTTTGGAGTATTGAGGAGTTTACCATAGGTACATTAATTAGTAATCGAAACATAATACCATTAGGTATTGTACTTAATGGAATTATTAATTAAATTATTTGCTTTTGATCAGTATACTTTTGCTTCCAACACCTAAATGATTTTAGTTGTGTCAATGTATGCTTGATTTTAGAATTGTTCTATGGATTTCTGTGATAGAAGATAGAATGGCATCTCTCACAATCATCATTATCATTTGACCACCGCGGTAGCCGAGTGGTTCGCACACCGGTTTTCAAAGTGTAGCCATCTCTGAGGTCCTGGGTTCAATCCCCGGTTGGGTCAATCAATATAGAAATTCACATTTTCAATATTGTCACGGGTCTGGGTGTTGTGATACCACCGTTATTCAGATTTTCTGACTCTGAGCAATGTATGTGATGTGATGTTGTCCTATATTTATTTATTATATTTTTATAACTTAAGCCATTATTTTGCAAGTTTTTACGAAATTAAATCAAATTTCACTTACAAAAATTAATCTACTGTGTCATCCGGTGGGACACGAAGCCACGTCCCTTCGCTATCCGGGTGAGTGCTCTTACCAACTAAGCTACGGAGGACGTTAGTCAGTCGACGAATTTTTGTAAGTGTTTGCTACGCCAGTGAGCCGGCGTTCGATTTCATCAATACTTGGGGAATGTACCCGCATGTATCCAATGGAAATATTTTTACAAATATTTAACCATCAGTTAAGATGAAATCAGCTTATTATATTTTTATAACTTCAGCAATTATTTTGCAAGTTTTTACGAAATTAAATTAAATTTCACTTACAAAAATTAATCGACTGTGTCATCCGGTGGGACACGAACCCACGTCCCTTCGCTATCCGGGCGAGTGCTCTTACTAACTAAGCTACGGAGGACGTTAGTCCCACCGGATGACACAGTCGATAAATTTTTGTAAGTGAAATTTGATTTAATTTCTATATTAATTATTATACAGTGTGTCCTCTTCTATCTCTCGGTTATACCTACGCCTCCATGCCCCATCTCCTCTTGTTGTTGGTCCCAAAATCTTCCGCAATATCTTCCCGACTTCGCTGGCTAGGACATGTGGAGAGGATGGGAGAGGATCGAGCCGCAAAGAGAGCTTATATTGGTCAACCTTCCGGCCGCCGGCCGGTGGGGCGTCCAAGATATCGCTGGAAGGATGAAGTTGCCAAAGACCTGAGAGAGCTAGAAGTGCCCGACTGGTCAGATTTGGCACAGAATAGGGAAAATTGGCGCACTTTAATGTCGGAGGCCAAGATCCACTTCGGGTCGCTGAGCCAGCGAAGTAAGTAAGTGTGTCCTGGTTTGGACTAGGTTTTTTTTCATTAGGATTATGTCTCTAAAATTGGATAAATAAAAGGCCCCTTAATTATCGCTAGTCGAAACCAGGATACCTAGTAAATCAAAAATTTAGGAGCTACATATGCTCTTGTCGGTGGGTGAAGTAATTTCCATTCTTCTCTTTTGTATGCTTGTTACTACATGGCATAATTGTTTTCCTTTATTTGCTCGAAATAATAAATGATAATCTCTCACAAGGACAAAAATTCTAAAAATAAGTATAATATACTTACTCGTAGCTCGTAGCATGGACGAATGCTCGTAGATACATATTTGGGCAAAAATATGACGTTTTTTTATCGTTATTGACGACATAACACTGTTGCCACCACAACGCTATAACGCGCCAATTATTTATTCGTAAAATCGTTCTCGAATGTTTTTTTGTTAACAACAGTTCTGATGGAAAGATATTAACTCGATTACTATAACATTTCAAACGATTTGTCTCGGACAATTTCATAAATTGATTGTCGTGGGTAAGGCTGGGGCCTCTCGTATAGAGGGCAACATATCAACAACATTGTGGCTGATTAAACCGAAAATATGTCTATGAAACCATTAATACATTTAGACTTCAAGTCCTTCATATCAGCCTATTACGGTCCACTGCTAGACATAGACTTCTCCAAGACTGCGCCAATTTTCGCGGTCCTCGGTTCTCGCATCCAGCCAACACCACCTAGCAGAGGGGCATCCAACACTACGTTTCCCGAGATGTGGTCTCGATTCGAGAACATTCCTACTCTAGCGCTCGTCGGTTCTGCGACAGACATGACCATAACAAAAACATATTCAATAGAATATTCTAGTCCTAACAGACAAGGGATTACGCCCAAGAAAAATTATAAGACACCTACTTAGCAGAACGTACTAAGTAGTATTAATTCTGTCGCAGAACCCTAAAGATTCAAACAGAAACCGCGTTATTACAAAAACTTAGTACCGGGTTTAAGCCAGGACTAAGCATTAGCTAGCCAATTAGAAAAGCGTTTCTCTATTAGGTCATGTCACGAATGTGTCATTCATTCCTCTGTCATATTTTAAACCTGGTCTAATTTTTTTGGAACAACACCGAAATTGTTTAAAAACGATTTTGTTTATGTGTAATAAAAAATTTGATACACCTTGAGTATGTACCTACTATTAGTATTTATTCTGTGCCCTAAGTGAATTGGGAAGAAGTGTTGCTGCATGTAGGTCTAAGCCTTTGTGAAATACTTTTCTATGGTGGTTATTTTTCCCTGATTTTTTCTTTTAACCCGTTATCCACCACCCGCTGTGGGTAGGGCCAGGCACTGAACCAGAGGTAATGCGTAAATAATAGAGTGAGTGTACATAGCTTAATTGATAAATCAATGTCTACGCTGAATCATTTCGTCAAAGTAGGCCATTACCGATATTTACTAATCCTTGATGAGTAGAGATTTTGTGAACTAAATGTTGGTAAAAATCTTTAACACTTTCCGCTGTTTGGCTTTAGAAGGCGAAACTAGTAGTAAAATAATATTGGTTCGGTTGTAAAATTAACAACACAATATAAATTACTTTTACTACTGCTTATTCCTGCCTTTGGACCTAGATCAGTTAAATATTTTACCTTACTTAAGCTTGGCATTATAAATAATAATAATACCAGTTTATTATTATTCGTATCAATTGTATTACGTTGCTATTTTTAAGATTTTTGCAAAGCAAATTAATTACTTGAAGTAAACAAATAACTCCTAAGTGCTCTGTTAGCACGTAAGTAATAATTTACCCTTAAATTTTTGTCCCCGGTACGGTTCAAGTGAAAGTCACTATACAAAATGGGCATTTAGTGTGATTAGCTGTCCGTCTGTCTGTCTGTGAACTTTCTACGCCATGATCAGAGAAAGTTGATTGCGACCAAAACGGTTTGGTAGTTTGACAGCTAACTGCTTCCTGCCTAGGATGGTATTTAGTTTTACATTTAGATATAAAAAAAGACATTCGGGTAACTTAATAACAAGCCACGAGCCTGTTGAACGTTTAAGTAGAGTTTCAGTAAGCTAGAAAATAAATAAATAAACCCGGCATGAAAATATAAATATTACTTAATTTTTATCCAGCTCTTTAGTTGCTCACAATCTCAAGTACCAATTACTTAAGATTTATTTATATAACCATCACAAGTTTTGTTACTTATTACAAAGAGTTACTCGACGATTCTAATTTTGTCTTACGAATTAAAATAAATACCTGTTTATAGTATCTTATAAAAATACATAAATATTCATATATTTTTGATTTCCTATTCGCTCTTGAAGATGATTAACGTCACAATAATATCAGACACTAGAATATTCTATGGAATATTTCTACCGTCTAGATGGTCGCTAGACTGCAGAATATACTTACATAATATAGTTGCACTATGTTTTTGTCCTATTCTCTTGTTATTTATATTTTGCTTTCTCCTTGACATTTGAACTGTTACTTTACCTTACATTGACCTTTGACGTTACATCATCCAAATTTTCCTTTATTTTTCGACAGTAAAAGTTAAGAAAACTATTTTGGGTGAAAGCCAAAACGTGCTCTTTATTTTCTGAAGTTTGGCGTATTTCAAATCTTTGAAAGAGAATTAAAACATCATAC